>LR990099.1:4253925-5533379 GCA_905147235.1 Erynnis tages | reverse complement strand
TTTTGCTTTCACTACCACGAACCTCACAACTGTCACAAAAATAATGAATAGATGTCTCGAAATCTCCTACTTTCCACAAAAGTGGAAAGAAGCGCAGGTCAAAATACTTCCCAAACCTAACAAAACTGACTATTCCGATACTTCATCTTACCGGCCAATAGGCCTCATCAACGTGTTTGGAAAACTACTAGAGAAATTAATTTGCAAACGCCTTACATACTTCTTAGATAAAAAACAATTCGCCAACCCATATCAATTCGGATTCAAGGAGCAAACCTCGACCACAGATGCTCTTAAACATGCAATAGATACAATCAAAGAGGCAAAGAAGAACAAACAACTTGTCATAGCCATATCACTAGACATACAAGCGGCCTTCGATAACGCCTGGTGGCCAATACTGTTTCACCGACTCAGACAAGCAAATTGTCCGCAAAACCTGTACAAGATAATAATCAGCTACATCAAAGATCGTAACGTAACACTCAATTTTGCGGAAACTACACAAAACAAGAAAATGAGCAGAGGGTGCATCCAAGGATCAGTCTGTGGCCCTCTGTTCTGGAATATTATCTTAGATGAATTGTTTGAGGTTAAATTACCTGAGGGATGTCACCTTCAAGCATTTGCGGATGACGTCCTTCTTATAGTCACACAAAAAAAGCATGCTGATCTAGAAGTGTCAGCCAACAAAGCGTTGGAAATGATATTCGAGTGGGGAAGTGAATCCAAACTATCATTCGGGCCCAGCAAAACTAAACTAATCGCCTTCACACCCAAGGCAAAAGCTGCAAAAATAGTGATCAATAAAATAGAACTACAATACGTAGATGAAGTAAAAGTCCTTGGAATAATCATAGATAAAAATTTAAAATTCATAAAACATGCTAAATACATCATAAATAAATCTCTTGCAATCTATTACAAACTATCCAAATATGTAAAACCTACCTGGGGAGCACATCCCGAAAACATAAGAACCATTTATAAACATGTCATAGAACCGATAATAACTTACGCAGCTAGCATTTGGGGATCAGCCACGAGGTTCGAGACGGTCAGAAATCAGTTGAGATCACTGCAAAGAGGCTTCGCCCTAAAAATTATAAGAGCATTCAGGACCGTTTCAGCAACAGCAGCCATAGCACTAGCACGACTCACACCACTTCATCTCAAAGTGGATGAAGTCGCCGAATTAGAACTAGCCAGGACAACAGGCACAACACAGCGATTACCTAACGACATCTTATTGGACAAACCCGTCAAAAGCTGCAATCTTCTCCACCCAGCGATTCGAAAAAGCTACAAACACGAATATGCAACCACACAAGAAGATATAAATAAATTATGCCCAATGGACTTTACAAAAATTTATACAGATGGTAGCAAACACGGAGACGACAATGTTGGAGCAGCTTTTATAGCATACAAACCAGATGGCTCCAAAATTTCCAAAAAGTTCAAACTGCACCCCAGCTGTTCCGTTTACCAAGCTGAATTGTTAGCCATCAAAAACGGATGTATGTGGGCCGCCCAAAATCGAATTAAAAACCTGGCAATACTTTCTGATTCACTCTCAAGCCTCAAAGAGATCGAAAACAAAGATAGCACAAATCGTACAGTTTCCACAATCCATAAACACCTAAATGACTTGCCAATCGAAGGAAGTATTATCTTTGTTTGGGTAAAATCACACATTGGTCTGCAGGGAAACGAAGAGGCTGACGATGCAGCCAAAGCAGCTGCAGAATCCCACAGACAGTATGATTTTACTCTCTTTCCAATGAGCTACCTGAAACACAAATTAAAATGCATTAATAAAATACGTTCGAATGAAATATACAAAACAGGAACCCAGGGTGAACACACTAGAAAAATCTGCCCTGACCTCCAAACAATTCATAGCCTTTTTGAAGTCTTTACTCCATCCTTCGAATTAACTCAAGTACTAACGGGGCATGGATTCCATTTGGCATATCTACATAGGTTTAAAATTAAAGAAACAGACAAGTGTCCCTGTAATGACACAACCCCTCAAACAATACAACACTTACTAGAAGAGTGCTCCAGGTACACCAACTCGAGAACCACCCACATCAACACATGCGATCACCTGAAAATTAAAAATCCATTCAAGTTAGAGGAAATAATAAACAAAGAATCTGCTGTTAAAACACTTAAATGTCATATAAAAATAATTGTAAATACACTTAAAGAATTTAATGTCAATACAACCTAGAACAAAATCAAAACCTGATTAATTGTAAATAGTCATAAAAATTCAGCACATTTGTATATATGTTTCTAACATTATTAGTATAAAAAAAAAAAAAAAAAAAAAAAAAAAAAAAAAAAAAAAAAAAAAAATATTATTAAACAATATTTTACCTTTAACTATTACCATTTCATAACACTGTAAATATATTATTGTATTCATTTTATAAGTTATAGCTATATCTGAACCTGTAAAAATTTAAAATTACCAAACAAACAAAGAAACAAACATATTGTAAAAAATGTACGGTAACAGTCGCCCGTATCCCTTAGCGAGGACTGTTATCCAACTAAACAGATTATTTAAAAAAAAAAAAAAAAAAAAAAAAAAAACCTAACCTAACCTAACCTAACCTAACCTAACCTAACCTAACCTAACCTAACCTACCTAACCTAACCTAACCTAACCTAACCTAACCTAACCTAACCTAACCTAACCTAACCTAACCTAACCTAACCTAACCTAACCTAACCTAACCTAACCTAACCTAACCTAACCTAACCTAACCTAACCTAACCTAACCTAACCTAACCTAACCTAACCTAACCTAACCTAACCTAACCTAACCTAACCTAACCCTAACCTAACCTAACCTAACCTAACCTAACCTAACCTAACCTAACCTAACCTAACCTAACCTAACCTAACCTAACCTAACCTAACCTAACCTAACCTAACCTAACCTAACCTAACCTAACCTAACCTAACCTAACCTAACCTAACCTAACCTAACCTAACCTAACCTAACCTAACCTAACCTAACCTAACCTAACCTAACCTAACCTAACCTAACCTAACCTAACCTAACCTAACCTAACCTAACCTAACCTAACCTAACCTAACCTAACCTAACCTAACCTAACCTAACCTAACCTAACCTAACCTAACCTAACCTAACCTAACCTAACCTAACCTAACCTAACCTAACCTAACCTAACCTAACCTAACCTAACCTAACCTAACCTAACCTAACCTAACCTAACCTAACCTAACCTAACCTAACCTAACCTAACCTAACCTAACCTAACCTAACCTAACCTAACCTAACCTAACCTAACCTAACCTAACCTAACCTAACCTAACCTAACCTAACCTAACCTAACCTAACCTAACCTAACCTAAAAAGTGCTACGATTGTCGCGATTTTTGGAAAATATTGTTGTAAAGTGATTGTGACAGTGATTCTGAAGTGCTCTCATCAAAAACATCAGGTTCCATCGGCGAATTCGTCAAAACACGTGCTCACGACCACGTGCTCACCACTATTTCGGCGTGCGCTGCAAAAAGTAAATCGACAACCTACTACTTTTTTATCGTTGTTCGGTGGGCATCAATCCCCTCTATCCCCCACACAAGTTCCAGGATTTTCCACGCAGCCATTTCCTGGAAAAAGGGACTGACCCAGAAAAACCACGTGGTGACAAAATTGCTAATCATCACATTTTGAGAATTCCAAATACGGTCCCGGGTAGAAGAACTTACCCCAACATCAACGCAGTTTTCAGATCTCAAAAATCTGCATTATCCTTGGACCTATTCCTGTGTTTGTGTTTTGACCACGTGGTCGGCCTAGTTTTTACCTAATAACTCAAAAAATAGATCTGTGAGGCACCACTTTTTAACCACCCAGACGTGCCCACCCACGAGTTACACCATCTACCAAAAAACAGGATTTTTACGTCCCACCACCATCGGGATAAACAGGGATAAAGAAAAACCACGTGTTTACGAAATTCGCTGACTTAAGCATTCGCCGATTTTTGAAAGTGGCATCCTGAAGACAGCGCTTTGGTGAGTGTTTCTCTTTTTTCCGCTGCCCCGGACTCCGTAAATTAAGGACGATACAAGGATTACAAGCTTGGTGCTGCTAGCTCGGATTTACCCCCGCTACTAATCGTCTCCTGGGGATCCATATACCACCGGCATATCGCTCGCAGACCTGTAGCTGATAGCTGAGTAAACAAGCTTTCACCGGAACCTAGTCCTGCATTTTTGGAGCCTACACAAGCAGCATTTCTTGTAATTAGGTCAACGGAGAAACATTCTCGGAACCGCATTTGTAAGTTTGTCGCGCAAACGGGAAGAGATATACCAGCTGAGTTTGGGCTCATTAGAAAGGTAATTATAAGGCGCACCTTACCCCTACAGTCACGGTGACCTCTGACCCTCACCCTTTGACCTTTAACCTTTAAATCCCCCTTTTCCGTTGAACAAGACCACAGATCCTTTCTTTTTCTTCAAATATTTCCCCTATCACCCACCCCTCAGCCACCGCCGCGCCTAACCACAATGTCTGGACGCCCATCAGCCCAGCCCTCCAAAGCTAAAAAGAGCCCAGTCGACAAGTACAAGGCTCTACGCAAAAGAGTCTTCCCAAAATCGGCTGCGACAACAATAGCAGGACCACCAACGGCAACGATGGCTGAAGTCGCAACAACACCGACGGCTGAACTCTCAGAAACACCAAGGGTAGAACCTGCAACAACACCCCTATGCACACAACGCACATCACAGAGCAACGAAGAAGGAGAACTGACAGCCACTCCGAGCGCAACCAGCCCAATACGGGTAGTTCGCGCACGAATCGACTCGTACAGCACAATTCGCTCGGAGACCAGCAGTGAGGCACAACCGCCGGCACAAGAGTCAGAGGCTGACGCTGAGTGGCCTGAGGAGAGCCTCACCACCGGGACGGGAAGACTCAGCATGCTCCCCTCTAGCTCCAAACACACGGGAATCGCTATGGACTTGGCTACGAACCGCGCCAACGAACTTTTACAAGCCGGCAAAACAGCACTAGAAACGGCCGGCAATATGAAGAGGGAGAACAAAGCTATCGCGCACGAATGTCTCCAAGAAATGTACGAGGTGGTCCTGGCACTTTCAGACTCGAGATCCAGGCATCGCCTTAACCTGGAGCAAGAAAGAGCGAGAGCTGCGCGAGAGCTGGTGCGTATAGAGAGGGCCCACGCAAAACAGCTGGCCGAACTTTTTGCTGAGTCCACCAAGAAGTCCCAAGCCAGTTTTGATCTGCTCCAGGACGTCCGAAAATCCACCGAGAGCATCCGTAGCTGGCTCAGCTTCGAGCTCGACGGACCCCTGAAAGCTATTGCGGCAGTCAGGTCGGAAGTGAGCGAAATGTCAAAACATCACCAAGCCCACCCAGCAATAATGCCCATTTCCCCCGGTATTCCAGCGCCTTCTGTGGACTGCACGGAACGCCTCGGGACCATCGAGGAGCTATTGAGAGAATCGGCCAGACAACTAAAAGACCTGCGGTACAGAATCGAGGTCATCGCCGAATCTCACAGGCAGGAAATGGTCCCAGTCAGAGCGACAAGTCCAGCAGACGCAAGACTAGAAGAGAAAATAGAGGAGCTGAAGACAATGCTCCGGGGAAAGACTGACCACCCCCAGGCGAACGCGGCTCCCCAACTCGAAGAAATCGGAATACAACTTCGAGCGACGAAAGAGGCTGTAGCGCACCTGGCAGCCGAAACGAAGTTGCACAAACCTCTTCAGGAAGAGACCAGAGCAGTCAATTCCAAACTGGAATTGCTCAGGAAAGAGGTCTCTGAACTGAAAGACACAACGATCGAGGTCTCTGCACCAATCAGGGTAGCCGTGGAAGAAGCCCACAAGAAGGTCGCCGAGCTAAGCACCAGAACACCCCAGACTACCGAAAATAACCGCAAGAAAACCAAGGAAGCCAGGCCAGCCCCCACACCAATGCCAAAGCACGCACTGATCCTCGAGTCCATAGATCCCCGACACACCAGCGACGACGTGGCGAAGCAAATCAAATCAAAGGTGGATGTCATACAGAAGGGGATAAGGGTAAATCGACTTGCCAAAATCAGCAAGCAAAGGCTTATAGTCAACTGCGACTCCGAGGAGGACAGGCAGCAATTACAGGAGGCCATCAAGACATCGGGAACTACACTGACGGTGTCCCAGGCTAAGGCGAGAAATCCCCAGTTGCGACTCTTAGGGGTAATTACAGACCTAAGTAACAAAAACATAGAGGACGCAATTGGGAATCAAAATAGCCAACTCCTGGCGGATCTCAAGCCAGAGGAAAAAGCTTTCAAAGTCCTCAGGAGGGTAAAGGGCCGCACGCGTGAGATCACGAACGTAATTCTAGAAACCTCACCGGCAGCTTGGAAACTGATCAAAGATCAAAAGCTCCGAATCGGCTACCAGATAATTATGGCAGTCGACCAGTCCCCGGCGATCCAGTGCTACAAATGCATGGCCTTTGGACACCGAGCAGCCCACTGCAGGGAAACCACAAGGTGCGGTTATTGTAGCGGGGAGCACGACACGCGATCGTGCAACCGCGCGAACACGACCCCTAACTGTACCAACTGCGCAGCCCTGCGCGAAGGGTCACATCCGCACCCGGCATACAGCTCCGAGTGCCCCGAGTTCATCAAGTGGGATAGAATTGCTAGGTCATCAGTAGCTTATTGCTAAAGTGGCCAACGGCACCGACACAGATCAAATACGCGTCGTGCAAATTAACTTAGGCAGAGGGTACGCAGCTATGAAGGAATGTGTAAACGAAGCCGTCAACAGGAACACCTCGCTGTTACTACTACAGGAACCATATGTGGGAGCCAACGCACAAGTGGTACTCCCATACAGAGTAGTACAGAAGAACACCAACAGCAAGGACTATCCGGTTAAGGCAGCAATCGTCTTTCTCGACCCGAATATCAGAGTTATCGAGAACCCGGATCTTATCACGGAAACCATAGCGGCAGCAATAGCCGTTATAGGCAACAAGCACGTAGGATTTATCAGTGCGTATTTTGACAAGACCCGGGACATCGACAGAGATCTGGACCACATCAGAGTCATTATCGAGGCCCTGGGGGTTGACCACATAATACTAGGGGGTGACCTGAACGCCAAGAGCCCATGGTGGGGAGCAGATGAAGAAGACCACCGGGGCAGCATGGTAGTAGAATCGCTCGCCAGACTAAATCTCGATGTGGTCAACACTGGAAGCCTCCCAACCTTTCACATCCACAGAGGGGACCATCTGTACCAAAGCCACGTGGATGTCACCATCGCCTCAAATTCTGCAGCACGATTGGTCAGTGACTGGAAAGTCGATCCGGACTACTGCACCTTATCCGATCACAGGGCTCTCACTTTTAATCTTCTTCTGGGCCACTCCAATACCAGAGAGATACCGAGGCGCTCCACTCGGAAATACAATACTGGAAAAGCTGACTGGAGCGCATTCAGGAAAATTCTCACAAGAGAATTGGCCTTGAAGAACCTCCTGGAACACCATATCGCCCAGGCCAACAACCCGGAAGACCTCGATAACATAGTAAAATCCTACCACAATTGCATAGACGAGGCATGCGCTAAATCTATGCCACTATTACCGAATGTCATCCGACCGGGAAGAAACAAATGGTGGAACAAAGAACTGACCACGAAGAAGAAAAATGCGATTCGGCTCAGGAGAAGAATCAAACACGCCAACCCCAGAAGACAGCCGCTCGTGGTTGACGAGTACAAGGCGGCACTGCAGGACTATAAGGCTTCAATCCTCGAAGCCATCACCTCCAGTTGGAAGGAGTTCTGCATTGGCCAGGACAAGGAGGGTCTGTGGAAGAACGCCTACAAAATCATTAAGAGGAGCGCACAAAAGGAAGAGGACAAACTCTTACGTTCGCCCTCGGACGGTAACATCCTGTCCTCAAAGGAGTCGGCTCTGCTACTCGCCGATACATTCTACCCTCTTGACGACCAGACCACAGACACCCCCGAGCAAGCCCTAGCCCGGACCGCTTCGTACCGTATCATTAACAGCCTCAACCAAGAACATAATTACGACCCATTGCCGTTCACCTCGGCTGAAATAGAGACGGTCTTTTCCAATATGAGCACCAAGAAAGCACCTGGGCTCGATGGCTTCACCGTCGACATCTGCAGGGCAGCTTATTCTACGAATATGACAACTCTTCTCGCCGTATACAACAAGTGCCTAGACCTAGGGTACTTCCCCCGTGCATGGAAGTCGGCTGTAATTAAGGTCATCCCAAAAGCCGGCAGGGACGATTACACGATCCCGAAATCATACCGACCAATCGGACTGATACCTGTTTTGGGGAAGATTCTAGAAAAACTTTTCGCTAGCAGAATCCTGTGGCAACTTGGACGAAATAAGCTGGACCCTAGGCAATACGGTTTTATGCCACAAAAATCCACCGAGGACGCCCTGTACGATGCGATCAACATCATCAGGGGAGCGGTAACTAGCAAGAAAATCGCAATTGCCGTCTCCCTGGACATCGAGGGGGCTTTTGACAACGCTTGGTGGCCCGCAATAATAGCACAGCTGCGAAGCAAGGGCGTTGACGACACCATGCTTAAGCTAGTCTCTAGCTACCTGTCAGATAGAGAGATTCAACTCCGCTACGCCGGGGAACAGGTCAGTAAGCGAACTAACAAAGGATGCATACAGGGCTCTACTTGCGGACCTTTGCTCTGGAACGTTCTACTTGACGGACTACTACAAGACCTGCGGGACGACGAAGTGCACGTGCAAGCCTTCGCAGATGACGTCCTACTCATAGCCGTCGGTAATTCTGAAGGAGCACTGCAGACCCTCATAAATAACACCTTGGCCAAGGTCTTGGAATGGGGCAAGCGCAACAAGCTCAGCTTTGCTCCTCACAAAACACAAGCCATCCTCTTCACCAGGAAACTCAAGTACACACAACCTCGACTTGAGATGGGAGGAACTGTCATCAGCTACAGTGAGACTGTTAAAGTTCTGGGACTGACAATAGATAAAAACCTCGGCTTCACCCAGCATATCGACCAGGCTAGCAAAAAGGCGATTAACATCTACAAGTCTGTTTCAAGGATGGCCAGAGCTCAATGGGGACTTAACCCGGATGTCATCAAGACGATATATACGGCCGTCATTGAACCAGTACTGTTATATGCCGCCTGTGTCTGGGCTACCAACTGCAACAAAGTCCAGATACAAAAGCGCTTGGATAGGATCACGCGTATGTTTGCCATAATGATTTCAAAGGCACACAAGACGGTCTCCCTCACCTCGGCATGTATCCTTGCAGGAGTACTTCCGCTTGACCTAAGGGCCATGGAAAACAAGGAGATCTTCGAACTGAAACGAGGCAAACCTTTTGATCTCCTTCCTGACCGGGAGATTGAAATGCCTGACAGCCCCTTCTGCCAACCACATCCGGCAAGTAGATGCACACTAGCATTCAGGGGCATAAGCACAGCAGAAGATCTCGGGGCCATCGGAGAACAGATACAGGTATATACGGATGGAAGCAAGATCGAGGGCAAGGTCGGAGCCGCCGCCACTGTCTGGATAGACGGTCGGGAGGCCACGTCCAAGAAGATCCCCCTTGCGGATTACTGCACGGTTTATCAGGCGGAATTAGCAGCCATAACGAAAGGAATAGAGGTAGTCGATCGCAGCAAATACACCGGGAACATTGCCATCCTCAGCGATTCCCGGTCTTCTCTGGAGAGCCTCTGCGGCGTCCACTCCCTCCACCCGCTTGTGACTAACATCAGGCGGCAAATCCATTGCCTTTCCACTCGAGGCAGGCAGGTAAGCCTATACTGGGTGAAGGCACACGTCGGCATCCCTGGAAACGAGAGAGCGGACCATTTGGCGAAGGAAGCGGCGCTTAAGTCCAAAACGGCGCCGCTCTACGACCTATTTCCATTGTCCTTCGCCAAGCGAAGTCTTCGCAGCAGAACCCTGGGAAAGTGGCAGAGCCGGTACATCGCCAGCACTTCCGGCTCAGTCACGAAGATCTTTTTCCCGGATGTTAAGGAAGCTCACCACACAATGAGGAAACTGCGAAAAGACAACCAATTGGCACAACTCCTGACAGGGCACGGAGGATTTAGAGCATACTTGCATAAGTTCCATCTCCACGACAATCCTCAATGCATCTGCGGTCACGCAGTGGACGAAACACTCCAACACGTCATCTTGGAGTGCCCCAGGTTCTGTCGCAGGCGATGGGAATGCGAGATGAAGCTTGGATTCCCCCTGGACATCCCTACCCTGAGAGAGGCCCTCAATAACGACACGCATAGACCCCACTTCTTGGAGTTCGCCCTGCACGTCGTCAAAGAGACTGGCAGGGCAAATGGGTCTAGAACTACGAGCAAAATGCAGCCGGCGCCTGTCTGATCGCCGGAGTATCCCGGTCCCCCTCCTGGCCGTACGCGCGGTGAAGCAAATCACTGCTGCGTCGGCCGGGGCACGGGGGGCCCGCACCGATCTGTGATACTTAAGTGCATTTGCGAAGTGTAGTGTGTCAAGTGTCAAGTGTCAAGTGCAGTGCAGTGAACCAGCGTATTGCAACTTAGTTCAAGTGCATACATATAAAATAGTGAAGACTTAAAGACTTGAAACAAGTGAGTAGACTTAAAACAAGTGAGCAGCGAGTGAACAATTTAGGGACACTAAGACAGACAAGGTCGGCTCCCGTCGGGGGCATTATACTCAGACAGGGTGGGGGCCGCAAGGCCCCCCCATTTCTCAATGTATTAGGACCCGCCACCCTTCCTGCAAAAATCAAGAACCTGTCTCCCTGAATTGTATCTCCCTGTCCTCACTCTACAACCCAGTTCTACCCCATGCAGCCGGGGTCACCGGGGGTGCACGCACCGCGGGTGACTCTTTGTGCTGCAGCGGGTAAGGTGAAGGAAAACACTAAAAAACCAACCTAGTTTTATTTTTAAGTATAAGGGCTACCCCATGCAGTCGGGGTCGCTCGCGGTGTTCGCACCGCTAGTGACTCTTTGCACTGCAGCGGGTAAGGTGAAGGAAAACACTTAAAAACCAGCCTAGTGTAAGTCTTAGCATAGGTCTACCCCATACAGTCGGGGCCACTCGCGGTGTTCGCACCGCTAGTGACTCTTTGCACTGTAGCGGGTAAGGTGAAGGAAAACACTTAAAAACCAGCGTAGTGTAAATCTTAGTCTTAGTATAGGTCTACCCCATGCAGTCGGGGTCACTCGTGGTGTTCGCACCGCTAGTGACTCTTTGCACTGCAGCGGGTAAGGTGAAGGAAAACACTTAAAAACCAACCTAGTGTAAGTCTTAGTCTTAGTATAGGTCTACCCCATGCAGTCGGGGTCACTTGCGGTGTTCGCACGCCTAGTGACTCTTTGTACTGCAGCGGGTAAGGTGAAGGAAAACACTTAAAAACCAATGTAGTGTAGTCTTAATCTAAGTTCCATATCTAATTATAATGCATGTAGTAAGAGGTGTTTCGAGTAAAAGTTAGGAATAGAGAGCAACACAAAAAAAAAAAAAAAAAAAAAAAAAAAAAAAAAAAAAAAAAAAAAAAAAAAAAAAAAAAAAAAAAAAAACCCAGGATTGCGATATTGTTTTAAAATAACATAGGTTTAAAGAATGCTGGAAGAGCCATACCAGCAGTTCTGACAGGCGCGTTCGTCTCGCGGTGGATGGGAATTTTAAAGACCATATCTTAGCGGCTCATACATCATACACGCCCACCCTATCCGCCAGCCAGACGAACGCGCACTCTCTTAAAAAAAAAAAAAAAAAAAAAAAACCTAACCTAACCCAACCTAACCTAACCTAACCTAACCTAACCTAACCTAACCTAACCTAACCTAACCTAACCTAACCTAACCTAACCTAACCTAACCTAACCTAACCTAACCTAACCTAACCTAACCTAACCTAACCTAAACCTAACCTAACCTAACCTAACCTAACCCTAACCTAACCTAACCTAACCTAACCTAACCTAACCTAACCTAACCTAACCTAACCTAACCTAACCTAACCTAACCTAACCTAACCTAACCTAACCTAACCTAACCTAACCTAACCTAACCTAACCTAACCTAACCTAACCTAACCTAACCTAACCTAACCTAACCTAACCTAACCTAACCTAACCTAACCTAACCTAACCTAACCTAACCTAACCTAACCTAACCTAACCTAACCTAACCTAACCTAACCTAACCTAACCTAACCTAACCTAACCTAACCTAACCTAACCTAACCTAACCTAACCTAACCTAACCTAACCTAACCTAACCTAACCTAACCTAACCTAACCTAACCTAACCTAACCTAACCTAACCTAACCTAACCTAACCTAACCGGAGTTGCGAGTCGTCCGGCACCGCGTAAGCAGCAAAAACGCAATCGCTCCGCAGTTAAAAATACCAAAAAGTGGGTAAAAGTGCTCCGATTTTCGTGAAACTTGTACCAAACAGTGAGTTTTAGTGAGACGCATACGAGCGTATAAAAATTATACATGGATTACAGTGTTTCAGGACCAAAAAGTGAGTTTTTCGGTTTTATAACCACAAAATTACAATTTATAAACTGTTTTTGGTGAACGCTGCGAAAACAAGATCGACAACCCCAAAATTTTATTTTGGAATCGGATGCAGCTCTGCGGGGCGCAGCCCAGGAGACCTCAACTGGAATTTTCCAAGGAAAATTCACAAAGTTATTAACGGAAAACCAAAAGCACGTGGACACGTGTTTTGTGAAGAAAAAGGATTTTGGAAAATCTGTGAATGCCAGTTGGTGACTTAAGACTTTTTAAAAGATATATATTTTATATTTTCAAATTTGGACTTTTCCTGCGAAAATTATTTATGAAAAACCCTTTTTTACTTTTCAAAAATTTTTTGTTTCTCGATCCTTATCTTTTTAATTATATAAATTAGTTAGGCCATAAAAATATAAGACTTCCGGAAAAACTTCTAGATTTTTCCGGTGAAAATTGCCCAAGATATAGACAATTTTCCAAAAACACGTGCCACGTGCACGAAGAATAATAAGGGATAGCGCAAAATTTTTGCCTTATACAGAAAGAACACTAATATTGTTATATTATTTCAGTTTTTTCTAAATTTTATTATTATTATTTTAGAAATTATAGAAATTTAAGTAAAAATTGTTAAAATTTAAATTAAATAAGTAAAAAATTAAAAATCTGACTAGTTCATTGTAAAAGTGATAAAATTTCATGTATTTAGAGACCAAACACGATTCCGATCGGGCGTTTGGTTCGAAAGTTACGCAAAAACTTGCAAAACGACGCCATTTTGACCGCCATCTTGGGAATCTTTGAAGGTCTATAACTTTCGAACCGTGCGTCGTACGGGATCGCGGTTTTGACTCAAGGCATTTGCCTAAAAAGCTGCAAAACTTCCGCACCCTACGGACTCTATGTAGAGTCAGAAAAAATAGAGTCGTTTTTTGATGCGACCTGCTGGACCTTCACCAGACTTCACCTCCAGTCAAAGCCCGAACCTTCTGGGCCTTCGGGTTCGGAAGTTATAGGCCATTGAAATTTCAGCGGACCTTCCGGCCGCCATCTTGGAAATACAAAAACGACCATAACTCCCGAGCCCTTTGACGTAGAAGACTGCGGTTTCCTGTGGCGAAGTGGGCAGGAAAAGGCCTCTCTGACTAGGTAGAAAACTCGACTCTACATTAACTCTACATTTTTGTATTGTATAAATCTTTTTTATTTCCTGTATTTTATTGTTAATTGGACTTAATGTAGTGTACTTCAGTACATCGTAGACATCGTAGTACGAAGAGAGTGGGGAAATAAAAATAGCGACTCTACCACAGTTATTTCTCCCTTGTTTACAGTTTTCCCTACCACCTTTCCTTTTATTAATGTTTAATAGAGCTGTTGACGCAAATACAGGGACAATCTGACATCGGGGCGCTACAGAAGCGCTACGTAAAGTATACAGGTAAATCAACCTAAGACTGTAGAGTACATTTTCTTTGTGTATTTTACTGTTTTCAATTATATTTTTATATTGTGTTTTTACAAATATTTATAACTTATACAAACTTTTATTAAATTTTACTATTTTAGACTATTGTTTAATACCTTATATTAAACACTATGATTCGTACGCCCGCTAAAGACAGAAGGGACTCGGCAGGAACAGTCAACGAGGAGGGGGCAGGACCCTCTCCGAGGACAAGCACAAACGTGCGCAAATCCATTGACGCGTTCGAGAAAGTGGTGGAAGTTAGTACAAATCCCACCGCTAATTCAACGGAATCTGATAAAAGGACAACGACTGGGAAATCTACCCTAGTAGCCGGGTCCATAAGTGCGGACGTTAAGGAACCCACCCTCCCTAAACCACAAAGAACTCCACCCCCCAAGAGTAGACCACCGATAAAAACAAACACTGTGGTCAAAAAAGCAGCTGTGGTGTTGACACCTAGCCCGATTAGGTCCCCGGCAGCTGCTAGAGAACACTACCCGAACAAAGCTGTGGAAGCAAAGGAAGTACACAAGAAAGGGGTGGAAAACTTAGAAAAATTTAAAAATTTAAGAACAAGTGTCAAAATCGAAATAAAAAAGGCACTTGACCGACTCTACACTCTAGCGATAGCCGGAACAGCGGACAAAAATATGGAGCGAGAGTCAGTAGAGAATACTCCACCAACCGTAGGACAAGACAAGGAAAAGGAAGACGGAATAAACGAATTAATCAGAGAACACACAGAACTCATAAAACACAACATTAAACAGATGGAGGAATTAAAAGTGACGATAGAAAGGACGGAAGGACTAAAGAACCTTATAGAAGAGTGCAAGGAAATCGCAGAAAAGGCCACCTATGCAAAAGTAGTACAAACAGGAAATTCGAAGGTAAAAGAGAGATCAGCACTCCACTCCGTGGTGATATCGTCAACAAATGACCAGGAGACCAGTGATGAGGTACTGGAGAGAGTGAGGCAGACCGTCGATGCCAAGGAGGGCTGGATACAGGTTGAGAAAGTGAGAAAAGCCAAAGATAGAAAGATAGTAGTGGGCTGTGGAACAAAGGAAGAAAGACAGAAGCTGAAAGAAAGACTAGAAAGAGAGGGAAAACACCTCGTTGTCGAGGAGGTGAAAAACCGCGACCCGCTTCTGATACTTAAGGACGTGCTCTCGAAGCACACGGACGAAGAAATAATAAAAGCCTTAAGGAATCAGAACCGGGAGGTCTTTCGCACCCTCGATAGCGAGGAAAACAGAATGACAGTAAAATTCAGGAAGAAGTCAAGAAACCCGCACACCAACCACATTATCCTGACGGTCTCACCCATAATATGGAGAAGAGCGGTGGACATGGGGAGGTTGAGGGTCGACCTCCAGAGAGTGTATGTAGAGGACCAATCTCCCCTAGTCCAGTGCTCAAGGTGTTTGGGGTACGGACACGGCCGACGTTTCTGTAAAGAAACGGAAGATGTCTGCAGCCACTGCGGTGGGCCGCACTTCGGCAAGGACTGCCCTGATAGGGTGGTGGGAGAGATGCCGGAGTGCGTAAACTGCAAGAAAGCCAAGATGGAAGACTGCAGACATAACGCATTTAACTCGGAGTGCCCGGTGAGAAAAAGATGGGACACTATAGCGAGAGCCTCCGTGTCATATTGCTAAGGGCCTCCCTGACATCACCCCCAGTTATAAGATCATCCAAGCGAACCTCCAACGAAGCCAACTGGCAACAAATGAAGCTCTACTAGAGGCGCAAAAGAGGAAAGTATCTATGATACTTATCCAAGAACCTTATGTAGGTAGAGAACGGAGAATGAGAAGCTACAAAGGGGTGAGAGTCTACCAGAATCCCAGTATAGGGGAGGGCACTGTTAAGGCAGCAATCGCTGTCCTGGACAACGATGTAGATGTAATACAGTGCCCAGAACTGACCACCAATAACATCGTGGTGGTCAGGATCCGAACAAGAGCCTGGACTCTCACCCTGGTGTCGTACTACTTCGAACCGGACAAGCCCTTAGAGCCGTACATTGACAGACTCAGGGCTATAAGTAGTACGACACAAGGAAAGCTAATCGTTGGAGGTGACACTAATGCTAAGAGTACCTGGTGGGGCAGCAACGCGGAGGACGCGAGAGGAGAGCTGATGCACGGAGGCCTCGAGGAAATAGGGCTATATATTCTGAATAGAGGAGATACCCCCACCTTCGACACCATACGTGGGAACAAAAGGTACAGCAGTCATGTCGACGTGACGGCCTGCTCCGAGGACGTCCTGAGCCTCGTAGAAGGATGGCGAGTGGTGGAGAGCCTTACAAGCTCGGACCACAACGGCATAGTATTTAGCCTAAGACTACAAAAATCAAAAGGAATTAATATTGAAAGAACAACAAGGATTTATAATACAAAAAAAGCAAACTGGGCTCAGTTTCGTGAGAAACTGGCCCAGTTTATGCACGAGAATAATTTAAAAGTAGAAGAAATAGAACAAATTAGTAACAAAGAAGAAATAGACAAAACACTAGAAACTTACATAGACACAATAACAAAAGCATGCAAAAATACAATACCAATAAAAAGTAAAAAAGAAATACTTACCTTGCCGTGGTGGTCCGAGCAGCTCGCAGCCTCGAAGAAGGAGGTAGATAGAAGAAGACGTCGGATCCGGAATGCAGCGCCGCACCGAAGACAGACTGTTGTACAAAGGTACCTGGAACAAAAAGAAAGGTATGAATTAGAAGTCACTGACGCGATCACCAAAAGCTGGAAAGAGTTCTGTGGAAAGCAGGATAGGGAGGGGATGTGGGAGGGTATCTACAGGATAATTGGAAGGACAGCGCGTAGAGAGGAGGACGTTCCGCTTGAAGCAGATGGAGCAACCTTAGACGCGGCGGGCTCCGTTAGGCTCTTGGCGGAAACATTTTACCCCAAGGATAATAAGGACAGTGATAATGCGACGCACATCCATATCAGGGAGCAGGCAGAAAAGCTGAATGAGATGGGACATGATGAACATGACCCACCATTCACAACAAATGAGCTGAACGTCGCAACAAGGTCCTTCAATCCGAAGAAGGCCCCCGGAGCCGATGGTTTCACCGCCGATATATGCGCCGAGGCAATAGGGACAGACCCGGGTTATTTTCTGGCTCTGCTCAACAAGTGCCTGGCTCACCACTACTTCCCGAAAACCTGGAAAGCCGCCACGGTGGTGGTATTAAGAAAGCCAGCCAAGGATACCTACACCTCCCCCAAGTCGTACAGGCCGATCGGACTTTTGCCTGTCCTTGGGAAGATCTATGAGAAGATGCTGATGGCCCGCCTCAAGTATCACATTCTGCCGAGGATCAGTACTCGCCAGTTTGGCTTTATGCCACAGAGGAGCACCGAAGACGCCCTCGTCACGCTTATATCGCACATCCGGGACAAAATAAGTGCCAAAAGAATAGTGACATTAGTCTCACTGGACATCGAGGGCGCCTTCGACAGTGCATGGTGGCCGGCAATAAAGGTCCGACTGGCTGAGGAAAAATGTCCGCACAACCTGAGGCGAGTCATCGGCAGCTATCTCAGTGATAGATCGGTGGAGGTGAGGTACGCAGGCCAACAACATCAGTTGGCCACGGAGAAAGGGTGCGTTCAGGGATCGATCGGTGGACCGATCCTCTGGAATCTGCTGCTGGACCCGCTCCTAAAATTGATGGAGAGCCAGAGAGTATATTGCCAGGCGTTTGCAGACGACGTGGCACTAGTCTTCGATGGGTCAACAGCCCTGGAAATTGAGGGACAAGCCAATGCCGCCCTCGAACATGTTCGGGCGTGGGGCGTCAGAAACAAATTGAGGTTTGCACCCCACAAAACGTGTGCTATGGTGCTTACCAGAAAATTGAAGTACGACGCACCACGGCTGAGCATGGGAGGGGTCGACATTGGAATGTCCACGGAACTCAAGATCCTCGGGTTGACCATCGACGACAAGTTGACTTTTAACAGCCACGTCTCGAACATCTGCAAAAAAGCTGTGGGCGTCTATAAACAACTCGTCAGGGCAGCGCGTGTCAGCTGGGGACTAAATCCTGAGGTAATAAAGACCATATACACAGCGGCAGTAGAGCCCGTGGTGTTGTACGCCGCGGCCGCATGGTCACCAGCTGCACACAAGCTGGGGGTTCGTAGGCAGCTGGGCGTCGTGCAGCGGGGCTTCGCACAGAAAATGTGCAAAGCGTATCGCACGGTGTCATTGAACTCTGCCTTAATACTCAGCGGCACGCTTCCACTTGACCTTCGAATACGAGAGGCAGCCCTATTGTATGGGGCCAAGAAGGGGAAGCCCATGCCAGAACTAGGAGATAGAGAGGTAGAGACAATGGCACCGGCGATAATGGCGCCACACCCCGCGCACGGGATAGGGCTTAGATTCCAACGCCTGGTGGACGAGGAACAGTACTTGCAGCACGGGTACTGCCCTGTGCAAATCTTCACGGACGGCAGTAAAATTGAGGGCAAAGTCGGAGCCGCGATATCCGTATGGAGCGGCGGCGTAGAGACGAAAGCCCACAAGTTTACTTTGCCGTCCCATTGCACCGTCTACCAGGCGGAACTGCTGGCCCTGAGTAAGGCGGCGGAAGCTGCCCAAAAACTCAGGGCAGCAGAAATCGGGATCTACAGCGACTCTAGGGCAGCCCTAGAGACGGTCGTCAACTCAAGTTCCCCTCACCCACTAGCAGTCCAAGTAAGGGGCATTTTAACAAACTGCTCAAACCAGAATAAGGATATTTCCTTATTCTGGATCAAAGCACATGCAGGATTTGAGGGGAACGAGAGAGCGGACCAGCTGGCCAAGGAGGCAGCCCTAAAATCCAAGAGAAGACATGAGTACGACCGATGCCCGATCTCGTTCATTAAACGGACCATCCGCCTGGAAACACTCGAAGAGTGGGACCGGAGGTACCAGGCGGAGGGAACGGCATCGGTCACGAAAGTGTTCTTCCCTAACGCCACCACTGCCTACCAAACGGTAAAAAAAACCCAGATAGACGCCACGACAACACAGCTTTTCACGGGGCATGGTGGGTTCTCCTCGTATCTGAATCGTTTCAGGTGCAAGGAGAGTCCATCATGCATATGTGATCCGGAGGCGGAAGAAACGGTTTTACATCTGGTGCTGGATTGTCCTGTATTTGCCAAAGACAGATTTGATTTAGAACAGGAAATTGGAAGACAGGTAATAAAGGAGAAGTTAGCTGAAATCATTAGACAGAGTAATGCTAGGAGCACATTTTTGAAATATTGCATAAAAATAATAAAAAAAGTAATAATAAGAAATAGAAGTTAAGAAAATTATGATGCAGCGTATAATTAGTGTATACGCCAACCATCATAAGTAGAATAATAAGTAGTTTTTAAGAAAATGTATAATATAATAGTAGAAAATTTAATATAAGCTGTTGTTATCTGTTAGTTGTAAGTTACCATGAATAATTAAATCATTATTTGTTGTTGATATTTTAAAAAAAATAAAAAGAACCCCACTGTAGTTTATTTCCCCTGTACTGCATGATAGAAATAAGGATAAATAAAAATAAAAGATTAAATTAGTTTAGGTAAATAGAATAGAATGGGTCTGACCCCGAGACCTAGTAGAAAGAAAGAGAAGAATGCCAGAAAGAAATTAGTATGCAGAATGGAAGTACGAGAGGAATGTAGAGCGAGAACTGGTATGCAAGCGGAAAATAGGAAAAAATTGTCTTCCAATAGGCACCGACGTCATTGGTGGAGTGTAGGAGGCTCGTAAGAATGAGCCAAAAAAAAAAAAAAAAAAAAAAAAAAAAAAAAAAAAAAAAAAAAAACCTAACCTAACCTAACCTAACCTAACCTAACCTAACCTAACCTAACCTAACCTAACCTAACCTTTTTTTTTTTTTTTTTTTTTTTTTTTTTTTTTTTTTTTTTTTTTTACGAGGGGAAATCCGTTACGGACCCCCGCGCCTGGGCTGTGCAATGGCGCGGGGAGTGTGAGACTCTCCAAAAGTGGCATACTCACTAAAACCCCTCGGCCCGTCTTTCCACAGAGCAGAGTCCGGTAACTGGTTTGACCATAAAATCCGGACATCTGCTTGTGTTGCCGCTTGGCGCTATGCCCTGCGCGCGGCTCTCCTTTGTGTGTATAAATATTTACAGAGCGCAATAGCGCTGGCACCTTAACAATAAAGTTACTAATTATATACAATAAAATAAATATACAATACTGTCAATATTTACAATATATATTTACAAGATGCGCCCGGCGAATCTTCGCCGGCGCCCGCCCTGTCTTCGACGCCGGATAGAGGCGGCAGAGGGATCGTCCTCCCGCAACCGTTCGGCGTCTTCCTTCTGTTTCAGGACCGCTTCTGAGAAAGCCTGGAAAGCCTCCCAGGCGGCCCTGTCTCCCAGTATCTTCTGCACAATATTGTGCAGAGTAGTGTCATTGCCGATGATGTTGGCAATGGAGCTCCTTTCGGCACTCCATGCCGGACAGTTAAATATTGTGTGACTCACCGTATCGAGCGGAGAGTCACAGTGATGGCACGCGGGGACCTCCTCCCTACCAGCCACTTTATGCAGATACTTGCCGAAGCAGCCGTGCCCGGAAAGCATCTGCGTAAGCCAATAGGTAGGAGTTCCCCACTGCCGTTGAGTCCAGTCCTTGAGTACAGGGCGGATCGCCTCCAACGTCCACGATCCGACCCTGGACGAAGCGAGTTCGTCGTTCCACCTTGTCAAGGTCATATTTTGGCCTTCCAACCTCCACCTTTTGACCTCCTCGAGCGAGGGCTCAGACCCACGACTTCTGAGTTCCGCCCGACGCCAGTACACATCCGCTAAGGCAGCCGCATCCAGATGCCATGGGGCGAGTCCGGCGATTACGCACACGCCATCGCAAGACACCGTGCGGTACGCCCTCGCCACCCGAATGGCTATCGTTCGTTGCGCCCGCCTCAGCACTGCCTTATTAGCGCTCGTGTCGCTGGCTTCGTTAGACCAGATTGGGCATCCGTACAGCGCCTTGGATCTGATAACCCCCGCGAAGAGGCGGCGACACCCCATTGCGCTTGGGCTGCCAACGTTTGGCAAGATGCGGCTGAGAGCCGCGGCCGTGGCGTCAAGTTTCGGGGCAAGTGCCGCAAAGTGGGGTTTGAAAGACCAACGGGAGTCCAAAAGTAGTCCCAGATATTTGAGGGATGTTTTGATTGTGATTGGGACCCCGCTCACCGTTATTGTTGCTCCAGAAGGCGGAGCTCGTCTTGGGCCGTAGAACCAGATGGCCTCAGATTTTTCTAGTGCGACCTGAAGACCAATCCTTCGGATTTTTGTTATAACCTGCGCCACGCCCGCAGTGGCCCTTAGGCTTGCCTCCCTATGGTCCCTTCCAGTCGCTACGACCAGCGTGTCATCCGCGTAGCAAATAAGCTGCACACCGCGGATCAACGCTGTCCGCAGCACCTGATTATAGCCGATGTTCCACAGGAGCGGCCCTAGGACCGACCCCTGTGGGACACCGCAGGAGACCCTGTATTCTGCCCAGTCATTTTGCCTTGGGAACATAATTTTTCTACCTCTGAAGTAGTCGGTGATGGTGCGCCTTAAATACACGGGGACATTATGGTGTACTAGTCCCTCCATAATACAATCCCAGGGCAGGGTGTTGAAGGCGTTCGCGATGTCGAGCGACACTGCCAGCACCACCCCACCCTGTGACGTGGTCTCATCTGATATGTTTCGCAATCGGGCAATGGCATCCACCGTAGATCGGGCTCGCCTGAACCCGAATTGCGTCTCCTCGAGATTTGGCCCTTCCGTGGACAGATGTTTGTTAATGCGACCGGCAATTATCCTTTCGAACAACTTGCCGGCCTCGTCCAAAAGTACAATTGGCCGGTAAGCCGAAGGGGATTCCGCCGGCCTGCCCGGCTTTTTCAGAAGAACCAATCTCCCAATTTTCCATCGGTTTGGAAAGTGCCCTTCATTTAGACACATCGTGAGAAGATCCAAGAACCTTTCGTCTAGTCCGTTTGCTAGTGCAGACGCCAGCACCTTCCCGTGTATCCCATCGGGACCAGGAGCTGTTCTCTTGCACCGGAGCTTTATTATTGCCAGAGACAATTCCGCCGATGACACGTCCGGAACGGAATTCAATGGCGCCTCCTCATCGGAGTGTCTCATGCTGTTGTCGCCAGCAGGAAACAGGGTCGATACGACCGAAGACAACAGCTCTGGCTCCATGGTAGTAGTAAGAGGAGGGGCCCAGGGACGCAACTTGTTCATCACAAGCTTACAGGGGCGCCCCCAGGGGTCCGAATCGAGAGACTGCAGAAACTCCGACCATGCCCTCTCCTTTGCCTCAGCTATCTCTTTTTTCAAGGTCCTTTTGGCGTCTCTGTAGGCATTGTACAGACGTGCTTCCTCTTCGGCATCGTTTGTTGTTCGCCTGCGCCTATAGCGTGTGTATCGGCGTCGGGCGACCACGCAAGCAGCGCGCAGCCGCCTGAGGTCCTCCGTCCACCAGTACACACGCTTTCTGGGTGGTCTTGGCCGAATACGTGCCATGGAACAGTCTGACACGTGTTCCAGCGTTTCTGCTAGCCAATCCGCTTCATTCTCTATTACGACATTGTCAGGTTTAGGGCACCAGGCCCCGACAACTGATGCAATCTCCAATGTTTCTCTGTCGAGAGACTTCAAGGACCACCTGGGTCCTACTTCCGGAGGCCCGGAGCTCTGGCTGTTCGGAGCAGCTGACGAGGGAAGGACTCGGTACCGCACGTAACGGTGATCGGAGAGTGTCTCCTCCTCAGTCAGTACCTCCCAGCCTTGAACACGGCCCGCAAGGAGAGCGCTCGCAAACGTGACGTCCACGACGGACCCGCCCGCCATGCGTACGCACGTGAACTCGGAGCCCCGGTTTATGGGCACAAGGTTATACGACGCACAAAGATCTAGAAGCAAATCGCCCCTGCCGTCTGTTGATGTTGAACCCCATGCCCTCGACTTAGCATTAAAGTCGCCAGCTAGAATTGTGCTAGATGAATTGCACCAGTTCAATAGCGAGGCTACCTCCTCCAAAAAAGCTTCAAATTCCACCAATGTCTTATTAGGGGAAAAATAGGCCCCAACAATGGAAATATTGCCCACTTTGACTCCTACACAACCGTGGCCTTCGCGAGAGCATCTGACTGGAGGTGTGTCGTTGGTATTATTTACGACGATTGCGACAGTTTTGTCTAAGTCTCCAATCCAGTCAGGCCTGTTTGGAACCATATAAGGCTCCGCAACAATACCAATATTAATAGACCGCTGCGCCAGGCTCTGGTTGTAAAGGTCCTGAGCCCTGGAGCAGTGGTTTAAGTTCGCCTGGAGAAATTGTATGGCCATTTTATTTAGTTCCCACGATCTCTGCTACGTCCATGGATTCCCCGCTCGGTGGGGATGCCGTGTTCTTGGTGACGGCTCTCCTTGTCACTCTCTTCTTGGGGGCCGAGCATTTAGGACCTCCCAAGCGGTGATTTGCGTTTTTATTGTGTGACGCACAGAGCACACAATGCGGCTTCTCTTGACAGTCCGCTGCGGTGTGATCGGGTTTACCGCACCGATAGCACAGGGAGCTGCGATCTTCTTCAGTGCAGTACCGTCCCACGTGCCCCTTCTGCAGGCATCTGTAGCAGCAGAGCTCACGGGGTCTGCCCACTATAAACCTGGCTACCGTCCATCCAATTAGAACCCGCCCTTCTAATAGTTTTTTCGCCACCGCGATTGGGACTTGGATCCATACGGCTTGTAGCCCAGACCTGTCCTCACGGATCTTCCCTATTTTAATCTGTTCCGCGGGACACTCAGCCTTCGCCACTATGGCTCGGGTTAGGTCCTCCGCGGAAACAGAGGCGTCGAGGTTCGACACACGCACGTCGACACTTTTGATGGGTCTGGAGACCTTCACTCTGTCATCATTGATGGTCTCGATGAGTTTTTCCGCCAATATATTTGCTTTAGGGTCACTGCCGGCACCAGGGATTTGGATTATAGTGGCGCCGGTAACAGCCCTGCGGAATTTGACGGACTCGATCCCAATCTCTGTTTTAAGATCGAGACGAGCCCTGGCCTCCTTAAGGATGGACGCATAGGTGAGCCCATTCTTTATTGCATCCTCTGTTAGTGTTATGACGACAGCCGCAGATCGGGGCGCCTTAAGTTTAGGCGGAGACTGGCGATTTACTCTCCTTGACTGCTCAGTCTGCCACTGTTGCCTGCCCGACTGTGACTGCAGTCTTGCGGCGCGTGTTGTCGTCGGGAGCGCTTCCTTGTTATAAGGTGCTTTGGCCGCCGCATTTGGCCGCCCTTTTCTGGTAACCGTTACCCAATCGCTTTCCTCTGCGTCAGGGTTTGGTGGACGAGAAGGGAGGTCTATCTTAGGGGGGGCATTGGGGGCTGACGGTTGTGTAGCGACAATAGCCAATTTGGCACTTCTATCGCCTTCCGGTACCCTCTTGCTCTTCTTCTTCTTGTTTTTATTAATTTTCTTCTTTTCTGTTGCAGGAGCAGAGCCTACTTCAATCGGATCTTTGGGATCTTCGGGCGTCGCGGGAGCTACTGCAACAGCGGGAGCTGAAGATGTCGGTAAGCTGCGCATATATGACTTTCCTGTCCTATCCTCCTTCTCCTTTTCTTTATTTTTCTTGTCAGCCGCGAGGGGTGGTCGAAGTCGGGGCTCAGGATTGAGCCGCGGCTCCAGGCCTTCTATGCGAGCATTCAGTCTGTCTCCAAGTCTGCTCATTAATCGAGCCTCTAATGACTCCAGACAATCAGGCAGCTGCGATGGTTCCGGCTCTCGCCTCTGCACGCTTGCCCTCAATTCCGCCATTTCTTTTTGGAGCGCCTCCAGTTGTTGGCGGAGGCGCATATTATCCTCACGGAGTGCCCGCGTCTCATCATTAAGATTGCGACGTGCGAGCACTTCTGTGTCTTCTTTGATTGCCGCTACAGCCTCTTTAAGAGAGCGAACAAACGTGCCTTTCAAATTCGCCGAGGACTTGGCGACTTTCTCCACTAAACCAAGACTGGCCTCGATGCGCTTAACAACGTCGACCGCCGAATCCCGGCTCGATATTTCCGGTTCTGCTACCAAGGATAATGAAGAGCGCGTTCGCCGAGCTTCCGATGCGCAGGCCTGAAGTTCAGCCTCTGCACGCGCCTCCATTTCCTGCCTTTGCGCCTTTATGTAGGCTTGTTTGGCCGCCGCTAAGCCGATGTATTCGCCCGTTGTGGGCGGACGACCTCGTCTCTCCTTTATTTTGGTCTTCGACGGGGTATCCGTTGAGCTACCCTCGTCATCAGACGACCTCAGCCTTTTTCGTCTTCGGTCACTCCAGAATCGACTACCTAGCGAGTCCAACGACTCGCGACTTCCTAACCCGGACAGGTGAACCGATGCATCAGATGGTACGCTGACCATCGTTCCATCGTCCGAGTCTGACAACCTTTCCACTGCTTTTGAGCAGCCTACAACGTTTCTTTCTTCAAGAGTGGGGACCGGCGTCGGCGTTCGCACGATCTTCACTCTCAGCTCTCTATGCTTCACCTCCTTCAAAACTTCTCCATCCTCCATCACGTCTTTTTTATTTTTTCCTACTCTCTGACTCATCATAATGTAAACATGACCCCGTGATGACACAGGGCCTTATTTATTAATTTATGGGGGATATAAAACGTCCACCCGGGCGGAGACCCCTGCACCCGGGTAACCCTAATACGCCGCGGAGGGCGGGTGATATCCGCGGGTTGGCCGCTAAGACCCGAACTGACTGGCCGGGCCTCCCACCCCCTTTGCAAGAAGGCAGGAGCCGGACACCGCGCAAAGGTATAAAACGCCGCAATGTCCGAACTTCAGGGTTTTTTCTGAGGTTTCCTTCCTCTTGGGCCGGCCGGTTAAGGCAAGCCCCCTGGACCGATGCGATCCGCGAGACATGATCCACGACAACCACACCGGTTAACAGGTCGCCCGACGGGGAGCCATAGCGTCCTACCAGCGATAACCTAAAAACGTTATCGCGGGGAGCCACAACTTCCTAACCGGTGATAACACATCGTTACCACCGGCCCGCCGCGCCGTAACGGCTGTAAAGAGGCCATTACTCCACGTACAATAAAAGTACAAACTCAATAGAGCAACAACTATAAGTACAAAAGTACGACAGGCCGTATAAGCCATCTCCCTTTTCACTAAACCTATCACCTGCGACGCCGATCACAAAGTGAAAGGAAGTGAAGACGTAAAGGCGAGTCTTACCGAGGCATCCAATAAGATGAACCGGCAACCCTCGCCCTCCCAATTCGCGATCACCGAGTCATAAGACAAGACTAGAGACGACTGTACCATGAACCGTCCCTAGAAAAGTCCTGAGACGCGGCGATTCGGGCCCCCCCGGCACGACAAGCCTTGGGGCCGCGGGATTGGACATCCGCGGTGGGGGGGAACCTAACCTAACCTAACCTAACCTAACCTAACCTAACCTAACCTAACCTAACCTAACCTAACCTTTTTTTTTTTTTTTTTTTGGTTTCGCTGGGGGAAATGCGTTACGCATCCCCTAGGGGTATGTGGGACTCCCCAGGGCCAATACCCCCTGATATACCCACTAAAACCCCCAGCGGCACTCCGGCTTCGCCTCCTGGGAGGGGGTCTGGGAATCCGGCAGAGCCTTTACGTCCAGTCCCCCTCCGGCGAGCCCCGCCTATATGGCGAGCCCTTCGCGCCCCCCCCCTATGATGGGTGGGGCATCGGGGACGGTCGAGAGTGCGCGATCGTCCCCGTATCCAGTGATGGTGAGCGGTGCAATGCGGGCGGAGGAGCTTCCGCACCTGTCGCCCGCTGCTCACCATCGGGGAGGTGAAGGCGGTCATATGCCCGCCTCCTTCGTCCCCTTCGCCGCTTCCGGAGCGCCGGCGCAAGAGGGTCTTCCTCTCGCGCGCGCTCCGCTGCCTCCTTCTGCGACATGACGGATTCGCAGAAGGAGGCAACCGCCGCCCATGCCCCCTCGCTCTCCAGCATTACGCTCACAACGCGGGGGAGCGAGAGGTCCCGCCCGACCACCGCAACCAGACTGCGGCGCAGCCCTGACCACGACGGGCACGCCTCGAGGGTGTGCTGCGCCGTGTCTTCCGCCGCGCCGCAGTCATGGCACGATGGGGCCTCCTCCCTACCGATTCGGTGCAAGTACGATCCGAAGCAACCGTGTCCGGACAGTACCTGCACCAGGCGGAACGAGAGGAAGCCGTGCGCTCGTTCGAGCCAGTCCCTTAGGACCGGTCCGATGGCGTCCAGCGTCCAGCGGCCGAAGTGAGCGGCGGCGAGGTCCTCCGCCCAGTGAGCAATGACGGCATCGCGCGCCTGCTGTCGGACGGCCGCTTTCTCTTCCGGGGCCGGGCGCTCTCCAAGCGCCCTCCGCCCCGCCGTCCATTCGTACACCCTGGAAAGCACCTCCGCCTCGAGTTCCCAACCTAACCTAACCTAACCTAACCTAACCTAACCTAACCTTTTTTTTTTTTTTTTTGGTATCGGGGGGGAAACCTTCAAAAGGTACCCGGCACCTTGGGAGAGGATACCGGGGTATGTGGGATTTTTACCGCACTAAAACCCCCTCGGTGGCCTGCCTCTGCACTTGGGGAGGACTCCGGGATCTCCAGTGGAACGCACCGGTGCCCTCCACGCGCGGCGCCCCAGAACGGGCCCATCTTCTGGAGAGCAGATGTGCTCTCCTGCACCTTCCGATTCTTACGGCGGCATGCGGCCACGCACACACCGCCGTCCTTCCCGGGGCTGCTGGCTGGACGGATCGAGCTCCCACTCTCACCGCCCGCAACCCCGGAAGACCCCTTTTAGTCGCCTCTTACGTACAGGCAGGGGATACCGTAGCTCTATTCTTAATCCCGAAGCTACAGGGACCAGCGCCGGGGGACGTTATGTACGTCTGCCCCGGCGGCTCCTTCGCCGAGCGGGATTTTCGCGCTCCCGGGCTCGCTCGGCTTCCTCCTTTGCGCACATGACAGTGTCGCAGAAGGAGGTCACCGAGTTCCACGCGTCCCTGGAGCGCACCATCGCTGCAACGACGGCCGCCGGGGACAAGTCAGGTCCGATGTTTTGGACCAGGATCCGCCGCTCTGACTCCCAAGCTGGGCAGTCTTCGAGCGTGTGCTGCGCGGAATCCTGGTCGTGTCTGCAGTGATGACACGCTGCAGACACCTCCCTTCCAATGCGGTTCAGATACTCACCGAAGCAGCCATGTCCGGTGAGTATCTGAGTCAGTCGGTAGGTGACGCGACTTTTCCTCCTCAGCCAGGCCCGGAAGTTGGGCAAGATGGCGCCGACGGCTCGTTGACGCGCGTTCTGCGGCTCCCGCAGTCTGTCGCGCCAGCGCGTCAGAGCCCGCCATCTGGCTCTCCGACGGAGCTCTCCGATCGTCTCATTAGAGGGTTCAGCCCCCTGGCGGAGGACGCGGATCTTATTGAAGACCTCTGCGTCCATATCCGCCAGGATGTCCAGGGGCGGAAACCGCGCCAGGACAGTGGCCGCCTCGTACGACACCGTCCGGTACCCTCGTGCGACTCTGATCGCGATCATGCGCTGCGCGGCGTTGAGTTTCGCCGCGCGGCGCCGGCTGCCCGATAGTCTTTCCGACCAAACGGGCGCGCCGTAGAGCGCGATCGAGCGCACGACACCTGCGTAGAGGCGGCGGACTTCTTCCCTTGGTCCCCCGAGATTCGGCAGCAATCTGTGCATTGCACCGGCCGCCTTGTGAATCCGGGGGACGAGACGATCGAAGTGCTCGTCGAAGCTCCAGTGGCTGTCGAGCACCAGCCCGAGGTATTTCAAATACCGGCCCGGCTGGATACGAGCGTCACCTACTCGTACTGACACGCTAGGGGGTTCCTCACGCCGTTTGAGGCCGTGGAACCATAGCGCCTCGGTCTTTTGAGGCGCTATCCGAAGCCCTAGCCCGCGAATGGCAGACACGATGCGTGCCACTGCCAGCTCCGCCAGTCGTGATGTCCTCTGGAAGGACTCTCCCTCCACGAGGACGAGGGTGTCGTCGGCATAGCAGACGACGCTCACACCTGGTGGGAGCGTCGTCCGCAACACCGCGTCGTATGCGAGGTTCCACAAGAGCGGCCCTAAAACCGAGCCCTGTGGCACCCCGCACACCACAGCCCTCTCCTCTACGCTCCCGTAGCGGCCCGGGTAGCAGATACTTCTGTCCGACAGGTAGTCGGCCAGCACGTGTTTTAGGTAGGCGGGCACCCGATGATAATCGAGTGCCGCCCCTATCGCTTCCCAGGGCAGAGAGTTGAACGCGTTGACAATGTCAAGGCTTATAGCCAAGACCACTCTGCCCTGGGAGACGGCCTGTTCCGTGAGCGCTCGGACCCGAAGGATGGCATCAAGGGTCGAGCGCTGCCGTCTGAAGCCGAACTGACTGTCGGACAGATCCGGGCCGCTGTTCGCCAGGTGTCTGTTGAGACGAGTGGCCAAGATACGCTCGAAGAGCTTGCCCGCCTCGTTCAACAGACATATAGGCCTGTATGCCCCTGGCGAGTCCTCCGGTCTCCCCACTTTGTGGAGGAGCACCAATTTTGCGGACTTCCACACCGCGGGGAACCGGCCGAGACGGAGGCAGTCGGTGAAAAGACGCTGCAGTCTCGCGCCCAGAACCGTCAGCGCCAGCACCCAGGCCCGTCCGGGGATTCCGTCGGGACCCGGGGCGGTATTGCGTTCGGCCAGGCGCTTGACTGCGCATTCCAACTCCGCCTCCGTGACGGCCAGCTCATCTGCCCAGTCTGCATGGCTCGGCGGTTGTGCAGAGCCGATGGGGCCTCCCGAGGCCCCGGGGAACAGCGTGCCCACCACTGTATCCACGAAGACGGGGTCAAGGGTCTCCGTTAGTGGGGGCACCCACGGACGCAGCTTACCCAACACCATCCTGTAAGGCCGTCCCCAGGGGTCTCTGTCGAGCCCCTCCAGCAGCTCCTGCCACTTGCCGGCCTTGCTATCCGCGATAGCGGCCTGAAGCGCCATTGTCGCGCTCCTGTACTCCCGGTACCGTTGCTCCCTCTCCTCGGCACCGGCAGTACGGCGCCTGCGTGCGCGAGTGAACAGGCGCCGGGAGCGCAAACAGGCCGCTCGCAGCTGGGCAATGAGTCCCGACCACCAGTAGGCGGATCCACGGCGGCCGGGACTGACCCGCGGCATGGCCGTCCCGCAAATTGCAGTCATTTCTGTCTGCAGTCTGGCTGCCTCCTCGTCCGGGCTCCGTTGAGCGGACGTCTCGGCGGGTCCGGTCCAGTCTACGACGTGGGCAGCAGCGAGGAGTAAATCCCGGTTTAGTCGCTGCAGTGCCCAGCGTCGTAGGGGGCCGTCATTACGGTGATTGCGATCGGTCTGGAGGACCAATGACACGTCAATGGTGATGTGGCGGTGGTCGGACAGAGTTACCAACTCCTCCGCCACCCTCCAGCCGGTCACAAAGCGCTCGGCAGTTGGAGTCGCCCATGAAAGGTCCACGATCGACTCCCCCTGCCAGCGCACACAGGTACTGACGGCCCCACGGTTTAAAAGCCGAAGGTCCAGACCCGCCGCCCATTCCAGGGTGGTATCGCCCCGAACGGTGTCGCGACTGCTTCCCCAGGCCCGCGAGTGGGCGTTGAAATCGCCAAGCACTAGCACGGGCCGTGGAAGGCAGCCGCGAACACAGCTACCCACTCTGTCCAGGTAGCTTTCGAAGGCTGCCAGACTGCAGTTTGGGGAGACGTAGCAGCCAACGACTGCTAGGGGCCCCCACTCCACCGCGACCAAGCCCGGCTCCGCGTGTAGCCGGGTGCACGGGGGTTCCCCGTTACCGCCTCCCCAATATATTGCCACATCCAGAGAAATGTCCCCGAACCAACGCGGATGGTCGGGGACATTGTAAGGTTCTGCAACCACTGCCATGGACACAGAACGCTCTGCAATAGTCTGCAAGAGCAAATCCTGTGCTCCACGGCAGTGGTTGAGGTTCCCCTGTACAATTTTAAATGATGGAGACCTATTCATTATGGGTCTCCATCATTTCCGCTGGCAGAGGATGGGACGAAGCGCTGGCAGAAGCCGGCGCGGGCCCATCAACTCGGTTCGAGGTGGCGGCGTCCGCCCGCTCGCTCCTCCTTTTGCCCTTTTTGGGAGCCGTACAGCGCTTGCTCCCCATCCGGTGATCAGACCTCCGGCCGAGCTCCGCGCACAAGACGCATTTTGGCGTCTGTACTACGCAATGGCGAGCCGTATGATTAGGCTCACCACAAACGTAGCACAGTGCGCTGCGGTCCACTGTGCTCTTGCACTGGTGCCTGGCGTGACCGAACTCCAGGCACCGGTAGCACTGCAGTGGCCGTGCCTCCAGGGCAACCACTCGGGCGGACACCCAACCCACGCGAACCCGACCTTCGGTGGCGAGTTTTCGCACTGCCGTCACAGGGCAGCGCACCCACACCGATCCTAGGGAGGAGGGCTGTCGCCGGATCTCCCCTACGTTCACATCGCCGACGCCACATCCACCGGCGTCTGCGATGGCTGCGGCGACATCCTGTTGGGTGACCGAGTCGTCAAGATCCGACACCCTCAACTCCCCCAGTTTTATGGGTCGCGCTACCCTCACGCCCATGTCGCCGATAGCCTCCTGCAATCTCGTTGCCAGGGCGACGGCCTTTTCGGCGCACTCTTGCCCCGCCACCTCCAGAAGGAGACCACCGTTGAGGGCCCGCTTCTGCCTCACTTCGGTGATCCCCATATCCGCCAATTTTATGCGCTCCTTGGCGGTCGCCATTGCCTGGGCGTAAGTGACCACACTGCCTTCCGGTACCGTGATGGTCACTGCCGCCGTCTTCGGCACTTTCGGGAGCCGAGCTTTCTTTTTAATTGCCTTTTTAGGCATATTACCCTTAGGCGCTGGTCGGGCTTTGGGCGCATGAGAAGTCTGGGCTCCCGATGGCGCTTTCTGCGCTGGACGCCTACTGGAGGCCGTCCTTTGCCGAGCTGGGGCTGGTTGCGCAGCGACTCTGCGAGCTTTGGCCCTTCCCTTCCGGCTCACCACTGTACTCCAGCCACCCTCCGCTTGCTCCCCGCGTGGCTCTGCTTGTGGTGCGGTCGGAGTCCTTGCCGTCACAGACGGTTGTCCCGTTTGCTTAGCGCTTTTGCCCTGCTTGGGCGGCGGGGCTACAGCGGCGGCAGCGGGGGCAACAGCACTCTGTTTCCTCCCCAGGGGAGGCCTGAGGAGCCTATCGGGGAACAACTCTGCCTTAAAAGCGGCGAGCTTTCCCTCGATGAGGTTCCCCAGCCTCTCCATGAGGACCACGTCCGGGCTCCGACTCTCGGACGGTCCTGTCCAGTCCTGTCCTATCGGTGGTGGGCTAGGCTCTACTCGGCGTTCGGCCCGGAGTGCAGCCAGCTCGTTCTTCAGTCCCTCGACTCTACTCGTCAGCTCAGAGAGCTGGGAGCGGAGGAGGGCGTTCTCCTGCTCCAGAACCTAACCTAACCTAACCTAACCTAACCTAACCTAACCTAACCTAACCTAACCTAACCTAACCTAACCTAACCTAACCTAACCTAACCTAACCTAACCAGTCCCGTGCTTGCCGCACCTCTGAGCGCCACGAAAACGCCCGCTCCGTACTGTAAAAATCAATAAAAGTGGTAAAAAGTGCGAGAAATAAAGTGAAAATATATACAATAGGTGTAAAAAGTTACTATCTTAAAGACTACAGTGAAAGAAATTGAAAAAAAGTGAAAATTAGGACTTTTCCATACAAACAGTGGTAAAAACTAACCTTTCAACACGTGTTTCTGACAAACTTAACGGTTTTCGGCAAACGCTGCCGAAATAAGATCAGTGACCCACTGTTTTTATTTGTGTATCCTGTAGCCACCACAGAGGAGTACACCTGGGAGCAGTTTTGGATTTTTCCCGTCGCGCCCCTGGGAGATATTCAGGAAAAACTGAAAACCACGTGGCAGTGAAAATTGCAGTCCTGGGTTTTTCACGAACAAAACCTACATATTCAGGTAGCTGAGCTCTCGAGGAATCCAACGAATACCCGCACTCCCCAAAAACTCAAAAGGGAACTGGAAAACAAGGGTAATATCGCCGGAAAAATTTTGGCAGATTTTCCGGCCCTTTTTGCGAGAAATTTTCAGCGACAACCTACCTGGTAAATTAGTTTATATTGTTGTTTGGCTCGTAAAGATTCATTTGATACTAAATTTGGAATTTTTGGATAGAAATTAGGGTTCGAAAATAATTTTAGAAGGAAAAGTGGAAAAAATCTTGACCGCAAATACAAGTTTGTAGTACGAATAAAAAATTTACAACCCCTAAATTAGATAGGGAAAGTACCAGACTAAATTCTTTAGACCTATAGAAGACGAAAACCCTAGTGGTGAAAATCTCTCTGACCAATATTTTCGGGACTGGGAGCTATTTGCAGAAAGTTGTCAGCTACCCCTAATTTTGACGGTCGCTGGAGGGCGCAGGATTCGCTGGAAGAAAACTACAGCTGCACGGGACACTAGAAGACCTCACCTAGAATAAGAAATATTTTAAGAAAAATTTTAATCTTAAAAATAGTAATTTTGGCGAATTTTCTACAAAAATAGGGCGCAAGACGCCATTCCCACTTAAGTTTGTCAACCCCATATCTCGAAAGGGGTGCGAGTTATCGCAAAAATAACAAAAGTTTCGTTCTCTTACGAGAAGCGATTCTAGGGGCAACTTGCCCATACACTTTTCAAAAACTCACCCCCGGGAAAATTTTTGGGAAAATCTGGAAAACTTTTGGTTTTCCTAGCATTTGCCCAAAAAGTTGACCGGGCCATTCGAAAATTTGGGACCTAAATTACATAAAAACAAATTTTTCGGCACTAGCAAATCATTAGGAACGCGGGGACAACGACATATGTGGTTGACAAACTTAAACCCCTAATTTTAAAAATTAAAATAAAAATAACTACCCTTAAAATTTGTACCCCTCACACGAGGGTCGGTTACACTGGCCTTTTCCCTAACATATAAAAAATTTTGGAAAAATAATACCGAATAATTTCGAAAATATAGAACCGGGAACAATATTAATAGTAAGGACCTAGCCGCAAATAATAACTTTGCCAAAATTGACGTCAAAATTTTTAAATCCAAATATCTCGAAAACGGTGCGTCCTAGGCCAAAAATAACGAAATTTAGCCGCCCCCCTCCCTACAACCCACCCCCCTTTTTGGCAAGCCAAAACAAAATCAACCCTTTGGAACCCACCCCTAAAGTTTCATCCCCCTACCCTTATATTTAATTATAGACCAGTTTAACCAGACCTCTCGTATATTTGACATAAGACTGTTGTATCCCCGGAACTAGCAGTCCGATTTTGATGAGGTTTTCGGGACAAGGCATCCCAAAAGGAGAGCCACTCGTGGAATTGTAGACACCGACTCTACATAGAGTCTCAAAAATATTTTTTTTTTTTTGATAAAAATTTAATTTAATAACTACCCTTGCAGTGATAATATAGAGACACCGACCTGTAACGTTATAGGTAGAGCAAGGTAGAGTCACTGACTCTACAAAAATTTAAATTTTACTTTGGAAAATCTTGCTCGCCCGCTCAAGTCAAGAGTAATATTTTGACATATACAATCATTTTATATTGTGAATTAAGGACATATTTGTAGGGGTTATTTATTTTTACAACTTTTACAATTTTAACTCCTACAAAGCATACAGTATTGGCCCTAGTAATTAACAAAAAATGGACCCGTCGCAGGCAGTGGGTGGAGAGAGGGCAGGACCCTTCCAACAAACAGAGCCCGATGCAGCACAGCCTGAAGAGGCGATTCCGTACGAAGAAAGCCCCCCATGGGCCCCGACCAAAGCCTTCAAGCCACGGAGGCTCAACACAACACTAAACACTATACGGACACACGAACCCGACGAGGATGCCATATTGATGGCCTCCATCCACGGAGGCCCGGAGCCACCAACCCCTTTGGCCAGACCACCTATAGTGACTAACACCGTCACGAAGAAAGTAGTCGCCGCTCGGACACCTACCCCGGTGAAGTCCCCAAGAACAGCTAGGGAGTACTACCCTGACAGGGCCGCCGAGGCCCGAGCGGTCTACCAAAAAGGGATGGAGAATCTTGAGAAATTCAAGAACCTCAAGGCAAGTGTGAAGGCGGAGTTAAGAAAATGTCTTGACCGTCTCTACACCCTTGCGATTGAGGGCCCAGGTGACGAAAGTAGGACTAGGGACACCCCACCAAAAAATAAGGATAAAGTCGAGGAACAAAGTAGCCTGTATACAATGCTAGAAGAACATTCCGAACTAATGAAAGACAGTATGGGGAAGATAGAGGCCTTGAAGAAGAGTTTGGAAAAAACTGAAGAACTCCAGAAGATGTTAGAGGTACAGCATGAGGCAGCCCAGAGGCCATCCTACGCGAGTGTGGTGTCGGCAGACCAGAGAGTCGAGAACACCAAAGGGGCGACGACGCTACACTCCGTAGTAGTTACCTCTACCGAAAAAGAAGAAACCGGGGAAGGGGTTCTAGAAAAAGTTAGGAAGGCGATAAATGCGAAAGAAGGATGGGTAAGAGTAGAAAGGGTGAGAAAAGCAAAGGATGGAAAGGTGGTAGTCGGATGTGAGACGAGGGAGGACCGAACAAAAGTAAAGGAGAGGCTACAGAAGGTAGAAGATCTAGTGGTCGAGGAGATGAAGAATAAGGACCCTCTTCTGGTTCTTAGGGACGTGCTATCAAAGCATAGCGATGACGAAGTCATCAACGCCCTTAGGAACCAGAACGGGGAGATCTTCGCCGGACTCGACCACGAGGAGGATAGGATGTCGGTGAAATACCGAAAAAGAGCAAGAAACCCCCACACTGGACACATAGTCCTGACCGTCTCCCCCACTATATGGAGGAGGGCACTGGGCCTGGGGAAGCTGAGAGTCGACCTGCAGAAGGTGTACGTGGACGACCAGTCTCCCCTGGTCCAGTGCTCAAGGTGCTTGGGCTATGGACATGGACGCAGGTTCTGTAAAGAACCTGAGGACCTGTGTAGCCACTGCAGCGGACCGCACGTTAGCAAGGAATGCCCGGAAAGGGTAGTAGGAGAAGCACCGGATTGCATAAACTGCAAGCGGTCCAAGCTAGAAAGCAGGGCACACAACGCGTTCAGTCCTGAGTGTCCAGTGAGGAGGAAATGGGATGCCATCGCGAGGTCCTCGGTATCCTATTGTTAAGGGCCCCTCACTCGCATCCGGCACCTATAGAAAAGGGAAAGCTTTACCTGGGGCGAATACACTAGCACGGGAAAACGGAAAGCGACCAATGATAGTGGGCCATGGTGACCATGACCTGCCATCCATAAATAGTGTCAACTCCCAAAAACTCGCACTGATAAAGTATAGAGCCCTAGGGAACGCTATATATCTCGGGGATACAACAGTACTATGTTTTACGTTACAAAAATTAGTAATAAATAAAGAAATGTAATAAAAATAGATTAAATAGAATAAGAAAACATATGATACAAATATATTATATAGAATATATTTAGTAATCATAAGATAGTATTAAGAGTAGAAATAAATTGTAAACTGTAAGGCAATATATATTTATAATAATATACAATAAAATATAAAACAATATATATAATTACAACATTTAAGGATTAAAAAAAAATAGTATCATAATGTAATAATATAAGTAAAATATAGACATTGTATACTCTACGATTTTAAGAACCTAGTAATAAATAAATGCAGTAGAAATCAAGGAATAAATAGAATAAGAAATAAATGATAAAAAATATATTGTAAATAATATATTATATTATCATAAACCTAGCATATAATAACAGAGGAATTGTATTACTCACCTTAATAAATGTCAATAAACAAAATATAGCAAATAGGTAAAAATTATGTAATATGTAGTTATGTAGATGTATAGTATAGATGTATAGTTTATTAAGAAAAAAAAAAAAAAAAAAAAAAAAAAAAAAAAAAAAAAAAAAAAAAAAAAAAAAAAAAAAAAAAGTATATATATATTGTATCCCCGATTCTAGAATATAAGTACAAATTATTAAATGTAAGAAACAATAGCATTTAAGCGAAATTGTAAAAAAGAGAAAGCTTTTCAAAAATACCCCAGATTTATTTCCCCTGTGTTATAAATAAAGAAATAAAGAAAACTCGATAGAATAGACAGATTAGAGGCCTATCCCCGGCCTATAGGTGTAAAAGAGATGGATGAAAGAAAGAACTGGTATGAGGAATGTAAGAGTACAGAATAAAAGCGAGAACTTGAATGATTGTAAAAAAATTAGTCGTACAAAACAGGCACGGACTCTATCCGTGGGGTTTAGAGGCCTCAACAATTGAGGCCGCAAAAAAAAAAAAAAAAAAAAAAAAAAAAAAAAAAAAAAAAAAAAAAAAAAAAAAAACCTAACCTAACCTAACCTAACCTAACCTAACCTAACCTAACCTAACCTAACCTAACCTAACCTAACCTAACCTAACCTAACCTAACCTAACCTAACCTAACCTAACCTAACCTAACCTAACCTAACCTAACCTAACCTAACCTAACCTAACCTAACCTAACCTAACCTAACCTAACCTAACCTAACCAATAAAAATATAATCAATCTAAACCTCACTTTTATCACTGAAAATTCCCGAAATTTAGATAAAAATTTGGTGTTTATGCAAATTTCGACTAAAACACCGAGCAGTCGATAAAAAAAAAAAGGTGTTTGGTGGTCGGATAGTCGTCAAGGAGAACACCAAAATACCCTTATGAATTTCTAGAATCCGACTGTCTGTTGGCGAGTTATGAACGAAAATGTGTTTTCGAAACTAGTTTTTCCCCCTTTTTTCTGGGAAATTTAAGGCACTTAAGGTGGGTCATAAGGGTATATTTAGAGTCGGGGCGATACGGGTAACCGTATAGAAGAAAAAAATTTTGCTCGAGTTGTCCGCGCTTTTCTTTATACACAAGTCGAGACAAGATTTTTTCCAGTTATTTATCAATATCTCGGGTTTCTTACGCACTACGAGCACGTTCGAGGTGTCTTTAGACGTGTCTCATTGGTTCCTACACGAGGAAGAAAGTTTGAAGACATTTGGAGAATGTTCTTCAAAGAAAGTTTTAAAAAAACCGAAAATTTGGAGAATATTCGCAAATTTTTCCATATCGGTCACTCGGAGGATGACATACGAGGGCTCATTCTACGCGTCTTGGCGGCTTTTATACGAAATAGATATTCACGAAAAATATGGGGGAAATATTTTTCATCGACTGGTCGGTGTTTTAGTCGAAATTTGCATAAACACCAAATTTTTATCTAAATTTCGGGAATTTTCAGTGATAAAAGTGAGGTTTAGATTGATTAGTTTTTTATTGGTTAGGTTTCGATTGGTTAGGTTTATAAAAGTTAGGTTAGGTTAGGTTAGGTTTCTATTGGTTAGGTTTCTATTGGTTAGGTTGTTAAAAGTTAGTTTACGATTGGTTAGGTTTATAAAGTTAGGTTAGGTTAGGTTAGGTTAGGTTAGGTTAGGTTAGGTTAGGTTGCCTGTGGGCAGCAGTCCGCCGGTAGAGGACTTCGTTCCCCTGACGCCGGCGGAGTTTGAGGCTGCAGCAAGTTGCCTGAGTGGCAAAAAGACGGCACCAGGCCCAGATGGAGTGCCAGCGCGGGTGCTCGCCATCGCCGCCAAACATATGGAGGAGCGGTTTCGGGACCTCTTCGATCGGTGTTTTGCCACCGGGAGGTTCCCGAAACCCTGGAAGGAGGGACAGTTGTGCCTCCTTCGCAAAGAGGGGCGGCCGGCGGACTCACCGTCGGGCTACCGCCCCATCGTGCTCCTCGATGAGGCGGCGAAGCTGTTTGAACGGGTCATTGCGATCCGTCTCAACGAGCACCTGTCGCGGACCGGCCCGGATCTCTCCGACGCGCAGTTCGGGTTCCGAGTAGGCCGGTCCACGATTGACGCCCTCAAGAGGCTGAAGAGCCTCACAATGGAGGCCGCGGAGCGGGGGCAGGGAGTCCTGGCGGTGTCCTTTGACATCGCCAACGCCTTTAACTCCATCCCCCACTCCACGATTATAGAGGCACTTCGGTTTCACGGGGTGCCTCTGTACTTGAGGGTATTGCTGGCCGATTATCTGGGCCAACGGGAGGTCCTCTTTGTGGGAAAAGACGGCCGTCTTCAAAGGCGTGCCGTCGAATCCGGGGTTCCACAGGGCTCGGTCCTGGGCCCCCTGCTGTGGAACCTCGGATATGACTGGCTGCTCCGGGGTGTTCTCCTGGCGGGCATGAGTGTCATCTGCTATGCGGATGATACACTCGTTACTGCCCGCGGGAGAACATACGGGGAGGCGGCGAGGCTGGCCTCTGCAGGCGGCACTCTTGTCGCTCAGAGGATTCGCCGCCTCGGCCTCAAGGTGGCGCTGGAGAAGACCGAGGCCCTATTTTTCCCTGGGCCCCGGCAGCGCCTTCCTCCCGACGCCCACATAATTGTGGATGGCGTAAGGGTTGAGGTCAAGGCCCAGCTAAAATACCTGGGCCTTACCCTGGACAGCCGGTGGCAGTTCGGCGCGCACTTCGCCGGGCTATCATCCCGCCTCATCCGCGCTGCGGACGCGTTCAGCTGGCTCCTCCCGAACCTTGGGGGTCCAAGCTCACGATGCCGGCGACTATATGCCGGCATCCTAAAGAGCATGGCGCTGTATGGCGCGCCTGTGTGGGTGGACTCCCTGCATCGGCGGGAGAACGTGACCCTCCTCCGCAGGCCCCAACGGGCCATTGCCCAGCGGGTAGCGAGGGCTTACCGCACAGTAGGCTACGCGTCCGCATGTGCGCTCGCGGCAACTCCTCCGTGGGAGCTGGAGGCCAGGGTGCTGGGCACCGTCTATGATTGGACGGCGGCGCAAAAGGCGCGTGGTGAGTGTCCAGCCCCTGAAGAGCGCAACGCGGTGAGGCGGGACGCGCGTGAGGCCATGGTCCAATTGTGGAAGGAGGACCTAGCCTCCGCGCAGTATGGACGCCGCACTCTCGACGCCCTCGGTCCTGTGATCGAGGCGTGGGAGGAGCGGCCGCACGGGTTCCTCACCTTCCGTCTGGTGCAGGTTCTTTCCGGACACGGATGTTTCGGCAATTACCTGTACCGAATCGGAAGGGAGGAGTCCCCGTCGTGCCACCATTGCGGCGCGGCGGAAGACTCGGCGCAGCACAGCCTCGAAAGCTGCCGAGCTTGGGAGGAGCAGCGCCGAGTCTTGTGCACTGCTGTCGGCCAGGACCTGTCGCTGCCGAGCATCGTTAGGGCCATGCTCGGAAGCGAAGGAGCCTGGAAGGCTGTTGCCTCCTTCTGCGAGGAAGTTATCTCACAGAAGGAGGCGGCGGAGCGGGAGAGAGAGGACAATCCGTCCCAACCCCCGCTCCGCAAACGGAGAAGGGGAAGGAGAAGACGGCAATTCGACCGTTCTCTCCCTCCCCCCGGTGGTGGTCTGCAGGCTGGGGGTACGGGGGTGCCTCCACCTGCATTGCACAGACCATCACCGATGGACAGGAATGACCCGGTGCTCCTGGTCATTCCTGTAGCCTCCCCATAAGGGGAGCATGTAGGGCCTGCCACAAATGGCAGGCAGTCGCCGACGATGTCGTGGACGCTTAAGGCTCAGCCGATTTCCCACAACATCGTCACCTTGGCGATGAAGGAGCACAGTAGGGTTTAGTGGGTATACCCCTGCCTCGTAGCGGTAGGGGGGAGTCCCACACACCTCTCTCTGTCCCCCTGACAGAGGTCGAGACGGTGCGTAACGCATTCCCTACTATAAAAAAAAAAAAAAAAAAAGGTTAGGTTAGGTTAGGTTAGGTTTCTATTGGTTAGGTTTCTATTGGTTAGGTTGTTAAAAGTTAGTTTACGATTGGTTAGGTTTATAAAGTTAGGTTTCTATTGGTTAGGTTTTTAAAAGTTAGGTTTATATTGGTTAGTTTGTTAAAAGTTAGTTTACGATTGGTTAGGTTTATCAAAGTTAGGTTTCTATTGGTTAGGTTGTTAAAAGTTAGGTTTCGATTGGTTTGTTTGATAAAATTTAGGTTTTACAAAAATGGGCTATAATTTAAAGATACTAATTAATTTATTGGCATATAAAGTATTCGTTGATTGATATATTATTTTTAAAATTAAGATTTTTTAATAATAATAAAAGTATCAAGACATTGCAATCCAATTATAACGGTGTTGTCCACTTTATATTTTTGTTTCCCTATTTGCCATGAGCTTCTGGTACTACTATAGCTAGTATGATCTCAAGGTCATACCCGGAAAAGTGCTCAGATTATGATGAAAGTGAGGTTTTGCTTATTTCCCTTGATAATAATTGGGGTTTGCTTAATCAAATTGATAAAAGTGAGGTTTTTCTTTGTAAAGTCCATAAGTTTGGGTACCATTTAATGAAGATTTGGCCGAGTGTTATTATAACGGTAAAGCCATCAGTTACACACGATTCTACGCACTGGATATTAAATTTGTTAACCATCATCCTTCGATCAACAATTGATCGAAGCCATCATCCCTATTTTTTTTTACATCGTGAGATCTCGATGGCTTCCTTCACTAACTCGTACCTACTCGTATATGTATACTGGTGCTGCGAAGATAGAACTTGTGGTTTATTGAGTTCTAAATTTTTTGTTATTTTATTTTTCGTTGAGGTGCCCATCTTAGTACTTTTGATTAGTTACACATCCATTTACATCATCAAATAGAACTTTTTATGGTCCGATTTGATTGTCCAGCATTAGGTATCGCTAGTAGGTAGTACGCTCGTTTATTACTTTAAAAGTGACCACAAAATTAAATAACATGAGAAAGCAAACACAATTTATTATTAAAGTATTTATTTTACATAAGAATTAAGTATTGATTTTTTGAACCAGCAGGACAATTTTTAATGATTTTTTCTATCTTGTGTTTTGACTGGAGAGCCGTTAAAGCTGGAGATTATTGGATAATTTAATTGAAGTGACTGTCTTAGTGCCCATGAGAACGTAAGACGTAGCACGTCTAAGTAGAGCGTGTAGTGCTGATCGCGCGGCTACTTTCCCGACGAGAGAACGCAGCACCCGATCCACCACGCGGACTCCACCCATCGCCAGCCCCTGTTGTATGATAAAAAAAATTAAAAGTTAATGTGCGTCTGCAAACATTAGTAACCCATGTCTCGTGATGTGATGTCTCGTTATAAAATGATATACATAGGCCTCAGTCCACCACGCTAGCCTTTTACGATTTGATGGACTTCCTTTGAGAACATTATTTCTTAATTAAATGTCACTCGAAGAATCCAACTCGGCTTGTTCAAGAACTTCTACTTTTTTTATGAAACTTCAAACGATGTGGCTAGCTTGTGTAATCGAGTGTAAAGGTAGTACAGTAATTCACTAGTAGACTAATGATTCAAGCAGACAGTGGATAGCCGTTGGATGGACCAGGGACCAGGCGGAGTGATGTCGATTAGAGAGAGAAGGCTTATGTTCAATAGTTATGGACTCCAACGGGCTGAAAAGAAGAATGCGTTAAACCTTACCAAGTTCTCAGTGTACCTATCTTTTCTTTCGTTGCATTTTTTTATTAGTTTTAATAAATGATTTTCAAATATAATTGGCAACACTAACAACACAAAACGATCAGTCATCAGTCACTCATCAGCGGCGGCCATCTTTCTTTCTTCCTTTTACGTCTGTCACTGTCGTGATTCGCGTGTGTGTTTAGGTTAGTTATATTAATTTTAAACGTTCAATTTAGATAAAATTGCATTTAAATTCGTTCTCTAAGCTCGACGTGTGTGTGTTACAGATAACCAAAATGCAGAACGACGCCGGTGAATTCGTTGACCTGTACTGCCCGAGGAAGTGGTGAGTACGACTTGTTAGGTTATACCTAGCGCCTGTTTTGTGCCACATTGTCTCGATAATAGTTCAAAATTACTCTTAAGTCATGCTCAAATATCAAAGATCTACCAACATTTGTTCATTTTTGTGTGGTTCGGTGGAGCTGTTACCTGTTTATTGCTATTAAAAAAGCATAGCACTTCGACAAACCATATTCTACTAATATAACTTCCTGTATAGAAGGATTGAAGTTACAGTATACACTGATCTGTGTACTCTGTATAACTCATCAGTCATCTGTAGCTTAGTTGTAGCAACTTATCCAAATAGTACCAAAAAGTGACATTTTCATGAAGATATTTAAAGTATGCCTGGGAGACAGTTTATTACCTTATTTCAAATATTTTAAATGTTCTCATTAAACTTTTCTCATGAAGCTGTCCTAATTGAAATACCCACTGACAGCAACTGTCAATCATCATAAATGCAAACTTTGCAATTGACATAGCAATAAGGACAGGCTGAGTCAACACACTCTTTACATTTTTTTTATTGTTGCATTTCCAGCTCGGCCAGCAACCGCCTGATCCACGCGAAGGACCATGCGTCGGTGCAGCTGGTGATCGCGGACGTGGACCCCGCCACCGGCCGTGCCGCAGACTCCTCCAAGATCTATGTGGTCTGCGGAGCCATCAGGCGCATGGGCGAGTCCGATGACTGCATCGTGCGACTCACCAAGAGGGATGGCATATTGACTAAGTGAGTTACAAATTTATTCCATGTAGTCCAATGCTGGAAAATCTGATGGAGGCCTATACCCCTTTGTGTCTAGGCCCTTAAATGATGCCACCGTTTGAGTCTTGCTTATTGCAAACTTTTCATAATCTTGACTTCTACATCAGATGTACAATCTGTTGCTTTTAAAAAAACTCATTTTAGGTTGAGAAAGAACAAAGCTCTTTGAGGTAGCAAAATTTTAACTGCAATTAGGGCCTACAAAAGAAGCTGGGAGGTAACTTACAGCCAGCCTCTTAAACTGTCATAAAGCAGCATATTCCACATGTTTAGCATGCTGAAGAAACTTTATTTAATCTACATCTTAGCCCTTATGAGTAGCAAAGCACCGGCATACAACCTTAGATACAATTTCTTCTTTGAGGTGTCCATGGGCTGCAAGGACCACTTTACATCAGTTGGCCTCCATGCCTGTTTGTAACTCAATTATTTAAAAACTTTTTTGATAATCTATAATGTTCTATTATGTTTGTTTCAGGAACTACTGATGTTGTTTTTAGGGGCACTATTTTTAAGGAAAATAAAAAAATCTTAAAAGTTTCATTGTCTTATTTATACACACAGTAAAAATATTACATGTCCAAAATTTTTTTATTTACAACTAACTAACGTTTGATGACCTGACTGTTCCATCAGAATCTGTAAAAAGAAATTTATTTTATTTTTGAGAATATTATAATTTAATAAAGTCAACTTAAAAAATCAAATAGAAATATTCATATTAACCACCATGAGTCTGAAAATAATTCATATAGCAATCTTAAATTAATTCGTACGAATTAACGTGCATAAACAATATACATACAAACAACATTAGGACTCACATTTTGGAGATTTAATTCTAAATACCTGTATTTCCTTTAGTACGCAATTCAGTTAGGCAGCCCTGAGACTAACTTAGTCAGTTCTATGGTAATGGTTCCACGTCAGCGTAAACAGCAGCCAGGCCTGCCGCCGGGCGGGGGACGGCAGACGGTCTTCTTCTTGCAGGCGCTCGCTTTGCCAAGCAATGATGCCATCCACACCAATACTACCGCCAGTAGTCTCAACTGATCAACAAAGACATATATTTCTTGTAGATGTTAGTCTCCCAGAGAGGTAATCTTACTGCCACCCTCTTTCTGAGTTGCTGCCCAGTAGCATCATGTTCTTTAATTCTTTATGTCTTATTGGGGAAGTGTCAAATATAAAAACCCGCGAACTGTCTGCACATCACTACTAGAGTACAGACTACTTGATTTGATGGCGCTACTAGTGTCAACTGTCATAAACATAATGCTTGGATTACACGCTCGCCTCCATTCACGGAGCGTGTAATGGGCTAATGGCTAAATGGGATGGGTAGTCTATATTATTTTAAATTGTTTTGGTAAGTACACAAATCAAAAAAGGCCACTCACGAAACTTTTCATTTGTAGAAACAATTATTAATATGTTTCTAGTGAATTTCAAGCGCTGTTCACCAGTATTTGGGCTTGCAGCCACCGGGGCAGCGCGGGGGACGGCAAGCTGACTTTTTTTTGCATGCGAGAGCGCTGGCAACCTGAAATTGGTGAATAAATATTATATTATAAATATTTTTTAACTAGGTTTAAAGGTGCCATAAACTAAATATTAGTATTCTACTCAAGTATACCCCAGCGTAATGGTAGCAATACACGTTGGTACAAGGTGCTCGTGAGAACGACGCGAACTCATTCTGAGGTGAGCGAACCATCTTCACGCTGCTGGTACTCGCTACCGCGCTCTTTCACTCGGCCAGTGTGTAGTTCGTTCAAAACGTGCGGCCTATAACTTGTCAACAGCGTAAAGTACGACAAAGTACAAACTAATGCTTCACATTCACAGTCCCGCTAGTTTCGCCGCCCAATGTTGCACGCTCAATAACTATATACACCCCGCACAATCAAGAAATTGTTATCATTGCTCCACGCAGGTCATCAATGAAAATGTGGCTTCATAAAATGCTTCTAAAGTATGTCTATTTATTAAAGGAAGACCTATAAGTAGATTTACTTGTACCTGAAACAGTAGAAAGAGCAGTAACCACACGCCGAGATCAGATTTCTTCATATTTGCTGTTGTATTTCAGTTAACTACATGATGTTTTTATATTAATTTTACAATAAATTTTGATAGTGACATGGCTGAAATTTTCTTTTGTTCTACATATCCGTCTTCTGTCAGTTGGTTTCAACAAAAAAGAAGATTTTCAGCCAGTTATTGAGATCACACTATCTTTTACATTGATATTATAATAATTATATCAATGACAGATATTTTAGATCTATCTGTAAAGTTTCTTCTAGAAACCTTGACAATGACTAGAAAAAAGTGATTATTAAGCTTTGTATTACATATTTTATCCGCCCATTAACAGTTTTCATCGAATCAGACCTAGAAATCCGTATCACTCCTCCGAACTTAGATGTAGTTGTCAATGGGTATACAATTATAGCTGTGACCACCAATGAAACTTGGTTACCAAATTGTTCGCTTTGTATTCAAAGATAGGCTCAATTTGGCCGACGGAAAGTGTTTGGTGCTTTTAAAGATCGAGCAAGTTTACTTCATTATCGAAATGAACCGATTAACTTCAGATTAGCTTCTTAATAAAACAAGATAAAAACCGAACATAATTTATTTCAAACAATTTACAATCCAAATTATTCTAAAACTAGTGCAAATTTAATACAATTTGGCGCGCGAAAAAAGAGTGGGCAGCGTCCGACAAATGGCGCGCCAAGCGCTGCGGCAACGCGCGCATAACCATTCGTCCCGCTCTAACCCCGGCTTATCCTGTTCCCGTCTCTCTCTTACATCCTCGTTGTCGACGGATTTTATCTGCGGTCGTTCTACGTTCCTCTGCAACTGTGGTTTTTTCTGGTGTCTGCTACACTCACTCGCACATTTGGAGGAGTAGTGCTCGTTGGTTTGAGGTCTTTCGGCGCCGTACACTCGTGTCGTAGCATGTAGTGCTTGCAATCGCTTTGATTGCTCGTAAAACTGAAAAAAAAAGAATGCAAATGATTGTAGTGAGTGACTTCATGCAGACCATGATCACTGTAACCTGTGAAGAAATTCTATAATGGGGGCTGAAGCTGGCTCTCCACCGAGAATAAAATTGATCCGAACACAAGTTTCAGTGCAAACGCACAGGGCCGTCTTTAACCTATTGGAGGCCCTGAGCACTACTGGGCATATTAGTATAATGGGCCCCTATTGTAGTCAGTAATTAAGGTTCGATTTCTTTGAATTATATAAGATTTTAGGTAATAAATATTGGTTATAGTTTAGTGATCTGACAGGAACTAGGGACTTTGTATTTGATCTGAGGGGGTCCCTATCGATCGCGAGGCCCTGGGCACTTGCCCAAAATGCCCACTGGGAAAGAGGGGTCTGCAACCGCACCTTTAGACTATCACCCCCTCTCCGTTGTTGTTCTGTCAGGGCGAGTTAATTAAAAACACCATTGTCATCTGTTGTAATAAACATTCTTCGTATCATCGCAGAAGTATGAACTTAATAACTTACCTTGACAGGATTGTCCAAATCATACACCTCCGGTGAAGGACTGCGCATTTTTTCCCTCGTGCCGGTCGATCGTAGGTCACGTGGCGGGCTGTCAAAGAATTTTTTCGAATTGATTACGTTATTTAAAGCTTAATATGTGAAGAAAATGTGGTAGTTCATCGGGGGATGTTTTTTAAGAAATTGTTGAAGAAATAAAACAGAGGGAACCACCAGGGAGGGAAGTAAAAGTGTAACATGATATCATATGTAGACATTCCATTCTTGGTTTAAACTATAGACTTTACCGAGCGTCTTCCTCGTAACAATGCACGAGTGCAGTGGGCGCAATGTCCAACGCCGGAGCACGCTTGACACCCAGCCGAGGCGCTGGTTGTCGCACCATCTGAGAAGTCAGCACAGTCTGTAAAGAAAACACGAGACCAAAGTACATCCTTACAGACAACCTTCAAGACAACTAAACTTCAAAGTGGGTTCCAATTTACAATATAGGTTACATTATCATCATCTTTTTTTCCGAGGATGTTTGAAAAGCATCAGACGCTAGGTAAAAATCGAAAAAGAATTGACCCGTTTACGAAAACCTGCCCGTATTTCAAAACTATATTGGAGGAATAATTATGACTGTCACCTTGTTCTCAAAGGTAAGTGAAATCCACCAACCCGCATTAGCTAGCGTGGTACACCGGGGCCTGTAGGCACATCCTTCTCATTGCAAGGTCTTCTCATTTCAAAGCCTTACCTGCACAGTGGGTGAAGGAATCCTACTCCCATTCCTGTCTGCCTCTGTAGCGATCAGCTTATCGCACACGGACACGGTCCTAGACGACGCGGCTCTGCGCTGTGGCGGGGCGGGGGCTGGGGCGGGGCGGGGGCGCTTCGCGAACAGTCGACTGAGTTCGTCCAGCTTCGTCATTATGATCTTGTACGTCTTGCATGAGTCCTGCTGAGAATGTACGTATAAAAAAATGGACGTACCTATAATTCTTTTGGATAGGTTCCATTTTGCCTTACCCTGATGTGTGATTTGAAATTATAGCACCGTTACTGGCAGAAACAAACTCTTATACCGCATACAGCTCATGAAATTATGGAGCTCCTAGGTTCAACTCCCTGCGTAGGAGATGTTTTAATGATGAATTTAAATTTCAGTTTCTGGTCTAGGTATGTAGAACTGTACATACTTCTAGTGTCCTTGTTCATGACACAGGAAAACTCAGGGAATCTTCGTGTGAGGCTATGAATTTGAAGCATTTCAACGAAAAAAATTTGCATTTTAGTACTCACCCGATGTTTATCTTTATACCGCACTGCCGAGCTCAAGCTACTGGACGAAATGCTCGTGTCTGAAGTATCGTCAGCTCTACGCATACATTTCGCAATCTTCAATGTACGGTAAGGTCCTTGTCCGACCTTGGAACTGGGTCTAGTTGCACTAGCTATGTCTCCGTTCTGTGCTGATGTCGGCTGGACCAGTCGCTCGCAGATCTGGGCGACGCGCGCGATCTGCTCCTGTTGTTCTCGAAGGGCCTTCTCGCAAGCAACCCTGAATTCCCGCACGGATGGGGAGGAAGGCAGCGGTATGGACGGTTGGTCGCTGTGCCTTGAGACGTTGGGGTTACGTCTGGAAACCAATTAAAGTTTTCAAACTTTTCAGCAGTGAAAGTGATAGCTCAGTTGTAAGGAGTTCTGCCTTCTACTTGAAAGGAATCAGTGAGAATAAGTGTTTAGGGGTACCCCCTGGAGTGAGCTCTAATCAGTCTTACCACCTAGAAGATGCAAAAAAACGTACGTGGCGCCTGTTTCTTGTCTGGATGTATGATGATTTTTCTTGTGAAAATACAGGGAATCCTAGTGTGGAGCTATGAATGTGAAGCGTCACATAACTATGCTTTTACCTATGGTTCTTCTGCCTTCGTCTCGTGTAGCTGCTCTCGGACAGGCCGGAGTCGTGAGAGTACCGCTTGGAGTGTCGTGCGGGCGGCGGCGGGGGTGCGGGGCGTCGGGGGTCGCTGCTGTCACTAGTGGAGGAGTAGCGAGGCGCGCGGTCTCTCCCGCCCGCATCAACTACCAGGTGATCGCTGCGGTTGTATGTCAAAGATTTTTGTTGCGTGTGGGATGTGCTCTTAAAAGTCAGTTAAAAAAATCTTAAGCACACAAGCGGAAGTTGTGACGCTGTTCATGCTAGTGAAGAATAATAATTGTAGACTGAGAGAAAAAGCGAGCGAAAAAATGGAAAGTAGACACGGACAAAAGGACCGCACTGGGCAAGGCACTGTTCATGCCCTTTTTGAAGAATCTCGTGTCATAGTCACGGGACTACCCACCGTATCATAAATACTTAATACAATACAATAATTTTCCGTTCCACGGGGGGTTACGGAAAATTATTTACAAGTAATCTTTATACGGACTTCTATACAAACCGGTAGGGCCGGGATGCTTCCTAGAAATTTTCAAAACTACGCAAACAGTAGAGTATACGCAATATTTAGGTAAATTAGCAAAAAAGCATAAATGACACCAGTAATATTACAGTCATCTACTAGTTCAAGCAGTACGACCCGCCAGTGCGTTCTTAGCTGTGTCTATGTTTTGGACTCGTAAGGCGGGTCACCAGCACTGCATTTACATGAAGTAGCGTGTTGAAAGCACTTTTTATCATCTTTTTTTAAAGAATCCAATGGTCAGTATCCATTTTGTCACGTACCGATAGTCGAGCGAGGGTCGCACGGCGGAGCGCATGTAGCGGTCGAGGTCGATGATGTCGACACCGCAGCGCAGCGAGCCGTGCGACGAGCCCTCAGACATACTGCAACAATCACTACCTTTTTGACAGTGAATGGTAGGCTTTATCTCACAAAAATATAGGAGGGAATTTGAATGTATGGAGGGCAAGGGCACCAAATACGTTTGTATATGTACCGTATTTTGGTTGGTAGAGAAACGAGCTAGGGGTCAGTTCATCTCAGTTGTTTTAACGGCAGGTTCAAAGAATGAATACTGTCTTGCCACCAGAAACGCGTAAGTAAATTGTCGCTAGCGATACACATATCAAAGTTTCCTTTCAACTGTGGCTGTAATGGTAAAATTGCTTACATTTATTGGTGGTGTTTTCACGTAGTTGTCTGTGGTCGTCGTAAGGTCTTGGTCATGGAGTTGGTGAGTTGGTCCATGGAGGACGGGACACAGGACAGGTTGCGCCGTGTATTGACATTAGTAAATGACATTTGGCGTCCGTCAACGTCTATGAGCTGTCAATGTCAACTTGACAGTAAAATTCAATATATATAATAACTCCGAATTTAAAAAGTTAAAAATGGCTCACATATGTTCACAATTTTTTTTATTAGAATCATGGTCACTATCCAAAGAGAATATAACCACTATGTTTGTCTCTATCCTCCATGATTACAATAGAAACCTATAGGAGCATCAAACCACCTCATCACCCTTCATAGTGGCTGTCAAATAATACATCCTTTTTTCATTAAAGCCCTTTACCACAGAACACAATTACTCGAACGAGCCCGTCCGTGCTGCAGACAGCTGGACCTTCCCTAAATTAATTTCATAAACTGATTTAGCCAATTAAATCACTGGAAGACCTAAGGATGTAAATTTGCTACTGGAGAGGAGGTCTCCCAAAAAAAAGTATAACCACACCTCCCCGACCGAAACAACACATCAAGAACATGCTGAGGGTATAAGGGTTCCAATGATTTCCTATTATTTACAATATATTTCTCAAATAAAACACAAGTTTAGTTACGGCAAGTTAATTTTATTACTTTATTATTCGTTAATTATACATTATGCTAATATTACACTATTCATTTATCAATATAATTAATTGCATTATTCAGTGAGTGTTTGTGTTTAATGTATTTTCAACTGCAAATAACTTATTCTTCCGGTATAGCTTCAAGAATCTTGAATGTAAAAACTATTTGCAGTTACAAACACAAACACAATAATATTCATAACAAATTAAAAATTCAATTGATTGATTTCATACAAACCCGTTTTAAAAACAATTTCAAAGAAATCACAAAACTTAACAATTCCTTAATTAAAATCAATATTCACATGCTTTAATTGAATCCTACAGGAACTATTTCATAGCAAATTCATACAAAATTTAATTTGAAACGACAGATCACCTCCCGGACATTCATAATATATGTATTGTACTAGCTTTTGTGGGCGGTTTCTATCACACGGACTTTTGAATAGGTCAGGAATAAAAGTATCCTACAGTCAATCCATGTTACAAACTATCTGTGTAACAAATTTTACCCAAATCTGTTTAATTTTGTGTGAAAGCTTGACTAAAAGGTTGTGTTGAGCGCTGCTCTCCAAACAACCAATCAAACGATTGCATTCCACTGTCATTTCAATAAATAAACCAATGAGCGTCAGAAGTCTTTTCAGTTGTCAGTAATCCCCTGCGTATTAAGTGACACTTAATTATTACAGTCACATACAATTTATACAACCTTCAGTTTTCGATTTCACACAATAATAGTTCTTATTCACTTATGAACAAAGGTTACAATAGTATACATTATAAGTATGACTCACGTTTGTTCAAATTATGATATCATCTAGCGTACATAGTAAAATGATTTTTATTTATATTATCTTAAAGTTCATTTTTAATCGTCGTTATTTTGTTAAGCCTCATTTCCAAATTCATAAATGTACATAAACGGTTTCCTACTATTCTTGCACAGACACCAGCCATGGCGCCACTGATATCCTGAATCACGCTATCGAAGTTTTTAACATTTTCAAGTTCTGTCTTGATATAATGAAGCATGGTTGAGAGAACCCTACCACTGTGTAGGGTAACAGCTGACTAGGGCTAGGGCAGGATGGTGTGTGTGTGTGTGTGTGTGTGTGTGTGTGTGTGTGTGTGTGTGTGTGTGTGTGTGTGTGTGTGTCGCCGTCATCAGTCGGCGTCGGCGGTATGTCACTGGCTGTTCGCTAGCTCGTCCATTCTACATCTGAAAAAAAAAAAAATTCATCGGACTGCCCCTGTTACTTGAATAGCAATTTTAACTAGATCTATACAAAATACAAAATACTTTGTTGAAATTCCAATGTTACAAATGTGGGGGCATCCTTATATGTAACGATTTACCTGCGCCAGGATGCCCCACTCTTCTATATCTATAGACAATTATACAAAGCTAGAAAAGAGTCATAAAGCGTCATAATATTTCATTTTTAATATTATTTTTCCTAAAGATAACGGGAGATGTGTGTGTGTGTGAAATATAGGGTATAATTTTCAGCAATATAAAAATTTAATGTCGTTGCTCCTCTTAAACAAGCTTAAAGCGAATTATGAAGACTACCTATAGTAGGCCGGTGTGGTGGAGCAAAAAGTCTATATCTTTGTTATAGTGAGGCGAGAGCCGACTCTGTAGCGAGTGTAGTGACTAGTGTGTAGTGGGTCATGAACGGGTTACAGAGTGGAGTGCTACCTGACGGCCATCTCGGCGACCTCGAGGCTGGGGTAGTCCAGCTCCTTCACCAGGCACAGCACCGCCGACAGCAGGTTGTAGTGAGTGTAGTGAGTGTAGTGTGTAGTGACTAGTGTGAACGGGTTACAGAGTGGAGTGCTACCTGACGGCCATCTCGGCGACCTCGAGGCTGGGGTAGTCCAGCTCCTTCACCAGGCACAGCACCGCCGACAGCAGGTTGTAGTGAGTGTAGTGAGTGTAGTGTGTAGTGACTAGTGTGAACGGGTTACAGAGTGGAGTGCTACCTGACGGCCATCTCGGCGACCTCGAGGCTGGGGTAGTCCAGCTCCTTCACCAGGCACAGCACCGCCGACAGCAGGTTGTAGTGAGTGTAGTGAGTGTAGTGTGTAGTGACTAGTGTGAACGGGTTACAGAGTGGAGTGCTACCTGACGGCCATCTCGGCGACCTCGAGGCTGGGGTAGTCCAGCTCCTTCACCAGGCACAGCACCGCCGACAGCAGGTTGTAGTGAGTGTAGTGAGTGTAGTGTGTAGTGACTAGTGTGAACGGGTTACAGAGTGGAGTGCTACCTGACGGCCATCTCGGCGACCTCGAGGCTGGGGTAGTCCAGCTCCTTCACCAGGCACAGCACCGCCGACAGCAGGTTGTAGTGAGTGTAGTGAGTGTAGTGTGTAGTGACTAGTGTGAACGGGTTACAGAGTGGAGTGCTACCTGACGGCCATCTCGGCGACCTCGAGGCTGGGGTAGTCCAGCTCCTTCACCAGGCACAGCACCGCCGACAGCAGGTTGGAGTTCTGCGAGACACACTAATCTTCAGCCATGGAAATTGTTTTATACACAGAGGATTATGATATTGAATCAATTTAAGGAATTGGTGTTGGCAACATTTCATGCAATTTCAGTGAAGTTCGAAAACATCCTTCCTCCCTTCATTCCTTTCAGCCCCTGGCGGCCCACCGCTGGGCACGGGCCCCCCTCCCCGCCGCCACTCCGCCCGGTGCTGGGCGCTTTGACTCCAACGGTTGCCCGCTGTCTTCTGAATCTGATGAAAACATCCCGTCCTACATAATGTTTGCAGAGATGTGATCTTCACTCTAGATTTAACTTAATTCATTTATTTAATTTTTAATAATACATATTTCTTAACACCTGGATTCTTGGACAATGCGGGTAGAAATAGAAATCTCCACAATCCGAGAACGCTCTCACGAGTATGGGTATGAATTAAAGACTACTATAATATTGTATTTTGTATGTTCATAATTTCAAGCAAATAAAAGATTTTGAATTTCAGTTAGCGAATAGCAAACATCTCACTCTAGCGACGGGTCGTCGTGTGAAGCCGCGGTGTTCGGCCATCACCGCCGAGGGGTATTCCCTGTCCCGCTCGCGCGCGCTGTCTCGCTCTCGCTCGCGCTCCCACTCGCCGTCGCGCCCGCGCCCGTACGCTTCACTCCTGGAAAATAATGGAATATTTCAACTTGACGGCTGATTCTGTATGACCATTCACAGTATCGCGGCAATGTCGTGTCTTACCCGTGATAAAAACTCAAAAAAGGCTTAAAAGTCTAATATCGTGACAATCTATTGTGTGCTTTATATAATAGACATTAAGGTTCCTTGTCGTGCCGAGTTCATGAAATGACGTACGGTTTGATGTCACACGATATCGGCACGAAATCTGAATGGTCATAAAGAATCAGGGCCAAGGACGTACATTGCACGAATAACAGTTACTTTATGAATTAACAGAGCAGGTTTTAAGGTGATTGAATGGCGATAATTTCTGCACAAAAGGAGTACAAGCAACCCTCCGAGCAGGTAGACTGACGACCTGAAGGAAGCAGCACGAAACGATTGGACTGTAAGGGCTCAGGGCCGGGAGGCGTGGCGTCGATTGAGGCAGGCTCATGTACTACAGTGGACCAATAAGGGCTAAAAGAATGGAAGGATACGATGGGTGTCGATGATCAATCGTTGGATATGGAACAAAGTTATGCAAATGTGAGAACAACTTGTCAATCAAGTGTCTCAGTGTTCTCATCCACCTATTTAAATATATCTATCTTGGACCCTATCGTGCAGAGTGGAAAATATTTTGTGAACTTTATGTGAAATTTTCTCATGAGTCATTTTTGTTCATAGTCACAGTCTGCTACAGCAGCCAATGGGGTATTGGTAACGTACCCGGGCCACTACGGCTGTACCGGCTCCCTACTACCGGCCTACCTGTCGCCTCGTTCGCTGTAGGCGTCGTGTCCGTGGGGTGACGTCAGCGCGCCGCTCTGCCGCCATTCACCGTTCGTCGCGTACGAATAATCCTGACACAAACACAAAAAGTTTCAGTTATTAAATATTAGATTACATTAGAGTTTCATACAAACTCTAATCTTATTTTCACTTCCTTAAGGCGATTAACACACTGCCCCGCATCACGCAGCGTAGCGCGGGAATGCGTGATCTAGCGTTGTATGTAAGTATTGCCATTAGTATAGAAAACACGCACACTCCCAACACAAAGAAAACGTATTTGCATGTACGCGCGTGGATGTGTTTTCTATACAAATGTACTTTAGGGTTGGCTCATCCAAATGCCAGCGTAAATAAACAACAATTAAAGTCCTTCAATAGCAAACTACGAAACAAACCAATAACACATACCTTGACACTATGTGCTGACACGGAATGCCTTAGAGACGCCGCGTCTGGAGATCTGGGTCCCCCTCGAGGCTGAGAGAAAAACACAAATTACATAACCAGAAAAATAAAATCAATTTATAAAACGTTATCACGTCAAAAACAACTCAAACTCTACTTGAAAAGTTGGAAGTTTAATCAATCATATTTTAATATTTAATAACATCGATATCATTACACCTTTCAATATAACTTGGTAATACTTGACAAAAATGTTGGTAATTTTTAATAACATTTTTCAATAAATTGCACCTTTTTATGTCGAAATTCGATCAGTTAAAGTCCTTATATCTCGTAATTGTTGTTGGGTCGAAATCTCATTATCTCGATTTTTTTTCATTTCCACTGTATTTGGGAAAGAATTGTGCATAAAACAGGTGTCTAGGTCACAATGAAGATCGTTTTACGCAAACATAGCCGTTCGGTGCATGTCATAAAGCATTGATTTGTGTCATCTCGGCTCAAAGTCAGCACCACGGCCTTCGGTAATCGTATGGATACGGGCCGCGATCGGCGTTACGCCCTATTCCTTATTTCGCTTTGTACGAAACAGAGACAGCGGACGTTGTGCAAAATAAATAGTTTTGCTTCGCTAAATAACTAGTTGTCGTTGTCGCAGCGAATACTCGTAGATAGTTTTATAACTGTCTGCGCTATACAGCGCAAAACTCTTGTCCCCAGGCAGTGACATCGCCTGGCGGGAGATCTCCCCTTCTCCTCCAACCTCCACACATAGTCCGACCGACCCGCGCGCTGCGTGCTAGCCTACGCTCCTATGCAGTCGCGCGATTGCGTCGGTCGTCGACGGACGTGTTCAGCTTCGCGCAGTGTGAGCGCTCCCAGAATTTCTAAGGTCGGGAGTGTCCGTGCGTGAACGCACAGTTCATTTTTGTTCTCTCGTCTCATTTGGTACACAATCTTGACACTACTTTTTATTGAAAAAAGTTTAAAATTGCTTTAAAAAAATTAATTATAGTTAGGTTCTCGAAATTTGTTTCAATCTTAAATGACAATTTGTTATAATGAGGTGTTTATAGGCTCCGTCGTAGTCGTAGTTGAGTATAGCTACTCGTATAATTACCTCGTAATGTGAAGTGGTCATGGCGGGGTGCTCGTATCGCTCGTCGGGCTCCGGGGAGGCGCGTCGCGGCGGTGACACCGCGCACTGGAAACACCGTAACACCTCAGTTATTACATACATTATTCGATATTCCTTCCATCTATATTTTTATTCTATTTCATGACATACTAGCAGCTGCTGTTCCCGCGACTTCGTCCGCGTGGAATTTAACAAAAACGTCATTGTTAATATAATAAAATTCCAAAATAAATTAGCCTAAGTTACTCATTATTACCAGTGAAACTCCCGTCAAAATCGATCCCAATTCCAATCCCAGCCAACCCAGATTAGCCGGAACAAACAGACAGACAGACAAAAATGGTAAAACATGATATTTCGGTATAATAATATGTACTGCGTATAAATACTTATGCATCTACTAGTAAAAAGCGGTTATTATTATATTACAAACAGACGCTTTTATTTATTTTTATAGAATAGATTGTGAAAGCGGCCTACTTTACTGAAAGCAGACTGTAGAAAAACAGACACTATGAATGTTCACATAATGACATAACCATGAACATAAACATGAAGTGTTAACAAGGAGCACGGGTGTGTATGAGCATATTATGTGCTCGTATGTATGTATGTACAATGAGTAATGACGAGCCCCACCTGCCCCACCTGCCCCACCTGCCCCGGCTGCACGTCGGGTCGCGCGGGCTCGGCCGGCTCGGGCCCCTCCGCCGAGCTGTCGCTGCCCTGCCAGGCCGCACGCGCCGCACGAGTTAGTAACACATACGCACAATATTATATCATTATATGTTATATTATAACGAAGCTTACGAACGGGTCGGCGTCAATGCTCAAAATGGACTCGATAAATGTATTAATTTGGCAAATATTGATCTCCAACTCGCGAGCGACCACGCTGAGGCGCTATTTAGAAAACTTCGATAGCGTGATTCAGGACACTCGTGGCGCCATGTCCTGATTAGTGGCGGAAAGTTTTGTCGCAAAATATGTATACAATCATCATGGACGCCAACGCGTTTCTTTGTCATGATATGTATAAATACACACATTGATACAGTATTAATTATATATGACCAAAAAATTATGGGCATTATTATGATATCCATAAATTTTGCCTCTGTAATGATAATTGTGAATGAAAATAATGGACGAATGCTTTTGACCGGTAATGTGAGCATAGAGGTGTTATACTAGAGCAGGGGGGCCGGGCTTCCAACTGTCCTTCGGTTAAAAAGAGAAAGAAGATTGCGGTACCTTCTCTATCTCTCCCTTCTCGCGCATGTGCAATTAGCGAGACATTTTTTTAGGTATTGAAATTGTTATTTAAAGCGCATGCGCGAATGTTCAATGAGTACGCGTTAGTAGCACCATAATCTTACATCTCTTTCTAAGTGTCGGACATTTCCACTTACAGGCAGCCGTATGTCTCCCCTACTCTACTATAATACCTCTATGGATGTGAGCATGAACACTATCGTCACAGTATTCGTACTAACGCTAAACGTCAGTCATTAGTATGGCATAATTATATCCGTCTGTCTGACATCTTCCCATACTAATGGCACTCGTTAACTATACGAATACATTGACGATAATGTTCGTACTCGGGGCACTGTATTTAAAAATATTTAGCATAATAATATAAAAATTTGCAGTGTATTATATTATAATAATAAAATCGTGCATCCAATAGGTACGAGCGGTAATTCATGTTAAACACGAAACACATAATTAATTAATTTACATAAAACATTTTTAATGTGATAAATGATAATAATTGTGATACACGGTTAAAATTAAAAGCATATCAAATTATAGCCGAATAACACATTAGTTAGTCAGAGGCAGTTTGACCAAAGTGACAAAAACTCGTATTTCCCCCATCTCGCTTAAATCAACAGAGGTATGCCGTTATTGACCCAAAATTTCTTTTCCCTTCATGATGGGTTGCGGTTGGATAGTGTGTGAAGGTACCGGCGCGGTGGAATGGCCAACGTTTGGTCCAGCAGTCCAACATACCTCATGCCTGACGGGAGGGGACGTGTAGTGTGTGGTGGTATTAGCGCATATATTGGCCAACATTTGGTCCAGCAGTCCAACGTACCTCATGTCTGCCAAGGTGCTGGTAGGCGGCGGACGGTACTGGCCCGGTGTATCGGCCGACATTGTTCCAACATACCTCATGCCTGACGGGGTGCGGGTGGGTGGTGTGCGGCGGGACGGGCGCGGCGCGGTAGAACTGGTCGGGCTCGCGCTCCGGGCTGGACTCGCAGGACCGCTGCCGTCTGTACTGGCCGTAGCTCTCCTGCTGGAACAATATTACAAGACTTTAGACCTTTATATAATAGGAAAACACACGCAACTCACACGCCATATCCTTTTCGTAGGGAAGCACGGCAGGGTCACCGCCAGTCTTGATTTTTTCCGCCATTATGCCAGTCTTTTACTTCAGTATTTCTCCAAATATTAATTGAAAGTTTAAAAGAAACAACCGTGTAAGAATTCACCGACTTATCACCGCATCACCAGTTTAAATCTACCGGTGTTCCTGTGGCACAGTTGCCGCCGCTGCGGTTACGTTTTCGGATTTTTCCATAATCCTACACATCCACGGTGTGTATTCTCATACAAACGGATGTCCATGTGGGATTACTATGGTGAACTGTTGTTTTATTTATTTTTATGCGATGTCTCACCTGTTGAGGGTATCCTTCGTCGTCTGAGTCGGGTATGTGAGTTCCTCTCCTCATCGCTTCCTGCACCTGAAAACCCAAAAAAAAAAAACTCTAATTTTGGTAACACTGCACAGCAACTTTTGTATGCAAGAGCCATAAAAATGAATTTCTGGTTTATTTTTTTGTACGTCGTACCAGTACGTGCGAGTATAGACAGAGCGACGATATGCACGAGATAGCATGAGACCGTCCGCCATTTACAGATTGTTTCTTTATCCGCACGGGATATAACTTGAGATGACCTTTTCAACAAAATTAATTCAAAGAATTCAAGACTCATTCAAAGACTCTTCAAAGAATTCAAGACAAATTCAAAGACTCTTACCTCCTCTGGATGCACGGCGACATTGTCCAACTTCTCGAGGTTCGGTAGATTCCTGAGCACTGTCATTCTGTACCTGGAATAACAAACGTGCTTGGTATAAGTCTGCGAATTTGATGATATTGTTAAAAGCTGACCCGCCATAAAGCACTTTCTTCGTGTTTTGTGGTTTGTTTGGTTAAGACAACGGTGCGCTGCGCGGAGGGCCCTGGGTTCGATTCCCAGCAGAGCAGAGATTTGAATGATGAATTTATACTCGTATTTCTGTTTCTGGTCTGCGTGTGTGTGTTCTTGTCTTGTGTGTATCCATGGCATGGCGCCCACGACACAAGGAATCCTAATGTGGAGCTATGAGTGTGAAGCGTCATTTATTTTGTTGTCGGTCGATTTGACGTTGACCGCGGTGTTGGTACGTCAATCAATGTAAGTTGTATTTTGGTTCGACAGCAGTACCTACTTTGGCCGAAAGTGTACAACATATGAAACACTCACTCTGGGTGATGCGTGCAGGGGTTCTCGTCTAGCCACAAGCTGGTGAGGTCGGGCAGGCGGCGGAGGTGGCGGATCTCGGCGAGGTCGCGGATCTCGTTCTTGCGCACGTACAGCTCGCGCAGCCGCCGGCAGCCGGCGAAGTCGCCCAGCGTGCGGATCTTGTTTATACTGGAAATTGAAAAAGAATAAGAGTTTTTTTATAAGTAGAGCAAGCAAACTGGCAGACGGGTCGCCTTCGCCTACTGACACGTGCAACGCCAGGGGAGTCGCCAGTGCGTTGCCGCCTTTATATTTGAAACTGCATAAGAGAAATTGTCAAGAAGATGCCGAGTCATATTATGGTCAAGCACACAAGAAAAGACGGATAGGAGATCATGATCATCTACCATAGAACTCAACAGTCGTATGCTCAACTACACAAGGAAAGTTGGTTAGAAGATGCCGAGTCATAATGTCAATTATACAATAACGCTTAATAGAATTTGAAAATCGTTAAACGGTTAAACACCTCTCTCTGGTAGTCTAATCTCTTACAAACCATAAATCGTCAACTTCGATAAGGTTTATGGCGTATTACGGTTTATTACGGTTGTGTGCAGCCCGCATGAGGACGTATTACAGTTGTATCGATCTCCTTTCAGAGTGAGTCACCTCGCTTCAGAACACTACAAAGTTACGCTGCGGTGCTGATGGAAACATTAATCCTGACGTTAAATGTAAAACGATACGATATTAGACGAAGGGTTTGTTCTCAGCTTGAACACGGTCAATAGCTCTAGAACTGGTATAATCCGTAAAAGGAGTTGTCTTCGTCATCTAGTGAGGCAGCAGATGGAGGCGGAATGGGAGAAGACTTCTAAGCAAGAGCGCTGGAAAGCAGACCATCGGAAGAGCAACCGAGCATTTCTCCAAACCTCCATAATTGAGGCCTAGGATAGTGGACGGCAGGCGTCTACCGCATACATAGAACACTGTGAGGTTTCAGCCAGGAGTATCGGTCGGCGTCTATTATGGAACTGGACTACAGAGACCTCACACACAAGGCGGCTTGTGCGCTCGCTTAAAAAAGGCAACGTTATAAAAAATGACAACGAACTTCCATTATACTCATTATGTCCGAACACTGTTAGCACAATATCAATTTCAGCTGATTACTTAAAAAAGAAAACGCGCCATCGATTGCATTTCCTGTAAGCGGCTCGGTTCAAACAGGATACAGGTAACTAGTCTTTTTGCACAACTTTTATCTACTGCCAAATAAAATTGAACTCTAAAACCTATTCCAAACGGTTTAAAATCCGAAAATTTTGAATCTTAAACATTAGTACTTAATAGTCACTAAAACAAATGAAAATCTACCTTAAACACTAGCTAATAGAAATATTTGGAGACGCAAATTCGAATTTGTAAGTGCTTGTAACGGTCAATCGCACCTGATTGGGCAAGAGCCGGTCGAGCCGGGCCGTGATTGGGCAAGACGCGTGACGCTCCGCTCTGATTGGTCGCGTCCTTGCCGCCGGACGGTGCGCAACGGTAATTGAGGAAGTACCTTATTACGATGTATTTACGTTAATTATGTAGTGATAATCTTCACGTTTTAATTGTTCGAAATTTAGTAGCTTTATACCGGTCCGTTATTTTTACCTGTTGGTTCTTTCTGAGGTTATAAGTGAATGTTTTGCTACTTTTAATATTTATCATTACAGCTTATAGCTTTATGCCACTTATAAAAAGCTCTAAGGGCTTCCACAGTCATAGCCCCACACTAGGACTCCCTGTGTCGTGGGTGCCATGGACACACACAAGACAAGAACACAACACACGCAGACCAGAAACAGCAATTCAAATTCGTCATTCAAATCTCTGCTCTGCTGGGAATCGAACCCAGGACCCTCCGCGCAGGGCACCGGTGTCTTAACCACTGCGCCATCGCCACTCAGTCGAGCAATAGAAAAGCTCACTCAACAGCCACTGTATGGAGACGGAGAGCTGAGCGCCGACCGCGACCGCCGCGACCGCCGACACCGACCGCATCACCCCTTTCACCACTCTCACCTGCCGCACTTCATACTGTACGACCACGACACGACCATTTTGGAAATCGGAAGATTAAACGACTACAATTAAAAAGATAATTTGAGGAAACTTTGAAAAAGCCACAGGTAAAAAGAATGTAGACAAAAAAACGAAAATATAGTAAACAAAAACACAAATATGTAGCAGTTAAATGGAATCTTGGAGCAATATAGAACGGTAAAAAGAGAACAACGAAATGTCAGATCAGTGGAGAAGATATAATAATTCTTATTTACTTTTAAAAGAGTGCTGGTAGTTTTTTTCCGCCACTTTTTTCTCCCAGTTTACGTTTTGCAACAAAACGGATGAGTGTATCATTTATAATGCAATATTTATGACGTTCATTAAGTGTGCACAAATTGTACCTGATAATGAATAAAAGCTTTTGAGTTTGAGAAGCTGGTGAATGAACTAGAATTTAAAATCCCACAGTGATTTGTAAGATTGAAAATTTTAATCCAGCGGGATCCCAGGATCCTGGTACCGCGAGGACGCCCTAAAGCAAACATGCTTTCCGAGTCGATGGAGCCCAAAATCTTTAAAATTGACTAAGTTTTGTAGTCGTGTCGTATCATCTAAAAGTATCCGCTAAGCGTGACATCCGACCGTAATGCGTTTAGCTAAGCGTCGCTGCCTGTAATGATAATGATACGATGATGGCCGATAGATGCTGGTTTAACTGTTCCCGCTGTTTATTGCGAGAATGACTTAGTGCTTGATTTAAATTTAAATGACTATTTGAAGATTTGTGCCAGTAGATTTGGATGTAACCTCAGAATGACGAAAAGTGTGTGAACTTAAAGTAGAGTCAAGACTGATATTTGTCATATTGGTGAAGATACCGTTGGTATTAGCTACCGTGACCAAATTTTTTTGGCATTTAGCAGTCTATGTTGGTATTCTCAGGAGGAAATTACTTTAAAAACTGCTAGCCTATAGGGGATTCTGAAAAGCGTCGCACATAGCGCACGGCATCGCACAGCTGCACGTAAAGAAATCTCGTGACTTTCCATTAATTTGATTCAAAGTTCGAATCGCACCGAACCCCAACTAATCCAATAAGAAGCGTACATCCAGTGATCCTCGATGCAGACGGGTCACGAACTGGCGGCACTATGCTTCTAGTATACAGAATGATTTTTTCAAGTGTGCGTGGGTGGAGAAATAAATCTATGAGGAATAGCGGAAAACACTGAACGGAGTCTGGGGTTCCATTTTGATGAAAACTAAAGCTACATCATTAGATTTTCGAAAAATCAATGTGCGTAGCCAGGTGTCGAACCCGTTGATTTTGAAAAATAAATCACATTCTGTATACCTAATGCTCGATAGTGTCACTAACAAGGAACGAATGCTACGATGTAATGATACACGGCAAACATAAGGATAGAACTGATTTTTAACAGAATATTTTTTGCAGTGCAGTGCGATGCAGTGACAGCAGTGTCAGTGTAGTTGCACTGCACTGCGGCTCGGACGAGTTATGGACAGGTGAATATAACGCAGCGGTATCTAAACTATTCATGATATCGGTAGTTAGCTCCGCCGACTTCCTCCAAAGGGGATTTTTGAAAGAAATATTTTTGCATTTTTATTCAATATGAGAAGCAAACGGCCCTGCACTCCACTCGTTAAGTGATCACTTGAACCCATGGACCACATCTAAACTCAAATTGAGCAGAAATCCTATCTGAAGTTAATATGCGAGTGAAATGACCGAAACACAAGACATGAAGAACAATCTTTACGAACATACCTCCCCAGCCGTTCTCTAAATAGTTTCAGGTAGATGGTTCTATGTCTGTTGTATCTTTGACGTTGACGTCTAGACTATTAGAGCCAGACCGATACTTCAGCCCCGGCTCAGGGACACTCAGGGTATCGAACGGAACGCGATTTCGGGGCGCAGTCTAGACGCGGCCGGTCTCGGGTCGTTTAAGGACCTCAGGGCGTGGACCCGGCCGACAATATCTGTATCTACTCGTATACACTTCGAATGATAGTATTTATAGCGATACCTAGTAGACAAAAGTTGATTAGTAAATAAAAGTGAAAATCGAACTGAAGAAGTTTCGATGGAGAATCGATCAAGTTAAAATGCCCTGTAAAACCAATAACTAACCCATATTAGTGCAAATAAATGATTTTGATTTTGAAAAGTTTGCGGAATTATCTGGAGGTGTGTGCAATAGCAACGAATTAGGATAGGACTTCTGTCCCATTCGAGGTTGGTCGTGAGTCCAGAGATCACTTAACATACCCACCAGAAAAATGGTAATTAAAACTTATTTTTTTCAAATTATTCATTGAGAATTTTGAAGAGCATTCGATTTTTCTGTCGGTTTATGACGGTGTGGCATACAACCATAACCAGATCTTTGACTACAAAGATAATTATAGCCTTTCAGACTAGTGAAAAGCTAGCAGTCAATAAAAAATCCATAAACCTTACCTGAAGGCAAGGACTTCAACGTTGGGCATCCGCCGCAGTAAGCTGACGTCCACCAGCTCTGCACCCCTGAAACAATAAAAAATATCTTAACATGAGTGATTTAAAATTGTTTATAGAATAAATAATGGCAGCACAGATGGCAGTTTAAACACACACACATGCGCGCGCCAACTCACACACATTCGCATGCACGCACCCACACAGGCTTGCCACTGCATTGCCGTAGAATAGTGCTATTTTAACGGTTTTTCAAATAATATGTAACCCCAAACAGTCCTGTGAGAACATCTCGGGCTTGGTCTTCAGAAGCCTTTAAAATGTTTAAATACTAATATTGTGCGAAATTAATCAATCAACCATTACGGAGGAATCTCAGATTACTTTCTCACGATGTTTTCTTTCATCGCTTCAGAAGGTGATATTAATAAATAAATAAAAGGTGAATATTAATATATAAATATTTTTTTAAGATGATATTAAATTGTTGTAAATGTTTTTTTTGTTTATTCAGCTTTTATCAACACCTAGCCGTTGTTATTTTTATACTATGCTATTATAACAGTAATAAATAAAATAGACCGAGGCTAATCCTGCAATGTCGCTAATCCGGCACCACTAGCCTAATACCAACATTGAACTCGCATTACGTATAGGTAGGTACAGTCAGTACTGTCACGTACTTATTATGCGTGAACACGGTAAAAATAGTTCTATTCTGTAGTGTATATGAAATAATCATATTTAATTAAAAATTATTGTATCTAATGTATTTAATTTAATGAAACTAAGTAATTTATTAACTTTCATTTGTTACGCCAAACCTCAAATAGGGTAGAAATCCTTTAAAAGGTTGTACGTGGATGCATACCTACCTATGAGGACTGAGGACAAATGCAATATCTCACGCGTCCCCAGTCAAAACACAAGACGCGAAGTACTTGCTGCTTCACGACGGGTTAAGATGGTGGCGGTAAGGTTAGCCTCTATGGCTCCATCGCCTACAAATTGTAAAGCGCACATTCATCAAATCGTTGGTGCGTACCACTAAGATTCGAAGCCGGGCCCCTCGATTATTACGGCCGGATTGCCAGCCACTGGGCTATCGGTGCTCTGTTAGATGCGTGTAAGTTACCAATGTAATGGTCAGATACCACAGTGCCATTAAACGCGTGCAGTCGGTGTAAGTCAAGGTTGACGCACAACGCATTCCGAGTAGCTATTCCACGCGCATACTGCGCAATGCGTATTCTACGCGCATACTTGTAAGTATATTATTATGCGCGTGCGACATTATGTCACAGACACAGTAGGGGAAAAGTGGCATGAAGGAGCCATGTTTTGAAGGAGCCACTTGCATTATTTCCGTAGTTAGTTTAGTATCAAATCTAGAATAATAAAACGAAATTATACAACTCATGAATCTTTTCTATATTACGTCCATTCCAATAGTTACGAGTATCTATAGTGCCAGCCCTAAGTATATAGTAGAGACCGATTAACTGAAACCGATTCGTGTAAGACGCGATAATTACCGCATGTCGATCAACGGTACGGAGCGTTAATGTCATCGGCAGATACAAGACTTAGATACGTGTGGATAATTGATTGTGTCTTTCACGTCAAGGCAAGGAGTCCCGCTGTCAAATGTATAGCATAGTATAGAAATAGTAAATATGGTATAGTAGTAGCATAAGTCGTGAACACATTCTTAATTGGTCGGTTTGATATTGACTGCGCTGCGGACTGCGGTTCACGCGATCGCGGTTCGTCAGTCGTGAGTTCGTCAGTGTGTCGTCTATTCGCCCAATGCGATTTTTTGCCTGCAGTACAGCTGTACATCGGCCGAAAGTGTATAATATCTCTACCACTGACCATCTGTGTTACTATAACACTACCTACATTACGTCTCGTTCTTATTGCCATGTCGTTCGCAACGTGTATTGTCGGTTGGCCGTGTCACATGCTTTAAGTTTCCTTACAATGTTTACCTTTACATCATTAAAATAGTACAGAAACACAGTTGAATTTGAACCAAAGCCCAATATTTAATAGATCTGACATTTCTAGTTATAAATACGCTTCCCTACACATTACTCACACTTTCTTTTTCTAAATAACTAGTGAAATAGGTACCGACACCTACGAGCACATAATGTGTGTCATACACTTCAAAAATACACGTAACATTTCGCAAATTATTTTAGAAAGCTTGAAAATCTTTAGTTCCCCTTACTATATTTGTATTCACTTCTCTCTTTCAATACTCTTATTATCTTAGATGTATTTTTACAAATAATAAAATGAATGGCGCATAGTCCCGCCGCTCGAGCTGAAAACGTAAAGCTCGGTTCTTTCTTTCTTTTCAGCCCTTCGCAGTCCACTGCTATCGACGCCCGCCTGCCCAGGGTCTTTTCAATCCAATGGTTTCCCGCTGTCTCCTCCAGGTCATCGGCTCCCCTGCTTGTAGGGCAGCCTGTACTCTTTTTGCCGCGCTGTGGTCGCCGGTCGAGGACCATTAAAAAGTGTGTTTAAAAAAATATCACCGTTGTGAAGGAAAAAATAACACGGGATAAGATATCCACCAAGGCCGGCGTGCGACTAAGGCCTTCATTGTTTTCTTTGTGAGAGAAGGCTTAGTCGAATTGGTTGCAGACTTGTAGCCGCAAAGTTAAATAATTAATAGGGTATTACGGCCTATGTCAAAAAGCTTTTTATATGAATTCATAAGTCATAAAAACCCATAAAAAATTGGAAAAAAAAATTTTTGCAAACAAATATTATGTAAAAAAAGACTTTTCAATTTAAATTTCAAAAATCCCCGCGAAAACACGGTCTCGGCCGTCTCGGCGCTGCCGCCAATTTAGGATTTTCCTTGCATGGTGCGAAATACCCTATTGTACTGTTTTTCACATTCCTAGGATGAAAATTCTACTATTGTGACTGAGGTTGCGTTCCGACATCGCAAGAGCGCCGATGAGAGGTACCATAATTATGGCGGCGGGAGATCTCCTACCGGGCTAGGTGACGTGCCCGGGGAGCGGCCGTGCTTCGAATACGTCATATCGGAGTTTTGCCTATATGTCAGCGATGTAGAAAACCTCAGCGTGACGTGAGTGGAGAAGTCGCCACCTCCATAGTAACAGAATAGAGAGGGCGCCGCGCTATTCTAGTTTATATCGGTCGTCTACATCTGGGAATTTAGAAGAACCGTAATAAATAAGACTCGCGCCGTTCTCCAGCGACTTTAAAACCGCGCGGTTCCCGCCGTGTTTGCAGGCAGCGTTAGTTTAGGCGACAATCCCGTTCGATATCTGATAAGTCAGTCCACTCGCAGTGCGAGGGCCCTATAATTAGTAATGTGGGTCACTTGGCACCACGCCGCCACGCCGCCACGCCATGCTCAGTGGCTTTTTAAACTTGTATATCAGTAGCTAAGAAGCAGGCCCCTGGTGTTAAGTGGTCACTGCAGCCCATGGACACCCACATCCGACCTCTAATGGAGAAGAAGTTTACGCCCTAGACTTATTCTATCACTCTCTCATTGTATTTATAATCATTTAGATAGAACTAACTTCCGCCCGCGACTTCGTCCACGTGGACCGAAGAATTTAACTAGAGAGGGATAGAAATAAGCCTGCCCCGCTCACATTGCCGTTCTACATCTTTTTATTTCTCTGGTCGCCTCAAATGTCCCACAAATCGAAACAAAGGAACCCGCTAGTGGGCACGACTCTCTCAATTCCTCTTTTTAATGATCCTTTCGATGCCCTACTTCCAGCTCAACTTAGGCCTAGTCCTATTTACTCCTAATAGTCTTACATGACCGACCGACCGACCGACCGACCATCCAACGATAAAGCTTAAACACAGGGCTCTGTTTGAAGCTGTCCTGATTGAAATACGCACTGACTAGCAACAAAACGTACCTACGAGTATGCTGGTTTGTGATAGAGACAAAGACAAAAACGTTTATTTGCACGGGTTAATTAAGATCTTATAAAGCATATTTTGATCAATCCATATTACCTTTTCAGGTATGCAAATTTTTACAATAAAAGATTTTAAATGTCATAAAAGTGACGATGACTCATGCACTCCATTGAGTGAAAACAATGACCCACCCCTAACAACCCTTGTTATATGCAGAGTACACAGGGCGTGTCAGCCTGTACCGGGCACTCCTTATAGCAATAGTGCATGCTAATAGCAAACAGCAATGTTCAATGAACTTTGAACTAACGTTAAGTTGAGTGTACTTTGAACTAAAGTCAACTTTCAGCCCTTGGTAGTGTCCAGCAGTGGTGATGGACACGGGCCTTCCCTACTGGACGCCACTCCTCCCGGTCCTGGGCCCTCTGAATCCAGCGGCTTCCCGCTGTCTTCTTCGGCTCGTCAGAAATTAAACTTTTATGTCCATTATCTGTAAGCTCAATCATTAGCTGAGCGCCAACTACTATAATAGCGAGTACACAATAAAATCGTTTAATTCCCTATTTTTACTGCGAATTTCCCTTGTCGACAAACTGACAGGTCCTACCCATGTCCTGTTATGGTACAGTAATATCAACCTTAAGACTATGGGCATAGAGATCAAATTCATATGACAATAACAAACAGCTGACAGGCCCTACCCTTATGACAATGCATGCTCACACTAGGCGTGTCACTTCGTGACATCGCGACAACCCTACTCAAATATTACTATACTCCTTGCAGTATCTAAAGCTATTGCATTAGAGTTCAAATTCAAATGACAGAACATAATGTTTTTCCTGATCAATTATCCCCATTTAGCTGTCAAACTCAAAACTCTTGCCTGTGACCCATTAATGACCCACTGCAGGGTCGGGTCTCCTCTCACGATGCGAAGGATGCAGGCCGCCGTCCACCACGCTGGCCTAATGCGGGTTGGTGGCACACATGCCTTTGAGAACATTTTTTGTGAACTCTTTTGTTTGAACGTGAACGTTGAACGTGAATGAACGTTTTCCTTCACAACAGCAGGTGATATTTAATTCTATAACCTGACAAAACTAACGCTTTTCAAAATGGTGCGACTTCCATAAAAACTTATTGAAAGCTTCGGTAAACAGATTATTTGTGTTGACCGTTACAACAAAGCCTCTTCGCGTGAAATGGAAGCGTCCAATTCGTCTTGCTACCAGCACAGCAGTAAACAGAACCACACCGGTAACATCGCGTGTCTCACGCGCTTCACAAAATAAATCACTTAACACACCTACAACTCACCGAACTGGTGTTAGCTACTCTTTTTTGTAGTGTTTGATTCGATATAAGAGTTTGGGTAAACCAGAAACTTCGGCGTTGGTTTAAGAGTTAGAATACGTATAAAACACGCGAAGGAAATATCATCGCACAGCTCATTGCGTGTACTGTGGAATACATTTGGCATAATTTAAACCTATATGGAGAACTGAAGAGAATGTCGTTCGCCATTGGCTACAAAAAAGGTAGCCTTCACGCTTCGTTTCTACCTCAATATCAAAAAAACGTTACTCAACGTTCTTTAAAAATATGTACTTCTCAAAGACTCTACCAATAAAAGTGATCAATAAGATTGTAGGATGCGAAGAGGTGTAATCGAAATGAAAAAGTGTAATTCAGAGTGTAATCCATTGGTGACCCACTACAAGGTCGGGTCTCCTCTCATAATGAAGAGTGAAGGACTTAGTCAACCACGTGGGCCTATGCGGGTTTGTGGACTTCACCGGGCTTTGAGAGCGTCATGGAAAACTCTCAGGCATGCACTTACGATGTTTGCCTTCGCATTAAATAAAACACTTGCAACCACAAACTTTAAACTTAATTGAAGAACAAAGGAGTTATAAAAAGTTGATTACACAGTTGTAGTCAATATCGGCAGTTGCCATGCTGCCGTGGGAATTGGATCAGATGTGCCAATTGTTCTTCTGGTAACCGCGTCTTGCTCTGTTATATGTAAGTTTAATTGCAACTTTATTTCATTGTCTGGCCCAGTAGACAAACTAAGACATATGCAATGGAACACAATCAGAACTGTAGAAGTATAAGTTGAATATCATAACCCGGTCAAATGGATGGATGAAATAAGTTCCTGAAAGCTTAAGACTTTAAGAGTAGATGTAGAAGAGGCATGACGTCGGTCGTGTCGTCTTATCAACCTCTTTGTCTGGATATTTGACTGATGAAGTTTTAGACTCTACAACTCCTTCAGTTTTATCAAGGATTATCCCCAGTACTGTAGCTATAAGTGTTCACAACAGAACAGTTAGGCCAATCAATGAGCTACCGCATTACTGGTAATAGCGTAATAGATCAAAAACAGGTCAAGTCGCCCGCCGCGATACAATATTCAACGAATTGTAAACACATCGATTACTCCCTACAGATACTACGAGTTCTTATGTGTGTTGGTTTTTTGTCATAAACATAATTATGGTTATTATATTCATATTGTTCCGTAGCTCGGCCCTTGGGTTCTAATCCCAGTAAATTAAAAGTGTCAGGAATAAAGAAATCCCTAGATTTCCTAAATTTATCAAGCCTGTCACTTGCCTGAGGCCTAGATCCTTCTATGTGAGATCCTCTGTTGTAAGAGGAGACCTGACCCTGCAGTGGTCACTAATGAGTTACCGACGACTAGCAGTAAAAAGGCTAGCAGCACCGCTCACGGCCACCTTTTCATTTCAAAAGCACTGCGCAAAATAGGTTAAACATTTCATAAGTGCGGATTTCTTTTGAGCTCGCTTTCGCTGAAATTTCGCAGCAAAAACATATGAAGGTCGTGCTACATCCTTGGAATTAAAAGCACGAGGGTTTCAAGCCATTTTCTGGTTCAATGTAAGTGCTGCATCATTCCAAGGTCTTCAGATCGACCTCCATTTAGGTTTAATGTACGAAGACATCGTCCGCATCATCGAAATGCGGATTGGTGGAATTCACAAGCCTTACAGAAGATTATAAAGAACTCACAGACATACAGGTTTCCTCACGATGTTTTCCGTGAAGTACAAGTAACAGAATGACACGGTACTTTTAGTACTTACAGGTCACAATGCGAACGGAACACTTCGAAATTTAGCACAATTAAAGTTTATGGAGAAGAATGCACAAATACTAATATTTTTAAATTAAAAGAAATTGAAATTCATCAAAATACACGCACAGGACAGGAACATAAGTTTGAGTAATTTAACATTTACACATAGACAAACATGACGTGTACGTACATTTCGTTACGTGTCAAATTCAAATTTTAGTAAGTTATAGTCAAATTTCGAAAGTACTTAGCGATCTCTAATCTTAATAACAATTGAGTGACAATTAAGAGGAGGAAAACTAACGTTCACGTCTCGGTGGAATGAACTAAATAGGCTCGGCGTAACTCAAGGTCCGAGGCAAAAGCATGACCCAATTGCATTCGCAGACCAAGAGGCGCCTGCTTGTAAGCTATGAAGCTTTTTACCTTTCGTTTATGCAATAAGCCGAAGTATGTCGGTGACTAAGGAACCGGTTTGAACACAATAGCAAGCGGAATAGGCACTGTTTGCTTTTGTTACTCTATAGAAGGTAGAAGCTTGGGTTGCCATAAAAAAGGCTTAAAGATAGTTCGCGGTGATAGCTCAGTGCGTAGATAGGACATGTCAGCTTCTTTCCTACCTGGTGTCCCATGACACCACATCATTTTTACTTTATTGGGACTTTCTAATGCTTTAGAAAGTATACTGGAAAAAGAAGGAGGTAGAAAGAGCGTTGTTCTGTGAAAGAGCTCAGGATCCTTCTTAAAAACTTCATTTAACCTCGAACAGAGGTGGTGTTGCCTTTGTTATTATAAGCTCTCTTGTCTTATTATTCTGTCCTACACGAAGGCAAGGAACAACAATCTGTAGTTTTGCCAGTATTATTATTATTCTCTCTTGTCATCGCATAAAATTGCCGCCATTATCATAACAACAGCTCTGATGTTTTCCTCAATTTCCGCGGTTTTTCGATCTTCCTGACGATGCAATCTTTTATAGTAAGGTAGTGTTCGCTTTTGATGTTTTGCAAGTCATATAACCCCGTGTCCTATGCTTCTATACATTTTGTCTGCGTCTTACGTAGTTTCTGTGTGTCCAGCGCCTAAAGCACAAACAAAAGAAACACCGTCCAGCGGTGTGGTACTTGCGGTTAACATCCATCATCCCCCCAGATCTTCGCTGTATGATTCGAGGATGGCCAATGGTCGGTTCTTTCAAGGCCATCGAGTGCAGTCCATGGACCTTCGGGCATTCTTATTCTGAGGTGATCCTCTTTTGTTAGTTAAGCAAAATGTCAATTTTCCTCCCAAGATCGCGAGTGCGGAGTAAACAAACATTGCGGTCTGCGGTCGTCTCGCCTCGTCTTGCCGCATGCCGTGACGCGCTCTCATTCGACTCCGCGATGAACTTCGTTTTACTGCGCTGTTCGCTATCACTGGTAAGGCGAAAAGTCTTGTCTTAGCTGGAACAGAGCTGACCGGTTGCCTTTGGGCCTAAGTGACCACTTGACACATGTTCTGCACTATCGTCTGATTCTATGTATATTAAAAAAATGTAATCGAGAGTGGGGATGTTTACACCATTCCCGAATAATCAGCTATCTGATCACCATAAAACAAGCTCACAGCTGACTTTGGGATCAGAAAGCCATGTGTGAGTTGTCCCACAATATTTATTTAAAAAAGAAAAAAAATCCCAACTAAATAACTCCAGAAGCAATTCAATCGCATTAACTGATCGTCGGCAATCAGATCGCAATCCTGGCTCGAGATTGGACGCAATTAAAATCCAATCAAGTCCAGTTGCATCGATTAATTGGAGACCTTCACACGAGAGGGCCCAAGGATATGTAGGTAGGTACAGTACCTACATTGATTGCTGGTTGTTTACTACTACGCATTAGGCAAAGCACTGTATCTTATTTGGATTTATCTCTGTATAACTTATGTGGATTTATCTTGTAGTTTGCTCCTTAAGGGTTGGTCCCAATGACCACACGTTAAACATTAATGTGGACAAAGTTAATTCAAAATAAAAATGGATTTTTACGAGTAGTTTTAACGTGTAGCTTAACGCGTTAACATGTTAATGTGGACACACCCTAGGAATAAGTTCTAGGTGGTAGAGTCATAGTAAATCGCCAGTATGACTTAGCGATATTATATATCCATTCTTAAGGCTGTAGACCTCTAAGTAACTAGAACGAGCTTTATATGGCTTTAATCACAAAGTTGGCGATCTGCCAATAGAGCTATTGAACACTACAACTCATGCCGATGTAAGTTCATTTACCTTTAGAGGGAAACTCGTAACTAATGCTCATGAGAAAACGCTGTGAATAAGCCAATTTTTTTAAAGTATCAATATATTCTGTCATATTAAAACATGGCAAAGGGTCATCCATCAAGCGTGATGATCTTGCTACTCTACTGCTGTCAACATTTTTCAAGTGTGCGTGGATGGGGAACGCACATGTAGAAAACTTTGATAGTGTGATTCAGGATACCCGTGGCGCCATCTCTTGACGAGTGAAAGAAGTCGTAGTAAGTAAATTCTAGTTTTGTAATTTTTTCGGATATTTGAACAGCATTCCGGCATTTTTGGACTTGTGGAGGCTCAATTTCTATTTGCAACCCATTACTGACCTACTGCAGAGTCGGGTCTCCCTCACAGTGCGAAGAAGAAAAAAACATTTATTTTCGTAGGCCGAAGGACGTAGGCCTAAGTCGCTGGCCTAGGGCGGGTTTGTGGGCGCAGCCGTAGATATAAGATACCTATTAATCTGGTAATATGATAAAGGAGTCATATTCAGAGTGAATTATATTCCCAAAAACTCTCGTCATTAAAATCTCATACCTACCTATAGGCTATACATGACCAAAGCCAGACGTGTCTCCAGTAAGACCACAATTCAACTATCAATATGTAAACGATGCGACTCAGCTAAGTAAGCAAGAACGAATAATAAATTACTAATATCTGAATCACACTATTGACCTAAAATCTTAAGCAATCGGACCTTGGCCATACCGGTCCAATATTTGCATTGAAGTGAGCTCGTTCGAAGGAAACGGCTTCTATCTTGGATCTATGGTTCAAGGCTGTATTTAAATCGGTCTATTTACCTTAAAATACGCATCTATTAGTTACTAGCTTTGTTGTCCTTGTGTCATGAGATTGTGTGCCCAAGACAAATGGAAATTAAAGGTGCTTTGTTATGTCAGCGAGTGAAAAGCCCGGACTAAACCTTGTTCTAATTGGCTGTTGCAATACGACACAATTGTTGTCATCCAACCGACCAAAAACGCGATTTGAGTTTGAATGGAGCTGACACTACGAACTGACATGCGACTCCATCTGTCAATGTATGTCAAATGACATAGTCGTACGAGATACTTGTGTCGAGTAACCGATTTTGTCGCTCAACGACTTGGAAATTAGGAAAAGATGTACAAAGAGACAATATTAGGTAAATACAAAAACAACCACAGTAAATGGAGGAAATCTCCCGGGAACTGAGCGGCTGGTCCGCTGCCACGCGTGGGAAGTTACGAGTATAAGACGGGTGTTGTGGCAAACATTAGCCAGTTATGACTTCCGCTGCTATCAAGTTACGATTGACGCTCAACCAGTCACCGAGGCTTCACTTTTCAAAACAAATGAAATGAAACAGATTCTGTTCTTATTACCAGCCCAAGGTCATTCCTGTTAATGTAAAAGCAGGTGAAGGGTACAGTGGTCATTATTCTCTGTGGACATGGGCAACACCAGTGCGAAGGAGTGCTCTTTTTAGGCTTTTTAGTCACAGACACATCTGACGGAACATATTGACATACTAAGATTGGATGGACTGTTCTCATCTGGACTAGACTGGACATTGTTTGTGAACTGTACCCTGGCACATGAACACTATCGTCAGAGTATTCGTATGGTAAGCGTTAGTCATTAGTACCTATGTTATGAGTCAGTCTGTATGACTTTTTTACATATTAATGGTACACGTTTACTATACGAATATTTGAGGATAGTGTTAATTCGCAAGAACTTCGAGGCAAGATTAAGGTTCAAGGTCTCCATAGCTACATTCACCTCGCAGATTAAGTTTTAAAATACATATCGTTCAAGTGCAATGACGAAATTCGATCTTGATATAACGCACAGTGAATAAGAAACTCAACATTCTTTGGATCTGTGTATTATCTATGCTATTAATGCTTCTATTTGCTGGTTGACAGCCACCGTTCCTTTCATTTAACGTAGAAAATTCTATCATAGAAACCTTGTGCTACACATCCCTGGCAGGTTATGCCAGACACCCTGTGTAACTATGATAAAATTTGAAATTGAGAAAAAATAAGAGAAAAATTTTCGGGGACAAAACTCAAATTATTTTCTTATTTCGCCGTCAAACGGACTCCAGGCAGTGTAACTATGATAGTTACATGTATTTTAGTTGAAATTGAGAAAAAATAGGAGAAAATTTTTCGGGGAAAAAACTCAAAATTATTTTCTAATTTCGTAGTCAAACGCACTCGAGGCAGTGTAACTATGATAGTTACATGTATTTAAGTCGAAATTGAGAAAAAATAAGAGAAAAAGTTTCAGGGAAAAAACTCAAATTATTTTCTTATTTCGTAGTCAAACGCACTCGAGACAGTGTAACTATGATAGTTATATGTATTTTAGTTGAAATTGAGAAAAAATAAGAGAAAAAAATTCGGGGAAAAATCTCAAATAATTTTCTTATTTCGCCGTCAAACTCACTCTAGGCAGTTTAACTATGATAGTTATATGTATTTTAGTTGAAATTGAGAAAAAATAAGAGAAAATTTTTCGGGGAAAAAACTCAAATTATTTTCTTATTTCGCCGTCAAACGGACTCCAGGCAGTGTAACTATGATAGTTATATGTATTTTAGTTGAAATTGAGAAAAAATAGGAGAAAAATTTTCGGGGAAAAAACTCAAAATTATTTTCTAATTTCGTAGTCAAACGCACTCGAGGCAGTGTAACTATGATAGTTACATGTATTTAAGTCGAAATTGAGAAAAAATAAGAGAAAAAGTTTCAGGGAAAAAACTCAAATTATTTTCTTATTTCGTAGTCAAACGCACTCGAGGCAGTGTAACTATGATAGTTATATGTATTTTAGTTGAAATTGAGAAAAAATAAGAGAAAAAAATTCGGGGAAAAAACTCAAATAATTTTCTTATTTCGCCGTCAAACTCACTCTAGGCAGTTTAACTATGATAGTTATATGTATTTTAGTTGAAATTGAGAAAAAATAAGAGAAAATTTTTCGGGGAAAAAACTCAAATTATTTTCTTATTTCGCCGTCAAACGGACTCCAGGCAGTGTAACTATGATAGTTATATGTATTTTAGTTGAAATTGAGAAAAAATAGGAGAAAAATTTTCGGGGAAAAAACTCAAAATTATTTTCTAATTTCGTAGTCAAACGCACTCGAGGCAGTGTAACTATGATAGTTACATGTATTTTAGTCGAAATTGAGAAAAAATAAGAGAAAAAGTTTCAGGGAAAAAACTCAAATTATTTTCTTATTTCGTAGTCAAACGCACTCGAGGCAGTGTAACTATGATAGTTATATGTATTTTAGTTGAAATTGAGAAAAAATAAGAGAAAAAAATTCGGGGAAAAAACTCAAATCATTTTCTTATTTCGCCGCCAAACGCACTCGAGGCAGTGTAACTATGATAGTTATATGTATTTTAGTTGAAATTGAGAAAAAATAAGAGAAAAAAATTCGGGGAAAAAACTCAAATCATTTTCTTATGTCGCCGTCAAACGCACTCGAGGCAGTGTAACTATGATAGTTATATAATATAATATATGTTACACAATACGTTTTTTAGGATACGGCTACGTCGCCATTGCATCCCGGTGAAGTATGTCTTTTGTACGTCCCACAGTTATCTGCTGCCATCACGGTAGAGAATCTACCGTCCACGTAAAACGAAGCCGCGCACAGAGCCTAGTTTCACAAAAGTTCAAGGCTTCAAAGCCGCATTAACCTCAAAATAAATAATTCCGAGAGCCGCGGCGGGAACTCGATATTGATATTACGAGTAAAAGGAACCCGCTGTGTATCTCCGGATCTACTAGAGTTAGATGGCCCTCTGGGAACGCCACCGACAAATCCTTATTGAATTACGAGTATATTACTACGCTGAGTATTGTATCTTCTTTTTATTCCTTCTGTTTATAATGTACGACCTACATTGTGTTGTTGCTCTTAACGTGTGAACCGTGAACGCTGGATCGAGAGTTCTAGGATTGATTCCTTGGATTTTCGAACAGTTTTGAGGTGATTTCGACTGACTTAACGTCTTTAATAGCGCAATTATTAAGATTTTTTTTAACACAGCAGAAATTTGAAGGATAAATTTATATTTCTGTCTGTGTGTTTTTGGGTGTCGATGGCACTCACTACACAAGGAATCCTAGTGTCAACCATTTAAAAAACAAAAAAGTTTATGTTTCTGTTCCAGATATTATGGACGTATTGAATAAAACAAAACGGCCATACGTCTTAGTCACCGTCTGATTGAATTTAATTCGTTTCTCAACGCGACAATTTGTTAAACCAGATAAGGTTATTACCGGCAATGATGTGGCGTTTGACCCGCTAACTCAGAACATTGGGAATGGCTCCTTTCCGAGTCACTGAGTCAGCTGCCAGTGACCTCACCTCATTATGTCCCACCACAGTAAAGCTTTGCGCACAATCGTGAGGAACTATTTCTTAATGCCAGTGTGGCGATTTCCGCCACTCGTCACAAGATGGCGCAACTTGATCCTGAATCACGCTATCGAAGTTTTCTATATGGCTGGCATATACATATATAAAGCTCCAACATGACGTAATCGGAGCACGGCCGCTCCACGAGCTTGATCACCTAGCCTAGTGGGAGATTTCAAAAACAATTGGTCACAGACAATTTAGTACCGGCGAAATTGTAATGTGTTAAGCTAAATAATTCTTCTAGCTTCTGTTCTTTACTTTGGTCACGTACTGGCGATCACCCTAGTGTAGCTTGTATGTGTAGACAACGGTGACCACTCTCCATCAGATGGCGATGATGCCCGTTTGCCTAGCTTTTATGTAAAAAATACTTTTTCCGCGCGTAGACTTAAGAATTTCGTACATGGAGTTTTCCATATTGTAAACTATCTGTTTACCAAATTTTATCTTAATATCTTAATCTTAAATCCATTCAGTTGTTTTGCATATAAGAGTGACAAAGAGAATAGCAAACAGCAAACTGCGAGTTCACCTTTATGCGCTTTTGATAACTGAACAAAGACGTCATCTGTATTTCTGCGAGTTTATTGGACAACAATGGACAACCAATTGGACAATAAAAGACAATACCAGCAAGTAACGAGATAAGGTTATTAGCTACCACGAGTTTATTATATACTCGTATGATTTTCTCTAAGAATTTAGATAGAGACATCAATACATAAATAATGTATCAACATAATAATACATAGAATATTGTGAGGGGAAAGCATAGAGCCTTGCGGTATACCAATATTAACTGGTTAGATGTTTGAACAATGACTTTCTACCGGCCAACACGTCGTTGAAACCGAAAACTAGCTACATACATAGTAAAGGCTTTAAAAATAATAGTAAAAGACTATGACATGGAGTTCTTCAAAAAGGGCATAAAAAAGCTCTCCTTCAAAGCCAGCAATGCACTCCCCTGGTGTTGCTCGTGTCAGTGGGCGACGGTGACCACTTACCATAAGGTGGCCCGTCCGTCTACTTGTCTTGTCTGTCTGCTTGCTCTACTTATAAAAAAACGTAATCTTTGCAAGGAACTGAATGAGACTCGATCAAAAGCTTTATACAAATCCATTGATTTTCATTAGATTCCCGATATATGTACCAGGCGATCATAGCCTAAGAACGACGCTCCTACACACAATGTCAAGTTCGGTTGAGCGCTCCGGTTCACTTCATGTGGTTTGTCTCATAAATAAACACAGATACAGGCTATTGCCAATGTCAATACAATTCACTTTTAATACAACACTTGGTGTCGTTAGTATAACGAGTGACAATGTTTCCTTTGAAACTATTAAAACAGCTGCAGTGTCATATGACGCCAATACTTTTGAATTTTCGCTGATCATGATAGAATTTTACAAATAATTAATGAAATTATGTTTAGGATAAATGCGTAGATAATATGCCGATGTTATCTAAACATTGTTAAGAATGTAATTTAAATATTTTTTTTAAGAAACATGACACTTCATTTACTGCAACAGTCACCTATAACGATTTCGCATTACAAAATCACATCAAACCAGCAACAAAACAAATGAACGCAAGAGAGTAACGTTACATTCCTGTATGTCCAGGACATTTCACAGGACAAAACAATAGACGATCTCGGAGCACATGTGCTACGGAATGCGGAACGACGCGCACGCATACAAAACGGTTTAGACAATGCAAAACTAAATGTCTGGGACGAAGATAGAATACGATTTCAACTGAAGATAGATGAAGATTGATAAACTGAACTGGTTGAATAAGCAAAGCTAATAATTCAGTCTGGATGTCAAAAGGCTTAAAAGTCTAATAACGTGACAATCTTTTGTGTGCCTTATAGAATAGACATTGAGGTTCCTTGTCGTGCCGAGTTCATGAAATGACGTACGGTTTGATGTCACACGATACGATATCGGCACGAAATCTCTTGGGACTTACAGAATCAGGGCCAAGGTTTGACGGTTACATTCGGAAAGCAAGCTCGGGCGGAGTCAGGACCTGGATGGGTGATCGCTAGTGGCGAATAAAATGTGCGCTTCCATATTTTGAGGGCACGGTCGATCGATATAGTTATCAATAAGACAAGCCGTTATCAATTACACAAGCCAAACAAATTGATTAACAACAAATCAATGTATAAAACTCAACACACGTATTATCATACAAGCGAGCTGGTCGTCACTGTCATCGCCGTATATGGCGACCGGTGGGCATTGATAAACGCTCGCGTCGCCTATATCCGTGTTCGACGACTACTTTGTAAGGATATCTTGAGCCGTGTTGATCGGAAAGGTTTATTCTATATTGAGTTTATTTTAATGAGTGGATTAACTTGGTTTGTGGCCTTTTGGGGACGTTGAAATAAATTTAAATGGGATTTAAGAAGAGCTGGTCCATAATGGAACACGCGAAACTTTTTAAGACTGTAAAATTTAGGTTTTTGATAAATAGAAATTCCTACGAGGTATAACTTTGTTTCATTCTGAGAGAATAACCAAACACTCAGGGTGTAGTGGAGATGATGATTGTGATATTTGGTTTTGTCGCAGATTGTAGCGGCAAGGAGGCAGGATCGATGAATGTTGAAGTTTTAAATCAATAACTACGGACCAAATTCTAATGAAACAACAAACCATATAACTCTGAGCCAGGAAGGGCTCCTTACTCAGTCTGTCTTTAAATGTTACGAATGAAGATATTTAAGTACCTATTACATTTTTTTTAATTCGAACCAATGTGCAAGAATACAATTAATTTAACAATAGCCATCCATGTCTACAACACAGACAGATGTGGCGAATCTCACGTAAAACACTACGTGCTAGCAACGTCTTCTCTTAGAGAGCTGATAGCCTAGCAGTATACGTTACGAAACGGTGGCAGGGGTATTTCTCGTACAAACTAGCTGTGCCCGCGACTTCGTCCGCGTGGAATTCTAAAATAAAAGTAGCCTAAGTTAATCCTTATTACATCGGCTATCTGCCAGTGAAAGTCCCGTCAAAATCGGTCCAGCCGTTCCAGAGATTAGCCGGAACAAACAGACAGACAGACAGACAGAAATAGTAAAAATATATTATTTTGGTATGTACCGTGAACTACCGTGTATATATGCATATGCATTTAGTAAAAAGTGGTTATTTTATATTACAAACAGACACTTCAATCTTATTGATTTGTATAGATTCACACGCTTCGAAACGAGACGAACGTCGCACTACATGGATGATAGATGTCGGTATTGCCAGTATTGCGTGACATATTATCATACTAGAACTGACTGGTGCTCGCTATGCGTAGGTTATTGGAACTAGTGTGCATGACACAGTGTACTTCAGCGTAACTCGATGAATATGGTAATGTGGAGAGGAAATGGGAATGATTTTAATATCGAGGTTTTGATGATGAAGAGACGGTTTTAATGTCGAGGTTTTGATAATGAAGAGACGGTTTTAATATCGAGGTTTTGATGTTGAAGAGACGGTTTTAATGTCGAGGTTTTGATAATGAAGAGACGGTTTTAATATCGAGGTTTTGATGATGAAGAGACGGTTTTAATATCGAGGTTTTGATGATGAAGAGACGCTTTTAATATCGAGGTTTTGATGATGAAGAGACGGTTTTAATATCGAGGTTTTGATGATGAAGAGACGCTTTTAATATCGAGGTTTTGATGATGAAGAGACGGTTTTAATATCGAGGTTTCGATGATGAAGACACGGTTTTAATATCGAGGTTTTGATGATGAAGAGACGGTTTTAATATCGAGGTTTTGATGATGAAGAGACGCTTTTAATATCGAGGTTTTGATGATGAAGAGACGCTTTTAATATCGAGGTTTTGATGATGAAGAGACGGTTTTAATATCGAGGTTTTGCAGGAATATGATGAAGAGACTAGGTTTGATTGGTGAAAACCTTTATATTAATGTCTCATTACAAAATAAAGTTTTTCGGTTATCGAAAAAGTATCTATGTAGTAGTGTATAGAAATCGTGACTACGAGTATATTAATGGATTCATTATGAAGATTTCGCCTGTGACTTTACGAGTACGTGTGTTATCTCTGTTTTTGTAATCCACTGCAATTTTTTTCATTACAATTATTGTTTTATTACGGAATACATCTTATAGTAATTAAGTAGCAAACGAGCACGCATGCCCATTGCCATCTGATGTTAAGTGGTGCAGCAGCCCACGGACACCCACACCAACCTCAAATTGTGAAGAAATCCTATCTGAGGTTGCATGCGGTTGCTTTGCTACCCATGAGAACTAAGATATTCGCCTCAAATAAAGTACCTCCAGCAACCGTGGCGTGCCTCCCCAGCCGATACACAAGACACGAAGACCGTGCTGCTCTACGATGGGTTGAAAGGCAGTCAACATGCCCTGGACGCCCTTTTGCTACTCAATTACTAATACAATAAAAAAAAAAATCGAGCGATCTTCATGCGTTTTATGTTCCGGTTGGGGAACTGTGCTGTGGCCCGAGCGTGAACACTATCGTGTGCCATTAGTATGACATACTAACGACTAACGTTTACCGTACGCGTACCGTCCGTGTAAACAAACCTGTATAATTTAAATATCACTGCCGCCCACATGCCTCGAAGACGACGACTCATGTAAACAACGCCTTATCTTGAACGAACACTACACGAACATTGATAGTGGTATTTGTTTACCCACTTCATTTAACTCAAATAAAGGTGCTTTCGAAATGTGTTTTCGTAATTTTCATTGATACGTATACTTGCACGTACGAAGTCGGTATAGACACACGGCAGCGTGTCAAGCCAAGTTCAAGCAAAGGAACTGGGTAGCCATCGCCGAGTGTAATATATTATTATTACACGAACCATTTGGTACATGCCTAAGTAGCATTATGTTAGAAGTCTCAGAGATCAAAATAAATAAGAAAATACAGAAAGTTAGACCTGAGCCAGAAAGCTAGCAGCATGTCCTTCATGTCTGGTGTTTCGGTGTGGGAGGTGTGGTTGCCAGTGATGTTTTATTTGAGGCGGTCATCTTAGTCCTCGTGAGTTATGTAGCGACTTTCTCTACACGTCAAGAGATGGCACCACGGGTATCCTGAATCACGATATCGAAGTTTTTTACATCGCGCGTATATAATATACAAATCTTCTAGTAGTCGTAATCGAATCAAAACAAATGCAGTGCTTTGGATATGTTTGAATATTGTACACTGCATGCTCTTTTATAATGAAAAAATAACTTCGCCAGACAAGTAATTATGATGATACCATATTATGATAAATGAGTATCCATAAATTATCGCAATGTAATTAGCGATAATTAATTAAGATGATCTCGCATTCAAACGAGCGTTAGAAAGTCGGCGAGAGGCAAAGATTATTATAATAAGTGGTCTTAAGTGGTCGCGAAAGGTGTTACGTAAGCCTCAGCCGAAAATTGTGGTACTGACCATTTGGGATGGTGGGCTACCTACAACTTTGTTTGGCAAACAATATTACTTAATTTGTCTTAAAACACAAATTGACAGTTTAAGAGCCTGATAGCCTGAATAAGAATAAGATATTTTAATACTGGCAACCTGTAGCAGTGGCATAAACGAATCCTTCAAAAAATAAAATATTCTAGATCTCATGAGAAAAAACGCTTATCTGCAAGATTACGAACTTTTTATTTGAAACCATCATTTGATCTGAAACCAATATAGTTACAAACCTATTACCTAATTATGCAGGAAACACTAAATTAGCTATTGCAAAAATGAAACTGTAAATTCAACTTTGCTATGACCTACTCCGAGTGACCTAGTGCTTCAAATTTCTGCAGACTTGTCAAAATTATCATATGAGTGCTAAGTGATGACTGAGCGCGGTAGCACACCTCCGCCGCGAAATCGCGAAATGCTTGAATGTTTCACCCAAGTTTCGCCCGTATTACAATACAATGGACAAACGGTGGCAAACTTCAGCGGTTTCGCTAGTTCGCGGTTTCGCGGCGGAAACGTGCTAAGGCGGCAAAAGCTTGAATCTGAGAAGTTGAATAATAAGTTGAAATTTAGTAAGTATAAAATTTTATACCACCTGTTGTAATGGTGAAAGTTAACATTGTGAGGAAACCTGCATGCCTGACAGTAGTCCGTGATGTTCTCAAAGACATTAACAGTCCACCAACCCACATTAACCCAGCTGGACTAAGGCCTACGTCCTTCTCACTGTGAGAGGAGACCTGATGGGTTACAGACAAGTTTTTCTCTGGAATTATTTTAGACTTCATACCTTTGAGAACACTATGAAGAATTCTCAAGTATGCAGGTTTTTTTTACAATAGTTTTCTTCACCATTACAGTGGGTGAATTGCATATCTGTAAAATGCACACAACATAGAAAAGTGCTTCTAGGATTTGAACCTGGACCTTTAAGAAGACAAAATACTTAGCCACAGGACTAACTAACTAACTCTTTGTGAGTTTACAAAAAAAAATCTAATAAGTATATTTTCAGTATCAATAAGATCTTACACAAAGATTAGCTTCTCCCAAGGTCAAATAGTTTATATCATAAAAACAAAGTGACAGGAAGTAGGTACTAGTGCTAATCAATTATGTATTCAATGAGTAACCATGCACCATGTAGGTGGCACCTACATAATTACTGTTGAAAACTTGGTCATTCATCAGGCATAGTCATCACTCATCAGACATGCAGAGGACGTGTAAAGTTAAACATTAGTGATTTTTTTTTGACAATCTTTTTAATTTTTGTACAGTGCATGGTCCTTTCTGCCTACCTTGCCGTTTTTTTATGTGTGTAGCACAGTCTTACCAAATTATCATTGCCTAATTTATTGATATTTAAAAAATCTTTTTTTATCAATCTTCTTTAATTTCCCACTCCTGGACTGATATAGTTGTATATTTCACAATACTGCCTCAAAGAGAAGGAATTTCTGTTCTAATACTAAAAATTACCTTAAAATGTGTATAATATCTAGATATTATATTTGAATAACATTAAAATTGTACTATTTACAAGTCCATCTATAATTTTTGCCTATACACAACTAGATTTTTTACAAACCCAATCTGATTTGAATTTGAACTTTGTTTCCTGAGAAGAACTGAACATAAAATATTAAATCTTATTGGCTAACAAATAGAAACTGTGAATAAGATATTCCTTTGTGATACCTATACAAATTCACAGCTCTCTTAGACATTCCCATTTATAATCCCAAGGTCCACATTACACCATTGTCTCAGAAACTCCATAAATAGTAGCATTCTAGTACTGTTCTACCCACTACTGTGAGTCACCTTTACCAAGTAAATATTTGTTTTGTATTTACCATATGCTAACAAGAATCTAAGTGTGGACTATGAATTATATAATTTGGCATTATAGAACATTCCATTTCATAAGCTGCATTTAAAAAAGTAAAAGGCAGTATGTTAAAAACTAAACCTTTAGGTATACAGAAAAAAAAATGTTATGTTCATGTATGGTTCATGTTTACTTTTTTGCTACAAAAAACAATGTCGTAAAAAACAATGAATCACTGCATAACACAGCAGTGGACAGTAATTTTAACCGTATCATTGCATTATTACGACTATTGCTATTAACTCGTAATATTTTTTTAACTTAAGAGAAAGTAAAGCTAAAGATGCAACGATTATAAATCTTAAAAAAATATCAAATGCATTGGCGTAATGTAACCGAACACGTACAGCCAAGCCAGTCAGCTGGTTCATAAGTTCATTACCGATGATGGATCTGTTAACGGCAGCAAGAGAACAATGTTACGACTTGATCGCGGGAAAAGTTGTTGGGTTAACGCACCCGAGGTCAGCGCTAGCGGAACGCTATTATCCACGCCAGCCCTACTCCAGACCAGCCTCCCTGACCGAGTACTCACCAGCAATTCAGTTTCTTTATCGCCGTCAAGTCCGACTGCTTAGACCTCGCGATCACCATTTCCTCCGTTAACCGAGCCATTGCACTGCACTGACACTTGCACTGGTGATAAATAGAAAATAGTAAAAATTGAACACTATAAATGGTTATCTCGGAGAGAGGTCGTGATCGCACATCCTGCCTCGGCAGACCGACACGATAACACACGGCGACAGCGTAAAAAAAACTGAAGGGAGAGGAAGAGGGTTTGGAAAACAATGAACGATCTAAATGTCAAGCTAAGCGTTCGAATACACGGACCAATTTAATAGTTACACATGAATTATATTATCGCGGTTATTATAAATTTACCTATCCACAATAATTTCTGAACAAAAATTTAGCAACAGTTTATTTTTTGTGTCTTGGGACGGAAAGTCGGAAAAGTACGATTGGTCCGTTTACCATTAAGTTTTCAGTTAAGTGCTAGTGCACGTATCCAAACTTTGCTGCTGCGTGTCGCGTCAGACTAACGTCAACGTCATTGTCCTGTCAAATTGACAACTGAGTTTGTTGATTTGATCGTTTTATCATGATTTTAATGAACAACTTTTTATGAATAATATCGAATAATAGAAAATTGTGATCAAAAATGGATACAAACGACGTTTTAGATGATAAAGACAGCGGGCCCGAGGTGCAGCTGAACCTGCCGGGGTCCGTCATGAGCAGGATCGAAGAGTTGATGGGTGGAACGGAGCAGTTTGATAGTGACGAGGTTTGAATGCCTTTCGTATTATTTTCATGATTACTTATTTTTTGACCACATGAGTTAATAGCGTAAGTTCTATAAGTAGGTACGACAATTTCATAAAAGTCGTAATTATGCTATTTCACCAGCCTTCCCATGTCTGTTTCCAGTTCGACGCAGTAGCGTACATAAACCGCGTGTTCCCGACGGAGCAATCCCTCTCCGGGGTGGAGAGTGCGGCTACACGGTGTGAGTACCGGCTGGCGGCGGTGCAGCACGACATCCGGCGGCTGGTGCGCGCGCAGCACGCGCAGCGCGTGGCGGGCCACGAGGCCCTGCTGGAGGCGCGGCGGTGCATCTCTGAGCTGTCGCTGCAGGTGAGATGATTAAAGTTGTCTGTTTCATCATCAGTTCAACCCTTTGTGGCCATGGACATGTGCCTTCCTTAATTGACACCATTCTACCTGGCCCTTTGAACCCAGTGGTCTCCCATGGTCTTGTCAGGTCATCAGTCCACTTGGTCAGAGGGCGGCCAGTACACATGTCATGATCTTTTGTCTGTTTATTACATTGAAATAGGAAGTTGATAGAATTGAAGGGAGCAGAATTCTCTCTCTAATTCTGACATGTCTCAGAACAGATGGTTGGTTCTGTAAGATTTGCATAAACAGGATTCTAAGTATTTTTTTATGATCTTCAGTCATAAGGTAGTAATAAAGAAGAACAAGAACTGTTAGTGCAAGTGATAGAGTGAGTTTGAGGTGTGAATGCGGGTAGTAGAGCTAGACACAATGGATTTAGAACTTCCTTTAGTCTGTTCCTCATTTCAGCTACAGTTCAGCACTAAAAGCCACTGGCTACTCCATTTGGTTACTGAAAGTGGAAAAGGGTGGAGGTAGGCATGGAAATATAGCCAGCAAGACGGCCCTAATTATAAATCCTTAGGAGTTGATGTGACGCTTAGTGTGTGCATTCATAAATTAAAACAAGAACACACTTTTCACCACCAGGTAGCAGACATAAACAAGAAAGCTGAACGCAGCGAGTCCATGGTCCGGGAGATAACGGCGGAGATCAAGCAGCTGGACCGCGCCAAGTGGAACCTCACGGCGGCCATCACGGCCCTGAACCACCTCCACATGCTGGTGGGGGGCGTGGCGGCGCTCCGCGGCCTGGCACACAAGCGCCACTACAAGGAGCTGGTGTTGCCTTTACAAGCTATTATGGAGGTAAATCTTTATCAGAATATAGTCCATTTTGATTCTCTTGTCTTATTTGGTAAACAATCTTGGCAAAAAAAATATATATATAAAATTGATTTAAAAAAATAAATTGTAGTTTCTAGAAATCTGTCTCCGTATTTAATGACAATTTGTTTTTAAATTTTATAATTTTGTGTGTGTGCATTATTTTTTTTATCGCTAATTAAAATAAAAAGACATGCTAAGCTAAGATTGTTTACCAAATGTGGCAAGAGAATAAAAATGGACTATACTTGAAAAAATCTCATGGGATCTATGGATGAGATAGGAAATTTAATGAGGGCATGATTGGCTCTACTTGAAAAATATTTTTAAATAACAAATTGATGAATACATGTGGGCTTTGACAATTTTGGTGTGTCAATCAATCAGGTGCAGTTAGTTCGTATCGGAGGCCCATTCGTCAGGCCTCCCTTTGTGAGGGAAATCTCATATGTCTTTGCTGTACTTATAATATTTCTGAGTAATTCTGAGCTATAACTGATCAAAACTATCCTCCTCTCAGGTGTTACAGCACTTTGAATGCTACAAAGACATTGGGGAGCTGAACTCTCTCCGGGATGAAGTGCACGCCATCCGGGACCAGCTTGCCACACAGATCCTGGCGGACTTCAAAGAGGCTTTTACTGGTAAGGTTCTGGTCCTGATGTTGGGAAAATTTCAATTTTTAGCAATCTGAAATACCCATTACGCCAATGGCACCCACTCAGTCCCCTTTCACAGATATATTATATTGTAGCACACACCAATATTTAATTTTACTTTGGTTAATTTTTCTTTATGTGTTTCTTATGTTTTTTTCTTTTTCTGTTACATCAGTGAATAAATGTAATGAATTTCTTTCTTTTTTCCATGTTTCCATCTCTTGACGAGTGGCAAAAATGATTTATCTATTGATTGATTGTAATCAGTGTAAGTGTATATTGCACCAGGCTCGGGTAACAAGAGTGGGGTGTCGCACAGAACGTTGTCGGAGGCGTGCGGCGTGGTGGACGCCCTCGAGCCCAAGCTGAAGCAGGATCTGCTCAAGTGGTTCATCTCTACTCAGTTGCAGGTGAGTGTGGGACGAGCTTAATGCCAAAATCATACCTATAACTAGCAACTATCAGTGGAGCAAATATTTTGGTGTGTTGGGAGAGAAGGCAGGAAATCTAGGTTATCAAACAAGATACCTCTTTTTCCTGGAAAAATCCTGTAAGAAAATTCAAACTTACACTTAGTGATGAGCCATTCTGGAGAAAAATTTACTGGGTCTAACTCTAGTAAGTCTAATTTACTTGGTGTTAGTAAATCGGATGGACACGGACATCACTTTGCACACTGAAAAATACCGCACTGTGGTCGGTAGTCACCACGGCCGCTCCCAAGGCATCATCGCCTTGCGCGATGGAAGATATTTGCCACTAAATACTTTGTTTTTGGAGTTTACTCCTAAAGAATCGATTTCCATATAAGGGGCCCGGGATGAGAAAAATATGGGGAGTAAAACCCTCAAAAACGTTACAAACAAGAATTTGGTTACCTTGGTAACGAAATTGACGTTTCTTATTCGAATTTCATATCTCTTAATTCTTTATGATACCAAATTTAAAAGCTACTTAACGTCTCAGATTATCGTCCATGACGGTTCATCGCATTTTTTTGTCTTTGTATCTTGGACATCTGAACTGAATGCGCAAGCCGCTGCCGCCAGGAGTACGAGCACCTGTTCTCCCCGGAGCAGGAGTGCGCGTGGCTGGCGCACGTGGAGCGGCGCTACGCGTGGCTCAAGAAGCACCTGCTCGCCTTCGAGGACGCGCTGGCCAACATCTTCCCGCCCGCCTGGCGGCTCAGCGAACGGATCGCGCATCACTTCTGCAAGGTAAGAGACAATTTTAAAGACAAATTAAAAGTTAAAAAACTCAGTCTAGAAAGTTGCCTTGAGGCACTCCGGAAGAAACTCTCCGGCCTTGCGGCTCGCCAGCGTCTTCCGTCCCTCTTGGACTCAGTTAACGGATTGCGTCTCAGTTCAGCAATTTAAAAAGAAAAATTCTATAGTCTTTACTTTCAAAGTTTTGAAATGTTGAAAACAAAAAAATGAGGACCTAGAAAGGTCCCTTGAGGTAATCTTTTGCTTAGTTTCGAAGACTCACTCGATGTCACCTTTCTGAGATGCACATTGCGGATAAAGTACAGAAGAGAATTCGTTGGTCACATTAAAAATTATAAATATTGACAGAGGTCTTAAAAACGATCCTTGTGGTATATTCTATATGAATTGTCATTGGAGGACTTGCTTAGGAATCTGCTCCTTCGCCCGTAGTCTGTAGTCCACTCGGTGAACGAAACGAAAATTGTAAAATACTATTTACTATCTAGTTGATGGTCATTACCATCTACCCTCAAAAAATCCAAACATACCAAATTGAACGTTACCGCACTAAGCACAAGGTGCATTTCAGATGACGCGCCAGATGCTGAGCGACATCATGCAGGCGCGCAGGGGCGAGGTGGACGTGAAGCTGCTGCTCTACGCCATCCAGAAGACGTACAACTTCGAGCTGCTCTTACACAAGAGATTCGTTGGTGGGTAGCCCCATAGTAGTAGTGACCCGTTGATGACTCACTGGCGGGTCGGGTCTCCTCTCACTGTGAGAGGGGTGTAGGCCGCCGTCCACCACGCACCACTACTGCCCGCTGCTGGATGTGGTGGTAAGTAGTGTCCGACTGAAACGACCAAATAAATCACATCTGTTGCATGGGAGCTCTTTAATATTTTTATTCTCTTTTTTAGAATTTGTTCTTATAGAGACAACGGAAATCCACCCACATCCATCTGTGAAAATTTCAACTGTCGAATTGTCATGGTTCATGAGATACGGCCTGGGCCCTGATTTACTAAGTCCCAAAAGATTTCGTGCCGATATCGTGTGACATCAAACCGTACGTCATTCCATGAACTCGGCACGACAAGGAACCTTAATGTCTATTGTATAAGACACACAATAGATTGTCACGATATTTGACTTTTAAGCCTCTTTTGACTTTTATCACGTGTAAGACACGACATTGCCGCGATACGAGTGTGAATGGTCATACAGAATCAGGGTCCTGGTGACAGACGGACAGATAGCGGAGTCTTTGTAATAGGGTCCCGTTTTAAAAAGAGGTTAAATCTTTTTCACACTCAATTTAACTCATGACGTGTTCCTCTTTTATTGCAGGCACTGATCTCGGCGCAGAGGGTGTGGACACCAAAATAGATAAAGAAATCTCATTTGACGACGATAAGGATGTAAGTACACTTATGACTGAAATAGATAAATGTAATAGATAGATAGATAGAATAGATGCGAGCTGAAATAGAGAGAAAAGACCCTATTTGAGTTTGTATACGAGTGCTTTGCTACTCATGAGGACTAAGGTCGCCTCAAATAAAGTTTCCCCGGCATGGGGAGGTATGGTTACCTCCCTAGCCGGAACACAAGACACATGCAGCTTTACGACGGGTTAAGAGGCTGGCGATAACGCACCTCCCTGGACGAGCAACCACCCAATCCTACCTATCCATTTGTTTCGTTCCCCAGGTGGCGCTGGAGGAGGGCGCGTCGGCGGGCGCGGCGGGGGCGGTGGGCGTGTCGGGGGGCGGGGCGTCGCCGTGGGTGGGGCAGATCGGCGCGTGCTTCGAGCCGCACCTGTCGCTGTACATCACCAGCCTCGACGCGCACCTGCGCGCGCTCATGGACAGGTTTGTACAGGTGATGATGCGACCCCTCTCTACCGAACCGACTCGCTCACACACACGCTCACTGCACGCACGCACGCTCGCGGAAACACACGCACCTACACACACAGACGCACATGTACGCACACATACACACACACGTAAGCAGACGCACTCACATACACGTGTCTGTAACCCATTAATGACCCACTGCAGGTGCTGACACTTTTTTTTCTCCGGTTTTATCTCTCTCGATAGTGGGTGGCACCAATTGAACCGATGAGTCTGATTAGGTAAAACAACTAAATTAGTGAATTCTAAACACTACATGCCAAGTAGTGTATATGAAGTAATCAAATTTAAATAAAAAGAAACTTAAATGATCTTATTTATAGTATTAAGTTATTAATTAACTTTCATTTGTTAGTTTTTCTCATTAATATTTGCATACGATAAGTACCTAAAAACGGTAAACATAGATTGATCTAAATAATTTGAACAACTTTACACCCATATTTGAGCAAATAAACGTTTTGTCTTTGTCTTTGTGTTAAATGTTATGATGTGTCCCAGTTACGATTTGTTGTATTGTCGTCGTGTACAGGAGGCGAAGTCAGCAGAGCTGTGCGCCGAGACGAGCAGCGGCGGCGGCAGCGGCGCGGGCGCGGTCATCGCCAGCTGCGCCGATCTGTTCCTCTTCTACAAGAAGTGCCTCGCGCAGTGCGCACGACTCACCACCGGGGATCCCATGTTAGGTACTTACCTAAGAATAGGCCCAGTTGGCCCTTTTTACCTCTAGGGAGTGACGTCATCTAACTGTCGCTTTCGACGTCCAGGGAGTGACGTCATCGAACTGTCGAAACATCGTCAGAGCTTTGTGTGATTCAGGTATGGGGATTAACTATTGGACATCTTTTAGTCACCATTTATTTCTCCCTCCTTCCTTTCGGTCATTCGTAGTCCACTTTTGAACACGAGCTTCAGAAGTAAAATTGAAGGGTCCTAAAAATAAAAGATGAAATAGAATACATTATTTGATACTAATAATAATAAATGCCAGTTACTGATTAATGACCCACTACAGGGTCGGGTCTCCTTCTCGTAATGAGAGGGATGTAGGCCTTAGTCCAACACGCTGGCCTACTGCGGGTTGGTGGACGAGAATAATAATGAGTGAATAATAAATAACGCTTCACACTCCCCCACTCAGCCCCACACTAGCCCCGCACGAGCCCCACACTAGGATTCCCTGTGTCGTGGGTGCCATGGACACACACAAGACAAGAGCACACACACCCAGACCAGAAACAGAAATTTAAACTCATCATTCAAATCCCTGCTCTGCTGGGAATCGAACCCAGGTCCGTCCGCGCGGCGCACCGGCGTCTTAACGACTGCGGCACCAGGTCGTCACTAGTCGTCAGGCTGAAGCTACACATCGTTGTCCACAGAGCTGGCGGGCGTGTTCCAGAAGTACCTGCGCGAGTACGCGGGCTCGGTGCTGCAGGCGGCGCTCCCGCGGGCCGGCGGCGCGCCGCTGTCGCTGGGCGGCGTGCCGCACCTCGTCACCAACCTGCACACGCTGCTGAGGGACGACGCCACCGCTGCCAGGTGAGCGTCGGTAACAACTGCACCTTAAACGAAAAGAGGCGTAAGAGAAATAGAACAACATGCAGATTATTGGTACAATAGGCGGCGTTATTGCTTAATAAGCGAATCATTTCAATTGGGTTGACTGGGAGAAAATGGCAACAGATAAAGAAACAAATAAATATAAGGGCTCATTATGGTTCTCTTGTGAAGTATCCATGGGTAAGCGGGCTAGGAGATCAGGGCTTCTTTTCAATAAGAATACGGTGTGAATCTAACACTCTTTTACTGCTTAGAAAATTAACAATAGGAAATTATAAAATAGACAGATCACTTTTATGACTGACGTTCCACTCGAATACGTGAGGTGCGTGCGCCACCATCATACACTTCCGTTGTTCCAACCTAATTGCCTCTCTATTGGCCGCCGCCCCAGCATCCGGTGTTACGTCATCTGTCAATGTTGCCAGTTGACAGATAATAATCGACTTACAATTAAGTGCGCCGTCAAATAATTAACTACTCGGCAACTTACAATGCCTATGAGCTATGCAACATATGTTGTTCTTTTTTCTCTAAGTCTGCTTACTAACGACTCTCATGAAATTAAAATGTCATCGTATTTATTTGTAGGTACACAAAACAGGAGATAGCGAAGATCACCAGCGTGATCACGACGTCGGAGTACTGTCTGGAGACCACCGTCCACCTGGAACAGAAGCTGAAGGAGAAAGTGGCGCCCAGCCTCGCCGACAAGATAGACCTGCTCCCCGAACAGGACCTCTTCCACAAGATGATCAGCAACTGCATCCAGCTCCTCGTGCAGGACCTGGAGATGGCGTGCGAGCCGGCCCTGCAGGCCATGACCAAGATCTCCTGGCTCCACTTCGACAACGTCGGCGACCAGAGCTCCTACGTCACGCAGATCGTCATGCACCTCAAAAACACCGTCCCGACCTTACGAGACAACCTGGCGTCGTCGAGGAAGTATTTCACCCAGTTCTGTATCAGGTTCGCGAACTCGTTCATACCGAAGTTCATTCAGAACATCTACAAGTGCAAGCCGATCTCCACGGTCGGCTCGGAGCAGCTGCTGCTGGATACGCACATGCTGAAGACGGCGCTGCTGGAGCTGCCCTCCATGGGCTCGGAGGTGCGGCGGCCCGCGCCCACCACGTACACGAAGGTGGTGATCAAGCTGATGACGAAGGCGGAGATGGTGCTGAAGCTGGTGATGGCGCCGCTGGACGGCAACGCGGAGGGCTTCGTGGCGCAGTTCGTGCAGCTGCTGGCGGACGGCTCGCTGGCCGAGTTCCACAAGGTGCTGGACATGAAGCCCGACAGGCTGACCAGGGCGCAGCTGCAGGCGCTCGACGCGCTCTTCAAGGAGGCCGTCAAGAACGCGAGCCGTGACGTCAAGTAGGGTGGCAGTTAAGATCTGATGTCAAAATTCTAATTTGAAACAGAAAATTTGGAAAACAAAACTGAAAACTGAAAGAAAGTGTGGCAGATGAAGGAAAGAAAAATCATGGATTTTATTTAAAAGCTGTATTAAAAAAAAACAAGGAATTGAAAAATGTAAAAAAAAATCAAAATACAAAAAAACAATGTTTTCAAATTAAGATTCCATAAAGATTCGTCAAAAAACGATATTTTAAAAACATTCTAAAAATCAGCAATATTTAGATTGCTGATAACTCTGGATTGAATTCAAAGAATACTTATGTTTAATTCAGAACTAAATGCAAAAAAAAATGAAATTAGTTTTAATTTATTTAAAAAATTAATATAGGTGTAAGCTTTATTGTTTGTTGTAAATGTGACTGACATTCCAGTGATTATTTTTTGTATTAATAAAACTAATCTGTATAAAGTGCTCTAATATTTGTTTACTTGCATATACATTTTGAAATAAATGTGCTAAAATCTAAATTTTATGTTTTATTTATTAATCTTAATTAATAATAACTAATAAATTAATCTGGAGGCTCGGCAGTGCCACCGCCAAGTTAAAATTGAAAGTTACTTATATGTTACATCAAATGAGGCCAATTTTACGGCCTTACCCAGCTATTCTCGCTATTTCTCTACGCGACAAAATCCGAAACGACGATATAATAATAAAATTAAGACACTGGTTTAGAAGTCTAATCAATAACATTTCGCATTGAGTTATTGCTACCAAACAAAAATTCAAAACATCAACCCAATAAAGATTAGGCTGCATGCTTGTTTACACTTCGCCTTCCTGTTTGTAAACTCGCGTTGTAAACCACTTGTAAACAATAAACATTGCCGAAACGTCACTAACGTCATTTCACTCACGTCAAAGTCAGTCAGTCAGTTCTCGAGCGGCCGTACGGGACGCGACGCGGTTGTCGAAAATAACAACAAAAAATGAATTTGCCCGTGAGGAAGTGTTATTACACCGTGAAAATAGGGATATTCCTTGTGATAGTTCTGACTTTGCTGAGCTGTTTCGAGCGCTGGCGAGGTGGGAGGCGTACAGTGCGCGCTCAGTACTTAAATCCCGAAGAAGAGGAATATGAACGACAAATATTGGAGGATGAAGCTCGAATAATCCCCGGTTTGGGGGAAGGAGGAGTCGCCGCTCATCTCGTGGGTGAAGCGAAGAAGCTCGGTGAAGAATCGGAGAAGGAGCTAGCGATAAATGTATATTTAAGCGACAGGATAGCATACAATCGAACTCTCAAAGGTGTGTACGGTCTGATTGCTACAGGTACTGTTATAATTGATTATAAGTGTTTGCAGACTGCAAATAGCATTGCAGTTGCGTGATGTGATCCAGTTAGTGCTGCTAGTTAATGCTAATGAGGCTGATTGTGTTAGGAATACCAAGAAATGGTTCTCAGATCTGTGGTTGCTATGAACATTTTTTGTTGCTTGAAGAGATTACGTTAAGATGATTATTAGAACACGTTAGGCGTATTTGTAACAGTTAAAAGCATTTTTGTGACACATTGCTGTTCAGTAACAAATAACTTAAATGTTTCATTATGTCTGTAACGCATTAGTGTCCCTTGGTAGGGTCGGTCTCTCACAATGAGAAAGATGTAAACCCTAGTCAACACTGGCCTAATGCAGGTGTGTGGACGTCACATGCCTTTTCATGAACATTACAGAGACCTCTCAGTCATGCTTCCTCATGATGTCTTTGTTCACTGTTTGTGCAGGTGATATTATATCTTACATAGCACACATAACTTTTTTAATAAGAAAGTCCTTGGTACCACTGGGATTTGAACTTGGATCCCTTGAGCTAAATTTTTGCCACTGGGCTATCACAGCAGATCCCTTCTCTTTACTAAAGATTAAGATTTTATTGACTTTATGGTGTTTATGGCATCTTGTGAATGTCTCATATTCTCATTCATTTCTCATTCTTCTAAAGAAAATAAAGAAAAGAAAAATAAAGAAAAAGAAAAAAAAAAATCAATAAAGAAAAGAAAATCATAGCACTGGCCGATATACATACTTTATGGTCAGAGCTATGGTTTTCTTCTGAATTATGAAATATGATTTTGATATTCGGGATTTGAAGTCATTGATGAAAATATGTAATTTGTATTTTAAAATAACTATTTATTAATTCATTATTTACATGGAATAAAAACATTAAATGTTGTTTCTTTCGTATTGCAGAGAAACGCAGTTGTGTTTTTATTCAAAAACCAATTAAAGAATATACATTATTATAAAACAACATTTTCGACAAATATTCCAAGAATAATGGAAAAACTAAGATTTGATTTTATTGTAAAATCATTAGACGGCAAATCAAACATTATTTGCATAAAATCAATAGCTACACCTAATGGACAGATTTTTGGTTTACCTTGCGAATACCAACCGGCAAGTCTACATCCCGTAATAACGAATACTTCAAATTATTGCAAGGTAAGAAAATCATTAAATAAAAGACATCAAATTCGAAGAATATGGATAACTTTAACTGATGATATTGCAAAAATCTATTTGGACGACGAACAAAATTTACAGTTTCATGACTTTTATTTAGAAGAAATTTTGGAAGAAACAAATAATAATGAAACAGTGGAAAACCTTTTACAAAAATTAATCGAAGAAAAGGAAAATAAATCTGTAACTCTAAATTTAACAAATATATCAAAAGATTTCATGATTGGAAAATTCACAGGCAGGAATTCAAATGCTTGTCAATGGATTCAAGATTTTAATAAAGAGTGTGAACGTTTTCAAGTTCATGATGATAATAAGAAAATTGAAATCTTAAAAAATTTTTTAGAATACTCTAGCGTAGATTGGTACAGTTGTATGTTAATGAAACATACAGTACAATCAGAATGGAAGATATGGGAGAAAAACTTTTGTGAGACATTTGCGAATAAGGGATGGTCACCAATTCGTTACGCCCTTGCTTTTAAATATCAAAAAGGTTCATTATTAGAGTATGCTTTGAAAAAAGAAAAATTGTTACTAGAAGTAAGAAAGTCAATTGACACTGGGACATTAATTGACCTTATAGCATTTGGCTTGCCTAATCATGTTTCTGATAAAATTGATAGAGAAGCTTTACGAGAAACTGAAGAGCTGTATAGTGAATTAGGAAGATTAGAGTATCTTGTTGAAAAAAATAAATATGAAGGAAAAAAATATACATATTTGGACACTAAATCAAAAAAAGATGAAGAAAAACAGTCATGCTCAATTTGTGTTGATGAAAAAAGAGGAAAACGTTACCATTCTGAAGCAAATTGTTGGTTTAATCGAACGAATAAAAAAGGAGTTGTGAAAACGGTAAACAATTCAGAATTGGAAATTGAACTGAATGAAAAAAATCCAAAAAACTAGAGGTGCCACCATTAATACAATTAAAGTTACTATTAAATGATACTTTAAATATTTCTGGCATTTATGATTCAGGTTCAAATGTGTCATTAATTAATTCTAAATTGTTGAAGATACAACAAAAGGAAAATAAAAATAATATACCAATAGTAAACTTGAAAACTATTAATGGTGAGAAAAAAACAAAAGGTATGGTTACATTAAAAATTAAAATATTTGATATGGAGAAGTTTATGGATATATTCGTAATAGAGAATGAGAATTTTAACTACGATTTTCTAATTGGTTTGGATTGTATAAAACAATTTAAATTGATGCAAAATGAACAATTAGAGATCACACAATGTAATAATAAAGAGGAAAAAGATGAAGACCTGGAAAAGTACTCAGAAAATAATTCTTCTAATTTAAATGTCAATATTCCTGATGTACTAGGTGACAAAAATGGAGAAGAAAATATTTTGAACTTTGAGGTAAAAGAAGAAATTACTTCCATAAATAAATGGGAAGTTAATTTCAATGAACATATTAATTTAGAAGAATTTGAAATTTTAATAAACCATCTAGATTTTAATCAACAATCAGAAATTAATAACTTAATTGAAAAGTACAAAGGAGTCTTTGCTAAGGACAAATATGATGTGGGTACAGTACGAGATTATGAAGCTCACATTGATTTAACAGTAGATAAATACTGTTACAAACGTCCTTATAGATGTACAGTTGAAGATAGAAGGGAAATAGAAAATCAAATATCAAAACTATTAGAAAAAAAATTGATTGAGGAATCTTATAGCCCATTCGCTGCTCCGGTAACTCTAGCATATAAAAAAGAAGATGACAGAAAAACAAGGTTATGTATAGATTTCAGGGAGTTGAATAAGATTGTGGTACCACAATCACAACCATTTCCTTTAATTGAGGATTTAATGGTAAAAACTGTAAACTGTAATTATTTTAGTACTTTTGATATAAATTCAGCATTTTGGTCAATTCCTTTGAAAATTCAAGATAGACACAAAACTGCCTTTGTTACACAAGAAGGTCATTTTCAGTGGACATGTCTCCCATTTGGATTAAAGACTGCTCCAGCAATTTTTCAAAGAATATTAAGTAACATAATAAGAAAATACAAACTTTCCGATTTTGCAGTAAATTTTATAGATGATATTCTTATTTTTTCGATAACTTTTGAAGAACATATTTTACATATATCAAAGCTACTAGAGGCAATACTTGCAGAAGGTTTTAGATTAAAGTTTTCGAAATGTATTTTTGCAAAACATTATGCTAAATATTTAGGTCATATAATTGAAAACAATTCAGTTAGACCTTTGAAAGATTACTTAACTGCTGTAAATAATTTTCCGGTTCCAGAAAATAGGAAAAATATACGACAATTCCTTGGAAAAATAAATTTTCATCATAAATTTGTGCCACACAGTTCAATCACTTTAGACCCATTACATAATTTATTACGAAAAGATGTGAAATTTAAATGGACAGCAGAATGTCAGGAATCATTTGAAAAAATAAAAGCATTACTATGCTCAGAACCAATTTTGAAAATATTTGATCCTAAACTCCCTATAACTATATTTACGGATGCAAGCATTAAAGGAGTGGGGGCAGTATTGAAACAAGAAGATAAAGATGGAGTAAGTAAACCAGTTGCTTATTTTTCCAAAAAATTAACTGAATCCCAAAAAAAGAAGAAGGCAATATATCTAGAATGTCTGGCAATAAAAGAAGCTGTAAAGTATTGGCAGCACTGGCTTATGGGGAAGGAATTTACGGTATACTCAGATCACAAACCTTTAGAAAATTTGAACATTAAAGTAAGAACAGATGAGGAACTTGGAGATTTGACATATTATTTATCTCAATATAATTTTAAAATCAAATATAATCCAGGAAATTCAAATCAAGAAGCAGACTGTTTAAGCAGGAATCCAGTTCTAGATCCATATGATAATACTGATGATTTTTTGAAAGTAGTAAATTTAATTAAGTTAGAGGATATAAGGAATGATCAAATGAAAAATTTGGATTTATCAAAAAGCAAGGAAAACCTTGTAGTGGAGAATCAAATTTATTACAAAAAGAATAAAAGACGTAAGAAAATTATACTATCAGAAGAACTTTGCAAAATGCTAATTAAGAATATTCACAATGCTTATTGCCATCTTGGGAGAACACAATTGGCAAATAAAATAACTCCATTCTATACATCAAAGAATATCATTACAAATATAAAACAAATTTGTGATGAATGTGAAATTTGCATAAGAAATAAATCAAGGAGAAAATCAAACTATGGATTGATGTCACATTTAGGACCTGCAAAAAGACCGTTTGAAATTGTATCTATTGATACCATTGGAGGTTTCGGAGGCTCACGGTCAACAAAAAAATACCTTCATCTTTTGGTTGATCATTTCACTAGGTATGCTTATATCTTAACGTCAAAAAATCAAAGCTCTAGTGACTTTATAAAACTTTTAACTAATGTAACACAGAATTTCAATATTGGTATAATACTAACAGATCAATATCCTGGTATTAATTCCAAAGAATTTAAGAAATTTCTAAAGAACAATAATATAAAAATTGTATTTACTGCTGTGGATTCACCATTTTCAAATGGGCTTAATGAAAGGCTTAACCAGACCTTAGTCAATAAAATAAGGTGTAAAATTAATGAGAGTAATAAAAAAAGAGCCTGGACAACTATCGCACGAGAATGCGTAGAAAAGTACAACGAAACTGAACACACTGTGACAAAATTTGCACCAAAATATCTTTTAGAAGGAGAAAATGTGAATATTTTGCCACGAGAATTGAAGTTAAGATGTACTCAAGAAGATCTGAAGAGAGATAGAAAATTAGCGTTAAAAAACACATTGAAATCTCACATGTATAATAAGAAAATTTTTGATCGACATAGAAGAGAATATAAGTTTGAAGTAGGAGATAATGTCTACGTGGAAAATGGAAATCGTTTAAATAGGAAGAAAATGGATGAGTTGAGAATAGGACCTTACAAAATTCTGAAAAAGATTTCCAATTCAATTTTTGAGATTGATACGGGACACAAGAAGGCAGAATCCAATTTCTACCATATTACAAAGTTGTCTCCAATTTCTATGTAATTAGTAAACAATCACAGTGCACTAACACTTGCAATTGTTACTCTTTAAGGGGGGGAGATGTAAAGAAAATCATAGCACTGGCCGATATACATACTTTATGGTCAGAGCTATGGTTTTCTTCTGAATTATGAAATATGATTTTGATATTCGGGATTTGAAGTCATTGATGAAAATATGTAATTTGTATTTTAAAATAACTATTTATTAATTCATTATTTACATGGAATAAAAACATTAAATGTTGTTTCTTTCGTATTGCAGAGAAACGCAGTTGTGTTTTTATTCAAAAACCAATTAAAGAATATACATTATTATAACTATATTATGATACTATAGATGCCCATGGTAAGGGAGGAAATCAATAAGAGGCTGGAATCAATTTTCCACTCATACATGCCAGATTTTCAAACACTCAAACAAGGAGGCAGGCAGCGAGGTTTCGGGATATTAAAAAAAGTTCTCTAACTAAAAGTTCTCTAGTCAGTAACACTCATGCAAGTCACAGTGACTCGTTCTTATTGAGGGGTTTACAATAACTTGGCTTGTAGTTTTCATTATGTGCCAATTTTACATGTGTGGCTAGAGTCATTAAAACAACCGTGAAATTAGTATTTGTTCCTTATCAAACATTGACCCGTGCACTGTTGGCAGATATTGGAAATTAAATGCCACTCCAAAGTTGCTAAGCTAACTTAAATGTCAGAGTGGTTGTTGTTAGTATTTATTTACTATAGACCGGCCCATTGGTCTAGTGGTTAGCAAGCCTAACTACTATGCCGTAACTCGTACAAATATGTGTGTTTGTTCTGTGATGGTTGTAAATTATCTATATAGTATGTATTTAAAATTTTAAAAATATATATGTATGTTTATCAGCTATCTGGCTATCAAAACACAAGCTCACAGCTTACTTTGGGATCAGAAAACTGTGTGTGAGTTGTCCCACAATATTTATTTATTTATTTAAGACTGCTACCTGGTGCGTCCGCATTTATTTTAGATGTTCAATCCTACATGTTAATCCAGACTAGTAGTAATTTTTTATGCACCCCCATTGGTATCAAATGTGGACAATACAAAAAATAAAAATATTCAAAAAAAGTTTGTTTTATTAAATTATTTATTTTACCTCTTTTTTCAATTTATCTAAAAAATTACTCAATATATTTGTAATGATTATGATAGGTTATTAATTTTTTGTGGCATTGATTAATGTAAATTTTAATTATTTGTGAAATATTAAGCATTGAATTTTTTGATTAGTTTAATTGATAGTCAGTACCTTAATTTTATTGTCTTTCGGATAGGAAGAGCGCACGGTTGTAAATTATATAATGCATTATTTTGTATACCACCTTTTCCTTCAAATAAACTAATGAATTGAAAACGAAATAGATTATAGGAACCCAGCGTGCCAAAGAGTACTGTATGATGCAGAGCTGCCATCTGCGTCAGTGATCCTGATATTCCACAACGAGCCCTACTCTGTGGTTGTTAGAACCATCTGGAGCGTGATCAACAGTGCGAGGAGAGACCAGCCGTGGTACTCCAGGGCCAATTACGTTGAGCGAGACACTGGGAGGATTATGACTTTAGGTAAGGCTTGCTACCTCTATCAAACTACTAGCTTATGACTTTAGGTAAGGCTTGCTACCTCTATCAAACTACTAGCTTATGACTTTAGGTAAGGCTTGCTACCTCTATCAAACTACTAGCTTATGACTTTAGGTAAGGCTTGCTACCTCTATCAAACTACTAGCTTATGCCAGCGACTCCATCCACGTTAATAAAGTATCCTAGATGCTATAATCAACCTATGTACCAAATTTTAACTAATCTGTTCTACCCTTATTGGGTAAAACAGTGATAAACATCCATTTAATTTTGCTCTCTGGGCGAGAAACAAGTGAGTAGTCAGAGCCAATAGAGACTCAGAGTAACTCAGATAGGAAATTTATCGTCAAATTGTTCGTAAGGTATAGTCGGCATAAGGCACGAGCTTTATTGGTCGGTTTAACATTAACTGCACTGCGGTTTACGTAATTGTTGCATCAGTCGTCAGTTCTTCAATGTATGTCGTCTATTCTATTGGTCCAGGTTTTTTTGGCTTCTGTACATTGGCCGAAAGTGTCTATCCCTTCCACTGTTTAATCTGTGCTCACGACTCGTGACGAAACATCAGTCATTAGTATGTCAAATGTCAGTTTGTCTGACATCTTATTCCAATAAAAGAACCTCAATTTCGCAGGCTACCCCGGCCAGGACCCGACCTCAAAGTTCGTGTACCTCAAGGAGATCATCTTAGTGGACGACAACTCCACTCTTCCCGAGCTGAAGGGCAAGCTGAGCCACTACATCCGCACCAGGCTGCCGCCGGACCTCGTGCGGGTGATACGGCTGCCGGACCGGTGAGTTGACACTTTCCGCCACTCGACAAGAGATGGCGCTACGTGTAGCCTGAATCACGCTATCGATGTTTTTATGAAACAGATATTTTGGGTAGTCAAACATCATAGTCTTCATGAGTAGCAAGGCATCCACATACAACCTCAGATGGGATTATTTTCTCAATTTGAGGTTGGATGGGCTGCAGTGACCATTTAGCATCAGGTGATGTGCATGCCCTTTTGCTACTCAATTACAATAAAAAATCTGATTTTTTTTCTGCAGCTATCATCTCAGACTTTGGCACAACATACAATCCTTAGTATCTTTAAAGTCAAACTCTCTTCTTTCCTTATAACTTCCACCTTCGACCTGGTCCCAGGGTAGGCCTGACGCAAGCCCGCCAGGCCGGCAGCCGTCACGCCACCGCTGACGTCATGGTCTTCCTCGACTCCCACTGCGAGGTGATGGTAGACTGGCTGAGGCCACTCCTTCAGAGGATCAAGGAGAAACGGACAGCTGTTCTCACTCCGATCATTGATATGTTGCAACAGACCACCTTTGAGTACTATACGGGGAATTTGATGGATTTCGAGGTGATCCTTAACGAATTTCAATAATCAATCTTTGAATTTGGATACCGTTTTTGGTGCGTCGTTATTAGGCAACATCTTTTATTTAAAATCAGTTATAAAAACTATCTTTGAGATTGCTCAATCCATATCAAGATTGGTTGTTGAAACTCACTGTAAATCAAAGTAGATAGGGATTGGTACATGTTGAATATATGATTTGGTTAGTGTTCTTCAGGATAAATTCTGAGAGCTTCCTGACTTTTAGTTAAAGATAAGAGGGGATAGTAGCGTAGATGAATCCAGAGTAATTTAATAAGTTTGTGTAGCCGTAGATGATATAATTCATCTCGGTAGATAAATTGGTTATCAATCCTAAATAAACTGGACTGGTTTATTATTTTGTACTGTCTACATTTCGTCTAATATTCGATTATTCACTACAAAAACATCTGGACCACTTTTCTTATCCGCAATTCAGTCTTTCTCACTTTCATTTCCACGTTATCGTTTATCTTTATCGTTTTTATTGATTCCGTTTCATTTTGCCTCTCTTTCTCTGTGTTAAGTTCTACTAACTCTATTATCGCGTCTTCTGCCAATTCTCTTTTTTTTCAAATATGGGGGATATTTGCCTAACAGTGTCGGTCTGACGCAAGCGCGTCTTGTCGGCGCGAGGTTTGCCGTCGGTGAGGTCCTGGTGTTCCTGGACTCTCACTGCGAGGGTCAGCAGGACTGGCTCCGACCGTTGCTACAGAGGATCAAGGATTCCCCTCACGCTGTGGTGGTGCCCATCATTGACGTCATCGAAGCGTCCAATTTCTACTACAGCGTCCAAGACCCGGCTACGTTTCAGGTGTTTATAGTTGGGACTTGTAGTGGAACTAGCTTACTTCCTTGTGGCACGCCTGGAGTTAGAGTGTGAAAATTTAGGTTTACACAAAATGTTTATGTTGTATACATTTTTGCATGTCTCAAATAGAGCATTTAGAGTGGTTACAACTAAAGGTGCTTAATTTCGATTGTGACAGCACTTGTATTTGCATACACATGTATCAAAAGCCCGAGCCAGTTCTCTAAAATTTAAATGCTCGCTGAATAGGAGTCATAGGCATTTGCTGTACAAATATGCTGTTTGCAACGAATTTTATGGTTTTTCTGCACCTTTGTTTTATAAATACACGTCTTGCTGCTGCTCGCGTGTTTGGCTCACGTGTTGTTTTCACACTTAATTGATATAGTCACGGGGCTGATTTGTATTAGGCCGCTTCCTAATTGGCTGTGGCAATACGACACAACCGACCGAACAACGCGACAAAATTGAAACACAGTTCTCTGAATGGAGCACTCCTGACAATACTGTAACGTGCAACAAAGGTACGCAGACATTGTCGTACGACAAACTTCTCGCAAGCGACTGGTTTTGTCGTCGAATGACTTGGCCGTTAGAACAAAGGGTTACGTGATTTGTCCATTTTTTTAAGTAAGAAACAATTATTATCGTCAAATATTTGACTTATTTATTTGTATGTTTGAGTTTCGGTTGACTTGCAGTGTTTTGAAATTACTTTAATTTGATTTCTTGTGGTAGTGTTTATCTATTTGGTTTTCCGTTCTGTAGATTTATGGGTTGTTCTTGACCATGTTTTATTTTATGATTTCTATTTTCCTCCAGGTAAGTTTCATAAAATATATTATTATACAGACAATTTTTGGTGTTTATTTTATAAGAACCTAGTCTAAATTTAACTAACTTAAAAAATAAAATTTGACTATATCTCTTGAATGTGGCCGCTAACGTATAATAAGCATACTTTATTTGAGGCGAACATGTTAGTCCTCACCCGCATGCAACCACAAATAGGATTTGTTTTCTCTATTTGAGGTTGGATCCGAGAGTCGAGGCTGCGGGTAATAACATCAGGGGGCCTGCACGCCCTTTGCTACTCAATAACGGGAAAAAGACCGGCTCCTTACACCTGGCTGCAACGCTTTCATGGCCCACTATTAGGCACAGGTTCCTCCCCATAACAGTGGGAGGCCTGGAGCATACTTCACGCTGCTCCGGATCGGTGAAGATTGCAGTTGGTTCTTAGACCTAGGACCTGGTGACCACGCTGCTCCGTTGGTTCTGAGACCGATCACCGCTTTTGTAGGCAAGGTCTAATGCGCGCTCGTATGCGTGGCGCGCGGGCGGCCCGCGGCGAGGTGCTGGTATTCCTGGACGCGCACTGCGAGGGTGGCGCGGACTGGCTGCGGCCGCTGCTGCAACGCATCAGACACAAGCGCGACGCCGTGCTCGCGCCGCTGATCGACGTCATAGACCAGTCCACCTTCCAGCTGGACGCCGCTGAACACTTCCAGGTTACAGCTGGTTGCTTGGAGCCCTAACTGGCCCTGCATGCGGTTACTAATAGATCCCGACGGAACATACAAGCCGATAATTGTTCCATAATCTGACATATATGTCGCTGGTAGATGTCATAGACCAGTCCACCTTCCAGCTGGACGCCGCTGAGCATTTCCAGGTTATGGCATGGAGAGCGCACGCGAGAGAGGTTTGACCGGTGCATGCGGTTACTAACAGACGCTTCGTCATTGGTCTATTCGGATTTGTTGGATGTTTCGAGAAAAATTAAGATTTTTGCCCTAAATTTTTAGGGAACCTTTTAAAGGGAGAAGGTTTCAGAAGAGGCTCTATGAGGTTTAAGGCATTTTAATCTGGTTCGTCTGTTTTCTGCAATTGTGAGCTTGAAACGTTGTCACGAGAGCCCGGCCGAATATTATGAGGGTTTTTTTTTCAGAATGGGTGACGTATTTTATTTATGATACTAACTAATATAAAGTTGTGGTATATTACAGTTGTAATTTTTAACCTTATTTTTCTTGGTAGGTATATATATAATTGTTTGGGTTTGGTTTGGATTTTTGGTGTGGCTTAATATTACTTACGTTTAACTTTAGTGCTTTAAGCAGTAACTTAAATTGTATTACTAAATGTGTATAGCATAAAGTATTAATAATTTCTTTGAGCAGCTTTAGTTCTCGTAGCATGGCTAATGTTATAATGTAAAAAAAACATGTTGTTGTTTTAACCCATTAATGACCCACTACAGGATCGGGTCTCCTCTCACAATGAGAGGGATGTAGGCCTTAGTCCACCACGCTGGCCTACTGCGGGTTGGTGGACTTCACATGCCTTTGAGAACTTTTTTTTTTTTTTCTTTTTTTTTTTGTGAACTCTCAGGCATGCCGGTTTCCTCACGATGTTTTCCTTCACCGTAACAGCAGGTGATATTTAATTTTGTAAAAAAAACATAAAGTAATATAAAGTAAAGAAAAGAACAACGTCTATTGTTGACTGCACGCAACACCAGGGGAGTTGCTTTACCCTAGGCCTTGTCCTAATTGCCTGACGTAACCGACCGAGCAATCAACAAAATGAGCTATGTACTCAGCTGTTCTAATGGACCATAACGCTGACATGCAACAAAATGTACGCAGTGAAAGATAAAGATAATTTATTTGCATTGAATAGTTGTTGCATCGATTTTCACATTCACAGATATTCAGCTTGTCACAAGCATTCTTGCATTACATACGAGGGGTTTGGGAAGTTAATCGCTTTACATCGTTGTGTGTTGTTCAAACCACGATACGTTGTAGGTGGGCGGGTTCCTATTCACGGGCCACTTCACGTGGGTGGACGTGCCGGAGAGGGAGAGGAAACGACGCGGCTCCGACATAGCGCCCACCTGGTGAGTCTTGTTACGCCCAGTTTACTTTTAAAAGGCCTTTTTACCGATTCCAATAAAGGAGGTCATCAATTCGACACGTATTATCGACAATATTCTCAGAACTGCACAATTTTTACATAAGTTGGCTTCCAAACGTGAATACCAAATTTCAGTGGCGTATTTTTGTATGTATGTAGATATGTTTGTCCTCACATATCTCCGAAACTAATTGACGGTTCGTGTTCGTTCTTGTTTTGTTTGTTTGCAATTTGTTCAACTTAGGGTTTGTACACAATCACATGGTGCATTTTTGTAATTGTCTTTGTGATTAGGTCACCAACGATGGCCGGCGGGCTGTTCGCGATGGACCGCGCGTACTTCTGGCAGCTCGGCGCCTACGACGAGCAGATGGCGGGCTGGGGCGGCGAGAACCTCGAGATGTCCTTCCGGGTGTGGCAGTGTGAGTGTTGTTCATCGCGACTTCCGCCACTCGTCTAGAGATGGCGCTACTGGTAGCCTGAATCACGCTATCGAAGTTTTCTATATACTTAGCTATTTTGCTACACAAAAAAAAAATTACAATCGAAAATCTCTTATTAAATTTAGAATCGAAGAGCTTTCTACTCGAACACTATATGGAGAAGAATGCACGAATTCTAAATAAAATGCATTAGAAATACACGAAATTTAAATAAAATGCATTAGAAATTCATGAAATTCATTAAAAGACATGCCACACACACTATCATAAGTTTCAGTACTTTGACATGCACAACGTACCTACGGCAAAGAACGTGACACGTCAACTTGAGCACGCCAAGCGAAAAGTTACAATTTTCGCGCCATATACATTTAAACAGAACTCGATTCGATCGATTAAGAAAATTTTTGCCTACAGCCCAAAGTTTTATTATTTAATTCTGCCGATTGAACACTATTTCCTAAATGTTGCTGCTTCTAAATGATTTGTGATGTCTCCAGGCGGCGGCACGCTAGAGACGATCCCGTGCTCGCGCGTGGGGCACGTGTTCCGCAGCTTCCACCCGTACGGGCTGCCCGCGCACACCGACACGCATGGTACGACGATGGCGGTAGTTCTCTCGGCTACGCGTTACGCTACGTTCACACGGAGCCACGTTCTCCCGAATCTTATTTTAATCGGATCTGGAAAAACCGAATGTCGTATTCACACGGCACGTCTTGCATTGTCGTATCCGACAGGCTCGTATCGAGACCCCGTGTGAGCAAGAGCGCGCCCAGTTCCTGACCGCTTGTGCGACCCGACGTTCGGTTTCAAGATCCGACAAATAACCGAATCTACCCTGCGTGTATAGTATGAACGCGTGTATTGAATGCGCAATGCGTTCTACCATCGGACCGAATCATATACGGTCGTATCGGTTTCTGCTGTCACGATCGGATGTCAACTTCAGTACGATTCGGTTTTTTGTCGGATCTTAAAACCGAATGCTCGTGTGAACTCTGCAATTGAAATACTGTTGCCACTAACCTGGATCTTACAAAAAATCGGATTCGTCATTCTCCGTGTGAACGGGGCGTTACAGCAAGTGACATTGAAGTGAGCACAATAGTTAATCGAGTCAGTTTCGTGTTCGGTCAGGGATCAACACGGCGCGCATGGCGGAGGTGTGGATGGACGACTACGCCGAGCTGTTCTACCTGCACCGGCCGGACCTGCGGGTGGGTTCTTAGTTACGATATCTTTTTAATTATTATTCAAATTCAAAAGCTTTTATTCATTATTAGATACAATTTGTGCACACTTAATGAACGACATACATTTATAACCATACAAGCTTTATACAAGCATCCGCTTTGATGGCCCCTCAGGCAAAACGTAGACTGGGAGAAAAAAGCGGGCGGAAAAAAACTCCCAGCACTCTTAAAAATAAGTGTGGCCATGGCATTCACGACACAGGGAATCCAAGAGTGGGGGTACGAGTGAAGCGTTGTATTCTTTCTTAATTGTTTCACCATTTATCCACACCCCTCCACCAGAACAACCCCAGCGTGGGCGACGTGACGCACAGGCGGGTGCTGCGTGACAAGCTGCGCTGCAAGAGCTTCCAGTGGTACCTGGACACCGTCTACCGCGAGAAGTTCGTGCCCGTGCGGGACGTGCTCGGGTACGGCCGGTGAGTGACATACGACGACACGCGACACCTCCGGCTCCGTTCACTTCGATGAGGCATGATGACAGTGATCGAGTATCGTCAAAATATTTATCTGATCTAATGAAATAGGATTCAAAGATTTCGAAACATGTATTTATTCTCTTATTAATGTCGAGATTAATTATTTATTTGTTAAAATAAATCTACAAAATACAACAATCCGCCGTGATAGCTTAAACACCCATCAGATCGAATTACGTCAAATTACGTCACGTCTCAGTAAACGTCATTTTTTTCGTAAGCATATTATACGCGATCTGGCATTTTTTACTGAGCCGTGACGTAATGACAGACGCCATGACACGGGCGAGCGTTTTGGAATGAATTTGAAACTTAAAATTTAAATGTACTTTTATTACACAAAAACCTTAATTTTCTACAAAAATATGATATATTTTAGACATAATAGAAACTTCTGAATATCATAGAAGAGTTTTTGAAAATTAGTCATCATGCCTATTATTGAATCAAAATCGAACGTCATACATATTGCATTACATATTATATTATACGAGTACAATAGTCCGTTCTCCATGGCTGCCGTTTCACAAGGAGGGGTTAAAACGTGGGCGGGTGTTGGTCGATAGAATGTGGTGTGTTCTGTGCTCTTGAATTATCGCTAGTTCGAGAGTTCACACTGTACGACCAATGTTAATTCGTACTTTTAAGTTAACACCAGCCGTCCATGTTATGTATATGTATTCTATATATGTATTCTTTTAAGATTCTCTCACCGTAAAAGCCTTGCTTGGACTCGTGCGAACATATCAAAATTAAACGAGCGATATCGGTCGAGTCGTCGCGTTCTCGAGTTTTAGCGAGACTAACGAACGGCGATTCAAACTCAAACTCAAAAGCTTTTATTCATTACTAGCTGACCCGGCATACTTCGTTTTGCCATTATAAAATATGTATATTATATCATTGCAGTTTGCATAATAGAAGTGGCATCCAAAAAGAAAAATCTTGACGTTTCTAAATGCATGACATTGCCATATGAAGTATTCAATCTGAAATGATGTTTGACAGGTAGAACATGGGTAGAACAGTTTATATAGGAAAATGAAATTGTTGTTTTTATTATTTTCTTTACATTGTTTTCAAATTTTCTCTCCGTAAGAACCATCCTCGTACTTAAAGGAATATCCAAAAAAAAAAAAAAATTAGCGATATCGGTCCAACCGTTCCCGAGATTTTCGCTTAGCAACACATTCAGCGTTATACATGCAGCGTTACACATGTCATAAGTTACTTTTGCATACTATTGCTTAAGCGTTATACAATACCGCATTGTGTCGATCGTCAGTCGTAACAAGCCACCGCCCTCCCCAGGATAAAGAACGCCGCGACAGGGCTGTGCCTGGACACGATGCAGCGCGAGGGCGAGGCCTCCCCGCTGGGCCTGTACCCGTGCCACGCGCGCCTGCAGGCCACGCAGTACCTGGCGCTGTCCGCCGCCGGCCAGCTGCGGGACGAGGAGCGGTGCGCCGAGCTGCACTACCAGAGGTATCTGAATCACATGTGTATATACAGAACTGTGACGTGACGTGATCGGGGCACGGTCGCTCTCTGTACTTTTTTAAATGTATATTTAACCTATTGAATGTCCAGTAAACAGACACAATAGTTAAACAATAGCAGTCGGACCACCGGTGGTTCGATGCAAATTAATAGTTTAATCACTTAAGGTATTTTGTAGGTATTTGTATTTTGTAAGTTAGCTTACTCTGTTGTACGTACTAGACAAATCAAACGTATCCATTGATCCATTGATAAAATATTTTTTTATCAGCACATATTGGCGGGTCTATGTCACACAAAAGAGTTGTAAAATAATACTTAGCGCGTATCGTAGAAGGTGGTTCTTTATGTAATTCATCTGAAGTGAGAGTGAAACGTGAGAATGTCGCGGGTCGTGTTGCAGGAGGAAGCCGGATGAAGACGAGGCGCGCCAGGTGCTGATGATCTCCTGCCGCGGCCAGCAGCGCGGGCAGGTGCGTACATTATCTGTGGTCTATACTTTATTACAATATTATAAAGCTGAAGAGTTTGTTTATTTGTCTGTTTGAACTCGGGAACTACTGGATCGATTTCAAAAATTCTTTCAGTGTTGGATAGTCCATTTATGGAGGAAGGTTATAGGCTATATTTTATTTTCAAAAAATTAGGGATCCGTAATTAAATTGAATCGAAAACCTATTTATGCGTGCGCTGCAAAAACTATTGACAAGAGAACAAAATGATGTACTACGGGTTTGTAGGTCTTATTAAGATCTACTGAGACTGATAAAAAAATATAGGAGACACTGACAGATGTCTGTACACAGACACAAACAAATGTCTGTCAGTGTCTGAATGCATTCAGATGGGTAGGCAGACACGGCAGACAGTCAGACAGACACACAGACAAATAGATACATACAGGCATAAGACTGAAAGCCGGACAGGCAAGGAAATTAAAATAATGCAGACACAACATTATAAAAATTTAAAAACAAATTGTCATTTAATACAGATTTCTAGTAACTATAATTAATTTTTTTAAAGCAGTTTTAAACTTTTTTCAATAAAACGTATCGCCAAGATTGTTTACCAAATAAGACAAGAGAATAAAAATGAACTGTAGAACTACTAGTAGGCTCTGCACCTATAAAACACATCGTGTCTAACTCCGTCCACAGAGATGGCGCTACCTGCCCTCGAAGCAGCTGCAGCACGTGGAGTCGGGGCTGTGTCTGACGGCGCGGCGCGAGGCGGGCTCCGACGCGACCGCGCGGCGCTGCGCCCGCACCGACCTCCAGCGCTGGGACATCGACTACAGCCTCGACAATGACTTCGGGCTTGCCAGTCAGTACACTGACCTTCGATTACACTCATGACTAATTACACTCACGCGGACGCGTGGCGGCGCGACACCTGCAGGGATATGAGCGCGCGCCTCGCATGAAACGCAGACCACGCGTGACGACGCAAGCGGCGAGTGTAGTCAACAACAGAACACGTCACACGCGTCACACCGAACTGGCCAATCGGAACACGTATCCTCGAACGCGCTATCAAAGTTCCATAGAATCTGTGCGTATATACAAATGGTCCGCAGTCAACATTCGGACCGCGGTCAACATTCTCCTCCAAAGACGTTTATTCCACATTACAGCACATGGATATATAAAATGCGCTTTATAAAATTAAATATCACCTGCTGTTACGGTGAAGGAAAACATCGTGACGGAACCTGTATGCCTGAGAGTTCTCCGTAATGTTAACGGCCGGTGAAAGCTTACTTCTATTTCAAGGATATAAAATTATCATTAGTTAAAATAAAATTACTTTTTATTTCTAATATATTTTTCTTAATCGTCCACAGATAATGTAGAATTGAGTGACCAGGAGCTAAGATTGCAGCGGCTTCGTGGACGGAAGTGAGTTTATTTTTTATTGTTTTACGTTAACAGGGTAATCTTGTAATCAGTGGACCAACGGTAGACTGGTAACAGGGAGACCATATCCATCAAAATCACTAAATATTATCGTCCTAGGATAGATAGAATATAGGTATAGAGTGGTCACAAATTGTTTAGAGCGATCTATATTTACCATTTTTAGGTGTGCAAATATTAAGAATCTAAAACTAACAGATGAAAGTTCATAAATAACTAAATTACGTTAAATTAAATACTTTAAGCAGCGGTTATAGCCCAGTGGCTTAGAATTCGACCTCGATTCGAGGGGTCCGGGTTCGAATCTCAGTGGCACGCATTGGTAGCAATGACTTTGGAATAAAAGTTATGTGCGCTTCATAAAATTAAATATCACCTGCTGTTACGGTGAAGGCAAATTTCGTGAGGAAACCTGCATGCCTGAGAGTTCACAAAAAAAATGTTCTCACGCGGCATGTTCGTCCACCAACGGGCAGTAGTGGTGCGTGGTGGACGGCGGCCTACATCCCTCTCACAGTGAGAGGAGACCCCACCCGCCAGTGGGTCATTAATGGGTACTGACATGACCTGACAAATACTTTAAATACGATCATTTCTTTTTATTTACATTTCATTATTTCATGTACACTACTTGGCATGTAGCGTTTAGTTAGCAGTTGAAGATGACGTGAAAAGCTTGTCATTGATAGAAAATTATTTGTACAAAATTTATTCTTCCATTATTTATTTGACGACCCAAGTGGCGCGGTGGTTACGACAACGGTGCGCAGCGCGGAGGGTCCTGTGTTCGAATGATGAATTTGAATGTTTGTTTCTGGTCTGGGTGTGTGTGTTGTTGTCTTGTGTGTGTCACGACATGGCACGACACAGGGAATCCTAGTGTGGGGCTGCGAGTGTGAAGCGATATTTATTTATTGTTATTGTTCCCCAGACGCACATCCCGGTCGCTCCTCGCCGCCCACAAGGGCCGCCGGCGCGCGCACCGCAAGCGCCGCAAGCAACGCAAGAAGAACAAGTTCATACTGAAGCTGGTGCGGCGCCGCGACAACGGCACGGAGGAGCACGTGGAGGCGGACATCTACTGCGCACACTCCCGACTGTTCCCCAACAACTCCTTCGTCAGGGACCTGGTCGCCATCCTCAACGAGCGGGACGTGAAGGTGAGCAGACCCATTGCTGACCCACTGCAGGGTCGCGTCTCCCCTCACGATGGACGGATGTAGGCTTCCACCGCGCTGGCCTAGTGCGGGTCGGTGGACGACGATGCCTCGGAGAACGTTGTGAAGAACTCAGCCAGATTTCTTTCACCGTTACAGTATGTGGTATTTAATACAGCGCACATGACTAAAAAAAAAGGCATCGGTGCGTGCCAATGGGATTCAAACCCGGAACCCTCGAGTTAAAGGCTGGCTTCTTAGCAACTTTACTGGAACTTTGCAGCAGTTGTTTAGCGACGGGTTAGAGGGACTACACACTAATAGGACACTTTGGTCCCTCGAGCCGGATTGTAATGTCGAAACGCAGTTAAAATCCAAAAAACAGATTGTTTGACGACGGATTACAACGACGTTAGTAATTGTCAATTGGTCACCGCTGGTCCTGTGAGCTGGATTAAGACGGTAAACTATCGGTTATAAATATCGATTTTATGGTGATATAATCGATTTCATATCGATATATGATCATCCCTTATCATTTTTATAATTATTTATAACTGTTCCAGGTAATAAACAACGGACGCGTGTTCGAGAAGAATCGAGTGACGGAGCTGGTGAAGAAGCACGACGCGGTGAAGGCGGTGAAGGTGCTGGAGAAGATGGAGCTTCCCCGCGAGGCGCCCGTCGACAAGGCTGAGGTAAGATGTAGGAAATAATAATGTTCCAGAGATTTCTTTGATAGATAGATATTTGCGCGTTAGGTTTGTAAAGACAGTGGATTTGTGTGCGGAAAAGCGTGCGTGCGTGAATGATGTAAAGCACTGCGCGGCAAGATGACCTGCAGGGGCTACTAATGAAACCCTATATTTCTATATTGCTTCACTACTTGTTACAATTTTTAACAATCGTAGTGTCTACGATAGCGATTCCTTAAAATTTAAAACCGTTTTGCAGCCAAAGCACTGGCCAGCCAAGAAGCGCGAGCCCGAGCCGGAGCCGGTGCCGCCCTACGACCCCCTCGGCCCCAGCGGCGCGCCGCGGCCGGTCAACGCAGGCGCGGAGCTCGCGGGGAACGAGCTGGAGAAGAGGATCGTCGTCGAGGACTTCGTGGAGATCCAGCCGGCCGCGACCGCCGCCCCGCGCAAGGTCGGTGGTTTGTTATATTCGCGGGGTGATGGGGAATGTGGCGAATAAACCAGAGGCGAACACATTAACAGCCAGGTCTGACCACAAATAGGACAGTCACTATTATGACGTACATGAATGTTTGAACGAACATGATTTTGACTAATCGGGTCGGGTCTCATCTCACAACTAGAGGGATGTAGGCCGCCGTCCACCGCGCTGCACGCCGGCCTGCTGCGGGTTGATGGACTAATGAAAACACAAAACATAGAAAATGTGGTTCTTCGTGGTGGGTTAAGTGGATGACGGCAAGGTACCTCGGCGGTGAACTACAATGGCTCTTTGACAAAAGGAGATCGCCCTGGCGGATGGCGGAGGCGATGATGCCTCGGGAGCGGCCGTGCTCCGATTGCGTCATGTCGGAGTGTTGTAACAGTTACCCGTAAAACACTAGCAACCTCGCAGCACTAGGTAACTAACACCATAAGCAACAACTTGTGTACTACGACTTTTGGTCATTTATTAATTTTTAATTCCATACAAAAATATTTAATTTCCCGTCTGAATGTTTCTAACTCTACGCGCATCGCAAAGATTACGTAAACAAACCGCGTAAAAACCTATTCGCCCGCCAGTCGACCGTCGGTCATGCGAGCATTCATGAATGAAACATACTTTCGTAGACTTACAAATGTCACAACAGTGCAACAAAAACTTGTTTAACCATTTATTTTTTATGTATTGAGTTATGTTCGAACTCATAGAACAAAAGTTGTTGCTTATGGTGTTAGGTACCTAGTGCTGCGAGGTTGCTCGTGTTTTACAGGTAACCCTGTATATATACCAGCGATGTAGAAAACTTCGATAGCGCGATGCAGGACCGTGTGGCGCCATCTCTTGACGAGTGGCGGAATTCGACAAAGTTGTAAAGAATATTTGAAAAGCTTATTTTTGAATTGTTTCAGAAATCGCAACACAAGCACAAGCGCGGGCGAGGTCGCGCGCCGCCCACAGTTAAGAATACCCCGCGCGTGGCGCCGCGCACGCACGACCAGGTGTAAGTTGTAGTTGTATTTATTTATTCCCTTAATAGTGGGCGCTCTTAATGCCGATCGGCATTTTCTACCAGTCACACCAGGTGACGGTAAAAATTTGGGGTTTATACATTATATAACATTTTTCACACTAAATATCCAAGAAAAAGAAATGGGGATGTCTCAAGTCTACTATTCCACTCGAATAATAATGGTCAACGGTCGTATTTCTCAGTTTGGGTAGATTACGAAATAATTTGGATAAAGATTTTAATATGTTCCGATGTACATAGTAAATAAATAAATAACGCTTCACACTCACAGCCCCACACTAGGATTCCCTGTGTCGTGGGCGCCATGGACACACACACACACACGAGACAACAACACGACACACCCAGACCAGAAACAGAAATTAAAACTCCTCATTCAAATCTCTGCTCTGCTGGGAATCGAACCCAAGACCTTCCGTGAGCGCTCCGGTGTCTTAACCACTGCGCCACTCAGGTCGTCAATGTGTCTGTATGTGTGTGCAGCCGGCAGTGGGAGAGGCCGCAGCCGGCGGACAGCCCGGCCTCGGCGGAGGACGGCCCGCTGCTGACCGGCTCGGCGGAGGGCAGGAAGCGGGGCCGGCCGGAGGCCAGCGCGGAGGACTATAGACTAGGTAACTTCTCTCTGTTTCCGACAGCCATCGCGCACTACCGCCGTCAGCCACAGATACCAGAGAGTCACACGGGACACTCTGAAGCCACGCCCGATACCATCCGAGGAGACGCCGAGACAAAATCGGACTTAAAACACTGGAGCGAAAATATATTCTAAAATACAAACACTCATCTTGTATGTGTACATATTATACGAATTAAGAAGTTTCGAACATTGCAGAGTCCAGAGCGCACAGGAACGAAGCGACCGCACCGCCGTACTCGCACGGACGGGACCACGACGCACCGGTGACCGCGGACAGCAGCGTGGACCAGGAGACGTACTCCGATGATGTGAGCGCACTCGGATATCACCGATATACTAGCTTTAATACTTGTAGCGGCGCGATACGTACAGTAATATGAGCGCGCCTCACATGAAACAACAACAGAACACGTCACACGCGTCACACCGAACTGGCCAATCGGAACACGTGTCCTCGAACGCGCTATCAAAGTTCCATAGAATCTGTGCGTATATACAAACGGTCCGCAGTCAACATTCGGACCGCGGTCCCCAGGCTCCCCTTTTCGTCCAAATACGTTCTGCCTAGATGGCTATGTAGCGGAGGTGGTGTGGTGTCACTAACGTTGTGTATGTAGCTGGTTATGTAGACTAACAGGTAACAGTTTATGATTGAAAACACAACTCACAGTTAACATCCATATATTCCACTACTATACACAGTACATGGATAAAGCAGAAGGAGGAAGCGAAGAAAGATAGCACAGCACAATGAAGAAAGCACAGAAAGTCACAAGCATAAAATGTCCGAACTACTAAGGTACGTAAGCACAGTAAGTACAGCGAGTAAACGAGTAAAGCGACGTGCGCTCCGCGTGGGAAGTAGGATCGCACTACTAACTAAACTAAACTAACTCGGCGGGCGGCCGGGCGCCGATGCACGAAGACACACGAACGTCATGCGCGGGCGCCGACCGAAGTTACCGTTAGCCGGCCCGGTTTCCATTGCACACAATCTATACTAGTTCCTGCCCTGGTTGCGCTGCCTCAGGTAAGTATTAATTTAAGTTATATTTGTGTATAATTATATGTTTACGTATGTGTATAATTATTATATTTGTGTATATATTTTTATGTAGTAGATGTAGTGTGTTATATATTATTTTATAAGTTAAATTTATGCTGAATATGTATATGAATGTATTTATTAATATAGTAATTGAATTTGTTTTTAATATTTTTGTTGATGTGGTTACATCACCACATTACTCCCCCCCAGAGACCGTCCTACGGGCGATAATAATCGGGAAATTTAACCCTGCGCCCCGATCGAGTTCTTTTGACTAAATGATCGTCATTGGCAGTTATTGGAATGGTCCTGTCCGTATGTGTTTGAATGTTTGATGGAGTGTTAGTGTTGAGTGATAGTGGTTGTGTAACTGGTGTGTGTGAATTTGGAAGTGTCTGTGATGTGTTTTGTGTTGTGTCTGGGTCACGCAGTATATAGGCTGGTTTTAAACGATCAATCGATACTGTAACCTTCTTCCCATTGTACATAATCTTCACCACCTTATCACCACGTTCCAGCACTTCATGAGGACCAGAATACACCGGTTTTAATGAACCACCGCTGCTATCGTCTCTCAAAAATACATGAGACGCTGTGGACAGGTCTTTGAAAATAAATATGGGGCGTTTCCTACTGTGACAATTATTGGTTGAAGGCTGGAGGTCCTTAACGAACCTACGTAGCCGAGACACAAAATCTGTCACGTCAGTTACGTCATTGCCCTCCGGATGAAAAAACTCTCCTGGAAGGCGGAGGGGCTCCCCATACAGAAGTTCAGCTGAAGAGGATTTAAGATCTTCTTTTATAGCACTGCGAATGCCTAACAATACAAGTGGCAGTATGTCCACCCACGATGTACCGTCATGACAAACGATTGCGGCTTTCAATTGTCTGTGGAACCTCTCGACCATCCCATTACATTGTGGATGGTATGCTGTGGTCCTACGATGCTGAAAACCGATGATTCGCGACAAGTTTTTAAATAACTCGGACTCAAATTGTCTCCCACGATCGGTTAAGATGTCCAGAGGACAACCGTAACGTGAGATCCAACCACTGAGTAGTGCCTTTGCCACGGTTTCCGCCGTAATATCAGCAAGTGGTATTGCCTCTGGCCACCGTGTAAACCGGTCTATGGCTGTGAGGCAATATCGATAACCGTGCGATACAGGTAACGGCCCAATAATATCAATATGCACGTACGAAAATCGGGCTTTTGGGAGTTTGAAGGTGCTGAGGGGTGCAGATACGTGCCTGGTGACCTTTGATCGTTGACATGCCAGGCAACTACGTACCCATTGCCGACAGTCACGTTTTATTCCTGGCCACACAAAACGCTCTGACACCAATTTGACAGTTGCATTTGCACCTGGATGGCTTAAAGAATGCAAGCTGTCAAATGTTTGGCGCCTCAGTTGTACGGGAACGAATGGCCGTACTATGCCGTCCCTTTCCTCGCAGCATAACTCACCTTGCAAACCAGGCAGCTTCATCATCTTCAAGTGAAGTGATGTGTTATTGTTTAAAAGGTCCTTCATTTCGCTATCTGACCTTTGTGCATCGATCAGTATCTTCAGGTCAACGGGTTGTGTAATTGCCTCTATACGAGACAGAGTATCAGCAACCACGTTATCCTTCCCTGAGATATGTCTAATGTCAGTCGTGAATTGCGAAATGAAGTCCAGATGCCGAAACTGCCTGGGCGAACAATTCTCTTTCCTTGAATGGAAAGCGAAGGTCAGAGGTTTGTGATCTGTATAGATCGTGAACTCTCTGGCCTCCAGCATATGGCGGAAGTGCTTTAGACTCTCGTAAACAGCTAGCAGCTCTCTGTCGTATGGAGAATATTTCTGCTGAGAAGGGCTTAGTTTACGAGAGAAAAATGCCAGAGGTTCCCATGAGGTTTCCCTAAGCTGCTGAAGAACGGCACCAACTGCTTTATCCGACGCGTCTGTAACTAAGGCTAGCTTTGTATCGCAAGCGGGGTGCGCAAGCAAAGCTGCCTTACAAAGGCTTTCTTTACAGACGTCGAAGGCTTTCAGTTCTTCAGCAGTGAGGTTGACTGGATGTGAACCTTTTAAGGAGCCTGTAAGGAGGTTGTTCAGAGGAGCTTGGTGAACTGCTGCACCTGGAATAAAACGACGATAAAAGTTGATCATTCCCAGGAATCTCCGTAGCTCTCGGACTGTTTTTGGTACTGGGAAGTCGCGGATGGCTTCAACTTTAGCAGAAAGTGGCTTAGTACCGTGAACTGAAATACTGTAACCTAAAAAATCTACTTCTGGTACTCCAAAGACACATTTACTGACGTTAATTACCATGCCATACTCCTGCAACCTGGTAAATAGCTGATGCAGGTGCTGCTTGTGAGTCTCCTCGTCCTTAGAAAAAACTAAAAAGTCGTCGATATAAGCATACACGAAATCGAAACCACGCAGCATATCATCCACAAAGCGCTGGAATGTTTGGCCGGCATTCCGAAGACCGAAGGTCATATAAGGAAACTCAAAAAGACCAAACGGAGTTGTAATGGCAGTCTTCGGAATGTCGTCCTCACTGACCGGAATTTGATTATAACTCTTGACTAAATCAATTGTGGAGAATATTTTGCATCCGGAAAGGCTATGAGCAAAATCGTGGATGTGCCTGACAGGGTATCTATCCGGCACCGTCCGTGCGTTCAACATACGGTAATCGCCACAGGGACGCCAACCGTTGTCCTTTTTTTGGAGCGAGGTGAAGCGGTGAAGACCAGGCAGAATCTGAAGGGCGACAGGTACCGATCTGTAACATGGCTTCAAATTCAGCCTTCGCAATTTTAAGTTTATCAGGCGCTAACCTACGTGGTGTTGATGTTACTGGTGGCCCTGGTGTAGTGCGTATATGGTGTACAGTATTATGTTTGGGAGTCCTGTGCATAGCAGATGGATTCACTATGTCATCGTAGTGTGACAATATGTCATGATATACAGAATTTCCCGAAACAAGTTTTACCGACGATATACCTTGTGAAGATGAAGCAGGTAAACCAGGGATAGCTAATGTTGTACTAGCGTCAATAAGGCGCTGTCCGCGGATATCTACAATCAGATTAAAATGTGATAGAAAATCCACGCCAATAATTGCTTTAGTAACATCGGCTACAATAAATTTCCAAGCAAAGTCACGTCGCAAACCTAGATTGAGAACCAAGTGTATATAACCATATGTATATATAGGTGTACCATTAACAGCACACAATTCAAAATTTGTTTTCGGGCGGCTTTCTTTTATAGCGGATCGAGGAAATACACAAATGTCGCTCCCGGTATCGACGAGGAATTGTGTTTTTGTGCGACTATCTGTTATAAATAAGCGACCTATGCCTGGACAGTCGTCGGCCGCCATTATGGACTGCCCGCGGTTTTTAACGAAAAATCACAAGGTTTTATGCACTTGGTTGCTCTACTCCCAAATTTATTGTGGTACCAGCATACCGGAAACCTACGGTACTCTGAGGATGATCTAGACCTAGAGCGATTTTTAGAGCGTTGACGCGATGGAGCACGCTGTGTATGTCTGGATCTACCGTCGAATCCCGTAGAAGCTCGGGTGAGCTCGTTGACCGTTAGTGTCAGACTATGGACCATACTCTTCAACTCGGCGATCTCCTCGGAGTGTTTGCAGGTGCAACTGGAGGATGTAGCCATCACGTTGTACGGTGTAACCATGTCCTGGATATTGTCGGCCAAGTCTGCCAGCTGCTCCAATGACAGTGCTGGCTGTGAAGCCAGTAAAGGCTGGATGTTGGTAGGCAGGCGTTGGCACCAGATGGTCCGAAGAAAGTCATCAGGGATGGAGGGTCCAGCCAGGTCCTTGAGGTGACGTAAGAACTGTGAGGGTCTACGGTCTCCTAACTCCTCGTGGGTCAGCAGCTGCTTGACCTTCTTCTCGTGAGAAGCTGAGAGACGGCGTATCAGCTCCATCTTGATCCTTCTGTATTTATGGTGCGACGGGGGGTTGACAATCAGGTCTTTAACCGCCTTGGCATGAATCAGGTCTAAATTGTTCGTTACCTCTGTAAATTTAGCAGCGTCGTCCTTTATGTTGAATTTTTCAAATTGCCGTTCTAGCAGCGCAAACCATATTTCTGGGTCATCCGGAGAAAAAGGTGGAACCTTGAGGGTGTAGGGCGCTGACTGTTTGATCGGTGTCGGATCGGTTCGGTGACGGACGTCTTCATCCGATGAATCGCTTTCCGAACGGTCAATGGACACGCGCACTTTCTTTGTTCGGCGCACGGTGACGTGTTCTGTTGGTTGAGCCGTGCGCACTGTCGAATCACTGTCTTCGCTCATCGTGTTCGTCGGGGTCACCAACGTAGCGGAGGTGGTGTGGTGTCACTAACGTTGTGTATGTAGCTGGTTATGTAGACTAACAGGTAACAGTTTATGATTGAAAACACAACTCACAGTTAACATCCATATATTCCACTACTATACACAGTACATGGATAAAGCAGAAGGAGGAAGCGAAGAAAGATAGCACAGCACAATGAAGAAAGCACAGAAAGTCACAAGCATAAAATGTCCGAACTACTAAGGTACGTAAGCACAGTAAGTACAGCGAGTAAACGAGTAAAGCGACGTGCGCTCCGCGTGGGAAGTAGGATCGCACTACTAACTAAACTAAACTAACTCGGCGGGCGGCCGGGCGCCGATGCACGAAGACACACGAACGTCATGCGCGGGCGCCGACCGAAGTTACCGTTAGCCGGCCCGGTTTCCATTGCACACAATCTATACTAGTTCCTGCCCTGGTTGCGCTGCCTCAGGTAAGTATTAATTTAAGTTATATTTGTGTATAATTATATGTTTACGTATGTGTATAATTATTATATTTGTGTATATATTTTTATGTAGTAGATGTAGTGTGTTATATATTATTTTATAAGTTAAATTTATGCTGAATATGTATATGAATGTATTTATTAATATAGTAATTGAATTTGTTTTTAATATTTTTGTTGATGTGGTTACATCACCACAGCTATTTGATGGATAAACCAATGACTTGTAACAAAATATTGAAGCAAATTCAAAGTAACCTTTCCGTATCAAAAAGAAATAAAAACTTGAGAGGTGTCAAGGGACACCAGGATGGAACGAAGTTCATGACGTAAATGACAATGTCGTTTACGACACTTTTTGCTGTCATGACGTAAATGATAATGACTGGAGTTCATGACTACGTCATGACAGCAAAAAGTGTCATGACAACTTTTCGTAAGAAATTTTTCCGTCTAGCCCCCTTTCACAACGCGCGATAAGGAACTTCGTTCCAAAAATTAAAATCGGTCAAATGACGCAATGCCACACTGAGCCAGCGTGGTGGAGTACACTTCTCATTCTGAAAGGGGACCGACCATGGACGTTATTACATATTTATTGAATCTTTGACAATGTCGTGTGTCGCAGACGGCGTCGCGTCCGAACCCGCCGCCGGTGCAGCTGGTGATGCGCAGCAACCTCACGTTCAAGCTGGGCGACGAGTTCTTCAACTGGAGACACTCGCCGGACGACGTCGCGTGAGTACACTATCCCATAGTCGCCGTCGCGAGTGGCGAGCACAACTGTCATTGGTCGGTTCGACATCGACTGCGCTGCGGTGCACGCGATTGGTTCGACAGCCGTCGGTTCGTCAGTGTGCGTCGTCTATTGGTGCAGCGCGTTGTCGGCTGCTGTACATTGGCCGAAAGTATACCTAGCAGGATAAAATTACGTAATACATATTTGACATTTTTTTTATTACTATAAGTATTTGCCAATTTTTTCATTATTTTTTTATTCTATGAGAAATTTAAATGTAGGCCGTCCTATGGATGGCCTGTTATTGTTTTTTATACAAATAAAGCAGGCAAACAGACAGACGGGCCGCCTGATGGTAAGTGGTCACCGTCGCCTGCTGCTACTGACACGTGCGACACTAGATGAGTCGCTTATTATGTTTTGACTTGCTTCAAATGTATGTTCATACTTTTACGATGAATAAAAATCTTGAATAAAATATATGATAAAGTACATTAAGCAAGCAGCGGTGATAGCCCAGTGGCTTAGAATTCGACCTCGAATCGAGGGATCCGGGTTCGAATCCCAGTGGCACGCACCGATGACTTTGTAATAAAAGTTATGTGCGATTTATGAAATTAAATATCACCTGCTGTTACGGTGAAGGAAAACATCGTGAGGAAACCTGCATGCCTGAGAGTTCGCAAAAAAAAATGTTCTCAAAGGCATGCGAAGTCCACCAACCCGCAGTAGTGGTGCGTGGTGGACGGCGGCCTACATCCTTCTCATTGTGAGAGGAGACCCGACCCTGTAGTGGGTCATTAATGGGTACTGACATGACATTAAGCAACTGAGTAATCGTCAGTTGCAAACGAATCTGAATGTTTGCTTTCCAGAAACCTCCTCGGTGAGCTCACGATCCCAGCGAACGCGGGCGGAGCGCGCTCCGACAACAAGAGAGGCGAGGAACCGGAGCGCGGGAGTGACGTGACGCGCACGCGCGACTCCGCCGAGGACGCCGTGCTCACCGGCCGCGGCGTGCCTCACAGGTGCGTGTCCGGTAGCACTGTGGCCCACTGTGCGCTAAGGCTGCAGTCCGCGGGTAGCGGCCGACGCGACAGACGCGCGCGACCGATGCGACAATACAAATGTATGGCGTCGCTTCCGAAACCGCGCGCGTCAGTCGCCGGGCTACGGAAGCGGCGCAATACGAGTACATTTCATAGTGTTTAGTATTGTCGCATCAGCCGCGGCGCGACCGTCGCGCGCGTCTGTCGCGTCGGCCGCTACCCACAGGACTGCAGCCTGAGAGATAGCAGACTTTTCCAGCTTGAGGGATCGTAGAATCATGTTGAATCGAATTATCTACACTTATATTAATATATTAATGTTAATTAATTAATCTATACTAATATTATAAAGAGGAAACATTTGTATTTTTGTAAGTTTGTAACGAATAAACTCAAAAACTACTGGGCCGATTTCAAAAATTCTTTCACCATTGGAAAGCTACATTCAGCCTGAGTAACATAGGCTATTAAATTAAAATAATGATAAAAAAAAATTCTTTGCAGAGCGAAGCCTGCTGGGTCAGCTAGTAATATTATAAAGAGGAAAAATGTATGTTTGTAATGAATAAACTCAATGACTTGGCTGGCGGGTGATGGAATTCAACCAAACTCTAAAGGAGTTTTTCATTGTAAGGTTTTCCTTATAAAGCCTACCCCACACGTTACGATCGCACTGTACCGTTTAAACTGCTCCGATACTCACATGATTATCGGATTCAAACACAATGTTGTCAGACAGGGCGGCTCATTTAATATTAATTAACAGTTGTTCCTTCAGAGACAACACAGCGGCCAACGACGTAGATGATTCGGGGTCGTCGGAGAGTGCGAGCAGCGACAAGTGAACGTACGAGTATGTACTCGTACAACTATTAGATACAGCTGTTGACTTTAAACTACATATCCATAAATGACTTAAATGTTAAAAAACGTTTTACGCTAAAAGGAAGCCAACAATTGAATCTACAAGGACTATTATACGTTAATACAAAATCGATATTGTTTTGAATTTTGATATGAAATGTATAACCATAATCATTAATGCAAAATCGATTTGTTTTGTTGCTTTTACTTATCTAATAGATGCTTAAAATACCTAAAGTATGCTCAATTATTCAAAATGTAAGCGATGTTTGCTGTTATTTTTTTTAAGCTGAAAAGGTTCACATGTTTTTGTAGTATTACTTGTTGTAGATACGTATAATATTTCTTGAATTTGCTCAACTCTTCAATTATTATTATTAATGTATGTTTCTTTGTGTTCGTTTGACTATTTTTATTTAGCACAAAGGATCTGATTGATGTTTTTTCATGTAAATAACTTGTTATAAATACTAAAATAACCTCTTTTTTTGAAGTCGGTTAAAAAGATTATATTCAATTTTTTTATTTGTTTATATCGGTTTTACAACCGTCCGACATTCCGTCCTCTTTGTATAATGTAGAAATAATACTTAATAATAGTTACTTTTACTATAAAATATCAAGTTATGATTTTACTCTAAATGTGTTTTGTAAAAAATTATATGTAAGTTACATAGAGTTCATATAAAGTATATATTTTTTGTTTTTATTTCATTGTATACTGAACGATGTATTTTTAAGTGTTTAATCTTGAATTTGAGATTGCTATTCTTGTTTTTCTTGTGTTATTTTTATTTACATTGATAGATTGTAGTGAAAACAGTATTCTCGATAGTTAAGGCACACCTCACTACACTCGGGCTAAATGCTAAATGTTCTGTTTAGAAACTATATTTAAACGATTGTATGGCTTGGTTCCTATAAAGATTTTCGGAATGAGTGATCTTTGAGTTGCTTAAAATAATCATAATTCATTGGTATTTCTTGTAAATATGTATTTTGTAAACATTTGAGCATTAAATTAAGGATTAAAAAGATAACTCAGATTGTTTCTCATTATATTATGTCTTATGTTTTTTGTTTAACATTAGATATGTTGGAATTGTGTAGGTGCTAAAATTTCTGTACTTATTTTGTTAGATTAAATAAATTTTTAAGACTGAGTATTTGATTTTTTACTAAAATTTGTTAAAGATTAGAAAGCCCCACTGTAGCTTGGTTGCCTAGCAACATGATGTTCATATTTTGCTAACTAAAGTATACTATTATTATAGTTTACCTTATTTGGTAATAATAATTAAATAACGCTTCACACTCACAGCCCCACACTAGGATTCCCTGTGTCGTGGGCGCCGTGGACACACATAAGACAACAACACAACACACCTAGACCAGAAACAGACATTCAAATCTCAGGTCTACTGGGAATCGAACCCAGGACCCTCCGCGCAGCGCACCGAGCGCACCGGTGTCAACCACTGCGCCACTTGGGTCGTCGTCGGATTCTATCCATATCTGAAGATAGTTTATTGAAACGCGATAGAAAATTCAACATTGGTATATTTTTGTTGCCAATGAGAGAATGACGAATGTTATATATTTCAAACAAATACGTAAGAATAGACTTTACCCGCAGCTTCGTCCGCGCACATTTTAGAACTTGGTCCAGAGAGGGATAACCAGTATCCTATATGTTAGACCAGCTTATAATCTATCTGTGTACCAAATTTCGTCCAAATCATTCCAGCCGTTTTTGCGTGAAAGAGTAACAAACACCCATCCTTACAAACTCGCTGCAAGTAGAAATAAAACAAGTATATTTTTACAAATTTTTATTTACAAAGATATAGAAAGACCCTGTCATTTATTACTTAACACAGAATAATGCTTACAACCGCACTCACAGACATTCATTAACGTTAATGGTTTCTTATGAAAATAAAGATGACACTTATGTCAATACGAATAAAGATTATTATATAGAAGATATCAATTCAATTCTTTATTGTATTTACATAATCATGCAATAAATAATTGAATTGAAATGAAGACGATTGATTTTGTTTGTTAACGAACATTAGAACGCCTCTGAGTGCGGCCGCAGCTGTAATTTTGGCACCTCTAATACTTAGGCATAGCAATTTAGGCATTCACTCATTCACTTATTGATAAAATTTGAAATAATCAACATTCATATGAAGCTCCAAAAATATAAATTGTTTTTATATTTGGATGTAATCATAAGGAACCTTTTTAAACATTCTATGTACTTTGGTATAACAATACAATAATATCACACTGAAATCAAACTTAAAAACCAAAAATTTATATTAAATACACTCGTCTGTCCCATTACTGACCCACTGGCGGGTCGGGTCTCCTCCCACAACGAGAAGGATGCAGGCAGTAGTCTACCGCGCTGGCCTACTGTGGGTCGGTGGACCTCACGCGCCTTTGAGAACATTACGGCGAACTTTCAGGCATGCAGATATCCTCACGATGTTTTCTTCATCGTAACAGCGCAGCGGCAACCATTGATACCAAATATCTTCAGAGTATACTAAGAACATTATGGTACGAGATGATCAATGAACATACATACATACATATAAATCAGAATCTGTAATAACACTATCATTTCTTAATTTTAAATCAAGGAATGTAAACAAGAGATCAAAAGAAATCACTAATTTGGCATTCAGTACGAGTTAAATCCATGTTTTGATTCAATCACAAACATGCATATTAATTTTTAAATACTAAATGACCCGGCACACTTAGTTCTTCCAAATACAGAAGTGTCATACTAATGATACTACTGGCAAAGAAGAACAAACAAATACTTAAATATTTTTGATTTTCGTTGCATTCTTTGCAAATTTGTTATCATTCAAACTGAACTTACACTGACTTTTTGAGACCAAAATCATCTAAAACAGCCGTTGATTTTACAAATTTATAGATTTTATAGATCATTGTGTAAATAGCGATGAGCACACTGCCCGCATCGTGCAGCGAACAGTTCGTTTTTATTCTCTTGTGTTATTTGGTAAACAATGTTGGCACTACTTTGTATTGAAAAAAGTTTAAAATTGCTTTAAAAAAATTAATTATAGTTTCCAGAAATCTGTTTCTGTATTAAATGACAATTTGTTATTAAATTTTTATAATTTTGTGTGCGCATTATTTTTTAATCGCAAATTAAAATAAAACAAGAGAATAAAAATGGACTATAGAGCGGGCGCGCGTCCATTTATATAGACAACGCATTTACGCGCGTACATGCTATACAAATGGAAATACTTTACTTACAACGCGAGATGACGCATTCCCGCGCTACGCTGCGTGATGGGGGGCAGTGTGTAAACCGCCTTAGGGCTCATTTTCATTGGTCGTTAATTCAGTCGTTATACAGCAGGCGGGGAGTCCCCGCATACGGGCTATACACTAATGAAAGGAGCCTATCTGTATCTCGATTGATATACGGCATGCGGGTATTCCCCGCATGCGAACTAACAACAACAACCAATGAAATTCATCGGTTGGTGTAAATGAAGCGTGGCGCGGGGACTGGGACTGGCGAGGTTACGAACGTTATTAAATTCCTTCAAAACAAACGCGCGGTGAAGAATATCCAACAATCCGATAGCGCGCCCTATCCACTAATGAAAACGGCTGTCGCACGCTGGCCCTATGACATGCGCGAACAGAAATCTCCCGTACCCCGCATGCGAGCTCTAAGGGTGCTTTTCCACCAGAGATGTGATGCTACGTTGCTATGGATGCGTTTGATATCCACCAATCGTATTCATCGGTGCACATAGCGCAGCTCTGGTGGAAACGGATTCAACTAAGATGTTTTTTAGATGGAAGGATGCGTGCTATGGACGCCTGCTACGGGCCGTCGCGAGGGGTGTGGCTATGTGCAGAGCAGAGCACCTACAGTATGCCCGCGTTTGTCGCTGAACGTAGACATGCCATCGTGGAAGCAAAAAGGATAGCTTGAGCTGCGCATCTTTCTCGCGCAGCTACATAGCCTAGTATTGGTGGAAACGGTCACATCATTTCATAGCGTAGATTTCACATCTTCGCAACATAGCTGCATAGCACATCTCCGGTGGAAAGGCACCCTTACGACCAATGAAAAGGCGCCCTTAGGTCTTGGACTGTTTAAAAATCATTATTGTCCGGCAACCGCCCGCGCCCCCTGCCTACAAACCCCAGCATACTTTTAAAGGAGCCTCCAACAAAATCATCCCTTAACATGTTCACACCCACCGGGGTACTCCCTACCCCCTGCACCGGGGTGCTCCCTACCCCCGGCACCAGCCGAGTGTCAATATGAGTGGAACCGACTGTGTTCAACAGTCTATTTAACGGGTTCAACTCGACGTGTCCTTGAACGCCTCCCACCCCTCCGTAGTGTCCGGGGGCGTTGACCCCGCGCAGAGGGCTGAAGCCTACGTCTCGGGTGGGGAAGGCCTCGTAGCTGTATTCGGTGCTGAAAACGTCTCCGGGGGTCACCTCGAAGTGGCTAGCCGCGCATATGTCTAGTGACAGGGTGCTCTTGAATCTCTGAAATGAAATAATTAGGAATGATAATAATATAAATATAATTAATATTTCATGTCATACAGAACATGTCAGTACCCATTAATGACCCACTACAGGGTCGGGTCTCTTCTCACAATGAGAAGGATGTAGGCCTTAGTCCACCACGCTGGCCTACTGCGGGTTGGTGGACTATACTATACAGAACATATACAGCACCAATTTAATAATAATTATAGTCCAAGAGCTTTCAGATATTGTCAGTACCCATTAATGACCCACTACAGGGTCGGGTCTCCTCTCACAATGAGAAGGATGTAGGCCTTAGTCCCCCACGCTGGCCTACTGCGGGTTGGTGGACTTCGCATGCCTTTGAGAACATTTTTTTTGTGAACTCTCAGGCATGCAGGTTTCCTCACGATGTTTTCCTTCACCGTAACAGCAGGTGATATTTAATTTCATAAATCGCACATAACTTTTATTACAAAGTCATTGGTGCGTGCCACTGGGATTCGAACCCGGATTCCTCGATTCGAGGTCGAATTCTAAGCCACTGGGCTATCACCGCTGCAGATATTATTCTTCTGCTTTCAGATATTATTTTACGAGAAGTGTTTGAGGCATCATAAAATGTATACGGACAGATGGAGGTTTGTCTTTTTCACGCAAAAACGACTTAATAGATTTGGATGTAATTTGATACACAGGTAGATTATAACGCGGATTAACATAGGATAGTTTTTATCCCTCTCTGGGCCGATATCTTCGGTCGATGTGGACGAGGTAGCGGCCGAAAGCCAGTATATATTATAAAGAAATTAGCTGACCCCGCAAACATTGTTTTGCCATATAAGTTATAGAGCGGGATGAAAAATTATTAAATTACTAAAATGACTATTAAAAATAGGGGTCGATGATAGAAGGGTGGAAATCTAGGGGTGTATGTATGTACTTTTAATGCCACATTATTAAAAAAAGAATAAAAAAAAAATTGACCACAAAATAAAAATCTGTCAAGCCGTTTCGGAGGAGTATGGTAACTAAAACTGTGTCATGAGAATTTTATATATAAGATGACATTTATGTGTCTCACCCGCCTCTGCCCTTCCCGCAGCAGCAGCCTCAGGGTGCCGGCGTGCCGCTGCACCGCGGCCGCGAGCTGCGCGCTCGACAGCTGCGCCACTGACCCTATACTCAGGTTCGATTCCTGCTCGCCTTCTGAAATTTAGTACATTCATTTCTCACGTCTTTACACATTCTTTGAAGGAATAAAGTAATATTCATTTTTTGAACTTTGTAATTTTGTACAGTATAAAGAAATGAATTACATTTATGTTGTTGAGAGTTTAGTAGTCATCCCCTTAACACGATAAATAACTGAATCTGGTTAAGAAGCCTGCATCTAAATCAATAAAAAAGCACATTCCATCAATGCCCAAAAATGTCAAAAAAGTTGCCAGTGTCTTTAATATCAAGTATTTTGTTTCTATTGTTTAATTATGGCACTGACCTCAAAAGTAAGCTAAAAGTATGTAACAATTAATGTTATTTCATACTTTTTTGAGGTTGGTCGAATTTTTTTAAATTATTATAAGAACAATTCTTATAGAAGACCTCACCATCGGGCGCGCACAACTCGATTTCCGAGCTGTGCGGCGCGCTGTGGGCCCCCGCCAGGAACTGCTCGATGTCCTCCAGAGACTCCGCCAGTAGTCTGTCCTCAGCCCACTGCCGTAACAGTCACAAGTCAATATTTGTTATTCAATTAAGTGGGACATTGAATAGGAAAGCTTGCAACCTCCGCCACTCGTCGAGAGATGGCGCCACGCGATCCTGAATCACGCTATCGAAGTTTTCTACATCGCTGTGCGTATCGGTAAAATGCCGAGACGAGGTACTCGTAGGTAACCGGGTCTGTCTTTAACCAATTCACGATCCACTGGCGGGTGATAGTCCAGTGGCTTAGAATTCGACCTCTTAATCGAGGGGTCCGGGTGCGAATCTCGGTGGCACGCACCAATGACTGTGCAAAAAAGTTATATGCGCTTTATAAAATTAAATAAATATCACTTGCTGTTATGGTGAAGGAAAACATCGTGAGGTAACCTGCATGACTGAGAGTTTACAATAAAATGTTCTCAAAGGCATTTGAAGTCCAACCAACCCCCATTAGGCCAGCGTGGTGGAATAAGGCCTACATCCCTCTCATTGTGAGAGGGGACCCAACCCTGTAGATAGTAGTCATTAATGGGTTACTGACCATAAAAATAATTCTTTCGCTATGAAAAACTGTAACATTGACTCACAATCTCCGGCATCCACAGCTGGTCGTCAGGCCAGGGTGTGAGCTGCTCGTACAGGCCGTCCGGGAACGTGTTCACTTGCGCCGGGGTGTCTGAATATAATGGCCAATATGTTTAAGTTCTTAAAAGTAGTGTGTGTAGGGTGTGGCCTCAGAATCCAATGAGATACTATTGAAGAATTGACAAAGACGCTCGAAATCTATGCAAATCCAACTTTTCAATGGCTGCAATGACGACCTGAGTGGCGCAGTGGTTATTAAGCCGGTGCGCCACGCGTGGTGTTTCGATTCCCAGCAGAGCAGGGATTTGAATGATGAGTTCAAATTTCCATTTCTGGTCTGGGTGTGTGTGTTCTTGTCTTGTGTATATACATGGCAGCCACGACACAGGGAGCCCTAGTGTGGGGCTATGAGTGTGAAGCGCATGAAGACGCCAATGTACTAAAATACATACCACCAGTCCAGCCCTGCTGCTGGGTGGAATTGGTCCACACCATGCCGTCCACTGGACCCTCGAACCCCTCGAACTCGTTATCCCCGCTGCACTTGTCCAGCCCCCACTCCACCCAGGGGCTCCTCTCATCATCAGCCACGTAGTCCGCCCACGGGTTCTGAGGCTTATCGACCTGGTGGCACTCTTGGCAAGCGTGGATGGGTGCCAAGGACTGGGTGTGGAGCGTTGGCTGGGGGGTCACGGCTTCTTTATCTGGACGTAGAGTAAATACAGTCAGTTTTTTTACTTCTGTCCAATTATGTAAGCAATCTTGGTTAAGTAGCACCAATAAAGTCAGTTTTTTAATCTGTCTGATTAGGTTACCAATCTTGGCACTACATTTTATTTAAAGAAAGTTTTAAATTGCTTTAAAAAATAATTAAAAAAAAATACACTTACTAGATATTTGTTTTTAAATCTTTATAATGTTTACATTATTTTTAAATCACAAATTAAAATAAAAAGACCCGCTAAGATTGTTCATTAAATAAGACAAGTGTAAAAAAATGGACTACAAATTAGTTTAGCAGGCAATGATTAAAAAAACCAAAAATAAACGTCATACTATTAATTTCTTATATAAGCAGAGCACACAAACAGGCATACGGGCCAACTTAGGGTAAGTGGTCACAGTTGCCTACTGATACGAGCAACACCAGAAGAATAGACAAACATAATTATGTGAAAATTGTGCAGTTGTGAGAATATTACACAAATATGTGTCGAATTGAAGGAAAAGGAGGTTTCCTTTTTTGAAGTCGGTAAAATTATTTTGAATTAATTTAGTTCTCACCTGACTCGTCTTTGAGGAATGCATCATTTAGGGCATTGTCTTCATCTCCAATATTGTTAGTTTCTATGCAGTAGGTCTCATTCAATAGTTTTCTGTAACAGAAAGTTATAAACAAGGCTTTATTGTCAATGAGGACCTGAGCGCAATAACGTTAGTCCGTGCTAAATATCCTAATTTGGAAAGAAAGGACTCCAGAATGAATAAATACTTACGTATTGGTGTTTGTTTTGCACCTTTGTTTATCCTTCGGCCTCTTGGCGTCAGACGAAAGTTTCCACTTTTTCTGCTTCTTATAGAACTCGAGACGGTAAATGGCTATCAATTCGGGTTTAGTTTGCTTTTGTGCAGCCATGGTTCGGTTGAAACATCGGCTCTAATAAGATTTTGATACATCCACGATGAATTTTACGAAATAGATGTTGTTTTCGTTTTACCGGCATAAAGAAAGAATAATATGAAAATGAAGTGACTGACAATAGTGACAATATTACTAATACTGACAATTCATGACAATTGACATGTAAAACCATGAATGACTGTCAACTTGTCATGTCGCTCTGTCAAACAAAATTAAGCCTTTAGGCAAGTGGAGCTTATAGCAGCTTTTATTTACCATTTGCAAATATTTTTAGCTCATAGATCTTTGCATTTATATTATAGTAAATTCACGATATAATGTTTTATTTAATTTACTTAATTAATTCAAATACAGCCTTTGAAAAAATAAATCGTGTAACGGAACGTAATTATTTTTCATCGTTGGAAGAAATTATTTTGACAATTGACATTTTGACGTACGCTTCCGTGCGGGTGGTTGAGGCTGTCTGAGCCAACAATATGTCTTCAACAAGTTTAAAATTATTATTGTGCACGGTGTTATGTGTTTTAGTGAGTACGAACACGCAGACAATCCACAAACGTTTCGAGTACAAATATTCGTTTAAACCGCCTTATTTAGCACAAAAAGATGGTTCAGTGCCCTTCTGGGAGTATGGTGGCAGTAAGTATTACTTTTCTTGGTATTTTTCTATTATGCGTGGTCTTTAATTTGCATTTAATTGAAGAGGATGAGTTTCTTTGTGTGTAATACTCCTTGACAGGCTTATTTATGTTAGAAAATCCACAAAAAATGTATAAATTAGTCGTGTTGTTACGGTATATTACATTTGACAGAGACACGTCAGTGAAAACTGTCAGGTGTGACAGGGACAGCGTATACGTGGTCTTGGTAGGTGCGAAAGAGAAAGTGAATCGTTTCTGATCTTGTTTTTTACTTCCACGCCAGCAGCATCAATCATAATTTCGGATAAACTTAAAATATTTTCGTTAACGAATAATAATTATTATATTGTTGCAGTAAATAATGGATGAATGAATAATAATGTTGCATATTTGGTTTAAGTCAGAAATCTATTATTAAAATTTATTTCTAGTATTACTATAAGTTTTATTAATATTAATATTCATGAATTGTTTTATGCAAAATTATAATGAGAAGTTTAGTCATTTTAAAAGAGATCTAATTCCAGCCATATCTTAAATGTCAAACGCTGATTCTATCTTGCTTTATGGCTAAGTATAAATTATATTACAATAAAAAAATGATAATTTTTTAAAAGTATAAGTAAAATGTCTGCTACCTACATTCATTTACACTTCAATGGGTTATTCATTGAAAGTTCATCATTAATTTTAACTCAAAAGCTTTTATTGATTATTAGGTACAATTTGTGTACACTTTATGAGCATCATACATATTGCATTATAAATTATACATTCATTTCTCTTTTGTTATGAAGGATACAGTCCACTTTACACTATTTCCTTATGGGCTGATGTTGAAAATGCATATCCAGAGCACTGATGAAGTTGTCCAAATAATACACACTGACATGTGATAAATGTAATATGCTGTTATCACAAATTTTGAGAGCAATAGAGTTGGTGGATTTCCCATGCCTTTGAGAACATTGTAGAGAACTCTGAGGCATTTGGGATTATTCACATTTTCTTTTATTATTATAATAGGTGACATTCTAATCTATTCCGTACTAGACTTTGTCAGTGGCTTTGGCTGCATAGATTTTATAACTTAGTATCCGTCCATCCATCTTCATAAATTGACATAAATTTTTTTATTTTTCATTTATTATTTTCTTCAAATTTTATTACTTTCACAATAAATTTATAATAGTAGTAAGATAACACTCATAAGTTAGTGATTGGTAACAATTGTTGTTTAAACCCTGTTCTCACAAGTAAGAGGCTGAGTCAGCCACTGAGCATACCACTATTAACTATTCATCAACCTGTTAATATTCTTTGTTATATTAAACCTCAAAAAAGATTGCGCTAAATTAAAATGCATATATGTATTCAAGACAATATGAACCTAATCCACATAGAAATTAAGTACAAATTACTATGTATTTGATTTGCTGACTCCATAACTCATTACAGTGGAGTTAAATAACTCTGGTTGTTTATTAAAATTGAACCTTAATGCTTTCTAATTACAGTTCAATTTTAATTATGAGCATTCGCGAATACTGTATCTTGTTTATGAAATTGCTTCAATTGGAATTGGTACAAGTAGGCAGATTGTGTTTTGTAACTGTTATAGAAATATGAACTGTGCCGTGTTGTATTTAGGTGTAAATTTGTTTGTCAAGCATTATTTCAGTATGTAGGCTATTGGCGTTTCAGCAAAACATAAATATTTTCTGTGTTTGACTTGCATAATATGGCTATCAGTAACTTGCTTGTTAGCAGATAGCCCAGTGGCTTTAAATTCAGCCTCTTAAGAGGTCTGGGTTTGAATCAAACAAAATTGCAGTGTCACTACGTCCAACCACTAATGACTATTAAAAAAGTAATTTACACTTTATGAAATTCAGTATCATTTAACAGTGAAGGAGGACATTGAGCAAACCTGCATGCCCGAGAGTTCTTCATGATGTTCCCAAAGGCATGTGATATTAAAAAGTTATTATTGTAATGCAACAAAAATAAATGTCGAACTATATTATTTATACTCAAACTCAAACGCTTTTATTCATTATTAGGTACAATTTGTGCACACTTAATGAAAGTGATACAGATAAATTATACATTCTACATTCATCCGCTTTGATGGCCCCTCAGGCAAAACGTAGACTGGGAGAAAAAAGGGGGCGGAAAAAAACTCCCAGCACTCTTTTAAAAGTAAACAATACTTAGTCTATAATGCAGTATGGCTAGGTCCAATAAAGGAACACACGTGATTATTATAGTGATTAGTATATTTAGATTATTGATATCACAGAATTATGGTTAATCCACATAATCTCTATACTACAACTGGGTAACGGTAGCGAACATAATAATATTGTTTATAGAGGGGCTGATAAAGTGTGATAATTCCTTAACTTATTAAGGAAGTCATAAATTTTATGGATTTTTATAAGGACAATTCACAATCTATAGTAGTATCTTTTTCAATGTAATCATAGTCAACTCAAGTCAAAACCTTTTATTCAATATTATGTATAATTTGTGCATACTTAATGAATGTCATACATTTAATATTAAACATTCATACATTCACTGAGTACATATTCTAGTTTTTCATTTTGTGTGACCAAAATGAATTGTTCACTTTGAGCTATGTATATGCTAATTATATTATTACAATAAAAGTGACACTCAGTTGAGGTGACGCGGCGACAGCCTTATTTCTGCTGTGCAATACTATATTATTATGACCTCAATACAATATTGCTGAAGACTTGAGTCGTAATTTGTTTGCTGTTTGGGCAAAACTTTTGTTTTTACGAAACTATCGATAAATATAGAATTTCCCCTGAGGAAATAATCTTTGTATTTTATGGGGTATGTAAATCACTGCAGTGTCCCATAATAAATGGTGTATGACCGACTTGTATAAACAACTGTCTTGTTGCCATGGCACCCACTACACAGGGAATCATAGGGTGGCGTTCTGGTTGTTATTTATGGGCGTTTTGAAAATATCCGACACAGGTTGGCCACTAGTCCGTTTCTCCGCCAATACGCATTGGAGCGGCGTGGTGGAGTATGCTCTAGGCCTCCCCTATTGTGGCAAGAGTGCCCAACAGTGGGCCATACATACTCTGTCAGCCGGTAGCGGCGCGATACATTCAGTAATATGAGAACGCGCCTCACATACAATGCTAACCGTGCGTGACTGTAGTAGTAACGCGAATGTAGTACTTAAACAAAAGAATACGTCACACGCGTCATATCGACACTAGCCAATCGGAAGACGTATCCTCAATCGCGCAATCAAAGTTCCATAGAGTCTGTGCGTTCATACATACAGCTTGATTTGTTATGCGACGTACTCCGGCTACCCGTTAAGGGCATGTAGATAAGCTCGAACCTTCACCCGGAGGGCGGCCTGTGCTCCTTTTGCCTAAACGTGGTCGCCATTCGAGGACGTTTTTTCCCCATGCCTATAACTGACTAATCCGTCCACAGACGCGATAGCGTCGGGCGAGAGCGTGCGGCTCGCGCCGTCGCTGCGCAGCCAGAAGGGCGCGATCTGGACCAAGCAGCCGGTCAGCTTCGACTGGTGGGAGGTGGACATCATGTTCAAGGTCACCGGCCGCGGCCGCATAGGCGCTGACGGACTGGTGAGTTCATCGTACTCATTTTACTCTCAGATTAGTGTTGATGAGGTTTCCTTTTCCTCTTCCTCTTAATGAGGAAGCTACGCATTTCTGGTATCTACTTTCACGTCCTCTTCCGCTTTCTCTCAAATTAAGAGGAATTTATGAGAAATTTTGTGTGTCCTTGGTTCACAAATCAAAGGGAATCAAGTATCAATAGGATTCCCTAGCCAGCCTATTTATTTATTTATATAGTTTTTACTGTTTTTCCCTTACTCAAGCCGTTCCTCTTCCTCATGAATATATCCTCATCCTCTTACTTTGTGCTTGATACTTCCTCTTACTGATCCTCATAACTCCTTCCTCATCAACCCTATTTCAGATTTCAGACATTTAAGACGTACATTCATCTCACTGTGAGAGGAGACGCGACGTTGCAGGGGGTCACTAATGCGTGACAGACATTTTTCAGAGGAACAATCAAAGCAAGGCCTAAGTCTGTAGGAGTTTTGAAAATTTTGCACCAGAAATACACAAATAGAGTTGCTACTTATAAAAGTGGACGATGAATCAATAGAATTAATGAAATGAATCTTCCATCAGCTTATGTGATTATGCCTGTGGAGCGGCCGTACTCCGATAACGTCATATCAACGTCGTTCGAATTAGGAAACTTCGATAGCGTGATTCAGGACACCCGTGGCGCCATCTCTTGATGAGTGGCGGAAGTCGCCACTGTTCCATCTAGACTAGTTCTTTGGCAGCACTTCCTAGGCACAGTGGAACGATTGAACTGTTTTATATGATATTTTCACATGATCCAACGTGTCTCCCCAGGCGTTCTGGTACACGACGCAGCGCGGCGACTACAACGGCGACGTGTTCGGCTCGTCGGACCGCTGGAACGGGCTGGCGGTGATCTTCGACTCGTTCGACAACGACAACAAGCACAACAACCCCTACATCATGGCCGTGCTCAACGACGGCACACGGAGCTTCGACCACAAGAGGTGCGTGTTGTTTGGCTATACAGTATAGGGTAACGGACCAGATATAGGTCCTTGGGGTACGCCACTTGATGTAATAGACATAAGGAATTATGATCAACTAGACTGTGCTGTGTGGATTTTAGAACTTGCGGTTATTGTGACTAAACTATGGTAGTTAGATATGTGCTCTCGCGGACTTTTTTATAGATCTTAATAAGACCTACAAACCCGTAGCACATCATTTTGTTCTCTTGTCAATAGTTTTTGCAGCGCACGCATAAATAGGTTTTCGATTAAATTTTCTTACGGATCCCTAATTTTTTTCCAAAATAAAAAATAGCCTATAACCTTCCTCTATAAATATACTATCCAACACTGAAAGAATTTTTGAAATCGATCCAATAGTTCCTGAGATTAGCGCGTTCAAACAAACAAACAAACTCTTCAGCTTTATAATATTATTAGTATAGATTACTGGATAGTACAAATCTTCTGGCGCTTCCAAGGTAGATGCATACACTTGATGAAAGTCAGATTATACAATTCAACATGCTATAGTACAATCGTCTGTTACGAGCGCCTCTCTATGTGTACATCATGGCCGTGCTCAACGACGGCACTCGGAGCTTCGACCACAAGAGGTGCGCGTTGTTTGGCTATACAGTCGATGCTATAGGCGAGCGGACCAGATATAGGTCCTTGGGGTACACCACTTGAAGTGACACTGAAGTAGACACAAGGAGTTATGATCAATAGGGTATTTCGCACCATGCAAGGAAAAATCCAAAATTATGTAATATTGATAGATTTTGTTGAAAGCAAGTGAAAAATGGCGATTTCTGTTCTAAAAAATGTAGTATACATTTATTATTTCAATTTTAAAATTCAGGTTTTTTAATCTGTTTTTCAAATGTCAAAAACGCTATACGCGTCAAAAACGCTATAGTCATTAGCAGTGTAAATAAACAATGGAGTATAACTTTCTTCTTTTACTGAGATGTATTGTTTACACCGCCGTGACGTCACAAGCATGGCGGCCGAGACAGTGTTTTCGCGGGGATTTTTGAAATTTAAATTGAAAAAATTTTCCAATTTTTTATGGGTTTTTATGAGTTACGAATTCATATAAAAAGCTTTTTGACATAGGCCGTAATACCCTATTACTGGACAGTACGGATCTTTCGGCGCTTTCAAGGTATACAGGGCCGAGGGCTTAACGTGCCCTCCGAAGCACCGATACGCGCATTCGATCCTACTGCAAAGCAAAAGGTGGGTTATGCGTTCGGCAGGTTTGTAAGTGTGTGTGTATTTTAAACTATTAATTTGCATCGAACCACCGGTGGTCCGACTGCTATTGTTTAACTATTGTGTCTGTTTACTGGACTAAACTAGACTGGACTATGTTAAACTGTATAAAACATCTGTAGTGCTTATTTAAATCGTTTCCCATGTTGTCAGTGACGGCGCAACCCAGCTGCTGTCGGGGTGTCTGCGCGACTTCAGGAACAAGCCGTTCCCGACGCGCGCCCGCATCGAGTACTACCTGAACACACTCACAGTTTACTTCCACAATGGTAAGTGGCTTTCGTACCATTACGAGTATGTGCCAATGGCAGAAGCGGTGATAGCCCAGTGGCTTAGAATTCGACCTCGAATCGAGGGGTCCGGGTTCGAATCCCAGTGGCACGCACCGATGACTGTAAAAAAGTTATGTGCGCTTTATAAAGTTAAATATCACCTGCTGTTACGGTGAAGGGAAACGTCGTGAGAAAACCTGCATGCCTGAGAGTTCACAAAAAATGTTCTCAAAGGCATGTGAAGTCCACAAACACGCAGTAGTGGTGCGTGGTGGACGGCGGCCTACATCCCTCTCATTGTGAGAGGAGACCGACCCGCCAGTGGGTCATCAATGGGTACTGACATGTGGCAATGATGAAGCACGCATACCCCCGCTGCTTGATTAGATCCCGAGCGATCAAAAAAGTCAAGCAACTATGGGCGCGGTCAGCACCTGGATGGGTGACCGCTAGTGGCGAATTACACGCGCTAACGTGCTTCGGAGGGCACGTGAAGCCGTCGGTCCCGGTTGTTATCGATACGACAGCAGTCGTTAAACCTCGTCGGAGACCTTATGGGCGGAACCTTATGAAAACATGCGACACGGGTTGACCACTGGCCCGTTTCTCGACGAATCCGCATTCAGCGACGTGGTGGAGTTTACTCCAGGGCTTCCTCTGTTGTGAGCTACCCGCGCCCAACAGTGGGCTTCGAAAGGGAGGAGGAGGGTGTTCTCTGGGCCTCTTTCAGGGAAGAGACGAGTGCTTAGTGTAAACAGGGAAGAATGGAATTGTTGTTTTTACTTTTTTCTCGCATTTTTTCAGATTTTCTTACCGCTTAAACTTTCTTTGGACTCACATGATCTTATTGAAATAAAAATCAGCGAAATAGGTCCAGCCCTTCTTGAATTTTAGGGGCTAACGAATAGCTATTAATTTTTGTAAAGTCCATTTTTATTCTCTTGTTATATTTGGTGAACAATCTTAGCATGTCTTTTTATTTTAATTTGCGATTAAAAAATAATGCAGACACAAAATAATAAAAATTTAAAAACAAATTGTCATTTAATACAGAAACAGATTTCTAGAAACTATAATTTATTTTTTTAATGCAATTTTAAACTTTTTTTCAATAAAAAGTAGTGCCAAGATCGTTTACCAAATATGACAAGAGTATAAAATTGAACTGTACGTATAGATTCATCATACATCCTTCCCTCCCCAGGTCTAACCAACAACGAGGCGGACTACGAGCTGTGCTTCCGGGCCGAGAACGTGGCCTTGCCGCGCGGAGGCCACTTCGGGCTGTCCGCCGCCACGGGAGGCCTGGCCGACGACCACGACGTCATCCACCTGCTCACCAGCTCGCTGCACACCACGCAGCAGGCCTCCGGTCAGTACACACTCCTCGGGAGGCCACGTGAGGGGAGGCCTCTTGTCAACGGGACACAAATACAGATCAGCAAATAGCTAAAGAGCCCGCCGCTGTTTCGATGACGTCGTCTAGCGACCAGGGTCTGCCAATATTTATGCAACCTCAATCAATAATATTCAAGAGCGGTGATAGCCCAGAGGCTTAGAATTCGACCTCGAATCGAGGGGTTTGGGTTCCAATCACAGTGGCACGCACCAATGACTGTAAAAAAAGGTTATGTGCGCTTTATAAAATTAAATATCACCCGCTGTTACGGTGAAGGAAAACATCGTGAGGAAACCTGCATGCCTGAGAGTTCACAAGAAATATGTTCTCAAAGGTATGTGAAGTCCACCGACCTGTGTTAGGCCAGCGTGGTGGACAGTGGCCTAAAGTCTTCTCTTTAAATAAATAAAGAAAGGTAATACTACTGAACCCGAGTGATCCGCAGTAGTAGTGAATACTTAGCCACACACAAATAAAGCCACGTATTCAGTGAGCAACAATGTTTCGGATACACAGTTTCTGAAACATCACGTAAATTTTCCAGGAACAATGTTTCGGAAACTCTGCCGTCCACACAGTGTAGCTTAGGTCATGTCGCCCGAGGAAGTAGTATTGTTATGTGGTGTCTACATTCGTTTTTACAGTTCTATCATTTAAAGAAAGTTTCATCGTCCCACACTACAGCCATATTTATAAACAAATGTTTAGACGCGTCCACACTCTCATGCACCTGTTGCGCAACTAGATTGTTTCTATGTTCTCCGCCGGAAGTGGGGGTGGGGAGCACCGAAACATACCGATAAACTCGTAGTGTTTACAGAAACAAAATTATTTAATAATTATTCTAAAACTGATTTGTTTCAGAAACAAAATGTTTTGTTTCAAAAACAAAATCTACGTTTATAAACAATTGTTGGTCAGTGAATATGTGGCTTTAATACTAATGTCAAATGCCGTTCGCAGCGGGCCAGCAAATGAGCAGCGACGAGCAGCAGAAGCTGTCGCAGGAGTACGCCGACTACCAGAAGAAGCTCGACCAGCAGATCAAGGACTACCGGAAGGAGCACCCCGACGAGGTACGCCTCGTGTCTCGTGCCTCGTGTCTTGTGCCTTGTGCCTCGTGCCTTATCTTACACCCCCTAAAATAATTTACATATGCCATCATAAAACATAACTTGTTAATAATTAATACTACATAATTCTACCGTAATTAATAAGTCGTGGGATTTGAAGGCCTCTTGAAACGATTGCCATTTTTATGTTTCGATGATCAGTCGGTGAGTGAGTGAGTGACAGAATCTCTCCGACAAGGTTTAACGACTAACATCGTATTGATAACAATCGGGACTCGTCGAGCAGTTTCAAGAGCAAGGATACAACGAAGCAACCTTTCTATTCAATAGTATCCGGTCGCGCTAATGCAACTCTCTCTCTCTCTCTCTCTCCGTCCGCAGGTGAAGGACAAAGAAGGCGAGTTCGAGGACTGGTTCGAGTCGGACGGGCAGCGGGAGCTGCGCCAGATCTTCCAGGGGCTGGGCGTCATCCAGGACGTGATGCGCGACCTGCACAAGAAGGTGGACGAGGTGAGTGCCGCCCTATGCGGCCATGCAATATTACGGCCTATGTCAAAAATCTTTTTATATGAATTCGTAAGTCATAAAAACCCATAAAAAATTTGAAAAACAAATTTTTACAAACAAATATTATGTAAAAAAAGACTTTTCAATTTAAATTTCAAAAATCCCCGCGAAAACACGGTCTCGGCCGTCTCGGCGCTGTTGCCATGCTTGTGACGTCACTCGCAGCGTATACAATACATGTTTTAGAACATTTATTGTATACGCTACATTTTTTAGAACAGAAATCACCATTTTTCACTTGCTTTTAACAAAATCTATCAATATTACATAATTTTGGATTTTTCCTTGCATGGTGCTAAATACCCTATTGTCTTATAAAATTTGTGTCCCACTGTTAGGCTCGAATTTCTTCCCACAGCGAGGGGAGGGCTGGAGCGTAATAGACGCTTTTCCAATGCGGACTGGTGGAGAAACGGGCTAGTGGCCAGCTTATGTCGGATGAACCGCCAATCGGGCCTGTGACGAGGTTTAACGACTGCTATCGTATCGATAACATCAGGGACCGTCGGCTTAACGTGTCCTCCGAAGCACGGAAGCGCGTGTAATTCGCCACCAGCGGTCACCCATCCAGGTGCTGACCGCGCCCGACGTACTGAACTTTTTCGATCGCTTGCGATCTACTCAAGCAGCGGGGCTGTGCGCGCTGCTCGAGTGGTATGATAGTGTGATACGAATCTGTTTCCAGGTGATCGGCAAGCAGGCCAACTCGATGTCGCTGCTGTCGGCCGTGTACAGCCAGAGCCAGGGCCCGCCGCAGCAGCTGCAGCCCGGCCAGGCGCCGCCGCCGGTGCGTGCCGCAGCGTCTGATCTAATGCAATCGAACCAAACGATTTATTACACGCTTTATATTAGCTTCTCCTAAATACCACACAATACACTAATTTGATACAATTATTCCATTTTTCAATTTGAAGATAAAATAAGATTTATGTCAAAAGTTTTCGATTTTACACCTTGGGTTACAACATCGCAATTTTCTTACGGATCCCTTATTTTTTAAAAATAAAATATAGCCTATAATCTTCCTCAACACTGAAAGATTTTTTAAAATCGGACCAGTAGTTCCTGAGATTAGCGCGTTCAAACAAACAAACGAATTCTGCAGCTTTATATGTATATTATTAATTAATAATAATTAATATTAATAAATTAATAATAGATAATTGATTAATTGTTATGTTCCAGATGCCGTCTCTGCCCATCGGCAGACAGGACTGGGACGCGCTGGTCACCAACAACCAGATCGTCATCAACACCATCGCTGAGCTCAAGTCAGTACACATAACGCCATATTTATTATCCATTCAGCTCTTTGATGTCCACTGCTGGCCTCCCCTACTCGACGCCTCCGCCCGGTGCTGGGCGCTCTGAATGCAACGGTTTGACGCTGCCTTCTTCAGGGCCTTGATTCTGTATGACCATTCACACTCGTATCGCGGCGATGTCGTGTCTTACCCGTGATAAAAAGTCACAAAAGGCTTAAAAGTCGTATCATGACAATCTATTGTGTGCCTTATAGAATAGACATTGAGGTTCCTTGTCGTGCCGAGTTCATGGAATGACGTACGGTTGGATGACACACGATATCGGCACGAAATCATTTGGGACTAAGTGAATTAAGGACCTGTTCGGGAGGCGGTCTGTGCTCCTTATGAGTTTTCGCGGTCGCCGATAGAGGGCCTTACTTCCCGTCGGTTGCGACTCTAATTTGCGAACTTTGAGAGCTATGTCGGTCACCTTCGTCCTTCTACGGAGTTCATTATTTCTGACTGTCTCATAGAGAAATACCGAGCATAGTTCTCTCCGTTGCCCGTTGACTCAAGCTCAGCTTGTTTATCAGCCGTAGGTCATCACTGGCAACACACATTGCTCGAACACAGTCGACTTGAGCCTCTGAGGTACATCGGACGTCAAGACGTGTCGTAGCTTTAAAACTAACCGGCGTATAGTAAAAGCGACTTTATTCTGTCCACAGAGGGTTCATAATCGAGGTGTCCCGCAAGTCGGACGCTCTGATCGCGGCCAGCGGCGGGACGGCGGCGCAGCCGATCACCCCGCAGTACATCAGCGAGATCAGAGATAACTTCAACAACCTGAAGCAGAGCGTCGCTGGCGTCTCGCAGAGGTAATATCGACCGTATTGGGAGCTAAATAAGGTCCAAATTTCAATGGTACTTGGTTATGTTTTGATTTTTTTTTTTTTTTTATGTTGCTTACAACAGTTTGTCATGTCAGTACCCATTAATGACCCACTACAGGGTCGGGTCTCCTCTCACAATGAGAGGGATGTAGGCCGCCGTCCACCACGCACCACTACTGCGGGTTGGTGGACGAACATACCTTTGAGAAATTTTTTTTTTTGTGAACTCTCATGCATGCAGGTTTCCTCACGATGTTTTCCTTCACCGTTACAGCGGGTGATATTTAATTTGATAAATCGCACATAACTTTTATTACAAAGTCATTGGTGCGTGCCACTGGGATTCGAACCCGGACCCCTCGATTCGAGGTCGAATTCTAAGCCACTGGGCTATCACCGCTTTACAACAGTTTACAACCATTAAATTCACAAATACTATGAAAGCTTTCACACTGCGTGCGACTTAGTTGACGTAAGACTAATTTGCACGCAGTGTCGCTCACACTGCGTGCGAATTAGTGCTCCCATGGTATTTGAAAGGTAAAAGCACGCACGTATACGCACGAATAGCATTCGTACGAAATCGTTACCAACCGACGACCTGTGTGGCGCAGTGGTTAAGACACCGGTGCGCTGCGCGGAGGGTCCTGGGTTCGATCCCCAGCAGAGCAGAGATTTGAATGAAGAATTTGAATTTCTGTTTCTGGTCTGTGTGTGTTGTGTTCTCGTCTTGTGTGTGTCCACGGCACGACACAGGGAATCCTAGTGTGGGGTTTTGAGTGTGAAGCGTTATTTATTTATAAAAAAACCTGAGCGCGGTCTTAGACCTCATTCAAACAGGTGTAGAATTATTTTTTTTTTATATTTAAATATACATAATTCGAGATTAAATTTTAATGTAATTCATACTGTAATGGCTTTATCTGGCAACGGATTTATATAATAAATGAAACGATATGTTATGTATGTTTTGCTATAGGTTGTCGAGTCCGCCAGTGACGGCGCAGCCCGTGTGTCCCGCCGTGTCGTGCGCCTCCACCACCGCGCTGCTGCTGGCCCTCGCCTCGCAGCTGCTCGTCGTGTTCCTCTACACCCTGTACAAGTCAGTATACACTATATACTATACACTATATACTATACACTATATACTATATAGTTACACCACAGGCTCCCCGAGTGGTCCAGCACCTCCGGCGGTCTACGGAGTACTCTACTGCGGTCTACGATGGCCTGACCAAAAATGGGGGTTCACAGACCACCGCGAAAACTTATCTGGCTATATTTATCTAGCTATATTTATCAACATTTTAGATCTACACTATTATATTGAAGCTAGATAAATTTTCCTGGTGTTTGATGAGAAAAAAGTCTACTTACGTCTCGCTGTGAGCCTAATCCATAAGCTCAGGATCGCTCAGAGGGCAATGGAGAGAGCTATGCGCGGTATTTCTCTACGGGACAGAGTCGGACGTGATGAAATCCGTAGAAGAACGAAGGTGACCGACATAGCTCTTAAAATGGACGGTTTGAAAACATCCAACACTTCTGAATGAACACCTTTTGTTCTTTAAATTAACTTGTTTTTATTATTCTTTAAATTAACTTTAATTTCTATTAAACATAAAATAATGTTTGTTCCCAGAGAGAGAAAGGAAGCTCAAGCGAAGAAGTTCTTCTAGAGGGAGAGGGAGAGAGAGAGAGAGAGTGAGTGACGTCACAGGCTTCACACTACTTACCAAGTAACGCGCGAAGCGACTGCTCAATGTATCAGCGGTTTAGTGTTATGTAATAAGGTAAATTCACACTACCTATTCCGATCCTTGGTAATAATACGTCTTGCATAATGCCTAACTGTGGAGTCCATTTTTTCTACTTGTCCAATGTGGTAAACAATCTAAGCGCGTCTTTTTATTTTAATTTGCAATTTTTAAGAACGCAAACGCAAAATTATAAAAATATGAAAACAAACAGTAATTTAATACATACTGAAACAGATTTCTATTAACTTTATTTTTTAAAGCAATTTAAAACTATTTTTTAATAAAAGGCAGCGTCAAGATTGTTTACGAAAAGACAATAAAAACGGACTGTACTGTAATCTATATAGGTTTGGAAATTGTAAGTGAAATGAGTCTTGAAATTTTGGTCACAAAAAAGGATCAGTCAGTATAAATACTTTGTACAATATTTGTTGTATGTTGTATATTCGCGTTAAGAAAATAGTGATTGATTTTTCAAAATTCCAATGATGCAGTTATAGTTTTCATCAAAATCGTTCCTTAGGCTCCTTTCAGTATTTTTCGATATTCCTCAGAGTTTCGTATATCCCCACCCACGCACACTTGAAAAATTCACCCTGTATATACGCACAGCGATGTAGAAAACTTCGATAGCGTGATTCAGGACCGTGTGGCGCCATCTCTTGGCGAGTGGCGGAAGTCACAAGGTCATAGCGGGAAAGAGAGTGATTTTTAATGTTTTTAAATACTCCACAAAGTCTGGCGGTCATAACGTGTGGAGATAGAGCAGAGAGGAAAACGGCTAAGGCATGTTGTTTCTGAAAATACCGATTGTAAAATTGCTAGAACATACAAGGAAACGAATGCTTTAAAATACTGTGTAATGTAAAGATTGGTTTTATATTAATGGTTTATTAACCACAGGACAAAGACGCCTTTACTTTGACACTTATAAGTCACTATTGTCTTAACCCGAATAGACCGTAAATGGTGTGTGTAAAAGAGTGAGAAGTAAACCTTTCTGCATTTGAAATAACTTTTTTCTACTGGCTTTTTTTTTGATTATTTTTTTATAATGAGAGGTGGACGTTATATGAAATTGATGTTAGATTATATAAGTAGGTTATGGATTATAAATATGTAACGTATGTATGGATATCGCTATGGTATCAGAGATTGGAGCAAAAATATGTTGGTTATTTGTTAGTATTGTCTCAATAATTATTGGTACTTAATAAAAGTTTAAAGTTTTCAAAAAAGTTTGTTAGCTAATAGAAGTTAATAATTATAATTAGTTTTGTCATAACTAACATTGACATTTAACTTTTTTATTAATGTTTTTGAGGTCATAAATAACAGCATTTTGGTTACAAATATTCTTGTGTTTTATGATGTAACATACATACTTGTTATAATGAAGACTTGAGATTAAAAATATTTTTGGGAAAACATTTTGTTTATGTATAGAATCTTTTCAAACATAAATACTCGCTAAAAGACAATCGTCATTTATCTTTGGTTATAAACTATTCAATTCAAACATTTATATTTCAACTATATAAATATACTACTTTTACTTTTACCATCTACTTTTATCATATATTAAAATACAGATGTTTGTTAAACTTTTGATAAATATTGCGAAATTTTTAGTTTTATTTTAATGTTTCCATAGAAAAAGGAAGTAAATAGAACGGCAATAATTACTTAATAGAAGCTAGAGGCTAGAGCCATAGTAGCTCGTCCGCGCAGGTACCGTACCGCCAGCCTCGTAACCCGTCGTGAAGCAGTATGTTCTTCATGTGTTGTTGCGGCTGGGGAGGTGTGGTTGCCGGGGATGCTTTATATGAGGCAAACATCTTAGTCCTCGTGAGTAGCGAAGCACCCCCATACTACCTCTTTTTGATCGTATGTGGCCCTTCTATCTACTTTCTACTTCTATGGTATTTCCTTTCAATCCTCACTAAATAAATATTAATAATATATTTCTATCTTAAATAGAGTTTTATTTCGGAACTAACTAATAAGCCTTTTTTTAAACTTTTTTGTTGTGAATGTAGCTTTTAATGGTTGTAAACTGTTGTAAACACGGCGAAGTCTCGAACATTGTGTTGTCTGAATGTGAACAATGTGCGTTGGAGTATTTTTATCTGTTTATATTATTGAAAAGAAATCTTCCATTAGGTAAGCGGTGTGGAGTTTGTGACTAGTTAAATACCAACTCGAGTGTATGTATGCGCGTAAGTGAAATTATTTCTGTACATAATATTTATATTTCTCTCTAGTAAAATTTTATTATTTGTCCAGTCTAGTGTTTTATTTCGTTTATCGTATGAACATGTTATCGTTCATTTAGCATCCTTTCTTACGTCCGTTCCAAAAGCTTTTATTGTAACTTGTGGATTGGTGGAGAAACGGGCTAGGGGCCAACCCGTGTCAGATGTTTTCAAACCGTCTAGTGCTAGGCCTCCGACAAGGTTTAACGACTGCTACGTATCGGTAACAATCGGCACCGACGGCTTAACTTACCCTCCGAAGTTTGCGCGCGTGTAATTCGCCACTAGCGGTCACCCATCCAGGTACTGACCGCGCCCGACTTTTTGGTGAGATGAATACAAAACATAGGTATTAGATGGACCTTTGATGGAGAACAATAATAAGAAGTTTTAGGTGTTCAATAAAAAAGCTCCGCGTTTTAAAATCACATCATTACTAGAGTCGTCCATATTTCTTTAAAACTTGAAACAGTGCCATCTATTGACGATTTTATCATTTTATTTAGTTCTCATAGAATCCGCTCCATTAACATTTAAGTGGCGCATGAGGGGCATGGGGTAGGCGGGAGCCGCGGGCCGAAGATGCCCGATTCCTAAAATCATCGGGTCTTGTCAGGCTCTTAACTTTTTCCATCGCTTGCGATCTACTCAAGCAACGGGGCTATTGGCGCTTGTACCCAACCAAGCTTCTGCAACCTACATAACGTGTATCACACGAAAGGTCGTGACTTGTAAAATACAAAACAGCATGAAAAGTTTTTTTTTTAACATTGTTCTCGAGTTTTAGCGAGACTAACGAACAGCGATTTATTTTTATTTTATAGACTTATTGTCACTCCAAAATATATGGTATCAAATCGCTCTTGACTAGTAAAATACAAAACACGATAAAAAGTTTGTTTTTAAGAGTATATTCTTAAAGTAAGGTTACATTACGACCTGAGTGGCGCAGTGGTTAAGACATCGGGGCGCTGCGCGGAGGGTCCTGGGTTCGATTCCCAGCAGAGCAGAGATTTGAATGATGAGTTTAAATTTCTGTTTCTGGTCTGGGTGTGTGTGTTGTTGTCTTGTGTGTGTCCATGGCACCCACGACACAGGGGATCCGAGTGTGGGGCTGTGTGTGAAGCGTTATTTACATATTTATCGTTGCTTTTTCTCGAAGGGAAAAAAAGTTAAAAATATTTTTTTAGTATAATTTATGATTGTTTCTTCTCGAAGGGATAGAAAGGGTGGTCCGTCCACTTGTACTGCGGGATGGTCCTGTAGTTCCTGTCGAAGGTCTTGAGTACGGCCCTCTCCTCATCAGTCAGCTGGAAGTCAAAGATGTCGATGTTCTGTTCGATGCGGGATTTCGTCAGCGATTTTGGGATCGGGATGATGCCTAACTCCACCTGGAATTAAAATTGGTGAAATTAGGTATTAGCTGTAGTAAAAGGTGATAACCCAGTGGCTAAGATGTGAAGTGGTTCATTTGACTGGGAAGGCCACGTAGGCCACTTGATGTAATGACCACTGCAGCGCATGAACGCCCGCTTCCAACTTCAAATAGACAAAAAACAAGTTTTCTGCGATAAAAACCTACAGTTCATTTTTATTCCCTTGTCTTATTTTTGTAAACAATCTTGGCACTACTTTTTATTAAAAAAAAAGTTTAAAATTGCTTTAAATAAATAAATTATAGTTTCTAGAAATCTGTTTCTGTAAATGACAATTTGTTTTTAAATTTTTATAATTTTGTGTCTGCATTATTTTTTAAATCGCAAATTAAAACAAAAAGATATTATAGCGCGGCAACTTTGAATCCAACGGTCCGCTGCCTTCTTCAGGTCGTCAGTCTACAAGTAGGAGGGCTGTCTGTGCTCCGTTTACCTAAATTTGTAATTTAATGTAAGTAATTATCTGCTTACAATATTTGCTTACCTAAGAATGGTAAATATAGATTGATAAAAATACTTTGTAACCACTCCATAAATACCTATATTTGTGCAAATAAACGTTTTGTGTTTAAGTTGTCATCAGACACGTTTGTGCCGACACTTTGATAAAACCCTGTCATATGTGATTCAAGTTCGTACCTAGGTATATCGGTGTTATATGTTTACAATTTACTCAGTTTTGTAACAGACCTTGGTGAGGTCTGACGGCTTTAACTAACTAAGAAATAGTAAAGTTAGTTCAATCATGAAATATAGTTTGAAGATATTCCTCGTATCACTTGTTCTGGAAGTAAGTAAAGTTTATTACTTTAATATAACTTTAACCCACCAAAAACATGAAATAATCAAATTTAAATAAAAAGAAATGATCATATTATTATAAAGTATTTTATGAACATTAATATTTGCATACCTAAAAATGGTAGATATAGAATGATCAAAATAAAGTTATAACAACACTCGACATTTGTGCAAATAAACGTTTTGTCTTTGTTTTTTTTTCTTTGTAAATACGTATTGTAAGGTTGTGAGAAATGAATGTTTAAAGAACACTTTTATAAAACAAGCATTTACACTTTATAATGCAAAAATTCGAACTGGCAGTGGTACAAAAAATTGATGTTATTTTTCGTACGTATGTACAATATGTACATCACAACAGGATGCGGTAATGGTCTGTGAACATTAAAAAGCTAGTGCTAATAAATATGTTTGATTATCATAATTATTTATTTTTAAGTCAAGGGGCTTTAAATGCTTGTGAAGATTTTTGCTATTTTTCTAACACCGTGAGATGAGAGGCTCCGTCCGCGTGGAATTCTAAAATAAAAGTAGCCTAAGTTACTCCTTATTACATCAGATATCTGCCTTTGAAAGTTCCGTCAAAATAGGTCCAGCCATTTCAGAGATTAACCGGAACAAACAAACAGACAGACAGACAAAAAAATTGAAAAAAATGTGGTATATGTACCGTGTATACATACATATATATACATTTAGCAAAAAGCGGTTATTTTTATATTAAAGACAGACACTCCAATTTTTTTGTAAGTCCCAAATATACATCGAGTTATAGCTAAGATAAAATTTGCTTAGTAATTTTCCAGTTTTTTTCCTGTACAGCTCGCCAGGATTGTATGCAAGGAAAAACTCCCACGGGCTGGGCTTATCTTTAAAATGAACCAAATAAAGATTTATTTATTTATACAGTCACACTTCCTACCATTATTTTTTATCCTACAAACATGTCTTTTTTACGGATGCATACTGCAATTTTGCGATTTCTTGTTGCAAGAAAATTACGTGATGTGTGCAAAGAGGCAAATTAGCATTAGCTCCTTACATTGGCAAAGACGATTATATCTAGAGTTGTTGACCTTACATACCGCACGACTATAGTGAATAGTCATAGTACCTATAGGTACACGTATTAATTACTTATCCTACTATTATATACGAGTAGGTACAGAGCGAATTTTTCAAGTGTGCGTGAATGGGGAAACCCGAAACTATGAGGAATAGCGAAAAAAAAGCAGTCTGGTTCCCGATTTTGATGGAAACTAAAATGTCTAGCTAGGAACCCATTAATAAAAAAAAACCCTTGTATTATTACACCATTAGTGTCACTAATGAGGAACGTATCCTGCAAAGGTACGATATTTTAAGCTAAGCATTAGCCTACTAAACTGTATTTTAAGATTTTTAAGCCAGCATCTTCGTCCTCATGAGTAGCAGAACACCCACTTACAACCTCAAATAGGATTTCTGTCCTATTTGCATATGGGTGGCCATGGGCTGCAGAGACCACTTTACATTAGGTGGCCTTCATGCGTGTTTGTTACTCGTACAATAAAAAATAAGACACTGTCGGCATGCAAGTTTTTTGCTCTCAACGCCAGTAATTATGGATGTATAACGAATTGCAAAATTAGGTATTTACTGCTCGTAAACAGGATACCAGAATGATTGAATAGAATAATATATTGACTGTATTGTCCTACAACATGTTCTTAGTTTAAATCTGGTTAGTAACACCATTAAAGGCATGTCTTTAAGCATAGCTAGCGTTAAAAGCCAGCTAAAAGACCTTATGACCCATTAGTGACCCATAATACGGTTGGAGCTCCTTTCACAATGAGAAGGATGTAGGCCACAGGTCACCAAAATGGCTTAGTGCGGGTTGGTGGGCTTCACATGCCATTCAGAATATTATTGTCTGTTAATATATGAATAACTGACAACCGATGGGGAAGACAGGTCCTCGACTGGCAATCACGTTTAGCCAAAAGGAGCACAAGCCGCCCTCGTGCCAGACCTAAAGAGAACAGCGGGAAACCATATTGCATTCAGAGCGCCCAGGAGCGGGCGGAGTAGCGTCGACTAGGGGAGGCGCGTGTCCAGCAGTATAGTCCACTACCGCCAAGGTCTGGAAGGAAGGAATATATGAACGTTTTTTGACAGATATGCAGTGGTTCGCAAGTGCCAACGGTGAAGCTCAATGATGGGCGGGAAATGCCAGGGTTCGGCTTCGGGACTTGGCTGGGCTTCCAGCAGAACGCAACCCCGGTAAGTTGTGTTTTAAATATTGAACTTTACTGTTTTAAAAATGTGAAAGTTTGTGAGGATGGATGGATGTATGTTTGTTACTATTTCACGCAAAAACGGCTGAACAGATTTGGATGGAATTTGGTATTGTACATAGATTATAACCTGGATTAATAGGATACGTTTTATCCCTCTCTGTAATAGCCCAACATTGGGATTTCTGTCCTGCCTGGGTGCCATGGACACACACAAGACAAGAACACGATCTCCATACCAAAGACTTCATATGGAGACTACCAGAGAAAAAGTTAAATTAGGTTAAAGTTTTCAATTTTTCAAAAATAAAATAAGCTTATAGCAAAATTTTATGGACACCATAGTTACTTTACATCACTTATAGTGAGTTTGACGGCGAAATAAGAAAATAATTTGAGTTTTTTTCCCCGAAAAAATTTCTCTTCTTTTTTCTTAATTTCAACTAAAATACATATAACTATCATAGTAACACTGCCTAGAGTGAGTTCGACGGTGAAATAAGAAAATAATTTGGGTTTTTTCCCCGAAAATGTTTCTCTTATTTTTTTCTCTATTTCAACTAAAATACAATATATAACTATCATAGTTACACTGCCTAGAGTGAGTTCGACGGCGAAATAAGAAAATAATTTGAGTTTTTTCCCCGAAAATGTTTCTCTTATTTTTTCTCAATTTCAACTAAAATACATATAACTATCATAGTTACACTGCCTAGAGTGAGTTCGACGGCGAAATAAGAAAATAATTTGAGTTTTTTCCCCGAAAATGTTTCTCTTATTTTTCCTCATATTCACTAAAATACATATAACTATCATAGTTACACTGCCTAGAGTGAGTTCGACGGCGAAATAAGAAAATAATTTGCGTTTTTTCCCTGAAAATGTTTCTCTTATTTTTTCTCAATTTCAACTAAAATACATATAACTATCATTAAAACCTTCGAAATCATATTGGAAGATGTTTATATTATTATATATGTATAGTGTTAATATTGTTATCTAAAACGTTCCCTGATTTTAGGTGTGTTTATCGACACATTTATAAAACGTTTGCAGGGTGTACTGGAGACGGTGAAGGACGATTCAGTGCAGAAGGCAGTGGAGGCCGCCATCGACACTGGGTACAGACACATCGACACCGCCGCCATATACGACACTGAGGATCAGGTTACTCCTACACTTTCTCAATTATTATATATAATAATTATTATAGTTCTATTAGCAAGGTGCCATAAGATGCAACGGATCGGAAAGATAATAAAACGTTCTTAATATCTTTATTTTATTATATTACAGGTTGGACGTGCAATTAACAATAAAATAAAGGAGGGAGTTGTGAAGAGAGAGGATCTATTCATCACTACAAAGGTAAACTATTGTTGATTTTTGAAAGGCATTAGATAAGAGATTTGAAGTTTGAGTAATTTAAATTTGGTGAATTGGTTATTAGGGAAAAACGTCGGGCGTCAGTACCTGAGTGGGTGACCGCTAGTGGCGAATTAAATTTGCGCTTCCTGATACTGAGAGCGACGCTGAAAATTCGGTTCCAGTTTCGGCCGATACTGAGAGCTACGCCGAAAATTCGGTTCCAGTTTCGGCCGAAACAGAGAAAGGGGCCGAAATTCGTTTTAGGCTTCATCGGAAAAACCTGTTTTGGTCGGATACTAGGTACCTACTACCAGGTAGACTAGTATTAGATTATAAAATAGTTGTGACGCGAAATTTTATTGGTATTTTCTCACAGTTGTGGAATGATCATCACGCGCGGGACCAAGTTATTCCAGCGCTCCGGGAGTCTCTCTCCAGACTGAACCTGGATTATGTGGACCTTTACCTGATACACTGGCCCATGGCACACGATGTAAGTGAAGCCCGTATTTTTATCCTAGTCCTATTTGGTCAACAATCTTGCACTACTTTTTGTTGAAAAAAAGCTTAAAAAGTAAATTATAGTTACTAGAAATTTGTTGCAGCATTCAATGACAATTTTTTTTATAAATCTTTATAATTTTGGGTCTGCTTTATTTGTAAATCGCAAATTAAAGTAAAAAGACACGTCAAAATTGTTTACCAAATAGAGGTGTATGAAAATGGTGTGTAAAAATTGACTATTATAGCTAAAGTTTTAGTTATTCATTGTGAAAATAAAGTCAAGAAAGAAGCAGTTCTTCTATTTAGTCATAGATGGCAGGCAGCATGGATTGTCGTTACCAGTCGTAACTAAAACTTTACTAAAATAGTACCTCTATTAAGCGATAGATGGCGATTCTACCATAAGCCTGAACGGAAGCATTTAAATGTAAATCTTGTATTTCTTGCTAGAGGGCGGTCTTATCTGACAGATGTGTAAAATAATAATTTATTTATTTAATCATTTAAAACTATTTTATTTTTCTAACGGACTGTGTGTGTGTCAAATTTGGACGCTATCCAGGTTTTGGATAGCTATCCAGGTTTGCAGCCTTATGCCTACTTATATTTAGTAGAACAAGCCTCACAAGTCTGGTAAGATGGAGGGCATGCCTATCCTGTTCATCACGGTGACTTCACACTTGCTAAACCCCATCCATATTTCCAGGCGAAGGGCACAGACCTAGGCATCGACTATCTGGAAACCTGGCGCGGCATGATCGACGCTCGGAACGCGAGCCTGGCGAGATCCATCGGCGTCTCCAACTTCAACCCGCAGCAGCTGGAGAGACTCGTCGCAGAGACTGGGGTGACGCCTGCAGTACTGCAGGTTGAGGTAAAAGCTTTCTGAGTCCTGGCTTTCCGCTGCTTTCTTCAGGTTATCAGACCACTTGAGGAAGAATACACCCATACGTGTAACTGTCATTATGCCAAGACGAAGTCCCATTACACTCTCCATATTACCCTGTTGAAGCTAGAGAGGCTCGTTCGCGAAGACAGTCGTGAGGCTCGTTGTAGAATGAGGTTTGGATCAGGTTCTGTTATGCTTAACTCGGCTGGTGACATCTTTTAGTCTTTTAAAGACATCGACACCTGCAACGCAGTAAGATCCACTGCAGAGTCAAGTCTCTTTTCATAACGAGAAGGATGTAGAGATACACCGAGAATGGAAAGTGCTTATCCATTTTTACAACTCTAACTCTAATTTTTTACTGTTATTCTTAACGTAGGTAATTGCTCTCACTCCAGGTGAACCTGAACCTCCAACAGCCAGTGGTCCGCGAGTTCTGCAAGCAGAAGGGCATCGCAGTGATGGGCTACACGCCCTTCGGCTCGGTGTTCCGCAGCAGCGCCGCCGCGCCGCCGCCGCGCGCCGATGACCCCACGCTGCTCAGCATCGCGCAGAAGTACAATAAGACCGTGGCTCAAGTGGTCCTCAGGTATTTGGTAAGTATACGGTCCTCACAACTCTTTAATTTTCACCAGCAGCGCTTTGCAACAGGAGCAACACTATGGCTGAGAGTTCCATTTGTCACTTTCTCCTTATTAACATCGCGTGCCTCCTTCTGATCGTCTTTTGTTCAAAGTGCTATTTCAGGCCGTCTTTTGTTTCCGTCTCATGCCGTCACTAATTCAGATCGTCTTTTGCTATAAGTAGGTACTTCTCTAGGTTGCCTGTCAACCCCACGCTGCTCAGCATCGCGTAGAAGTATAACAGGACCGTGGCTCAAGTGGTGCTCAGATTTTTGATTTTGACGCTTTATTCTTGGTGACTTCAGACTACTGAGTGTCAAATTGCCAACTTGGCAACTGGCTTACCTCAAAGCCACTGCTTGAGTAGCTCACAAGCGACTGAAAAAGTTCAGCAACGTCGGGAACAGTCAGTACCTGTGTGACCGCTAGTGGCAAATTAAATTCGCTACCATGCTGCCATCGGTCCCGGTTGTTATCGACATGATAGCAGTCGTTAAACCTGGTCGGAGGCACTATGAGCGGTTTGAATACATCCGACACGGGTTGGCCACTAGCCCATTTTTCCGCCAATTCTCATTAAAGCAGAGTGATAAAGTATGCTCCAAGCCTTCCCATGTTCCCATGATCTCAGGCTCTGGTTAGTACATTCCATTTAATTCCAGGTGGATCTCGGAGTGACTCCCATCCCGAAGACAGTGAGCAAGAGCCGAGTGTCGGAAAACTTTAACATCTTCGACTTCGAACTGTCAGAGGACGACAGGGCTGCGCTCCGGGGCTTCGACAAGCATTATCGAGTGATCGACGTGCCCTTCTGGATGAACTCACCTTATTATCCCTTCGAGAAAACCGCTGAAGTCAAACAATAGACATGACATATACTGTAAGAAGTTAAAGAACTCCCCTTGTCTCAGAGTACGCGGTAATGATTCTCGTTTCGGTTGAAGAGTTAAACATACTGAATGCTCCTTAGTAGGATACAGTACAGTCCTTAGTACAAACCGAATGCGATCAAGTAAGGATCAATTGGGATCGATACCGCCTGTACTAGGATACTACACAAGGCGAGTTCCTACAAAAATTTGGTTCAGAAGACTCACTATGTGATTAATATCGGCTGTACCTACTTTTAATTACTTAATACTTTTAGTACTTTTAATACTATGCAAAGGAAATTGAATTGATTAAAGTTTAGCAAGCATTAAGAATCCATTACATTTTTCAAATGATTTTGGATGTGTTTTATTTATCAAGCCACGAAAATAACTTAAAACCCCCGCGTTTTCAATACAGATTATTAAAATCCTATTGTCAGTAACCCATTAATGACCCACTACAGGTTCGGGTCTCCTCTCACAATGAGAGGGATGTACGTAGGCCACCGTCCACCACGCTGGCCTAATGCGGGTTGGTGGACTTCACACACCTTTGAGAAAAAAAAAAATTTGTGAACTCTCAGGCATGCAGGTTTCCTCACGATGTTTTCCTTCACCGTAACAGCACAAGTCATTGGTGCGTGCCACTGGGATTCGACATATTATTACCTATACCACAGACAAGGTCTTAAACATACCAACAATTATTTTCAGTTGCGTCGTGAATCTAACATAACTAGCTCTTGTACGAGTACATACAATTTCATTTGTGGATATGAAATTGGAGGATTAGTAAGTAAGTCTTAGTAAAGATCTGAGACAGTCAGACAACCAATAGATAATAAGAGCACCCTTTAAAAGGGAACTCTCTGTAACAATACGAGAATGAACAACGCCTCCTTTCAGTCCAAAATATTCTGTAAACAAAGAAAATGATAGTAACATCCGTCATCTCTTCCACTAATGGACATCCGCCGACGTCTTGATAAATGAATCACTATTCTTCGTAGCCACCATAGAAATAGGGAAAAGATAGAACGGCTATGTCGGCTGGCAGAGGTACCCTAGATTCTGCGCAATTGTGCATATAAGTTCATTCTGTCACTCTCATCCGACATGCCGACCAAGCAATAAACACGACAAAATTCAAAGAAAGGCGGATTGAGCTTTCCTAATTTAACACGACACTGACATATAAAAAATGTATGCAATTGACGTTGTCCTACAAGCAACATTTGCTTGCGACATGGTAATTAGGTAGTAGAATAAGTTTGGAGTGTGGATGTTGCTAACTGTACTTGTTACAGTGGATCCGGAACAAACATATTATTATTCATCATCATCATTATTTCAGCACTTCGTAGTCCACTGCTGGACACAGGCCTCCCCTAATCGCCGCCACTCCGGGCGGCCTGTGCTCCTTTTGCCTAACATTTTATTGCCGTTCTATTCACTTCCTTTTTCCTTGGTCTTGATAAATGAAAAAGTATTCTTCATAGGGAAAAAGAAAACACTAAACCTCTGAGTAACTTATCATCCTTATCTCTTAGGTATTAAGGATGAAAATAGCTTGAAGTTGCTGTAGATATTAGGTTATTGTAAGCAAGGCTGCCGCCCACCTGTTGGTCTAGAATCCTATTGGTAGAGGTTAGCCCATAGACACACCTTGAGCTTTATTCTTGTTATACTTATACTGTTACAATATTATTTTGAAGGAGACAGTAGGTACATTAAGAATGTCTGTTTATTTTTTACTAGCTGACCCGGCACATTTCGTACTACGAAATATATAAATTTTCTCGCATTTTTTTCCAATTTTTTCACTAAACTAAAACGAGCAAAACAGATCCAGCCATTCTCGAGTTTTAGCGAGACGAACAAACAGCGATTCATTTTTCTTATATGGATTTTATTATGGTAATTGAGTAGCAAATGGCCTTGGACATCCAACCTCAAATAGTTGAGGTTAGATCCTATCTGAGGTTGCGTGCGGGTGCTTCGCTACTCACGAGGACTAACGAAGATGTTCGCCTCAAATAAAGTATCCCCGGCAACCATAAGTACCTCCCCAGCCGCAACAAGACATTACGACAAGACAGAGTTGCACTAAAAACAATTTATGATATGCGAGGGTTGTTAATTAGCAAATGCAGTGGTCAGTAGTAGCCAGTAGAAGGGTGGTCATAAGATTTATAATGTGTTTGGTTTTAAATTGCGGTCGTAAATGCAATAAAAAATAATTGATACAAAATATCAGATTTTATTTTAATCATAGGTACCTACTTACAATTTAAAGTTTTTTAATGATTTTTTTATTAGTAATTGGGTAGCAGCGGGTTGTAGCGGTGATAGCCCAGTGGCTTAGAATTCGACCTCGAATCGAGGGGTCCGGGTTCGAATCCCAGTGGCACGCACCAATGGCTTTGTAAAAAAAAAGTTATGTGCGCTTTATAAAAATTAAATATCACCTGCTGTTACGGTGAAGGAAAACATCGTGAGGAAACCTGCATGCCTGAGAGTTAATAAAATGTTCTCACGCGACATGTTCGTCCATCAACGGGCAGTAGTGGTGCGTGGTGGACGGCGGCCTACATCCTTCTCATTGTGAGAGGAGACCCGACCCTGTAGTGGGTCATTAATGGGTTACTGACATGACAATTGACCTGATGTTCAGTGGTCCCTGCAGCCCATGGACGCCCGCATCCAACCTCAAATAGAGACATCCTATCTGAGGTTGCATGCGGGTGCTTCGCTACTCACGAGGACTAAGATGTTCGTCACTAAGTATTTCCGGTAACCATTTCTCTCCAGAAAGATATGCTGCTTTACGACGGGTTAAAAGAATGCCTACAATGCCTTTACCACCTAAACACATTTTTCTAGAAAACCTTTTTTCTATATCAGTTTAATTGTCAATTCTAACATTGATTCAAACTAGTCTGACGGCGAAATAAGAAAAATGATATGAGTTTTTTTCCCCGAAAATTTTTCTCTTATTTTTTCTCAATTTCAACTAAAATGCATAAAACTATCATAGTTACACTGCCTAGAGTGCGTTTGACGGGGAAATAAGAAAATAATTTGAGTTTTTTCCTCGAAAATTTTTCTTTTGTTTTTTCTCAATTTCAGCTTAAACACATATAACTATCATAGTTACACTGCCTAGAGTGCAATTGATGGCGAAATAAAAAAATAATTTGTGTTTTTTCCTTGAAAATATTTCTCTTGTTTTTTTCTCAATTTCAACTAAAACACATATAACTATCATAGTTACACTGCCTAGAGTGAGTTTGACGGCGAAATAAGAAAATAATTTGAGTTTTTTCCCGAATTTTTTTGTCTTATTTCCCTCAATTTCCACTAAAATACATCTAACTATCATAGTTACACTGCCTAGAGTGAGTTCGACGGCAAAATAAGAAAATAATTTGAGGTTTTTCCCCGAAAATGTTTCTCTTATTTTTCCTCAATTTCAACTAAAATACATATAACTACCATAGTTACACTGCCTAGAGTGAATTTGACGGCGAAATAAGAAAATAATTTGAGTTTTTGCCCCGAAAAATTTTGTCTTAATTTTCCTCAATTTCAAATAAAATACATAATAACTATCAGAGTTACACTGCCTAGAGTGCGTTTGAGCGCGAAATACGAAAATAATTTTAGCTTTTTCCCTGAAAATTTTTCTGTTATTTTTTCTCAATTTCAACTTAAATACACATAACTATCATAGTTACACTGCCTAGAGTGAGTTTGACGGCGAAATAAGAAAATAATTTGAGTTTTTGCCCCGAAAAATTTTCTCTTAATTTTCCTCAATTTCAAATAAAATACATAATAACTATCATAGTTACACTGCCTAGAGTGCGTTTGAGCGCGAAATACGAAAATAATTTTAGCTTTTTCCCTGAAAAATTTTCTGTTATTTTTTCTCAATTTGTTGAAATTGAAATACATATAACTATCATAGTTACACTATTTCCAACTGAACATCTTACTACCTACGTATATTCTTTTTTATAATAAATGCGAATATTATGAGTATGGATGGATGCTTTTTACATTTTCAAGCAAAATATCAAAGGCAGCCGATGAGTTCGATTAGGTGAAATTATAACTAAATAATATAAAAATAATGAATATACTTGGTTAAATTGACATTAATTAATGGTACAAAACATATCAATCAAATTGTGTATTAGTAATAAGTTTTATTATGTATTTTAAAAGTTTTAATTTGTATTACTAACATTAGTTTTATTTGCTTATTTTTACTTTTAGAATTTGCATACCTGGAAAGGTGAATATGGATTGATCAAAATGCCGTGTAAAACCAATAGCTAACCCATATTCGTGCAAATAAATGATTTCATTTCATTTCATTTCAAAAACGCTTGAACAGATTTGGATGAAACTTGGTACATAGATAGATCATAGCCTGGATTAAGGTATAGGATGCTTTTTATCCTTCTCTGCACCAAGTTCTAAAATGTACGCGGGCGAAGCCGCGGGCACAGTCCAGTTGTTATGAAGTTAAACTTAAACGCACTGAAGTTCGTGCAAATAAACTGTCTAATTTCATTTCATGAAAAAGTTGAAAATCGTAAACCTACGTTATTCAAAATACCTACTGCTCTACCAGACAATCGCAAAAACATTTGACGACACAAAAAATTCTTTCCTCACAAGGGCTGGCGGCCCTACCGGCTGACGTCACGCCGGAAGAAGCCGCCGGAAGCTGCGATCTGTTCGCGAGACGGGGGTGGGCAGGAAAAAGTTTTGTTATTTTACTAGCTGGCTCCATGGTCCACTCGACTGGAACTCAGATCTTGACTTTCTTACTTTACTATTATAAATGCGGATTTGGTACACAGATAGAACACCTGGATTAACATATAGAATAACATATAGAAGATTACATTACATAAGTACATGTCGTAAACGTCTAATTAGCAGATAAAACTTAAGTTTTGATAATATTATAGTTACAGTTATTTCCCACTTTTTATGTTTATTTTTCGTGCATATTCGGCAAAAATAAATTTCCAAACTATTGGTAGTGGTTTATCGATGATTTTATCAGCAAGTCGTAAAACTAGATCTAAACATTAGTTGTCTCACCCTCAATAGCGCGTGAGCACATCTTTCTAAACATTTGGTGTAATGTTAGTTTGATTGGACACTAACTCTAAATAGAATTTATGGGCTCTCAACTAAATGCATTTTAAATTAAATCAGCTAGAGTGCCGATGCCGTTCAAATCGACTGGAAATTCAAATGCATTTAATAAAACTTCTGGAGATTTATGACCGTCTAGATTTATTTTATAGAAGATTTGATTTATATTTTAGACTTAACTTTTCTAGCCCATTCGTTTTTTTATCGGTACTTATGATGCGAGTAACTTTAGTTTAGTTTAGTTACGTTACCTATTTTCCTAATAGCTATGTAAGTATCTACATAATAATTATGCTCTGATAGCTATGTGTCTATGCTCGAATTAGAAACAATATACATAATTATAATAAGCTAAAATTATTTTCAGGGTGTAGGTAGCGGGTGTTATGACTGTGACCCATTAGATGCTAACTCCTAAAACATCCATTAAAACTTAAAAGTCTGAATATCACTTATGACAAATACACCAAGAATACTTTTGGTAAAATACTATCATAGGTAAATAATTGTTCAAACTGTTTTTCTCGCAGATATAGTCAGTAAGTACATAAGCCTCTTGTCTTATTACTTAAGATAATCTCGCCCCCGGTCGAATGGACCCCTTGAGTAATAGTTGTCATAACTTGATATAGAGAGAAGCACTTACTCTGATTAATACTTAAAAGTGTTTCACAAATTGCGTCAGTTTTCGTGGTGAATTTTTATGGGCTGAGCCGCTTTTTTAAACCAATAGGATTATACACAAAAAACGTACCGTAACAAAAGGACATACTATACTATTAGGTACTACTATAGGTTACTCGTTAATGTCTCGTATTTGCTCGTATGGGTAATTCTGCCCCATTGTTGTTGCTTATCGGTCAAATCTAGTTTTATTGCCGTCGGGAAAGTTGATCAGATAGCGGAGAGCCAAATAGGTTTGTATCTGAAGCCAATTGTGTGAGATTTATAGGCCAGTTCGATTTGCCCACGATTTTAATCTCAAAGTTTTTATTGCTTTCCTATAAGATGTAGTGACGTCATTCTTTGCCACTGCTTGAACATCAGTCAGACATTGTAGGTCCAAGCTACCAATCAGTCAGTGACCCCTTAATGACCCGCTACAAGGCCGGGTCTCCTGTCAGGATTAAAAGGATGTAGGCCGCCGTCCACCACGCTGGCCAAGTTGAGGCTGGATGCGGGCGTCCATGGGCTGCACTTAACATCGGGTGGCCTGCATACCCGTTTGCTACTCAACTTATAAGAAGAAAGAAAAAAAATCTTTGATTAGACCGTCGCGCGTCGATGCTTACAAAAGTGACACGCATACAATTTAGAAAAGCAAAAAAAAGGAAAGGATTCAAACCCGGACTTTTAGGCACTGGGCTGGTTTTAACTGGGCAGTTTTCAATAATTATAGAACTTATATATATTTAATACAGTACCTTTTAAAATCCACCCATAAGAAATACCGCAAATCCGTTATTTTTTAAACGAAAACACGTTATGCTTTTTACTGAAACATTAATAGACATTTTCGTATTATTGACGAGTCATAATCACCTAGTTGTTAAAGACACAACCCCTGTTTGAAACAAAAACAGTTTTGATGAATTATACACGACGTCTCAAGACACCCCTAAAATAAAGTTGTAAAACAATAACGAATTTGCAAAATTAGTGCTCTTTGTTCTCTATTGCAGTGTCATCCATAAAAAATAATTGATGTAGCGGAGAACGATTTTAATTGTGGAGCTGTATCCATAGATGTATTATTAAACTAGTTGACCCGGCACACTTCGTTTTGCCATTATAAAATATGTATATTATATCATTGCAGTTTGCATAATAGAAATGTCATCCAAAAAGAAAAATCTTGACGTTTCTAAATGCATGACATTGCCATATGAAGTATTCAATCTGAAATGATGTTTGACAGGTAGAACATGGGTAGAACAGTTTATATAGGAAAATGAAATTGTTGTTTTTATTATTTTCTTTACATTGTTTTCAAATTTTCTCTAAGAAATTTAATTAATTAATTTCCGTAAGAACCATCCTCGTACTTCAAGGAATATTTTAAAAAAAGAATTAGCGAAATCGGTTCAACCGTTCCCGAGATTTGCGCTTAGCAACACATTCAGCGACTCATTTTTATATTAAGAATAACCAACTAACGTTATAGATTGGCAATGTGAAAGAGAAGTGACTAAGAATACAGTATGTTAGAACGAGATACCTATAAGTGTTACTCATTTCGATTTACATTTAAGGATGGACTCATTTCGATTTACTGCGAGCGTCCGTGCGAGCGTCCACGGGCTGCAGTGACCACTGCTGCTGCTTTTCCACCGAAGCTTGGCTAGGAAAATGTGTGTCGTACGAGGATATATATAGCGGAGTTGTGAAAATGCGCATTAATGTCAGCAGACTGGCAGCAAACCTCGAAACGCATTCCTCGCAACATGTCAGTACCCATTAATGACCCATTACAGGGTCGGGTCTCCTCTCACAATGAGAAGGATGTAGGCCGCCGTCCACCACGCACCACTACTGCCCGTTGCTGGGGGAACATGCCGCGTGAGAACATTTTTTTGTGAACTCTCAGGCATGCAGGTTTCCTCACGATGTTTTCCTTCACCGTAACAGCAGGTGATATTTAATTTCATAAATCGCACATAACTTTTATTACAAAGTCATTGGTGCGTGCCACTGGGATTCGAACCCGGATCCCTCGATTCGAGGTCGAATTCTAAGCCACTGGGCTATCACCGCTGCCCCTCTGACCCTCGCAACATATCCTTCGTAAAACATTTCTCGCACACTCTCTCGCTTGTTTTGTACGTAAAAATACCTCGCTCCGCTAAACCGTTTCTACCAGAGCGGTGCTAAGCGAGAATAGGTAAATGAAGCAATTCTATTGGTTCTTCAAAAACGCATCACTACGCTACGCATCCTCGCATCTTTCTGTTTCTTAATACCAATTTAAGAATTCTCCAATTTAAAAACTCTATGTGACCTATACGTTACAAGATAGAGTAACTTTGTACTATTTCCTAACTAGGTACCTACTTGTCTCGTTACGTAAAAGTACAATACGTCTATGTCTGGCGAAGATGTTTTGGCATCCGTCCAAATGCAGCGTCCGCACCGCGCTTGCACCCCTCTGCAGTTAAGTGCCCCTCGGGAGGAATAACATTTGTTATTCCAACCATTAACTGAGATTTAATTGTCACCGCTAAAATGGCGACCGTCGACTGCCCAAACTGAATATTGTTTTAGGCTGAGTGGCGCATATGGCGTTACAATAGATACTTTTGCAGTGATAAAAAATAATTTTAATAAAAAATTAAACCGACTACCAAAAAGTATGATATAACATCATTTTGTTACATACTTTAAGCTTTCTTTTTTGAGATTGGTGTTTTTGAATCAAGTATTTTGTTTGTATTTTGCAGTCGGTTTAGTTTTTTTAATGATTTTTACATTGTAATTTTTACTTTTAAAAATACTTAACCGCTTTTGGTGAAACTTGTACCATTCCCTAAGTTGAAAAAAATGCAAACAAACAAATCTACATACTTAGGTAGATACGCTTATGAAATTTGATGTCGGTTAAATAATGTTTTATGTTGTTTACTCGTAGATGACATTCGCTTCTCGGCTCGGCTGTGCAGCGGAAAACTAGGAAACACTTTGCTGTATGATATATCTTAGCAACTACCTAAAGTTAATAATTTGTAAGCAATTTCTCAGTTTCTCCAGTCCCCAACTTTCTTTGAAAACAAGAACCTCAAGTAAAAAAATCCGTATTTCCATTCTTATTTTTCCCTATCGTCGTATCGTGGCAAATTTTTACCATAAACAAAATAATTTCTCTACGAAAATAAAACTCTATCTGCGACCCTACAATCCTACATATCAATTTGTTCAGCAATAACCCCATTGTGTTGCCAACTCGTAAAGTTTTATTGTTTACCCCATTATTATTATTTATGACCCGAACTCGCAAGTCAGGGTATGATTGATTCGGTTCTCGAAAGCTAATGTTACCGAGTAGCTTATTTAAGAACTTGGATTGTAAATGAATGAGGATTTTTCGCTGTTTGTTCTTATAATCGTCGTAATAGGAGTATTTAGTGCCTGAGTATTCTTGGCTTCTATGGTGAAGGTATTTACTGTCTGAGAATTCTTTCTGGGCTTCTTTGATGCAAGGCAAGATTAAATGTTTATGAAAGAATACTTGACAATAATAATGCAAAAAATATTGGTTAGTTTAATTAATGTAATGTAGAGTTGTGATTAATTACGAAAAGGATGCATGCGCCACTTTTGTGTTGCTAAATTATTAAAAAAAAAAGTTGATTTCTCGATGAAAAGCCCAATTTAAACACGAGATATAAATTATGCTGCTTCAGGTTATAGATCTGTTTTTCGGCAAATCATCGTCGTGTCGTGTCATTTACTACAAATTTTTAACAAAAAAAATTAAAATAGTTTTTTGGTCGTGCTTACCACAAGGATTAAAGTTGTAGGTACAAATTGTTTCGTTAAAAATTTAGTTATTACTTGGCAATAGGGTATTACGGCCTATATCAAAAAGCTTTTTATAAATGAATTCGTAAGTCATAAACGCCCATAAAAAATTGGAAAATATTTTTTTGCAAACAAATATTATGTAAAAAAAGACTTATCAATTCAAATTTCAAAAATCCCCGCGAAAACACGGTCTCGGCCGTCACGGCGCTGCCGCCATGCTAGTGACGTCACTCGCAGTGTAAACAATAGTCATCTCATATGACATCTCAGTAAAGGAAGAAAGTTATTTTTGCCAAAACAAAATGAGTTACAGACCTTATCGTTGGCGTCTCGTGGCGGTGTTCAAGAAAACTGAGAAATCGCAAATTATCTATAAAAAATACAGGTCAACAAAGGCTCCATTTACACTGCTAATGACGTAACACCGATAGCTTTCATGGCGTATAGCGTTTTTGACATTGAAAAACAGATTAACAAACCTGAATTTTAAAATTGAAATAATAAATGTATACTACATTTTTCAGAACAGAAATCACCATTTTTCAGTTGCTTTTAACAAAATCTATCATTATTACATAATTTTGGATTTTTCCTTGCATGGTGTGAAATCCCCTATTCTGCGCCAAAATTTGCGTCAGGTACCCGTAATCGTCTAAATTAGTCGGGCTCCCGAATTATATTGTTTAGCCAAAGATGCCCCACCAACGGAACCCAAATCTCAGAGTAGATACTACTCGTAGGTCGATACAGAACGTCAAGTCACGTCCGTATGTAAATGTGAGGCCGATGAGCCGTGGGGCGTCGTGGCTGATCGAGGGGGAGGGGCGTGATTGATGTTGCCTCTCGGAGAAAATATTTTGATTTTTCCCTATGACTATACTTACCTACTAGCTTAGAGCGCGCTTAGCAAGTCGCGGGCGGCAGCGACTTCGTGTAGGTACGTTGACCTAAGAATTTTACAGAGAGAGCTTCGAACAACAATACAAGAGATTGATAAAAAGTACCTACCCTATATTACTATGTTACATATAGGGATATGTTGAAGCGGTGATAGCCCAGTGGCTAAGAATTCGACCTCTTAATCGAGGGGTCCGGGTTCGAATGTGGCACGCACCAATGGCTTTTCGAATCCCAATGGCAATGGGTTTGTAAAAAAGTTATGTGCGCTTTATAAAATTAAAGGATGCTGAAGGATCATTATGACCCACTACAGGGTCGGGTCTCCTCACAATGAGAGATGCAGGCCTTAGTCCACCGCTGGTTACTGCGGGTTGTTGGAGAAGGCCTTAGATTTCACCAACTGTGGAAGCGATCCTTGGCTAGTAGTAAGCGCATTAAATCCTTATTATACTTCGCAGTGACAGCTTTACAGTTCACTGCACGCCCCTGACAGTCGTGTCGTCTGCGAGGTTGGTTTATGGTTTACTCGTAGTTGGAGTTGGAGGGACTTTCGTCAAATGTTCGGCATTTTGTTGTTGCTATACGAGTACCTACTTAGGTAATAAAACGGCCGTAGCTAAGCCAGGAAAGTGAAACCTTTTCGGGCTCTATCCTTTAACATAGAGCACAGTCCAAGACAGCTTGAAGTTTTGTCATTTTTTTCGTTTTTGTTTTATTTACTTCTAAAAGGGTGCTGGGAGTTTTTTTCCGCCCGTTTTTTTCTCCCAGTCTACGTTTTGCCCGAGGGGGATCAAAGCGGATGATTGTAGAATGTATAATTTATCTGTATGACTTTCATGTGTGCACAAATTGTACCTAATAATGAATAAAAGCTTTTGAGTTTGAGTGAGTTTTGAATTTACAAGGGCATGCAGGCCATCTGATGGTCACTAACGCCCAGTATCCATGGGCAATTGGGCACATCTAATCTCAAGTAGAGAAAAAAATCCATCTACGAGTAAGCTTGTACGCAGGTGCTTTGCTAGTTGCTACTCATGCGGACTAAGGTGTTCGCTTCAAATAAAGTATTTATCGCTAATATTACATTACGTGGCCAGCATGCCTGCATTGCTACTTAATTACTATAAAAAAATTAAGTTTTTGTGGAAGATTGGTAGGTGTGGCAAAGTTGTTTAAAATTAAACAATAAATCTAAATATGTAGGTGTGTCGAGGGGAGGTGTTTCACCAATGGGAGCGCAGGCCAACAGGTGGGCGGCAGACATTTTGAATTTCCATTGATCTGGTAATTTCAACAAATAAATAGTAGATATATTAAAACCCTCTAAGAAATGTATTACCTACTAACTAAAAGGGTATACGGATTATTAAAACGAAAAAATCAAACTTCATTGCATATTCACAAAAAATTACAAAAATCAACAAAAGAGTAAACACAAACACGTACCGGACCTACAAAACGAAAAAAATACCTAATTCCCCCTTTTTACCTAATTTTTTTGTACATGAAATGAAAATGAAAAAAATGTAAAAAATGTTGACGATACGATAATCCAATTAAGTCACTAAGTTATTCAATTGTTTGACCGAACCGATTCTTGATTTCATTTCATCTTTTTACAACCCACTGCCCCGCATCACGCAGCGTAGTGCATGTGTACAGAAAACGCATCCACGCGCGTACATGCAGATGCGTGTTCTATGCGTTGGACTGTGCGTGTTTTCTATACAAATGGAAATACACGCTCGATCACGCATTCCCGCGTTACACTGCAATTCACTGCCTTACTCTATCTCTTCGTTTTCTTCGGTTCTCTTGGGTTTCTATCATTGTCAGGATACGTGGGCTGATATGATACTGACACCCAGTACCAGGGCTGCAGGCCAGGGTGTCCCCGGAGCCAGGTTGCACCAGTCCCCCGAGCACACGCACGCGTGGAACCGATCGTAGAGGGAGACGCCTCTGGACAGAGGGAGTAGTGTCGCCATAGGGCTGGTGATGCAACCGTTGTCTATGCCCTGAAACCATACACAGTTCGGTTTAGAAATGATTTTTGTTTGAGGTTTGATAGCAAGGAACCAAGTTTGTTTGTTTTTTAGGTGGTAGAGCCATAGTAGCTCGTCTGGGGAGGTACCTTACCACCATTATTCCGTGGATACTCATCATCGAGGAATTGGACTGATACAAGGAAATTATATTAATTAATATAATAGGCATGATGACAGTAATCAAGTATCGCCAAAATATTAATGTGATCTAATGAAATAGGATTCAAAGATTTTGCAACATGTATTTATTCTCTTATTAATGTCGAGATTAATAATTTATTTGCTAAAATAAATCTACAAAATACAACAATCCGCCATTATAGCTTAAACACCCATTAGATGGAATTACGTCAATTTACGTCACGTCTCAGTAAACGTCATTTTTTTCGTTTAAGCGTATACGCGATCTCTGCATTTTTTACTGAGCCTTGACGTAATGCCTCGTCATGACACGGGCGAGAGCGTTTTTGTATGAATAGAATTTGAAACTTAAAATTTAAATGTACTTATATTGCACAAAAACCTTAATTTTCTACAAAAATATGATATTTTAGACATAATAGAAACTTCTGAATATCATAGAAGAATTTTTGAAAATTAGTCATCATGCCTATTATAGGTATAGGAACATCTATGAAAACGTGAACTGCTTTCTTCATTCCTTCCTTTCACACCTTTGCTCTTGAAGCGTGGCAGTTTAAGGACTCGGTTCAGGAAAAATTTCTGCACTATCTACTTTCTTTGTCGGCGTGTGTGTTTAAATGTGTGTTAGTTTTGTGTTTTCTTGTTTGTATAGACTCTTTTGCAGACCTTCCTGCAATACATAACAATTATTTTGAACGTCCTTAGACGTCCATCTTACAACTCTGATGTTTTACCAGTATTTCTTCATCTGTGTCTGTGTGAGTTTGAATGTGTGTCTGTGTTTGTGTTTTCTTCTTTCAATGCATTCAACTCTAAAAATAGTTCTTAGCCTCTTTGGTAGAGTTTGCTTGGATTATTCTTTTCCTCCCTTATCAGTTCCTTCATGACTACTCCACCAGGAGCGAAGGATTAAAAGGAGAAATGTGACGTGTACGACTGATGAAACACTCGTTTACGACTTGGAAGAGAAATGTTACAAATAGAAATCTTTTATAATGACAAGTGAATTTCAATTAAATCACGATTGTAATGTCGTCTTCCTTTTGGTCTGAAAGCATAGGAAAAACCTGCAATTGACAATAAGAGGAAGAAAAACACACTTGCACTGTTTTGTCCTTCTACCACCTTATTTTTTGTGTATTTCAGTGTGCAAGTGTGTGTGTGTGTCTTCCTCCTCTTTTCTACCCTTTTCGCTCCATCTGACTAAAGTCTAAAGTCTTATGGTTTTCTCTTGTCCTTTTAAAGGCGTCTTCTCGTGTTACACGATATCCTACATAATTAGTCTACCTGCAGCGCCATCTCGAGGTGCGCCATGCGCGCGCTGGCGTGGTGCGCGCCCAGCAGAGCGCGCGCGCTGCGGCAGACGCGCTGCGTATACGCGCCGCTCAGCTCCGCCCAGCGCACCGAGCAGCCGCCCGCCCAGCGCCCGTACACCGACTGGATCGACTTGTTCAGTTTGTAGTTGTCTCTGATAACAATCAGACATCATCAGGATCAGACATCGGTGCTATTGGATGCGCCATGTTGCGTATTTTTTTTAACTGCTCGAATTATGACAATTTCATTTTTTATAGGAATTGAGTAGCAAGAAGCGCCATAAAACTGCTGCTAGAGTAGGTCGTAAGTGATTGAAAAAGTTTAGCAACGTGCCCATGGACTTAAATAAAGTATCCCCGATAACCACACCTCCCCAGCCGCAACACAATACATGAGGAACATGCTGCTTTATGAGCTGCTATGGCTTAATCACAATATATTGGCTGAACCAAAATAAAATGATATGACAGTTATTACATAGGTTGTACTACACCATGTTTCGCCAAAATTATGAACTAATTTTGTTTACTAGAAACTGCAAGTAGTAAATAATGACAATGTCATGTGTCTGAGCCAATGTGGTTGCAGTAAATTGACATTGACATGACACCTAACATCAAGTCGTCTGCATGCTCATTTGCTACTCAAAAAAAAAATGCAAAATCCAAATAATTTTTCCACAGGTATTCCCCGATACTCACATGTCCAGATACCGGCAGTACTTCTGATACATGGGTTTCCTTCTTCTAGCAGTCGTGTCAAATGGCACCAGCGGTAGAAAGTCGGCACCGAACGCGTCAGCGCAGTGGGTGTGACGAGGAATACCCTTCTCTTTCAGACCACATACGTAACACTGCAAGACATTCAATACACTATAGCGGCGCGATTGGCTGCAACCCTTTCATGTTTCACTCTCCACAACAGCAGGAGGCCTGGCGCATACTCCACCACGCTGCTCTAATGCGGATTGTGGAGAAACGGGCTAGAGGCCAATTCGTGTCGCATGTTTTGAAACCGCCCATAGGGCCCCCGCAAGGTTTAACGACTGTTATCGCATCGATAGTTACCGACGACCGAGGACCGACGGCTTCATATGCCCTCCAAATCATGGTGGCGCGCATTAAATTCGCCACTAGCGGTCACCTATCCAGATACTGACCGCGCCCGACATTCTAATCTAAACAAAAACGGGACAAAATGATAGGGCAGGTCTTTAAATAAAGTTTTTCTGACTGGATATACGCACTGAAATGGGACAAAATGTACGTAATGACGTTGTCGTCTGACAAACTTGTCGTTAGCGACGGATCTTGTCGTGGCAATTAGGACAAGTGGTTCTTCCATACTTCTTTTAAGCCCTTGCTAATCCACTGCTGGACATGGGCCTCTCCTAATCGACGTCACTTCGCCCGGTCCTGGGTCCTCTGAATCCGACGGTATCCTGCTGTTTTCTTTAGGTCGTCTGTCCACCTGGTCGGAAGGCAGCTGTGCTCCTTTGCCTAAACTTAGTCGCCATTCGAAGAGCTTTGTTCCCTATCGTACTTATAAGGGTAACAGGCTGAATTCTTAGCTACTGGCTATTTAAATTATTAACAAGTTTAAACTAACTTTAGCCACGATTAGACCTGTTTTGTCAGGCGCTTTTGTGGTCTTTACTGGTCGCTTCTTAAACGGCGTCACATTTAGTTGGGTTGCAGTTTTCTCTTTGGCTGACGTTGTATTGGTTCTGGTTCCTTCTGTTTCTTGTCTTTCATTGATTGTAGTTCTAGGAACATTTGACCAAACTTCTGCTATTTTTATCGAAGCAGCTTCATTGTCCTGTGGATCTTTGTCACCTGGTGTGTCGTCTCTGAGTATAGATAGAGATGATCGCGTTGGTCCTGTAGCTTCGACTATTTCGTTATCAAGTTCTTGTAGATTTTCTTCAGCTCTAAGTCCTTTTTTCACTATTTCATCCTCTGTGTCATAAATAACTAAAGTTTGAGCAGTTGTAGTATCTGTGTCGAGACCCTCTGTCGGTTCGATCATATCATGTTCTGTTCCGATATTTACTCGATACTTTTCATCGTCGGATTGTTCAATTCCTTCGTCGATTGCTCTTTTGTCTGGTTTCAATTTCTTACCAGTTTGGTTGCTGGATGTATTTGGCGTAAATACATTGTCATTTCCCGACAGCATTTGTTTTATAGCTCCTGAAATTAGAATTCTTAGTTAGCGTGTAGGTATTATAGTGGTAGGAAAGGTGTCGGATGTAGCTTTATAAATGTGTAAACTAAAGTAGCAGTGGGCTGGGCATGTATATCTACAGTCGAACCAATAAGCACTGGGGTTTAAGGAAGGCGGATTTTGAAATGGAGACCACGGACAGCAAAGGAAGCGTGGAATATTCTTACTTCTTAAGCTCGGTCCACGGATGATCTGAAGAAGGTAGCGGAAAGTGGGGTATATGCAGAGGGCGGATGAGCGTGTGTGGTGGCGTGCCTTAGGCGTACTTTAGGCTTTGGGAGGTCTACCTCCAACAGTGGAAGGATAGCTGCAACCCTTTTAAGGCCCACTGTTGGCACAGGTCACAGGGCACAGGTCTTTCCACACAACAGGGGAGGTCTGGAGCATACTATACAACGCTGCTATTATGCGGATTGCTGAAGAAATAGGCTAGTGGCCAACCCGTCCATCGGATGTTTTGTAAGCGCTCCTAAGGCCTCCGTTTAACGACTGCTATCGTATCGATAGCAACCGGGACCGACGGCTAACGTGCCCTAGACGCGCGTTTAATTTGCCACAGCAGTCACCCATCCATGCGCGCTTCAGTAGCAGCAGCAGTAGAGGGATACGGGCTGATGATGTTGACGATAGTGGGCAAAAGCTTGAAATTAACTGATAAACACTAAACTTGCCTCTAACTCTCATAACCTCCTGAAGGCTTGGAGTGTGGAGAGTGGCCAACGGGTCGCCTTCAACTCTGAAGATTCGGATTGAGTCGAGGGCTTCATAATCTAAATAATTGAACATAACATTAATCAGCCTCTTAACCAGTCATAAAGCAGCATATAGTTAAAGAAAATAAAAGAAAAGAATACGTTTATTGTTGACTGTTACATGAGAAAGATGTTACAAAAATTTATAAAACAGTCTACCCTATGCGGGCATACAATAATAAAGTTCATGCATGACTTGGGTTTCGGCTGGAGAAGTATGGTTATCAGATACTTGATTTGGGGCGAATATCTTAGTCCTGAGTAGCACTAGGGTTGATGAGGAAGGAGTTATGAGGATGTGGAAGAGGAAGTATCAAGCACAAAGTAAGAGGATGAAGATGAGAAAGAGGAAGAGGGGAACGGTTTAGTAAGTGAAAAAGAGTAAAAAAGTCCCCTCTTGGTCTCCTCACCTATTAGAGGAGGCCCATTTCCAGTAGAGGATCACGAAGGCTAAATTAAATACTGATGATGATGGAACTATAAAAAAGTGTGGATCATACCTTGCGGATCATAAACATAGCTAGGAACATTATCATGGTCCAAGTTTACTTGCTGCTGTCCGTACTCCAAATCGACTCTCACCCCACCAATGACATCCCCCAAAATACACAGAAAGACGACACAGGAAATTTTTGGGAGCATTGGCTCGGGTTTCAGTCGAAAAAGGGGGAATTTCTTTGCAAATTTTTACGAAGACCGTTTCACATTCTCTCAGAAATAAAAATGACAAGGAATTTTTTTCTTTGTGAAGCTCTTGTATGTCAAAACTTTTTTGCCACAGAAAGGTTTAGAAAGGTTTTATTGAAACGAAACTTGGCAGGTTGACAAGAAGGAATACTTAACTTATTTTCTACTAGCTGACCCAGCAGGCTTCGCTCTGCCAATGATTTTTTTTATTTTTTTTATTTTTATTTAATAGCCTATGTTACTCAGGCTGAATGTAGCTTTCCAATGGTGAAAGAGTTTTTGAAATCGGCCCAGTAGTATTTGAGTTTATTCGTTACAAACATACAAAAATACAAATGTTTCCTCTTTATAATATTAGTATAGAAGACAGATTTCGCTTCACTTTTCGACACGTGTCCTTTTACAATAAGGATATGTGTGGCATACTTTCCGACGCAGCTCGAATACGGATTGGCAAAAGAACAGACTAAGGGTCTGGTTATACAATACAGTCTGTTGGATCTCCGATGATATTTCACGACTTCCACGAGCTACAATAACCAGTACTACCTACTATTTTAAGCAAAATTCGTGTAAATAACCGTTTTCTTATACTACAGAGCGTATTATCTAAGGTTTATTTAAGTTTTGCAGCTCTATGGCTAAGCGAAAAATATCGTTTAGGTACTTGACAAGCAGGATTGCAAATGAAATTAGATAGTTTTCAATAACATTTTATTTTGAAAATAAGGGATCTCTGGTTCTCTAAGGCCTGTAAGAAAATGCGCAAAATGCTTCCAGAAACTGCAACTACAATATCTATTCCTCAGTTTTAAAAACAATCGTATCATATTTAAGAGGTTGTTTCGAATTTCAAGTGTGATCTCATTAAATGCCATTATACATTAACTGAAGCTACGAGTATGAGCAAAACGAAAAGATGATGGCTAAGGGAATCGTATCTAATTTAATTTTAGCTACTCTGGATTCATTTGAATTGTAACGCAATAAAACCAACATTTCCCCCAAAATGCTTTTACAGAATTACGCTTGCTTCCTCCCTCCTGCACAATAAACACATTTGTGGATAAACGTCCAACGAAATACACTGAAAGTTTGCAGTTGCCATAACCGTAAATTAGCTAACATAATAGGCTGAACGCGGAAGCGGGCCTTTGCCTGGCGTAAACTCCGCGACAACATGGCGTCAGTCCCGTTGGCGCCAAAACTTGACGCGACTTCGAAACGTCACATCTAGAAACCATAGTTAACAAACCCGAGACTTATGTCAAACACATAAAGTTGGTTTTTGCGTGCTAATAATAAAGTTTTTCAGTATTGACTTGCTGTCATGGTTATGCGTTTTCGGGTTTTCGGCGGCTACGTACTTTAGCTCTGTCGAACGAAAGTCAACGTTGTGCTAAAAGAAATAAAGTGCGTTTTTGTGTGCTGTCAAAAATCATTATTGAAAGATATTTTTCGTTGGCGTAGCGGTGTCTGGGTGGCGCCAGTTGCTACGAGCTCAGACGTTTCTTGAATTTCAAGCCTTACGACCTACAACGTAAAGTCTATTTTCAAATAATATTTTATGGTAGGGCCCGGGAAAACCTCTGAAAAGTCACATCGAGATAAAAAGTTATTTACTTTTATGTTTTTGTTATATACATTGAGGGTCTGTTGTTTACATAGAGAATGCTTGGTAAAAGTGTTTTTTCGTTTTTCAGGAGGTTGAAAAATGAAACATCAAATCTAAAACCCTTTCATATTAAGTAGGTATCACCAAGACGAGTAGGAACATTTTGCTTGAATTGCTTGCATTGCACGAAAAAAAGTCTAGGTCTAAAAAGAAGTACTTTGTGTTATTTTTTTGTGATTTCCTTGCATCCCCCTTAAAACCAGATCATTTCGTAAAATCCCGATCAAATTGTAGCAGAGATAAAATAAATGTCCCAGATAAAAATCGGCGTTGTTCCGAACAATTCTAATTTAATTGTATCGATAGATAAAATCGATTAAAAGTAGGGTGCACTGTCTGTGGCCCTGGTTTGATGTCTGATTCTATTGTGGAGAGGATATTTTGGAGAAAGATATTTAAATTACATATTTAATTTTAGCATTTTTATCGGATCTCCGTTGCTTGTTATAAATTTACAATGTATTTAAACAAATCGACTTTTAAACCAACTAAGTTAGGGGCACAGAATAGGTTCAGGAATAGAACGGTGATAACCTAGTACCTACCTTAAGTATAATTAGGCCCAGAATCTTATTCTTGAAAAGTTATGTGTGGTTTATAAATTAATTATTGCCGTAACTGTCAAGAAAAACATCGTGAGGAAACCTTCATTCCTAAGAGGCATCCATAAATTTCTCAAAGGCATGTTCGTCCACCAACCCGCACTGGGCCAGCGTGGTGGATGCCGGCTTACATCCTCCACATTGTGAGAGGAGACCCGACCCTGCAGTGGGCACTAGGTACCTCCCTGGGTAACCCTCTATGGCTTAACCACTTATTTTCATCACCGATTCGACCGATTTCGAAATTGGACCCCAATTTATCAGTTCTATGTATGTTCATTTTCATTTCCATACCGACAGGTTAAAACTAACAATGCAATCGAGTGATGCAATCAGAGTGAGTGCTTCTAATATCAAGTTATGACGACACGAGTTTTGCGAGGGTCGCTTAATCCGAGTAAATGATACAGGACTTTATTTGTAGTGTTGACTGTTTGCTGACTTCTCGGAGAGTATAGGATTAAGCGGTGATAGCCCAGTGGCCTCTTAAGAGGTCCGCTTTTGATAGGTACCCTAAAGGTATCTATGAAATAATAGTTATAAAATATCGTAATTTTTCCTATAAAATGTGTAGATATGTACGAGTACATACAACGCAATAGGCCCCCCTTTGTGAAGCTAAAGATTCCCCTACAAGAGCGAAATTCGGCAAGTCATAGACAATAAACAGAATTTTATTACTCTATCCCCATTTTATTCGAGTCAATGTTGCATGACGGACGTCTCTTTCCTTCACATTACAACCCCAATGTTGCATTTCGCTCTAGTTGTAAAATAAAGATATTTCAGTTTACAGTTTGTTAGAAACTTCGCCCATTCGTTACAGTGGCGAGTGACATGACGTGGAGATAATAAATAGATGAATTTATTACAATAAATCAAGCTGTTTGCAGTGCACGGAAAATGTCTGTTTTTAAAATGGAAATAACATCTTTCTTACACGTTTGCAATACATAGTCATTTATCTATGCATTTATCATCAACTTTGAGAAGTGGACTCGACTTAGGTATCTGTGTTTTGCTAAGGGAAAAGTGTCAATAGATGTTTTCTATGAGCCTGTACTAGGTTCCTCTGCCCTGTGACTAGTGGACTATCGATGGATTCAAAAGGTCCAAGAACCAACACCCGGTGGACTGGGTCGATTAGGGGATTTCCAAGACTTCAAGCCAAGAACTACGACAGAAATGTTGATTTAAGATTTAGGGATCGACACTACACTTACACTTTGCTCCCACACTAAAAGTACGGTCGTTACCCAAACATACTGTATCCTAACTTACTACGACAAGTAAGATCCTGATAGATTAACTGAACGCTTTTGCCATCAATTATTAAAAAAACTTGAAACTACATGCTGTCAATTCTGCCAATGTCAATCTTAAAAACATCCGTCAAGGCTCCAAAATCGTACAATGAAAGCAGCATGTATAATTTTAACGATAATCATCTGCGTTGCAATCATGGCCGTCATCGTGATGGTGAAATTCGCCACCGACATCACCGTTGAAGAGAGGAAGCGGGAGTTCCTGCTCAACGGCGGCGTGTACCAAGTCACCAAGTCCATAGCAGTCATAGCTCTTAACGAGAATACCAGTCAGGCGATCGCTGAAAGGTTCCCTTACGTGGTCGCTATCGCCAGAAACTCGTCAAAATCCTGGTCCTTCGCCTGCTTCGGGACAGTGGTCCTCGTCAAATGGATCGTCACCGCCGCCCATTGCAGGCAACCCGGCGCCAACCACAGGGTCCTCCTCCTCCACGACTTCTCCAGAAACATCTCTCGCACCTACCCAATTCTGTTCTGGAGGATCCACGAGAAATTCAACGCCAGCGCCCCGACGTCGAAATACGACATCGCGGTCGCGAAACTCAACGTAGATACTACCCCTTTGGTTTACAAGTCCGCAACCTTTGATGAGAACCAAGTGGATGATGTCGAGGCCAGTATCTGGAAGACGGTCGCGACGATGGACAGGAAGGTTTACTTGACGAATGATTTCGACAACTTCAGCCTGGAGATCGCGCCGAACGACAAGTGCTACGAAACGTACGGAGTTCCGATGGACGAGAGCCTGTTCTGCGCAGATCTGTCGGAGCACGAAGACTGCTTCGTACACGAGTTCGGGCCGGTGTTCGATGGCGATAAGCTGGCGGGCATCCTGGCCGCCAAGCCGGCGGAGTGCAGCAACAAGCTGGCGATATTCACCAACGTGTCCTTCTATTCCTCGTGGATCTTGAAACTGACCCATTCTAGTTATTACGGATAGTTTATGATGTTCAGTAATTAATGCTATTCAATTAGAAATTGGTTTGGACATGTGATTTTTTCAGGTTGCCTGCATAGTGTTTGGCGTTGAAACTTTAATACATTGCTTCGCTATCATGTGGCTTGTTTATAAATGTACCTACATAAATTCCGAGCAATAGGTATCAGAGAGAAGTCATCCTAAACTCTCTTACCCTCACCACGCTGTAAATATTGACGATTGCGCCGCTAAGTGCCGCTCTGGCTTATTGACTACTAATAGAATGGCTGGAAATGACTGTTTAAACCGATTTATTTAGCTTGCCCTGTTTATTTGTTTGTTTGGCTCAATTTTGAAGGGAGATCTCCCAACAACCAGGCTAGGTAAACTTCGATAGCATGAGTCAATATACCTAAGGCACCATATCAAATCGCCACATTAATAAATTTATTTGTACCTAATGGCATATCAGCTTTATAAAAATAAATAACTAACTGTTTCGGTGAAGGAAAACATCGTGAGGAAACCTGCATGCCTGCGAGTTCACAAAAAAAAACGTTCTCAAAGGCATGTGAAGTCCACCAACCCGCATTAGGCCAACGTGGTGGACGGCGGCCTACATCCCTCTCACAGTGAGAGGAGACCCGACCCTGTAGTGGGTCATTAATGGGTTACTGACAATGGCATATTGACAAGTTGATCTTAATGAACAATGTGTGTTATGTACCAATGATGACCTACGGCACCGATTGTTATTATGAACCCAAAATTAACACCGATTATTACGACGATGCCCTCTTCAACTGAGAGTGCAAAGGAGAGAGCTATGCTCGGAATTTCTCCCCGTAACAGAAACAAGGTAAATGTTGTTATCGGGGATGAGGGTGTCGTGACCACTACAGTAACCACTTAACATCAGGTGGCCTGCATACCTCTTCACTACTCCATTACCATAAAAAAGATAAATAAATAAATAAATAAACGCTTCACACTCATAGCCCCACACTAGGATTCCCTGTGTCGTGGGTGCCATGGACACACACAAGACAACGACAACACACACACATTCATCATTCAAATTTCTGCTCCGCTGGGAATCGAACCCTGGACCCTCCGTGCAGCGCTCCGGTGTCTTAACCACTGCGCTACTCAGGATCTTCCCCGGACAAGGTACGATGACTCTACCTTAAATTTATTGAGTCAATTTCCCCCGAATTTTCTATTCCAATCATCCGAGAGCTCTTCCAGTAATGCTGTGTCCGTATCAACCCCTAAACTAAACGATAGATTTGTCATATTTGTATGGATTTGCGCAACGTTCCGCTCCACTGCTCACGAGGCTGTTTGCTGGGGGTTCCCGAGTTAAAAGGTTAGATGAATCATATCATTTAGTAAGTGGTAGTACTTGTTACGTTATCTATTGTCGCCTTTACAGCCTGTAAAATTTTATTTATATACCAGAAGTTTTTTTTACTTTAATACCAGAACAAAAAGGGTTCGTCCATCACCCTTGCCTACGAACCCGTAAAGAAACCGACATTACGCAAACATCTAAGATTCCAACCTACTCGTATGTTACTCCACGGGAGACCTTGTCATCTACTACGCGTGTAGGTGCTTCTAAAAACACCCTTGTCCATATTAATCTGTATTACGCAACCCTCGACGACGCCGTACGAAAGCGTTCCGAATTATATATTTTTTTATTTATTGGTGCTTTATTTATTGAAAATCTTTATTTTTGTCATCGTATCTGAGAGTAATATTTTATATCGTGTGCACAGACTAGTCTAGACTAGTCTATTTTAACAAAAACTTAGTTCTATATTTAAAATAATGTATTTAATTCACTTATAATCTCAAATAGAGAAGAAATTATCTACGGTTGCTGTGTGTACAGGTGCTTTGTTACCTACTCATGAAGACTAAGATATTCGCCTTAATTAAAGTACATATCTCCGGCATGTATATCAACCTCCCCAGTCGAAACATGCTACCCCCGGACGAGCTACTTGGCTCTATCGCCTATATAAATGTCTCTATTTCACAAAATGGCGACCTGAGTGGTGTAGTGGTTAAGATGCCGGTGCGCTGCGCCAAAGGTCCTGGGTTCGATTCCCAGCAGAGCAGATGTTTGAATGATTTCTGTTTCTGGTCTGGGTGTTGTGTTCTTGTCTTGTGTCTGTCCATGGCACCCACGACACAGGGAATCCTAGTGTGGGGCTATGAGTGTGAAGCGTTATTTTATTAAAACAAAAAAAACAATTTATAAATACTCTGTACGCAATAGCAGAGGAGATCTCTATCTGTTGCATAGAGTCGGAGATAGTACTGATTTATCGCTTCTCGATACCCATCTATCGTCAAATTACGTCGAGAGGGAGATTAAAATGTTTTTCGATTTTATTCTTTTGGGGTATTTTATCTAAGTATCTACTTGCTGATCACATAGGCTTCCCTTTTCCAAATATCTAAAGGAGTTTCATGCAACTTGCAACACCAATATGTCATTGTGTCTTCTGTAATGTTGTCAAATAGGTATTTTCCAGGTAATTTCTCTAAGGATTTTTTTGTTAGTGTTGGCACCACGCTATTTCACGTATCGTCAACTTCAAGTTAGGGAAACAGGGTGGAAAGGAATAATTGACAGGAATTTGGAAACAAAAGATCAATCAGGAAATTTGAAATTAAAATAATAATAAATTAAATTTACTTACAACAAACATAATAAGTATTCATTAAATTCTGAGATATAACATATAACATTAAATTCTGAGATATAAAACATTATACCTATTCTCTAAGGTTGATAAAGACAATTAAAAAAAATTAATTGCGAAAAAAAAAATGTTTTTTGCAAGCTCGTTGGCTCAAAAACATTGTTTCATTCCAGTAAAAGAAATTAGTTTCCGCAACATACTCGTAATAGAGAAGTCAACAAAAAGTTTTGTCAGACTATATTTGCACTGTATTTGATAAAAAATTGCGTTTGTTAAAAAGTCTAATGTCTTCTCACTATAAATAATTAGATTCGACTCGAAAAGTTAACGCTAGCGTCGCCTATACATTAGGGTGGAGTTATGAATATTTTTATGGTCCCATAAATTTGGGGGAGGACTGAAATGCATGCCGATTCCGGATTATTAAGCAACTGCTTTATATGAAACGTAATGACATGTGTAGGATCGGAATGTACTTACTTATATTTGAATTGTTTTGTTTTGATTGTTAAAGTTTTAACATTTATATTTTTCAATAGGGTATTACTATGTCAAAAAGCTTTTTATATGAATTCGTAACTCATAAAAAACCCATAAAAAATTGGAAAAAACATTTTTGCAAACAAATATTATGTAAAAAAAGACTTTTCAATTTAAATTTCCAAAATCCCCGCGAAAACACGGTCTCGGCCGTCTCGGCGCTGCCGCCATGCTTGTGACGTCACTCGCAGTGTAAACAATACATCTCAGTAAAGGAAGAAAGTTATACTCCATTGTTTATTTACACTGCTAATGACGTCACGCCGATAGCTTTCATGGCTTATAGCGTTTTTGACATTTGAAAAACAGATTGACAAACCTGAATTTTAAAATTGAAATAATAAATGTATACTACATTTTTTAGAACAGAAATCACCATTTTTCACTTGCTTTTAACAAAATCTATCAATATTACATAATTTTGGATTTTTCCTTGCATGGTGGGAAATACCCTATTCTCTATACAGGTTAGTTTAAAATTATAAGAATTTAATATGTTTACAAAAATTAAATTCATGTGAAAAAACCCTCCATACAAACTACCTATAACATTCCTACTTGGTGATTGATATTTGGAAATGTCAAAAAAAATTAAAAAATGAAATAATAAGCACTGTACGGGTGAACCATTAGCAAGTTATTCACTCGATAGAAATCCTTTAATATTTTGAACGTTAACTTTTTCCATAATATTATTAAGGCCCCTAATGTGGGTTCACCCCCAAGGAAAGTAACAATTTAAATTCTTTTTTCTGTGCCAGTTTCAAAAAAGGAATCTATTCGACACTAGATGGCGCTTTTTGCCAAAAGTTTTTCGCATTGTCGCATTGAACTGCTGACACAGTACCGATACTCGATATTATTAAAAATTCCATTACTAATTTTATAATAACATCAAAGAAATTGATCTATCGTTTGTGAATTAAACACTGTTACACTTAATATAATTCAGGTCACAATATTGTTATTGATTTACTCGCTGCAAAGTTTTGCTCATACACTTGTGACAGGCGCTACAGAGACAACCATGCTATGTAACTTACAACAAAATATTGATGGAGTACTTACTGTGTAAATTAGACAAATTTAAATCTTAATAATAGAATGTTATATTAATGAAAAATCCCACCGTTAATTGAAATTAATATGGTGTTCAATCCAATTAATGGACTGGTTGGGTTATAGTGACCATTTAACATTGAGCGCTACTTCTATTTTTTTTAAATTCCATACCTATTTTATTCCATTTTACTTGATCAATGTCAAGCATAGTGCAGTCGTAAGATTTAACAGTGGAATGTATTGACAATGAATAAAGAACCATTCTAATACGCCAGGCAAACCTACGCGCCACGCCTATGCAATATCTTAGAATTCGTGTAACTATCCGTAACATCCATATATGTCTTCATACAAGTCTCCCTAAAAGGTAGAGTATTATAGCCATAGTGTACACTGTACTCTGTCTGCGAAAACACACATCTACGAATTATAAGAGCAAAAATATCGATGACTCAGATACCTATTTCGTAACAACAGTTTGCGCGAAATGTAAGTTACGTTATCCCCGCGAATGAATCAGCTGCAATGAAAAATCAATACTTGACGCTAACCAACAGTCTGTGCCTATCACTATAAGTAAAGACAAGTTAAATAAAACTAAAATAAACTCGCAATTCAGACTCTACTGTTTATGACTTAGTTTAATTCGAGTTTAGCCGAAATTAGCAGTAAAAGCACTAATTAGGGAGGCAAAATTGAATTAACACCGACGTGAATATAGGCGCAGGTGAACGCAGTTAACCGAACCTCGCCCAGATGGCGCAGTTTACTCGTGATGTTGACACATACTAGGGCGTGTGAGTGCTTGTGTAAAAAATTGAGTGTTTTGTGATAATCCAAGCGCTAATGGGAGTCAAAAACGGTGAGTCTATAAACCTTACTATCGTCCTCGTCGACCAAAGTATTCGCAAGCCAACAAACTTTACAGGAATCGCACAGGAATTACGAAACCGTACATATGTCCGAGACGTATAACCCGGCCAAATTTGGGTCGAGTCTTCGTTCGAGCACTTCCTACTACTCCCGGTCATCTCAATTTAGTCGGGTTGCATTCCCGCCATCTTGTGGCTCGAGCTTACAGGATTTTGTATAAATATATATCGATCGAAAGCTCCGTGTAACCCAATTTCGGTACATTTTCCTTCCTGTGTGACGCTTCGAGCGTGAGAGAATCAGAGATCCACTACTCAACATGCTAATCATTCATACCGAGGCCAGATATGAGTCATATACGTTTGTTGACATAGTAAAACTCTGTATTCCTGGTTGATAAAGCGAATTTTCCGGTGCTCTCTAGGGGTGAATGACTTGAAAACTTAATTAGAATAACAGAGGGGTGTTCCTCCACCCTCCGTTAGCGTATTTGTCTTTCGTCCGCGTCTTGTGGCCTTGCGAGAGGCGCCTACATGACCGTACGGAGTAGTGACATCACAAATTTTAAATAGAATATAATGGTTTTTAGGAACTCGGTCGATCATTAACGCGGTTATTGCTTCGTTTTTATGCAACAAACGGGTTTATCTTGTCGCAAGGCTAATGGTTTACTTAATAATATAATTTATATCAATCAGAACAAAGTCCACTTGATTCGCTGTAGGTAAATCTATCGTGGTGGAGTTTTAATAAAAATGATGTCACAATGATCTTCACAATAGTATGCCAAGTATGATACGTACAGATAATATACCTACATTTGCGCACTCAGCCAGTTAAAATACACTACAGATTGCAAAAAAGTCACCTAACTACCCATAGACTCTTTGTTGCAGACCAGGCAAAGTTCATTAAGTATTTTAATCTCATTCATTAAAATACCCTCCATATAAGCAGTGTTAACACATATGCAACACACATAACATTTACATAATAATGAGCTATGTACTTGCATAATTTGAATGAACACATTTCTTTTTTATGTAAGTTGGTAATTAAAATACTGTTTAGTGCATATCAATGAAGTAATGTGTAAAAAATGAAAATATGGATCGGTTGTAACCTATATAGGAGATCTGTAAAATCTGCAAAGCAGTGTAGTAAAAGTATCTGCATTGCAGGTGAATGCATTGCTTCTTCAGAAGACTAACCCATTATTGACTCATTGCAAGGTTGGGTCTCCTCATATTGAGGACATAGGCTTTAGTCCACCATGCTGGCCTAATGCACTGCAGGGTGGGATCTTCATCACAATGGGAAGGATAGGCCTTAATCTGCCACACTGCGTTAGCAAGTTGGTAGTCTTCACATGCCTTTGATAACTTAAGTATTTAATTTATTTCAGTAGGTATTATGGATAACTCAAGCATGCAGGTTTCCTCACAATATTTTCCTTGAATATTACAGCCAGTGACATTTGAGAAAGCACTGATAAATTTAGAGAAGTCATTGGTGCATGTCATTGGGATTTAAACCAGCCCTCTTGAATAGGAGACTCATCTCTCAGCCGCTGTGCTATCATTGGGTGGAGTGGTGTTGATTATTGAGAGCCCATGTCCAGCAGTTTACTACCAAGAGCTGAAAGGAGGGGATATCTCTGCATAATTAGATGCTTTGGAAGTCTAACCATGGCTCCACAACCTAAAAACATGATATGAATAACTAGCAAAAGTCTAAAATAGGGACTAAAGTCTAAGGTGGGGAGTAAAATGAACCCCTTAGGGGTAAATAATATCTTTTTTTAAATAACAAACAATTGTATTCCCAGTAATTGACCTTGATATGATTACCTCATGCAAATCCTTGACATAGAAATTGTGCTCTTTTACGCTGAAATGATATAGTTAATGTAAATAAGGAAAATCAAATATAGGTAGATATTGGCAGTAGAGTTATGAATGAAACAGTCATACAATAGGCATTTATTGTGAAACAATAACATAATTATGATGACATGAATGGCACAGTGGTTAAGGCCCTGGTGTGCTTTGTGGAAGGCCAGGGTGTGATACCCAGGGGATTTGAATGAAAAATAAGATTCAATTTCTGTTTTTGGTCTGGGTGCGTGTGTGTTCTTGTCTTGTGTGTGTCCATGGCACCTATGACACAACCCATTAGACTGATTGGATAGTCTGGTCTCCTCTCACAATGATAAGGATGAAGTCCACCTCCCTGGCCTAATGTGAGTTTGTGGACGTCACTTGTCTTTGAGAGCATTATGGAGAACACTCAAACATGCAGGTTTTTTGATATTTTCTTCATGCCTTCAGCAGGTGTCAGGTGTCAGTCCGCCTAGCCCTAGTAGGCCAGCGAGGTGGACTAAGGCTCCCTTCTTGTTATGAGAACAACAATAACCGTGCAATGGTTCACTAATGCGTTACAGACAGCAGGTATTAATATGATAAAGTGCACATAACTTTTAGGAAAGTCATTGCAGCTGGGATTCGAACACGGACCTCTCGCGTATAAAACCGAATTCTCAACCACTGGCCTACCACCGTTTCTTGACGACCTGAGTGGCGCATTAGTTGATACGCTAGTGCTCAATGCTACGTCCTGGGTCCTGGGTCCTGGGTTCGATTCTCAGTGGAGTAGAAATTTGAATGATGAGTTTATATTTCTGTTTCTGGTCTGGGTGTGTGTGTTGTTGTCTTGTGTGTGTCCAAAGCAGCCGCGGCAGAGGGAATCCAAGCCTAGGGCTGTGTGAGTCTGAAACGTGTGTAATTAAGGTGCAGACGTCGTTAAATCGCAAGACAAATAATTCGTTCGAACTCGCACGGAAGCACGGCCTAATTGTTTCGACATAAGCGCTAAATTTGACGCGACTGGAGCCCTACTTACGATACGGCACTGGTTTTATGTTATGTTCTGAGAAAATTGTTGTTATGTAATCGATTGTGCCTCCACTAATACACATTGGAGCATCGTGGAGGAGGTGCTCCAGGCTTTCCCCTCGTGTGGGGAGAGACATGTGCCCAACAGTGGGCACTGGCGTGCATTGGAGGTAGGCTGAAGATCAAGCTAGTCATAGGTACATCAAAATTTTCGTTTGACCTATAATTAGATTATATTTATTTAGGCGGGGGCACTGCCATGCCCTCAGAAACTAACCCATATTCAAGGAAAAAAATGTTTTCATTTTTGCGATCCGCTGCGTTCGCATTGAAGGTTTTATTATTTTAATACTCGTATATATATTTTTTCTAGACTCATTTACTCTAGACCTTGTTGGTAAACAAATCGCCGGTTTTATCTTTGCCATTTATGTATGTTGACCTTTCAGAGCTAGTAATACCTTGAGGCCACATCAATGATTCTTACCAATTTGATCTTTTGAATGTGGTTTAACTTTATAATGATTTTCACAAAAAAAAACTTCGGGTGTGGATTTTTGGTACTGAAAACCTTTTTGTTAGTTTACCAAGGGATTGTTAGCAAAAGGTAATGAAGTGGCCATGTAGTCATCGCCCTCGGCATCTTCGACCCTGACGTAAAATCTGAAACGGTACCGAAGCACTCTCTGGGTGTTGACAGCAGGTTGCATCGGCCACTTACCACCCAGGTGTAGTCGTAACAACAAAATTAAATATTACTATTACGACTACACCTTTAATCGTTCGTGGGAGCGATATTGGTTTAAGTGGATTTTTTACCCTTTAATAACCTCAAGATAGACTCTGGGAGGAAAACACAGCAGTAGTACTCCTTGAAGCTTCCCTAGATCGATGGACTGGTCGCGACTCTACTGCCTTTTAGTCATTTAAGTTGTATTTATATTTCTTTGCAACAATCCGCACACGTGGAACTTGTTTTGGTATGGACCCACCACCCTCCCTTATCTCTCTGAGTAGGTGTATACCATAACAACTTATTCCAATAGTACACGACACGTGTTTCGCCCCAAAACGGAGCATCATCAGGTGATGTGGACTCTACAACGGTTGGTTGCTGAGCAAAGAAATATAAATACAACTTAAATAACAATAGATTTCCGCAAAGTAACGCCTGATACAATATATTATGCCTTTTAGTCGCCTCCTTCGACAGGCAGGAGCTACGGACTATGCCTCCATGCATGTTTGCCAATTTTTCATTGCGAATAGATGGTTATCAGCACACGTTTGGCCAACACGCCAACAGACAGCCATCGCTTGGCGCAGCGCCAGAACGAGGCATTGTGTTCGCCGACATATTATGCGGCGCTGTTATAATACCGCGCGAAATATTTACGCTAGCATCTTTTTTACGCGCCGGAACTCAGTGTTGAGATAGTTAGAAACGTTCACCGTTTAGAAACGTTCACCGTACTGTGTAGAAGTTAAATATCACCTGCTGTTACGGTGAAGGAAAACATCGTGAGGAAACCTGCATGCCTGAGAGTTCACAAAAAAAAAAATGTTCTCAAAGGCATGTGAAGTCCACCAACCCGCAGTAGTGGTGCGTGGTGGACGGCGGCCTACATCCCTCTCATCGTGGGAGGAGACCCGACCCTGTAGTGGGTCATTAATGGGTTAAAACAACAACAACTGTGTAGAATATTACCGTAGAACTATTGTTATAGACTTATTCACATAATCCCTTTCCCCCTTATTTCCTTTCAGCCCTTCGCAGTCCACAGCTGGTCATCAAGATTGTGCCCTTAATCATTTGTGTGTTCCATCCTTGTCAAGGGAAACGCTAAAAGAAGAGAAGGAAGAAGAGACATTTTCCCTTCTTCCAATAGACACCCTGCTGGACATGGGCCTCCCTTATTCGATCCTGGTCCCTTTGAATCCGACGGTTTCCCGCTGCCTTCTTCAGGTCGTCAGTCCCTGGGGCCTGATTCTGTATGACCATTCACACTCGTATCGCGGCAATGTCGTGTCTTACCCGTGATAAAAAGTCACAAAACGCTTGAAAGTCAAATAGCGTGACGATCTATTGTGTGCCTTATAGAATAGACATTTAAGATACCTTGCCGAGTTCATGGAATGACGTACGGTTTGATGTCACACGATATCGGCACGAAATGTTTTGGGACTTAGTCGTAGGACGGCTTGTGCTTCTTTTGCCAAGACGGCAATGGCGACCGCCATTCGAGAACATTTCTTCGCCTTCGAACGATGTCGCCAATGGTCTTTGTATTGAGTCCTAGTTTTTTTTTGTATACAATTCTAGTTTTCTAACAAGCATGCAGTAACGCCGGTTCGTTTATTTAAAGTGATTCATAAACACAAGGCCGTATCAGAACAAGGCCGGCTATGTTGATTTCATTATCTGTTTGTTTAAGTAGCGCAAATAAATATTGTATCATAAAAGTTGTAGCTAACTAACCGCTAACCGCTAGTGGCGAATTACATGCGCGCTTACGTTCTTCGAAGGGCAGTTATCGATATGGTAGCAGTCGTTAAACCTTGTCGGCGGTTTGAAAACACCCGACATGGGTTGGCCACTAACCCTTTCTCCACGAACCCGCATTGGAGCAGCGTAGTGGTCCGAGCCCAACTGTGGGCCATGAAAGGGTTGCAGCCAGGTATTCTGCGTGATTCCTATTGCTTCCGATAAACAGATAAGATGATGAAGATAATAAGGGGTCAGGTTAGGTTTAGGCTCCCTTCTCGGTAGAAATAAAATGGTTCGCAGACAAGTCCAGTTGATACCTTTTGGCGAAACAAAAAATAAAAATCTTTTTTTCTCTCAATACCTCAACGTCACATAATTTTGCGCATAATAGGGTATTACGGCCTATGTCAAAAAGCTTTTTTAAATATGAATTCGTAAGTCATAAAAACCCATAAAAAATTGGAAAAAAAATTCTTGCAAACAAATATTATGTAAAAAAAGCCGCCATGCTTGTGACGTCACTCGCAGTGTAAACAATACATCTCATCAAAGGAAGAAAGTTATACTCTGTTGTTTATTTACACTGCTAATGACTTCACGCCGATAGCTTTCATGGCGTATAGCGTTTTTGACATTTGAAAAACAGATTAACAAACCTGAATTTTAAAATTGAAACAATTAATGTATACTACATTTTTCAGAACAGAAATCACCATTTTTCACTTGCTTTTAACAAAATCTATCAATATTACATAATTTTGGATTTTTCCTTGCATGGTGCGAAATACCCTATTATTACACAATCAATGTACATACGAGTAGGTACTTATGGTCAACAGGCAAATAATTTTATGCAGGTCACGGTCGTTGCCCAAACTGAGTCATTTTCGCAGAATTGAACCGTTGAGGAAAGATCGTTACTATTTTACTGCTAAACGCGGGCTCTACTGTGCCGTGAGCATGAACACTGTCGTGAAAGTATTCGTACGGTAAACGTCTGTCATTGGTACGTCATAATGTCAGGGCCGTCTTTAACCTATTGGAGGCCCTGGGCAATACTGGGCATACTAGGATAATGGGGCCCCTATTGTAGTCAGTAATTAAGGTTTGATTTATTTATATAAGTTTTTTGGTATTAAATATTGGTTATCGTTTGGTGATCTGACAGGAACTAGGGGTTTTGTATTTGATCTAAGGGTGGGGACCCGATATCGATCGCGGGGCCCTGGGCACTTGCCCAAAGTGCCCTCTGGGAAAGAGGGGTCTGATAATGTCAGATTGTCTGACATCTTCCCATATTAAAGCTCACGTTAAGTATTCGTATAATTACAAATACTTTGTAATTATAGGGTTCATTAAACATTCATTAAACGTTCATTATTATTTCACAAAAAATAGGGTTCATTCTAACTAATCCGAGAATTCCGGCCGAAGAATCCAGGGGCCTGATTCTGTATGACCATTCACACTCGTATCGCGGCAATGTTGTGTCTTGCCCGGGATAAAAATTCAAAGCTTAAAAGTCAAATATATCGTGACAATCGTGTTCCTCGTCGTGCAGAGTTCATGAAATGACGTACGGTTTGATGTCACACGATATTGGCACGAAATCTCTTGGGACTTACAGAAGCAGGGCCCAGGTCACAAACTATCAATGCGTCAAATTTTACCCAAATCGGTGGATCCGTTTTGCGCGATGGAGTAACCCCGTGTGCTGATTGCTGTTGCACGGAAAAAATGCTCGTACGACAATGTTAGTGCTTGCATTAGTGCTAGCATGTCAGTGGGGATTTTAATAAGGAGTTTAGGACAGCTCCATACAAAGCGCTGTGTTTAAATTTTGCCGTGTTGATTGGTCGGTTAGCCAATTAGGACAACACCTAACATACAATTTGTCACTTTTCTAAGGGGTAGGATTTTATTTAAATAAGGAATTTCTGTTTCTGGTCTGGGTGTGTGTGTTGTTGTCTTGTGTGTGTCCATGGCACCCACGACACAGGGAATCCTAGTGTGGGGCTATGAGTGTGAAATGTTTATTAATAAAGATAAAAAAGAAATGCAATAAGTTTATTATTCTCCGATTGACAAAGAAGCTAAAAATAGTTGATTTAACCGTCAACTGATTTTACCTGGTATTTGTGAATGAATTAAATATCATTATGTATGAGTCACCACATAACTCCTATCTACGTTTAAGGAAAATGCAAAAACAATAATAAATTGAATAAATATTGTTGGTTTCTTGATTAGAGTTACCAACTACATTTAGTATCAAATCATTATAATAGTGACTAATAATATTGCAATAATAGTTGTTCAGCAGCTCTACTCTACTCGGAATTATCAAAATTCATGATATTGTGAATTTTTGAATGAATTTTGAATGGTGAATTTGTCAAGTGTGCGTGAAGGGGGGCCGAAACGATGAGGAATAGCGAAAAATGCTGAAAGGAGTCTGAACCGATTTTGATGAGAACTCAAATTGCACAATAAATAAATTATTAAAAAATCCTATAATAAATTAAAATACATAGTACATTGTAGTTTTTCAAGTCACGTGGCCATCGTATTTTAAATCAATTACTTTACGAACTTAGCATCATTGACTCACATTCACTGATTCATCTCGTGAAATCAACAAGCTCCGAGCTGTTTCTATGAATGATTCAATGATTTTTAATACATACCGTTGCCAGAAATACGTGTCATCATTATAAAATATGGATGATGGTATCTGAATCATTGGTATGTCTGGTGTTTGATTCTTGGCTTTTATATGTAGGTAAGTAGGTTGTATATAATTTGTTTGCAAAAGGAGTACAAGCCGTCGTCCGACCAGGTGGACTGACGACCTGAAGAAGACAGCGGGAAACCGTTGGATTTAGAGGGCCGAACTAAATGCGTACAGGTCCTGGACCTGTGCGCATTTAGTTCGCCACAAGACATCATACATCCAGGTACTTACCTCGGCCGAAGTTGCTTGACTTTTTCGATCGCTTGCGATGTACTCAAGCAACAGGCCTATACTACTACGGGCGCTTCATAAGTAGGTATTGTACGTAGGTATATTCATAAGTATAAGTATAGCGGTGATAGCCCAGCGGCTTAGAATTCGACCTCGAATCGAGGGGTCCGGGTTCGAATCCCAGTGGCACGCACCAATGACTTTGTAAAAAAGTTATGTGCGCTTTATAAAATTAAATATCACCTGCTGTTACGGTGAAGGAAAACATCGTGAGGAAACCCGCACGCCTGAGAGTTCACAAAAAAAAATGTTCTCAAAGGCGTGTGTCCTGGCAAATGTGAAGTCCACCAACGGGCAGTAGTGGTGCGTGGTGGACGGCGGCCTACATCCCTCTCATTGTGAGAGCAGACCCGACCCGCGAGTGGTTCATTAATGGGTTACGACACATTCATAAGTATACAGTAATACTAGCACGAATAAATACCTGTTCGGAACGGATTACTTTCCCTGCCCTGAGCCCTTTGCGTAGGACGCGCCCACCGCCGGATGCAGTGACGAAACAGCCTGACCACCTCTCAGACAATGTCATGTTTTATCTGTGCCGTTATGATATATTATTGGAGTCGCTTTAAACTGTTTATGTGGTGAACGCAAAGATGAAATAAAGATCACTTCTTTGTCAGTCGATCTGAGTTGAAAGTCAACGTTGTTAGATATAGGTATTATGACTCATAGAAATACGCTTAACCTACTCGTAATCATATAATTTAACGATAATTCTCAACTCAGCGCATTTTAGATCATACTATTATTCTCATCGCGACTGAGTGCGAGTTACCCCGTGTTAATTGCCATGTCGCTAAAGTTGCTCGTGTTCAATAAGCACAGCTCAATACAGAGCCCTGTGTTGGAATTTCGTCGTGTTGTTTGCTCGGTCGGTTATGTCTGCCCAATTAGAAGGCCTGGTGGGTAGTGACCCGTAAGGTACTAACACTAGGGGAGTCGTCTGGCCTATAGCGGGTTGGTGGACTACACAGGCCTTTGAGAACAGGGGCCCGATTCTGTATGACCATTCACACTCGTATCGCGGCAATGTCGTGTCTTGCCCGTGATAAAAAGTCACAAAAGGCTTAAAAGTCAAATATCGTAACAATCTATTGTGTGCCTTATAGAAAAGACATTAAGGTTCCTGGTCTTGCCGAGTTCATGAAATGACATACGGTTGGATGACACACGATATCGGCACGAAATCTGAATGGTCATACAGAATAAGCCCCCAGTATGGAATACCCTCAAGCATGCAGGCATGCAGGTATCCTCGCGATTTATTCCTTCAGCGTTACAGCAAGTAACATTTAATTATAACACACACGAATTAGAAAACACTTGGAGGACTGACAATCGAACACATTTTGCGAGTAAGATCTGCTTATCCACTGGGCGATAATCGCTACTAGCGTTTGGATAACCGCAGTCAGTGAACAGTAACCCCACAATTATGCAAAGTTCCTCATCGCCTCGCCTCAATATGATAATGGTGCGTCACTGTCAAACGTCGCCGTTGCTTCAGTTGGTCGAACACTGAGTCGCGCCGCCGTGGGCGCCTATTAAACATACAGGGGTTAGAAATTACAAACAATTTTATTAATCGACCATGTTTGTCCTCAGAAAGAGTAAACCTGTACATGTTTATACTTTCCGGTTATCCAATCGCTAGTACCGACTACTGATGCTAAGTGGATATGAATTTGGCATCTTCGAAGCGTCTTATAGCTCACTGACTGCGGTTATCCAAACAATAGCTGGAAGTAACACACTATACATTGCCTAGGTATTGAACAGTATGTATAATACCTTAATATGAATACCTATAGCCGTAGAATACCTTAATCATACAAATTACCGGTGACATATAGGTGCTGTAAGTACCAATAAGGCGCCATTGCATGTCTCGTGGTTGCATATGCAACGACGGTTACAGCTAACCCAATTAAAGGATGTCGAAAGAATCAGCGTACACGCCGAGATATCGAAGTGGGTTTCTGGGTGGCGTGGTTTCCATAGCGTATACGCTTTGTGACGGAAATTATTAATTTCTAGATGGTAGCTCATAAACTTTGTTTTCTTAAACCAAAGATTTTTATTTGACAAGCTGGATAAATTGAGTACTTTGACATGCACACATAGACTAACACTAGCTGTGCCCGCGGCCTTGTCCGCGTGGAATTTTAAAATAAAAGTAGCCTAATTTACTCCTTCTTACATCAGCTATCTGCCAGTGAAAGTCCCGTCGAAATCGGTCCGGCCGTTTCAGAGATTAACTGGAAGAAACAGAGAGACAGACAAACAGACTGATAGAAAGAGACAGACAGACAGACACTTTTACATATTATGCATTTAGTAAAAAGCGTTTATTTTTATATTACAAACAGACACTCCAATTTTATTTATTTGTATCTATAGATGTGTACGCACATTCTGTCGGGTTACTCTTGAAATCAATTCCGATCAATCGTCATTGGAATTGTTGCACACTAGCGCCTTATTTTTCCAATATTAAGCGGATATTGCAGAACTAAACGAAATTGTGTAATTTCGTTGCAATCTTCTTAATGCCAAAGGATAATGCCAATTGCGTTCAAGTACCAAATCATGTGACAGTTCAGATTGGATCGGAATCGGATTTGAAATTGAGATTGTTTTCAAGAGTAAGGCCACTGTTCTGTGTCAAATTAAATTTTCAATAAATTATAGTCGAATTTCGACTATTTGGCCATGTCTCGTTTATTTAGTATTTTAGTCCGTCTATAACAGTTCAGTTGTGTAGCTGGACGCTGGGTCATTATCACGCCTTATCAGAACGGATAGGACACGTCAGTACGGTGGCGAGAACATTATACGAACACGATAAACATAATTATTATGATGATTCCTATACACGTTACATTATGACTATTACGATATAGTGTCTGTAACCCATTAGTGACCCACTGCAGGGTCGGGTCTCCTGCTTTAGATTTTTTGAGCAAAATCTGAACTACGTCACACATTAGTGTTACTAACACAGCGAGTTGCTGGTTAAAAGTGTTAGAAACGCACACCTACAAACGATTGAAGCTGATCGTAATGAATGCGACATTTGCATGCGACACCTCTAGATATGGTGACGAGATTAGCTGCTCCATAAACGTGACTGTGTTTATATGAAGAGACGGACGAGGTATTATACGAGGTTGCATCCTTGCAACTACGTATATCTGATAAATCTTGACACACGGCAGCACTAAGTTCAAGCCAAGAAGAACGAATACCAACTTAACAATGCCCAAATTCTGGCTCTTGCGTCGCAATACAGTTAAGTCTTACGTCATCTTGGCGCCAAAAACTTGGATGCTCCCTATTTTTCGGCGGCACTCCATCAAAATTTTGTGTCGGTTATAATAAAACACTCCACTGATTTGTTTTCGCAGTGACGTCCCCCAAAATGTCGCTCCATAAGAAAACTTGAAGCCGAAAAATAAAACTGAAAACTTTTCACTGTCTGAAGAGTCGATAAATTTCCCCAAATCAAATCGGCATAAAGTAAGACTGCTCCCTCGGGTGGATCTGTGTGGGCGAGCGGCGTCCATGTTGTCGCGGCTCGCGTAAACTTTTATATATCACGGTATAATCCCTGCAAATTGCTAATGCGCTGATACCTTGACGCAATAAAGTCATTATGACGGAATCAAAAACAAAAAATAGGGCATGGAACAAAATATCACTGATATACTCGTAGATATTGATAGAAAAAATGGCAGCGCTGCTTGGTCACCAGACAACTTTACAAACGCTGGCCAGGCGCATGACCAATGCGCGAGGCTTATAAGGGCTTATAGCTCCAATGAAACAACCCAAGACTCTAATTTCACGGCGCATAAGATAAGTCTTACGTAAATATGGTGCCAATAAAAAAAATTCAAATATTCAAAAGCTTTTATTAATTATTAGGTACAATTGATGCACACTTAATGAACGTCATACATTTAACATTAGACAAACATCCGCTTTGACATATAATAATATAATAACATCGTTGCTCCCTATATTTCGACAGCAATATAATCTGTGGGTCTGAACGTTCCCTCAAACTGGTGAAAACTTCTCACTATCTGGAGAGACAATAAATTTTGCCAAATCGGCTCTCTCGGGTCGATCTGCGCAGCGAGCCTCGGCGTCCGGCGGGCTGGCGCCGTCAGCGGCTCGTCTGACGGCGCCGCGGAGCCCAAAGACGCGCTCTGGGCGGGATAATGTGGAAAGCGGGTCGGGTCAGCTAGGGGTAAACGAGACTGAGCCCCGGGACGCTGGTGATGCTAAGCGACCACACGAACGAAATACGCGATATGAAAGGAACATGCTGCTTCACGGCGGGTTGAGAGGATGGCGGCAACATACCTCCCTCGGTGAACAACAATGGCTCTACCACGGCTCTACCGCCTATAAACTGCCCAAGTGTCTTATTTCACGGTGATTTTTTGTCCCCATTGTTCTGCAGCAGTAAAATCTGCGATTCCTTTCAACTCGGGATTGGTTGTATATACTATATATATAATACAACACTCCACTAATTTACACTGACGTCCGAGCGTCCCCCGAAGTGTCCCCCAAATGTCTAAAGAAAACTTGAAACCGAAAAGTAAAACTGAAACTTCTCGCTATCTGCAAGGACGATAAATTTCCCCAGATCAAATCGGCGTAAAGTAACTCAGCTCTCTCGGTGAGGACGGTTTCGGTGGCGGCGGCCGGCGGGCTGGCGCCGTCTGAGGCTCGTCTGCCGCCAGTGAGCCCAGGGACGCGCCCGAGGGCGGGGAAATGTGGAAATCGGGTCGGGTCACGTTGGGATAAAGTAGAATGAGCCCCGGGGCGCTGGTGCTGCCAAGTGGTTATGGATTGTATGGCGGAATTGAGGTTGAAGTTTTTGAATTTGAATTAGATTAAATGATCTTTATTTTTAAGCTCTGTTCTTTATCGGACTCCTACTTTCAGTTCAATACTTTGGGCGATTTTAATGGCACACAGTGAGTTATTGAATTAACGTTCCACACTACTACTCCCATGTCGCGGGTGCCATGCCGCACACAAGAGCACAAACCAAGACCAGGAACAGAAATTTATACTCATCCTTAGATTAAATAAAAAAGGGAAGATACGGCACTAGCGTCTCATGAGTGCGCACCTAAAATTAGGTCCATGCACACAATTTCACTTTAGTCGCAATTTGGCTAGCTATTGAAACACAATAATTGCGGATTTTCTGTGTTTAAAAAGGTAAAACAATGCCTTCGTGTGCTTTTAAAAGGTGCATAAACAGTTCAAAAACGAAAAACAAATTCCACGGCTTTTTCATTTGTAAGTACACTTAAACTTAATTTTTCTTCAAAATCTGATGGTTTTAAATGTAGTTCGCCATTTTTATCAAGAGCTAGTGTGAGCGAGACGATCGCGCGCGAGATGACGCGGCACTCCGACTCCCTCCTGCATAAAACTTACCGCTTTGTCTCGCTCGCCCGATTGACACTTCATTTATAGGCGTGTGTGTGTGTAAGTTAGATATGTAGTTGAGTCGGACTAATTTTATGATTGATACAAGTAAGCGTATGCCGTATCTTCCCTTTTTTATTTAATCTATGTACTCGTCATTCAAATCTGCTCCGCTGGGAACTGAACTCACGCACTCACTGTGTTTCACCATTAAAGAGTACTTTGATTTATAGGCAGCTGAAATCCATCACGATTCACGCATTTCAGCCAATGAGCAAGAAAAGAAAAGAAAAGAATGCGTTTATTGTTGATGAAACTTGTCGTTTGTTACGCTCGCGTGTAGTTTGCCTTACGACAACGTCACGTACATTTGTCGTATTGCAGTGCGTATTGCCAGTTCCATTCAAAGACCTGTGTTTGAAATCTGTCGCGTTTGGCCGGTCCATTGTGTCGGTTTGCGACAACCAATTGAGACAAAAATATTCATTTTAACTATGCCTAAGGTCTTGTAACTAATTTTTACACTCCCTTTGTTTCAGATACAAAAACTGCGATGTGATTTAGGATTAAATGGAAACACGCCAAACCAAGTGCCTTAACTAGTTAACCCACAAGTGCCTAATTAGATTAGAGGGAAACCAACGAACGACTACGATACGACTTACGACTTATTATTGGTGAGTGACTTTACATTCCACGATCTTGTTTGTACTTGATTCTAGTAAAAAGGTGGTAGAACCGTAGCTCGCCTGAGGCTAGCTGACCGTACTAGGCTCCTAACCCGTCGTAAAGATCGTCGTAAATCAGGGACTGACTTACGAAAATGTAGTAATAGTAAATACAAAGCCTCAAAAAGGAAAGGTGCATGATAGCGTCTCTCATGCAGTCGTCGCTATCACCAGACACACAGGCTCTTGCACTTACTACTCGGATGTCAGTAAGGACGCCATCGCAAACTTCATAAAACAGGCCATAGAGGCAAACACAGCTGCCATTGAGGATTACAACCTGGCCACTGCAATCAGCCACAGATACGCGACAGTCATTGCAGAAACCCTAAAGGAACGCCCGAGACGATCCAAGGAGACACCGGGCCAAAATTGACAAAGAACTTTTTCTGGAGCAAAAATATTACTAGTAACGTGATGCAAAAAAAAGGCACGAACCTAGAGTCTGTGGATAGCAATTAAAGATTTAAAAAAAAAACCCGTCGTAATGCAACATGTTCTTCATGTGTTGTGTTTCGGCTGGGTGGTAGGACTGCCGGAGATACCTTATTTGAGGCGAACAACTTAGTCCTCATGAGTAGCAAAGCATCCGCAGACAACCACAGGTAGGATTTCTTCTCTATTTGAGAATGGTTGTGTTACTCTTAAGAAAGGTACTTCGACCAAAGGTGAGGTAGCGTTCAATAATATGCAGTCAGCCATAGTCGTACTTTTTAATGTAGAAGGTATAGCTTTTTCTCTTTTTGTAATTGATGTACTTGATGGTAAGTGGTCATCATCGCCTATTGACACATGCACCATGAAAGGAGCTTTTTGCAACAAAAAACTTTATTCTGCACTTGCTAAGCGTATTGATATTGCGCTTTTTTGCACTTGACTCAGTGTTGGTTGTCCTCACTATGAAACGAAATGGCTTTAGAATGTTTTCAATGTCGCTCAGCGGGGTGGGAATAGGGTATTTCGCACCATGCAAGGAAAAATCCAAAATTATGTAATATTGATAGATTTTGTTAAAAGCAAGTAAAAATTTTTTTCCAATTTTTTATGGGTTTTCATGACTTACGAATTCATATAAAAAGCTTTTTGACATAGGCCGTAATACCCTATTGTTGTGTGTGAAAAATGTGGTGTTTGTTTTTTCATTTGTTCCCCCTCAGTGTCGGTCATTTATCGAGGAGAAATTTCACCTTGTTGTTTTTTTGTTTATTTTTTCTTACTTATAAAGTTTTCTTCCTTATTTATTTCGGTAATGCCGCAAGTTTTGTTACAATTCATTAACCATCCTTTTCTTTTTAAAACAGGACCAAACAGTTTGCATTGAGGTCTATGTCAATACAAAAGACAATGCATACAAGCGTTATATCAAACGACCACGTAACATCAGGAAGTCCGCATGCCCGTTTGCTACTCAAATACTATTAAAAAAACCTACAGTTTTACCTTCGTGTACCATTTTCATCTCAGTTGATTCCCAATCGCAATTGCCCGTATTACTCGTCAACAAATACTCACTCCCACGTTTCATATGAAAAATAAACATAACTAAGTGCTCTCAGCTCTGACACCAGCCGTATAAGTCCTTATGATCTGATACGCACGATTCAATTTGGAGTGACTACATTTCTATCGCCTCGTACTTCAGAATGGTTACTATGATGCAACTAACCAAGGCGTAACGAGTAACCTTTATCACTATGGCATAAAGGTCAAAATTGCTCGTTTTTGTAGTCCACGTGAAGTGCAAGATGAGAGCGTAGATGAAACCGTTACCAATGTTGGTTTAACAAATGACAGTTCTGATGATAACAATACGAATGCAGTAGATGAGGTTCTGAAAAGGGTTAGCTTGGAATATGACGAGTTTGTTGATTTAATTGAAGATGCTTCTCATAGTGCCAATGAGGTAGAGAGTATAGCCTTGTATGTTATGATGATAATTTCTCGTATGAGTGTTGTTGCTATAAAATTTGAATCCAATCCACTAAATTGAAGAACCCTTTCAATTTAACATCGAAATTGTAAGTGGAAATGATACTTTACAGTTATTATTTGTTTGGTTTGCTAACAGTTTCAGAAAGTGTGTTGATAATGTTGACACAGATGCGTTTGAGCGTTTGATAAGGTTGTAGACGCATTTATGGTTTGAACCTAATTCTAAATATCGAGGGATCTCTCTCTTCATCCGACATTGGTCCACTGCTGGACATAGGCCTCTTCCAACGCGCGCCACTGAGCCCTGAGACAAGGGATGGAAAATGGTAAACACGTGCAAACCTACGATTATTGTTTTTTATTGATTCTATCTGTTCTTTTTATGTGTGTATACAATAAAGAGTTTAAATAAATAAATAAGTTAAGTTGTTAAGTTAAACACTATCGCTTACGTCATTCATTGCATCCACATTCCTAAACCCTTCGTCATCCGACGTCCTCCAAATGAAAATTTCAAATATTTTTTCTTCACGAATCATATCTCGGGTGGCGGTAGCGTATCGTTGCTAAGAGGTCGCGCTAATGGCTCGTCATACGCTCTTTAAAGCGCATTGTTCCAAACTATTGCTCCCAATTTGAACCCTTTCCCTCAGAACATAGAAACTACTCGAGACCTCATTGTGTTCCGCTCTTTGATTCTGACTGTCGATAACATTGGATCTTCTGCCGACACCGTTGAGCTCATATTCCTGTGCATCGTCAAGAGGTTATTCTTTTTAATCGAGTGTCAATCAGGGATCACTCGAGGCGAGTGGTTTGTGCAGGGGTCGCTCGACTTAAAGCCTAAATATCTGATTGCGTTGTGGTCAAACATGTCATACACGATTTGGCAATTAGGGGAAGGAAAGCGTACGTTGGGATGGCATGCATACATTTACAAAGGACGAGATCGAATCGCTATCTTGTCGATTCGTTTCCGATCTGATAGAAGCGGATTGGCGTTCCGCGCCGGCGAGCACCCGCTTTTTATTGGACTTCGTAAAAGTTCATCGGCACTAAATCTCGCCTTGACGTGATATGGGGATTAATAACTGTACGACAGTCCGGAGGCCTCCTCCGATACGAATCAATAAACAAAATCACGAGCGCCGGAAATCCGAGCGGAGTCCGAGATGCATTTCCATCTTTCACCGTCTTCACCCTCCGAATATCATCCCCAAAACTCCCTTCGCGTACGAGTGCAAGGGGGACAGCGGATGTGGAGGGCGCGTGCGCGGATCAACCCCTCATCAAGCGTTGGAAGAAGGTTTATAGTTTGGTACGAGATCCTGGCGCGTTGCCGGGGAAGCGAAACATTCCTCCGTGGACCGTCCGCGGAGGCGGTGGTCCCGCTCTCTCATCCCCTAGTCACTGCACCGCATAACTCCACTCTGACTCTGCACTTCTTAACTTCAGAATTCCCTTAACAACACTCCTATACAACTCAGTCTTCTAAAAGCTTTGGTCTTCTTCAATATCTTACTGAGTCCATCGAACCCTTCCGAGTCAAAAGGTAACCAGGGAGTGAGAGAGCGAGAAGGAAGTAGAGTATTATTCAAAAGTGGGAACGAGACGAGACGATGGCGCCCCGCTCGCGGTCGAGGTAAGTGCCACTTGTGTTGCCTGCCACGTGTTCGACGTTACTTTCAGTTTCAGCTGCCGCCGTTGTTCAAATTCACCATTATTCCATTCGTGTCCATGTCATTTGAAATGCTTTGTTGATCTTTATTTTAATTTTTGTCGTCCGTTTTGTGTGTTGTGTAACCGTTGTATGCTGTCTTTAGATATGTCGTAGCGGTGTAGCGTGTCGTAGGAGTATGTTGTAGGCGGGAGATCTTTAGAAAGTCGTAAAAATATATTCATTGATTCCGATGCTTTATCAGCTCAAGAGTTGTATAATGCTTTTGATAGCGAGTTCCTGTTTTTTAAGACAGAGAGACATTATGTTTTAGTTTGGTTTTTAAAATATGAGTCATGGTAATGGTAATTCTTAAGTTTGTCCGAGAAGATCTCTTTTCGTTCTCTTTGCTTTGCAGCTCAATATTCGACGAGTAATGTATTTTTCGTCACTTCTCGATTGATATTGTTAGTTGTAATATAATTATGCTTAATCACTAAATCAACCACAATTGCAGCTATAGTGTCTCCGAACCTGTCACACCCTTTAATCAGTCCACTCACAACCCCTCCGAAATTAGTGTCATTTATTAATTCACAAACATCGTTCGATGGCCTGTGATTATACTTCGTTAGAGTTCTTTTGAGGTCAACCGTGGGACGTCCCCCGAAAATAGGGGATCTGCATTGATGTTAATCGGTGCGTTATCGTACACTGTATCAGATGGAGTTGTTCTGTCAGGTTAATTGGTTCCAGCTATTTCTCTATCACGAAGCCCTTTCGGTAAATTGTTAAATTGATTTGTTATTGATGCTATTTTTAATTTATTTAATGGTTTTGTACACGATTGTGTGGGTAAGACTCAGATTAAGAAACTCTGTACACAGGTATTGCTTATAAGAATGGAGAGACGAGATGGTTTTTTTAAAATTTCAAGTTGTCTTTATAGCTAGAAGTACAACGAATTTAAATGATAGCTTTTAGGTTTAACTTAGATCTGGTTGCACAAACGACTCGGCAATTTCCTGACGTAAATTCCTACGTGCAGTAGTCAGGTATGGTAATTTGACTAAATAAAATTGTCACCAACTTTTTGTATCCGTTCGCCATAATTTCGCTTATCGTCAACGGAATGTCCTCCCTGACCGATTAATAGTGTTGTAATCCCGCTAAAGGCTAAACGATTGATTTTCTTGTTCCTGCATAATTGAGCTCCGACATTTCTTGGTGGGTTTGCGAGGTGTTTATCACTCACTGGGGTTGCTTTTTCATTTAAATTGATTAACCTAACAAGGTGCTGAATTATCTCAGCTGCATCCATTTTCGTTAACGCTGTCTTCTCGCTTCGTTAGTTCATTTTTTACTACCCCAGGGGTCCGCGCATTCAGTGTCCTGCTGCGATGATTGCCCCGCCGGCCTCCTGCATCAGTTGATTGATTGGCGTTGACAGAGGGTGCAGGATCACTCCCGTTTGTCATTCTCTGCCAAATTGTTTGTTTTTGTGACTCGCTAATTCGTTCAATTTTCCGTGTCGTGTTATTGTTTTGCTGGCTTTGGCTTCGGTTTAGTGGTGCCATTAGTACGGTTTGGGATGTAGCCTTGAGTTTCATAAGATCTTGAATTATTATATGTTTAATCAGTCAAATTAAAGTAAGAAAATATTTTTATTTAGTATTTAGAATAGAATAGAAAATCATTTAGTATTTGGTTAGAATGTTATTAAATTACAAAATTTTTTGCTATATCTTATTTCATCTTCTCGTTACTTTAAGATTTCAACCTTTACCTAACGTAAATACCTAATGAAATCAATTTACTATTTCTTATTTTATTTCAGATACGCTATTAATTTAATGTGTGGATTATTCATTTTTAATCAGGTACTCATTGTATTGAAAAAATCTTGAAAGTAGCTTATTAACCCCCCAAAAAACTTTAAAAATGATTTTTAAATCTGATGGTAATATTCTAACATTACCATCAGATTAAAAAAATAACAAATAAATATTTCAATGACCATTTTGCGCACACTCGTTTTACAAACGCGTATATCCTTAACTGGCAATTTGCGGGCGTTATTTATGCGTTCGACTTGATTTACGGGGTTGCCAGGGCGGCCCTAATAATATAATCCCCGATATAATGTTAAAATCACTAACGTGACCCTCCCACCCGCTGTCCACTCGAAGATCCCCTAATTCGCTAATAGATAACAGACTATCCGATTTCCTCTGGACATTCGTGACGACTTCCGGCACTATCCCGGATGCTTTCATTCCTTTCTTATTTTGGAACTTTATCCGGCTTATTTTCATATCTTTCATTAGCTTCTCCATCTGTGTCTGTCTATATTTCTCGTGGTAACTGAACGGTCGGAAGCAAATATTTTTGTATCACCTCTTATCTTTACCGGTTGAATTATTGTGCTTTTGACGTCACTCTGTCTTCTATCGTATATCTTATCTCTTTATATCTATGACCGATAAGAGTGGCATTCTTTGATTTTCTCATGTCAAAAACCTTGCTTGTGTTGTTTAGGCGAAAATTAGGTCCTAAAGATCTTATAAGATTTGAGATGTTTAGTCAATTTAAAGAAGTAATCGTAGGCGAGAAACGACCACGCCCATACGATCCCTTCCCCGTCTCCCTTCGTCCTATTAAGATTTTATGCGTGTGAGGGAGACGGAGAGTGCTCTGGCGCCAGACACGGCGGCGCCTGAGTCTATCGATCCTCCCCCTCCCCCCGTCTGTAAAAGGAACACGCGCATGCGTTCAAGTTGTTTGTTCGTCGGATTATGGATTCCTTTTATTAATATGAGTACGTGCTTATAGGTTTATAGGCTTTTAGTTTTATTTCATCTGCGACCATCTTCGAGATGTTAACCGTTAGGTACTTTAATGTCTTACTTTTTTCGTTCGTTGCCGTTTTGGTTTTTGATTTACATTTTTTTTACTTTTGTTTTTAAACTTTTTTCTTGTTCTAATTATTGACGTGTTTGAGTATCGGTTTGAACCTCTGTGACAGTTTTAATTTTTTTATTGTTTCATTTATCGTTGTTAACTGTTCGTTTGGATCTTAGTGATTTTGGTAAGTGATTCATTGATCGTGATTTTTGGTTTTTATTAAGATTTTTTCCCAAGGTTTTGGATGAAAAGAGTACCTTTTAATTGCGGACTATAAGTATTAAAACAGTTAAAATTATTTCATACGGCAATTAGCTTAAATGTCAATTTGGTAATTATTTTGTCATCATAATCATCGTTACATCTATTATCATCAGGCTCTTCTAAAGCTTTGGCTTTTCTTTTGGTCTTTTCTCTTTCTTCAACAGTATCGAGATTATCGACAAATATTGGAACATGTAACAAAACACCATAATTGATTCGCCGTTATTGTATCTGGCCGTTGTCATAGTGTGTGACAAAGGGGTCGTACGTCAGCCAGGGTGCTGTGACATGTCTCTTTGTTCCATTGTTGTCTGTCTTGGAAGGGTTGATGGTATCGGGTTTAATTATTATTGGAGATTCTTCTGTTCGTGAAGATTTTTCTAGTTTAGATTGTTAAATTTACTTTAGCGTTTTACCTAACTATACCTACCTTTGAAGACGGCTAATTGTGGTAGTGAAAGCAGCGGAAAGATGGACATTAAGATTCAAATTAAAGAAATTATTTTGCACTTGTTAAATTAGGTATTTTGTGGTCGGATTGAAACTCGTATGATGCCAACACTGACAATCATTGTCCAAACTACAAAGTGTTTATTTATTGTTTAGTTTACATTTAATAAGTCTTCGCCTGAAAAGTTTCAGACACATTTTTTACAAGTCAGTTTTAATTTTCCCTCACAAAAAAGCAGATTGGAAATAATCGTTCAATTAGAAACAATTTAGAGCGGTTTTTATTTTATATTCATCATCAACGAACCGACTTTATCAATGAGGTAATTATCCGTCTCCCGTCTCAACTTCCAACTCTACATTATCAACTTAAGGTTCATATTTGATATCTACACTTTCCGTCATTTCAATTTTGACTCTGATACTTTGCAATACGGTTGAATCTTGCTCGTTTCCTTCTTATTCTCTCTCGTCTCGTCAATGGAAATGAGACTCTGTGTGTAAGTAATAGAGTTGATTACTGCTCGTCTCGTCTCCATCGGTTCCCGGCTTCGATCAACAATACACTAGATATCGGGTCACGTACAAAATCAAAACTTATAACTGTCCGCGTGAATACATACTTATACATCTTCATTTGTTTACTAACGAAATAAGACAAACGTTTTAAAACAGTTGTAAGTTCAACCTAATTACAACCATGACGCCTAGCAATAAGGTAGGAATTCTTCAAAATATTCTTTTTCTTACAATCATTCGTCACGAAAAACGAGCAAAGCAATAAATTACTCCCGTCACTTAGAAATGAAAAGACATAAGTTAAACAACATTTTATGTGAAATCAACCTTAATGAGCTATAAATAAAGTACTTTTTCCCGTTATTACCTTGCGAGTTACATCCTTTGGTTTCGTTTCAGTTTGCTTCCTCAAATTTAACTACAGAAGGTATGGAGTCGCGTTGAACACAAAAATAATTCAGTATATTATTATGCACGAAAGTTTAGTTAAAATTATTTATATTTTGGGCATCTACGAGTATGTTTGATAGTATACATACATATATGTTATTTATTTTGTTACCGTTTTGTTGTGTGTATATTTATTTATGTGTATGTATAATATGTTTTTGGCCAAGGTGTCTATCGCTGTTGTGGCTAGTAGGTACCTTAGTATTGTAGTCATATTTAGGCATACTGTGTACAGATGTGGATGAATGTGAACAAAGGGATTCTTCTGGGTTTTAAGGTATCACAAACCGTAATATTGAAAGTACGGTCGTGTTTAGACATACTGCGTGCACATGTGGATGAATGGGAACAAAGGGTGGTAAAAGTGCGAATCGACAATAGTTTTTTGTCACAAATAAAAATATCACTAAATTCCACAATATCATAATACATCTTTACATCTTTTCTCTGTTTACAATCTTCATAATACATGTACACTTTAGTGCAATAATTAGATCAAAATAATAATTAAATATCGGTAGCTTTTTTACATATATAATGTAACCTGACGTCAATAAATTTATGAACCACTGATTTGAGTAAATTAATTTCGTGATTGTGTTTATCTCCTCCAGGAAACACATTCTTGTCAATATATAATTTTAAAACTGATGTCCATAGAAAGTCGAGATCCATTCTGCACACGTAAACGGATTGCTCGGAAAGCTAAAATAAAAAAAAGAAAGCTAAGTATCTTATGAAAGTCCAACAAACAGACACAAAGTTTGTATTAACCAATTTTAAAGATCTAGTAACAAATAAATTATTACAATACAAATCTACTCCATGCATTGTTCTGTTACACACAATTTTGCGCCAACGTTGGTCAAACATTTGTAGCGGTGATATAAAATCGGTAATTTTGATTTAAATTTGATATTATTTGTTAGTTTAAAGCATAAAATACAACTTATTCTACATGTACTTACCGAAAGTAAGACACTCCGGCCGTTAAATTGTTCCTTCGGGCATTATTTTTGCAACTTTTGAATGCACATTGCGGTATTGTGACACGTGTTTACATTGGCTCTTTTACAAGCGAACTAAATAAAATAAGAGCTCACATTTCAAGTGAGGTGTTATTCACCGAGACGTATTTTTTGCGCCGACCCGAAATCTAGTGTATTGTTGATCGAAGGTTCCCGGCTATTAAGTGATTACGTCCCACGTTTTCCGTGGCCCAGCGTCGCGCCCGTCTTTCCGGCGCCGCTGAAAGTTCATGCGAGACTAGGCTTCCGTTCGCGGGTGTGTTCGCGATTAGGGTTAACTATTCATTTTTATACCAAACTATCTGACCCGGCACACTTCGTTCTGCGAAATATAAAAACTTTTTCACCGTATAAAGGTACACTTGGACTTCCACGATCATTTTGAAACTAAAATGGGTCAAATCGGTCCAATCGTTCTCGAGACTAATGAACAGCGATTCATTTTTAATATAGATTTTCTATATGGTTTTTTTATTGAATGTGATTCAGAGTTAGTTTTTCTACGTGGTTTTCTTCTTTAGTTCCTACATTGATTGGGTTCGATTCCCAGCAAAGCAGAGATTTGAATGATGAATTTGAATTTCTGGTCTAGACGTACTCGTATGTTGTGTTCTTGTCGAATATTAGAAATGAAACACACACCACGGAACTCCGTAGCCGGTTGTAGTCTAAGGCTCTATTTTTTCCTTAATTAGGTTGTGGGTCTTGATATTCAAATACTTTCTTGACCATTGCCAGTTCCACCAACATACATATACATATTATTTTATTTATTTTCTTTCATCAACATCCAATAAAGAATGTATCAATTTACTCCTAATTAGATGTCTATTTATAAAGCGATTATATCGCACGACCTCATTAGCTATCCGTACAAACATCCTTCTAGTGTAAATCGATTCTTACCTACCATCGATACCTGCGTAATTCGTATGCTTGGTTGTTATACTCTCTCTTATATGTTTTTTGCTCTTGGAAATCTTCTAGAAGATATCTTTTGCTTTAGGAAGACCAATCTTTTGTATCCTACATGTATATAACTGTGTCTTGCTTACATAAACCTCATTCATAGTGTACCAGTGCATTGAGGAACACTCTGGGATCTCCAGGATCCCATCAGTGCCCCCTTGGGCATGACCCCTTTGGTTGCGTTGAAGAGTCAGTCAGTAACCCATTAATGACCCACTACAGGGTCGGGTCTCCTTCTCGTAATGAGAGGGATGTAGGCCTTAGTCCACCACGCTGGCCCACTGCGGGTTGGTGGACTTCACATGCCTTTGAGAACATTTTTTTTTGTGAACTCTCAGGCATGCAGGTTTCCTCACGATGTTTTCCTTCACCGTAACAGCAGGTGATATTTAATTTTATAAATAGCACATAACTTTTTTACAAAGTCATTGGTGCGTGCCACTGGGATTCGAACCCGGACCCCTCGATTCGTGGTCGAATTCTAAGCCACTGGGCTATCACCGCTGTTGAAGAGTAATTTAATGTTATGTTAGATGATTTTGTATGTTGATGATTTTGTTTGATGTGTGTGTTATGATTTTGTATGTTTGTGCACAATAAAGAGTATTGTATTGTATCGTAGATATGATTAATAGGTAGTGCCAAGTCTACTAAGACATTGTCAGCCATTCAAGCTGTATGTGTACGTCCGGGCTCTACAATACAGAATCGGGTCAAGCGACCGGGTGAAAACCCCGCGCGCGTTAGACGCCGGTTTTTGTACGCGAAAACCGGGTCATGTGCAAGTCGAAGTTCGCTAGGAGAGTTGTAACACCGCAAATTGCTAAGGCGAACGAACCTTGTCACATTGACATGGAAGTTGTGAGGGAGCGGGTGAACATCGTAGAAATTTGACTTGTCAATGAAACATATAAATATAGGTATATAAATGGTTAATCCGAAAGATGCTCAGTGCTGAACAGAGTTGACTGACGCTCCCCCAACGTCTTTCCGACGTGTGGACACGGTGACGTGTTAAACGAATATTTTCCATCCATTTAACACGGCAAGGGTGCAACGTGGCGGAATATAAAGCTTTACATTATTATAAAATATATTAGGAAACCGAAATATTTCTCGAGTCGAATAGTTTTGATTCGTTGATGGTTTTTTATTTACAATAAATAAATAGTAAAAAACATTTAAAAAAAAGGTTTTATTATTTTTGTAGTTATTGTCGACAGCAAGTACTTATATTGTGCATAAAAATAACAAGTTCGATATCTTGGGCCATCCGCCATATTGGATCTGGAATGACGTCATTTAGATAATCATGCATTGTTATCCAAGCTAAACGAGTACCTATGCGAAATTTCATCTCAATCTGTAAAGGACAACTGTTTTGAATTTGAGTTGCAAGATTTGACGCGAATATACAATACAATACATATGAAAATACAAACATTGCAAGTTAAATAAAGGCTATTAAAAATAAGATAACTAAAATTTTTTAAAGGCACATAACTTGACGTCTCTATTAAACGGGCAGCAAAACGTCCATTAGAGACAAACGGCCGAATAGCTCAGCACTCACCCATATTGGACTATTAAAATTCCTGCTAGTACCCCGGGGACGAGTGTGGCGCAGTTTTATGCAAAACACTGCAATAATCTGGTTATGGGACCCGCCATGGGTTTTATGTGGTGCAAAAAGGGTGCGTTTAATTGTATTAATACTTGGGTTTTTATGAGTGCAGGATTGGTGGAGATACTTTATTTGATGGAATTAATCCTGATGAGGCAAAAGCGGTGATAGCCCAGTCGCTGAGGATTCGACCTTTTAATCGAGGTCACATCCCTCTCATTGTGAGAGGAGACCCGACCCTGTAGTGGGTCACTAATGAGTTACAGACAGATAAGCGAAAGAAGGAGAAAGCAAGTATTCTCCTTTTTATGAGCAGCAAACGAGCATGCAGGCTATCTGATGTTAGGTGGTCATGGTCATTGATGCTTGTTTGTTTTTGTGTGGAAAAATCCATGATGGATAGATTGGATACTAACAGTTGGATAAGGGCCCATAGCTGGCCTAGTGCTGTTTGGTGGACTATGCTGATCTGCTTTTGTCTAAATCTGCTAAAACGTTCTTGCAATGTAAGCAGAACAGAGTTCACTAGCCCATGGGGTACGCAAATAGAATCGGACGAGCGCGTATTTCATAACCTGACGCAACGGTTACGTGGAGTTTATGGTTCGGTTTATAACTGCTATATAGTTATATAGGGTTGTTGCTCATGTCCAGCTGTGGATTTGTTTATAGCATTTTCGGTTTAGAAAATATTCACGTTTCAGTGCTACTGGAAAGCTAGACGTATTCATACATATACATTTTAAGGTCCATCCCCAGAACCCTATTGGCAACGCACCGGAAACACTGCGCCACTTAGGTCGCCATGATCGTCCTAGACCTAGATCTCGTCCAATTGTAACAAATTGGTGCCTAAAAAGACATATGTTAAAAATAGTCAGGATATACTAGCGCCCTGACACGGATTTTTTTCTTTCAAACAAATCACATGTCTGACACAGTAACGTGTGAACATCTGGTGTCGTGTTGGTCGTTTAGCTCGCGAGTTATATTACATCTGGTGCACCGGAAGCTGTCCGGGATCGCGATGCGATCAGATGAAGACTAACTAACTGGTTTTAGAAAATATTTGTCGAGACTGCATCTTTTCTTTATTCTTTTCTTTAAAGTGTGGTTATCTCTGTTGGATATGGATTGTTGGATGGCTAAATGAAAGCCATTGGTGATAGTCTCAATAATACTCAACCCCCAGTGACGGGGACTCGTATTAGAGTGTTTTTGAATGCGCGATCCATACAAAGCTGAATCTCGATCTTTTCCAAACCTTGACTTTAAAAAGTTTGACGCCACGTATGATACGCTGGCGGGGTACTCCCGAACTCCGATCTTCATCAGCGCTCATTTCTCAGATGTCTGACGTTGACACTCGTGATGTCAAATGACACTTGCGATCCATAGACTACGATCGAGAAATGGTCTTTATTAGTTTAAAAAATTTCTCCCATTGTTGCAGGTGTCAAGTGACACACAGGAAGCACGCGCGGGCTCTTGACGCAGCGTCCTCGAGCGTCTGCAGGAGAACTGGCGCCGGCTGACAGCACCTCGACCGGTGAGTAGCACGACTGCTGGCTTGGATGTACACTAGTTATCCATCACGTTATGTTAAGGTCAGGGGACAATTCCCACAAGAGGTCAGAAAAAGAGAAAAGTTGACATGACCACCTCATTCATCGATTCAGCCTTTTCAAGTCTACTGATGGACAAAAGTTTGAGGTTCAGCTGTGCAAGTTAGAGTTAAGTTTCCGCTTTAATAGTAATAAATAGCGCACTACGTCACTGTTTCAAATGGCAACAGTATGGAATTTGACTGAGATCGAATGCCAGAATGTCGTGTGTTACAGAAAGTTTTGGGATACGGTCCCTAAGCCAGCCAAGTGAGCCGCAGCTGATCATCGCCAGGCTTCTTAGTTCTACTTTCTTAAGGATTCTACAAATTATTGACAAAGAGTCATGAAAACCTGCCGTTGGCTTACAAATCGAAAAGTTTAATCAAATAACGTGGGGTTGAATCGATGCAAAAAGTTGAGTCGCCAAACATTCCGTCACCGGACCCCTCATTAGGGCGCCCGCACAGAATCAGAGGGTTGGACCGAATCAAACAGCGCGTGAGCCACAGGTGTGCGGGTCGCTGACCCCACCGCCCACACTCACTCCATTCATACAATCTGCAAGCAACAGGCGATACATGATTAAGGTACAGGGCATTGATTGGTGCGCGTAGCCCCGATGCTCGAGTAGATCGCGAGCGATCGAAAAACTGAAACAACGTCGGATGGGTGGTCGCTACTGATGAATTTATGCTTTTTGGTTTTCGTATCGTTCATTTCGTGCTATTTGTTTCAGGAGCCACCCACAAACCGGCGGAGACACCGCTCGTTCAGCCACGAGCGGAGACCGGAGCGGAGACGCGGCAGCGCCCTCTCCCTCAACACTGACGACACACACATTGCTACTATACACAGGTGACATGCCCACCACCCTGTACTTTTCGATGTGTCCATAAAGATGCCCATATCTTGGTGAACAATCGGTCTAAGTAGGAGAAATCCTCTGAAAAGAAAACCTCTGAAATCCCCTTGATAACCTTGGGTAATGATAATGGGTAAATTTTTTTATGTATGATATTTATTCTTCTTTAGGTGCCTCTCCAACTAGTGAAGGTTGGCAATCAGCTTGCTAAAGTCGTCCTTATTATTCGCACGGCGGAACAGCTCAGCTGCGCCAGCTGTTCCGGTCCATCCTGATGTTTCGCAGCCACGACTTCTTTCTCCTTCCAACTTTCCTCTTTCCGGCATGATATTTATTATACATGATTATTTATGAGGTTATGTAAGTTTGACATAACACGACACGAACGAGCCATGCATGAGTGCCCTTTGGTTGGCAGTATTCGCTTAACACCAGGGGGATTACCTGCCCATTTTCTAATTATAAAACATTTAAAAAACAGTTTCACTTTACAGCGTTCTCCCTTGTCCCCCAGGGCGCATTCAATAAGCAAGATGGCGGCTCTCTCGCTGAAAATCTCGATGGACGGCGGCAAGGTGGTGAAGACGATCCAGTTCGAGCCGTCCACCGGCGTGTACGACGCGTGCCGCATCATACGCGAGAAGATCCTGGAGGCTGGCGTCGGCGACCGTGAGTGTCATTACTGTCCCACTGCAGGGTCGGGTCTACTCTCTCAATGAGGAGGATAGTAACTAATAACACTTCACATGGATATACCCACACTAGGATTCCATTAACACACACACATACACGATGATGTTACCCTTAGTTCACTACGCTGACTTAATGGGGGTTGGTGAACTTCATAAGCAGTTGAGAAACTTCTTATGAAGTTTCATTTTCGTCAAGAGATGGCGCCACGGGTATCCTGAATCACGCTTTCGAAGTTTTCTAAATCGTTGGTATACCTACCTACATGCACAACTTCGAGATGACGCAAGACGCAACGACATCTAGGCATCTTCGCCTTTCTTGGCGTTCATTTTATCAGACTCTGATAAGTCTTTAGTAGTTGTTCATTTTAATATATTATGATAATAAACTCTTCACACATAGTCCCACACTAGGATTCCCTGTGTCGTGGGTGCCATGGACACACACAAGACTATGACGACACAGACACACACCCAGACCAGAAACAGAAATTTAAACTCATCATTGAAATTTCTGCTCCGCTGGGAATCGAACCCAGGACCCTCCGTGCAGAGCTCCGGTGTCTTAACCGCTGCGCCACTCAGGTCGTCCACATGATGTTTTGCGACGTCGGAAAGAAACTGACCCCCGCCCATCTCTGTCGCACAGCGAAGGAGTACGGCCTTTTCCTCGCGTCGGAGGAGGACAACAAGAAGGGCATCTGGCTGGAGGCGTCGCGCAGCCTCGACTACTACATGCTGAGGAACGGCGACGTGCTCGAGTACAACAAGAAGACCAGGAACCTGCGCGTGCGCATGCTCGACGGTGAGTGTTATGTAGGGACCGTGCGCGGCGACACCTATGCCATCTAGTGGCATTCATCGGAACTACATTATTGCTTTATGCCTAGGATTACTGCCGTATGTTAAGTTTTTGATAAGTGTATCACAAATAATTTTGTATATTAAAAGGCTCATTAAAACTTAAAAGTGTATTCTTGTATCGATGGATGCTCCAATACTACCAAGAATAAAATATATAAATATGTTAGTGTAAATTATCGTAATCTTCCACTGATAGTACCGACATGCCCTGGCTAAAAACTATATGAAAAGTTGGATAAATGCAGTTAAAAATACACGTGACTATCACTAAAATCACTAAAATCGCATTTTATACATTTTGTCGTAATTTAATCTGTAATTTATAGTGAAAAATTGAGTTATTACTCGTTAAGCGACATTATGAAAACATATGTAAAACAAAGTGACAATATTGCACTTTAGTTGTGGCAGTTTCGTTTTTAATCCGCTTGGTGGCGTTTTGTATTTTCTGCACGGTCCCTATAGTCTGTCTCAATGCACCATCTCCTCTCACGGTGCGAAGTAGGCCTTGACCCATCACGCCGGCTGTTGGCGGGTTGGTGGTTTGTAAAACGTTAGTACTCACTGTCGGATCTCTTTTCGCAGTGAATAGGATATAGGCCTAAGTCCACCACGCCGGCGCAATGCGGGTTAGTGGACTTCACATGCCTTTGAGAAAATAGTAAAGAACTCTCAGGCCAGTCATCCTGACTTTTTCACAATGAATTCCTTTACTGTTACAGTAGATGAATGATTTGGGCGTGCGAAAATTTGGTGTGTGTTGCAGGAATTCGAACCGGGACCTCTATATTAAAATACCGAATTGCTAACCACTGGGTTATCACCGCTTGTGACTCAGCCAATCAGTGAACTGGTGGTCACAAAACATTTCTAGGCTTGCACGCTCTTTAAAAATATTCGATTAAGAAAAACGAAACTATGATAGTATAAGCCGAACGGATAAAGAAACAATCTGGTAATGGCGGCCGGTACTAATGGTAGCGTCAGTAAAAAAAGGTCAAGTAAAATATTAACCTTCTTTTTTTATCTTCGACATCGTGCTGGGGTCCAAACCGGTTGCCTGTGCGTTACTAAATTGCAAAGGGTGATAACGCTCCAGTCTCTTCTTCTTCAGAATACTTAATTAGGTTGTAGACTATTTGTCGAGCATCACTATGAAGAACCTTCCCGCGTTTTCTAGAAGCCATTTAAACAACCAAAGATCTAAACTTCACAAAAACAACAAATAACAGAACAGTAGTTGTAACTAAACAGAATTAAAATTCTACGAAATGGAGCGCGTCGAGACAGCGCGAATGCTAATCCAAACTGATTATTTTTTGTACGTCGTACCAGTACGTGCGAGTATAGACAGAGCGACGATATGAACGAGATAGCACGAGACCGTCCGACCACCGACCGCCATCTGCAGACGGTCTTTATCCGCACGGGATATAATGTGATGTTGTTTGCTTCAGGTACCGTCAAGACCCTGTTGGTGGATGACAGTCAAATAGTCGCCAATCTGATGGTGGTGATCTGCACCAAAATCGGCATCACCAACTACGACGAGTATGGACTGGTGAGCGTGATGTCTCAGTTATGTTTCAGAGCTAGCTGGGCCCGCGACTTCATCCGCGGAATTCTAAAATGACTCATTTTCCTAAGCCTAGTTACTCCTTACAAGTGTTCATGAGGATTCCTCAGAATTCCTCTTCCTCTTAAAGAGGAAGTTACGCATTTTTTGGTACTTTTAAATTAAGAGGAACTTATGAGGAATTTTGTATGTCACACGTCAACGGGAACGGGTCACGGGTTCACACGTCAAAGGGAATCACTAGGATTCCCTAGCCAGTCTATTTATTTATTTATATAGTTTTTACTGTTTTTCCCTTACTCAAGCCGTTCCTCTTCCTCATGTAAATATCCTCATCCTCATCCTCTTACTTTGTGCTTGATGCTTCCTCTTCCTAATCCTCATAACTCCTTCCTCATAAACACTACTCCTTATTACATCTGCCAGTAAAAGTCCCGCCGAAACCGGTCCAGCGGTTTCAGAGATTAAAATGCAATGCTGAGTGAACGAAATGCTTTTTTGTTTCTATGTTTTGTTCTATGTGGACAGTATTATGCAATAAAGATTCTGTAGCGGCGCGATACCTACAGTAATATGAGCGCGCCTCACATGAAACGCTGACCACGCGTGACGCAAGCAGCGAGTGTAGTCAACAACAGAACACGTCACACGCGTCACACCGAACTGGCCAATCGGAACACGTATCCTCGAACGCGCTATCAAAGTTCTTTAGAATCTCTGCATATATACAAACGATCCGCAGTCAACATTTGGACCGCGGTCCCTAGGCAGTGACATCGCCTGGCGGGAGATCTCCCCTTTTCCTCCAAGATTCCTTTGTATCTTTCAATCATCTTCCCTTGCCCCCAGGTCCGCGAGGAACAGAAAGAGGAGAGCGATCCGTGCGAGAAGCCCAACTACGGCACCCTCACGCTCAAGCGCCGCCACCAGGAGAAGGAGCGCGACGCCAAGATGGACCAGCTCCGGAAGAAGCTGCGGACTGACGACGAAGGTATGTTGTCTGCGGGAGAGTGTGGGGTCGATGTGTACTTTGCTGTCCTGATAGAAGTGAAATGAAAGGAAGTGGGTAGGGGCGCTGATAAATTCAAGTGAATATAGCGAAACTCAATATTTGTAAACAATTATAACGGTGAAGGAAAACATCGTGAGGAAACCGGCATGCCTGAGAGTTAAAAAAAATGTTCTCAAAGGCATTTGAAGTCCACCAACCCGCATTAGGCCAGCGTGATGGACTAAGGCCTACATCCCTCTCATTGTGAGAGGAGACCCGACCCTGTAGTGGGTCATTAATGGGTTACTGACATAACAGTTTTAATATAGCAAAACTAATTGACTAATTGAGACAATTGACTATGTGGCTCAGTTGGTAAAGGCGCCAGTGCGCTACGCTGAGGGTCCTGGGTTCGATTCCCAGCGGAGAAGAGATTTGAATGATGAGTTTGAATTTCTGTTTCTGGTCTGGGTGTGTGTGTTGTTGTCTTGTGTGTGTCCATGGCGCCCACGACACAGGGAATTGTAGTGTGGGGATATGAGTGTGTAGCGTTATTTATTTATTTAATTGCAAACTGACAAGCAAGGAATCGACATTAAACACATAAAATGGGTACCTTTAAATAAAGAATGAACCTCTGTTATACGCCATAAGCCAGCCACATACATGCCAGATGCGATAAGACTACTCTGGAGTATTCATATTCATGTGTAACAGCAGAACTTTACTGACCTATATAAAAGACTGGATGGTATAGCTCTCAGAGGACGATCCATATTTTAACTCTGTGTGTTTGTCACATTTTATGACGTCACCTGCTGTTACGGTGAAGGCTGTTACAGCTGTGTTGTATACTTGACTGTGATGTCATGTTAAGCCGAGCATGGTTGAATACGGCCTTTTTCCTTCTCATTTTGAGATTTAAATTAGTTCAGGCTTTGCAGAGTGTCACTGATGGGTTGTTTACTTTCGCACGATCAGCATAGATTATTTTTCATGTATAGTCTTCATACCGATCTCGTGTCAACAGTGAACTGGGTGGAGGGCGCCAAGACCCTCCGGGAGCAGGGCATCGACGCCGGCGAGACGCTGCTGCTGCGCCGCAAGCTGTTCTACTCGGACCGCAACGTGGACTCGCGCGACCCGGTGCAGCTCAACCTGCTGTACGTGCAGGCGCGCGACGCCATCCTGGACGGCACGCACCCCGTCACGCAGGACAAGGCGTGCGAGTTCGCCGCCATCCAGTGCCAGATACAGTTCGGCGACCACCGCGAGGACAAGCACGTGCCGCCCTTCCTCGAGTGAGTGCGCCGAGTGTCGTCCCACCAGTTGTCCCACTGACCCATTAGTGTCTCACTCGTCCACTGGCGAACCACTGACACATGGGTCACTATTGGTCCCACTGTCCCACCAATTGTCCCACTAGGTCCCAGTGGCGAACCACTGACACGTGAGACCAATGGGACACTATTTGTCCCACTGTCCCACCACTTGACCCACTAGGTCCCAGTGACTCACTATCACAATGGTGGTCCCACTGGCTCATAAGGTATGTAAACAGTGACCCACTGACCCACCACCAAACAGCATAAAGCCTGTGTGTTAGCTGTCACCGAGGCCCGATGCTTCCCTGCTGTCTCACTGACCCACCGTTAGCCAAGAATTAACCAGTTCACCCGATCAGAGGACAACCCAGTCCCTTCACGAAAAAATGCTCACCATTAAACCACTCTTTATTTGCATAAAGAATAAGTCTACATAAAAAGTTAAACGCCTCAAAAGATAATTATGTTCCATTGTTGTTTTAACCCATTAATGACCCACTACAGGGTCGGGTCTCCTCTCACAATGAGAGGGATGTAGGCCTTAGTCCACCACGCTGGCCTACTGCGGGTTGGTGGACTTCACATGCCTTTGAGAACAAATTTTTTGTTTTCTGAACTCTCAGGCATGCAGGTTTCCTCACGATGTTTTCCTTCACCGTAACAGCAGGTGATATTTAATTTTATAAATCGCACATAACTTTTTTACAAAGTCATCGGTGCGTGCCACCGGGATTCGAGCCCGGGCCCCTCGATTCGAGGTCGAATTCTAAGCCACTGGGCTATCACCGCTTCGATGTTCCATTATGGGACCTCAAATGATGAACTGATCCCATTGCAGCCTCAAGGAGTTCCTGCCGGCGTCGTACGTGAAGGTGAAGGGCATAGAGAAGAAGATCTTCAGGGAGCACAAGCGGCACCTGGGCCTCAGCGAGCTGGACGCCAAGGTGCTGTACACAAAGAGCGCGCGCGACCTCAAGACCTACGGCGTCGCCTTCTTCCTCGTCAAGGTGGGTCCCCTCGCACACTGAGCAGGATGTCGGCTGTAGCGGCGCGACACCTGCAGTAATATTTATTTATTTTTATTTATTTATTTATTGATAATTAGAACGGTTACTACACCACTCACACTAACTAACACAATTTAAGTTAAATAAGCATTAAACATAATTCATTCGATATGAGCGCGCCTCACTTGAAATGTTGACCACGCGTCACGACGTAAGCTAATATGAGCGCGCCTCACTTGAAATGTTGACCACGCGTCACGATTTATTTATTTATTTATTGATAACTAGCTGACCCAGCAGGCTTCGCTCTGCCAATTATTATTTTTTTTTTTAATTTAATTTAATAGCCTATGTTACTCGGGCTGAATGTAGCTTTCCAATGGTGAAAGAATTTTTGAAATCGACCCAGCAGTTTTTGAGTTTATTCGTTACAAACATACAAAAATACAAATGTTTCCTCTTTATAATATTAGTATAGATTAGAACGGTTACTACACCACTTACACTAACACAATTTAAGTTAAATAAGCATTAAACATAATTCATTCAATATGAGCGCGCCTCACATGAAACGCTGGCCACGCGTCACGACGCAAGCAGCGAGTGTAGTCAACAACAGAACACGTCACACGCGTCACACCGAACTGGCCAATCGGAACACGTATCCTCGAACGCGCTATCAAAGTTCCATAGAATCTGTGCGTATATACAAACGGTCTGAAGTTAGCATTCGGACCGCGGTTTCCAGTCAATGATATTGTCTGGTGTGTGATTCCCTTTCCTCCAAAAGCCCTCAGTCCACCACGCTGGCCTAGGGCGTGTTGTTTCATACTCGTAGCCTCACACTGTACTCTCAACTCAACTCAACTCAAAAGCTTTTATTCATTATTAGGTACAATTTGTGCACACTTAATGAAAGTCATACAGATAAATTATACATTCTACATTCATCCGCTTCGATCGCCCCTCAGGCAAAACTTAGTCTATAGTGCAGTATGGCTAGGCCCAATAAAGGAACACACGTGACAGCTATCGTGTGTGTCAATATCGCCCCATTGCCATCCGCTCACAAATAAATATTGTTACATGGTGTATAGAAACAGCCTATAGTGAAGTTATTCAATCCCACGCTTTCTTACTCTGTGTTTCGGATGCCCGGCCAGTAGTCGTTAAACCGTGTCGGATGCCCTATGGGTGATTTGAAAACATCCGATATGGTGACAGTTTCTCCACAATGCGCATTGGAGCAGGGCGATGGAGTATGCCCTAAACCTCCTTTTAAAGGCCTTTTAGACTTTGACGACCTGAGTGGCGCAGTGGTTAAGACACCGTTGTGCTGCGCGGAGGATTCTGGGTTCGATTCCCAGCAGAGCAGAGATTTGAATGATGAGTTTAAATATCTGTTTCTGGTCTGGGTGTGTTGTGTTCTTGTCTTGTGTGTGTCCACGGCGCCCACGACACAGGGAATCCTAGTGTGGGGCTGTGGGTGTGAAGCGTTATAAAAAAAAGTATGAAATTTCTGTTCTATTGCTTCTTCTGCTGTTCTCTGCTCTCTAACAATAAATTGTATCCAACAGGAGAAAATGAAAGGCAAGAACAAACTGGTCCCCCGGCTGCTGGGCGTCACCAAGGACTCGGTGCTGCGCCTCGACGAGAAGACCAAGGAGATCCTGCAGACTTGGCCGCTCACCACCGTGCGTCGCTGGTGCGCCAGCCCCAACACCTTTACGTTGGACTTTGGCGATTACAGGTTTGTTAACTTGTGTTTTTAACCAACTTCAAAAAGGAGGTTATCCTTTCGACACTACGTAATATAAACGGAACCGCACAATATTCACATAATTGTTGGTTTATTAGGGCTTCTAAACAAGTATAAAAAAATTCATAGGTTACATACATTGTGTGTAGATATGTTTGTCCTCGCATATCTCCGAAAGTAAATGACGGATAGTGATCATTGTTTTTTTTTTTTCAACTTGGGTATGGTGAAAGTTACTATAAGGATGTAGCCTAATGCGAGTTGGCGGAGTTCACATGCCTTTGAGAAAAAAAATTTGTGAACTCTCAGGCATGCAGTGATGCAGGTTACCTCACGATGTTTTCCTTCACCGTAACAGCAGGTGGTATTTAATTTTATAAAGCGCACATAACTTTTTTTACAGTCATTGGTGCGTCTGGGGTTGAAACCCGGACCCCTCGAATTCTATGCCACTGGGCTATCACCGCTGTATACCATTTGTAACATGTGTGTTGGTCCACAGCGACCAGTACTACTCGGTGCAGACGACGGAAGCGGAGCAGATCCTGCAGGTGATCGCCGGCTACATCGACATCATCGTGCGGCGGCGGCGCGCGCGCGACCACCTCGGCCTCGACGGCGACGAGGGGTCCGCCATGCTGGAGGACTCCGTCGCGCCCTCCAGGTGACCGCACTCTATACTCTCTCTCTGTCTTCTCTACTCTACTCTCTCACTGCACCTATTCTACCCAGTCAGACAGCATGGCGACTTCCACTACTCGGCGAGAGATGGCGCCACGCGATCCTGAATCACGCTATCGATGTTTTCTACATCGCTGGCATATATACAAAACTGCGACATGACGTAGTCGGAGCACGGCCGCTCCCCAAACTTTATAACCTCGCCCGGTGGGAGGTCTCCTGTCCCCAAAACGGCAGATGGCGCTGTGGTGTCTTCTGCCACTGCTCAAGGGATGACGTTGCGGTTGTCGCACGCGAAGCTTTAAATAGCCTTCCTTCCTACCTTTCTGTTCGTAGTCCTATACTAGTACTAGACATGTGCCTCTCTTAGTCGACACTACTCCATCCACTCCTGGTTGAATCCGTTTCTATCTCCTTCTGGTCGTCGGTCCACTTACAAACCGGGTCATATACAAACTCTGTAAAAACAATTGGATCACAGCCGCTCTAAACTCCTGGTAGGAGATGTCCCTTTGCTTTATAGTGGTATAGCCATTGGAACCTACCCGAGGAGTGATTCTTCGATTGTAAACTTATAGAAATAGGGTATTTCGCACCATACAAGGAAAAATCCAAAATTATATAATATTGACAGATTTTGTTAAAAGCAAGTGAAAAATTGTGGTTTCTGTTCTGAAAAATGTAGTATACATTTATTATTTCAATTTTAAAATTCAGGTTTGTTAATATGTTTTTCAAATGTCAAAAACGCTATACGCCATGCAAGCTATCGGCGTGACGTCATTAGCAGTGTAAATAAACAATGGCGTATAACTTTCTTCCTTTACTGAGATGTATTGTTTACACTGCGAGTTTACACAAGCATGGCGGCAGCGCCGAGACGGCCGAGACCGTGTTTTCGCGGGGATTTTTGAAATTTAAATTGAAAAGTCTTTTTTTTACATAACATTTGTTTGCAAAAATTTTTTTTCCAATTTTTTATGTGTTTTTATGAGTTACGAATTCATATAAAAAGCTTTTTGACATAGGCCGTAATACCCTATCGACTAAATAACATGCAAAACAACAAACAACAGTTCCAATTTTTTATGGATTTTTATGACTTACGAATTCATATAAAAAGCTTTTCGACATAGGCCGTAATACCCTATTGTTTAACGTGTAACGTTTGTCGGCAGAGCGAACATCATCCAGCACGACACGTACAAGTCGGGCAAGGTGAGCACCGAGTCGGTCGCCAAGCCCGCCGTCATGCGGCCGGGCGCGGAAGGTACGTTTCTGAATGTGAAACGATGGAAAAAAATATTCTGTTTTGGTTATTTTATGCTTTATTCTTTGTATTATATTGTACATATTGTATATTTATATTGTACAAATATATTCGAATAATATACATCGATCGATATATTGTAAAAAAAGATTTGTTTGATAAAGAAATTTTCGGGAAAACAATTTTTTTATATATGTATTTTCAATGTAAAAAAAGTTACTTATTCAAGGTAACAATCCACAACTAACAATCCCTAGTCCCTAACAATTCCCTAACAATCCACAAGTAACATCTATTCGGATTGTTAGGGGTTAAGGGTGAGCCTGGCCGTTGCTTTACTGGCCTTAATTTTTTTTGCCATAAGACCATGCTATGTGGTCACCGCTGTCAAAACAATTTTTGACTTTTGTTATCTCATTTTTATATAGAAACACAACAATTAATATTACATATTTTAATGTGAATCGCTTATTATGCACTATTGTATATATCCAATTTGAAAATGTACGCGTGTTACACTAAAGCTTTGCCGACACCCATTTTGTTATTAATTTCTTTTATTTTGTTTGCACGCTCCCCGTAGGCGCGAGGCCGTTCGCCGTCGGCCACGTGACGGGCGCTCAGCAGACGACGGTGTCCGGGCAGCTCATCACGGGACACACGCCGCCCGCTGTTAGTGCTGGTTTACTTTTGTTTAGTTTACTTTAGTTTTGTTTAGTTTACTTTAGTTTTGTTTAGTTTCTTAGCCAAGTGCCGGGGGCCTAGCAGACGACAGTGTGGACAGTTCATCACAAGACACACACCGCCGTCTGTTAGTGCTGGTTTAGTTTTGTTTAGTTTAGTTTTTTTGGCTTTGAGTGCCGCTAGTGGGGCTGTCGGATTGAAGGGATGATGTGTCTGCGTGACGTCCGTTCTTTTAAACGTGTCGTGTTTTGTAAACGATCTTATCGTTATCATTTTAATTTGCGATTTGAAAACTCCAACACAAAGATATAATTAATTTAAGATATAATTATTGTATGCCCGCATAGGGTAGACTGTTCTTAACTTATTATAATTTTTGTAACATCTTTTCGTGTAACAGTCAACAATAAACGCATTCTTTTCTTTCTTTCTTTTCTTCTTTTCAAATAATAAAGATATAATAGTGACAAATTGTCATTTCATAGTCATACTGAAACAAATTTCTGGTAAAAAACTTTTTAAAGCTTTTTTTTTCAATAAAAGGAAGTGATACGATTGTTTACGATTTTTCACACTTACCAAATAAGACAAGTGTGAAAAAAAGGACTGTATATATACAATTACAATTATGTTTAGTATTTTTTTTAAATATCAGACATATTTTGATAGTTTTGTTTATTATAGCGAAGAATTTTTAAAATTCTCTCATTAAACACCCTAATGTTTCTGTCAGTAGAGATCTATTAGTCGGTTATACATTCAAATAATGTATTAACAAAATATTTTAGTTTGTTGTTACTACAAGTTGTAATGTACTAAATATACAAGTGTTTATGTTACTATGTCTTGTTGCACGCTATCTATATTGGACACTTGAGCAGTCGTCGAATACGGATGTGTAGGTATCGTTGTTGTACCTACATTTATACGCCAGAATAAGAAAAGTCGTAGAACACAAGTTGTCACTTATGGTGTCAGCTACCTAGTGCTGCGAGGTTGCTGGTGTTTTACGATTAACCCTGTATATGGGAAAATGCAGACAACTAATGTTATGCAAAAAAGGCACGCACTCAGAGTGGAGAGCAATTAAAGTTAGGACGTGTATGTATGATGTATGATGTATGGTGTATTGATGGCAATAATTCAAACGAGGCACCCACACTTGCAGGCGACGCAGTCCCAACAGACGAAGGTGAGTTCGGTGCTGACGGAGCCCCAACGAGCTTTGCTGTCCACCATCACCGGCGGCAAGGAGCTCATCCGCCACACCGAGGAGGGGCTCGCCAGGGTGAGTGCCGCTTGTCATACCACACTTAATGCGGGTTAGTGGACTGCACATGCCTTTGAGAACATTTTTTGTGGACTCAGGCATGCAGGTTTCCTCACGATGTTATCCTTCACCGTAATAGCGGGTGATATTCAATTTTATCAAACGCACATAACTTTTTTTATTAAGTCATCGGTGCGTGCCACTGGAATTCGAACCCGGACCCCTCGGTACGAGGTCGAATTCTAAGCCACTGGACTATTATCTGTATATTATCTGTATGCGTGCTAGTTGTCTTACGTCGATAATAGTCGTACGTTAATTTACTCGCGCGCAGTGTGAGCGCTTCCATAGTATTTCTAAGGTCGAGTTTGTTCGTGCGTGAACGCAACGTATACGCACGAGTTGAATTCGTACGAACACGCGTCCAAACAGAGCGCAGTCTAAGTCATCATCCGCCTACTGACGTGCGTGCACACAGGCGTGTGAAATCCGACAACCCGCTTTAGGCCTGCTTCTCATTGTGAGAGGAGACCCGACCCTGCGGTGAGTCACTAATGGTATTTAAGTTGTATTTATATTTCTTTGCAACAATCCGCACACGTGGAACTTGTTTTGGCATGGACCCACCACCCTCCCTTATCTCTCTGAGTAGGTGTATACCATAACAACTTATTCCAATAGCACACGACACGTGTTTCGCCCCAAAACGGAGCATCATCAGGTGATGTGGACTCTACAACGGTTGGTTGCTGAGTCACTAATGGGTTTCAGACAGAATTTACTGACAGCTGGGCTATCACTGCTACCAGCTACTACTACCATTAACGACCGACGAGTCCTTATGAAAGCACCCCTCGACCCCCAGGCGCAGATCCCGGCGGGCGCGGGCGGGCAGGAGGCGTCGGCGGTGCGCTGGCGGCGCAGCACGCTGGCCAGCAGCAAGCAGGTGGTCACGTCGCACATCGCCGCCATGAACGCCGCCACCGCGCAGGTCGTCACGCTCACCGCCGGTCAGTACCACCACCACCATCACCACCACCATCACCACTGTATGACCATTCACACTCGTATCGCGGCAATGTCGTGTCTTGCCCGTGATAAAGTCAAGAAGGCTTAAAAGTCTAATATCGTGACAATCTATTGTGTGCCTCATACAATAGACATTAAGGTTCCTAGTCGTGCCGAGTTCATGGAATGACGTACGGTTGGATGTCACACGATATCGGCACGAAATCTATTGGGTCATACAGAATCAGGTACCTGGAGACATCTATGCATCAGTGTCCCGTCCATAATTTTTTTTATTTTTTATTTGTTTTATAAGTACAAGTAATAATAATAATAATGCAGTTCGAGTTACACTAGGACTATCTGTATTGTGACAACCAAAGCCCTCCATTTACAAACATACTTACTCGTAGCTCAAGCATTAAAGTTATGCTATATGCAAAAAATAATGAGAAGGATGTAGGCCTTACCCCGTGATCTAATTGCAATAATTGTCATGTCGCACGCAAAAGTTGCACGTAGTGACGTCATATATTCAGTCACATAAAATCTGTAAAGCCCGGTTCACATGATTCCAGTCCAGGAGTGGACTGGACCCTAATCGTCTACATTATTCCAGTCATTATAAGCTGTCACATCGATAAAACTATAGCGACAACGCTTTCAAGAAAGGAGTTTAAAAATTATTTAAAAAAAATTCAAGTGTTCAATTATTACTATTACAATAAGAACGCTACTTCGGTTTTTAAAGTCCATGTAATATTTTTAGACCTTATTGTGATATTTTTATAGTGTAATAAATGATTTATTCGCAGGTCCCACAGAAGAAGTGGACCACACCGCCGTCGGCGCAGCCATCACCACCATCACTACCAACCTGCCTGAAATGACGAAAGGTAAGCTTCGTATTTACTGTTTTTACTTTCTTTTAAAATTATCGCCCGGTCTGGGGTCTTAACGAGCTGGAATGTTTATGTGGATTGAATTCTTTAACGAGATTTATAACATCAATCGCTGTAAAAGTGTAAACAAATAGTCATTATTCAAAAGTCCATAAATCATTTGTTTATTTAAATCACATATTCATATATTATTATAACGTAGGCATTAGGCGTGTATGCTAGTACACTTCATTTTATCTCAATCAATCTATTTTCAACCCCCGATGCAAAAGGAGGGGTGTTATAAGTTTAACGTGTCTGTCTGTCTGTTTGTCTGTCGTGGCACCGTAGCTCGTTTATTTATTATTCTTTCTTTATTTTTTGTTTTAATCGGATAGTGTTTCTCTATAAATTGACCTGTCCGTCTGTAAAATGGAAAGCTTTAAACTATTATTGGTCGTTTCTCTCGCAGGTGTCCAAATGATAGCCGCGTTAATGGACGACACAGACAACGGTGACCGGCTGCTGGACGCCACCAGGAAGCTGTGCAGCGCCTTCAGCGACCTGCTCAAAGCCGCCGAGCCCGACACCAAGGAGGTGAGCGTCCACTGTCGCTACCCATCAACGACCCACTACGGGGTCGGCTCTCGTCTCACAATGAGAGATGTAGGCCGCCGTCCACCACGCACCACCACTGCGCGTTGCTGGACGAGCATACCTTTGAGATCGTTTTGGCATGCAGGTTTCCTCACGACGTTTTCCTTCACCGTAACAGCGGGTGATATTCAATGTTATAAACCGCACATAACTTTTTTTTAGAAAGTCATAGATACGTACCACTGGGATTCGAACCCGGACCCCTCGATTCGAGGTCGAATTCTAAGCCACTTTTCTTGTGCGGTTAAAAAATCTGCTGCGCCATGACAAAGTAATTTTTACCTATAAATTCAGAGCTTTTGAGAGATAAATCTGTCACAGTTTATTTTGGGGTACTATTTCGGTTATCTGTGTGCAGTAGTCATGTAACATCGCCGCTTCGCCCTTTTATTTCTATTTCGTTCCTAATTCCACAAAAAATGCTAATGTAATGATATACAATTTTCCAGCCACGCCAGAACCTGCTCAACGCGGCGTCGCGCGTCGGAGAAGCGTCCACCTCGGTGCTCCACACCATCGGCGAGGAAACCGAGGAAGACAAGGAGACCCAGGTAACTAGCTCTAGCGACGACCGGAAGGCGAGGAAGTCCTTCCTGTACCGCAAACTCAACTATTGCTACGACAGCTTCTATAAGGTGTTCTTCGGTAAGGACAGGCAGGAGTATGGCGCGGACTTCGATACGGATATGTCCGACGATGAAGACTATTCGAAAGTCAAACATTACGACGATGACGGGCTATACGAGGACGTAGACACCACTCGTAACTGGAACAAGATGCTGGATGTTATTCAGGAGGAATCCGACAGCGATTACTACAGGAGCTTAGATTATTGTAACGCTGTCTTCGAGCCCGGCAGACCGGTCACGATCGACGAAATCAATGATAGTTTAGCGAAAGACGGTATTTCGAATAGGGGTAGCGATTACGAATCGATTTTGAAAAACTGCGAAGGTTATCTTGATGGTAGTGATATCGATACGGCTAATAACAAAAGAGATTTAAACGGTCCCGACGGTAACCCTAAGCTGTACCCCAAAACGGTCACAGACAAAATATTTAACTTCAAAAAAGACTTCTCGAACCACGATTACGCCAATATAAACTTTGATCCCAAACACGATTACAGCGTAAACCTCGATAGGCGGACCAAAAACGAGATTTTACGCGAGAAATTCTTCCTATCCACCAATAGCGATAAGAATGACATCAACGATAAATTCAATCGATTCAACGACAAGAAAATCGAATGCCACAGCATAGTGAACGACGTCACTAAGACCGGTCCCGACGTGAGAGTGTCAGGCGCGCTGAACATGAAACTGATAAACCTAGACAAATACAACCGGGTACTGACCACCACGGAAACGTTCACGACGACATCCGAAGCCAGCTTCACTAAACACGAACTGAACAAACAGTCGAAGAACGACGACTTCGAATCGTTCATAAAACGCAGCGAGAAGTACTACACGAGCGAGGTTAGGGATAGGAACACTGCCGTACAACTGAACAACGAAACGAATTCGCCTAAAGGTAAAACGGAGATACGGATATTCTATAATCCGACCTTTGACACTGACGACGTGAGAGGTATTTGCGAGTTTTGTAAGCGACGTTGTCCTAGGACTGAACGGAAGTGTTGCGCGCGATGCGTTTGTTTAGAAAACCGGCTCAAAGCGTTGTGGAAGGAGAATTGGTTGAATGTTCTGTTGGCTTTGGCGCTTTGTTTCGTCATTATTGCGATGTTAGTTCAATGGTTGTTGGACAATGTCGGCTGTTTCGATAGTGATGGAACAACGCAGGATAAGTGCTTTGAAATGCTCTGATTTGTTTGTCACAAACGGTTTTCTTGAAGCGCATATTTAAAAATCTTAAAAACAAAAGGCGATCGGCACATAAGAATGGTTCGAATTCCGGACATTTTTACTCCATTTCGGTGGTTCATCTGTTCTCAAAAAACTCCGAAATTACTGAACATATTTTGGTGAATAGAGTATTGTTTAAGGCTATGTGACGTCACTTTAAATTGACTATAGCCCCTTCTAGAGGACATAATGTCGATTTCAAAAATCTTTCATTTCTTAAGAATTCTCAGCACAAATAAGTATCTGATTTACGGTTACTAGACAACGCCTAAAGACGTAGATTCTTAAAAACAAAAAACGATCGGTATATTAGAATGGTATTAAAATGCCAAAATAAGTCAGTTAAAGTATTTAAAAAAAATTCAACGTAGCATAAATAGGGATTTATTGACGTCATACACGTATCCATCTAAAAATATTCGTAATAATACCTGTTTAAATTAAAATTGTAGTACGTCAGTCTATGTACTTAAAAGTTTCATAAAAAAAACTTAATTGTTACACTTAAATGCCAGTGACACATTTATTAAATTTAAATAACGTAGCACTTCTTAAAAACACTAAACGTTTAAAAGTAAAACATAATTAAAACTTAAATAAAATGTTCTGAAAAACTGTGTCAAAATTTTTATCAATACGACCACTTTTTATAATAATGGTTTTGATCAATTCGCGAAACCTTAAACGCAGTATACTGCAAAAGTCGTATAGAACTTTTAAACTCATAGAAAATATAAGACTTATCAATCCCTTGCGTATTATACTAAGCTATAATAACCTCAAGGGAGCAAAAGGTAGCTTCTTTTAGCGGTGTGGGCCCAATAATAATAGTTTTAAGATATATAGTAATATGTTCTCGAAATAATGCATAATATTAGTCGTAATATCGATTAAAATCGGACGTCTATCTCTAGATTTGCTGTCCTTTTCCTTAGATCTGTTTTGAGAGATTGTTTTAGTTAATACAGTAGTTTTTGCTATAGTAAACTTCTTCAAAGATCACACCAAGTACCGAAGTGAGAATTAATTAAAAGAAGTACAATTTACTGATAGTTTTTTGTAAAAAACGATTGTAAAAATCTTTCGAGCTCTGTGTATGCTACATACCATTAAAAATTTGGATATCTAACAGTTTGCCAAATTAATCTTATGAGTTTAAATCGTGATTATGAATTCAAAATTAAGAATTTCGCTACGAAAAAACATCCAGACATATTTTTTTACATCGACATTATTAATACAATACAATATATATACAAACAATCTTTTTCTTCTCCTTCGTAATCTTTTCGGTTTAATCTCCATTAAAAATTCTCAGATATTTATTTTTTTAACTGAAAGACAAATTAATGTGTAAGGAAAAAGACTGCGAAATGACAAGTCCTATTTATTATTAGTTTTTAAGGAAATTCAAATAATTGTTTGTGGGCGTAATGTTTTCCTTAATTTTAAAGTTTTTTTTTTTCATTTTTTCGACGAAAATTTAGCCAATGATCATTTTAAAGTAGAAAATTTTTACTTTTAAAAACTATGATTTTTTAGCTTTGTAAACAAGTGATTTTTCAAAAATATGACATATGGTTCGCGCCAATTATTATGAAATTGTATTACTTTTTTATTTTTACGCCCATAGACAATTGTACTATTTTTTTGTTTACCAGTTTTGTTTTTAATATTAAATATATTTGTTAACATTAATTTTAATCTAGTCGTAACAATGTTTTGTTATTTTTTTTAATTGCAAAATTTGACCGTGATTGGTTGACTGTTTTTTGTTTTTCTTTGGCCATATCGAATCCGTCCACCGTAAAAAAAAATTGATAGTTCCTTTTTTACAAGCCTTTTATTTTTATTGATATATTGTGGCCATTTTTTTCTGGTCATAATCTAAAATATCATTTGGTTTAATACATTTATTTTAAACATAATAACATTGTAATAAAATTACTAGAATTATATTAAATTTGTTAAACCCACTCGATAATTTGAACAAATAAACACAATTGAAACATAAAAAAAAATATTTTATAAAATATAACAAAAATGTTTATTCGTCTTATCGTATCGGTTTTAACAAATTGTTAATTGGCAGCTAATTTTTTTATTTACCAGTAATTTTAATTTTTTTCTTTGGTTACGGGAATAATTTAAATGTACAGTCAACATAAAAAATGTGTGTGCAGTGACTTTATTTAAATTAACAATGTGTACATATTTTTTGTGCTGATTGTATTAACTTTTTAGTTTTAAGTTATTTTTGTTTTTCGACTTTACATTATTTTTATTAATCTAAGAGTTTCATCGGGGTCGGTTAATATTACTAAATATTTTATCTGATTTGTTTTGTTGTTATTTTTGTTTATGATTTAATATTTGTTATTTAAAAAAATTCATAATATATCAATCTCACAATCACATTTTACTGTGGTAAATTTAATTTAATTTTTAAGAGCACAAAAAATTGTTATTTTGCACAATCAATCAAGTCCTTGGTGATACAATAAAACAAACTACATATTATGTATATGCCGCTGTACATATCAGCCATAATGAGTTCCGTCGGTAATTTATTTTTTAATAATATATTTTCCATTCATATTATTATCATAAAAAAATTTAGTAAGTTTCATCATTCACGATTGAAGATGTGTTTGTTGCACAGATATTTCATAAATCGATATAAATAAACGACATTTTGTCATTTGCAAAATTTAATTGAGTATGAAATCGTTACTCGTATCGTAAAGGTAGTACTTTCTAGTAGTAGAATAGAAGGCCTTCCTCATAACCCGTCGTAAAGCCACCGAGCTCCTCTCGTTTTTTGTGTTGGAAGAAAAAATCGGAGAAACAGAACACTAGTCCTCAGGAGTAGCGCAAATAAATGAAAAAATACATATTTTACACGGAGATTATAGGCCTGGTTAGGTATGTTCTAGTGTTTTTGTGGTTCTACCATTCTAAACGACGATACATTCTATATAACAAACACATCTCATAATCGATCAAAAAGTAATTTATATATAAAATCTTGTATAAAATTCCGATTGGACTCAAAACCATTGAACATTAAGTTAACCCTTGCCACCACTGCCGTGATATAATTATTATTTTTGTTAATACATTTGCTTTGAATCAACTTGGGATTTTTATTTTTGACTAACTGTCCGCAAAAAGTGAATGTAGTGACAAAAATAATGTTATACTAAAGCTTTACTAACCTACCCCCGTATTTGTAAATATTTTAATCATGTACAAATATTAGAAAGTTAGAATAGATTTTGTATATATCACTATGTTGCAGCGTGGTGTGACGTCCTCTATTATACAGGATTACCTGTAAAACATGAGCAACCTCGCAGCACTAGGTAGCTAACTCCATAAGCAACAACTTTTGTTGTACGAGTTCGAACATTACTCAATACATAGAAAATAAATAGTTAAACAAGTTTTTGTTGCCCTGTTGTGACATTAGTAAGTCTACGAAAGTATGTTTCATTCATGAATGCTCGCATGACCGACGGTCGACTGGCGGCGAATAGGTCAAGTTCAATCAAAGGCGGTGGGACGCTTCACGCGGGTGTATTCACGTAATCTTTGCGATGCGCGTAGAGTTAGAAACATTCAAGCGGGAAATTAAATTAATAAATATTTTTGTATAAAATTAAAAATTAACAAATTTTGAACAAAATTTGTTGTTTATGGTGTTAGCTACCTAGTGCTGCGAGGTTGCTAGTGTTTTACAGGTAACCCTGTATAGTATTATAATAGAGATTTTTAGATGGAGTTTATTAATAGAACTCAAGTAATTCAGATTAAAATATCTACCGTTACATGGATACAGTTAGACAGTATGATTTAAAAACTAATTTTAAATAATTGAACACAAATGTTGTTATAAAAATAGATACAGTCAGGGCCGTCTTTAACCTTTTGGAGGCCCTGGGCAATACTGGACATATTAGGATAATTGGGCCCCTATTGCCTAGAGTGAGTTTAACGACGAAATAAGAAAATAATTTGAGTTTTTTCACCGAAAAATTTTCTCTTATTTTTTCTCAATTTCAAGTAATATACATGAAACTATCATAGTTACACTGTCTAGAGTGAGTTTGACGGCGAAATAGGAAAATAATTTGAGTTTTTTCCCCGAAAAAATTTCTCTTATTTTTTCTCAATTTCAACTAAAATACATAAAACTATCAAAGTTACACTGCCTAGAGTGAGTTTGACGGCGAAATAGGAAAATAATTAGAGTTTTTTCCCTGACAATTTTTCTCTTATTTTTTCTCAATTTCAACTAAAATACATAAACCTATCATAGTTACACTGCCTAGAGTGAGTTTGACGGCGAAATAAGAAAATAATTTGAGTTTTTTCCCCGAAAAAATTTCTCTCAATTTTTCTCAATTTCAACTAAAATACATTAAATTATCATAGTTACACTGTGTAAATACTAGTAAGTAATTAAGGTTCGATTTCTTCCATTTATACATATAAGTTTTCTGGTAATCGTTTGGTTATCGTTTGGTGATCTCAAACTCAAACTCAAAAGCTTTTATGCATTATTAGGTACAATTTGTGCACACTTAATGAAAGTCATACAGATAAATTATACATTCTACATTCGTCCGCTTTGATCGCCCCTCAGGCAAAACGTAGACTGGGAGAAAAAAGCGGGCGGAAAAACTCCCAGCACTCTTTTAAAAATAATGAATGAAAAATAGCAGCCGATTCTCAGACCTACTGAATATGCATATAAAATTTCATAAAAATCGGTCAAGCCTTTTTGGAGAACTATGGTAACTAAAACTGACATGAAAATTTTATTATAAGTTAACAAAAAAGGGGTTCTATACATAGCACGCAATCTCTGACGACCTGAGTGGAGCAGTGGTTAAGACGCCGGTGCGCTTGACGGAGGGTCCTGGGTTCGATTCCCAGCAGAGCAGAGATTTGAATGATGAGTTTGAATTTCTGTTTCTGGTCAGGCTGTGTGTTTTCTTGTCTTGTGTGTCCATGGCACCCACGACCCAGGGAATGCCAGTGTGGGGCTATGAGTGTGAAGCGTTTAAGAAAAAAACCAAGCGCCCTAACAGCACTCCTGTCGACAGGACATCCTGCTGTCGCTGGCGAAGGCGGTGGCGAACACGACGGCGGCGCTGGTGCTGAAGGCCAAGAACGTGGCGGCGCAGTGCAGGGACGAGCCGCAGCTGCAGAACGGCATCATAGCGGCCGCCACGCACTGCGCGCTCGCCACCAGCCAGCTGGTGGCCTGTGCTAAGGTAACTATCCTCTATCTATACCGCACAATACATAATAGTACAAATTCAAATTCAAATTCAAAAGCTTTTATTCATTATTAGGTACAATTTATGCACACTTAATGAACGTCATACATTTAACATTATACAAACATCCGCTTTGATCGCCCCTCAGGCAAAACGTGGACTAGGAGAAAAAAGCGGGCGGAAAAAAACTCCCAGCACTCTTTTAAAAATAAGTATGAATTATTCTATGGTGCAGTATGACTAGGCCCAATAAAGGAACACACGTGACAGCTATCGTGTGTGTCAATATCGCCCCATTGCCATCCGCTCACAAATGAATATAGATACATGGTGTATAGAAATAGCCTAGTGAAGTTATTCAATCCCACGCTTTCTTATCGTCTAAATAGTCCTTAGTTTCATAATAGGCCTTTCGGCACAGGACTGATTTGATAGTTCTTTTAAATTTATGAAAAGGCAGGGATTGAATTTCGATTGGAATTTTATTATAAATTCTATTTGACATTCCCACAAACGACTGGCTTTTTTTATGAAGCCGACATCTTGGAAATATCAGCTTGTGGACATTCCTGGTTACAATACAATTAGATTTATGTAAGTCCTTAAACGTTCTGAAGGCCCAACAAGTACAGAAGGCCCACTTCGAAAAGTCATTTAAAGATAAATCCACTAGCCGCGATACGATTAAGTTCAATTCAGATCGCGCAGCGCTTATCAGCGACGCTGATAGGTACTTGCATCTTGCATCTCTTTCTAGCGCGTAATTGTTACCTTTTCTGAGAAAAAACGGGGTTGTGTTCTTTTAAAAAATACATGAATCTAAATCGCTATCTTTGTTAAGACAATTAAACCCTGCACAGTATCTTTTTCTCCGTGTTTTAAACAATGCAACGAACAATTGAAGTAACTATATGATCAGAGGAACAACGGAACAAACCTTGCGCGCACCTACGTCACTCGCAGCTCGCGCGTGTGGCCGCACTGACTATCCCATCCGGATATGTCGCTGTACCGTAGGTGTATTTTTGATACCTACACGGGGAGTGGGCCAGGCCTGTCTATACACGCAGGGTGACTTGTAGGTTGTTGTAATCAAATCGTTTAAGCCATTTGAAGCCCTATTCAAAACTCAACGGTTTTCGATATAGGTATTCGAGTTTGATTAAACTTGAAGAAAAGCCACTTTTAAGGAAGCTAAAATTTCATAATAAATTTTTTTGCAACTTGAAAAATTGAGCAAGTTAAATTCGACTGTAGTTCACCACAAGTTGTTATAATTCCTCAAAAAGAAGAGGTAAAAATTCAACTTAAATTCATTAGAAGCAGAACATTTAATAGATTGAACATTGGTGGTCGAAATTGGTCTGTAACACACCAAAAAACGTAATCCAAATTATCCGCAACGTATCTGAATTTAAAGTGAAGTTTCATAAAATAGAAGTGGTAGTCATTCCACTATAATAAAAAAAAATTATGGTTATTTCATCTAAAATTCACCAAAAACTACCATTACATTTTTGCTTCTGTAACTTTTTAAAAGCTAGGTTTCTTAACCTTTTTTGTTTTGGGAAAACGTTGGTTTGGGTTGTAGAGATGTTTTACCCACAAAAAACTAACTTGGTAGCGTTCAGGTGGACACATGAGAAGGACCTCAGAGGAACATAGCAATAACGCTCTTGCGTGATCACCTAATTCACCTATAGATTTGTTGTTGTTGTTGTTGTTTTTAACCCATTAATTATTGACCCACTACAGGATCGGGTCTCCTCTCACAATGAGAGGGATGTAGGCCTTAGTCCACCACGCTGGCCTACTGCGGGTTGGTGGACTTCACATGCCTTTGAGAACGTTTTTTTTTTGTGAACTCTCAGGCATGCAGGTTTCCTCACGATGTTTTCCTTCACCGTAACAGCAGGTGATATTTAATTTTATAAATCGCACATAACTTTTTTACAAAGTCATTGGTGCGTGCCACTGGGATTCGAACCCGGACCCCTCGATTCGAGGTCGAATTCTAAGCCACTGGGCTATCACCGCTATAGATTTACCGTACCTTATTTCTACCCCAGGTGGTGGCCCCTACGCTCCACAACCCAGCGTGCAGGGAGCAGCTCACGAGCGCCGCGAGACAGGTCGCCCAGGCGGTGGAGAAGCTGGTAGCCGCCTGCAACCAAGCGCCTGAAGCCGCCCAGCCGGGCGTCGAGCAACTGCTGGCTGCCGCCCAACGAGTGTCCGAGGAGCTGGAGCGACTGCTGGCGCATTGCGATCTCGGTGAGGATACTGGCTGATGCGTGAGGGTTGTGTTCGTTGGAAGGTGATTAGGAGTGTCTATAGGGAAGGTGTAAGCTGGGCAGTTTGGTAAAATTGGTAGGCTGTTAAGTTTTCTAAAGATAAGGATACAAGCTGATGCGTGAGGTTTGTGGTCGATGGAAGGTGTTCGGGGGTGTATATAGGGCAGGTGTAAGCTGGGCAGTTTGGTAAAATTGGTAGGCTGTTAAGTTTTCTAAAGATAAGGATACAAGCTGATGCGTGAGGTTTGTGGTCGATGGAAGGTGTTCGGGGGTGTATATAGGGCAGGTGTAAGCTGGGCAGTTTGGTAAAATTGGTAGGCTGTTAAGTTTTCTAAAGATAAGGATACAAGCTGATGCGTGAGGTTTGTGGTCGATGGAAGGTGTTCGGGGGTGTATATAGGGCAGGTGTAAGCTGGGCAGTTCGGTAAAATTGGTAGGCTGTTAACTTTCTAAGTACGTTCACAACTGATCCGCCCATAATTAATAATAATGACCGACTGCAGGGTCAGGTCCCTCACAATGAGAAGGATGTGGGCCCTAGTCCACCACGCTGGTCTAATGCTGGTTGGTAGACAATCTGTTCTGTAGTAACGTAAGACTGCGTACCCAAGAGCTTTGAAGCCAAATCAAAGACTTCAAGTATCGTGTTTATTCCTGTTTCTAAACCACAACTTCTTCCGCAGACCGGCGCGCGCAACCAACGGTGATGGAGCGCTCGGTGGAGACGGTGATGTCGTGCAGCGAGCGCGTGACGGACGCGGCCGACGCGCCGGAGATGGTACGGCGCGCGCGGCTGCTGGGGCAGGCCACGGCCAGGCTCATCGCCGACATCAAGGTGAGACCGCCGTGCCCCAACGTATCCCACTGTGACCCACTGTGACCCACTGCGAGACAGCACAGTTATGATAATCTTTCGGTCCATTGTGCAAGCATCGAGGATTCATTTCATCATTGGTTGAGATCAGACACAAACCTAGAAAGACATCATAAACATTTTTTTTTAATTTTCAAAATTACTCTACATGAAATATTTTTATTATGAGTTTCCTTTTCTTTATTGTATTCTGTAAATAGATATTTTTAATAGTTAAGATTTATTTAAGTTTCTATTTGTCCTTTTTTTTTTATTACTTTCTGTTATTTTCATTTCCGTCGAATAAAATAAGAGTGCTGAATTAAAATTACTCTAACGGCCGCACTCAGAGACGTCATTTAACGTAAAGTTCATTAACAAACAAATTCAATCGTCTTTATTCGTATTGACATAAGTGTCATCGTTATTTTCATAAGGAACCATTGACGTTAATGAGCGTCTCTGAGTGCGGCTGTCGATAACAGAGAATGCATAGTTGCATACTAATATAAATCGATAAAATAGTATTTTAATATTTCACTTCTGTCCACAGACCGAAGCAGAGAAGCAGCCGTCGGAATCGCAACGCAAGTTGCTCGCGGCCGCCAAGTTGTTGGCCGACGCGACCGCCAGGATGGTGGAGGCCGCCCGACTGTGCGCTTCAGCTCCACAGGTAATAAATTAATATACTAAAATTTACATTTCTTACTTTTATTTTCTTACTTTTCTTTTCTTTCTTATATTTATCAAAGTGAACGAATTCGGTAACAAATTGTATTCTGATCTGGTTTTTTCGCACTTCACTGTGTTGCGAAATAGTTTTGTATTTTATTTTAATGATGATAATAGGATAAAAGGTGCCCAAATTAAGGTTACTCCAAGATGGCGGCCGTAGCGGTCACTTCTCAAGGTCACAAATTTGGATTTTTCATCAGAGTACAAACCTAAACACATTTCAAAATTTCAAGGCGATAACCCCAACAGACTTCTAATAACACACCGTTGTATAGTAGTCATAAGTCGTGAGCACAATTCTTATTGGTCGGTTTGATATTGCTGGCGCTGTGGTTCACCCGATTGGTTCGTCAGTGTGCGTCGTCTATTGGTCTGGCGCGTTTTTCGGCTGCTATCTATTGGCCGAGAGTGTACAATATTCCCACCACAGATTATTATTATCAGTGATAACGACTCATGACGGGTGCTATATTTTCAAATGGATGTTATGATGATGTTAAAACAATACATTTTGCACCAGGATCGTGAGAAACAAGAGGCATTGCGTCGAGCGGCGGAAGAGTTACGCTACATCACCGTGGACTACGCGCAGGGACAAGACATCGTCGGCGCACAGGTTGCGCGGTTACAGGTCGGTTGTGACCCATTACATTAACAATAGAGTATAACGAGCGATAGTAGCGGTGATAGCCCAGTGGCTTAGAATTCGACCTCGAATCGAGGGGTCCGGGTTCGAATCCCAGGCAATTGGCACGCACCAATTACTTTGTAAAAAAAAGTTATGTGCGCTTTATAAAAATTAAATATCACCTGCTGTTACGGTGAAGGAAAAACATCGTGAGGAAACCTGCATGCCTGAGAGTTCAGAAAAAAAAAGTTCTCAAAGGCATGTGAAGTCCACCAACCCGCACTAGGCCAGCCTGATGGACGGCGGCCTACATCCTTCTCATTGTGAGAGGAGACCCGACCCTGTAGTGGGTCATTAATGGGTTACTGACTGACAATAACAAGCGAGAGACTGTGCGGAAAAAGAACGTCCTACAATATCACAGAGCCCTCACAAAGGATGGAGCTATAGAAACTCGGTCAGTTCTCTGTGTTTTAATAACTCGTATGTGTTCTTAGGAAAGCGCCAGAAACGCAGCATCGAGTGCCACCCAGCTGATAACGTCGGCGCACAACGCCACTCAGTACAACACCAATAAATACTCACAGGTTTGTTACTTATCATTATAATTATTAACTTGCACTTCTAACCGTAGTGCAGTTCGTTTTTATTCTCTTTTCTTATTTGGTTAACAATCTTGGCACTACTTTGTATTGAAAAAAGTTTAAAATTGCTTTAAAAAAATAAATTATAATTTCTAGAAATCTGTTTCTGTATTAAATGACAATTTGTTTTTAAATTTTTATGATTTTGTGTCTGCATTATTTTTTAATCGCAAATTAAAATAAAAAGACACGCTAAGATTGTTTACCAAATATATTGACAAGAGAATAAAAATGGAGAATAAAAATTATAATATAACAAACTAGCTACCCTGGCTGGTGCCACCCTCATATAATTAGGATTATCTTTCCACGGTAGGCACTTCAAAATTTAGTGGCAAGCTACATTCAGAAGGATTTATGCCTAAGTCCTCCACACTGGTCTATTGCTATTACATTTGCGAGAATGTTTTAAAGTGTGACGGAGAATTTTGACAGTGGTTACTATACCCCGAAGTTGTTATCGTCTAAATTTCATTTTAACATTCAAATGATACAGGAAGGTTGATAAGTTTAAAATTTGATTTAACCTATTGAATGTCCAGTAAACAGACACAATAGTTAAACAATAGCAGTCGGACCACCGGTGGTTCGATGCAAATTAATAGTTTAAGAATACAAAACCTATTTAATGTGTTCCAACTAGTAGTTAAAGATAGATTTATTAATTTACCAAATTCCTTAAATTCTTTCAGGAGACGCTGCTATCAGAGTGCCGCGCGCTCAGCGAGCAGATCCCTCGCGTGGCGGACGCCGCCCGAGCCGCCTCCGAGAGGGAGAACGATGCCGCCACCACCCTCGACCTCATCACCGCTTCCGAGACCTTCTTGCAGGTTGCTATGCCAAAAATAGGGTATTACGGCCTATGTCAAAAATCTTTTTATATGAATTCATAAGTCATAAAAACCCATAAAAAATTGGAAAACAAATGTTTTGCAAACAAATATTATGTAAAAAAAGACTTTTCAATTTAAATTTCAAAAATCCCCGCAAAAACACGGTCTCTGCCGTCTCGGCGCTGTCGCCATGCTTGTGACGTCACTCGCAGTGTAAACAATACATCTCAGTAAAGGAAGAAAGTTATACTCCATTGTTTATTTACACTGCTAATGACGTCACGCCGATAGCTTTCATGGCGTATAGCGTTTTTGACATTTGAAAAACAGATTAACAAACCTGAATTTTAAAATTGAAATAATAAATGTATACTACATTTTTCAGAACAGAAATCACCATTTTTCACTTGCTTTTAACAAAATCTATCAATATTACATTTATTTTGTATTTTTCCTTGCATGGTGCGAAATACCCTATTCTTCTACTATCTGCCGACACACGAGCTATTCAGTAATCAATCGAGCTATAATACACCTTACACCCATAGCAATAAAGTACATTTCCCAACAGCCGAGCGGGCACGTGATCACGGCGGCGCGCGGCGTGCTGCCCACAGTGAACGACGCGCAGACGGCCAAGCAGCTGGCGGACACCACGCACCAGTTCACCACTAGCTGTGCCGATTTGAGGTCAGTGATTTGAGCTCTAGTCGTGTCATGTCAGTAACCCATTAATGACCCACTACAGGGTCGGGTCTCCTCTCACAATGAGAAGGTTGTAGGCCGCCGTCCACCACGCACCACTACTGCCCGTTGGTGGACTTCACATGCCATTGAGAACTTTTTTTTCTGAACTCTCAGGCATGCAGGTTTCCTCACGATGTTTTCCTTCACCGTAACAGCAGGTGATATTTAATTTTTATAAAGCGCACATAACTTTTTTTACAAAGCCATTGGTGCGTGCCACTGGGATTCGAACCCGGACCCCTCGATTCGAAGTCGAATTCTAAGCCACTGGGCTATTACAGCTACAGTGATTTGAGGTCTAGTCATACTAATACCCATTTATATATTTAGGGTAACAAAGTACGACCCTGTTGCCTGAAAGACCTATGAATTTGACTAACTGAATAAAATATAATATGTAAGTTCTATAGGAATGTGTTAGACCCTTCATAATTGGGGTACATACCAACCGACGACCATTACGACAAAATAATAATGTCCAACGACAAAATATTATCATCGTTTTACGTACTTTTAACATGCGTGAATTGGATTTTTTTGAGATTTTCGGTATAAATTATTTATGTATTAATGAGTTACCGTCAAACATCAACCACGAGACAAACGTTTTTCTGTACATTGTATTTCATTTTAACCTGTATTACATTTAACATATAGATTAACTAGAATGTGCGCGCGGCTTCGCTCGCGTGGATTTTAGAACGTGCGGTTATTGTGACTAAACTATGATAGTTAGATATGTGCTCTCGCGGACTTTTTTGTGGATTTTAATAAGACCTACAAACCCTTAGTACATCATTTTGTTCTCTTGTCAATAGTTTTCGCAGCGCACGCATAAATAGGTTTTCGATTCAAATTTCTTACGGATCCCTAATTTTTTTTGTTAATAAAATATAGCCTATAACCTTCCTCTATAAATGGACTATCCAACACTGAAAGAATTTTTGAAATCGATCCAATAGTTCCTGAGATTAGCGCGTTCAAACAAACAAACAAACAAACAAACAAACTCTTCATCTTTATTTGGAGGAAAAGGGGAGATCTCCCGCCACGCGATGTCACTGCCTGGGGACCGCGGTCCGAATGTTGACTTCGGACCATTTGTATATATGCACAGATTCTATGGAACTTTGATAGCGCGTTCGAGGACACGTGTTCCGATTGGCCAGTTCGGTGTGACGCGTGTGACGTGTTCTATTGTTGACTACACTCGCTGCTTGCGTCGTGACGCGTGGTCAGCGTTTCATGTGAGGCGCGCGCTCATATTACTGTAGGTATCGCGCCGCTACATTTATAATATCATAGGTGAGTATTGATGTAGTATATTTTGTCTCAGGTCAGCGGTGTCTCGCGCCCGCATCTCGTGCAAGGGGCTGGAGTTGGACGCCGCGGCGGAGATCATCCGCAGCCTGCAGGCCGAGCTGGACGAGATGGAGGAGGCCGCGCGGGCCTTCGAACTGAAGCCGCTGCCCGGACAGACGGTAAACAAATATAATAAATAACGCTTCACGCTCACAGCCCCACACCAGGGTTCCCTGTGTCGTGGGCGCCATGGACACGCACGAGACAACGACACACACACTCACACCCACACCAGGAACAGACATTCAAATTCATCATTCCAAATTCATCATTTCAAAAAAAATTTTTTTTTTTAATCTCTGCTCTGCTGGGAATCGAACCCAGGACTTTCAGCCAGCGCACCGGTGTCTTAACCACTGCGCCACTTGGGTCGTAAGATACACTGTTTTCTCTTTTTCATACAAGAAAAAAAAAGAAGACGTTTATTGTTGACGAGTAATACGAGAAAGATTCAGTGTTTCGTTTTTTTCCTTTTCTTTTCTTAAAGTAAATAAACTCAGGGTACAATGGTAGTGAAAAAATAAGTCTGCTAAAAAGCTGTTTGTCTTTTTTGTGACGGTAGAGCACTACCTCTGCTCTGTGTTGAGGCTGCAAATTAACCTCAAACTCAAAATCAAACGCTTTTATTTATTATTAGGTACAATTTGTGCACACTTAATGAAAGTCATACAGATAAATTATACATTCTACATTCGTCCGCTTTGATCGCCCCTCAGGCAAAACGTAGACTGGGAGAAAAAAGCTGGCGGAAAAAACTCCCAGCACTCTTTTAAAAGTAAATAAAACTTAGTCTATAGTGCAGTATGACTAGGTCCAATAAAGGAACACACGTGACAGCTAAAAGATAACGGATTTTTAGGTACAATTTTATTAATTTATTTTCTTGTTGATTTTATTTAAAGTTAATAGATAATAGACTAAACTCGAATTAAGTTCCGTAAATGTCATCTTGTTGCAGGCGGAATGGGCGTACACCCGCATGCAGTCCGCCAGCCGCTCGGCCGCGTCGGCCGCAGCCGCACTGGCCGGCGGCGCGCGGCGCGGCTCGTGCGGCGCGACGGGCCGCGCGGCCGCCGAGCTGGCTGCTGCGTTGAGAGAGTACACGCCCCCGTTGCGAGCCGCTGCCGCGCCGCATCCGCAGGAGACGCAGTACAGGTGACACTCCTCATAGTTGAAGGCATGCTAGCGAGTACTAAGTTTGTAACACAGGTTGCAAAGATTGAGAAGCTTGCTAAAAAAAAATTTTGAAAAATTGCCAACTTTCCACTTGTATTGACAACGATCCATCCATCGTCGTGAACTGTAATGTTTGTAATATTGATAACAAGTAAGATTACTGACTTGCGAGATAAGGTCAGGACACGATCATCAGGAGAAAAACACGTGTGGTCGACTTCGGCTACCGAATCGCCCGGTTGAAATGGTCGTGGGCCGGACCTGTGTAACCGTTGCGACGGTAGGGAGTAGGTGTGTTCTGGAGAGTGGAGGGACGGGAGGCGAAGCGAGGAGTCGGCAGACCACGCCAGATGGTCCGATGACATCGCAACACTTGCAGCACGGCTTTGGCATCGAGGAGCCATGGACCGTGCGGCGTGGAGGGGGCTCGGAGAGGCATACGCCCAACGGTGGGCGTCATAAATAAATGCTGGCGACGAAGGAGAAGAAGATCACTAAACGTTAGACGTGTGTCCACAGAGTGATATCGTCGGGGCGGCAGGTGCTGCACTCGTCGCTGACGCTGGTGGAGACGGTGAAGCAGTTCCTCGTCAGCTCCGAGCAGACGGACGTGTCGCACATCATGTCCATCGCGAAGGATATCTCGCAAGTGAGTAACGCGACCATTGTAATAATTATATGCTAGGAAGGAAATATGTATCTAGAATTGATGTCAAAGTATATTAAAAAATTAAAGATAACTGTATTAAAAGTCAGTTGCAACATATTACCCAGACAACATATGTCGCAAGTAAATAAACGATTGTGAACATTGTGAAATTTGTGTGAGATAAATATAAATATACATAACTACCTTACATAACCCGCATACCAATAGTAGTAATAGTCGTAACTTGTGTTTGGGTTGGGGAGGTGTAGTTAAGGTTTATTTCTATTGAGGTCGGATGTGGTTGTTGGTGGGCTGGCTGGGGACACTGGGCTATAATCTATAAGAGTGTGGCGTAACCGGTTGCGATTATGGACCTAACCCAGGCTTTCCAGGTTTCAGTGACTTATTATGATGGCTAGCATGACTGCTACTAATAGGTATGATGACTAATTTTCAAAATCTCTTCTATGATATTCAGAAGTTTCTATTATGTCTAAAATATATCATATTCTTGTAGAAAATTAAGGTTTTTGTGCAATAAAAGTACATTTAAATTTTAAGTTTCAAATTCATTCCAAAACGCTCGCCCGTGTCATGGCGTCTGTCATTGCGCCACGGCTCAGTAAAAAATGCCAGATCGCGTATGCCAGATGCTTACGAAAAAAATGTCGTTTACTGAGACGTGACGTAAATTGACGTAATTCGATCTAATGGGTGTTTAAGCTATCATGGCGGATTGTTGTATTTTGTAGATTTATTTTAACAAATAAATTATTAATCTCGACATTAATAAGAGAATAAATACATGTTTCAAAATCTTTGAATCCTATTTCATTAGATCAGAATAATATTTTGGCGATACTTGATTACTGTCATCATGCCTATTCTACTAATTGAGTAGAAAAATCTATCTAAAGAATATGAGTGAAGTGAAGTGAAGAGAATTGTGTTAGTGCCAAATTACCTTTAAACACAGCGTGTTTTGTGATCCAGGGCCTGGAGCAAACGATGGAGTCGGTGCCGTCCCACGCGGAGCTGGACGCCGCGATGGAGAACATCAACCAGACGCTCGACATCCTCAACATGGGGGAGTTCCCCGCCTCCGACAGGAGTTACGGGTAAGTGGGCGTTCGAGGGTTACGTCACGCAATTTGGGGGAATACGTTACGATGCGTTACAGGACCGGAGGTGGTCTTTCTTACCAAACGTTACGTAACATTTTTTAAAATAAATACACGGGTGTTGCGGATTAAAAAGTATACCAAGGAAAAAACTATAACATAACTTTTTGCGACTTTAGGGTAAAAATGGTCACTTGGGTCGTTACAAGGGGGTCAAAATTCTTCAAAATTGCGTTACGTAATACTTGAACGCTCTCTAAGTAGCCTCGTTAGTAAACCAAAAGCTTTATAAATAGGGCCGCCATCATATTCTGGGACCGCGGTCCGAATGTTAACTTCGGACCGTTTGTATATACGCAGAGATTCTATGGAACTTTGATAGCGCGTTCGAGGATACGTGTTCCGATTGGCCAGTTCGGTGTGACGCGTGTGACGTGTTCTGTTGTTGACTACACTCGCTGCTGGCGTCGTGACGCGTGGTCAGCGTTTCATGTGAGGCGCGCTCATATTACTGTACGCATCGCGCCGCTACATTTTGTTTTTTATTTATTATTACAATAATTGTTTTTTTCCTGCAGCGAACTGCAAACGGAGTTGAACGCGGCGGCCATAGGGCTGACGACGGCGTCCTCGGACGTGGTGGCCAGCGTGGAGCAGGCGGACGCGCTGGCGGCCAGCGGGCGGCACTTCGGCGCCGCGTTCAACCGCCTGCTGGGCGTCTCCGTCGAGATGGCGGGGCAGACCGAGGTGGGTGCCGTAGATACACGGAGCTGTCTTACACCACTCGGCAAGAGATGGCGCCACTGGTGTCCTGAATCGCGCTATCGAAGTTTTCTACATCGCTAGCATTATAATTATATATATGTCGGAGAAAGACCATTCTACTCGACATCATCATTAGTGGTTACGTGTTCAGTGGGCGTCATTTGGGTATACCGTATAATGCAAGCACAAACAAAGTACTCGAGGTTTACACACTATTCATTCAAGGTATCACGATATTCACACACGTACAAGTTAGTTTAACATCTACATGGATGGCCTCAAACTCTTGGGAGAGAGCAGCGAGTTCAAGGCACCAATCTTATAAATTATAAATTCTCTGCAGAGATCCAACTCGATCGATGCCCGCCAAAACAATGCCTCGCAAAAACTGTCATCGTCAACACCTCTCGGAAAAAAGATATAGATGGCGCCTCGACCCCACTCGAGACAAATGCTCGGCTCTGATTGGTCGTTACAAAAATAATCAAATTAATAACTTCTATTACATTAGCAAAGTTTTTGAGCTAAAGAAAGATTTAAGAAATGAAATAAAATAAAATTAGGAATTTTAGAAATTTACAAGTAACTAAAATGTAAACAATGTCATGCAAACAACAATCAACCCGATCCATAGCTTCCTCCGACATATAAAACTTCAGCGTGACGTAGTCGAAGCACAGACGTAACTCAGACACGAACACTTCGCTGAAGGGAGAAGATTGCGTAGGCCGAAGTCAGTGCCATCGGATAAACATCAGAGAACGCAATCGCGCTATAGAGGGGTTTTCACCAGGGAACATGTCGCGGAGATACATTGCTCGATGTTCACGTCGTAGGTGTCTTGACATTTGCATCTTTCACTCTACTCAGTAGTGTGTCGATGCTGCCAGGTTTAACCGATTTTTGGTATAGGTACGAAGTATTAAATCGCCTGTTTTAAATAGTTCTTTTTTTATTTACAAATATTATGTTTCAGCTTGCCTTTAATACTTACTAATTATAATATAAAATTAAGTATTAGTTATTTAAGATATAATTATTGTATGCCCGCATAGGGTAGACTGTTCTACACTTATTATAATATTTGTAACATCTTTCTCGTGTAACAGTCAACAATAAACGCATTCTTTTCTTATCTTTTCTTATCTTATTTGTATCGTGCTGTGTGCAGGACCGCGAGACGCAGTCGCGCATGGTGAGCTCGATGAAGACGGTCACCGTCAACTCCTCCAAGCTGCTCGGCACCGCCAAGTCCGTCAGCCAGGTACGTTATTGCGCCTACCATCTAAAGCTTACCTCAAATATAAATTATTTATTCGATAAACCAGCCTCATTTAGATCTGCATGAAGCACATGACATGACAATCGGTTTCAGGTGACAAGTCGAACATAATAATAATTATGACCTTTGTTTTTGAATTCGGTTGGGATTATTTTTCCAACGAACATAATCATAATCATAATCAACTTTATTAGCACTAATATGTGTTACATCAAGATGGTACATGCTACAGTAATTAGGTTCTACATATTATGCCTCACTAGGCGTACAAATGTCATAATTAATTTCAATCTAAATTCAAGTCAGAGGTATCTTTACAATGTCAACTGATAATTATTACAAAATATTCATACAATACAATTATACCCAATATCAATAGATTCTAAGTCATGTCCATTTTAATCTAAAATAATATTATTATCATTTATAAATTCGTCAATCCCATAATAACATTTGTCCCATATTACCTCCACCTTTTTTTAAAGTAGCTTAATAACTGCAACGAACTAATAAAAACTGGTTAACGCAGGATCTGACTCGTCCCAACGCCAAAAATCAACTGACGGCCGCTGCCCGCGCCGTCACGGAAAGCATCAACAGATTGGTGAGTTTACGACGGTTAATCTATTCTATCATGACAGCGGTGATAGCCCAGTGGCTTAGAATTCGACCTCGAATCGAGGGGTCCGGGTTCGAATCCCAATGGCACGCACCAATGACTTTGTAAAAAAGTTATGTGCGCTTTATAAAATTAAATATCACCTGCTGTTACGGTGAAGGAAAACATCGTGAGGAAACCTGCATGCCTGAGAGTTCACAAAAAAAAATGTTCTCAAAGGCATGTGAAGTCCACCAACCCGCAGTAGGCCAGCGTGATGGACTAAGGCCTACATCCCTCTCATTGTGAGAGGAGACCCGACCCTGTAGTGGGTCATTAATGGGTTAAAATAAACAATCTATTCTATTATGTAGATAAAAACGGATGGTTACGTCACTTACTGACGAAATATGAAAATAAGGCAGTGAGTCTGTTGAGCGTAAATAAATATAGAAAAAAATTACCGGCAGGATTGAATCACCCAGGTAAAGGTCAGAGGAGCATGAAATTGAGAAAAAGAAGAGAAATTTTTTCGGGGAAAAACTCAAATCATTTTCTTATTTCGCCGTCAAACTCACTTTAGGCAGTGTAACTATGATAGTTATATGTATTATAGTTGAAATTGAGAAAAATATGAGAAACTTTTTCGAGGAAAAAACTCAAATTATTTTCTTATTTCGCCGTCAAACGCACTCTAGGCAGTGTAACTATGATAGTTATATGTATTTTAGTTGAAATTGAGAAAAAATGGAAAAATTGTCGGGGAAAAAACTCAAATTATTTTCTCATTTCGCCGTCGAACTCACTCTAGGCAGTGTAACTATGATAGTTATATGTATTTAAGTTGAAATTGAGAAAAAATAAGACAAAAATTTTCGGGGAATAAACTCAAATTATTTTCTCATTTCGCCGTCAGACTCACTCTAGGCAGTGTAAGTTACTTATGATATGGCAAAACAAAGTTTGCGGGGTGAGCTAGTAATATATAGATTATTTATTTAATTCAGTTTTTTTGCGTTACACTGTTGAGCTGTGGATACGTAACGCAACACGCGTGTGCCCCGCAGGTGGACGTGTGCACGGAGGCGGCGCCCGGCCAGAAGGAGTGCGCCGCCGCCGTCCGCAGCATCGAGAGCGCGCGCCCGCTGCTGGCGGCGCCCACGCAGCCCGTCTCCGAGCTGGGCTACTTCGCCTGCCTCGACGCCGTCGTCGACCAGAGCAAGGGGCTCAGTGAGTACCGTGCACGATGCCCGCCTCTTAAATGTACACGTACTGTTGTAAATGGTCACTTCTTCTTCTTGCGGTGCCGTCTCCTACCGGAGGTTGGCTATCATTGTGGCAATCTTTATTTTTGAGACCGCTGCACGAAACAGTGATCTGGTGCTCATGTTGAACCAGGTTCGAAGATTTTTGAGCCATGAGGTACGTCTCCTTCCTGGCCCTCTTTGACCTTGGATTTTCCCTTGCATTAGTAGTTGGAGTAGATTATATTTGTCGTTTCTCATTTCTCAATCAAATGGTCACTGTTAGGATTATTCCTGACACAACCGAAAGGTGCTGACTCCGCACCTTTCAGTGCAGTTAGCATACAGTAGTTGGTCAGTTTTACAGTAGTCTCATTCCAACTCTCTTAAGAACCAGACCTCTTCTACTTTCTAGTTCCATTTTTACCATTTCTTCAATTTCAAATTATTGTGAAAGTAAATAAATTAAATTAAGTGTTCAAAAATCGTTTTTTAAAAAGACTCTTACAAAGCACCCTCTAACAGTACACTTGTGGTTATTTCCGCCACTCGTCAAGAGATGGCGCCACGGGTACCCTGAATCACGCTATCGAAGTTTTCTACATCGCTGGCATATATACAAAACTCCGACATGACGTAGTCGGAGCACGAGCCTGGTTCGAGATCTCCCGCCGTCAAACACACACACACACACGCACACATATACATACGCACGCAATTACCAGATTCGCACCCAAGCGCACACACACAAATGCGCGCACAGACACGTACAGACACCCAACAGAAACTGAATTTAAAATTGCCTTTCTTCTAAGTGTTAGAACTAAATGTTTAATGAAACTAAAAAAGAAAAGAGAAAAGAATACGTTTATTGTTGATTGTTACACGAGCGAGATGTTACAAAAATTATAATAAGTTTAGAACAGTCTACCCTATGCGGGCATACAATAATTATGTCTTACATAACTAAAACTTAATTTTACGTATTATGATTTTATTGGTAAATTATTAATTTTGTTCAGCAGTCCAAATTATTTATTTATTTTAATATTTTACCTATTCGAACTCATCGGCTATGCAATGTGCCACCCATTACTGGGCATAGAGAAAAAGCCGGAGGAAAAACTCTCGACACAGTTTTAATTAGTTTATTTAGTTATTTATACGCGCGTTGCTACATTCCTTTTTATAATTGTTTATCTATAAACATGATTTACATTGAAATTGCGACCCATCCATTCATTATTCCGTTCGTTATTTGTAGATGTGTAGGTAGATGTTGGAATGAACGAACTCAAACTCAAACTCAAAAGCTTTTATTCATTATTAGGTACAATTTGTGCACACTTAATGAAAGTCATACAGATAAATTATACATTCTACATTCATCCGCTTTGATCGCCCCTCAGGCAAAACGTAGACTGGGAGAAAAAAGCGGGCGGAAAAAAACTCCCAGCACTCTTTTAAAAGTAAATAAAACTTAGTCTATAATGCAGTATGGCTAGGTCCAATAAAGGAACACACGTGACAGCTATCGTGTGTGTCAATATCGCCCCATTGCCATCCGCTCACAAATAAATATTGATTCAATACGTGGTGTATAGAAATAGCCTATAGTGGAGTTATTCAATCCCACGCTTTCTTATCTTCTAAATAGTCCTTAGTTTGAATGTTTGGTGGTACAGGCGAGGGCATGTCGGGCATGGCGGGCGCGATCAAGCGCTCGGAGACGGAGCAGTTCTGCAGCAGCGTGGCCGCCGTGGCCGCCGCGGTGCAGGGCCTCATCGAGTGCGCCGCGCAGGCCGCTTACTTGGTGAGTTTACAGCTTCAAACACCTATGTTATAGTATGTATAGTTACGTGGTCTCAGGCACCAATCATCTGGAGTTCGTTTCCTAAATCGTTTCTTTGGGAACCAATGCAGTTAATAATATTTGACTTAATGTGCTAGTTTTTTAGTTTGGTCAGAAAAAGTAAAAAAAAAAACAGTTAACTTTTTGATATTAACTTCTAATTTGAAAACTTACACAATTTTAAATTTTAATAAGATTCAAATAAGTATTTATAATTCAAATTAATTTAAAATATTCAAATATTATATGTATCGTATTTGAAAACGTACGTTTTTCATCTCTGTCTTTCTTTTCATGTGAGTCCAGCGATAGTACAAGTACGATAAAATAGCATACGACACTCATGCACGACTTCAGTTAGCCCAAAATTGGTGCCGAGTTCTAAGTAACACGTTTTTATTTATTTATTTATTTATGTAGTTGTGAACGACTGAGAGATAAACGGCTTCTTTGTTTTTATATAAGCCACTCGTTTCGTATACATTTGCCTGTTGGATCGGTTTATTTATCAACGATTGTATCCACCAGGTGGCGGTGTCGGACGAGAGCAGCGTGGCGGGGCGGGCCGGCCTCGTGGACCAGGCGCAGTTCGCGCGCTCGGCGGCGGCCATCGAGCAGGCGTGCCGCACTCTCTCCGACGTGCACACGGACCAGCAGCAGGTGATATGGACGCTTCACAGGACCCATAGGATGTACGTCTCGGCGAGAGGAGCTCACACCGCCTCCCGAGCTGGTGGATTGACGACCTGAACGACGCAGCGGGAAACCGTTGGATTCAGAGGGCCCAGCACCGGGCGGAGTGGTGGCGAGTAGGGGAGGTCCGTGCCCAGCGGTGGACTATTATCAACCTGTGTATAGTACGATGGACCGATCAAATCAAATCTGCTGTGGGCGGTCCATTGCATGAGTGCACCAAAATGACGACCAACCGAGCAAAGTGGCGAGAGATTGTGAAGAAAATAACATCTACCACAAACGCGACTACATGACGACCACGACCGCTCTGCCAAGAGCGAAACGATTAAGTAGAAGAAGAAGTATAGTACGGTTGTTGAGGAAGGAGTTATGAGGATGTGGGAGAGGAAGTATCAAACACAAAGTAAGACGTTGAGGATATATTCATGAGGAAGAGGAACGGTTTGAGTAAGGGAATAAGAGTAAAAACTATATAAATAAATTAATAGGCTGGCTAGGGAATCCTAGTGATTCCCTTTGACGTGTGAACCATGGGAAACACAAAATTCCTCACAAATTCCTCTTAATTTAAGAGGAAGCGGAAGAGGATGAGGAATTTTTCAACTTTCCCTAAAAATGCGTAACTTCCTCATTAAGAGGAAGAGGAAGAAAAATCCTCGTCAACACTAGTGTATACCGACTTCTCTTTACAATGAACAGTGCCATGAGCATAAATACTATTCGTACACTCAACATTAGTCGTTAGTATGTCATAATATTCCCATACTAATGGCTCACGTGACAGCCACAGTAGGCCAGAATATTTCTCTTTGTAATCTATAATTATTATATATTACTATTTTATATTGTTTTTAATATTCAAATTTTTAATTTTAATAATATTATAAAGCTGAAGAGTTTATTTGTTTGTTTGAACGCGCTAATCTCACGAACTACTGGATCGATTTAAAAAATTCTTTCACCAATGGACAGCTAAGATGTCCCTGAGTGCTATAGGCTACGTATATACCGCGGGCGAAGCCGGAGCGGACCGCTAGTAGTAGAATATTGTTACTGCTTTTCGTCGTTCATGGTATAGGGACCGTGCGTGGCAACACCTATGCCATCTAGTGTCATTTATCGGAACTGCATATTGCTTTATGGCTAGGATTACTGCCGTATGTTAACTTTTTGAAAAGTGTATCACAAATAATTGTGTATTAAAAGGCTCATTAAAAGTGTATTCTTGTATTGATGGATGCTCCAATACTTCCAAGAATAAAATATATAAATATATTAGTGTAAATTCTCGTAATTTTCCACTGATAGTACCAACATGCTCTGGCTAAAAACTATACGAAAAGTTGGATAAATGCAGTTAAAAATACACGTGACATGAATTCAAACGGTTAAAAAGAACTATCAAGGTTTTTTAAATGAAACTAATATATAATTTGTTTTGAGATTTATTTAAAATTCAAGTTATTTTTATTTTCAATGAAAAGGAGGAATTTGTTCTATTTAAACATTTTTATTTATCACACAATATCAAAATACCTGGCATTCATCTTAAAATAGATACCGCTTTATGCGTTGCTCACTTTATTTAAACAATGTTATCGGAAAATCCTCTACACCCTTTTAATATACCAACAAATTTTCTATTGAAAAACACTTGGACCAAACACTTTTAGAATTTGAAAAATATCAACGTTCGCACGACACACACTATTCTTGATATCACTAAAATCGCATTTTATACATTTTACGTAATTTAATCCGTAATTTATAGTGAAATATTGAGTTATTCCTCGTTAAGCGACATTATAAAAACATATGGAAAACAAAGGGACAATATTGCACTTTAGTTGTGGCAGTTTCGTTTTAATCCGCTTGGTGGCGTTTTGTAGTTTCTGCACGGTCCCTATTGCAACGAAACATTTGCGTGGCCAGGTGCTGTCGGCGGCGACAGTGATAGCGCGCCACACGAGCGCGCTGTGCAACGCGTGCCGCGTGGCGTCGGGCCGCTGCGGCGAGCCGCAGAGCAAGCGCCACTTCGTGCAGGCGGCCAAGGACGTCGCCAACTGCACCGCCGCGCTCGTCAAGGAGATCAAGGCGCTGGACACCGACTTCAGTGAGGTAACTGTTGCCCACGAGTGCTGGAAGGTGTGTGAAGTCCACCGACTCGCAGTAGTCCAGCGTGGTGGACGGCGGCCTGCACCCCTCTCGTTGTGAGAGGAGACCCGACTCGCCAGTGGGGCGTTCGTGGGTTACTGACTGACTAGTAATTGCTTGGTCGTGGGTGTGGGAGAGGGGATGGTCCATTCTGTAACATTCTGTTGCCCACCTCAGAATGTTAGGTTATTCAAACGGAATTTTAGATTAGGCACTAGTTTTGTAAGATCGCATTTTAGTGACCATTTCCAACCTCAAAATAATCATATATAGCTATGTTGAAGCATTCGCAGTTATTTTAGGTGTGACTGCAACATTTTTTATTTTTCATTGTTGGATGCTCTCCCCACAACAGAGGGAAACCTGAAATGTATTCCACCGCACTGCTCCAAGGTGGATTGGTGCAAAAACAGATGATGGCCATATGTTTTAATTACATCAATCAATCCATGGCCATTCAACAAGACTTTTTACAGACGATTGCCATACGTTTTAATTCCATCAATCAATCCATGACCACTCAACAAGACTTATAAGACTAATAATCTATAACGGCCAAGATCGACGCCCTCCGAGCTTGAAATAGTAGGTGTGCTGCCACCGTTAGTGAACCACCGGCGCTCCAGGCGACAGGCTCCAGGCTACAGGCTACAACGCTGTGTTGCAGGCGAACCTGTCCCGCTGCGGCGCGGCGACGGGCCCGCTGCAGGAGGCGGTGCGCAGCCTGTGCCAGTTCGCCGACGGGCCCGAGTTCGCCGCCGTGCCCGCGCGCATCGGCCCGCACGCGCGCCGCCACCAGGAGGCCATCCTGGCCAGCGGGAGGTGTGTTTCTATTCTCGTCAACAGATGGCGCCACGGGTGACCTGAATCACGCTATCGAAGTTTTCTACATCGCCGGCGTATATGCAGAACGCCGAGATGACGTGATTGGAGCTCTCTAGGCAAGATCACCGACATAGCTCTCAAAGGTTGCAAATTAAAGTGGCAATGGGCTGGCCACATTGTTCGCAGGACTGACAACCGATGGGGAAAAAAGGTCCTCGAATGGCGACCACGGTTAGGCAAAAGGAGCACAGGCCGCCCTCCCACCAGGTGGACTGATGACCTGAAGAAGGCAGCGGGCAACCGTTGGATTCAGAGCGCCCAGGACCGGGCGGAGTGACGGCGATTAGGGGAGGCCCATGTCCAGCAGTGGACTACTAAGGGCTGAAAGGAAGGAAGGAAGGAAGGAAGGCAAGATCACCTCGCCTTGGGGGAGTTCCTTTTGCCAAATGACTCATGATATAACTGATCTATCTTTTGGCTATCTATCGGACTTTGGAAGATCATTGCTGGACATAGATCTTTCTCAATCGACACCACTCCATCCGGTGCCGTACCCTTTGAATACAGTACTGTTTGTGTTTAGAGGTCAGCTTCTACTCCTATGTCGCCTGTATTTAGGGGCGTATTAGCTTTAGAGCCAAAAGGGCTAAAGCCCTTCAGGAATTCCCTTCAAGTTCCCAAAAACATTTTGGTCCATTATGACCGAATAGTCTTAGAGCTATGTAATTTTTCTGAGATTTTGTTCGTTATTAAACATATTATAGAACTTTGCGTAGTGATGCATATTGCATAATTGATGGATTTTGATGAATTACGAAACAATGTTAGTTTTCTTAAAAAAAATCAAATTTAAGGTCCATTTATACACTTAATATCCTAATTTATGTTATTTAAGTTGTATTTATATCTCTTTGCAACAATCCGCTACAACGGTTGGTTGCTGAGTGAGACTCGGCAACCAACCGTTGTAGAGTCCACATCACCTGATGATGCTCCGTTTTGGGGCGAAACACGTGTCGTGTGCTATTGGAATAAGTTGTGATGGTATGTACCTACTCAGAGAGATAAGGGAGGGTGGTGGGTCCATACCAAAACAAGTTCCACGTGTGCGGATTGTTGCAAACAAATATAAATACAACTTAAATAACAATGGATTTCCGCAAAGTAACGCCTGATACAATATATTATACCTAATTAATGTGACATTTGTGCGCAGGAACATAATAACCGGTTCGTGTTCGATGCTGGAGGCGGCGAAGGTGTTGGTGCTGGCGCCCAGCGACCGGCCGCAGTGGCAGGCGCTGGCGGCCCACAGCAAGGCGGTCTCCGACGGCATCAAGGCGCTCGTCACCGACATACGGTACTGCGCACTGGCCCACTACTGACCCACTGTCGACTACATAGTCTCTCTTAAGAGACAGCTCGCCACAATCTTACTCTTTTTTAACGACTTTCTAACTTTGTCTCGCTCTGTTTTAACGACTTTCTAACTTTGTCTCGCTCTGTTTTAACGACTTTCGAACTTTGTCTCGCTCTGTTTTAACGACTTTCTAACTTTGTCTCGCTCTGTGTTAACGACTTTCTAACTTTGTCTCGCTCTGTTTTAACGACTTTCTTTGTCTGATAAACGATAGCTTATTGTTCTCCCAGTAATGTCAAAAACTACTCTGTTGAGTTGTAATCTGTTCAGTTATTTGTGCCACTACCTGTTTACTTTTTATTTGGTGAAGATTGATTCAATCTATTTTGAAGTTTTATTTGCCTGCGCGGCGACGTTCCCAGGGTACAAAAATTTGCCCCCTTATCTTGAAATATCAAAATATATTGTAATAACATAATATTAAATTCAGGATTAGTCAACTTATAAAATACAAAATGACAACATAACAGTCGCGACAGTAGCACAGAAACCATAGTAAAGATCGAAAAACGTAAATCCGTCGTCGGCTCTAAGATTTTGATATACATATTATAAGCAATTCTTGTTATCAACTCGTAAGTTGTGGATTTTGTTTCAATAAATAAATAAATAAAGATGTTCAATTAGTGTTCGTCTAACAATGGCTTGTGTATCGTTTAGCGAGAAGGCGCCCGGTCAGCGCGAGTGCTCAGCGGCCATGGAGACGCTCAACCGCCAGCTACGGGAGCTGGACCAGGTGGCCATCCAGGCGGTGGGCCAGGAGCTGCAGCCCCGCCAGGCCAACACGCTGCAAGGTACGACTACACCGTTCACCGTTCAGTGTCGCTGTACAGCTTGAGCTTCTCTGACACAGGAGTCTGAAGTATAGTTTCTTATACTAAACTCAAACTCAAAAGCTTGTATTCATTGCCAGTAACCCATTAATGACCCACTACAGGGTCGGGACTCCTTCTCGTAATGAGAGGGATGTAGGCTGCCGTCCACCACGCACCACTACTGCCCGTTGGTGTTGTATTCATTATTAGGTACAATTTGTGCACACTTAATTAACGTCATACAGATAAATTATACATTCTACATTCGTCCGCTTTGATCGCCCCTCAGGCAAAACGTACACTGGGAGAAAAAAGCGGGCGGAAAAAAACTCCCAGCACTCTTTTAAAAATTAAATAAAACTGCCATCAGTAATCCGTCGATGCCCCTGGCGGGTCAGGTCTCCGCTCGCAATGAGAGGGATACAGGCCGCCGTCCACCACGCTGGCCCAACTTAGAAGTAACCGACATGACTGGCAACGGGTCACATCGTTCGTTAGAAAGACGACCGATGGGGAAGAAAAGTCTAATGGCTTGTAATGGGTCGCGTCTACGCAACAGGAGCACGGGCTGCACTGCGACCAGGTGGCTGATGCCTGAAGAACAGCGGGTCGCTTTTCGGATTAAGAGGGTCACCTTTTCTTAGGTAGATTTCTTGCCGAGCAGAGATTTGAATGACGTTTTTCAATTTTTGTTTCCGGTCTGGGTGCATGTACGTGTTTTTGTCTTATGTCATCGCGCCCTCGATATAGGGAATCCTGATGTGTTTATTTTTGTGTTCATTTATTCGTTCTTCGTGTCCAGGTTACTCGGAGCAGGTGGAGAACAGCGCGGTGGAGATGCTGGAGCGGCTGGAGGGGCTGCGCGCCGCCGCCGCCTCGCACGCCGAGGACCTGCCGCACGCCGTGCTGCAGCTGGTCTGTCCCACTGCCCACTGTCCCACTACCCACTACCCACAAGCACTCGCTCTAGCACTCACTGCCACCAGCACTTGTACTAGCACTCACCCGCTACCGCGTCGCAGCCGGTCAGTGTCCCACTGCCCCACTGCCCCACTGCCCACTGCCCCACTACCACTAGCTTTCGCCCACTCGTCATCCACGTACCCACTGACACTCGCCCACACAATTTTCTCCAATATTTCATTCATATCTGTTGAGCCGTTTTTGCGCGAAAGAATAACGAACGTCCATCCTCACGAACATTCACATTTATAATAGTAGTAGGATTGGTGAACAAATAAATAGTGTTACACATAAGAAAGACTTGGAAGTTCGCAGACGATATTTATTCCGACTTCAATTACAATGTACCTTTCGATATTAACTTCGAATTATATAATAAAAAACACATGAGTTAGAGCGAGTTCGCACCTCGACCGCGCGTGGTAGGAAGAATGAAAGAAGTGAACTAATGGCGCCGGTGTAGCTGTTAATTTTTGCAAGCGCCTTATCAAAACCAAACAGCAATGTTGTTGGTTTTGCGTAAACAAATAGTATTTATATTACATTGTAGTACTGCCAACTTAGCACCAACATTGTTTACAAAATAAAAATCGACAGAGAACTATACTACATAAACACAACACACACAGACCTGCCCTAGACTTTCGCTTTCGCGTCAGTGTGTCATGAAATAGTCGGTCTATTTATAGTCCGCACTGCACTGGCCCTGGTTCACTTTACTGACTAACTCTCAGCCGTAGTCCGTAGTAGTTTACTATAGTGTATAGTGTTGATCTACTAATAGCAGTGTTATTGTGTTGAAGTCAAATCTTGTATTAAGAACACACGTACATAATCAATAGAATAATACTTTTAGCCAACGCAAAACGCGTTATTTGAAGTTACTAGTGTGTTTTTGTGTGTCATAACTCTCGAAGAAGTGGACTGATTAATTGTGTTTTGTGTGTTATCACTACTAAAGTAGTTATAAATAAATAATAAATAACGCTTCACACTCATAGCCCCCACACTAGGATCCCCTGTGTCGTGGGCGCCATGGACACACACAGACCAGAAACAGAAATTTAAAAATTTAAACTCATCATTCAAATCTCTGCTCTTCTGGGAATCGAACTCAGGACACTCCGCGTAACGCACTGGCGTCTTTACCAACTGAGCCACTCGGGTCGGGGCAGTTGACTGATTTTGATGCGGTTTTCTCCGTTCACTGATTTGATTGAGATGGTTTTTTACTATTTTGTAAAGGTGCCTTTAAATCCCATCGTCTAATATATTTATCAGAAGAATCATCGTTAATGATTCGGCTGTAACAAAAGATGTAAATATGGATATAACTTGCTGTCAAAGTCATGATTGTTTTGTAATGTTTCTCTCGAAATAAACAAAGACCTCTTTTCGAATTAAGTGTTAAAACAGAGTGATCGTTCAAAGTGAATCTGTGTCTAATCTGTATCTAGTATTTATAATGGAGCATATAACAAAGAAAGAAATCACTAAGAAGATAGTCAAAAGGGTAAGAATCACTAAATGACTACATCCAATCTCTATGATTGTATGTAAGTAAGTACCCATTAATGACCCACTACAGGGTCGGGTTTCCTCTCACAATGAGAAGGATGTAGGCCGCCGTCCACCACGCACCACTACTGCCCGTTGGTGGACTTCACATACCTTTGAGAACATTTTTTTGTGAACTCTCAGGCATGCAGGTTTCCTCACGATGTTTTCCTTCACCGTAACAGCAGGTGATATTTAATTTCATAATCTCTATGATCACGTCAGGATAATGAAAGTCTATCTGTGTACCAAATTGAATTCGAATCCATCTAGAAGTTTAAACCTCAAGGTACTGCTGTATTTTTGAAGTGAGTTTTTGGCCACCTGATTCCTGTCAGGCCAAGTGAAGTAAAAAATCTTATCAATGCACATGGAATTCCCTCTGAACTTTTATAATCACTGAGCCAAGCGCAAACTTCGTCAATCACCCTCCCGTTCGATTACTCGTAGAATGCTTAAAAGAGTAGAATCGTAGATCGTCAGCTACGATTTCTTGGGTGGGTATGAGCAGGGGCAGCCACCAAGGGTCTACTCAAGCAGCGGGACTTTCCGCGCTTCCATTCTCCAGATAATCCAAATGAATTTTTTGTCATAGTCAGTAACCCATTAATGGCCCACTACAGGGTCGGGTCTTCTCTCACAGTGAGAGGGAAGTAGGCCGCCGTCCATCACGCTGGCCCACCGTGCGTGTCGGTGGACTCCACATACTTTTGGGAACATTTTTTTTGTGAACTCAGGCATGCAGGTTTCCTCATTATGGTTTCCTTCACAGTAACAGCAGATGATATTTAATTTTATAAAGCGCACATAACTTTTTTTACAGTCATTGGCGCGTGCCACTGGGATTCGAACCCGGACCCCTCGATTCGAGGTCGAATTCCAAGCCACTGGGCTATCACCGGTCTAAATGATATATTCATTATCTATGATCCGCAGGTGTCGTACGCGGAGCCGCTGGTGTCGGGCGCGTGCGGCGCCGCGTCCAACACGACGGAGTCGGCCGCGCAGTCCGCGCTGCTGCAGCACGCCAGGACGGTGCTGGAGACGCTGGCGCTGGCCGTGCACGCCGGCAAGACGGCCGCCGGGAACCCCAGGGTGAGCGTGTTATACCACTATACTATAACTGTGTTTAGCATTTACTATTTATTTTTTACCGACTTCAAAAAAAGAGGTCATCAATTCGACACGTATGTATGTAATATTCTCAGAACTGCACAATTTTTACATAATTATGTTGGTCTATTACGGCTTCCAAACAAGAATACCAAATTTCATGGGTGTATGTATCTATGTATGTAGATATGTACGTTTGTATGTATGTAGATATGTTTGTCCTCGCATATTGACGGATCGTGTTCGTTCTTTTTTTTGTTTGTTTGTATTTTGTTCAACTTAGGGAATAGTTTCATCAAAATCGGTCCAGTAGTTTTCGTGATATGGACTTAAATCTACAAATAACGAAATAAAAATAATAAAAAAAAATTAAACCGACCTCACAAAAGGTATGAAATAATGTTTGTTACATACTTTTGGCTTATAATTGAGGTTGGTGCCAAAATTGAACAATAGAAACAGTTGATACTAAAGACAGCAACCTCAAAAATAGTAAGCCAAAAGTATGTAACAAATATTATTTCATAACTTTTGTGAGGTCGGTTTAATTTTTTTAATTATTTTTATTTCCTTTTCTTTACTTGTGTTACTGGAGAATAATAATAATAATGAGTGAATGTGTTATGTGTTATGTGTCCCCCAGGCGACCGCAGCCCACGCGGAGGTGGAGGCCCAGACCGGCCTGGCGCGGTCGGCGCTCAACGAGCTCATAGCGCAGGTGCGGGAGCTCAGCACGCAGCGCGGCGCCGTGGGCCCACTGCTGGACTCGCTGGCCAGGGCCACCGCGCGCCTCACGGAACACAGGTGGGTGGTCATGATCACGCGTTGTTCACAGGTGCGGTGAGCGGTGAGCGGTGATTGTTCCGTCAGGAGCGTAAGAAAAAGACTAAAGAGTTTTAAAGAGTAATATTTGGCAAAATTATGTACAATTGCAAAATTAGGTACGTTTAGTTAGGTAACACAAAATTAATATCTCAAAATCTTGACAGCGTGTCAAACAGTTTTTTCCTCTTTTCGAGACCATAAAGCGTTCTAGCCATCGTTGCAGGTTACAAGCGTCAACGGTGATAGCCCAGTGGCTTAGAATTCGACCTCGAATCGAGGGATCCGGGTTCTGTGACTTTGACCAATGATTTTATAAAAAAAAGTTATGTGCGCTTTATAAAATTAAATATCATCTGCTGTTACGGTGAAGGAAAACGTCGTGAGGAAACCTGCATGCCTGAGAGTTCAGAAAAAAATGTTCTCAAAGGCATGTGAAGTCCACCAACCCGCAGTAGGCTAGCGTTGTGGACGGCGGCCTACATCCCCACATACATCCTTTATTTTGATAAAATACACATAACTTGGAAAGTCATTGAGAATCAAACCCGGGCATTAGTAAGACAAATTCTCTCAGGATTCACGTTCTGCCCTTCTCAAATACCTCAGCTAATATTACCCGGCACACTTCAATCGGTCGCCGTTTATAGCTCGTTTGAAGAGGCCCGAATATCAAGTGGATATTGGCGTTTTATTAATTGAATCGTACTTTATTTAGATGTAACGCAGTATAATACTACAAGTATCAAGTTAAAAAAATAATAAGAAATAAAATTAAGAAAAAAATTGATACACGCTTTACGTAGTATAAAGTCAAAAAGAGTAATTTAAAAAAAAATGTTAATATAAATGAAGTTCTAAGTGGCTCATTGGTTAAGTAACCGGTACGCTGCGCGGAGGGTCCTAGGTTTGATTCTCAGCGGAGCTGATAATTATGATTAGTTTGAGACTCGAATGATGAGTTTTTCTTTTTCTAGTCTGGGTGTGTGTGAGTTCCTGTCTTGTACACACAAGACAAGAATGGCACGTGGCACCAACGACACAGGGAATCGTGGCGTGGGGTTATGAGTGTGAAGCGTTACTGTCTATCACACAGATAGTCTACTATCTGTGTACTAAATTTCACCGAAATCCGTTAAGCCGTTTCAGCGTAAAAGAGTAACAAACACCCATCAATCCCCACTAATCTTTGTTATAATAATACAAGTAAAACCACCATTTATTACTCTCGTAAATTTCTACTCACGAAAAGGTCACGGTAGTAAATATTCCTCAAATGAAGAATGCGTATAAATATAATAGTTATGTATATCAGCTGGCCTTAACCGCGCGGTTAGTCAGCTGTGATCCGGTATAAATAGACAGACGACGCTATGTGCGGTAGACATCTGTATGTATACATCGACATACACCACCACGCTGCTTCGATGCGGATTGATAGAGAAACGGACTAGTGGCCAACCAGTGAAAGATGTTTTAAACCGCCCATATGGCCTCCGATAAACTTTAACGACTGCTATCTTATCGGTCACAAACGCGACCGACGGCTAAACGTTACCGAAGCACGTGAGCGCGCGTGTAATTCGCCACTAGCGGTCACCCATCCAGGTACTGACTGGGCCCTGATTCTGTAAGTCCCAAAAGATTTCGTGCCGATATCGTGTGACATCAAACCGTACGTCATTTCATGAACTCGGTACGACAATGAACCTTAATGTCTACTCTATAAGGCACACAATAGATTGTCACGATATTTGACATTCAAGTCTATGACTTTTATCACGGGTAAGACACGACATTGCCGCGATACGAGTGTGAATGGTCATACAGAATCAGGGCCCAGACCTTCCAGTATTTTCACTTACATCGTCAGACTGAACTTTGGTGCAATGCGTATTGGCCTACATTTGTCATCGGGTTGTACCGTCCATTAATGCAAATAAACATTCGTCGGACTCATGTCAATAGATTACTTCTTTGATATTTCGGTTTACAACTTCCGTCAGCGTGGAAACTTTTTATCCAAGGCTCTTCCGAAATACGTTTTCAGTGCAAAACGCTTTCAAGGTCTTTTAATAACGCTGCAAACGGAACTCGATTCTCAGCTGTGATCAGCTGTCCCGTGAGTCACATGGGGTTCATACCAAATGTTTAACTATTATGTCTACGTGTGGACTGTACTGACCCTAGAATGTGTATCTGAAATCTCTCGATGAAATATATCCGGGGAGGTACCGCCAGCTTACACTGTCGTGAAGCAGCATTTTCTTCATGTGTTGTTTCGGCTGGGGAGGTGTGGTTGCCGGGGATGCTTTATTTGAGGCGGACATCTTAGTCCTCATGAGTAGCGAAGCACCCGCATACAATCTCAGATAGGAATTCTGATTGAATTTGAGGTAGGTATCTATGAGCTGCAGTGACTACTTAACATCAGGTGGCTTGTATGCCCGCTTGCTAAATAATTATTATTAAAAAAAAGATTTAAGGGATCCAGTTTGAAAAATAAATGTTATCATACCCTGACCAAAATGAAGGTTTAGGGTATAGATTTTTTTTTATAAAATCTCGGATATCTGTCAGATGTTGTTGTTTTAACCCATTAATGACCCACTACAGGGTCGGGTCTCCTCTCACAATGAGAAGGATGTAGGCCTTAGTCCACCACGCTGGCCTAGTGCGGGTTGGTGGACTTCACATGCCTCTGAGAACATTTTTTTTTGTGAACTCTCAGGCATGCAGGTTTCCTCACGATGTTTTCCTTCACCGTAACAGCAGGTGATATTTGATTTTATAAATCGCACATAACTTTTTTTTTTTACAAAGTCATCGGTGCGTGCCACTGGGATTCGAACCCGGACCCCTCGATTCGAGGTCGAATTCTAAGCCACTGGGCTATCACCGCTTCAGATGTAAACGAATTCAATTCACCGACATGTCTCCGCGCGCGCCGGCAATAAATCTATATTAAAAGGCAATATTTGCGTGCGATTATCTCAGCGCAGCTGGCGGGGCGCCAAGCTCGCACCATTCAAGAGTGCGGTGGACGTTTTGCTATTTGATTTTCGGTCAATTTCGAATTTGTCACGTTTAAAGTAGTTGGCAAAGAAGGCTGACACAAGCTCACAGCTTACTTTGGCATCAGAAAGCCAGGGCTCGTAAGCTAACGCAACGTCAAGAATACAAACAGCAACAATCTTGCAAAAGCTATATTTGAACTCTTATTTATGTTCAAACTGCTCGCGGCTCCGGACCATGACCTATACCGTCTACATTCTCATTCTGGATTGTTTGTGTGCTAACTTTTGCGCTGAACCTATAACTCCTAATTATGCGTGTTATAGTACATAGGTTCTAGTAATTCGCGCGTTTGATGTTCGACTCTGATTCGTTAGTCATAGAGTTGTTAATTGATACGTGTAACGAGATGTCTGTGCGCTGTTTGTAGACGGAGAGCTGGTAGATGCTTTTGTGAAGGCGTTTGAGCCTCGAGGGACTGAAAAGTTAAAACTTTTAATGGTACTTGAATAACATAAGCAGATCTGATTGAAGAACTTAAGTGACAATAAAATAAATAAAAAATGGCCAATAATGTTTTATCATTTTGTAAATTTTTTGGCTATCTGTCTGTCTGTTTGTTCCTGGTACTCTCTGGAACGGCTCGACCGATTTCGACGGGAGGTTCTCTGGCAGATAGCTGATGTAATAAGGAGCAACTTAGGCTTTTATATTTTAGAATTCCACGCTAACGGAGTTCCGGGCACAGCTAGTTTATAATTATTATTAATGAAGTGTTAAGTTCATTAAGTGTGCACAAATTGTACCTAATAATGAATAAAAACTTTTCAGTTTGAGTGCGGTATTTGATCTATTTTTTTAGTGCCTCAAACGCCTTCGTAAATTTTCCATCGGCTCTCGTATCATTACGACGGACATGAGTCAGGCCGGTGCGAAATATCGACGTGCGCACACGCCTGTTTGTGTTGCGATCGATTTCGATTCGTTTGAAGATCGATATTTGTGTTTTGCCAGCATGCGGGAGTAGAAATAGAGAAGTGGAGATATGAAGAAATTGTGTGTATTGTTTGTGATTTTGTAGTGTATTTGAACTTGTACTTCTTCTCTCTTCTTCTTCTTTTTTTTATGTTATAAAATCCGCAGAATGATTAACATTCCTCACATAGTTTTCAAAGTAAACCTAAATTGGCAGGAGATTCGATGGGAATCCTAGAGTAGTGCTATGAGTGTTATGCGTTCTTTTAAGCTTCCCTAAGGACATAATTATGTATGTATGTTTGTAACTATTTCATAGCAAAATTAGCAAAACAGCTATACTATAGCTGCTATACTATAGCTGCTATAGTATAGCAGCTATAGTATAGCTGTTTTGGACGAAATTATTATCACATACGAGTAGATCATACCTGGATTAACGTACTATGTTAATCGCTATTATTGGCGGTAAACATATAGCGATTTTTGAGAAAACCGAATTTGACGATTTCGATAGTCAAATTAAAAAAATGATTTTTGGATTTATCACGCGAAAACATATTATATTACACTTGATGTCAAAGTTATTACAGTTGTTGTTTGTTTGTTTGTTGCAGAATGTCGCTGATCGGCTCGTACGACGAGACGGACTCGTTCGTGGACTACCAGACGCGGATGGTGGGCGCTGCCAAGGAGATCGCGAGACTCGCTACCGACATGGTGAGTATCTCCTTTGATATTAGGATTTATTTATATTAGATTAGACTAGCGACCCCGCAAACGTTGTTTTGCGATATAAGTTACCGAGCGTTAAAAATCGACTATTAAAAAATAGGGGTTGATAGAAGGGTGTAAATTTAGGGTTGTATGTATTTTTTGATGCTACATTATTGAAAATTAAAAATAAAAACTATGCAATAGCTTAAAAATTGTCCAAAAATAAAATAAAAACGTTAAGTGTGGACAACCTTTATCACTTAGGGGTATGAAAAATAGACGCTAGCCGATTCTCAGACCTACTGAATATGCATATAAAATTTTATTAAAATCGGTCAAGCCGTTTCGGAGGAGTATGGTAACTAAAACTGTGACGTGAGAATTTTATATATGATATGCTTCTGTCTTGTTTGTAATACATTAGTGACCTATTGCGGGTCTATTGCGGCCTAGTCGGGTTTCCTCCGACAGTGAGAAGGATTTAGGTTGCCTCGGAATACTTGCTACTGTATGCTGCTTTATGTATTTTAGAAGAAATTGAGAAAAAATAAGAGAAAAATTTTCGGGAAAGAAAACTCAAATTATTTTCTTATTTCACCGTCAAACTCACTCTAGGCAGTGTAACTATGATAGTTATATGTATTTTAGTTGAAATTGAGAAAAATAAGAGAAAATTTTTCGGGGAAAAAACTCAAATTATTTTCTTATTTCGCCGTCAAACTCACTCTAGGCAGTGTAACTATGATAGTTTTATGTATTTTAGTTGAAATTGAGAAAAAATAAGAGAAAAAATTTCGGGGGAAAACTCAAATTATTTTCTTATTTCGCCGTCAAACTCACTCTAGGCAGTGTAACTATGATAGTTATATGTATTTTAGTTGAAATTGAGAAAAAATAAGAGAAAAAATTTCGGGGGAAAACTCAAATTATTTTCTTATTTCGCCGTCAAACTCACTCTAGGCAGTGTAACTATGATAGTTTTATGTATTTTAGTTGAAATTGAGAAAAAATAAGAGAAAAAATTTCGGGGGAAAACTCAAATTATTTTCTTATTTCGCCATCAAACTCGCTCTAGGCAGTGTAACTATGATAGTTATATGTATTTTAGTTGAAATTGAGAAAAATAAGAGATTTTTTTTCGAGAAAGAAAACTCAAATTATTTTCTTATTTCGCCGTCAAACGCACTCAAGGCAGTGTAACTATGATAGTTATATTAGAGAAAAATTTTCGGGGAAAAACTCAAATTATTTTCTCATTTCGCCGTCAAACGCACTCAAGGCAGTGTAACTATCGTATGATAGTGATATGTATTATTATTGTTTTTATTCCCAGACCGCCAAGTCAGCCACGGAGCCGTCGAAGCTGGTGGAGGTGGGCAGCTCCATGTGCGCGCAGTACGAGCGCCTCGCCGCCGACAGCCTGGGCGCCTCCGCCACCACGCCCAACGCCGACGTCGCCAACCGGTATGTCCCGTTGCCGACCCACTGCTGACCCACTACTGTCTCACTGTGGGTCGGCTCTTCACTCACAATGAGGCGTAGGCCTCAGTCCACCACACCCATTAGTGACCCACTGCGGGTCGGGTTTCCTCGCGATGAGAAGGATGTTGACGACCAATCCAGACTAAGCGAATAGGTATGTCCCATTGCTGTCCCACTGAAGACCCACTGCAGTACGAGTCCCTCGCCGCCTGAAATCGAAAGTTTTCGAACAATATGCGTTGTCAGTGATGACCTACAGTGCCGAGTTGTTACTGTACAGTGAAAGAACAGAGATGTCGTTGAATAGGATTGCTGTCCCACTGCAGTACGAGTCCCTCGCCGCCTGAAATCGAAATTTTTCGAACAATATGCGTTGTCAGTGATGAGACGATGTCCTTTACTCTGAGCCTAATCGCCATAAGCTCAGATTAGCTCAGAGGGCAATGGAGACAGCTATGCTCGATATTTCTCTACGTGACACAGTCGGGAATGATGAAATCCGTGGAAGAAAGAACTGTGACCGTCGTAGTTTCCAAAGTTTGCAAACAAAAATGGCAATGGGCTGGCCACATCGTACACTGGACTGACAATAATAATTGATGGGGACAAAGGCCGTTGAATAGCGACCACGTTTAGGTAAAGTAATTTATACTGTAGAAGTTAGTACCTACTTGTACAGTCTAAATTAAGAGCAGAACGACGCACGCCATCGACTAGTCATGAACATTACCAAACTGTCTCGGACCAATGAAATGGATGTACATTGTACATAATATATATTTTTCGTTCAGTACTTGTCTCTTCTTGTCTTATCTTTCGTATATATAAAATTCTCATGTCACAGTTTTAGTTACCATACTCCTTTATGATTTTTATGAAATTTTATATGCATGATATGCATATGAACATGCATAGTACTGAATAGTAGGTCTCAGAATCGGCTATTGGCTATTTTTCAAACCCCTAAGTGATAAGGGTTGTCCACACCTAACATTTTTATTTTATTTTTTGGATAAATTTTTTATTTTGGTTTTTAATGCTCGATAACTTATATGGCAAAACAACGTTTGCGGGGTCAGTTAGTTCTTATACATATATTTTGTTAAACGTTATACTTTACGTACAGAATCCGTCTAGCGGCGGTGGAGCTGGGCGAGGCGGTGTCGGAGCTGGTGCGCGCCGGCGGCCACTGCCGCCTGTCGGCCATCGCGCAGAACCAGCGCGCTGTGGCCGACGCCGCCAGGAAGGTCAATGAGAAGGTGAGAAGGAGGATGTCAATATTTATTATGCGACGATCAAATTAAGAATAGGAATGAATTTCGGCCATTTTGTGACGTCATAGTCGCTGTTTCGAATCGTTTAGGTAGGGTTAGCAAAAAAAATTATGTATTATTTATTTATTTAATTAATTAGCACGGATAGATCAATGACACTAATTATTATGATAATGTCACAAAATTTTAATTAATAATAAGTAATAATTAAAGAGAGCAAAAATGACACAGATATCAAATTATAAACAGAAAATTAAATAAAAGACAATATCAGATAACATTATAAACAAAACAAGATCATTAAATAAAATCAAATGTCATAGTTAAACGAAATAAAATAGTACACAAAATGTAATTAAATTAAAAAATATATATTCTCGATTTAAATAGGCGTGTGTCTGTTCCAGGTGGTGTCCGTGCTGAGCGCGCTGCAGGCGGGGTCGCGCGGCACGCAGGCGTGCATCGACGCGGCGGCCACCATCGCCACCATCATCGGCGACCTCGACACCACCATACTGTTCGCCAGCGCCGGTGAGTCGCCCGCCACCCCGTCGTCCAACGCGCTGGATTAATGCCAATTGGACTGAAGGGCCGGCTCTCGTCGCACAGTCAGCAGGATATAGGCCGCAGTCCACCACGCTGGACTTATGCGAGTTGGACGTAAACCTTTAAGAACCATTAATGACAAAACTGCAGGGTTGGGTTGGGTCTCTTGACGCAATGAGAAGGACGTATGCCACAGTCCACCGCGCTGGTCAAATGCGGGTCGGTGGACTTCACAGGTCTTTGAAAGCCACTAGTGACACACTGCAGTAAAAGTTCTTCATAATGATAGAATGAGCTTATATGCGCTCTGTTTAGCAGAATCCAGAGGTATTCCCACATATCTGTTCTTGTTCTACTTACTTCCTAAATCAAAGGTAGTTAACTAATGTAAAATGGTGGTCGGCAGGCACCCTGCACTCGGACAAGGAGGGCGACGCGTTCTCGCTGCACCGCGAGGGCATCCTGAAGACGGCCAAGGCGCTGGTGGAGGACACCAAGACGCTGGTGGGCGGCGCCGCCGGCTCGCAGGACCAGCTGGCCGCCGCCGCGCACCAGGCCGTCGCCACTATAGGTGAGCCACCTGCGGCATAGCTTTCATTACCGACTCCAAAAAAGGAGGTTATCAATTCGACACGTATGTATGTAATATTCTCAGAACTGCACAATTTTTACATAATTATTATGTTGCTCTATTTCGGCTTCCAAACAAGAATATGGGTGTATGTTTGTATGTATGTATGTAGATTTTTTGTCCTCGCATATCTCCGAAACTAATCGACGGATCGTGTTCATTCTTTTTTTGTTTGTTTGCATTTTTCTCAACTTAGGGAATGGTAAAAATTTCATCAAAATCGGTCCAGTGGCTTCCGTGATATGGACTAAAAACTAAAAATTACGAAAAAAATAATTTAAAATAAAAAAATTAAACCGATATCAAAAATGTATGAAATAAAAATTTGTTAAATACTTCAGGCCTACTATCTTTTGAGGTTTGTTGATTTTTTCAACAGTAAAGTATTTTGAAACACGTGGACACTTCCGAAAAATATAATGTTCATATTCATATTCATTGTTTATTGCGTTACATATGTGAGTGTATTACAAGTGAAAGTCACTAACGGGTTACAGATGTTATACATTCCTATTACACCCGAAAGTTAAACGACACCCTTTCAACCCGCAGTGCAACTGTGCGAGGTGGTGAAGCAGGGCGCCCTCTCCCTCGGCGGCGGCGGGGCGGAGCCCCAGGTTCTCATCCTGAACGCGGCGCGCGACGCGGCCGCCGCGCTGCGGGACCTCGCCGCCGCCACCGCGGCCGCCAGCGGCAAGCACGTCGCCCATCCCGACATGCAGAGACTGAAGCACGCCGCCAAGGTAACGTGGGGTCGGGGGGAGGATGGGGGGAGGGGTGGGAATTGAGTGAGGGGAAGAGTTTTTTTTTATATAAATAGAGCAAGCAAACAGACAAACGGGCCACCTGATGGTAAGTGGTCACCGTCGTGTACTGCTACAGACACGTGCAACACCAGGGGGGTCCGCCAGTGAGTAAAAATCCGTTTACACACCTGACTGAATGAGGTTTCGAATTATGTCGGTAGGAGAAAGAGTGAGAAGAATGCGCAGCGGCGTATTGAAAAGCCGCCCTTGAATATAATGATAGCTTCAGAATTATAATTTGAATTTTTTATTTGAGTATTTGAATTTTTTTTTTGTTACTTAAAAGAGAGATAGAGTTAAAAGGAGACTGGGTGGAGTTGGATTCGTATTTTTTGGTCTAGAGGAGATTGTAAAGACGGATGAATTGGTTGTGTGTTAAAATATAAAGATAAATAGACTCTGCCATAAGATTCTAAAGAATGCTATATAAGTTATGTAGTTCATTGTGTTAGTTGTTATTAATTTTCAAATTACTATAAAATAAATGAATTAAATTTCTCTGCACATCATCTATTTACATTTATTTATTTCATGCGTAAAATGATTTTTTTATTACCGCTACTTTTGTTAGACATCATTTTTGTAGTTGAGCGTTGTACAAAGCGTATAATAAGTTTTCCTGCTTATTGTGTGTCGTGGAGGGATGTGTGATATTGTTTGATATGTTAGTCATATATGTTAAAATTTGGGGTAAAATACATTATCAAAACTTTTCTAAATTCTAAATTGTACATAGAAATTTGTGATTAAAATTTGACTTAATTGATTCTAAATTAATTTGGATTCTTACTAACATTTTATTTTCGGCTCTTTTTCGGTTCTTTTTAATATTTTACTCAAAAAAAAAACAATTTTAATTCTGTTGATTCTATTTTTCAATTCAATCAAAGTTCCTTTACTCTTTAGTTAGTTTACATATATTTCTGTTACTGTCAGTTGTTCAATGTTCTTGTGCCGTCCCTGTATGTGTCTCGTGCGGTCAATATTGGACATTTCGGGCGTCTAATAATCAGTTTTCCGTAGCGGCTGTCCGACACCTCCAAGCGCTGGAGCCTCCCGCTCAACGCGCACACGCTCCCGAAACACAAGCGAAGGTCCGTCAACCTCCGAACCGACTCCAACTCGTGCGATTCCGAGACGGACGTATTCCAGTCCGACCAAGAGGAGGAACTGGTCAAGCTGCTGGACTACTCCAGCCAAGACGACGACGTCTCGCCCTCCATATTCCACGATAATTGCGAGGAGATGATCGCGTATATAGAACAGTATATGAGTGATGTCCCGCCGAGGAGGGTCAGAGACGATGACGTCAACGTTAGGTACAATGTCGCCGCCAAAAACAGTCTGTTCGATATGGACTGGCGCGTGCTTAAGTATGGCGAAAATATCTTCCTAGGTGAAGTCAAGAAGCTGGTCGATACGTGCGTGGACTCCTTCGGTAAAGCTGAGAATAAGCGTAAGAGGAATGTTATAAAGAAAATTCAAGCGACCTCAGACTTGGATAACGAAATGAAGAGACTGTCGCAAGTCATAGAGGACCTGAGCTTTGACGACACAGAGCGTACGACCAACGTGGTTAGTAAGACGACGGTAACCACAGTGAGGACGGTGAAGGAGAATGAGGTGGATTCTGATGATACACGATTGAAGAGCCCAGTGTTTAAAGTGAAAAAGGTCAAACCAGTGAACTTAGTTGTCAATCCAGACACTAAAAGCCCAGAAATAGAGCCTGTTGAATTGAAAACATCTACAACTCCCGAAGTTAAGGAGAAAACTCCCACTCCAGTTGTAAATGACAAGGATAAGGTTACAAAAACTGATCTACCAACACCGGAACAGAACGAAACAGATAGATCCGAAGTCGTAGTTAAACCGGAGACAAAAACTGTCAAAATAGAATTCTGGAAAATGTTCAAAGACGACACTGAATGGTGGAAGGCGTTGGCCAAAAGGAATTTGGAAAAAATGGAAGAGACAAGGAAAGAACTGGAACGATTCAGCGGCCACGAACTCGTATTGGGAGAGATAAAGACAGAAATGGACAAGTATGACAGAGAGAAAGAGACGCTACAAACGTTTATAGACGAAGTAGACAGATCTAAAGCCGTGAACAAAGATTTGGAGTATGATAAGAAGTACGAAGACATGGTTTTGAAACTAATCGAATTCGCCAAAAAAGACTTCATTTACAAAGGCTTTGACCCACTAATCGAGAAACTGAAGGCTCTATCCAACATACATATCGAAGGTCGAAAGAAGAAAGCACACATACAAGACATAATAAACGTGTACAACCGTATCGACATATCTCACTACACGTACGAAGAGTTGTGTCTCTTGGAGAAATACTACAAGGAGATCATAAGAAAGTACAAGAGCGACGGTCACAAAGAAAACATAGTTCCTATCGAGTTCTCAAAACGAGAACGATCAGCGCCACCGACGTACCACAGAAACGTTGCATTTAACGTAACAAATAACAATACTCACTACAACACTATAAGCTACAGACGGTCTAACAGCGAGAAGGAAAGATCTAGAAATAGCATAGAAATAAACGACCTAACGCGCACGTATCCCTCCCAATACTACGCGAACAACTGGTGGTCTATATACGAGGACATACTGAAGACGCGCGAACGTCAATTCGGCACTATCGACAACTGGTGGAGCGTTTACGAAGCGATCTTGAACGACCAGGACACGACCGAAGAGGACCTGAGAAGGATAAGAGAGATCATTCGGTACCGAAGCGCGAGGCGGTCGCGACCGAACAGTCGCATGGAGGAACAACTGAGGATGCTAGACGAGGTCCACAACGCGCGATTCCGTGAAACGCAGGACGTGAAGCGGAGCGAAGACGAATCGGTCGGTCCCATTTCAATGCCCGTTCGCTATGGGCCTGTGCGTTTCGTTGACGAGGGCGTGTATAACGCAACCGACAGTGTGCGTGAGGCGTGTGTCAAGCGTGCGCTATGATAGATACGAGTAGTATAGAGGATAGGTTATCGTCGTTCTGGGTTGGGGGGTTTCTGTGTCTCAAAATCGTTCAGATGGCGAATGAAGATAAAGAAAGTTTATTGAGATTTATTGAAAATTATAGTTTTCTATAGGTTGGGGATGAAAATTATAAACTTTATACAAATTAAATTTTATTTAGCTGAATTAATAGTATCAAAAACTGTCGTTAATAATTTTTTGTGGATTTTTTATGACCAAGTAAGCTCCACACACTTTCAGTGAATACAATATTTTTGATGCATTCCAAAAAAAAACGAACTAAAGAATAGTTTTAGATATGAAGCTATTACAATAATTAAAAGTTCATTATTTTGATCCCAAAGCTTTGGAAAACTATAATCTTCAATAAATTTTCTTTTCGTTGAACGCTTTTGACAAATCAACACTCAACGACGATTTCCACAGCACGCTATGCTATCATCTATCATAGCGCGTGCTTGCCGCATACCTCACGTGCGCCGTTGACTGCCCTGACATGCCCTCGCTGAACGAACGCGCACAGTGTGGTCATAGCAATTAACCGCTGCAATGCACAGTCGTTAACCCGATGGAGTGATCACGCAACCGACGCATGGTGTGGAGTGCGGCTTCTGGTGTTTGGTGGACTCATTGTTCGGTTCGATGTCGTCTCTCTCATCTCGTCTCATGGTGCTACGGGGTTCGAAAGATGTTTCGTAACGTGGGAATGTTGATTTGCGACCAGTTTCAATACCACATCGCCGGACTGTAGTTTGGTTACCGGGCAATATCTGTTATTTATAAACAAAAATAGGCATATCGGTGCAAGGGTTAATTAATATCACTGTATTCGTGTAGAAAGATAAAATCGAAAACATTTTATGGACTGTATGTCCATAATACAATTCATATTTTGCAAAACGATTCTCGCCTAATACGTATGTAGTTAGAAACAGCTGTCATAACTCTAAAAGTAAACTTTAGTTGCAATAGTCACATCCGTTCAAAGGACGGGTAATTGATAGGGAAGAAAGGTCCCCAAACAGTGACTACGGTTCAGAAAGGAATCCTTGAATGGCTATCTCGTCCAACCAAAGAAGTACAATAACACATACATAGATTATTACGTGTCAAAGGTCTAACTAAGTTCCGATAGTAACATCTTTCCGAGCGTCGTATAAATTGTAGTGATTTTGATTTTTAATCGAAATAGATTGTGTCAATAGCGTTTGAATTCCATACATTGCAGCATCTTATAACGGGAAATAAAAATTCAAGTAGTTTTGATTTTTGATCGAATTTTGTTCTTATTATATCTATACCTTCGAATTCGAAAATTTAAAGTTTCTCAGTGTTTTCGTCAGAAATATCTTTCGCACCTCTAAGCACCCTTCCACATCTGTCTCTTCCCACCATTTCAGTTCAGTTCACGATCGTTCGTTGAAATGTGTTTAGCGGTTGTTGTGTGGCGCTGTCGGTGTGGCATGACCTTTATCCCCTTCGTAGTCACCTATCGCCTTGGTGTCGTCAAGTAGTGCAGATATAGTTAATTGATTAATTAAAATGCGCTTTACGATGTCACCTTGTTCATCAATTTGCAAATTACGAGTATATGTTTTGCTTGGTAAAAAATTCAGAATTAATAATTTCCGTCCAGAAATATTTGTGATTTTTCAATTGTTAAGTACAATACTTTTAGTTTAGTCTCGAACATACAAACACATATTGTACAACAAATACGAAAAATACAAAATGTGGTCTAAAACATGGTACCAAATAGCAGCATAAAGCTCGAGAAGTAATACTGTTCTGGGAATAATGTTAGTAATGACTTACAGCGAATGAATTAAGTAAAACCATAATACCTTCTTACCTAAAAAATTGTACGTAAAAAACATTTTTTTCGTGAAGAAATCGATTAAATTACAAAAGTAAAGGTTTATTTTTTACGATTTTAATTAACACGGTTTTTTTTTCTTAAAAGATGTTATGATCCATTACAGATTTTTTAAAGCTGTTGTAAACGCGCTCGCACATTATTGTGAAACCTTTACTAATAAAATTAGAAGAAGAAAGACTATCTCTTAAAGTCAAAGTCAAAAGCATTCATTACTTACAACATTTGCACACTTAATGAACGTAGAACGTAGTAGTCATCAATCTATTAGACAACAGCCGCACCTATCAAAACGATCCTCCATCATTCTAAGCACATTTCGTCATCATCACGGGTGTCTGACCATCCACCATCGAGTGATCACGTCAACGTTAAGCCACAAGCTTTCACATCACAGCGAGCTTAAAAGTCCAATATTGACACAACGAGCTATATCTTTATCTATGTATTCGATTCTATGGTTTTAAAATTTTATCGTTTTTTTATTATCTGTATTTTTATTCCGATTATGGTTGAAAGCTTCTGGGTTTTCCGCTACCGCATGAGCTTTTGCTGTTTTTTTATTTTTATTTATTTTTTTGTTATAATTGGTTTTTAATCTGTCATCAAATTGAAACTGGCATCACCGCCATCTATCGGCTTGATTCATTGAGCGGCGGCTTTTTTAAATTTTCCGTAGTTTTTTTTCTAATCAATAATGCAGTCGGTAACCCAAAGCTTTATTCGTTTTTATTTCAATCAAAGCCAATTGAGACCATGGTGTGTCATGGTGTATCATGGAAGAATGAGTCTATATCGATAATGGTGAAACACAAAACTGAACTCATAAATTATAAAAAAAAAATGTGAAAACACACAAAGTTAGTCCTTGTTTAGAAACAACTTCTATTAATTTCTTTTTACATGATTTCTTTTTTTAATTTTTTCCTCCTCGTATCTGTAACTCATTTTGTGTTTCATCAGAACGAATCACAAAACTTTCACACTAGCGTTTCACGAGATAAAATCAAGTTAATCAACAAAATATTCTTGAAATAATCCCGTGAGCCGCTAGTGTGAAACCTGGTACGCATGAAGAACTTTTCACAATCTGACAGTGCGGTGACTGGTTTCCGCAGGTGATGGTGACCAATGTGACGTCACTGCTGAAGACCGTGAAGGCCGTGGAGGATGAACACACGCGTGGCACCAGAGCCCTGGAGTCCACCATCGAGGCCATCTCGCAGGAGATTGAGGTATAATAATGTACGAGTGATGATAAGAAATCAGCGCACAGCCCCGCTGCTTGAGTAGATCGCAAGCGATCGAAAAAGTTTAGCGACGCCGGGTGCGGTCAGTGCTTGGATGGGTGACCGCTAGTGGCGATTTACGCGAAAACGTGGTTCGCAGGACACGTTAAGCCGTCGGTCCCTGATGTTATTAATACAATAACAGTCCTTAAACCTTCTCGAAGCGGTGATAGCCCAGTGGCTTAGAATTCGACCTCGAATCGAGGGGTCCGGGTTCGAATCCCAGTGGCACGCACCAATGACTTTGTAAAAAAGTTATGTGCGCTTTATAAAATTAAATATCACCTGCTGTTACGGTGAAGGAAAACATCGTGAGGAAACCTGCATGCCTGAGAGTTCACAAAAAAAATGTTCTCACGCGGCATGTTCGTCCACCAACGGGCAGTAGTGGTGCGTGGTGGACGGCGGCCTACATCCCTCTCATTGTGAGAGGAGACCCGACCCGCCAGTGGGTCATTAATGGGTTACTGACAAACCTTCTCGGAGGCCTTATGGGCGGTTTGAAAACATCCGACACGTATTGGTCACTTGTTTCTCCCCCACTCTGCATTGGAATAATCTGCACTGGTTCTCTTTTACTTGCTTTTTCATTGTGAGAGGATACGCGACCCTGCAATGGGTCATTCGCTGGTTAGAGAGTTGCCGACTATAACCTGATGCTTCCCCCAGGTGCTGATGTCTCCATCGCCGCCCAAGTCCACCGCGTCCCCCGAGGAGCTGGTGCGCTGCACGCGTCTCATGACGGCGGCCACCGCGCGCGCCGTCTCCGCGGGAGCAGTGGGAGGAGCCGCGGGACAGGATCTGCTGACCGCCGCCGCGAACCTGGGCCGGAAGACTGTAGTCGATATGCTGATCGCTGCGAAGGTATCACGCTTCACACTCATAGCCGCACACTAGGATTCCCTGTGTCGTGGGTGCCATTGACACACGACACAAGAACATAACATACCTAGATGAGGAACAAATTCAGATTCGCCTTTCAAATCTCTGCTCTGTCGGGAATCGAACCCAGAACCCTCTGCGCAGTTAGTGTCAAGCACCGATCCACCTGGGCCGTCATGGCATTAATGGCATCTAATATAGTCTCTTTCTTTTGAAATATCATTAACGGGACTCGGATACGTTTCCAGTGCCCTAAGCGACCCGTGGTCCTTTACTGTGAGCCTAATGCACAAGCTCAGAGTCGCCCAGAGGGCAATGGAGAGAGCTATGCTTGGTATTTCTCTACGAGACAGAATCAGAAATGATGAAATCCGTAGTAGAACGAAGGTGACCGACATAGCTCTCAAAGTTTGCAAATTAAAGTGGCAATGGGCTGGCCACATCGTTCGCAGGACTGACAACCGATGGGGAAAAAAGGTCCTCGAATGGCGACCACGTTTAGGCAAAAGGAGCACAGGCCGCCCTCCGACCAGGTGGACTGATGACCTGAAGAAGACAGCGGGAAACCGTTGGATTCAGAGGGCCCAGGACCGAGCGGAGTGGCGTCGATTAGGGGAGGCCCATGTCCAGCAGTGGACTACTAAGGGCTGAAAGGAAGGAAGGAAGGAAGCGACCCGTCCGTACGGTAAATGACCGGCGACGCTTGATGTGTGCATGTTGTTATGTATGTGTGAATGTACATATGACTGTAGGTATGTATGTATGTGTGCGTGTATGACTTACATGCGTGTGGGTGAGCACGTGTGTATGCGGTGAACCAGTGAGCCCTCTCAAATCTGTCGTCCGTCCCCAGGGCGCGGCCCACGCGGCCGAGAGCGAGGAGCTCAAGACGCGCACGCTGGAGGCGACGCGCGCGGTGGGCGAGGCGTACAGGGCGCTGCTGACGGCGCTGCTGTCGGCGCCGGCCAGCAAGGGCGCCCTCCCGGAGCTGTCCCGCCAGGTGGCGCGCGCCGTCGCCGACATGCTGCAGGCCGCCGAGCTGCTCAAGGGTGAGTCTCCGGTCTGAGAGAATAGCCATGATGACAGTGATCGAGTATCGCCAAAATATTAATGTGATCTAATGAAATAGGATTCAAAGATTTCGAAACATGTATTTATTCTCTTATCGATGTCGAGATTAATAATTTATTTGTTAAAATAAATCTACAAAATACAACAATCCGCCATGATAGCTTAAACACCCATCAGATCGAATTACGTCAATTTACGTCACGTCTCAGTAAACGTCATTTTTTTCGTAAGCATATTATACGCGATCTCTGCATTTTTTACTGAGCCTTGACGTAATGACAGACGCCATGACACGGGCGAGCGTTTTGGAATAAATTTGAAACTTAAAATTTAAATGTACTTTTATTGCACAAAAACCTTAATTTACTACAAAAATATGATATATTTTAGACATAATAGAAACTTCTGAATATCATAGAAGAGTTTTTGAAAATTAGTCATCATGCCTATTAGATCTCCCGGCAAGCGAGGTGCCGTCGTCGGTCCTCGAACCACAACTAGGCGAGAGTAACGCAGGCCGCCCTCAGAACAGGCGAATTGACGACGCCAAGAAGACCGATGTCTTATTTAGGTCGTCGAATCGGTAGGATTCAAAGGGCCTGGGACTGAGCGTGGCGTTGATTGGGAGAGGCCCATGTCCAGCAGTGGACTGCGAAAGACTAAAAATGATGAGAATGAAGGAGGAAACTTTAATAGCGTGATTCAGGATACCCGTGGCGCTCTCTCCTTACTATTTACGAAGTCTCCACATTATTTCGTTTACACCGCCCCTTTGTTGGTCATCCGACTCTGAATTGGTCTAATCTAAACACTAAATGAATAAGTTAATTCCCTTCCAAACTGTATTTCGACGGCTACAATTCGTTGTGAACATCTCGAATTCTATTTCGGACCATGAATGATCGTTATTCCATCGTTGACTCCCGAACATGATGTGTACTGTGTGCCAAACTGTAACGGATACAACCGTCCGTGGCCAGGGTCCGAGTGGGTGGACCCGGCGGACCCCACGGTGATCGCCGAGCAGGAGCTGCTGGGCGCCGCCGCCTCCATCGACGCCGCCGCCAGGAAGCTGGACGCGCTCCGGCCCAGGATCACGCCCAAGACGCAGGTACTTTAAACACATACGCATGCAAAATTTACATATTACTTTCAGACCCCTCTTTCAGAGTGGGCACTTTGGGCGAGTGCCCAGGGCCCCGCGATCGATCGCCCCCCTCAGATCAGATACAAAGTCCCTAGTTCCTGTCAGATCAACAAACGATAACCGATATTTATTACCGAAACACTTATATAATTCGAAGAAATCGCACCCTAATTACTGACTACAATAGGGGCCCCATTATCCTAATATGCCCAGTGTTGCCCAGGGCCTCCAATAAGTTAAAGACGGCCCTGATTTTTTTTACATCGATAGATTCTATACGTTTTAAAATAATTATGTCATAATGTTAAGTAAGGTTACCTAAATGTTTCATTTAAGTAACTTTACCGCCTATTGTCCGTTCGTGTTTAGAAAACAGTGACGTAGCAACACCACTGCAAAGTAAAGGCGTTTTTATCAATCAGAAACCAACTTCTCAATTTGAACACGACTTTTTAATTTCCTAAGATCTCATTGGACATTATCGACTACAAAGACAATGGTTTTTCAAACAAATCTTTTAAGATGAACTTGACTAGATATTGACTAAATTCTAGAAGAACGATACAGCATTCTTAAGAAGAAAGAAGAAGTAAGAGAAAAGAACAGAAGATGTGTCGCGCGTCGGTAAGATATGTTTGATATTCTTGGTTGTTTTTTGAATCACCCGGGAATCAAACATATTACATATCGACCGTGTACCTCGCTACGCGGGAGATGAAGAAACAGAGAGAGAAGAGAGGAGGTTTAAGAAGACAGAAGAACGCAAAACGGATTTATCGTAGTGACTTGTTTAGATAAATGTTCATTTTCTACGAGTATCTCAAATAGTTAAAGTTTTCATCAGATATTTATTTATTGTTGGGTGCTGTAAAAATATTTGTTTTTCAAAAAATCTGAGGTTGTATGCGGGTGCTTTGCTACTGATGAGGACTCAAATGTCCGCCTCAAATAAAGTGCCTTCGGAAACCATACCCTTCCAGCCGAAACAAGTATGTATGGCGGTATGGTTCCTTCCCGCATGAGCAGACTCAGTAGCTATAGTAGGTAGTGACCTACTATAAGCTAACTTGCCTCATGATGAAATATTTGATGTGTCAGTTAATGACCCACTGGCGGGTGGGTCTCCTCACACTGTGAGAGGGATGTAGGCCGCCGTCCACCACGCACCACTACTGCGGGTTGGTGGACGTTGGTTTAAATTGATATATTTTTGGTGAAATGTACAAATTGCTATCTTCTTGCCCAGGAGACAGACGAGACGCTGAACTTCGACGAGATGATCCTGGAGGCGGCGAAGTCCATCATAGCTGCCACATCGGCGCTCGTGAGGGCCGCCTCCGCCGCGCAGAGGGAGCTCATCGACCAGGTTAGTGTGACACTCCATCATTAGATCTTTTACAAGGTTTAATTATAAGTCAGTTAAAAAGAAACCATTATCTAAATTCATTTGTTAAAAATGAATTCTAATATGCTTTATTCAAACCAGGGCAAGGTAGCTCGCCGCCCAGCGTCATCGTCCGACGACGGGCAGTGGTCCGAGGGTCTGGTCTCCGCGGCCAGGCTGGTGGCTGCCGCCGCCCACGCCCTGGTGGAGGCTGCCAATGCGCTGGTAGCCGGAGCCGCGTCAGAGGAGAGGCTGATCTCCAGCGCGAGACAGGTGGCGTCTTCCACCGCGCAACTGCTCGTCGCTTGTAAGGTAAGAAGATTTCGGTGTACTGGTTTGTTCTACGAATTTTGAGGTAGAGTCAAAATTTTTGATGGGTTAGTGAGTAAATGATGAGCAACGACCAGAGGGTATTTTTGGTGTGAATAGGTGTTCTGGTTTGTTCTACGAATTTTGAGGAAGAGTTACAATTTTTGATTGGTGGGTAAGTAAATGATGGGCATCGACCAGGAATGATAGTTAACTTGAATAGGTGTACTAGTCTGTTTTAGAAAGTTTGAGGTAGAAGCGAGATTTTGTGTGGGTCAGTTACTATATGACAAACAACGACCAGGGAAAGGATGTGACTTGAATAGGTGAACTAATTTACTCTAGAAAGATTAAAATAGAAACTCTATTTTAGGTAGATTTCCTAGAACATTATAAGCAACAACAAACAAACAGACATTTGTTCACTTGGATATTCGTTCCGATCATCCAAAACTATAAAGCCAGTCCATTTTTGTGGAGTTACTTAAGAATAATTATTTATTTATGACGATACATCGAAATAATTGTTGTCTCCAGGTGAAAGCCGACCCAACATCGGAGTCCACGCGGCGTCTCCAAGCCGCCGGCGCCGAGGTGATCCGCTCCACCGACAACCTGGTGCGGGCGGCGCGCGACGCGATCCACTGCGACGACGAGCGCAGCCTGGTGCTCAACCGCCGCATGGTGGGCGGCATCGCCCAGGAGATCGACGCCAGGTGAGAAATACACCTTTTGTGTGGATGTGTATACTAGTTTGTTCTGGAAATTTCGAGATACAGGCACAATTTTTGATGGGTTGGTGAGTAAATCATGAGCAATGACCAGGGACGCCAGTTGACTTGAATAAGTTTGCTAGTTTTTTCTGCGAATTTTAAAGTAGACTCAAATTTTTGCTTAGTTGGTGAGTACATGAAGAGCAACGACCAGAGACCGTGGGTGGTTTGAATAAGTGTACTGGTTTGTTATAGAAATTTTTACGTAGAGGTACAATTATTGGTGAGTTGGTAAGCAAATGATGAGCAACTAAGGATGGCAGTTGACAGACTAGAAGTCTGAAGAACTGAAATAACTCACGATGTACCGAAAATGAACATTTCTTTTCTTTTCCTAGGTCCGAAGTTCTCCGCATCGAGAAGGAGCTGGAGGAGGCGCGGGGCCGCCTCACGGCCATCCGCCAAGCGAAGTACAAGCTGCGCGCCGACACCTCGGGAGACGACACCGACACCGACCAGCTGGGATACGCTAGTGACGCCTCGCACCATCGGTGAGTTTGATGTCCTTAAAGGACTACCAACCCGCATTAGGCCAGCGTGGTGGACTAAGGTCTTACATCCCTCTCATTGTGAGAGGAGACCCAACCCTGTAGTGGGTCATTAATGGGTTACTGACAAATGGCTACCATCTATAAAGGGACAAAAAAGCTTGGCATTGTCATGTTCAGCATTAGCTATTAACTCGTTACATTAAGTGCCAAGTAAACGCTCCACATTGGTGCATTCAAAACTACCAACAGCTCCCAAGTGGCCCAAAGACCAAAGAATATCATCGCAGTCTCCATCGCAGATGGGCTCCTCACTGTGAGAAGGATGCACGTCTTAGTCCACCACACTGGTCCAATGCAGGTTGATGGACTTCACATGCCTCTGAGAACAGTGTGGATAACTATTAGGCATTCAGGTGTCCTCGAGAGGTTTTCTACTTAGTTTCAGCAGACATTGGTTCAACATTTGTTCCGCAGTGACCACTTAACACCAGGTTAATTTGCTGCTCGCCCGTTTGCTACATAATAGGGTATTACGGCCTATGTCAAAAAGCTTTTTATATGAATTCGTAAGTCATAAAAACACATAAAAAATTGGAAAAAACATTTTTGCAAACAAATATGTAAAAAAAGACTTTTTCAATTTAAATTTAAAAAATCCCCGCGAAAACACGGTCTCGGCCGACTCGGCGCTGCCGCCATGCTTGTGACGTCACTCGCAGTGTAAACAATACATCTCAGTAAAGGAAGAAAGTTATACTCCATTGTTTATTTACACTGCTAGTGACGTCACGCCAATAGCTTTCATGGCGTATAGCGTTTTTGACATTTGAAAAACAGATTAACAAACCTGAATTTTAAAATTGAAATAATAAATGTATACTACATTTTTTAGAACAGAAATTACCATTTTTCACTTGCTTTTAACAAAATCTATCAATGTTACATAATATTGGATTTTTCCTTGCATGGTGCGAAATACCCTATTGCAATAAAAAAAAGCCACGGTAATTAACTTTACGTTGAATCTAAGGAACCATATTACAAATTATAGGGACATATGTAAAATTACTACAACTGTTCAACTAATCGAAAAAATGCGCGCGAGTTGAACGGTTATCGTGTTACATTAATTAAAAACATATTGCAACCAATAAAATTGTATTCCAGATTCAAAGGCCCGAACAGCAGCTTCGCCAACACCACCTACAGTCCGAACAGCACGTACTCCGCCCACAACACCACCCACCACTCCAACGTCACGCAGAACACAACCAACCTCTCCCACCACACTTCCAACCTGAACACGTCCGTCCACGGGCAACCCGGCACCAACAACCAGGGCTCCGCCCCCGGCGGCTACCAGTCCAACGGTCAGGCCGACGGGCAGGAGCGGGAGAAGTACACCGTCCAGAGCCCCACGTTCTCCAGCTTCAGGCCTCAAGAGGAGACGCCCAAGCAGAACTACGAGGGATTCACCACTCGGTGAGTGTACGGTTTGAGGTTCGGGCGGTCAGAGTGTGGTCATTTGTAATTAATAATTTTCGTAAAAAATACTTATATGAAACGGAAACCAATTTTGTCGGCTGACTGTACTTTACAGCTTTACACGAGTGTCATGTTAACTTGACCGAGTAGTGGATATTTGTGTGTGTGAGGTTGTAGTATTTGGCCCCATGATTTCACACTTGTCAAGACATAACGTTGACACTTAGTCCCACACTAGTATTTCTTGTGTTGACACACATATATGTACAATACACATGGATAAGAGATGAATAACATTTAAATATTCGGTTAATTTAGAGTTAAGAGTGAACTTTGGCACAATTAAAAGTATAATTAAGAATGCATATATTCAAATATTTTTAACTAAAATGCATCAGATATGATGTAAATGAAATTCATCAAAAATGATGTGTTATTGTGGTGATGAAAAATGATTACTGACGGTGTGTTATCCAAACTAACTGCACTGTAGTTATCCAAAGAAGCAACTCGTCCACTTGCGACAGACAGCGCTGTGGTCCGTTTGAGGTGGCTATAGACCCCAAAAATGAAACAATATACTGAAACATAGATGTAAATAGTCGAATTAATTCTTTACTTGTCTTTTTTTCCTTTTCCTTAATACTATACTCTGACCGCCAAAACGATGATTAAATCCCTAACTTCACACTTCACAAAGGTATTAAACCTTTCTAATCATACTTTCTGCTTCTTTTCACGCCGCCTGGACAACGCAGATGATAAATTAATATAATGTTTAACATTTTAATGGAATTTTAATATTTGTATATAGCCGGACCAGGAGTATTATACACTTGACGTAATAGAAGAAAGTTTTGCGTCATAATGTCTAACACCGTGTCCTAAATGCCATGTCAGTACATTTTGTCGCATGTCAGTGCAAGCTCCATACAGAGTTAAATTTTGTCGAGTTGTTTGGTCGGTCGGTTGTCAGCCAGTTAGGACAAGGTGTATGAGGTATTCTCCTGGTTCGGTTATATCAACACTATTGTAACATTAAGTGCCTTTACTTACAACTTATGACATGTGCCTATGTATATGGTTCTATTAAATGTAAGCCTTATGAAAATGTTGCTTGACGTCTTTTGGAAATTAGGATGAAAAAAGGTTTTCAAAAAATTTTCTAAAAAAAAATGCTATAAAAATTTAAAAATTTGTATTGAATGTGTTATGAGATTGGACATTTTAAAATTTGTTAATGAATTTTATATTTAAAGTGCTTTATACAGATTTCATTTACAATGTGCTTGTAGATTGCAAATATTAAAAAAAATTAAAAAAACATTTTGTGTATCTTTTTTTAATTTAAAAATATGTACTTTTTTTGGAAAAAACTATATTTCAAAAATTGCAATCTACTAGCGACATCTATCATCAACACTGTCATCGAAAATCTATCCATTTTGTATGCAATACCTCAAACCTCAACGTGTTTATTAATTTTACTATAGCCAAACTACTATGCTATAGGATCTCAGCGCATGCTAGCTTTTGAGCTTAAAATGTATTTTTAAAAGACGACACAAGTTTTTACACACCAGACTTTTTAAAAAGGTTTTTTTTAACTTTTTAAGAACTTTTTAAGATTTTGAAAATAAATTTTAGTATTATCTTGTGTTGTCTGTACTATTAAATTTGGTTTATTGTATGACAGATTTTTAATATGAAAAAGAATCTCAAAAATGTTTTGGTAAATCTACCCTCAAAATTTTATTATTTTTTATTGAAGATCTGTATCTGTTGTACTTCTTATTGCAATATCTTATGTAATACTTTGCTACCTGGGTAGTTCTCAGTTTATAAAAAAAACGATAAAGAAGCGACCGCCCTAATGTTTTGAAGTAGCAATCCACTTGCTACCTCAGATAGTACTTCGTTTCTTACTTGACATTAACTTGCTGTCAATATTTCAAATAATGTTCATTACTAAAGTTAATAGCAATTAGATATTCTTCAATGCCTTATTGATAGATTTTTATAATTATTCGAGTTATTTATTTTATTATAAACTGAGACCTGTATAATTCGGTTTCAGCTTAGAATATGTCTCGGTATATAATTTGAGCGCTCATTCAACTATTAAATATCGATATATCATCAATTCAAACGTCATTAAGGGCCCATTACGTCAATAATATTACCAATTACAAAGAATCGATGTAAATACTGTGTCGAGTTCGGCAATTCGTCAAGAGATGGCGCCACACGATCCTGAATCACGCTATCGAAGTTTTCTACATCGCTGGCATATATACAACACTCCGACATGACGTAATCGACGGCCGATACCCAGGCATCATCACTTCGCCGCCAGGGAGATAACCCTTAGTCAAATTTGATTAGTACATAGCAAAATTGGTGTGAGCGCTCAAATTACATACAGAATACGTGTCTAGAATTAATATAATATCTAGTATTGAAAGAACATTTCCTTTGCAGTGGAAAGAAAACCAGTAATGACAGAACGATGGGCACTCAGTAAGTCGAGCATTCAAAGACAGCTTGAGACGACCGTGTATACATAATATATTATTGAGGCTTTAATCACACATACCACTACACAACTACTATGAAATATATAACAATTTATTATATTAAAGTTGTGCCCGATTCGTCCGCGTCGATATCCAAAAAAAATAATGTGAATTCAGTCTGTGCAGAATATTTTGAGTTTTTAAAGACAACTTTTATAGATGTCAAAATTAAACATTAACTATTAATCTAGATATAGCATAATTACACAGGAGCTGAGCCCGCGGCGGTTGTAGCTTGATTTTTGCATATTTTTTCAAGAATATGATACAAATCTTGCTTACTACTATTATTAATTCAACCTTTTACTCCCTGTCAATACAGCTTATTAATCATACAATTTGAAATCTTAAGACTGCTTTTTTATCTATTAGTCGCGCGCTTAACAGCGAGGACTTTTCAAAACACGCGATTGTCGGGTACCAGTCGTTGCGACAGTGCGTTGTCCAGCTGACGACAGAATGTGTCGACAGACGGCGATCGTCGTTGGCTGTAATGTAGTTGTGTTCTGGTATAACTCGCGTCATACAACACCTCTGACGATGTATATACGCGTTAAGTTTATTGTGAAAATAAAAGTTATATAGAACCATGTAGGGTAATCAACCCGTTTTGAGACTGATAAATAGTCTGTAACATTATTCAAATACTACTCAACACATTATACATAATTATATCTCACGTTCTAAGCGTATTCTTGTAAGCGATACCTCTTTGGTAAAAGCCTATCCTATAGAGATTTTGAAGCCATAGTAGGCCATAGTAACTCGTCCAAGCAGATAGATACCTTACCGCCATCCTCTTATCCCGCCGCGAAGCAGCGTGTCCGTCACGGCTTGTGTTGCGGCTGGGGAGGTGTGGTTGCCGGGGATGCTTTATTTGAGGCGAAAATCTTAGTCCTCGTGAGTAGCGAAGCACCCGCTTACCATCTAGATAGGATTTCTAGTCGAGGTCGGACGTGAGTGTCCATGGGCTGCAGTGAGCACTTAACATCAGATCCCTAGCATGAACACTCGTCAAAGTATTCGTATAGTTAACGTGCACCATTAGTGTGGGAAGATGTAGACAGACTGACATATGACATGCTAATGACTGTCGTTTACTGTACGAATACCTACGATATTTTCAAGCTCACAGTGCTGTTGGCAGATCGATACTCAATTCCAATAAAAACTTATTGTGTATATACGTCGTCATTTGTCCCATGACGCGAGTTGCAAGTGTGAGTTAAGCCCGAATGCTGCTTGTTTTACGCGTTTTTGTCCAGCCGGAGCATCGTTCTGTACATATGAGTTATTGCTAACTTGTTATATTTGTGCCCCCGTGCCCGCTCTATACCTTTTATAACTCTGTACTGTTAGAATAATAGCTGAATTGTGTACTTGTATGCCTGTCGTGACGTTAACGAGTGACCGAATCGTTAAGTAAATCGATTAGCTTGAAATCGATAACCTTAATATTTAACATCGATGGTAATTCAATTCAATGAAACTTTAAAAAAACTAAAATCGTAGGTAAACTTAATAATGTCTATGATAAATAATATAATCTGTAAAACTAGCACATTTTTTTTAGATTTTAATCCTATTAATTAAATCTCAAATTTCTAATTAATTAACTTTATGATCTACCTACTAGATATTTGATTTTGACAAACTTAAAATAAACCAAATAACATAACACATCACACGTTAACGTTCCGACGACATTCTAAAAATTTCAAACTACCCTCCAGCTTCTTAACAATGTAAGAGTACCCTCCAACCGACTAACAAGCGAGTTCTAATTTCGAAATACTTTCTTCCTACCCTCCTAATCGCATGCGGGGCTATAGGACGAGCATGACCGAGGTAACGGTGAGAACGTTGCAACTTCCCGTCGTACGCACCGCGTATCTGGTTAGCGAGGGCGAGGGGCCCAAGGGCGGAGGCCCGGAGTGTGAGGGGCCCAAGGGCGGAGTCCCCGAGCTGATAACCTACAGGCGGGAGAGGCCGCCGCCGCCCCCGCCGAGACGGGCCTCACTGCTTAAGTACGAAGACAGCGTTAGTCCGTGATTTGGGTTCGTTATGTTTCTTTAAGCACCGGGGGATGCCATTTTTTTTCATTTTAGGCCGGTTGGGAGTGTGGGGGTGTGTGGGCGTTGTCAGTGTAGATCTTTGCACGGTTATCGGATTTTTTTATTTTTTAAGAATGAAAGCGTAAGAATTTAAGTCCTCTCAAGATTCAGCTTATCAAGACTTAATTTATTACTCTGTTAAAATGATTCCGACCATATTTTAAACTAGATTCAAATCAATCAAATTTTTAGTTGAAATTTTCATGATTCATTTTTGTAGCATACATTTAAATCGATTATTTGCGTAATTGCAATTAATGTTACTAATGATATTGATTTACGAATTGTTCTATCGATTTAACGATATAATTTTGCTAATTAATGTAGAAAATTATTTTCCAATAATTAAAAATTTCAAAAATGTAATCACTAAAGCACTCAGTGGCGTCTATGCCGACTGTTCTTTATAAAAGCCACCTAAATTGATTGCAATGACAACTGGAAAAACCGCTACACATCCCTTCACTTCCCAGCCGAAAAAACACAAAAAAAAACAAATTCATCAAAAAGTTTTTACTTTTATATGTTCCTTGAAATTTTCACAAAAATCAAGTTTTTCTCTTTCAAAAATTTTTTTCTCAAAAGAATAGTTAAACGACGAACTTTGCAAACGTGTAGACTCTTTCCCATCTTATAACTTTCTTGTTTCTTGTGATTAATATCTTATCGTGTCATCACTCACTTATATTATAAATAATTCATATTATTAAGATTATAAGAAGGTATAACACTTGCGTGCTCATTATGATATGATGTCAAAATGTTAATCAGTTCGAAAAAAGATTAGAATTCATTGAAACACATTGAACAACCATTGAAACAGTGAATGTATCAATTGCAACCCTTGTTATCCGACCTAAAGTAATCGTATTTCGATAGCTCACTAGTTGCATTTGAATGCTCGTTTGTTTGTTTAAATTAATAATATTTAAATAGTAAAAGTAAATAATATTTAAATAAAAAAAAATTTAATCAGAAAGTGATCTGTGCTATTTGTTATGTGCCATTTTTTCACATGTTTTGCTTTGAACTGAATATCAAAATGAGCATGACATTTATAACAAAAATCCTATCTAACTTACAAAAATAATAAGTGAGAGTTGACCCTCAACGTCTAACGCATGTCGCATGCCGTTGGTGCTAACGCCGCGTCTTCGGTTAAGGGACACCCGCATACCACAGACCACTAACAGCGTAATGAACAGCGGTGATGTTTTCAGTTACGAAACCCGCCTGTACGACACGCCGCGACCCGTCAACGATTACACCAAAACCGAGGAGCAAAGATACGAGTCCAGTCAGTACAACTCGCAGTTCTCTAAACAAGAGAAGTACGGATATGATGCCCCGAAAATACCGTCTCCGCTCAGCCCCAAATTCAACGCGAGAGACCTCAAGTTTGATGATAAATCGGAACCCATTTACTCGTCACTCAAAAAACCTACAACCCCGAAATCGCCGTTCGATGGGGTAGGACAGTCGTTCACCGAACACCAGAAGTCCACCGAAGCGATCCCTGGTGGGACCAAACACTCAGAGTACACGGTGAAGAGCGAATCGTACCAAAGCTACCCCAAAACGGAGTTCATTAAAACAGAAACACGCCAAGAAGTGAAATCGCCGTTCGCGACGTCCACACCCTCGAAGTTCGAACGGACGGAGTTTGATTACTCCAAAAACATGGACCTGGTGAAGGTACCGACACCGGAATTCGAGAGGATATCCTCGCCGTACGGGAAAGAGGTCCACAGCTACGGCGGGCCGAACTTTCTAGAAGAAACGACCACGGAAGTCAAGGAAATACCGAACGGCACGCAAAAGATCACCACCACTAAAATATACAGCTCATCACCGGTCAACATGACGAGTACCAACACCAAATACGAACCGATCAAGCTGGAAGGCATCGACGAACTATCCAAATCCTTCGACAATGACTCGAGATACAGCACTCTGGACTCTAGGTTCAACACTTTAGAGTCCAAAATGAGTTCCGACACCAGCCGCTCCTTCATGCGACCCTCCGACTTCCAGTCCGACTACCAAGCGACCGGCGTGACAAAGATCAAAAAGCCCTCGGATCTGGTGAAGGAAATAGACAGCATGGACAAAAAGTTCTCGAAACAAACCATCACGTCGGAGACGATCGAACGCAAATCGGTAATGACTAGCTCACACAAGTCGGAGACCAGTTCAACTGTTACGAAGAAGTTCGGGAACTTTTAAGGTTTGCCATTATAATCGTATCGTATGTCGTGTCGCTTGTTGTAACGCTTTAGGTGTATCATAAAGTTAGGTTCGGACCTCATTTGTGACGCGTTGCGATGACTTTTTGTTTAAAGTCACAATGAAAGCCCGGCCTTAGATTTAAGCTTGCTGCAAAGTGCACTCTTGGATTTTTTTTAAATATTTTCTTACACAGACGTTCTTGTGATTTGGTAATGGATTTTGAAATTTTGTTTTTGTACTTAATTGGCTTGTTTTATTTTATAAAACTACTATGTAACTACCCGCAAAAGGTGTGAAAATTGTAGTACTTAACATGTTGGATTTTTTAAAAATTCTAATTTCATTTAAATTTTTTTTAACATGAGATTGTGTGTTTTTTTCTATGTATTTTGTGACGGTTTTTTTTTTCATATATTTACTAAATTTTATGGAATTGTAGATTTTGTATATAATTATATATATTTATTTCTATTACTTATCACAAGAATGTCTTTAGCTTAAGTAAATTATGAGGTTAGATGATGTCTGCGGTGCTAAGATATTTTTTTATTGAGGTAGTCTCAAACGGTGCCTCAAACGATCTTATGAACGGAATTACTATTCTAATATTCTAAATTTTATATTGTTCTTATATATAGATTCTATTGAAGTTGAGAGATTTTCGGTGTTTATATACATTTTAAGAACCAGGGGCATTTATAAAGTATTAAATAAATTTAGTGTTTAAATAGATATTTATAAAATGGATGAGATGAGATATAATTGTGCCTTGTTTTTATACAAAATAGACAAGTTTTTATTTACATTACAGAATTTTATTATTTTTCAAGAAAAAGATTTTATTTATTTATGTGATAGAAGGGTATGGTTCGCCCTTGTAGTATCACACATCTCATAACACTTGGAAGCCGACATAATGTTTCTGTTTCTCAAATAAAGATATTTGAGGCATCAACTAACAACCTCAAACAGTACTTCCGTTTTTATTGAGGTCATGTGTAACCAATAAATATCAGGCGATTGGTCCTTGTTTAGCTACATTATAAAAATATATAAAAACTACATACCAATAAATACCAAATTAAATAATATTTCTACCGTTTTTGGACGATAATAGCTAAAATGTTAAATTTTTTACTTTAAATATAAGTTTTTATACAACTTTAGCCCCTGGTTTATAATTCACAAAGTGCTACTCCCCATTAAGGGGTCTTTTCACGATGCCTTAGTGGAATTACGACATGACATTGGAAAATACGTTTTTAAAATACCACCCTTAGTAAAAATAAATAAATAAAAAAACTTATAGTTGTAAGTTGTAAAAATTATTATAAAAAAATAATAATGGTCTTAATTATAATTAATTAAATGACTAATTTACACAATGTCATCTCGTAATTTCAAAATGTTAAGAGTTTAAAGAAATTTTATAAAAAAAGAAGTATTGCCATACGTGCCATTGAAGATCGTATTTATTTCATACCCGTGCCTTTGCGTGAAAATAAAATAAATATAATATATACAAAATAAAATATATATACAGTAATTGTGTGATTTGTCGGGATGTGTGCATTAAGTTTTATAAAAAAATATGATTCCGAAGTCACAAAACCGTATTTTTTATGGCAGCAATTTTTTTTTCATAAACTCTTTTTACACACATCTCTGGATATATTATTTAATTTCAAATCGTGCCATAGACAGCCATAAAATAAGTGTATATAAAAAATATTTTATAATATATTTAAGAATATTTTGTAGGCGTAGAGGCGTAGGTTTTATGGTGCAATTTATATTTTAATATATAAAATTGATGTTCAGAACTAACTAAATAATTTAAAAAATGATTTCGGGAAACCAATTAACTAGCAACATTTAAAGGTTGACATTAGTCGATGACATGACTTCAGTTGAAAAAAATGTTTTCTTAAAAATATTTTTTTTAATGTTAAACTATTTTTTACATGCATGCAGAAAAGTTTATTCCAAAATTAATTTTCAGCTGAAGTCATGTATAACGGTTGAAAAAATACTAAATTATATAAAGCATGTTTGTAACGGCATTAATATTAAAACAACTAAAATAAGTGTAGCTATTTTATATTATGTTTTTTTTATTTTTTTTGTAGCAAGCTATTGAATGTGGCGTCTACCGAAGTAGCCTGAAGTCTCGACGTAGATTATAAAAGCTAAATTTATATTATGTGCCTTAAACGGAACGCAGCTGGATATTTTTTTATTTATTTTTTATTCGTCTATTTTGTATTTAATGTTAAAAAATAGCATTTAGAATATAGGAGCCCGTGCGAGCGATTCGTCCACTGAAGGTAATTTAACACCAATTCTGATAGTTTAGACATGTTTAGATGTAGCGGAACAAATATTATATTATTGTATTGTATGACTATACTCGTATAATTATGGGCTAGAGTTTGTAGTGGCTATTTCGCGTGTTTAATATGTTAAATGGAATAAAACAACACACAACATGATACACTCACTGGCAATAATCAGTGTCAACATCACTACAGAAATAGTGATGCCATGTCGAAAAAAAATTTAACAGCATTTATTTTCTTAGGTTTACAAGTAAAATATAGAAAGAATTTTTAAAGTTTTTACAGTTTATACAAATTCAGAACGTTATCAGCTTGGGGTATGAATGCAGGATTGAAAGATAATAAGAAGGCAGTGATACATTTCTTAACAGTTATTATATTTTATAACTTTGTAAAAGAAATTTGGGGAAAGTAGTTATAATGATGGATTTTCATATACATATTTATATGCATTCAAATATTCATTGTTTATATTTTTCTATTAACATATTCAACGCGTGAAAAAGCAAATATTTTTTCATTGAACAAATTATATTATGGGTGTCGTTATCCCTGGCTAAATATTGTGTCTTATAAATATAAATAACATTAATATTGCAAAAAATATTCTGTAATCTTTTAATATTACATTTGTAACTGTAACATTTACTTATTCATATTGTAGTTTTCTAAAAACAAGTAATATTTCGATTATAAATATTACAATATTGTAACTGTAATTTTTATACTTCTGTAATTATTATTATTATATTATAATAATATATTAGAACTTCTAATATTGTTAGTCGTAAGCTATGATATAACATTTTCGATATAATCTCAGTAAATGGAAGCCAAATGGATTTTTTTCTAATTATTCTCTTTAGTTATAATTTAATTCGGTTTGATGTTTTGAAATTAATGATTATTTTATTGTTAATATTATTTTGAGATTTTATTGTATTGGGCAGCGTTGTCCGATGTAATGTAGCTCGCGGAGTCGCGATTGTAACTGCTATTTGACGTAATAAACTAGTAACTTACATAAGTGTTTTTTGTTTTATTTTTGTCCCACATACACTTAACAATAAATAAATGACGCTTTATACTCAGCCCCAAACTAACTCCCAGTATCGTTTGTGCCATTGACACAACACTGAACACACCCAAATCGGAAAGAAAAATTGGAATTATAAGTAATCGAACCCAGGATATAGCGGTGATAGCCCAGTAGCTTAGAATTCGACCTCGAATCGAGGGGTCCGGGTTCGAATCCCAGTGGCACGCACCAATGACTGTAAAAAAGTTATGTGCTATTTATAAAATTAAATATCACCTGCTGTTACGGTGAAAGAAAACATCGTGAGGAACCTGCATGCCTGGGAGTTCACAAAAAAAAATGTTTTCAAAGGTATGTTCGTCCACCAACGGGCAGTAGTGGTGCGTGGTGGACGGCGGCCTACATTCTTCTCATTGTGAGAGGAGACCCGACCCTGTAGTGGGTCATTAATGCGTTACTGACGAACCCGGGAGTCCAGGACCTTCCTCACACATCTCTTCACCTTTCCTCACTGGCTTGGCTTGGTACCGGCTGGATTATACAGACTGGGAACATTTTACACAAGTACTTTGAGAAGACACTTAAAATTTAAAGTATCCTGAATCACGCATATTATTAAGTTTTCTACATAGCTGACGTAGTATATACAAACCTCCGACATGACGTAACGATCGGTCTTTCCCACATAGCTTGGTGGGAAGCTTCTCTTTGCCAAATGAGGTCTGCTACTTTTCAAAATAAAATAGACGAAGTTTTCGAATATTTTTGAGATAGGATCGAACGTTTTCAAAGAATACATAAAACAAAAAAGCACTGACCTAAAAAATAACTAACGCTTTATTACAACAACAATAATACAATAATATGAACAAATCTCTCAATTATTAACAACACCGCTGCTATCGTCGAGCGAGACGGCGTTCTTATCCAACTCGGCGGAGCTGAGCCGGTTGAACCGCTTCCTCTTGTCTTTCCCGTGGTGCTTCTTGTGCCCTTTGCCCTTCTTGCGCGAGTGTTTGCGGTGCTTCTTGGACTCTGCGGACGCGTCGGTGAGTATGTGCGTTTTGTGGCGGGGATCCACTGGTGCCATGTAGGTTTGGGGCTCCTGGAAAGATACAAAATACTTTATTTAAAATTCCAATTTTAGTGACAATCACAAATTGTGGGGGCATCCTTTTAAATGAAGATTTACCTGTGCCAGGATGCCCCGCTCTTTCTATATCTACTCGTGTAAGTCTATAGACAATTATACAAAACTGCAAAAGCAAGACAAAGTATTTATTTATTTATTATTTTACCTAAAGATAAATGGAAATGTGTGTGTGTGTGAGAAGATAATTCGAAATTATTTATGAACAGCACTAGTAGAATGAGTAGAACCTACTTCAAATTAGGCTAGTATTTAAGTCGAGTGACGAGTATTTTAAGAACTAAACATTCTGATCAATGATAAAATTTAGTTCGAGTGGCGAGTAAATCATTTGTGCGTGCCACTGGTATTCGAAACCGGACCCCTCGATTCGAAGTCGAATTCTAAGCCACAGACAGGGCTATCACCGCTCTCAAAAGCTCCGATCGCAAATGAGCCTCTTAGTAGAGCCTATAGGCTCGTGTTTTGCAGGTAATTCTGAATTACCTGCAAAACACGAGCAACCTCGCAGCACTAGGTAGCTAACAGCATAAGCAACAACTTTTGTTCTATGACTTTGTCAATTTTTAATTTCATACAAAAATATTTATTAATTTAATTTCCTGCTTGAATGTTTCTAACTCTACCCGCGCGAAGCGTCCCACCCGCCTTTGATTGAACTTGACCTATTCGCCCGCCAGTCGACCGTCGGTCATGCGAGCATTCATGAATGAAACATGTTTTCGTAGACTTACAAATGTCACAACAGTGCAACAAAAACTTGTTTAACCATTAATTTGTCTGCATTTATTAGTGCTGCGAGGTTGCTCGTGTTTTACAGGTAACGCTGTATAAGAAGGCTTACCCTAGGAGAGCCAGACCGCCTCAGCACGCTGTTGCTGGCATCGCTGAAATACCCGTTGAGGTGCGCGTCCTCCACGAACAGCGGCGGCTCGCTGCTGGCGTCCACCGCGCCGTGCAGGTACTTGCTGCCTCTGTGGACCGAGAAGCTTCACTCTTTGTTATAATTATAACTAACACTAGACTCTGCCTAGTCGGCTACACTTCGCCTGCGTGGATGTGATCCAGAGAGGGATAAAAGGTATCCTATATGTTTATCCAGGTTATGAACGTTCTACCAAATTTGATATTAATCTGTCCAGCAGTTTTTGCGTGAAATAGTAACAAACATCCATCCATCGTCACAAACTTTTCCGATTTTAATTCACGTAGATTTCATAATAAAGTTAGTAGTACGAACTTTTAAGTTTTATGCAACCAAGAAACATTTACGATTTGTGCATGAAGAAATACATCGTATCAAACCAGCATACCACAGAGATTTCTACAGTTTTCTCAAAGACAGGCAGTCGCAAGCAGTGGCAAGTAAGTAGAATACGCTGCAACTCCTTATAATATCCCACTGTTGGACACGGATCACATCTCAGAACAGGAGGCTTGGAGCATGCTCCAACGCGCTGTTCCGATGCAGATTGGTGTGGAACCAAGCTTATTTTTTCAATTGCTTGCTATCTACAGACAACAGTCCTTTTTTTCTCTTGTTCAATTTGTAAAAAATCTAGCAGCAGAGACTATGCGTGCTACATGAAATTCTCATAACCCATGATATGGGATTATCTAATTACCGTTTATAATGTTCGCCATCAGAGTTGGGTTTTTTGGGCTTCATCGTAGCTTCTTTCGCGTGTTCCTCGTTCTTGTGATGGCTTCGTGATGGCATGGTTTCGAAGTCTGATAACACTCTGCAATAAAACAAATATAATTATTTTGGTATTTCACAAATTGGGTTATCCTTTACCATTAATAATATCTAGTCTTTGCCCTACGATATAGTAAGATGCTCAATGTCAGTTTGCCATAGCCGCCATGCGATGACCTTTCTTGCCCATCAATGATATCGCTAGCCCATTTATTTTGCAAACTTTCATACTTACTTGATTCCCGTCTCCTTCGTTGTACATATTGGATTCGTCATTACTACATCTCACAGGGCCATTCCAGTCTATCATCTTTCTCTTTCTACAACGCAACAGCCTAAGTTCATGCTGATGTCGGTTAAAACGTTAGCTCGTAGCTCAAACTCAATGTCCTGTTCCGGCGCGCGTCGTATCCTTCTACAATATGAATTAAAGGAGATAAACCGCCAAAAAGCTAAAGTAGCGTTGGGTGACCCGAAGGCAGGAGCCTTTTTTGGACAGCGCATTAGCATCGCTGTCCAGAGAGGCAACGCAGCCAGTATCTTGGGCACTCTTTCGCATCGCAGCGATGTGTTTCATTTGTCATAGTTTTAGTTTAGTTTATTTTATTATTTTAGTTTAACAGGTTTTAACTTGGTACTAAAAAATAAAAAATCAGCTCAACCTTTTCTCCACGCTGATATCCTCAGCGTCGCCAGGCTTGACCTGGTGGACCTTCTCGCTCATCTTCTGCACCACGTTCTCGATGTCCCTCATCCTGGTGCCGATGGCGTCCACCAGCGCCTGCAGCGCCGGCTTCCCCTTCTCGTCGTCTGACGCTGTTTGGTGGCCTGAATCCTGTAACAAAGTGAAATGAAATGAATCATTCAGTTAGGTTAGTTTAAGATATTACAGGGCATTTTTATCAAACCATATTTGCCTTTTTAGATATGCATATTAAGAAGTACAGAAGTTACAGCGGCGCGATACCTACAGTAATATAAGCGCGCGCCTCACATGAAATGCTGACCACGCATGACGACGCAAGCAGCGAGTGTAGTAAACAATGAAACACGTCACACGCGTCATACCGAACTGGCCAATCGGAAGACGTATCCTCAAACACGCTATCAAAGCTATTTAGAATCTCTGCATATATACAAATGGTCCGAAGTTAACATTCGGACCGCGCAGTGACATCGCCTGGCGGAAGATCTCCCCTTTTCCTCCAAAAGTACAAAAATTAATACTGATAAATTAGAATTTATTTAAAATCTCACCTTCAAGCTGGTGTTGTTATCTTGATCAGTAGCGGGGTCTTGCTCATTCCACTCCTGCTGAGGTATCTCCGTCCACGCCGCCTTGTGATGGGCCTGGCTCTGTGATTACAATGTTGGGTAAAAATTGATTCAAATTCTTCCTTCCTTCTTTTCCTTGGTAGTCCACTACTGGTCATGGGCCCCCCCTTATCGACGCCACTCCACCCGGTCCTGGGCCCTTTGAATCCAACGGTTTCCCGCTGTCTTCTTCAGGTCATCAGTCCACCTGGTCGGAGGGCGGCCTGTGCTCATTTTGCCTAAACACGGTCGCCATTCGACCTTTTATCCCCATTCAAATTCTTAGGATATTATTATTACTTAATCTATAGAGGACCTGCTGAAATGAAGCTGATTCAGGGTGAAACAGGCGCTTATTCTCAGCCTAAACCCAGGCAAGCAGTCAGCCTATTTTACTGTAAACTGATGTAGATCTTCTTTAAACAATGAAAGCCAAGTGATCAAGAATTCTGCTTCTTAATCAAGGTGTCCAGATTCAAATCCCAGCGGCATGCACCAATGATTTTTAGTTTCATTTATGTGTACGTAATAAAACGGTGTTACGGTGAAGGAAAACATTATGAGGAATGCTGCATGCCTGAAAGTTTTTCATAATGTTTTCAAAGGCCAACCCGCATTAGACCAGTCCCCTCCTCCTTGTGAGACCCTGCAATGGGTCACTAATGGGTTACAGAAAGTAAAGTGATAAAGCCGATGAAACATTATATAGGGACTTACTTTAGAAGATTTTCGGGTGCCTCCACCAGAGTCTGCTTTCTCATCCGAAGCTTCCAGGATCTGTTTCAAAAATATAGTTTTATAGCTAACCATTTAGAGTACGGAACGAATACATTGCGAGGAATATGCATGCCAAAGACTTCTTCGTCAGGTTCTCAAAGGCATGTGAGTGTTGAGTTTAATACCTTTTCCGCGAGAATGTTAGCATCGTCGAAGTCGATCTCGTTTCTCTGCTCCCTGTCAGACCCTTCATCGTCAGTGATGGAGTTCAAAGGTGGTGACGTTTTGCGCACCTTGGAGTGTCTAAAAATCAAGTGAAGAAGTAAGTAAAATGGCACTAATCGCTCAGCTAGAGGCGTTCAGCAAACTCATTCCATCACTCTCACTCATAGTCGCTATGAGAGAGATAGAATGAGCTATTATGCGCTCCGTTAAGCAGCCGTACTATCTACGCTCTATTTCTAGTCCCTCGCAGAGAAGTTTGTAAGTATTTAGCAACACTAGACACGCAGGTAAAAAACTTTACGCAAAACTTAATACTTTTTGAACAATATTATGTACTAACATTTGTCACCTTTGTAATTTAAAAGCTAAGGTTTTTTTATATCTAAAAAGATCAAGGGAATAGTCAGACAGGCCACTGATGGAGAATGGTCACCGTCTCTTATTGGCATGAGCAACACCAGGGGAATCGCCAGTTCCTCAAACAGAGTGTCCGTTTTTAAAAACATGGAGTTCTTCAAATTTCATAGTCTTAGAAAATACGTCCACCGGAAAGACCATTGCAAATATATCGAGTATTTCTGCTCCTAGTAGAAGTAATAAAAACATTGTGATGACATACCTGAGACCACTCTTCTTATGGCTTTTGTTATCTGTTTCTGTTGCCAGTGCTATCTGTAAAAAACACATAATAATATATAGGACTAATGTTGTAAAATTACTACAGGGCTATTCACCGCTCCATCCATACCTACTTTTTATTTATTTATTTATTTATTAAAACGTTACAAAACCAATAACATTGATTAAAAACAATACTTTCACACATCACGCTCGTAGAACTTCTCACATGCTAACAATATATTCCTCCATTCATACGCAAACCGATCACACTCAGGGCATGCGTTCAGGGGAGCTTTATTGGCAACCTTTCGAGGCTTCCGAAGCAACAATCTTGCTGTGAAATATTTTACCGAGTTATAATTTAGAGTCCCTAAAAGAAATGTACAGCGATGATAGCCTAGTGGCTTAGAATTCGACTTCTTAATCGAGGGATCCGGGTTTTTATCCCAATGGCAAGCACCAATGAATGTAAAAAAATTTTGTGCGCTTTATGAAATTAGATATCATCAGCTATAACGGTGAAGGTTCACAAAAAAAATGTTATCACGCGGCATGTTCATCCAGCAACCCGCAGTAGGCCAGCGCGGTGGCCTACATCCCTCTCATTGTGAGACCCGACCCTGTCGTGGGTTATTAATGGGTTACTGACAAGATGAATTTAATCGGACACATATTATGTATTACTCGTAGTTAAAGTGAAACAAGTGTTTGGATTACTACGATATCAGGCACGGGAACTGGTTTGTGGTCGTCATTGCAGTCCGGGGCTTCGGTGGTCTTCTTCCCGGAGCGCAACACCTTCTGACCCTCGGCGTCTGAGTCTGCTGCGAGCTCGTAGATGGGCCCTTGGAGTGAGGCCTGACCTGCGGTCCTGGTCAAGGAATAGTATTTTGATGAATACATCCAAATTTCAAAATGTTAATGGTCGTTTCATCCTTGTAAAGGACACTTAATCTTTTTTTTTAACAACAAATGTAACTTAGGTATTCTTAGGTCTATAGGTGGTACAGTAAGAAAGCCAGTTACAAGTTTTCGTGTACAACAGAACGAACATAGAACAGTTATAAATGGTCCAATCGGAGGCAATCGGAGCTTCTGTACACCTCTTCGCAAGATTAGCGGAATAATTTTAAACAGATTTAAGAACACCCTCTCAGATTTAAAGAGCAAAATCTTTATAAAAACACTAAACTTTGTCCGCGGCCTCGTCCGCGTGGATTTTAGTACTTATTCTAGAGTGAGATAAAAGGTATCCTATATGTTAATCCAGGTTATAAACTATGTGCGCGTACCAAATCTGTGTGGAGGAGAAGGGGAGATCTCCCGCCAGGCGATGTCACTGCCTGGGGTCCGCGGTACGAATGTTAACTGCGGACCATTTGTATATATCCACAGATTCTGTGGAACTTTGATAGCGCGTTTGAGGATACGTGTTCCGATTGGCCAGTTCGGTGTGACGCGGGTGACGTGTTGACGCGTGGTCAGCATTTCATGTGAGGCGCGCGCTCATATTACTGTAGTATCGCGCCGCTACATCTGTCCAGCCGTTTTTGCGAAAAACTGTAAAAATCATTCATCCATCCATACATAATCCATCCACCCATGCACATCATCATTCATCATCAAAAAAGTGGTTTTCGCAGCGATCTTATACTTAGGCAGAGACGCCCCGTTGCCAGGCGGAGGCTTCTTCATCTTGTACATGTGGCTCCAGGGCGCAGCCGGCAGCGTCTCCCACGGCTGCCCGAGCACCCTGGTCCACACTTCCCCACGGACCACCACCAGGCACCTGGATTATGAAAAATATTTTAATAGCGTTCCACCTCAAGAACATTTCTTGTTTCTGTTTCCACACTAGGCAAGAAATTTGAGTCTAAAGTTTAGACATGTTTTGATTTCGACTGTGATACTTCTACTCGTAGAGATGGCGCCACGAGTATCCTGAATCACGGTATCGAAGTTTTGTAAACATTTGCCATGTTGTATCTCCGCCGAGATCTGGCAGCGACGGGAGTTCATGATAACATCCTCGGATAGGTCCTGTCCCAAACTAGTGGAGTATCCCGAAACTATAGAAAATTTTCAGGCATGCCTACCACATGATGTTTTCCGTCGTCATAACAGCAGGTAATGAGGTAATATTTAATTTTAAGCGCCTCAGGAGCCTTGCTCCGATTACGTCACATCAGAGTTTTGTATATATGCCAGCGATGTAGAAAACATCGATAGCGTGATTCAGGGTCGTGTGGCGCCATCTCTTGGCAAGTGGCGGAAGTACTATACAGAAATGTCTACCTGAGCCTCGTGCAGCAGTAGGGGAACTGCATGTTGGTGTCCTCCACCACTTCTTCACACTCGATGGCTGACTCCGGAGCCTCCACTCGTTTGCACCTATATAAGGTGGAATACTTTTGTTAGACACCTGGATTATATGATTTTTTATTAAAATGAGAGATATCGAAAAGGTACAGGCGAGGGGCGAAGAGTGTGAACTGTGCTCACCAGTGTTGACAAAAACACGTCAACGATGAACATACCGACCTTAGAAATACTATGTAACCAGGAATGTCTACAAGCTGGTATTCCAAGATGTCCGCTTCATAAAAAACGCCAGTCATTTATGGGAATGTCAGTTAGAATTTATAATAAAATTCCAATCGAAATTCAATCCCTGTCTTTTCATAAATTTAGAAGAACTATCAAATCAGTCCTGTGCCGAAAGGCCTATTATGAAACTAAGAACTATTTAGAAGATAAGAAAGCGTGGGATTGAATAACTTCACTATAGGCTATTTGTATACACCATGTATCAATATTTATTTGTGAGCTGATGGCAATGGGGCGATATTGACACACACGATAGCTGTGTGTTCCTTTATTGGACCTAGTCATACTGCATTCATACTTATTTTTAAAAGAGTGCTGGGAGTTTTTTTCGCCCGCTTTTTTCTCCTAGTCTACGTTATGCCTGAGGGGCGATCAAAGCGGATGCTTGTATAATGTTAAATGTATGAAGTTCATTAAGTGTGCATAAATTGTACCTAATAATGAATAAAAGCTTTTGAATTTGAATTTGAAAATGGGAGCGCTCACACACGCGACTTTCCTACTACGAAAACGCATCCAAACTTAGCGCAGCCTCATTCTTAAAGTTACTTACCCAACAGTATAAATGGCGAGGTTCCGCCCGCCAGGCTGGCAGCGGTGCCTGGTGCAGGAATACGCGTCTGCCCATTCGGTGTACGCTGCGTGTTTCTGCATCGTGCGAGGGTCCGTGCAAACTGGAAACCACGTGCAACATGAAGAAATAAATAAAAGTAAAAAATAAATATCGTGAGACAACTCACTCACGGCTTTCTGATCCCAAAGTGGGCTGTGAGCCCAGCTGTGTGTTATGGTAACCAGATAGCTGATAAACATACATAATAATATATCTATAGTCAGAAATTATGCAATCCGTAGAAGAACGAAGGTTACCGACATAGCTCTCAAAGTTTGCAAATTAAGGTGGCAATGGGCTGGCCACATCGCGCTTTCGCAGGACTGACAACCGATGGGGAAGGAAGGTCCGCGAATGGCGACCACGTTTAGGCAAAAGCACAGGCCGCCCTCCACCAGGTGGACTGATGACCTGAAGAAGACAGCGGGAAACCGTTGGATTCAGAGGGCCCAGGATCGGGTGAAGTGGCGTCGATTAGGGGAGGCCTACGTCCAGCAGTGGCCTGCTAAGAGCTGAAAGGGAGGAAGGAAGGATTTACTTCCTTTTTTAATAGTTTTTGTTGTTGAGTTGTTCAATTGTTGACCATAGCTTAAAATAAAAAGCCATCTTACATTGATCCTTATAACTCTCAGTAGCGGGCCCAGACGACACTACAGCAACTAAACTCAAAATAAACAAACTAACAATCATAATTTTAAATTTTACTATAATAATTAAACTTTGTTCTCAAATTAACTGTTCGCTGTTTGAACTAGGCAGAGAGTGAAGGTAACGTTTTATTTACAGAATAAAAGTAGTGTCGTAGTACAGTTAAGAGCAAAGGTTCTGAAAAATGCTTCATTAATCGACAAGGTGAAGCGGTGATAGCCCAGTGGCTTAGAATTCGACCTCAAATCGATGGGTCCGGGTTCGAATCCCAGTGGCACGCACCAATGACTTTGTAAAAAAGTTATGTGCGCTTTATAAAATTAAATATCACCTTCCATTACAGGTGAGGTGATGGTGCCTGGAAAGCGGCCGTGCGATTACGTCATATCGGAGTTTTGTAAATATGCCAGCAATGTAGAAAACTTCGATAGCGTGATTCAGGATCACGTGGCGCCATCTGTTGACGAGTGGCGGTAATCAACCAAAACAACAGCAGGACTACCAGCAGGAAGGTTTTATATCAAATCCAAGCGAGGTGGTGACCATAAAGAGTCAGAAAAGAAAAGGGAGAAGAAAAGTTGGTTTTTCTGCTCCAGTATTTGTTGGTGTGTAATCATTTGGATGTACAGAGGTACCTAGTCGAAAATCCCAAGGCCGGTTATAGGAAACTTTTTATCCCGGGACAAATCCCGTATAAATAAAAATCTAGATTTAACAGCAATAAATTCAGTAACTACAGAAGGAATTGTTACTTTTGTTCGGGAAAATAATTCACAAGTTTTTAAAAAGTTGAAATTTTTTTAATTTCCCACTTCTGTTCCCGTCTGTACAGCTCTGCATCGTAAAATAATGTTTCTAAACAAACTACAAAATACTACAATACATCCGGTTTGATTGTGAGAATAAGATTCATCGGAAAATCTATGCGAATTTGAACCTTAGTGTTCTGTGATAAAATCTATCATTCAGCGACAGACAACATTTTCAGATCGTTTCCCAAAACAAAATAAGAGTGACAGTTGTTTCACACACCGATACCTACATTTTTACTCCTTTCTTTATTACTTTCAGCCTTTTGTAGTTCACTTCTGGACCTCCCTTTCATCGACAAAGTTCTTATCGATAACAACCGGGACCATTGTTTTATCGTCCAAAGTATGGAATTCGAAATAAGCGATAATTTGTTACTTGTAGAGCCATAACAGCTCGTCCGGGGGACCTTGCCGCCAGTATTTTAACCCGTCGTAAAGCAGCATGTTCTTCATGTGTCGTGTTGCGGCTGGGGAGGTGTGGTTGCCGGGGATGCTTTATTTGAGGCGAACATCTTAGTCCTCATGAGTAGCGAAGCACCCGCATGCGACCGCAGATAAGACTTCTCTATTTGAGGTTGGATAAGGGAGTTTATTGGCTGCAATGACCAATGCAATGCCGTTTAGCTACTCAATTACTAGAAAAACAAGCGATCACCCATTCGGTACTGAGATTGCTATTATTACGGAGTTTATCAAACGCAATACGTAGGCATACCTACTATAAGCGTTAAGCGTCCTACGCCTAATGTCCTAAATATTATAAAGTTATTGACCCCAACCTAACCCGAAGCTGATGTCATGTGTACAACACATGGAAGAACAAAATATTATGAAGTTGCTGAACAAAATATGAAAAAGCTGTGGCCAAATCTTATAGCAAAACATATTTTCGGCATATTTCATTAAAGGACTCCCTTTTTAGGGTTACACGTCAGAAAAACGTTTGTTATTGACCTTTACATGTATTGAGCAGACAACACGTTTAATTTGACTTCCAAAGTCTCATCCACAGGATAACGAGCGAGAAATCTCGGAATCGGAATCGGATCGGAACTAATTCGAATATGTCAGTTGGAACATGGCTGTTATCTTTGTTTAGAGCTCTTCTTGCAGTGGTCAGGTCACTATTTCGAAACAAATGGGACTTTATCGCTATTTTGAACTGACCAATCACGAAGATTCATTTTTCAATTTCCCCTCCCTCTCACCTCAATGCTGAATAGGGCATTTCGCACCATGCAAGGAAAAATCCAAAATTATATAAATTATGTATTGATAGATTTTGTTAAAAGCAAGTGAAAAATGGTGATTTCTGTTCTAAAAAATGTAGTATACATTTATTACTTCAATTTTAAAATTCAGGTATTTTAATCTGTTTTTCAAATGTCAAAAACGCTATACGTAATGCAAGCTATCGGCGTGACGTCATTAGTAGTGTAAATAAACAATGGAGTATAACTTTCTTCCTTTAACTGCGAGTGACGTCACAAGCATGGCGGCAGCGCCGAGACGGCCGAGACCGTGTTTTCGCGGGGATTTTTGAAATGTAAATTGAAAAGTCTTTTTTTACATAATATTTGTTTGCAAAAATTTTTTTCCAATTTTTTATGGGTTCTTATGACTTAGGAATTCATATAAAAAGCTTTTTGTCATAGGCCGTAATACCCTATTTTTTGTGACTATTAGGTTTTGTGGTCGTTGCAGAACCCATAGTTTTGAACCCAACTCGGACATAACCTATGTCTGAACTGTCGCGTTCAACGCAATTAATCATGGATCATGGAAGATGATAATTAAGCCAGCTTCCAGGATCGGCACTGCTGATCCATTCGGCAGTTGGCGGGTGCCGGACATGATGGCAACACATGTCTTTTGCGTGCTGGTAGTCTTGGTAAGTTTTTTTTATTTTTACATTTTTCTACTTAAATTATAAATAAGTATTTTTATAGGTTATGGCAAAGTGATTTTTAACTTTATAATAATAAAAAAAGAGTCCAGGGAGAGGGACCAAGTAGACGTATGACTAACTCCCATACAGTATGAGCGCTCCCATAGTATTTTAAAAATCGGGATTGATCGTGCGTGGACGTACACGAGTTGAATTCGTACGAAAAAAAGATTAAAAAATATTGATTTGTCTCAAAGAAGCTTGAATGCATATTATTAGCAAGACAATTCTTCTGGCGTTGCTCGTGTCAATAAGTAAGCGGCACCCCTGGCAAATAAAAATACGCCTGACTGATAGTCAATAAAAAGTCGTAGTCCTACATAAAAATATCCCACAAACATTTAACAGAGAATTTTATGAGAATTTTACTTAAACCTGATTTATATTCAAAAAGTTATGATTTAAGATTGAAATTGGTTTGTCAATAACTAATTCAATGCAAAAATCCCGCAAGATTATTATCAATGCAACTCGACACATTCATGTACTGTTACTTAAATCATAAGGTTTGAAGTCGTTTGCTAGAAATGGGATAATCGTAATGTATGACAATGAAATTAATTCAACACATGGAATTTATTGCATTGTAATAAGGTTCAAAATCGTTTGTCACAAAATGGGGTGTTTATAATCATTTTATGTGCTATGAATGGTCTTTATAATCTTAGCAGTAAGGATAAAAATGATCTGTTATCATAAGAAACCTCCCTATGTTTATTTATTTAGCGTTCATTGCTTCCAATGCTCGCTCGTATCGTAGAAGTGTTTTGTTGTTAAAGGTTTGAATGATTCTATAAACAATTGAATTTGAGTGGGTTTTAAATACGGTATGTTATCATTGCTGTATTTTGTGTGAGTTTGTCCGTGCTGATAACAATTGCCTAGTACCAGAAAGAAATATAAAGAATCTATTGATCCACCCAGCATTTGAGTAGTGAGCTTATAAAGGTGACTTGTAATGTGAGGTATTCCCGGTAAGGGCGTGTACAATTCATTTTGATTCTCTTGTCTTAATTGGTAAACAATCTTGGTAAATAATCCCAAATTAAAATAAAAAGACATGCTAAGATTGTTTACCAAATATGACAAGAGAATAAAAATGGACTTTAGATAAGACAAATCGTTTAAGCTATGTGAAACCCTTCCATTTCCAAAACTCAATGGCTTTCGAGATATTTGAGTTTGATTGAATCTGTTTCAACGCAAATTAAATGCCTTAACAAAAAAAAAACACTTGATAAGATTGGGGTTTTTTTATTATTTTTGAGTACTTGGCCTTGTAGCTTAAGTAATAAATCGAAAAATGCATAAAAACTACGACAGAGTTGATATTGCCTTGGAAGTAAAATTTTCAGAATTTTTTACTCCATTCCATACAAATAAAAAAGATTTTATAACTAAAATGTGCAAAATACGTTAAAAACTTCCTTATGTATCTGGCATTCTACTGATAAGCTCAATAAGCTGTTGTTACCCGGTGATTTAATTGGCCAGTTAGTTATTTTTTTCTAATTTTAGATGGGGTGTCGCGCTGAGGTACCTACGCTGAAATTAAATAATGGAAGAGAGATTCCCGCCATTGCTCTGGGAACGTACTTGGGATTCGACCAGGTAAAGAAATAAATAGTTAAAAAAATAACGATTCACACTCATAGCCCTATATTGGGATTCCCCGTATCGTGGATGCTATGGACACACACAAGACAAGATCACATACACCAGTGGCCTTACTCTCGAAAACAATCTCAATTTCAATTCCGATTCCGATCCCAGCTGAACTGTTACATGATTTGGTACTCTTCAACGCAATTGGCATTATTCTTTGGCATTAAGAAGATTGCAACGAAATGACACAATTTCATTTAGTTCTGCAATATCCGTTCAATATTGGAAAAATACGGCGCTAGTGTGCAACATTTCCAATGACGATCGCTCGGAATTAATTGCATGAGTCCACAGAAACAGAAATTGAAATATTGTATGAAATTCATCAAAAACACGCTACGCACACTACTAAAAGTTTAAATACTTTGACATGCATACATCGACAAACATGACGCGTACGTGTCAAATTCAAATTTTAATAAAGTATTGTCTAATTTCGTCTACTTGGCGATCTCTAGTAAAATTAAAACCTAGTCCTAACTTTTGTATAACGCTCATTTCAATACTATCTTTGTTTTCAAGAATGGCGTCAAAAAGTCCATAAACCATAGTCTCCGAGACGTGGTGTTGAAGGCCATCGATGTTGGCTACCGGCACTTCGACACAGCATCTGTGTATGAGACCGAGGGAGAGATAGGAGAAGCTGTTCGGATGAAGATCGATGAAGGGGCGGTGAAGAGAGATGATGTGTTCATCACTACTAAGGTAAATGTACCGTTTTTGTAACAAGCAAATAGTGACATCTATACTGAATCGTATACTAAATGAATTTAGGGGTAATATTAAATAAAATGTGCATTTCAACATGGTGAAATGTCCATGCTAGGTTTTGTCTGAATTCATTGGTGCATTCTACTTCAAAATCATAAAAATTGATGATACGGAGTAAAAAACAATGAAATCCGTGGATAAAAAAGTTTACAACAGCGTTCGGGAGGTGACGACAGTGGACACGTCCTGACGTCCGTGAGCCCATTCCACAAATTCAGAGTCGCCCAGAGGGTAATGAAGAGAGCTATGCTCGGTATTTACAGTCAAAAATGATGAAATCCGTAGAAGAACGAAGGTGACCGACGTAGCTCATAAAGTTTGCAAATTAAAGTGGCAATGGGCTGGCCACATCGTTCGCAGGACTGACAACCGATGGGGAAAATAGGTCCTCAAGTGGCGACCTCGATTAGGGAAAAGGAGGACAGGCTGCCCTCCTACCAGATTCAAAGGGCCCAGGAGCGGGCGGAGTGGCGTCGATTAGGGGAGGCCCAAGTCCAGCAGTGGACTACTAAGGGCTGAAAGTAAGGAAGGAGGACGAAATCAAGTATACTCGTATAATCGCCAAGATCACCTGAAAAAAAGAAGGAAAGCTAACAACAAAATAAAAAGCAATAATTTTACAATCAAACACGATTTCTGTTTTGAAAGGTGTTTTCGTCTATAATCTAAACTAATTTATTTATTCAAATCTTCAATAAATATACGTACAACAGTTAGATAGTCAATGTAGTTCCTTGAAGTAATCTTTGTATATTTACAGCTGTGGAACACTCATCACAGAAGGGAGGAAGTCGCTGAGGCGTTAAAAGAGTCGTTAGACAAAATGGGAGTGAACTTTGTAGACTTATATCTGATGCACTGGCCGATGGGGTTAAACGTAAGTACCTGATCTAATTCTGTTAGTGCCCGTCGAGCATCTATGTTCTCATAATCGAGAGTGTCGTTTCGAGGAAAAGAGGAGATCTCCCGCCAGACGATGTCACTGCCTGGGGACCGCGGTCCGAATGCTAACTTCAAACCCTTTGCATACTTAATGCACAGATTCTATAGAACTTTGACAGTGCGTTTGAAGATATGTCTTCCGATTGGCCTAAATGGCGTTTGTATCGTATTAAAACAAGAATTGTAAGCGAGTTTATTTAGTCTTTTTAAACTATTATTTTTTCATTTTAACACGCTTTACCCGTTTTAGCTAATAAAAGCGTGTTAATGTAATTTTTGTGTCTTCCAGAAAGATTACACATACTCTGACGTGGACTACATGGAAACCTGGCGTGGATTAGAGGACGTGCAGCGACTGGGTCTGGCTAAATCTATTGGTCTGTCCAATTTCAATAAAGAACAACTGAAGAGGGTCATTGACGAGGGAACTATCAAACCTGCGGCTTTGGAAATCGAGGTAATCTATACTAATATTATAAAGAGGAAACATTTGTATTTTTGTATGTTTGTAACGAATAAACTCAAAAACTACTGGGCCGATTTCAAAAATTCTTTCACCATTGGAAAGCTACATTCAGCCTGAGTAACATAGGCTATTAAATAAAAATAAAAAAAAATTCATTGGCAGAGCGAAGCCTGCTGGGTCAGCTAGTACCTATATAAAATGAAAACAAGAATAACTTTATTCACACAAAAATGATGCAATGTTTTTGTTACGAGTACTTAAATTGAGAAAAATAATCCTACATACATCTGTTATAAATGCGAAAGGTTCCTTCACGCGAAAACGGCTGAACAGAGTTGGATGAAATTTGGTACACAGATAGATTATAACCTGGATAAACATATAGGATAGTTTTTATCCCTCCACCAATTACAGAATCCATGTACAGAATCGACACGGACAAAGTCGCTGCCTACAAATGAGTCGTACGTCAAGTTAATCGCGCGCAGTGTGAACGCTGTGATAATCTTCTTCTTTAGGTGCCTCTCCAACTAGTGAAGGTTGGCAATCAGCTCGCTAAAGTCGTCCTTATTATCCACGGCGGAACAGCTCAGCTGCGCCAGCTAGTCCGGTCCACTCCCTGACGTTTCGCAGCCACGACTTCTTTCTCCTTCCAACTTTCCTCTTTCCGGCAACTTTTCCCATGATTATAAGTTGGAGCAGGTCATATCGCTCATGTCGAAGAAAATGTCCTAAATAGGAGACCTTCCGCCGCTTGACTGTTAGCATTAGACCACGTTCCTGGCCGACTCGTTTTAAAACCTGAACGTTGGTCACCTTCTGAGTCCAGCTAATAGACAGCATACGTCTATATGCCCACATTTCAAAAGCCTCTATTCGTTTTTTGAGGTCCTCTTTTACGGTCCAAGCCTCACATCCATACAATACAATGGGCCAGATGTAACAGTGGAGTAAACGAGTGCGTAACGCGATGCTAATGTTACGTGTGCAGATTAGTTTTTTCATCTTGTGGAAGGCACTGCGCGCAATCTCTATTCGTGTCCTTACTTCCAAGTCACTATTCCATTCTTCGTTTAGCCACGTACCCAAGTATTTGTATTTCTGAACTCTTTCTAGCTTAGCTGTGATAATACGATATTCCAAAGGTCGGGATTGTACGTACTCGTACGTGAACGTACGTATACGCACGAGTTGAAGTCGTAGGAAATCGCGTCCACACTGAGCGCAGCATCAGTCCACGTGAATAAAAACGCCCGCAACAACCTCAGATAGGATTTATTTCTCTATTTGGGGTTAGATGCGGGCTAATCAATTACTATAAAAAGAATTTATAGTACTTCCTACGGATTTACTATAATAAAAAAAACACACGACGTATATCTCTTGCTACTGCTTTTAATAGACTGAATTCTGTTCAGAATCACATAACGGACTTAAAGCGCCCGCGCTCGGCCTTGAGAGAGCCCAAACACTGTTTAATAAACCATTTTCTTTCCAGGTCCACCCTCAAATGGTTCAGTCAGAGTTAGTCGACTACGCCCAATCCGAGGGTCTGGTAGTACTAGGGTACAGTCCCTTCGGCTCGTTAGTATCTCGTTATGGAAAGCAGTTCCCAGGGCCGAGGATGGATGACCCAGTGTTGTCAGACATCGCTCGGAAGTATAAGAAGAGCACAGCCCAGGTCGTGCTGAGGTGGCTGGTGAGTCGATGTCGATATTTTGTTAATGTAAGTGTGAGTTTGACTGGGTTCGAATCCCAGTGGCACGCACCAATGACTGTAAAAAAAGTTATGTGCGCTTTATAAAATTAAATATCACCCGCTGTAACGGTGAAGGAAAACATCGTGTGGAAATGCATGCCTGAAAGTTTACAAAAATAAAATGGTTTCAAAAGCATGTGAAGTCTACCAACCCGCAGTAGTGGTGCGTGGTGTACGGCGGCCTACATCTCTACGGGAGAAGAGACCCGACCCGCCAGTGGGTCAATAATGGGTCACTGACATGACTAGACTCTGTCCTAATTGGCTAACATAACCAACCGAGCAATCAACTCGGCAAAATTTAAACACAGCGCTCTGTATCGAGTTGTTCTATCGAGCTGTGAACAAAACACTGACACGCAACAAAATGTATGCAATGACGTTGTCACTTGTCGTTCGAGCAACTGATGCGTGCGACATGGCAATTATAACACGGGGTAATAAAGTTTTTTTTTTACTTTCAGGTCGACAGAAAAATTGTCCCCATACCGAAAACAATGACGTATTCCCGACTGAAGCAAAACATAGACATATTCGACTTTCAGCTCAATAAAGAAGAAGTTGAAGAAATAAACAAATTCAATACGAATACGAGATACACATTCCCTTCGTTTTGGCAAAATCACCCGTATTATCCACTAGAGAAGGTCTCAAATCCATTGCCTAATCCTTTTATTACAACGGCTAATTAAAATGTTTGTTACAAAAAATGCGTAATTTTTTTATTCCTACCAGTTTTTTTTTTTTTTTCAGAGTAACCACGTCCGTCAGGGTAAACATTTACGTAGGAATAATTTATTAAACCCTCTCCGTCGTAAAATAAATTATTGATTGCTTCATTATAATTATAATGGTTTGATAGAACTTATATTTACATAATTACACTAGTTCTTTAAAGCGTTACAGAATTTATAGTTGTACGTTTACGCAGGTTTAAAAACAGAGATTTTATTGCAAGCATAAATGAGAAAAACGATACGTGAGGTGTAGTAAAGGCAGCGATTTATTTTTTATTTAAAATAGTTTTTTAGTAATTAAGTAGGTAAGAAAAGAGCGTACAGATCACGATATAAAGTGGTCACTGCAGCCCATGGACACTTGCATCCAACCCCAAATAGAGAAAAAAATTATCTGGGGTTGCGTCTGGGGTACTTTGCTACTTGTGAGGACCAAGATCGCCTCAAATAAAGCATCCCCGGCAACCATAATACCTCCCCAGCCGCAACAACACATGAAGAACATGCTGCGTTACAACGGGTTAGGATGCTGGCGGTAAGGTATCTCCTCGAACGAGCCACTATGACTCTACTACATAAATAATATAAAAGTTTAATAGAATCCCGTACAATTTTGATGTTACGGTGACTTTGATAATAAATCGCGGCGCCTGCAGTTTTATTACTATGATGTGTATAATGCAACATTATGCCTGTGAGTTCATTTTCTGTGCGGCATTCCTTAATAATTTAATTATATGTGTAAATGTCAATGTCAAAAATATGAATTGTCAAATAGGGTACGTTCTGAATCGTAAACCTTTACCACCTTTATAATTTCGTGGTTCAATAAAATGTAGTCTGATCCATATTTTTTCACTCTTTACGAGACTTTAAAAATTAATAAAAATGAGATTATACGTTGTGATGGTTTTATGGAGTAATCTACATTAAGAGAGTGATAGTAGAACGAAAAATTTATTTAACTGTCAAAATAAAAAATATATCCAGTTTCGGAACGCACTCCGAATCGAATGCAACGAGGCAGCCATTGTCGGTCGGCGAAAAATCAAATTGCAAGTAAAGTCGACAGAAATAATATTGTTTAGTGCGACTTCCCTGTAGTGGTTACAGTTTTAGTGCCAGAAGTTTGTGAAATTCAACACTGTGGCTAAGGTGACGCCATACCCGAGTATGACTTATTCCGGAAGGAATAAATTCGAGGTGCGTACATCGATCGACCCAGTACTTTGTTTGTGTTTTCATAATATGAAAACAGCTGACATCTACGTACATGTACTTATTGCTTTACTTGTTTCTTTGTTCTCCTATTCCGTTCTCGAATTCTTATTTCCACCGTTTTTCATCTTGTCTTCAACGAAAAACGGGTCTTTTCACTGAGAATAACAAAGATATAATATGTAGATAATAGATACGCTATCTATTTTTGTTTGGTGTTTATTCTTTGGTTCGGAAGCGCGAAATTTTTATGAACTTGCACGCGTTTTCAGCTTTTTTTTTTATCTATTCAGTAGCGTTTTCGGACTAAGGCTACATGAATAGTGTTCAGTATCTTTTGTATCGGAGTATCGACCCCAGTAATAACAGTTCAGTCAACCCGTCATCGCTACAATACCGTTATAATTTAGTGGCCTTGAATGACCCTGGCATTACGGACGACTTCCGTCGTACTAGCGAAATTTTAATTATTTCAGTAATTAAATATTCGACCGTTTTTGTGTATTTAAAAAAAAATCAAGAATGACGAATATAAATGAAATTTTAAAAATCGCGTAAGAATATAGTCATATTCTTTTTTTTTTCATTTGAATTATAGAAAGTACTATAACTAGCCCTCCACTACATTGTCATGGCCTTTAGAATTTCGTGCAGATGTATAAAAAGTACCCTACATAAATAAATAAATAAATAATAAATATTGTGGCACAACTCACACATGGCTTTCTGATCCTAAAGTAAGCTGTGAGCTTGTGTTATGGTAACCAGATAGCTGATAAACATACATATATGTTTTTAAATACATACTTAAACATGTATAGATAATTTACACCCAGACACAGAATAAACATATTTGTCCTGAGTGGGAAGCAACCTCTGGGGTAGTAGTTAGGGTCGCTAACCACTAGACCAACAGGCCAGGCTGGCAGTAAGGTACCTTCATGGTACTAAGGCTCTACAAACCAAACAAACATTCACCTTATTTAAAACATTATATAAGACATAATTATTGTATGCCCGCATAGGGTAGACTGTTCCAAACTTATTATAATTTTTGTAACATCTTTCTCGTGTAACAGTCAACAATAAACATATTCTTTCTTTTCTTTTCCTTTATACTCATCGTAAGATTCTACACACAAATACAGTCATAATACTAGCAGGATAATATAAATTTTATAGCAAAAACATCATTTGTTATTGTCGCGTAGATAAAAAATATTTGCGCATCTATTTATCTTGATTTCACAATGTGTATGCGAGTTATATTTGAGATATAATGGCTTATTAAACTGGTCATGTTTCTCCCATTTGCATATTGACAACTGCCACATCAACTTGAATAACCCATTTTTTTGTATAAAAGAACTGTTCATTATTTTATTTGTCTTTATATTTCTTTGTATATGGAATGTGTTGGCATGCCCACAACTCTCCCTTATCTCCAGGTAGGTATATATACCATCAAGAATTATTCCAATAGCATACATACAACCATCGATTAAATCAAAAGGGGAATATACGGCATACACTTACTTGTATCAATCAAAAAATGAGTCCGACTCAACTACATATGTAACTTACCCACACACACACACACACGCCTATAAATGAAGTGTCAATCCGAACGAGACAGAGCGGTAAGTTTTTTCATTAGCGGGAGCGAGCCGGAGAGTGCCGCGTCATCTCGCGCGCGACTGTCTCGCTCACACATAGATCTAATTGTATTAAGTGGACTTACGAATGAAGAGATGCTGTGGAATTTGTTTTTCGTTTTTGAGCTGTTTGTGCACCTTTTAAAAGCACACGAAGGCATTGCTTTACCATTTTAAACACAGAAAATCCGCGATTATTGTGTTCTAAGCGCACATGTAGTTCAGTAGCTAGCCAAAATGCGACTGAAGTGAAATTGTGTGCATGGACCTAATTTCAGGTGCGCACTCATGAGACGCTCGTGCCGTATCTTTACTTTTATGATGATTTATGATGATTTAAGATGATTTAAGTTAAGATGATTTAAGTTGATTTAAATTTATGATGATTTAAGATGATTTATTTATGATGATTTAAGCAAATCATACAACACCTGTTTTCCCCAAACCAGTTCATCGCCAGGTTTTAATTTCCAATATATGTTTCCAGATCGCTCGGTTTTCGGGCGAGGACGACAGCCACATCAACAAGAAGCTGCCCAAGGAGCTGCTGCTGCGGATCCTCTCCTACCTGGACGTGGTCTCCCTCTGCAGATGTGCACAGGTAACTTTCAAATTTGTTAGAGCATCACAAGATCTACCGTCCATTTTTAACCCCCGATGCAAAAGAAGGGGTGTTATAAGTTTGACGTGTCTGTCTGTCTGTCTGTCTGTGATTCTGTCGTGGCACCGTAGCTCGCGAACGGATGAAGCGATTTCAATTTAGTTTTTTTTTGTATGAAAGGTGAGTTACTTAGACATGTTGGGTGAAAGTGGGGAAGAATAACCGAATGTCTGCAAATATAATCGAGTGGGGTCTCAAATGAAAGCGCATCACGTGCACATTACAAAATAATAATTATGTTCAATGAAAATTATCGTGATTGTGTCGGGGGTTTTTTAAATTTTCAATTTAACCAATTAGTTATTTACACTTGTCCTATTTATCAATCTTAGTGTGTTTAATTTGCGATTGCGAAGCCACCTTGATACAAAGCGCTTACAGCAAAATATGGACCCCACTTTTTTAACTCATTAGGAAGTCCATCAATGATAGATTAATACAGCTACAGCACTTTATAAAAACCAATATATACCTTTCATGTTTGTTACAGGTATCAAAACTATGGAACATACTGGCCTTGGATGGCTCCAACTGGCAGAGGATAGACCTGTTCGACTTCCAGCGGGATGTAGAGGTAAATGTTTTGTTTTGGTCTGAGTCGTGGCTAAGTTTAATGACAGTCATGAGTCACTATCTTCTAAACACGAATATTGTATAGCGCCAAATGGCTCGTTTGCCGGTTTGCCTTTTATAATTTTATTGTATTGTGTGGAAGAAAAGGGAGATCTCCCGTCAGGCGATGTCACTGCCTGGGGACCGCTTGGTTTTGTATACACGAACGGCGACCTCACTCGGCAACCAACCGTTGTAGAGTCCACATCACCTGATGATGCTCCGTTTTGGGGCGAAACACGTGTCGTGTACTATTGGAATAAGTTGTGATGGTATATACCTACTCAGAGAGATAAGGGAGGGGGTGGGTCCATACCAGAACAAGTTACACGTGTGCGGATTGTTGCAAACAAATATAAATACAACTTAAATAACAATGGATTTCCGTAAAGTAACGCCTGATACAATATATTTGTATATATGTTTGGACCGGGGGGTTTGTATATATGCACAGATTCTATGGAACTTTGATAGCGCGTTCGAGGATACGTGTTCCGATTGGCCAGTTCGGTGTGACGCGTGTGACGTGTTCTATTGTTGACTACGCTAGCCGCTTGCGTCGTGACGCGCGGTCAGCATCGCATCGTATGGCGCCGACAATAGGGTATTTCGCACCATGCAAGGAAAAATCCAAAATTATGTAATATTGATACATTTTGTTAAAAGAAAGAAAAATGGTGATTTCTGTTCTAAAAAATGTAGTATACATTTATTATTTCAATTTTAAAACTCAGGTATTTTAATCTGTTTTTCAAATGTCAAAACCGCTATACGCCATGCAAGCTAACGGCGTGACGTCATTAGCAGTGTAAATAAACAATGTACAATAACTTTCTTCCTTTACTGACATGTATTGTTTACACTGCGAATGACGTCACAAGCATGGCGGCAACGCCGAGACAACCGAGACCGTGTTATCGCGGGGATTTTTGAAATTTAAATTGAAAAGTCTTTTTTTTACATAATATTTGTTTGCAAAAAATTTTTTTCCAATTTTTTATGGGTTTTTATGACTTACGAATTCATATAAAAATCTTTTTGACATAGGCCGTAATACCCTATTTATCATTGTGTCGTCTTCGTTTGTTCCAGGGCCCGGTGATAGAGAACATATCGCTGCGATGCGGCGGCTTCCTGCGTCAGTTGTCTCTGCGCGGCTGCGAGAGCATAGCTGACGGCTCCATGAAGACGCTGGCACAGGTACCGGGCTCATTTCAACTCCGAACTCTTCCCACTGCTGGGTCACTGGGTGTGGGCAGTTTCGAGGGTGGATGATTTGGTTGGGTGTTCGATTAAGTCGGTTGGGGTAGATCGCAAGCGATCGAAAATGTGAGGCAACGTCAACCATTCACACTCGTATAGCGGCCATAGGCTACTTTTATTTTAGAATTGTACTGTATTTTATAGTAGAATAGTTAAATTCCATGCGGACAAAGTCACGGGCACAGCTAGTAAAGCACTAAAAGCCATGTCTTTCCTTCCAGTCGTGTCCAAACATCGAGGACTTGAATTTGAACAAATGCAAGAAGATCACAGATCAGACATGCCAGGCTCTGGGCCGCAGGTGCAGCAAGCTGCAAAGGTAAATGAATAAATGAAAAAAATATTGTTATATATATAGTACTTATCAGGTGATCAGGTGAGCGGTGATAGCCCAGTGGCTTAGAATACGACCTCGAATCGAGGGGTCCGGGTTCGAATCCCAGTGGCGCGTACCAATGACGTTGTAAGAAAAAAGTTATGTGCGCTTTATAAAATTAAATATCACCCGCTGTTACGGTGAAGGAAAACGTCGTGAGGAAACCTGCATGCCTGAGAGTTCACAAAAAAATGTTCTCAAAGGCATGTGAAGTCCACCAACCCGCAGTGGGCCAGCGTGGTGGACGGCGGCCTACATCCCTCTCATTGTGAGAGGAGACCCCACCCGCCAGTGGGTCATTAATGGGTTACTGACGACTTATAAGGCTTGATGCTTACTACAAGACAAAAAAATTTAAGGTTTACGTTTCACCTGTAAAGTCTGTGTTTACGTTTTAAAACCAATTGATGGTTTTTCATTTAGAAGCGCAAAAGCGTAAGTTCAGCAACTATGGGCGCGGTCAGCACCTGAGTAATAGTGTATACTCGTACGTATATTATATTGTTTGTACTTGTCTACAGGATAAACCTGGATTCGTGTCCCAGTATAACAGATATATCTTTAAAGGCATTGTCGGACGGATGCCCCGTGAGTATATAGTACATTATTTTGTGTAAACCTCATAACTTAAAATATATTGTATCAGGCGTTACTTTGCGGAAATCCATTGTTATTTAAGTTGTATTTATATTTGTTTGCAACAATCCGCACACGTGGAACTTGTTTTGGTATGGACCCACCACCCTCCCTTATCTCACTCACTCAGCCATCAACCGTTGTAGAATCCACATCACCTGATGATGCTCCGTTTTGGGGCGAAACACGTGTCGTGTGCTATTGGAATAAGTTGTTATGGTATATACCTACTCAGAGAGATAAGGGAGGGTGGTGGGTCCATACCAAAACAAGTTCCACGTGTGCGGATTGTTGCAAACAAATATAAATACATCATAACTTAAAAACAGTAGTGTAGTGTATTTGTGTAAGAAAATAGTTAATCATTTCTGTCATACCCCTTGACCAAATTAAAGTGGTATTACAATTAGTGACAGTCGCGTCTGTTTTCAATATTCATATCGGCCGCACTCAGAGACGTCTATAACGTAATGTTCATTAACAAACAAATTCAATCGTCTTTATTCGTATCGACATAAGTGTCATCGTTATTTTCATAATGAACCGTTAACGTTAATGAATGTGTGAGTGCGGCGGTATGTGTTATAAATATTTGTCAGGGCGTTAATGGTTAAACCATTTAATTAAAAGTTAGTTTAAACGTGAAATATCTTCTTTTCAGCTTCTGACACACGTCAATGTGTCCTGGTGTCAGTCGATAACGGAGAACGGCGTCGAAGCGCTGGCCAGGGGGTGTCCAAAACTCAAAAGTTTTACTTGCAAAGGTACACTTGATGAGATCTAATCTATGTGTGCGATCTATGTCTATTTAACATAAGACTGTATATTACTAGCTGGCCCGGCAGGCTTCGCTCTGCCAATTAATTTGACTAATATCGCGAAGTTTTTTGTAGATATTGATATGTTCTTTAATATTGTCGAACATACTTTTGTTCTATCATCAATAGTTTCCGCAGCGCGTGCGACGAAAGATGTTTTAGGGTACTTTTTATACCTCGGGTTACGTTACTTAAGTTTTATTAAGGATCCCTAATCTTTTCTAGCAATAAATATAGTCTATGTTACTCAGGGTGAATATAGCTTTCCAATGGTGAAAGAATTTTTGATATCGGCACAGTAGTTTTTGAGTTTATTCATTACAAACATACACACAAAAATACAAATGTTTCCTCTTTTTAATATTAGTGTAGATAAAGGTGGTATTGGACAGCTGCTTTTATAACTTGTAGTAACATGGGAAAGTCATGAGTTTTAATTGATTATTCAGTAGATGTAGAAAAAACTTATCGTCAAGTAGACTGCACACATTATCTGGTCATCCAAAAAAAAAATTATAAATAAAAATAGTTTTTTATGCTGATGAGACACTCCATTTCAGATTTGATTAACCACTGAAGCAGAAATTCAATACGTTTCAATTTTTGTTTTAGTCTAGTGTGTGTTCTTATGTTGTGTGTACAATATAAGAACACACACTACTTACACTTACAATATACATACTTACAATAAAATCCACTTACAATAAAGTTCACGCTTTACAAATAAAAATTTGTAAAGCATGAATTTTACACATTTTTATTTTTTATGTCATAATTATTAAAAACGGATATTTCTTATTTCTTCACTTTAATTTGTTGTGACGTTTGTAATTTCATGTTCAAATGTACTTCCAGGTTGCAAGAACGTAAACGACAAGGCTGTCTCGTGTTTAGCCACGCACTGCCCCGACCTAGAGGTGCTCAATGTACAGGGCTGCGACGTAAGTATAGCTAATTCAAATTCAAAAGCTTTTATACATTATTAGGTACAATTTGTGCACACTTAATGAACGTCATACATTTAAATTTAACATTAGACAAACATCCGCTTTGATCGCCCCTCAGGCAAAACGTAGACCGGGAGAAAAAGCGGGCGGAAAATAACTCCCAGCACTCTTTTAAAAATAAGTATGAATTATTCTATGGTGCAGTATGACTAGGCCCAATAAAGGAACACACGTGACAGCTATCGTGTGTGTCAATATCGCCCCATTGCCATCCGCTCACAAATGAATATTGATACATGGTGTATAGAAATAGCCTAGTGAAGTTATTCAATCCCACGCTTTCTTATCGTCTAAATAGTCCTTAGTTTCATAATAGGCCTTTCGGCACAGGACTGATTTGATAGTCCTTTTAAATTTATGAAAAGGCAGGGATTGAATTTCGATTGGAATTTTATTATAAATTCTTACTGACATTCCCATAAATGACTGGCTTTTTTTGATACACAATCACATCAAATCAAAACACATCTTAGGTATAAGTTAGGTTTAGTTTAGGTTTTTTTTTTAATTTGCGTTTTAGTTCGTGATAAAAGTGTTGTAATTCAAAAATTCTTCAAATTAATAAATTTGTGAATTTGTATTTCAGCTGTGCACCAGAGGATTTTTATGTAATCGAACTAACAAATATGTTTGTTTCCCTTGCAGAGCATAACAGACGAGTCGATATCGAAGCTGGGTCCGGCGATGCGCCGACTGTGCGTGTCGGGCTGCTCGCGGCTCACCGACGTGTCGATGTGTGCGCTGGCGGCGCGCTGCCCCGACCTCGTCACTCTAGAGCTGGCTCAGTGCGCGCTGCTCACCGACGCCGCCTTCCAGGCGCTGGCTAGGGTGAGTAGACACGATTTGGGTCATGAGTCATATGTGATTCACACGAGTCATATGTGACTCATGAATGGGAGTTATCACGTGGGTCGTACTAGGCAATAAGTCGTATTCCAGGCGCTGGCCAGGGTGAGTAGACACGATTTGGGCAATTTGTCACATGTGATTCACGTGAGTCATATGTGACTCAAAGGTGGATGGTGTTGGCTAGGGTGAGTATACACATTTTTTGGGTCGAGTCACCTGTGACTCACGTGAGTCATATGTGACTCAAAGACGTGTTCACAAGGATCGTACGTATTTTTGTTTCAGAGCTGCAGGATGCTGGAACGGATGGACCTCGAAGAGTGCGTATTGATTACGGACAGCACGCTGGTCCACCTCGCGATGGGCTGCCCTCGGTTAGAGAAACTGGTGAGTCCTACTACCACCTTCACGAGCTGTCAGCGTGGATGCGACGCTACTCATCACCTCCCCAATCAAAACACACGAAAATATTATATCAGTATCAGTCAAACTTTATTACTTGGACAGCTAACTCCTCAGCAATTCCGTAGTTGATTGGTTTCGTTTCTTCCACCCCCAGACTCTCTCCCACTGCGAGCTGATCACCGACTACGGCATCAAGCAGCTGTCCATGTCGCCCTGCGCTGCCGAGCACCTCACAGTACTCGGTAAGTGCATTTCGTTATGATTCATCTATATCTATACTTCTATACTAATATTATAAAGAGGAAACATTTGTATTTTTGTATGTTTGTAACGAATAAACTCAAAAACTACTGGGCCGATTTCAAAAATTCTTTCACCATTGGAAAGCTACATTCAGCCTGAGTAACATAGGCTATTAAATAAAAAAAATAAAAATAAAAATTCATTGGCAGAGCGAAGCCTGCTGGGTCAGCTAGTTTATCCATAAAGTCAGATTTGGACTTCGCGTAGAGAGATAGCTGCAGACCACTTTAACCGAGTGACGGCATTAGACTTTGGTAAAAAAAACGAGATAAAAATATCCAATCTGTTTATACACACCTTCCTGTGTGAATCGTAAGCAACTGACTCCATTTGGATTGAAGGCCATTACTAAATAACACGGCACGTTTTGACAAAAGACAAAACGTTTATCTGCAAGAATATTGGTGTAGAGTTGTTAGAAATTATTTAGATCAATCTATATCTACCACTTTTTGGGTTCGCATACCCTAAAAATGGTAAATATTAAGGAGATGAAACTAACAAATGAAAGTTAACATTGAAAGCCATCACATTTTACTTGTAGTGGCGCGATGCGTACAGTAATATGAGCGCGCGCCTTACATGAACGCTGACGCAAGCAGCGAGTGTAGTCAACAACAGAACACGTCACACGCGTCACTCCGAACTGGCCAATCGGAACACGTGTCCTCGAACGCGCTATCAAAGTTCCATAGAATCTGTGCATATATACAAACGGTCCGCAGTCAACATTCGGACCGCGGTCCCCAGGCAGCGACGCCGCCTGGCGGGAGATCTCCCTCTCCCTCCAAATTCTTATGTAACTTCTATGCCCACTGCCCAGGCCTGGACAACTGCCCGCTGGTGACGGACGGCGCGCTGGAGCACCTGATCTCCTGCCACAACCTGCAGCTCATCGAGCTCTACGACTGCCAGATGGTGTCCAGGAACGCTATCAGGAAACTGCGGGTGAGCGACCCATTAGTGACCCACGAGATCGGCTCTCCTCACAGACGCCACACGACAAAGACGGCGACAAAACGCCTGAACAGATTTTGATGGAATTCGGTACACAGATAGATTATAACCTGGATTAGCATAAAGGATATATTTTATCCCCTCTCAAGTTCTAAAATCCACGCGGACGAAGCCGCAAGCAAGATCTAGTAAAGAGTGAAGTGACGATAGTAATAATAGTAACGCTTCACACTAGGATTCCCTGTGTCGTGGGCGCCATGGACACACACAAGACAACAACACACACACCCAGACCCGAAACAGAAATTTAACTAATCATTCAAAGTTGACGACCCAAGTGGCGCAGTGGTTAAGACACCGGTGCGCTGCGCCTAAGGTCCCTGGGTTCGATCCCCAGCAGAGCAGAGATTTGAATGATGAATTTTAATTTCTGTTTCTGGTCTGGGTGTGTTGTGTTGTTGTCTTGTGTCTGTCCATGGCACCCACGACACAGGGAATCCTAGTGTGGGGCTATGAGTGTGAAGCGTTGTTTGTTTGTTTGTTTTAACCCATTAATGACCCACTACAGGGTCGGGTCTCCTCTAACAACGAGAGGGATGTAGGCCTTAGTCCATCACGCTGGCCTACTGCGGGTTGGTGGACTTCACACGCCTTTGAGAACATTTTTTGTGAAGCGTTATTTATTTATTTATAAGAAATCTCTTGTTCCGCTGGGAATCGAACCCAGCACCCTCCGCGCAGCGCTTTCGTCTTTACCAACCGAGCCGCTCGGGTCGTCAACAGTGTTGACAATGAAATCATCTTGTTCCAGAACCATCTTCCGAACATAAAGGTGCACGCCTACTTCGCGCCCGTGACTCCGCCCGTCGCCGGCGGCGGCGCCCGGCCCAGGTACTGCCGATGCTGTAACATTATATGAGGACACTACGTTGTGAGACATGTTTTGCGTATTAACTGTACTATACTTTATGATTGGATGACTCGCGATTATCGTTAAACAGTTTTGATATTAAAACACGGGTTCACAAGCTCATGAGTGACGACCTCGGATAGTTTCTAAACGTAATACGTTCGTGTAAGGAAAATAGTGACGTAGGCCGTTTTTTTTTTTTAATTTGTCCTATTTGGTAAACAGAATTGGCGCTATTTTTAACCGACTTCAAAAAAGGAGGAGGTTCTCAATTCGTCTGTATGTTTTTTTTTTTGTTTTTTTTTATTGAAAATGTTTAAAATTTCTTTAAAACTATTAATAGTTATAGTTACTAGTTTGTTTTTAAATCTTGATAATTTTGTGCCTATTATAATTTACTAAGATCTAATTGGTCACTATTTTCTAAACGCGAATGGACTACAGCTGCGACGCGACGGGAGCTCGCGATTACGGAGCTCGGATAGGTCTTAAAGTAATCGGGCTGCCATGAAAATGTTAAATTTGTGAGGGAAGCCGTGTTTTTATATTGAATACTGTGTATAATTATGACCGCGTTGGTATTCAAGTGTGTACGACTCGGTCGCTGTGCCGAGGGTGGAATTGTTCATATTATTGTTTTAAAAAAGGAGTTAAAAAAAATTTTTTTTGTAATAAAAATTTTGTGGTGATTTTTTTTTTCTTCCTTTAAAAATGTATGCACATTTGCATACACGACAAGGAATTTAATTATTTTTTTTTTACTTTTTATGAAATGTTTTTAAAAAAATAATGACATTTCTTTTGCTAAAGGATTTAAATGGGGGATTATTGGTATTGTATTTTTCTTGTTATTTGGGCTTTTTTGTATTTGTGTCATGTTGTGTATGATCTGTTTTGAAACTACCCTTGGGTTTTAAGAATATTGACAACTTTTTTTCGTAAAATGTAGGTATGCGTGGTTTTGTTTCGGGATAATTAACTAAATAAAAGGGTAGATTCGAGAATCTTTTTAACAGGCAATTTTTTTTATTTATGTTTTGAAAAATTAAATCGAAAATCCATGTGGCGATTATCGTTTTTAATTGTTTAGGTAATTAACAAAATATACAAAATTAAAACGTAAATGTATCGCGTAGAATTTAGACTAATATCTATTTTTTCATTTATAATTAAGACTTATGGATAACATTGAAAAAAAATTCTTTTTTTATTGTTGTGACTCATGCCTTATCAAGTAAAAAAGTAGCAATAATTAAAAAAAAAATATTTATTTTTTATCTGTATCAGTTCGCACATTGTAAAAATATTCAGTTCGTATTTCAAATATTAACAAAATGTTGATAACAAATGAAAATACCAAATAAGAAGATTCCAGACTTAAAATAAATATTTAAAATAAAAAAAAACTTTCTTGAATACAGTTGTGAGGTTAAGTTCCTACCTTCAGTACAAACTGATTTGTATATTTAAAATAATTTTGATTACTTTTCACTTTTAATTTTATACTATCTGGAGTCGTCTTATTTGATTGAAAGTAAACATAGTCATGTTATTTTTCAAAATACCGTACGAGGAATCACAAAAATTCCCAAGGATTCATTTTATAAAAGGAGCTAAACGTCCCAAATCACATAAATTCCATTTTATAAAAGGAGCTAGCTAAACGTCCCATATTTACAAACACAAGTGACCCCATCTCTCAATGAGAAGGTACATCCTTCTATTAGCCTTAGTCTATGCTTATCTGAATTTGAATAAGGGTATTGACGACATGGACTATCAACCTCCTTTTATTAAAATTGAAAATTTTCATAATAAATAGAGTTGTATAAAAAGAAAACTGAAAAACTGCTACAAATTTTTTTCGTATGTTCACGATCTCGATGAGCTATTACTATGTTAAGGGATAAATTTTCGGTAGTGGAAATCCGCCATTAGAAAAATTTACTCAAAAATGTAATCTTAATCCACCTCTTGGGTGTTTTGTTTGGGAATTTTTTAGACTGAAAATTCCCGTCGGTATTTTTTCGGGAATTACTCTCGTTTGAAGGCTTGCAAGTTTTGAAATCGGTTCGTAAATGTTATGAAATGTCCTTCAGTTAATTGCAGTTGTTAACGGCTTGAATGACAAACTTTAAATGCATATAATTGCTAATATTTAATAACCCTAATACGGCAAACAGAAAATTTTAACATCTGCCTATGTTACATACATTACAATATCAACTTAGTAAAGCTTCTTAAAATGGTGTATTAATCTGGATTCTCTGCATTGAAAATGAAAAACACAAAAAATAAAAGCCTTAAACGTAGGTTTAATGTATAAAGTTTGTCAAATAAGTCGAGGATGTAAGGATAGGTTTGACGCGCCATTAATGACATGATTTGAAGTAACATAAATGATAATGGAATTAAGAGCTGTGTATTTTGTGAAATGGTCAAATAAAGATTTAGAAGAGATTTCAGTGAAAACTACTTTCTTGTGATTTTACGTAAGACTTGTTCTAGACAGACAAGCAGACAAAATAACAGACAAACATACATGAAATTTGAGTAAGATCTATAGTGGAAGATGTAAAAACTAATTGAAATTTAAAACCAAATAAAATATTGTGTTATTAATTGTTATTAGCACGATGCAATAATCCGAAAACCAAGTAATTTTCACCTCAAGTAAACATGGTACGGGTATGGGAATTTTACTGATTTCTCATCATTAGTTCGTTGTTTTTAAATCGTGTCATTAGTACGCACCACAGATAAAATAGCGGTTACAGGGAACGGTACTTGGGTCGGGGAGCCAAGAATGTTAATGACGCTTTAATAAATAATTAATAATATTATTAATAATAATAGACAATTTAAGTTTCGTATCGTACGTGTATATTGTAGATCCATAGGTAATGTTTATTTTTTTAAATCATTCATTCGGTCGTTGGTCGTACTTGACTTTGCTATTGATGGAATAGAAGTGGCACTTCTTTGATTTCTGTTACATTTAATACTATACTTGTATATATGATTTTTGGGTGTAGAGAAAATTTGGTGGCAATATTCTAAATGAGTTTATTATAACATGCTTTAGATTAAATAAAAAAGTAAAGATACGGCACGAGCGTCTCATGAGTGCGCACCTAAAATTAGGTCCATGCACACAATTTCACTTTAGTCGCAATTTGGCTAGCTATTGAACTACATGTGCGCTTAGAACACAATAATCGCGGATTTTCTGTGTTTAATAAGGTAAAACAATGCCTTCGTGTGCTTTTAAAAGGTGCACAAACAGCTCAAAAACGAAAAACAAATTCCACGGCATCTCTTCATTCGTAAGTACACTTCAACTTAATTTTTCTTCAAAATCACTGATGGTTTTGAATGTAGTTCGCCATTTTTATCAAGAAAGGATAGCAATACGATTAGATCTATGTGTGAGCGAGACGGTCGCGCGCGAGATGACGCGGCACTCTCCGACTCGCTCCCGCTAATGATAAAACTTACCGCTCTGTCTCGCTCGCCCGATTGACACTTCATTTATAGGCGTGTCTGTGTAAGTTACATATGTAGTTGAGTCGGACTCATTTTTTGATTGATACAAGTAAGCGTATGCCGTATCTTCCCCTTTTGATTTAATCTATGTAACATGCATATGTTTATTTTTGCAAATATATTTATCCTACAATGACTTTTTTATTTTGTCGACTTTAGACAAAACTGACTTAGACCAATTGTCGATCAGTAATAAAATGACAGCGGTACAAACTACCAATCCTTTACAATTTGGCTACTACAGAGGTCAAAAACTCATATTTGTACAAATAAATAAATGTTTGAAATCTTTATAATTCGATAATGTCGACAATAAAGAATAATGTTTCTTTCTATCCAAAGAGTTTCAGTTCTACAGACATTTTGTGCATTTTTAACTTGATAATAAGAACTCATTTAAGGCGTTAATTTTGTATTTATGCGAAAATGTATCTTTGTATTTTTTTACTCACGAAAATCTTACGCTTTTTTATATTATATCTATGTATGTTTTAAAAGTCAAGTATGTCGTACCGATTGTTAACGAATTAATGTAATTTATAGTTAATTAATTATTAATAAATAGTTAACAGGTAATGTTGTAACTGGTGATTAATTTAACAATTTTTGGGACGTAATTTAGAAGTCAGTATCTTAGTCTGATTTTGAATATTTGGAATTGGATCATGGAGTGGTCTGTTATACGAATAGGGTATTTCGCACCATGCAAGGAAAAAACCAAAATTATGTAATATTGATAGATTTTGTTTTAACAAAATCTAATGCTTTTAAGCAAGTGAAAAATGGTGATTTCTGTTCTGAAAAATCTAGTATACATTTATTATTTCAATTTTAAAATTCAGGTTTTTTAATCTGTTTTTCAAATGTCAAAAACGCTATACACCATGCAAGCTATCGGCGTGACGTCATTAGCAGTGTAAATAAACAATGGAGTATAACTTTCCTCCTTTACTGAGATGTATTGTTTACACTGCGAGTGACGTCATAAGCATGGCGGCAGCGCCGAGACGGCCGAGACCGTGTTTTCGCGGGGATTTTTGAAATTTAAATTGAAAAGTCTTTTTTTACATAATATTTGTTTGCAAAAAATTTTTTCCAATTTTTTATGGGTTTTTATGACTTACGAATTCATATAAAAAGCTTTTTGACATAGGCCGTAATACCCTATTCGGGTGGTTCGGGAATTTTCGGGGATATTCGGGCGTCTTTGTAAATACTAAAACACGATGATTCGATCTCAAATATTGTAACTCAGACCAAGCATACAGGTTCCAATAGTTAATCTTTGTAGTCGTAAGTCAGTGTTTAAAACGTTGAATTTTGTCGTTAACTGTATGACAATCTTTGTCGTATTCGAAATATTTCATCGATTTGTCGCCCGATATTTTTTTATGTGATGCCATTGGATTATATGTATAGTATGAAATACAAACCGTAATCTTAACTCGTATATGGTGGGTTTCAATAATCGATCTGCTGATGTGAATTGAGATTGATACTGTTTGGTTACCAAGAACCTTACTGTTATAAATGCGAATGTCTGTGATTATGGATGGATGTTTGTTACTCTCACGGCTGAACAGATTTAGATGAAATTTGGTACACAGATAGATCAGAACCTGGATTACCATTATAGGATATTTTTATCCCTTTCTGGACCCAGGTCTACAATCCACGCGGACGCAGCCGCGGGCACAGTCTAGTATAAAAATAATTTCTCTGAAATAACAGTGCCTGGAATATGCTTACGCAATTTCGTATAGTCTTCGTATCGAGCTGCCATTAGTATAAGCTGTCAAGATGGACTGACGTGTGGCATACTAATGACTGCCGTATACCGTACGAATACTTTGAAGATATTGTTCGTGCTCACGGTACTGATGTTGCCTGGTAACCAAACATTAATCCAAGGATTGATTATTGAAACCGACCAATAGACGACACAGTAGTAAGTATAGCCTGACCAGAGTTTATGCACACCTCACCAGGTTGCGAAACAATTTTGAACTAATCACCTTTACTGTTAAATAATTATGTGAATGATGACAGTTTCATGTTTTTGAACCAATGAGCTTGTAAAAAATTAACATTCTCGACGTTAGAAGCGCGCATAGTCCCGCTGCTTGAGCAGATCGCAAGCGATCGAAATAGTCGAGCAACGTCTGGCGCGGTCAGTACCTGGATGGGTGACCGCTAGTGGCGAATTACACGCACTTCCGTGCTTCGGAGGACACGTTAAGACGTCGGTGCCGGTTGTTATCGATACGATAGCAGACGTTAAACCTCGTCGGAGGCCCTATTAACTGGCCCAGTTCTCCACCGCACCGCATTGGGCAGCGTGGTGGAGTATTCTCCAGGCCCCCGTTCTCTCTTGTCTGAGAGAGAGGGTCTCTCTCCCTGTTGTGGGGAGAGAACCGTGCCCGACTAAGGGTGTAAAAAGGGTTGTAACCACGTTATAGAAGACTTGTTGTGGCCATATCATAGGTGAATTGACGACCCGAGTGGCGCAGTGGTTAAGATACCGGTGCGATATGCGGAGGGTCCTGGGTTCGATTCCCAGTAGAACAGAGGTTCGAATGATGAATTTGAATTTCTGTTTCTGGTGTGGGTGTGTTGTGTTGTTGTCTTGTGTGTGTCCATGGCACCCACGACACAGGAAATCCTAGTGTGGGCTATGAGTGTGAAGCGTTAAAAAAAAAATGTGACGCCGCCTTTGATGGTATACAGAAACCCTGTTCAGGCTATAACAGACAACGTATTGAGATGTGTTTAGCTTGAGTCTATAACGTATCTGTTACTGTGATATTAAATGTTATATGTATTTACTGATGTATGTATTGTTTGTAACTTGTTTTTAAATGATTTGACATGTCGGCACAGAAGTGGGTATTTAATAAATTCCCAGAAACATTTTAATTATATTCAAATAGTTTTGTATAATATACATGATTAGGTAAATAGGTCAAGTTTGGCAGTACGTACCCATCAAATGAGGTCCAGATTAATCGTATATTTTAATCCTCAATTATAATATCAGTACGCATAATTTCACCTAAATTCATTCTGCATTCTGCCGGTTAATAGACACCGTGCAATAGATATATCCACCCTTATAGACATTTCTATTTATAACACAAAAGGAGCACAGGCCGCCCTCCGACCAGTGGCGTTACTCTTGAAAACAATCTCATTTCAATTCCGATTCCGATCCAATCTGAACTGTCACACGATTTGGTACTCTTGAACGCAATTGCAATATTCTTTGGCATTAAGAAGATTGCAATGCGGTGATAGCCCGTGGCTTAGAATTCGACCTCGAATCGAGGGGTCCGGGTTCGAATCCCAGTGGCACGCACCAATGACTTTGTGAAAAAGTTATGTGCGCTTTGTAAAATTAAATATCACCTGCTGTTACGGTGTAGGAAAACATCGTGAGGAAACCTGCATGCCTGAGAGTTCACAAAAAATGTTTTCAAAGGCATGTTCGTCCACCAACCCGCAGTAGTGGTGCGTGGTGGACGGCGGCCTACATCCCTCTCATTACGAGAAGGAGACCCGACCCTGTAGTGGGTCATTAATGAGTTATTGGCAAGAAGATTGCAATGAAGTTACACTATTTCATTTAGTTCTGCAATATCCGTTCAATAGTGGAAAAATAAGAATTGTTGTACACCACTAGTGACGACGATCGATCGGAACTGATTTCAAGAGTAACCCCACTGGTGGACTGACGACCTGAAGCAGGCAGCGGGCAACCGTTGCATTTAGAGCGCCCAGTACGAAGCGGAGTGGCGTCGAGTAGGAGAGGTCCGTGCCCAGCAGTGGGCTACGAAATGTCCAGACATAAAGAGATGGGTCAATTGCCAATATTTGGTCTATTCATACAATATATTCAAGCTAAACAGCTCTCAGTATAACCTTTAATTATAACAGATGATATTTACTGTATTAAATGCAATAATTAATGATAATATTATTACTGATGTTTTTATCACTTCACTGTTTAATAGCTAAAACTGTTGTGCGCCCGTGGACAAAGTAAACCCGTCGTGAAGCAGCGTGTTTTTCATGTGTTGTTGCGGCTGGGGAGGTGTGGTTGCCGGGGATGCTTTATTTGAGGCGAACATCTTAGTCCGCATGAGTAGCAAAGCACCCGCATGCAACCGAGATAGGATGTCTCTATTTGAGGTCGGATGCGGGCGTCCATGGGCTGCAGGGACCACTTAGCATCAGGTGGCTTCACTCATCGCTGTATATATTATAAAATAATCACTTGTCAGTAAGAGTGCATCCAAATGTGAGTCAAAAGTAATTTAAACTTGCTTTTAAGTAATAATAATACAGTTTTTAGGGAAATATAATTACGTTTTGTGCGATCGTCTTTGTTTACGGTCTAGCTACGCCCAGGCTGTGTGAAAAGAAACGTATTTTGTTAAAAATGAATTGTATTCTTAAGTTTGCCGTATGCTGTTACTTCCCATAGTTTGTTCCTACAGTGTCGTATGGTGTAATGATAGGTGTGATTTTTTTTTCAAAATCAACGGGTTCGATTCCTGGCTAGGCATATTGATTTGTCAAAAATCCAATAATGCAGTTTTAGTTTTCATCTAAATCGGCTCCCAGGCTCCGTTCAGCAATTTTCGCTGCTCGTAGTTTCGGATTTTCCCATCAACGCAAATTCGAAAAATTCCTGTATACGCCAGCGATGTAGAAAACTTCGTTAGCGTGTTTTAGGACACCCGTGGCGCCATCTCTTGGCAGAAACGTGTTACAACATTTTTTGTTCTTAGTCGAACCTATAATGCTGGGCGTGGTAATGTTCATTCAATAATAGACCGTAAACAAAGGGATTTGAGTACACTCTGGCATGTCGGTTGATTGCAAGTTTAGCATACGATAACGTTATATGATTACATATTTATTAATATGTATTGTGATTATTTTACTTTACAAATTGTTTACAAGCCATGTGCATTGAATAAAAAAAATTAAAATCTATTTTTTGTTTTCTTTCAAAATGCTATTCATGTTTTCACGTCTAGATTGCTGGTCAAATGAGGTGTACTTAATCTAATGAGAAGTACCAATAAGTTCATAGTTTAAAGCCATTTCTATCAAATCCGGCTCGAAGGACCAGAAACGTGGTTCTCAAAATGGGTCCGCAAAAAATATTACGATATAGTGACCCTTAAAATCCTGTGGAGTTCTTCGAAATGCAACGTCCTGTTAAATCAGTTGTTCGAGAAGCGCCGTTTTGAAGTATAGTAAGTATACCTAGTTCGACCGGAGTTTTCATAATACCTCGCCATATTGTCGAAATATTAATTTATTGAACTCATAGAGGTATTATACTAGAGTAGGCGAGACATACGTCTGCCTGTAAGTGGAAATGTTCGACACTTTGAAGGAGATGTAAACAATTTCAATACCTAAAATTGTTTCTCTCTAATTGCACAGGCGCGTGATGCGCGAGACAGAAGCCTGGCTTCCCTGCTCTAGTATAATACCTCTGGTGCAAAAACCTGACATGTCAACGTCAAAGAAGACATATTGGTGTAGCCATATCAACGATGAAAGTGGCGCCGCCATAGAAGGTTTCCATTTTTCCTGGTGTACTCGTAGCTTTATTTCATATTAGAGGGTGTCTAGCATGGCAAGGCTGAACAAGATAGAAAAGAAAAGAATACGTTTATTGTTGACTGTTACATGAGAAAGATGTTACAAAAATTTATAATAAGTTTAGAACAGTCCACCCTATGCGGGCATACAATAATTATGTCTTATTAGATGGCGCTTATATGAGCTTAAAACTAATAGTACCCTCACTAGATGGAGCTAAGAGAGTATAGCGTAGGTACACAAGAGGGACTAGCAGAGAACAAAACGAGTAGATTACTTACTATTTTATAATATTTAATAGTCATGTAAAATATGTAGCGTGCATAGCCCCACTGCTTGAGTAGATCGCAAGCGATCGAAAACGTTAAGTAACGTCGGGCGCGGTCATTACCTGGATGGGTGACCGCTGGTGGCGAATTACACGCGCTTCCGTGCTTCGGAGGACACGTCCAGCCGTCGTTGCAAACATTTAACGTGGGTTGGTCACTAGCCCGTTTCTCCTCCAGCATTGGAGCAGCGTGGTGGAGTATGCTTCAGGTCTCGCCCTGGTGTGGGAGAGACCCGTGCCCAAACTGCCCAATAGTGGGACATGAAACTTGTTTTTTAACTTTTTGAGCTATAGCAAATCCTGGAGCAATCTTCACCACGCTGTTCCAAAGCGGATTGGTGACCATTACAGTCATTTTACTTACAATCCATATAAAATAATCTTAAGCGTTTGAGTCAACCCCTTGAGTCTACTGGTAGAGCTACCTAGCTCACCCGAGGAACCTTCCCGCCGCCCTCTTAATCCGCCGTGAAGCGTGTTCTTTATGTTTCGGCTGGGGAGGTGTGGTTGTCGGAGATACTTTATTTGAGGCGGCATCTGTCCTCGTGAGTAGCAAAGCACCCGCATACAACCTCAGATGGCATTTCTGCTCTATTTGAGGTTGGATGCGGGCGTCCATGGCCTGCAGTGACCACTTAAAATCAGGTGCTGCATCTCTTGCTTTTTAAACAAAACAAAAAACAAACTGCGCCAAAAACTCTCGTTTAAAAGCACGCCGTTCGCGTCCAAGACAAATAAAACATACATCTTTTAACAGATGCATTATACAAAAAATAAATGTTAAAAGAAATACGAATTTTAGAAAGTGGTCCGTAATTGTCGTATAAGCTTACTTAAACCAAGGTGTAGGTGCCCATGGGGGTGAGGTCCTGGCCCCGTAGATTTGCACGCAGTACAAATACCTATTACCTACATCTCTGCATAGCGCAAAGTGTACCCCAATGACGGGTAACGGTGCTGCCAGGTGCGAATGGTTTACCTAAAACGTGGGAGAATATTTAGTAGGTAGCGAAAAAAAGGTTTTTGGTATCGATATTGAATGGAATCGTATATTGAAGTGAATCGTGGAAGGATATTATTTTGGTGGCGATAAAACGACAACTAACTTGCGTGCAGTTTGAGCGCAACCATAGTATTTCTAAGGTCGGGAGTGTTCGAACGTAAACGTAAGTAGGTTAAGGACCCACTAATGGGTCGGATCTCTTCTCAATAAAGAGGGATATATGCCTTAGTCCACCATGCTATTGCGGGTTGGTAGATTTAACATAGGTACCTTTGAGAACATTTTTTTTGAACTCTCAGGCATGCAGGTTTCCTCACGATGTTTTCCTTCACCGTAACAGTAGATGATATTTAATTTTGTAGTCATTTCTGCGTCTTCGTACGTAACGTCGTAATCGCGTTCAAACTGAGCGCGGCCTAAAGCATACATCCTCGCAATCAGCAGTTTAATATTAAGCTAGTACAATGTCGTGGACTTTATCAATCCCCCACGTTGAACTCTATTTGGGTAAACGTCAACGGGGTATTTCAATTCAGCGCGCTACCAACACAGTTAGTCTCGCCCGTGCGCGCCCGGCAGCAGACGGTACCGTCTTGATTTGCCTACAATGTGCTTAAAGTCGCTTAAAATCCGCAAAACCTAGTAAAATGACCCAAATACGGCGATCATAGCATAGCATGTACGGCACAGGTCACATATCGACGTAAAAATAATTAGGTAGTGATACAGAATCTTCGTTTATTATTTTAATTTCGATTAAGCAACGGTAAGATTTATTAATTTATTAAATTAAATAAAATAATAATAGTTTTATGTGGCTGTGTGATTGAATTCGCTAAAATCAAAAGCTAATTTCCGAACGTAAATAACAGGTGTTTTATTCGACGAGAAAAAAAGTGCATTCGAAATACACGTGCTAAAAATCTTTATTGAATACTACGGGATAAGCAGTGTTTTTAAATGTTAAACGTAAATAATGCTCAACATAACATAACCCCACACGTTCGGCTTTCCCTAAAATCGATAATGTCTGCGCAAAGCGAGTAGGCTCGACTCGAGGACAAAACGTTTTTGCGTTACCGTTCCTTATTATCCCCTGCCGCAGACGTTTCTCCACTAAAAACCCGCAAACAAAGCTAATTAATAATTATTTTCAAATCATTTCAGTTTAAAATGCCGTAAAAACCCACCACACATGAATTTTACAGTCCACTGCAGTATAGAACGGACAAAAATCATAAATTATGTAAGAAACGCAGAAATATAAAGAAAATATATTTACACAACACTGCCGTAAGACGAAATCGACGCAACTCTAAAAATGACGAACGGATTAATGAATATTTCATTTTTCCAGCGAATTTTGTAACCAACTGAATAGTTGTAAAATTACGGCAGTTCGCGCCATTTCAGCTGTCAATAATATTTTTTAATTCGACGCATTGAAAAAAATAGTGCTTGCATTGTAAAAATTGATATCGATAAAATAAGATTACTTCGTTATTCGTTGCTTAGACTTGTCTTGTTTAATTTATTATTTTTATGAGTGCTTTATATTTAAGTAAGTATATGTATACAATATAGTCATACATTTATTATGTAAACGAAAGCCTTGACTAGGCTTATAAGAGAAATTTATGTAATGTACCTTTGAAAGATCAAATATTTCTGCCTTGTACTATTATGTATTCTGTACTAATACGCCACAATATATAAAAGAAAATTGCTACCATTACGTCAGCAGTGTTATTGAGGTCTTAGAATTTGAGAATTGTCCAAATTATCCAGTTATATAAATTGCCAACAATGATTATTTTAGTTGGCCGTTTGATGCGTTGACTTCCAGCCTCCCTCACCATGAAATCTGGATCAAAGAAAAGTCTATCATTCAGACCCATTTTCATAAATTAACTCATCTCACTGGCTCTTTTATGAAATCGTGTATTTTTGTAGTTAGTAGAGTAAGTTAATTTAAAACAAGGTAAGCAGTCTGTAGTCTAAATACAGTGTGAACGATCTGTAATAAAATCGGAATCTTGGGTGATCGTATTTGGTCTCATATAAAAACCATAGGCGCAATGCCAATACCGTATTACCTGTGTAGGCAAGATTATTGCAGTAAAAATAGTTGTGGAATAAAAATAATACAGGTGTAACACTAAATTCAATTTATTCGTATGCTTGCCTTGTCGAAAGTTTTTCATAACGTAGAACAATTTTATTGACATAAATGATTTGAATGATTTTGAATGATTGATTTTTGGATTTGAAAGGTTTTAATACAATTGTCGAACATGGAAACTTCCGTTTCTTGTGTCAGCTTTACCAAGCAGCATGTCTTACCAGGCAGATTTTTTAATTCATTATTTTTCAGATTCTGAAGCCTACTTTAGAATTTACTGCACGAACGTACTACTAAACACTGCAGTCAGGAACGATCACATTTCAGTTTTATCAGTCTCATGTAGGACTGAAGGCTATGATTAAATTTAATGTCACACTTACCTTAATACCGTACTTCAGTACCATACCTACTAATTTTATTGTGGTATTTCAAAGAACACACATTATACCCATTCGAAAAGTGAAAATCGTTTTATATCGTATAATCCACAAAACAAAGAATTCCACATTCTTTTGAAACACAGTACTTAAAGTCGAGTTTCATCTCAGGTGGTTTAATCCGAGGTTTATAGAAAAAAGAAGCGTGGAAAAATCAATACCCGCTTACATCTTCACTGCAGTGACTTTTTCTAACATTTTCTTAACGGGATATAAATAGAATATGTTGAGGAACTCGCTCTGTTGATGTCTGTGCTAACAGAAGAGTTATCACCACGGTTATGTAAACGGTTTGTTTATTTACGTTAGCGTTAAATTTTATTGTTATTTGTATGAAGAAACAGACGCTTTTTATTTTGAAACTTACTTATTACAGCGTTAGATAACTGGTTCGGCTTTAATTTTTTTTAATAAAAAAATCAATGGTTTTTAAACGATATTGTAAAAATACACTCAAAGGTATTATAAACCCCGAAACTTACGACTTTCAGACATATGGTAGGTAAATCAAATTTGGTTAGCGATGACTAGGGTTTTTTTTTTCAAAAAATGTTAGTCACCCAATATCAGACTTATTGTTAGTACCTATGCTAGAAGAGAGTTAACGAAGTAAGAAATCGAAGAGACAACAATTAATACTCGCACAAAAAAACGAAAAACAAACAAAAAATTTACGGTATATACTCCATATAAAAAATTATAATCACTAAATTTTCACTATTAGCGCCAGAATAAAATGCAAAGTGTATTAAATAAAGCAAAAATAAATATTCATTCCACACACGGCGGAAAAAGAATATTAAAAACATCTTCTAATTTTTAATGTCTAATTACGTTACGTTCTAGGACGCGTACGAGGCATAATCGTTCAACGTTACCTTCCCATCTCTTCCAAAAACTCAACATTGACGATAAAAATACTAAAAAATAATAAAAATTCTTACAAATAAAGTGTCGGGAATTCTAGGGCTGGTGCTATATCAGTAACTACAGTAAATTTGCCAGCGGGATGTGCTGACGAAGTCTGAAGCCTGGAGTCTGGAGTCTGCGACATGGCGGTTCAGTTGAGCTGATTTGAGGCAGCGACGCGCAGTCACTTCAAAAATGCGGTGGATTTTCCCCGTTCCAGGTAATTAACAATTCGGGGGCTGCAACCCTTTTATAGCCTGGTGGGCACTGGTCTCACCCCATTACAGGGAGAAGCTTGGAGCCAACTCGCTGCTTCAATGCAGATTGGAGAAACGGAGCTGTTGGCAAACACGGATGTTTGCAAACCGCCCATAAGGCCTCCACCAAGGTTTAACGACTGCTATCGTATCGATAACAACCGGCACCGACGACTTAACGTCTCTCCAAAGAGCGGCAGCGCGTGTAATTCGCCACTAGCGGTCACCCATCCAGGTACTGACCGCGCCCGACGTTGCTTAACTTTTTCTATCTATCTATTCAAGCAGCGGGGCTATACGCGCTTCACTTGGAATAATTTCATTTGGTAAAAATGCATTTAGAAAGTTTGCATTTAGCATCCGCCCACGATTTTGTCCACGTTGATCTAATAATTTGACCAAGAGAGGAATAAAAGGAATCCTATATATTAATCCAGTTTGTAACCTACCTGTGTATAAAATTTCATCCAAATCTGTTCAGCTGTTTTTGCATGAAAGAATAACAAACATCCATCCATCCTCACAAACTTTCTTATTATAAAGTAGTAGGATTTTAGTTTAATTCTTACATATTGTTTGATATACCCCACGCATCCTATCACAAATGACATTGTATTTTCAAATAAAGCAACATAATATACACCTTTCATAGTGATGGACGTTAAACAAAACCGTTTCGCGTCTCATTGTAAACGGGAACGTTTAAAACGTCCGTAAACTTTGAAATATTTCAGTTATGATGGTTTTACGGCGGTACCTACCGATATTACTTCGTTAACCCATTTTGTAGGTGTTGAATTTCAAAAGATATAACACTAGTTTATTACGTTATTAAACGATTTATTAATCGTTATTTTTTTAATATTTCAACGGTAAATCGATACGAACGTGCCAGTGTGTGTTCACTGTAGATTATAGAATCGAAATATTAGAAAATCGCACTCCATGTCCTATTATTTGGCAACTCACAGCTTAATTTTGGCACTGCATTAAGACTGTTTAGACTGCATGATCAAAGTCTCCACATCAAAGAATGTTTTCGACAAATAAATCTTCAGTACGAGTACTATCATGAAGCAATGCTTGGATGTTGAATGACGGGTGTTACCTCTACAATTTCATCAGAGAATTATTTTCTTCTCAAGTCTCTATCTATCTCTTTCTTGCTTTTTTCTTTCTTCTCTTACAATCATCATGGTCTAAGTATTTTCCCCAGACTTATATACTTTACTTATAATTACATTTGCGCTAAAATTTACTGGTAGTTATGGATGGTAGAGCCACTAGAGCCACGGTAACTTGCCCGCTCTATTGTCTGTGACTGCCTTATACATAACACCAGTATACCAGTAAGATATTAGTGTGGCTAATCAAAGATGAATGTGGCGCCGCCATTAATGGTTTTTTCCGGTATAATTATGCTTCTTTCACGGTTTTGGTTAGCAGTAGATTTTACTGATTTACTCAAAATTTATGATTTACTCAAATTAAAGCAATGATAGCCCAGTGGCTTAGAATTCGACCTCGAATCGAGGGGTTCGGTTTCGAATCCCAGTGGCACGCACCAATGACTTTGTAAAAAAAGTTATGTGCGCTTTTATAAAATTAATTAAATATCACCTGCTGTAACGGTGAAGGAAAACACCGCGAGGAAACCTGCATGCCTGAGAGTTAAAAAAAAATGATTTCAAAGATATGTGAAGTCAACCGACCCGCAGTAGGCCAGCGTGGTGGACTAAGGCCTACATCCCTCTTATTGTGAGAGGAGACCCGGCCCTGTAGTGGGTCATTAATGGGTTACTGACTCAAAATTTATAAGCTTATTTGAAAAAATAAAGAAATATTCTATATCAAACGAAAGCATGCTGATATACCGGTCAAATTAATGAATAAATAATAGCTTACAATGTTGATTTAATGATCTAAAAATTTTGATTTAAAAATAAGCTTTCAGTAAAGGAATAACTTTACAATTTTTTTTCTATCGAGTCAACTTTATCAAAATGTGTTTCGACGTTTATTCAGAACTACTAACTAAAAGTAACTGGTTCGGAACACGATCTGCAATAGTACTTACCGAACTGCAATACCTGTAAATGTAAAAGTATAGATGTTGAAAATTAATAAGCCTAGCCTTTCTCTGAAAAGATTCAAGGTGTCTCATTCCGTGAAGAAATGTTCTCTTCCGCAACTACAATGGAGATCTTGGGCTGGATATAATTGCGTTTTCGCATTTCATACTCAAAATAGTAAGATTACAAATATGTTTGTGTGTTAAATAATTAGGTATACAAAATCTTTTATTCTTCGTCAGGTACAAGTTGTGCACACTTAATAAACGTGTAATACAATACAATATAGCAATACATCCGTTTTGAGTGCTCTTCAGGGGAGAAAAGAAGCGGACGGAAAAACACTCCCAGCAGTCTTCAAAAATCAATTATGTAGTAGGCATACTGCAGTATGATTTTTGACCGATAAATGAGCATACAACTTTGGAAATGGCGTTGTGCTCTTGTATGGTTTTAAGTTAATTTGTTGGGTTCCTGTCATTAATTGAAGAAAGTTAAGAAATTGCATATTATTTATCTCCTTAAACAGAAAATTATTTTTTGAAAGTAATATTAAACAAAATTCAGCCCTTTAGCTATCAGGTGGTAGCTTTCCACTCGCTTTAATTTATAGGCGGGAGAATCATTGCAGCTTGCACAGGTAGGTAACTTTAAACTTACGGCCGTCATCATAAATCGGCATAACTGGCGGCGACCAATGTTGATTGGACTTCTTTTCCTCTTTTGCTAGTCCTCGTTTAATACTTGTATAGAAAATAATAGCATTTATCGATATTTTATCCACATCAAGCGGACATCACTACGCCCTACTTAGAGTCATTTATAAAATCGTAACGTCACACTCATAAATGTCATTCTCACCACAAGTAATAATCTTAATAAAAAACAATAACATTCATCGTTGTAGCATAATTAAGAGAAAAAAATGTTATATTTTTTAAAATTAGGTACTTACGCATATGTCTAGTTACTACTGTTTCCTACATAGATGTCACTCTGCCCGGTCATAGCCTACTTTATACGACTTTCTATTGTCTTCCTTAGACTATCAGTCCATCACGTCGGTGAGCCATCTGTTCTCCGTTAACCAAGACGGGATCGCCATTCAACGCCAGTCTTTCGAGTAAAAAAACAGGCTGCTGATAAATATAGCTGCTTAGCTTTTTCAGTCTTACAAGTATTTTATGTAGGTCGTTATCATCGTTCAGCCCTTCGTTGTCCACTGCAAGACATGAGCCTACCCTAATCGACGCTACTCTGCCCTTTCATGGGCCCAGCCTATTGCCACTTTAGTTTGCTAGCTTTGAGAGCTATGTTGTTTACTCCGATTTGTCTACGGATTTCATTCATCGTTGCGATCCTGTCGCGTATCGAAATATCAAGCATAGAGCGACTCGGTACCGTAGGTAATCACTGGCAACACACATTGCTCGAAAACTCTCGGTTTCAGGTAGTTCATATAATTATGTAAGTACTAAGGTACTAACCAACAAGATCTGCAAAAGATACGGATGCGATTCTTTACGCAATTAATAATGAACCAAAACTATCGATAAGTTAAAGTGAAGCGAACAACACTACCTCCTACGCGGCCATTTATAAAAACGTTACGTCAAATCCATTCGAAAATTAATGTCATTCCCACCACAACTCAAAACATAGGAGTATAGGCTATTTTTATTTTTCCGTTAATATTTGATTTTGTTATTAATAATGCTTCTCGTGTCCATTGCCATATAATTGCCATGTCGCAAAAGTTTTTCATACGACAATTTCATTTCATACATTTTGTGGCATGTCAGTGCGTATTTCAATTAGGACAACTCCATACCGAGCCCTGTGTTTACATTTTATCGTGTCGGTCGGTTATTTATGTCAACCAATTAAACAAGGTTGTTTTTAGAACGAAAGTCCCTTACGGTAGGCTTGGAGGAGATTGCTGCGCGACTGAACTGAAAAAAATGTGACACTAAAACCGTAAGAAAAAGATATAACGGAAGTGACGACAATATATATTTTATAATATATTTGAACTTCTTGTCAAGCACGTTGTCACAGACATTAACTATAATTGTAACAGCACCATCTATCGGTGCTTTGAATTCGTACGAAATCGCGTCCAAACGCGGCCTCAGATTTCAAAGAAATTTATTTTACTCTGTGACCCGCCGTAACAGACGTCATGCCGCATGGGATAAGTTGATGGAACCTATTTTAGGACGATGTGCTTTAACGCCAATAAAGTGTGAGCATCTCATTATGAAATTTATTGCAGTCGACGGTAAACGGTAGTTAAGAATACGAGTCATTTGAAACACAGCGTATGGTGTGAATGAAACATCAATGAAAATACTGTTTTAGGATGTTTCAAGTATCAACTATCAAGGTTCGTTAGGTTACCGCGCTCTTAACCCGTCGTAAAGCATCATGTTCTTCATGTGTTGTGTTGCGGCTGGGGAGGTGTGGTTGCCGGGGATACTTTATTTGAGGCGAGCATCTTAGTCCTTATGAGTAGCAAAGCCGCATTCAATCTCATAGGATTTTTATTTTCTATTATTAACTCAAATGATTTCGACATTTATTTGCCAGGGTTTGCTGTGAACGCACACCTAAAATGCATAAGGTTAAATAAATAACTCGGATCTCTAGTTTGTCTTGTGGTAGCCGCAAACTACACAAGTTGTGTTGTGTTTTCACGCTAAGTTAGTTACAAGTTGTGTTGACATGTAGGCACTATGTTATGTCGGAATAGTTTGCAGAATTTACAGTTGCAAGTTGTTGCTAGTGGCTTACATGTCGGCCTTTTAATCGAGGAATCTGGGTTCGAATCCCAGTGACACACACCAATAATTATGTAAAGTTATGTGAGCTTTATAAAATTAATTTCTCTTGCTGTGACTGCAGATGAAATTTAATTTTGCATATACAATTAATTATTTCATTTGAAGTATTCTCGCAAGGGGCTATATGGGATTTGTAAAAGGTTATAAAATTGTCGGCTCCTGTTGCTCGTGTCACTTTGCTTTATGAAAAGAAATGGATGACATTTGATACAAATTAACACGATAAAGTTTACCGCCGCGCTCAGTTTTGATACGATTTCGTACGAATTCAACTCATGCGTATGTATACATGCGTTCTCGCACTAACAATTTATACTATGACAGCGCCTCACACTGTGTGCGACTAAATTGGCGTACGACTAACTCGCATGCAGTGTGAGGGCTCCCTTAGTATACGAGAATCTAAGAACTTGTTCGTGCGTGAACGTACCTATACGGATTCGTACGAATTCGTGCCCAAACTAAGCGCATTCTTATCAATAGTCGTCGTGGACGAAGTCGGGGGCAAAAGCCAAGCAAAATAAAGAAAACTAAAGCACCACCTCAGATTCAAGTCACTTTTATTTTCGAATTAAATTTAGAGATATTGTGACGTCATTCAGAGTAAGGTCAATGGAGACAGCGCTATAATTATGTTTTATGGCCTCTATCAAACCGTTTCCACGTTTTTTATATTATTTCAATATATTTTTAAACCCTCAATGGTTTCGTAACAGTAATAGCGAATGGCAGCAGGTAGGAGGCAGGGAGTTAGGTAAAACAAAAAGAGCACAGGCCGTCCGACCAGATGGACTGATGATCTGAAAAGGACAGCAGGAAACCGTTGTATTCAAAGTGGCCAGGACCAGGTGGAGTGGCGTCGATTAGGGGAAGCCCATGTCCAGCAGTGGACAGTGGATTATTATATATGTTAAAATTATTTAAAATTAAATCTAAAATGATTTTGTCTCATTTTTTCAGTTCTCCTCATGTCCTGGTTCGGAGTGGACCAAGTAAAAGGGAATTCGTGCATTCGTACTGGTAATACGCAATTTTTGGTCTGTTCCAGTGTTGTGACGTCATAGATGTGGTTATTAGACCCGTGTGTTGTGTTTCGGAACGCCGATATCGATAAGTTGTGTCCCATCACTATTTATGTTTGACAGGTTTTTAACCGTCGGTTTGAATTCCTGCTTTTTTGCAAATTCTTTACTTTAGTATCGTAATTGTAAAAGAATAATAGCATAAAATATATGGTTTTAGGTACAAAACAAAGAAAAGTTTTATAGTTACGAATATTATATTAATCATTTTATACAACACCAATATTGAACTTGAATTTTTTTTTTGAAGACAAACACAATTTTATATAATTTGTAGTTTTATAAATACAGTTTACAGTTTTATAAATACATTAAGTTTTATTTTTTATATTATTTACAGTTAATTATAATCTCACAGCCTAGGAATTTCTAGTGAAAGATGGTATGGTTTAATAGATACTTAAATGTTAATATATCAATTTCAGTTGCATCACTTGCTTTTAGGTAAGGTCAGTATTGAACGATTTAGTCTTTAAAAAATCAATTAATTAGTGAGGCGAAATATTTTCTATCGATATCGACGTTCTAGAAAATAATGTTTGAATGTTATTACACGTGTTTGGGTGTCCACAGGAATGTGTGTTGCCATGTTAAGACTTAAAAGGAATGGGTAATTAATGCATGTTACTTTTTAATTTTGATTTCAATTTAGACACACAGAACATCGTTACAGACCACACGAACTCCTGTGAATAACTGATGATTTTCAGACTCAATATGTAAGTCACACAGAAATTATACTGATCACAATTCTACGACAATTGGTAAGGCGTAAGCGGTAAGGCGTATCAAAACTTTCTAAGAATTTTTATTTTAGTTTCTTCTATTTGGCCGTACATGTTTAAATTGATTTACAATGGTATTTTGTTGCAAATTTGATGTAGCATGGTACTATGTATCACAGATATATATCGAAATAGATCATGCAAATGTAAGTACAATTCGGTGTCAAAATAACTACAAAAGTTTACGCAATGCAATGCGCAACAATTATCGCTGTTTTACTTAGTGCGCACTTCACCGCTGTTCATATGGGACGTCAGATTTATCATTCCTTTACTCAATAATTCGAATAAAATCTATTTGTTTAATACTCGTCATTATTATGACTCATTCGAATCGAATGATGATGAATAAATGAATCGAATGATTTGTATTATTCGTATTGGCGTTTTTGATTCGACTCCGCGTTGATGTAGGATTCCAATCACCAAAACGTTCTTTTTTGCCTGTAAAAAAGCGACACGTTTGGTCTTTATACTGAGGGGCTTGCGTTATCTATTCAGATATACCGTATATCTGTGTTCTGTATTGTATTTTGTAGTTTTGATACGTCGTCCGAATTAGCGTATCCTTTCTTCTCAAAATTATGTCCTAGTTCCGACCCAGTCTATGGTTTTATTTTTCAAAATTTTATTTTTCCTCATTTCAGTTATTTACAGGATTTTGATTAATCTTTTCCCTTCTGCGACTGTATTCGTTTAGAGTGGGGGCTACACTTGCTACGAAATGGTTTTGGAAATATCTACCATGATAACTAACTTAGGCAGAAACCACGTAGGTATCCTGCACTGCCTGAAAATATTTGTCTAAATACTAAATTAAAACAGCTACCTGATTGCACATTTTAATGTTCAAGATAATTATGCTGACTGTTGAACTCTGAAAGATTGATTTGATTCAACTACACATTTCACCAGTTCTGATAAGCTGCTAAGAGATTTTTATTCTGATAAGAGATTTCAGATTGGTCAAAATAATTAACCACAGTATGACTCACGATTTTATTCTGATAACGTACTTTAGACATGAGATTTTTTGATGCGTGAGTTACTGAATTATTTTCAAGTTTTCAGGTAGGTTTAGGATGGCAATTTTTCAAAAACCGTATAACAAAATAAACTCACATTACCTCAAAGTGCAATATGAATGAAATCAAAGCGATATATAGCTGATTTGAGATTTCGTGAGTGCAGAGCAACACCTCCAGTGCGTAATAAAAATAGACAAAAGGGAAAATTAAATTAAAACTTTGGAGCCATAGATTTTTGCTGGTTTGCTTTGCTTTCTGATACTTTTGAGGTTCATTTACAATTTTACACCTAGTTGTAATTAACCCTATGTTGGATAAGGGATAAATAAAGGAACCAGGACTCCAGGCGTAGTCTCCTAGCGTCAAAGCCCCCACTTACAGCTTTGTGTATTTTCGTTTTTACTTTTGTTTTGTTGTTTACTAATCGAAGCATGGATTTTCAGCGTTATGGGCACTAAGTGTGGCCCCCCTTGTTCAGGCCGAATGCCAGAGTAAGTACGAGTTTGTTTCACTGTACAAATACTTTTTATACCACGCTTTCAAGCTTGGTACTTCAGTCATAGCTTTCTCCGCTTATAAATATCTGAATATTGTCCGATTGGGTTTCTATTGGCGTCGTTTGACAGGAAAACAGCAGCAAAAACGATGAAATATTCATATATTTAAGTCTTTTTCTAGAACCGTCGACGGAACCGTAGGCTGGGTCCAACGTCTTTCACTTGCGATGCTTTTAGCCCTAAGTAGCACAGATACCGCATCTCCGCTTCCTATCTTTCTATTCAAAACATTTCCAAACACAAAACACTACACAGAACAGAAACTACGGTAAGTACTGAATACTCTGGAAGTAGAACGGCTTTTGATGCATGTTCCGTGGTTGTACAAATGTACAGTCGGCGAAATAGTGCCACCCACTCTCATACGCTTTGTAGTAGATGTGCGATGAACTTGAGTGGTTTGGTGTTGAAGCCACAAATGGGTATTCGCTGGTGTTGGGTCACGGTCTGAACTAGAAGAAAGATTACTCATTGTTTAGATGCTTTTCTAAATTTTACCTTTAATATTATTCGGTCATTCGTAAGCCATAAAAAGACAATTTATTTATGCATTTCAATGCAAATTCATCATTATCCTGGATCCATTCATCCACACGAACTTTCACATTTAGGCGTAACAGTAGTAGGATTATCAACTAAATTTCACTGCATATTTGATCAACCATGAATGTCATTGACAATTCCATTTTAAACATTTTGGAGATCTCCCGCCAGGCGACGTCACGGCCTGGGGACCGCGGTCCGAATGTTGACTGCGGACCGTTTGTATATATGCACAGATTCTATGGAACTTTGATAGCGCGTTCGAGGATACGTGTTCCGATTGGCCAGCTCGGTGTGACGCGTGTGACGTGTTCTATTGTTGACTACACTCACTGCTTGCGTCGTGACGCGTGGTCAGCGTTTCATGTGAGTCGCGCGCTCATATCACGCACTGTAGGTATCGCGCCGCTACAACATTATTTTTTTCGCATAATACTAAAACCTAATGGAGATAACTTTAACCTTCATTTTCATATTATTTGGCGTTAGACTGCACAAGTATTTAATTCATGACGATATTTTTTACGGCATTATCTTTTTGGATAAAAGCCAAAATCAAATTTTTCGCTGGAAACGCCGAATATATTAGCCCGACCGTTAATTATCGAAAAGGTCGTGATAAAAAATTGGTTTTAATGGGTGCATTCCGTGAAATATTGGGGACAGTGGGCTTACGTAATATACGCTAGTTATGTGTGTCGCGATGATAGCCCAGTGGCATAGAATTCGACCTCGAATCGAGGGGTCCGGGTTCGAAATCCAGTGGCAAGCACCAATGACTTTGTAAAAAAAAATTATATGCGTTTTATGAAATTAAATATCACCTGCTGTTACGGTGAAGGAAAACATCGTGAGGAAACCTGCATGCCTGAGAGCTCATGTATGTCAGACAATTAGGACGCGGCCTTAAGCGATTACGATCCTGAGGTCTACTCTCAATATCGATAATCGATATATCGTGACAGTTGTCGTGTCGAACCCTACTCTTAATAACATCGTTTTTCGTATCGTAACGACGATTGAACGATCGATCCGAAAAACGATAATGTGTTGATCGCGATTAAAAAAATAATGCAACGGTAAGTTGTCAGTAGGTATTTGGAATTTTTGATGGACCTAATAGAAAATCTCATGAGCGTGTCAGGGTTTTGAAACACGTTTATTAAATTCGTCAATACTAATAGTTAAGCCTTGTTGAAGCCCCTTTAGCCGGATTAAACAACTAACAGGTTAGCTGCTTGCTCATATCTCTGCATCGGAGCGTATACCATACTTACGGTATATGGTGTGAAATGTGAAACCCATGCAAACAAAAAGCAGAAAGTAATTGATATAGGTAGTATTTTTTTATAATTAAATCGAAATTACGAATTTTAAATTTGAAAATTCGTAATTTCGATTAAAACTCTCGTAATTTTTAATGAATGATTTCTCCCGACGTCCAAAATTAAATAAAGAAATAATCTATTTGTAACAATGTTATATCATACGTTTAAATAAGTTGCTTCTCAAATAAATATTCGAGTATCGACATTCTTTATCGACACATACCTCCCCGCACTAGTTAACATGCTGGTTGTGACGACAATTTTCAATCGATTTTAAATTTTGTCGATTATATTGTTATAATATAACTAGCTGTTGCTAGTAAGTATTAATAAAAATAGACATGTATGTAGTTACTACGAGTACTTAGCCGTGTAACCGACCGTTAATCTAATAAGTTAATAGAATAACAAACCCCAGTCGAGATTGACTACCTTGTAAGACAGTTAAAATAATCCTGTTACTGATAAATAATATTTAACGTAACAATATTCGATAACTTGTATGTTTTCAATACTATTAATTTCCAATAGCTATTAATAAAATTTCAATAGCTATAAATAATTATACCTATTAATAATATCAGTTATCATAGCTATTAATAATAACAGTTATTAGAACAAACCTATATTAAACTAATAAAAATATAATATAATATATAATATCTAATAACAGTTATTAGAAAAAACCTATATTAAACTAATATAGGTTTAATAACCTATATTAAACTAAATAGCTTAAATAATGTGTGTTTTATAACAATGTTGCATTCATATAAAAAGCACAATGTGCCTGCCAATTTAAATATGTCAAGGTTGAACATAGGAAATCTAAGCGTTAATGTATGCTTTGCGTGACTGGTAAAGTTTGCATGTATTTAGCATCTAGAATAACCTAGCCTCGGCAACATAGCTAGGTAAACATGCGCATAGATTATGTTTAGGCTGAAATGGAAGGGGTATTTTTTGGGGGTGGTCTTTTCAGGGGCATTTAGAGCAGCTAATATTAACCTTCTCTGTTTATAGACGAATAGTAGTATTTCCTTTTTTAATTATAGTTAGACAACGTCATTTTATACATTTTGTTGTAAGTCAGTGCATATTTCAATTAGGACACCTCCATACAGTTTCCTGTGTTTAAATTTTGTCATGTTAGTTGGTAAGCTTTAAAAGGCTAAAGGTAAGGCTTTAAAAGGTTACTAAAAAAACAAGTAAAAAATATTTTTTTTTTTCAGAATTTTACCATTAGTAGCCCGTTTCCACCCTTAGGTTCGGTGTTCGTGGCAAAATTTATAATGCAATTAAAGTAATTACGTTTTTTATCATTTTGCACTTTCCGTGCTGCGAAATGATTGTTGCTTTATTTCTTTACACGCGACCCCTAGGGATTAATTATTCAGTTTGATTCAGCTTTTTCCGTAAAAAACTACACTTTTTTATAAACACGCTCAGGTATTCATTTAGTTATTTTATTTTGAAATGTTTCATGATTGTCAAACAATGTATAATGTACTAGTGGTCGTCAGTGGTCAAAATTGGACTGTGCTTCATACATTTTTAATTTATTTTATTTTAATTTTAATTTATTTTAATTAATTGTAGGTACTTAAATTTAAGATGGGAAAACATTACTTTTAAATATTAATAGTTTAATTTGAACATTGTAATGAAGTGTTTTAAACTTTACGATGGACGAAAATGAATTTTTTATTTTGATAATAATCACGCTAAGCTCATGAATCAAAAAATAAAAAATGGAAAAAAATCATTTCCTGAAACAGAGGAAAACGTTGTATCCTAGGTTGATCTTAAGCTAGTTTATTAAAGAATTCAAGAAAAATTTACTTAGTTATAAATAAATAAATAAATTATAAATTAATGCCAATGCTTAGAATACCCATTTGTGGCAACCATGATAATCATTTATTCGTGTAAATATTATTTTTATTATTTAGTGAAATTAAGTTAAGAGAACTTCTTCAAAAGAGAAAGACAAATTGGATTTTATCATCATTAAGACTGCCATGTAAATAAGCGATTGAAGATACCATTCTGGTTGACAGTTGACGTGTGATGAATGTATAGCTTTACCAGGAATATGACACATACCTGACACCACCATATTGCGAAAAATGTTTGAATTGATTAGATCACAAACTTCCCAATAAACTTTTATGACTACACAGTTTTTGCAATAGTTCTGTACAAAACGTATTTTTATACGTTTATACGTTTACTGTAAATAATTTGTTAATAATGTTTTCGGGAAAATCCATATCCAATAACTACGGCTTATTTTCACACAAAGAAAAGTTTTACTTAGGTTCAATAACTGTCCCTAATTCAACACCTATTCAAGCGCAAACTAAATTTTTCAGAAAACAAAAGCACTCAAAATACTCAATACAATATAACATCAGTTCAAATCAATTAAAACCGCATTAACAATTTATTTACCATTAACTAACTTTCAACCTACAAATAACTATTAATAGTTTAATCTTAGTCCAGCCTTATCAAGCTTTTCAAGCGCAAATACATCAAAAGTCAAAAGCACTCATAACACCTTTACTACACACTAAACAAAAGCATTCAAAACACTTCCCATACATAACCAATAACTCGAATTAATACAAAATTAACACCGCATTAACGATAAATTTTCCATCAATTCACTTCCAATACAGCTTTTCAAGCGCAAACACATCTCAAATCAAAAGCACTCAAAACACCTCACACACAATCAACAACCATCACCTCACACTCGAATTAATCCAAAATTAATGCCGAATTAACGATTAATTTCCCATTAACCCCTTCTCTGTTTCCAGCTCGGACGATATACTGTTACGAATGCGACAGCTGGACCGACTTTCGGTGCAAGGACCCGTTCAACTACACAGCTTTGCCGCGCGACCAGCCGCCGCTGCAGACCTGCAACGGGTGCTGCGTTAAGATGGTGCGGTATTCGAAGAGTCGTAAGTGCTTATTAATTACTAGCTATTAAAAGCTCAGTCATAACACGGCGATAACTCTCGTTTTGCGGTCGAATTCTAAGCCACTGGGTTATCACCGCTATCATATCATAACTAATAGTGTGCTTATCATCGTTTCAGCGTACGAGGTGGTGAGAAGAACATGCACCTCGCAGCTCCAAATTAACCTGTTCATGGTGGACCACGTCTGCATGATGGAAAGTACAGGCACGGGCCACATGTGTTTCTGTGAAGAGGACATGTGCAACGCCGCCTCAACAGTCGACCTCAAACTCACGCTGGCGGCACTGGTCTTGTTCGCATGTGCATGTTGCAGGTGAAGTAGGACGTAGGAGGCTACGCACGATGCGTCGATCGATTCACGATTCCGATTTCGATTCACCAATCGATAGTGACAGCTGTCGCCGCGACAACTGACAGCTGTCAGCCGCTAGTGATGTCGGTAGCGCGCTGTCGATAATCGGTCGGTGTACGGCAGAGCCCTAGAGGTTACATTCTTCGTCCAACGTAGTAACATGTAGTATAGGTGCTTAGTTTTCACGCATAACGTCTGGCCGTGTTCGCTCGGGTTGAGCGTTTTTATATGTAATGTTTAAGGTTTGAATGGTGAATCGGTACTGAATTGAGTGCTTGTCGGAGGCGAGGCGACTTTATTTTCTAACACGACTGTTTTGGTGTGAAAACTAAACGCTTGTTTTTTTCGGCTAAGGCAACATTTCAAGTCCAGCATCTTTGCTCTAAACTATCTGTAATTTAAGTGGATTATCAGTAAATCATAGTTAGTTAGTTAGTTTCCCGATATCGAAATTTCAAACGTTTAGCGTGTACATAATGCGTGACCATAAGGTGATCCGTTGCGTCGGACAATCTCCTCCGCTGCGCTTTCGAATGGTCCAAATCCGCAGACCAATTTAAATTTGCTCATAGACGCACTTTAATAGATGTGAGGCACTCTTAGATAGAAAAAAATGGTGATTTACTAATAAAATGAAGAAAACTAGCGAAAAACTGCCGCGTTGTAGTCAAATAATTATGATATGATAGGCGTTACGTTAGTTATCAAAAATCATTGTCTGACGTGATATTCTAGATATTATACTTGCAATTCTTGGCGCGAATGAAAGGTCTTTCGTAAGTTACATCACTCTTTGGAGGGGTATAGTGACATCGTGTGACAACAGGTGGGGCGAGTTATAGGTATTGAAACGTCAATATTATTGATATTGAAACGTTTAGGACGGACGTAGGTAGGCAGTTATTTCTTTATTACAAACTGGTTTTAAACTACAAATAATATGAATTTTACAGGCCGTTTGATAATAGTCATTTAGTCAAATTACGTCTGGGCAAAAAGAGCACAGGCCACCCTCCGAACAGGATGACTGCTGATCTGAAGACAGCGGGAAACCGTTGGATTCAAAGGGCCCAGGACCGGAGTGGAGTGGCGTCGATTAGGGGAGGTCCAGCAGTGGACTACTTTGGGTTGAAAATAAAAAGTGAATGTGATAACATGTGACAAAGACGGGGAAACTTCAGACGTGACAGAGTGATGTAATTTATGCATGGGCTTACGTGGCCTCATTTTGTTCGGCAATATTAGAGTAATAGAACGGATGGATAGGTAAAAGTTATGTATTCAGCGATTATCATTTATTTACATTAGTCCGTATTTTATCAAATTGAACTATGATTCTTGACATTTTATTTAATGTGTTTTGATAAGGCTTGATTGCCGTTTCGGATGCAGAAAATGTATAAACAATTTTTTTTCTGGCAATAATACAATTTCAACGTCATAAATATTTGAGTCTTTGAGCCAATGAGCTTTCGATTATTTGACATACATTATATAAAAATGTTGGTGTTGCTATACCAAAGAAGAATGTAGAACCCCTAATAAGAGTTTATTTTACTGGATTCACTGTTTCTCTATAAGTCGTTATTCTTATTTTATCATAGATTCGATTCCCAGCAATGCAGACATTTGAATGATGAGTTTTTTTCTCAATCCGGTCTGGGTGTTAGTGTTCTTATCATGTACGTGTCACCAGTGTCTAAAGGAATCTAACTGTGAGGCTATTCGTGATGCTATCATTCTATAAAATAAATATTTGGTATGTTTTTTGGCGGTAAAAACATGTTATATTTTCGTTTACGTTACTTTAAAATGAGTATAGTAACGCCATCTATTATGCCATCTAAACGTATATTTGGTACATTATTTGAACTGGTAGGTTTTGAAGGCAATTCAGTCAGACCATATTATTAAGACGAAAAAATTTTCAAACCTGATTTTCCTTTTAATTCTACATAATCATATAATCGACCAATTCCGCTATAAATATCAACACGAATTTGATACGAATCGCTGAATACATTGTCTTTTTAAGTAAAGTTTGGATTTCACTAGAAATAAGAATTCTTGTCCTTCTCGTGTACAAAGTACAAAATAATAATAACGCTTGAATTAACTTAAAAGGAACGGGTCAAAATAAATTTAAAAATTATTTACAATATTAAAAAATGTTTTTAATTGTTGGTTTTATTGTATTAATGATGTTGAACATACATTTGCATAGATATTGATAGTTATTACTATACAATTGATTTCTTTTTGCTTATTGCAGCTGACCTCATATTTTAAAATATTAAAAAATAAATACTACATTATGGTAGAAGATTATAATATTATAAAAGATTAGCTTTTGAAAGACATTAAACCTTACAATCAATTATTTTAATTATAATCGACATACGGTTTTGTGATTCATAAGCAATGATTTTTTAATACTACATTCAATAATGCTAGTTATGCCTCAATAACATTTATGGCGTGTTTAATCCATTTTCATCAGTATAGCCTTGTTTTGAAATTGAATTATGCATATCATTATTTAACATGTGTCCAACAGCTCTTTATTTAACGTTATAACTTAAAAATTTATGTTATCGATTACAAATATCGATACTTTATTGTCGACAACACTGTTGATTAAATTTTAGTGTTGTAACACGACGAACGGCTTATTATTTAAATATTTGAGATAATGAACGATAAAGTACCTAATATTTACATTTTGCAACAATATCTTACATATCTAATTCAAATAAAGGTTGTTATAAAATTGTTGTATATTACTTTTAAACATATCATAATGATCATGCTCAATTACCAGTTAATTGCGAGTCTTCCAAAAAATGAAAATTATGAATTGTTTATTGTTATGTTGAGCTTCACGGTACAGCTATGCCTTTTACATGGTCCTGAGTTCGATTCCCAGAGGGGTAGTTATGTAATGGTTGATATGATAACTATTATTAATTATTCAAATTAAGGTTTTAGTCTTGTTGCCTTCTTGCGATAAAATTTACCTAATAAACACAATTGAAGCAGTATAGATTATTTCCTTATATCTGATTTCTACCAAATCTATGTAAATGTATGGTATTATAAATAATTATAATTGTGTGTGGTTTGTTATACGGGTGTATAATAGGACGAAAAATATTAATAAATTACGCTAGATTAGTTAGTGGGGCCGCCCGATAGAAGAGACCTCGATTAAATTTTAATACTAGGCAAATTAACACCAAATAATTTAATATTAAAAGTACTATAGTTACTAATAACTAGTTCGGTTTTATATGAAGCTAATAGACATTAGTGAACTTTAAATATACGTGTTAGAAGAAATATTTATTTATTTAAATTAAGCAATATTTTTGAAATAACGATTGTTCAGCACGTTATAATATATACTTTAAATAACGTAACCAAATAGCAGTAACGTAACGTTGTTATTCGCAACGGTAACGGAAATCGCCTTAATAGGTCTCAACGTCCCAATATGAAAATACGTTCAAATTTTAACGTGGTGTCAGTACAGCTTTATAGCCGTTTTATAATAAGATTATTGAAAATATATCCCATCTATTTACAAGTGCGTAACAAAAATAGAAATAACAAATAATAGACTCGATATCTTAATTATCCTCCTGTGTAAATTCAATTGGTTCTGTTTACCAATTAAATTGGCGAAATTTGTCTACTGATTTTTTTAACACGCCCTTCTGCTATTTGCCTGTTTACTTATAATTCATTATTTTATTTAATATTCCACTGAAAGTTTCGACATTCATTTAGAGTTTCATTTTCATGTATTTTTAAGTATACTCTAGTTATAACCATATATCATTATGAATAGTGATAATGTATTATACAAAATACCATGTATATAGTTAAAAAGATTAGCTTACGATTGTATAATAGTTATATTTCCTACCGGAACCGTGTAACGCTTAGCACAGCTAGTTATGTTACAAAATTATTAATTAAACATTTATAAAAGTTGAATATAGTGGTAAAAATGAATATTTTTGGTCGAGAATTTTGTCTGGATTGGGTTATGAATTTGACAGTAAATTTGACGTGTAAAAGCGAGGTTTACAATGAATTATTGATAAGTATTGGAAGAGTTTCGGGTTGTTCACAAGACTTGAAAATGAGTATCGTTCAACTCATCCATTGCATGTGAAACCTTTTAAAGGAACTTTAAGGTTATGCTCTAGAAGGTTCTAGCATGACACAGCACTGTAGTTGGGCTTCCACCCAGCTTTAGAACTTTGGAATGCTCCAAATAATCCGAAAACAAACTCCATTTAAAATAGCTGTCACTTTGTATACATTTCTTTTGTTATATTCAACGTTCCTTCAAACACTAGTAGTTACAGCTATTTTGAATTTAAATTATACCTAGAAATGTTATAACGACGCTGTTGATAATACTTAAAATTTAACGTTTTACCTAAATCGCTTTAATTTACACTATAAATAGAACATTAAGAATGCAATGTAGTGTTGGAATATATTTTCCATTTATATCGAGTGAGTGATCTATTGAGTGTCATTAATTACCTCGTTAATGTAAATATATTGTAAAAATATATTTCAACACATTTGTTACTATTATAACTACTTCCTTCACTTTCTAATTACTTGCATATCACGCATAGAGAGGATTTTAGCTGTTCTCAGGTTACATAATAGTCAATTAGATTTTTAACACATCTACACAGCTAAGCTCAGTTGTACGCCCGCGCGGACCACCGTGGGCACCTGGGCCCAGCGCTCAGTTCTCAAGCATGTACCTATTATTACAATTTAACTATTTTGATGGTGAAAAACATTTCAATAACGAATACAATTTTGTCAGACTTACATAGATGGCAGAATTACTGACACCAATCACGTAATAACATGATGTTTGATTTATTAGTCTGTTGGGGAGTTGTCGTTTCCAAAGTTATTTGTAATATATTTGAGGCAATGTCAGCACCAGCATACAACCTCAACGAATTTCTATATTATTTGAGGTCTGGTGTGGGTTTACAATGTCTGCAGTGACTACTTAACATCATTACGCTCAAATATAATGGTGTATTGAAATGTTTTTGACTTTGTTTCTATAATTCTTGCACTTGTTCTGTTTACACTAACCAGCTGTTAGCTTTGCAAGTTAAATCTTAAAATAAGACCACCAGTTGAGTCGACGGTGTTTGGCTGGGAGTTTGGAGACGACGATCTACCTGACATAACATTCATAATAAGATATAAGATAATCTTTACTAAGATAAACATATCTACATATTAACATCTCAAGACTGTCTGACCACTATTTTACTGTGCCGACTTTTCAAAAAACTGTTCACATGTCTCCAAAATCCCAGACTTGAACACACTGTGGCCTGTCTGTCAGATTTTCTCATGTAATTCGATGGTCCATAACGATGGCCGCAATTTTAAGAGAATACCATATTATGTGATTTTTCTTAGATCTTATGAAATAGTGATTTTTTTTCTATAATGATTCTGAGAAATTTTACTTATTTGATTGAAGGAATTTGTGTTTTTGTAGCACTATTTATATGTAATGGCATTGTGCAAAATATACTCTATTATTTTTATTGTATTTTAAGGTACAAAAACTAATGTTTCTATAATAATTCTGTGAGCCTTCAATAACTAAATAGCTGTCATTAATGTGCTTAATTTAAATTTTAATTATTATTATGTTCGTTCAAAAATACTCTGATTCGATATAGAAAAAAATATCTGAAAAAGTATGGTTATTCCCCTAAAACATTCGGCCATCACTCGAAATATGTGCAGTTCTATTTCTAAGCTACCGTGTATCTTAATAACCTATAATTATGTTTAACGTTGTTTAATATGTTATTTGTATATCCTCCATGTATTTTTATGTAATATTTATATTATTTTATTCTAACATTATTGTTTCTAACTGAAAGATGCTTCCCGAGTCTAACTGAAATGAATAAAATCAAAAACGAAGTGTTCACTTTCTTACCTTGTATCTTTATATAGAATTCGCTTTCAAATATGTATAATGCTAATTCACCCATGTTGAAAGATATTTATGGTGCGAATAGGTTTTGTATAACACACAACAGATACATGTATTAAAACTAAATTATACTATGTATTATTATAGCTGTCTTGAGTTGGTGTTGTCTATAATAAGTTGCCGTTTTCCACTTTGAATTCACTTCGAAATTTCTAAGGATTCACTAATTTAACTATTTACAACTCAAAGTGCTCTCTCGCAAAGAACCTCTAGCCGAAAAATTAATTTAGATCACCAATCTTTGTCTCCGTCTACACTCACGAATAATAAAATGAATAATCAAACTAATTTGTAAATTAAACCAAAAATCGTAGCAATATACTATGATACAACGACATTATTATGAAAGACATTAGTTCACATTAGATGGGTGGATAGCAATACGAAATACGATAAACTTACGTGTTCAAATTAAAAACTGTCTAAATTAACGCTATTGGCAACATGGTAAAATTTTATATTTTTTCAAGTATTTAAATACATATTTTTATTGCAATTGAAAAGATTTTCGAGGTGGTATGGTTTATCACAAAAAATGCAAGTTACAAGGAATAATGACAGCAATTGAATTAGATTAATGTTAATGTTTGGTTGGTGTTTTAAGCGTTTTCAAAGCTTAGAACGGCTGGTCTTTCAAACAAAAGGGTCTTGACGTTTGTTTACTACAAATGGAGACGAATAGTCTCAATTCGAGTATTCAGCAATCCTTCTAAAGTTTACAAATTCTATATACCGACCCTACTAGAAGCGTTTACACGCACATTGTTTATCAAACAACTGATTGCCTTAACCCAAAGTTACATAACTTAAGCTAACAATAAGCCATAAAATGACATGATGTATAACAAAGCAATATAATATATTAATATTAGCAATATATCAAGAAGAACCTCATTTTGTATATTTAATTAGTAATGTTTGTTAGCTAGTGAAAGTGTTCAGAATTTATGAAAGAAATCTCATATTTGGTAAGCGACGCGTTTATTTAATACCTCACTTATTAGTGATATGAACTCGAAACTTTATTTCGTTTAATATCTAAATATAACGTTTATTTTACAAACGTTACCGTAAAACAACAATAAAAATAATGTTGTTATTTAAAGTACCTAACGTTGATGTGTCGTTATTATTATAACCGTATCGTTTTAAGATATCACTGTTATAACCCTAACAGTTACTAAAACGGATTACCGGTATTGCGTAACGATAACGATGCTATTTGAAGTAACATTGCTGTGCGTTATTCTTATAACGGTATCTATTTGAGATATTTTTGTTTAACGTAGACAGTTACTGCTAAATATGAGACTTTTTATCAAATTGAGTTATCCTTATTTAATTAAGTTTAGTTAAAAATAAGAACTGTGCATACATTATATCATAATAAATATACATAGAGAACTTTTAATAACAAAGTGATTTTTCAGAGACACGGTGAGTGAAATGTATAAATATTTTTACAAATAACAAAGGTTCTTGTTGACAGAGTACTTAACAGAGGAATTAAGAGAACAGTAAGTATAGATAGTATATAACATGGTTCATCTGAAAAGTATGAATCAAGTAATTAATGTCTTCTGTTATGGTTGTGTTGGGGTTGCCGGGAAAAATTAAGGCGCCTTTTCGTAGTAGCGTGTCCATTTACAATCTCGGAAAGAGGTTATTAGATCGTGGTAATTCGTGGACTGCAGTGACAAATTTAACAATTGTAAAAATCATAAATTAATGTTGTCTTAATTTTGTCGTGCCTGGGAATAAAAAATGATAAAAGCACTTTGTTATTAAACGTTAAAATGTTTTAAGTAAGGTACATACCCATACAACTGGCGGTGAATCGAAAAATTACAAAAAAATGCTATATCGCTGACAATAAAGATGGATCAGTATTATTTCTCGGTGTCTTCGTGTTTATTTATTTCTGTCTGTGTTACCTCAGCAAATAAAGAAATACTGAAATAAATATGGCAACAGCATTGAATTTAAATACCTATTATACATCCATTAAGGATGTATAATTTAATATTGTTGAACATTTCGAGACAATTTGTTTGAATATTAAAATGGAACATGACAATAAAACATTTTTATTGAGCCACAGAGTTAAGTTACATCTCTATAATATACGCAACGTAAGCCTTAAAATTTATCTGTATAATAAAAATGAATCGCTGTTCGTTCGTCTCGCTAAAACTGGAGAACGGCCGGACGATATGGCTCATTTTCGTATTGATAAATTCGCAAAATAATGCGATGAAAATAGAAGAAATTCCTATTTTTGGCAGAACGAAGTGTACCGGGACAGCTAGTTTAAATTAAAATGGAAGATATTTTAACACGTTAGATATCCAAAAACGTGATAAATAACGATTTTATCAATAACATAAATAACGATCTTATGGTTTTTAAATGTAGCTATAAAATGTCGTCTCCTTATTTTCGCAATAAAATTAGTTTTTTGAAGCATCAAACAATTGAATCAATAAAATTCAAAAAATTGAAACAAAGGATTTTTTTTTAATAAATTTAATTTATTGTTTTAGATAAAAGTTGTTAAAATTATTTGCTGAGGTAATGTCGGATAGTCAGATTTTCTTTTTCAAATATTAAAGTGCCATAAATATAGAGATATTGTTATTATATGTGTTTTATTTATTGCAATTCCTTACAGAGGATATAGACCTTAGTCCACCACGCTGGACTAGTGCGGGTTGCTGGACTTCACATGCCTTTGAGAACATTTTTTTTCTTAACTCAGGCATGCAGGTTTCCTCGCGATGTTTTCCTTCACCGTAACTGCAAGTGGTATTTAATTTTTATAAAGCGCACATATCTTTTTTACAAAGTCACTCTGGGATTCGAACCCGGACCTCGATTCTAGTCGAGTCGAATTCTAAGCCACTGGGCTATCACCGCTATAAAGATTACGCTATCGAAAATAAAAAGACGCATATATTAAAAAACAATAATTTATTAATTTAAACCATAATTATTGAATTTCATTTTAGCATAATCATATTTATTATTTGCATTGATGTCACAAAAATTACATTAACACATAACATTAAAATTCAGAAGTCACTTCAGGTACACTCAATCTTAAACTAATTTGTGATACATTTAAAATTCGTGATTTAACACGGAACAGACTCCCTTTAAAAGAAATAGTGGTTTAAACAATATCCCTTAGCACGAGGGGGGGAGGGGGAAGGGGGAGAGAGAGGGAAATGCCCCCTCACCCTGATACTACTCCCATTACAAGGTAACGCACAGTTCCGGAGAAAAAAAGCATTATAACCTAACTTAAAACTATGTCATTTTTAGGGGATGGGAAGGTCCCCCAAAAAAGGGGGGTAAGAAGGAGACCAAAAAAGAGATGCATCAATTTTTAATAATTGGATTTTTTTTTGGATTGGAAAGAAAACATAAAACGTCATACATCCTGTGATTTGAAGGTAGAGAGGAGAAAACGCCTACAATTCGGTTCTGGCGTTGTTTTAACTGTTCTAACCTAACCTAACCTAACCAATTCTTATCGTTACCCTATTTTCCACCTCTAGGTTCTAGTCTTTTTAGTCTAAAAATTGTTATTGATGAAGAAGCTGTCCCAGACTATGTTTTACGTTTCATTTCACTGTTCTTCATTTACAATTGACAGTTTTTAGCCTCGCGTCGCCATGCCAGCGCTAATTAGCGTTTTATTTACGTAATTTACCCGTTTCAGGTTATAATTATTTTTCGTTATTTTCTTGAAAACGGTGCATTACCTTGTAGTAAGAGTGGTAGCATTATAATCGTGGACTAAAGCTCTATCAACTACAATATGTTTTACCTCCAAATTCTTGCTAAGAGATACTAAGTCCAACCCTAAATAGTTTTAGATTTACACCAATAAAGAGTTAGAAGTAGAAAACTTCGGTAGCGTGTTTCAATGTACCTGTGGCTATCTTTTGATGAGTAGCGGAAGTTTCCAGACGTTAGAGAGTTTTGTCATCAAATGCATAAAGTCACCGGTTGTCCAAGTTCACTGTATCCTTTGCAGTTTCTCTTGTATACATCCTGTTAACAAAAATAGAGTATTACGGCCTATGTCAAAAAGCTTTTTATATGAATTCGTAAGTCATAAAAACACATAAAAAATTGGGAAAAATTTTTTTGCAAACAAATATTATGTAAATAAAGACTTTTCAATTTGAATTTCAAAAATCCCCGCGAAAACTCGGTCTCGGCCGTCTCGGATGGAAATGGAAAGTTATACTCCATTGTTTATTTACCCTGCTAATGACGTCACGCCGATAGCTTTCATGGCGTATAGCGTTTTTGACATTTGAAAAACAGATTAACAAACCTGAATTTTAAAATTGAAATAATAAATGTATACTACATTTTTTAGAACAGAAATCGCCATTTTTCACTTGCTTTTAACAAAATCTATCAATATTACATAATTTTGGATTTTTCCTTGCATGGTGCGAAATACCCTATTACAATGTGTGAGAAATTGCCTTTTGCCGGGGACACTGACGGCCGCATTCAGAGACGTCATGTAACGTAATGTTCATTAACAAACAAATAAAATCGTCTTTATTCGTATTGACATAAGTGTCATCTCTATTTAATACGGGTAATGTAGGGTGATAGCCCAGTGGCTTAGAATTCGCCCTCGAATCGAGGGGTCCGGGTTCGAATCCCAGTGGCACGCACCAATGACTGTGAAAAAGTTATGTGCGTTTGGTAAAATTAAATATCACCTGCTGTTACGGTGAAGGAAAACATCGTCTAGCTTTAAAATCTATATATATTTATACAATATAAAATAATCTATAATATAAAAATGAATCGCAAAATGTGTTGGTAAGCGCATAACTCAACAACGCCTGGACCAATTTGGCCAAATCTTTTTTTAAAATGTTCGTTGAAGTTCAAGGATGGTTTTTACGGCGAGAAAAATTAGAATTATTGCTGGAAAAACCCTAAAAATAGCCCTTTTCTTTTTCCTATACAAATGATTTGTAACTAAAACGTAGTCAATTTGAGCTTTATTGCTATGGTATAAAGTTCATATTAAATTACAAGCACTCACTGTTGTCTAAGCAATGTAGGTGTGTTCCTAACGTCAAAGATCATATCTATCAAAAGAATGTGCGTGTGTGCGTTGGAGCACAGAATACGTACATAGTTGGAGGAGTTTAATGTCGCGTTCCGAAACTCGCAACTACCTCAATATGGGTATCAAATGAAAGGGCTTGATTGGTAGAATAGAGGTCACTATGAAAAAAATGAAAATCCAAGATGGCCGCCGCCACAAAATGGCGGGTTACATATTTTTTCCGCACCTACCTCAATATGGGTATCAAATGAAAGGGCTTGATTAGTAAAATAGAGCTCACAATAAAAAAAATGAAAATTCAAAATGGCCGTCGCCACAAAATGGGGATAACATTTTTTCCGCAATTACCTCAATATGGGTATCAAATGAAAGGACTTGATTAGTAGAATAGAGCTCACTATAAAAAAATGAAAATCCAAGATAGCAGCCGCCACAAAACGGCGGATTAAATTTTTTCTCCGCAACTACCTCAATATGGGTATCAAATGAAAGGGCTTGATTGGTAGAATAGAGGTCATTATGAAAAAAATGAAAATCCAAGATGGCCGCCGCCACAAAATGGCGGGTTACATATTTTTTCCGCACCTACCTCAATATGGGTATCAAATGAAAGGGCTTGATTAGTAGAATAGAGTTCACTATAAAAAAATGAAAATCCAAGATTGCCGCCGCCACAAAATGACGGGTTACATATTTTTTTCCGCACCTACCTCAAAATGGGTATCAAATGAAAGGGCTTGATTGGTAGAATAGAGCTCACTATGAAAAAACAAAAACTCAAGATGGTCGCCGCCTCAAAATGGCAGGTTACATTTTTTTCTGCACCTAATTAATTAATTAATTGGCAGAGCGACGCCTGCCGGGTCAGCTAGTAATAAAATAAAATCGTAGAAAAGTAAAATTATTTTTTTATAAAGCGCACATAACTTTTTTCATTCAAGAAGGTCATTGGTGTATGCCACTGGGATTCGAACCCGGATCCCTCGATTCGAGGTCGAATTCTAAGCCACTGGGCTATCTGTTACTTCTGTTATTCATACGTTTGCTTAAATCCTTATCCAAACATTGTTCGTTGTAACTAACGTGTTAAAGTTGTTTGGTTTTCGCGATGGACTTGGTGGTGGAAAGTTGACTGTGTTTCAAAAAAGCTTTTGATATTAGTCAAATTAATTGGCAGAGTAGCAGGCATGTAGCGGTGATAGCCCAGTGGCTTAGAATTCGACCTCAAATCGAGGGGTCCGGGTTCGAATCCCAGTGGCACGCACCAATGACTTTGTAAAAAAAGTTATGTGCGCTTTATAAAATTAAAATTAAATATCACCTGCTGTTACGGTGAAGGAAAACATCGTGAGGAAACCTGCATGCCTGAGAGTTCACAAAAAAAATGTTCTCAAAGGTAAGTCCACCAACCCGCAGTAGGCCAGCGTGGTGGACGTCGGCCTACATCCCTCTCATTACGAGAAGGAGACCCGACCCTGTAGAGTCATTAATGGGTTACTGGCAATTGGCAGAGCGAAGCCTGCCGGTCAGCTAGTATTATATAAATATATATAGATTTTAAAGCTAGATAGTTAACTTCCAATCGGACGAAGTCGCGGGCACAGCTAGTAAATGAACAAATCCAATTCTTACTCAGTTCGTCACCCAGCGGGCACTTCTTCATGTGTTCCGCGATGATCACCCGTAACACCGCCTTCTCGGAGACGAGTCTCTCGTTCAGTTCCCGGAGCTGACGGTTCTCTTCGCTCTGTTTCCGCATCGACTCTTTTAACCTCTCTCTGGAAGGGAGAACCGTCGCTAGAAACGTCTAGATGTCCTAGATTCTGGGACGAATGTTTGCGTGAAGGGAGATCTCCCGCCAGGCGAGGCGATTATTGAATGATGTCTGGATGACGTCATCATTGATACGAGTTCTGTATATATGCCAGCGATGTAGAAAACTTCGATAGTGTGATTCAGGGTACCACAGTGAAGAGATGGCGCCACGCGATCCTGAATCACGCTATCGAAGTTTTCTACATCGCTGGCATATATACAAAACTCCGATGTGACGTAATCGACGGCCGATACCCAGGCATCATCACCTCGCCTGCTGGGAGATCTCACTTTGCCAAATCTCAGCTATAAACTCAAAAGGTGTTCTTAGTAATTAAGAAGCAAACGGGCATACAATTACAGGCCACCTGATGTCCAGTGGTCCCTGCAGCCCATGGACGCCCGCATCCGACCTCAAATAGAGACATCCTATCTGTGGTTGTAAGCGGGTGCTTCGCTACTCATGAGGACTGAAATGTTCGCCTCAAATAAAGCATCCCCGGCAACCACACCTCCCCCCTCCCCAGCCGCAACACGACACATGAAGAACATGCTGCTTCACGACGGGCTAAGATGCTGGCGGTACGGTACCTCCCCGGACGACCTAATACAGCTCTAACACCTTCGGAGGTAAAGAGGAGATCTCCCGCCAGGCGACGTCACTGCCTGGGGACCGCAGTCCGAATGTTGACTGCGGACCGTTTGTGTATATGCACAGATTCTATGGAACTTTGATAGCGCGTTCGAGGATACGTGTTCCGATTGGCCAGTTCGGTGTGACGCGTGTGACGTGTTCTGTTGTTGACTACACTCGCTGCTTGCGTCACGCGTGGTCAGCGTTTCATGTGAGGCGCGCGCTCATATCACTGTACGCATCGCGCCGCCACACACCTAACCTAACCATACCTATATCTAATATATTGTATCAGGCGTTACTTTGCGGAAATCCATTGTTATTTAAGTTGTATTTATATTTGTTTGCAACAATCCGCACACGTGTAACTTGTTTTGGTATGGACCCACCACCCTCCCTTATCTCTCTGAGTAGGTATATACCATCACAACTTATTCCAATAGTACACGACACGTGTTTCGCCCCAAAACGGAGCATCATCAGGTGATGTGGACTCTACAACGGTTGGTTGCTGAGTGAGGTCGCCGTTCGAGTGAGCTGCTTATATACCTTTTCTCCCTTTCATGACACATCGTCATAATGACACATCTCACTCGAACGGCGACCTCACTCAGCAACCAACCGTTGTAGAGTCCACATCACCTGATGATGCTCCGTTTTGGGGAATATCTATATCTTTTACCTATATCTTTTAGACGCGGCGCTCCGACTCTCCAACCCAGATATCTTCGGACCGGTCTTCTTCACCGTTTCATCATCAGCTATCACGATGCACTCATCACTACACCCCACAACGTCACCGTTCACCGTGCTATCCACACTGTCGCTTTGGTTCAACTTTTCGTTGTTCCCTTGTATTTTCCTTTTAACCCTTTTGAAATTTTTCGGCGGATTAAACGGTACTATCGGGATCTTTGGTACCGTTTGTAGGACAGGGTTGATTAACGTCACTGGTATAAGTGTCCCGGTTGTGATCGGTAGCATCGACGGAACTATTGCATTGACATTCTGCGTTTTTAATTTAGTCGCTTTATTTTTTATTGTCTTCTTCAGTTTCTCCTTTGTATCTTTCTGTATCGTTCTTTCGGTATCGTCGTCGACGCCTTTCATTCTGACCTGTCTACCGTTCGGTAGTTTGATTATTACTTCGTAGTCCTCTAAATTCTTTGGGTTTTCTGCACTTTTTTCAGCAGGGCTATTAGATTTGACGTTACTGTAATTTCTTTTCAACGTTCTAGCTTCTTTATCTTCAGTATTGCACTCAGACGTGAGGCTGTCGACTACATAATCGAGTGATTTCTGACTCATTATAGGTGGGATTTTCTCTGGAACTTGCAATCTTTTCTCACTTTTCTCTGTATCGGTGTACGTTATGAGAACCGGTCCGGGTGTTTTGACGACATTACTGTCTTTCCTTATTTCGACGTTGCTGTGATACTTGATTACATTCACTGAAGTTTCGTTCACGCCGTCTGTGTTCCTCGCTGTTTCTTGGTGACGCACGATGACGTCATCCGTGGTGGTCACTCTGTCCGTCGTGACGTCCTTGCCGACCACTCGGCTGATTGTGGTCACTTCGTTGGTCAGTTTTGATATCGTGGTCGTTTCGTACTCTTTGACTGCTCCCGATTCGTCGCTTGATGATCTGAGAACAAGAAAATTATAATAAATAAATCATAAATAACGCTTCACACTCAGCCCCACACTAGGATTCCCTGTGCCGTGGGTGCCATGGACACATACAAGATAACAACACAACACACCCAGACCAGAAACAGAAATTCAAATTCATCATTCCAATCTCTGCTCTGCTGGGAATCGAACCCAGGACCTTCCGCGCAGCGCACCGGTCTCTTAACCACTGCGCTGCTTGGGTCGTCAAAGTGGGTGGGAAAGAATGCTCAGAAGCATAGGAGTCTTTTGTACCACTTTTGGGCAATGAAGAATAAAGAACAAAATTAAAATCACCAAATTTCAGTTCAGTTTAACGGGTCAGCTGACTCACCGGCTGATAGTGATGTTCCTGTGGTTGTTGCTGGTGAAGAGGGCGCAGTCGCCGGCGTCGATCAGCGGGAACACCATGTGCGGCGTGTGCAGCCCGTCCTCGCCCGCCGGCGCCTCCGCCCCTTGGCCGCTATGCCTGTCAAAGTCAAAGGCAAAAGCTTTTATTCATTATCAGGTACAATTTGTGCACACTTAATGAACGTCACACATTTAAATAATAACGCTTTAAAATAACGCTTCACACTCACATCCCCACACTAGGATTCCATGTGCCGTGGGTGCCATGGACACACACAAGACGAGAACACAATAGGGTATTTCGCACCATGCAAGGAAAAATCCAAAATTATGTAATATTGATAGATTTTGTTAGAAGCAAGTGAAAAATGGTGATTTCTGTTCTAAAAAATGTAGTATACATTTATTATTTCAATTTTAAAATTCAGGTTTGTTAATCTGTTTTTCAAATGTCAAAAATGCTATACGCCATGAAAGCTATCGGCGTGACGTCATTAGCAGTGTAAATAAACAATGGAGTATAACTTTCTTCCTTTACTGAGATGTATTGATTTGTTTACACTGCGAGTGACGTCACAAGCATGGCGGCAGCGCCGAGACGGCCGAGACCGTGTTTTCGCGGGGATTTTTGAAATTTAAATTGAAAAGTCTTTTTTTACATAATATTGGTTTGCAAAAATTTTTTTTCCAATTTTTTATGGGCTTTTATGACTTACGAATTCATATCAAAAGCTTTTAGGCCGAAATACCCTATTTAGCCTCTAGCCATTTTCTGAAGTGGAATATGCTATGCTCTATGTCTCCCTCTGTTGTGGGGGCTGCTTATAAACGACTTGTATCACACTCACTTGATCTCCATGGCCCGCTTGAAGCCCTCGTCGAAGGGGTTGACATTCTGCAGGTCCTGGAACAGACCCACCTCCTCACAGTTCCTGATGAACCTCGTAGGAGTCGGGGTCTGGTCCGCTGCGAAGTTATTACGCTAGTCGTTTCACGCTAGTACATTTCACGCTAGTCGACCGACCGGCAGCGGTGATAGCCCAGTGGCTGAGAATTCGACCTCTTAATCGAGGGGTCCGGGTTCGAATCCCGGTGGCACGCACCAATGGCTTTGTAAAAAAGTTATGTGCGCTTTATAAAATTAAATATCACCCGCTGTTACGGTGAAGGAAAACATCGTGAGGAAACCTGCATGCCTGAGAGTTCAAAAAAAATGTTCTCAAAGGCATGTTCGTCCACCAACCCGCAGTGGTAGTGCGTGGTGGACGGCGGCCTACATCCTTCTCATTGTGAGAGGAGACCCGACCCTGTAGTGGGTCATTAATGGGTTTACTGACTGACCGACCGGCAGGTGACGCCCTACCCTTAACTTAGTTTAGACTGTCAATCCTAAGTACTTCTAATAAATGTGTTCTACAAAAGTGTAGTACATCATTATGTTACATATTAGTCAATAGTTCTCGCAGCTTATGCGATCTAATCTAAGGAATTAAAAGGGCACTATCTGAAATTGAGGGAGTTCTTTTAATATAAAATAAACACCCACACTCACACATACACACACAAAGACACACGCGCGCAGCACTCACTCTCTCTCTCACACACACACACACACACACATCCACTCTCACACACACGCACAAGGATATATACCAACCAGAAGTCTCACTGTAATAATTATTGTTATTATTAATACATGTTTTGTTTTTCCGTCTCCACCAATGTGAAATGTTAATAACCTGCCTGTATTACAATTAATTTTTTTTTACTTCTTATCTTATAACTTAAGTGCAAAATGTAGATGCGGCTGGCGACACGTACATCCCACATAACAACCACGGGATCACGGGAGCTGATGAAAATCAGCGCTACTCTCGACTTCAGTCCTGAGTTAGCACAAGCTGAGCTGCCTTAGTCTTTTGTCATTTGTAATACTAATAACTATTATGAATTTTATGCGAACGTTTAAATATAGCAATTAATGTTTTTCTATTCTATTCTATTCTTTTCTAAAGGGTAATTTTTCTTTACCTTGGTTTATATTATTGAAATTCTCGTAGGGTTCCCTAATATTTTTGAAAATCTAATATAGCCTCTGGTACTCAGATTGAAATTAACTTTCTATTGGTGAAAGAATTTTTAAAATCATTCCAGTCGTTTCCGAGCCTATTCACAAACAAACAAACAGAAAATTAAATATTTCCTCTTTATAATATTAGTGTGGAAGTATAGATTTGTCTGTAACACATTGACAACCCAGCGCTGGTGTCTGTCTCCAAAGGATAAAGACAAGAAAAGAAAATAATGTGTGTATTGTTGACTGTTACATGAGGAAAATGTTACAAAATTTATAATAAGTTTAGAACAGTCTACCCTATGCGGGCATAATGTCTATGTGTCTTAAATAAATAAATAATAAATAAATAAATAACGCCTCACACTCACAGCCCCACACTAGGATTCCCTGTGTCGTGGGCGCCATGGACACACACGAGACAACAACACAACACACCCAGACCAGAAACAGACATTCAAATTCATCATTCGAACCTCTGCTCTGCTGGAAATCAACCCAGGACCCTTCGCATAGCGCACCGGTGTCTTAACCACTGCTCCACTCGGGTCGTGATAACGACAAGAAAAGAAAAGTAAGCGTTTGTATGTTTTCCTACACCGTAACAGCAGGTGATATTTAATTTTACAAAGGGTACATAATTTTTTTATGGATTTGAGGTCGAATTCTAAGTCACTGGGCTATCACCGCTTAAATAAGAGCTTACAAAGATAAATTATTATTTTTTTTATTATTATAAGCCTTCTTCAAGATACATATTTCTATCAGTTAGGTTCTTCAGTTGTATGTGTGCTTTCCTGCAGCAAAGGCCTCCTCCAAACGGCTCCACCTTTCTCGGTCTCTGGCCAGCGACGTCCAAGCATAAAAGCTTGTAAAAACCACTCACCAACAAACACAGCCTTCTGCTCAATACCGAGTTGTAACACCATGTCATGTTTCTTTGTGTGCACGTGTAGGTGGTCCTCATTGGTGAAGGTCATGCCACAGTCTGGTAGACTGCATGCAAAGGGCTTCTCAGGCTCCATGGCAGTAACTGCAATATTGATAATTAGCGGTCATCCATAAATTACGTCACGCGTTAATGGGAGGATGTGACAAGCTTTGTGACGTCACATTTTAAAATTTGAAATCCATAATGCGAATTTCATGAGTGAATAAATAACTTTAAAAATGTACTAACTTGACCTTTATTTATGAATAATTTAGCACTCTCGCTATGAGACTATCAATGAAAAAATAAATATAAGTTTTTTTTTATTATTTTTAAACACATGCATCAATTTTAAATATGTGTGACGTCACATCAGGGGGGAAGGGGTTCTGAAAATGTGACAACCTGTGACAAGGATGGGGTGGGGTTAAAACGTCCTAAAAATCGTGTGATGTCATTTATGGATGGGCCCTTACATTAGGTATCTTTTATTGGTGCAAGGGAAGGCACTCAAGGCAAGTATTAGTCACAACTGGTTACATTTTTCCTTAAAGCAAAACTAACGTTTTTTTTCTCGTATTTTCATATTGCGGTATTGGAATTTTGCGTCCCATCAAGGTAGGATTGGACGTTTCCTGTATAGCGGATTTAAGAGCCGAGAATTTCCAGAAAACAGTATATAAAACATCACATAAAAGGATAAATTTTGGTTGTAAGGAATCAAAACTTACTTTTTCATTAAAAGAATTTTATTTATGAAGCTGTACGATAATCCACTGTAGTATGGTAGAACGTGGTAACACATATATTGATATTTTACATATTTTTTGTGCATTTCAACGTTGCACGTAGCAACTTTAATATTATTGAATGCATTGTCACATAAACACCCACTTAACACAAAAATGTTTTTAATTATTTACTGGCTGGTATTTTGTTTGCTGAAGCACAAAAACTTGCTATAAACTCTAAAATTAATGTCTATGTTAACATTCAAATATAATTGAAATTTAAATAACATAAAATGAATAAATAAAAATCAAAATTCTTAGTATCACCGATTAACCAGCTTTTGTTATTTATTATTGACGTTAATGACGTTTGAGACAGTTTGAGATTGAGACGTTTGAGTTCGACAGATTTTCTGCCATCTTCTGTCAATCATGTGACATCATTTATTTTACAGATAACAAATGACTAGCATAAGATGCGTTCATTTTATAAAAAATAAAGTGTTCGGCTTTACATCAAATTTTCTACTTAGGAACTGAACCTAGAGCCAACTACATAGTGCACTGTCGCATTAACCACTACGCTGTGGATATGGTCGGCTTTATAGTATCAAATTCAAGCAACCTAATCTGCTTTGCACACATGACAAAACTTTTAGGTGTGTACATACATAATGTATTTTTAGAACATTATAATGTTTTAATTATGTGGCAATTAATTTTTATTGCTTCATTTTAATTATACAACAGCTATTTACATAACTTAGAACAAAAAAAAGAATAGAATAAAAATAAATAAAAATAAAATTTTATAAATAAAATAATGAGTCCAAACCACTGTCCTGCTTCAGGGTACCCAAGATGCTGGCTGCATAGGCTCCCCCTTTAGATAGCAATAGTTATCCTTTGTCCAAAGAAGGATCCAGCTCTTGGGTCCCCATTAAGTCCAGTAACGTGATTTAATCGAAAAGATAAGTCTTTATTAATTTGACTATTTTTATATAATATTTTTATGTTTTTGGGAAGAAATAAATTCAGCATACACTTCGAAAATATTTATTAGATATCATTATAAAGTTCACAAGACAATAATTAACTCTGATAACAAGAATAAATAATAACAATTTAAATACAATCTGTATTGGTTTAGTTGTCTAAAAGTAAAACTAAAAGTATTGTTTAACTTGTAAAAGTAAAATAACAATCAAGCTAATAATCGCTAACATTAAGACAAATTGAAAGGTATTTTTGGTTCAGATGCGCTTTTTACGCCACTAGTGAAATAAGACGTATATCTTTCGGGTGTGTAGCCGTGAATTTTAATTGAATGTGGCTGGTAAGCGTTGTTCTCTGGCAGAGTTACTCTATCAAATAACGGGTAAATAGTGGATCTCTTCTTGCGGGGAGAGTCTTGTAGCTGCTGGTTGGGGTAGGGATCCACGTATCGACGGCCGCTAATTTCGTTGCCATCCGCTGTCGGGAATATCGTTGGCTGGATTAATAAAATTTTTAGTAAATAAATCATTTCTAAATCTATTTTACTTCAACGTGCGAATAGAAATAGAATATTCAAAAAATAAAAAGGTTTTTTTTACAAAAGTTGTAAAATGGAATAGCCATAATAGATTTTCTCAAAATTTTACTGGCTCACATTGACTTGATATAAGAATTCATTGATTTGTACAGTTAATAAATCACCGAGAGGGCAGATTGACTGTGTAAACTGGGCACTTGGGCAGTTATGATCATAGTTGATGTACACTCTACAATAAAGGGCGGTTATTAGCGCTAGATGCTAACAAATTATGGTATAACCCTCGCAAATTGCTAATGTATTTGCTTCTGACGATGTCAATAGCGTTAATGTGATAAGTTTACCACATTAGCAATTTTACGGGCCATTCAACTCTTATTCATACGGACATCATCATCGATTACGATCACTGAACCCCTTGTACAATGATATAATGGATGATGATATCTTACTTTGCTTGCCTGCGCCGCGGTTGTAGATGCCAGGGGCTGCTTGACTCTGGGGATCATTTCCTATCGTGTTTTGCTGGATGCCAGGCATTCCGACGATACCCGGGTTGGGATCGTTCTGCTGTCCTTTCCAAGGCCTAAAAATAATTGGTTTTAAGACTCTTTTAACCTTTTACATCTTAAAATTGTGACAATTCCTTTTTTCATCCCTTCGCAGTGCACTACTGGACATAGGCCGCCCTTAATCCACGCCATTCCCGTCCAGTTCTGGGATTTTTTCATAGAACGGTGTGCAGCTGTCTTCTTCAGGTCATCAGTGTAACAATTACGATAGTTAATGTTATTATATATTTTGCTTAAATTATTAATACTAAACATAATTTATCGCAAATTCATTATCAGGTTACGTTTACACTACCTAAATACACTTTTATCATGATTTCGAGCGTCGTGATTGGCCAATTCACGATTCGCTCCGCTCCACTCCGCCCAGTTTCGTGCCAGTGGAAACCCACCCTTAGCTTGTCTACAATTCACGTATATGGTAGATGTTTTAAAGTTATTTAAAGGATAAAACTTACTTATCAGGGAAAAGTTCGCCAGGCTGGCCACGAGTCTGAACAATCCTTTCTCCGTTGATTTCCACAACGCACCTTAGTCTGGCACAGCAGGTTGGGAACTCTGGAATTTAAGAAAAATAGTTAATAATATTCATATCATGACTAAAGAATTACAGTTTGTCCGCTGCGACTTGTCTGCGACTTGAGCTCTTGAATAAGGGCCGCAGATAAGTTCAACACAGGTACTAGTAGGGCTACCCATAGGGCTCAAACAAACGTCAGTTGAGCCGAGACTATATCAGACAATACTCAAGATACTTCTTTTTTCCTTTTTTCAACACTTACCAACATTTTCATCTTCAATATATTCATGGCATTCTAAAGCGTTCTCGGGTATCTTTGGTTTTCGGCAACTAAAAATTATTAATAATTATTAATAAGAAATTGTAAAAAAAAAATAACAAGGATTAAAACCAACCAATTAAAAGTCTTACCCAACGGCAGCTATGAAGTACTTTCCGTCGCGTATTTCACAACGGTAGCGATGGCAAGTGTAGTGGTCAGACCACTCCTGCCACGGTTGGTAGCCCTTCCTGGAGTACTTATCCACGCAAGCTTGGTCTGTAACAGATTTATACACAACTAGCTGACCCAGCAGGCACCACTCTACCATTATCCTATTACTATTATGAAGGTTAGGTTCGTAAGGAAATTTTTTCAGGATGGCTGGATGGATTTTTGTTACTCTTACACGCAATAATGGCTGAACAAATGTTGATGAAATTTGGTATGCACATAGCTTATAACCTGCATTAATATATTATAGAATGTTTTATTCCACTCTGGGCCAAATTCTAAAACCCACGTGAAGACACGTCAAGGACCAAGTCGTTATATTTTGTCCAGCTTTTTTCTAGGAGTACAATAATATGCAAGAATTAAATATAATCTAGATCTAAGCGTACGAACGAAGGAATTGACTTAATTATTTTATAATGTAGAGATAGAAGATAAAAAATTATAATTTTTTGCTCTTAATATTTTAACAAAACTTATCCACAGTAGCAAAATTTAATGTTTTTATAATTTTTTGCATAATCGAATACTTACAACTGACATCTTCTGCAGTAATGGACGGCTTAGTCGTTGTGAATAATAAAATAACAGAGAATAGAACTGGATACATAACCATTTTAACGCTTGCAAACATACAGTATAATATTGGTATACTCGGTCAAACCCCCTTACTTCACTGAAACAAAATGCTCGCTTTCACGGTAGAAATACATTTTTGCGATCGATATTTAGAAAACAAAGGCAATTTTTGTTTGGAATATGATTGAAATGTTTTGGGAATCATTCGCCCATCCGCTAGAATTTTCAACAAACTTAATCTTTGCAATTTCATTTACAAGTGTGCTTATTGACCCGTTTTATTTTTTTCCTCTGAAATTGCACATTTTGAAATTGAAATATTCATATTTTATAATATTTTAACAGTAGTTCGAAAAAAAGGGAACCTGAAAAATTTCTACTCGGTTTTTAACTAATTTTAACGTTTACGATTCTCATAAAAGTAAATTTGGTGTGAGTATAAATTTATGTTATAATAATAGGGAGTTATAATATTAGGTATATGATTTGCTTATGTTATAATATTAAGTACTTATATGATTTGCTCGTACTCCGTATTGATAGGCATTAAAGTTGGGATCAATACAACAAAATTTCTTAATGAATGAAGGTCGTACGTTGCTGCGTTTTTTTTCTACAGGGCTTCAAATCTGTAAAAAAAATTGCTACTAAATAATTTTGCTCGTGTCTGCTTACAGGTGGTTTCAAAGTCTTAAGGCATAGTACAAACAGGGTACTTTGAATCGCACGTTTTGCTAACGCACATTTCGATTTTCAATTTAGTTGTTTCGATTAAAATTTTGTAAACATAAATCTGTTAATTGAATGCTTCACCCAAGCGTTGAATTAAAAAAAAATCAAATGGTCTGCTTTTGGAATATCAATGACCTGGGTGTCTGCCTCATTCTTTTTTCTTTCTTTTATAAGTAACATTAACAACAGTCAAAGAGGCAGACACGAGCAAATGATATAGCACAGTTTTTTTGACGACATTTTTGAAGCGCTATTAATTAAAAACGCAGCGCTGCGATGGTGGCAGACTATTTTTCTGCGATCGTTCACGGGATTTTTAAACGAACACTGCAGGTCTGCCAAGCGTGAAAATCATACATTTTTTATAACATAAAAAAATCTTTAAAAATTCATAACTTCAAAAATCAGAGTCCTAGAGCCTAGTCCCAGTCCTAGTCCTAGGCCTTTTTGATTTTCTTCTTTTTGACAAGGTTTATAAACGTCAGCCTTAGAGGCAGACACGAGCAAATGATATACGTAGAATAGCTGTACTTTTTAACATTTTTAAGGGGCTGTCAATTGACAACGCAGCGCTACCATGGTGGCAGACGCGGTCCTTAATATTTCTTATCGTATAATTATCGCTATTATTATAAAGTCTGCCACACGAGCCGATCATATAGATTTTTTGCTCGCCAGCTCCCTATCTAACATACAAAGGAAAATATAGTGGTGTAAGACAAAGGGAAATCGAATAACTTTACAAAATTGCAGGTATCTAATTTTTTTGGAATAAGAACCGGGATTAATTGTTTAATCGATTATAGTTAAATAAATCCACTGGTAGTTCATTTACTGTTTATACACACTATGCACGGGTAAAATTCTTCTAAACACCTAAATGTTCTTGCAATAAAGCAATGACTACATTTCAGCACTCTTGAATAAATTAAAATTATAATGTACAACATAATTATTATTGTGCATAATGTATAACTACTGTATTTCAAATATTAATTTCAAAACCTATGATTATAGCTTACACCCGTCTTAGGAGCAAAAAACACCACTTTTGAATGAAGTATAAGGCAATAAGCAAATGCATAAGTGGTCATGAAAAGTAAATTTCAGCAACAAAAGAGCATTCATTGCAATTTTCTTGGAAAGATATTACCATTGTTTCCTTTAGCTTTGATTACTTACATTACATTCTCGGATTTGTGTTGTGTGCCAAGGGATCTTAAGTGAACGCAGCTATTGATGGTTTTTGTAGCTGTGGTCGAGAGTTTCATACAATGTTTCTAATTACATGTATCTTCCTAATTTATAGGCTAAACTTGCAAAATCCTTCTAATTTAATTTACACACTTGAAATATAACATCACCAGTAAAAAGCAGCTTCAGTGAAATTATTTTGTAAAAGTTATGATTGTAGAAATTGCGTATATTCAAATAATAATAGTACCATCGAATAACCAAAAAGTTCATAATAGTAATTATGTGAATAATACTATAATTATTGTGGGTGTGGCGTGTTTGATTTAGTGGATTCTATCAAAGCAGGGTAAAATTTGAATTAGAAATGGTAACACCGCCTGTGCCTTGATTTTTTTAAATTCAATTCAAAAAGACGACAGACACATGACTTCAGATGAGAGAAGAAAGACAGTATGCGTCAGATTGGCGCGTCCGTCATACTTTGTATTATAGATTTGTTTAGAGAATTTAAAATTAATAAATCTAAATTTATGAGTGTTTCAGAGTTTAGTTTCGTAATTATAAGATTTCACAGTGAAATTAGTTGTTACAAATGACGTAAGTTTTATTACATTATTTTTTCTAGCTTAAGCAAACGAAATATTTTTCGTAAAGATTATTATTTAGGTGTCGAATTTACTTGATTTTGCTTACTTTTCATTATAAAACGTTAGTTATACATGCAAATCAGCATTTTTATATAGTGGTGAGTTGGGCGCTTCAAATTTTCTAAAACAGTAATTTAGTAGGTAGAAATTGATTTTTATGGCAATTGACACGAACGAACGAAATGCATTACAATTAAAACCGTCAGAGATTCGCATGCGATTTTGTAATAAAGGCTTTCTTGATGATTCAAATTCAAAAGCTCTTATTCATTATTAGGTACAATTTGTGCAAACTTAATGAACGTCATACATTTAACATTATACAAGCATCCGCTTTGATCGCCCTCTGGCAAAACAGGAGAAAAAGCCGGCGGAAAAAAACTCCCAGCACTCTTTTAAAATAAGTATGAATTATTACAAGGTGCAGTATGACTAGGCCCAATAAAGGAACACAATGTGACAGCTATCGTGTGTGTCAATATCACCCAATCTCTTACGGGTCTGCTGGAAGAGATTCCTTAATGGAATAAGTAGTGCCCTTGTACATGTTTATCTTGTTATTATTGCTTCTGCCTGTGCTTGTGGGTACATAAATAAATTAAAAAAAAGAATTGTCATTTCTGTGGTCATCACTTTTCTCATTAATAGATGCGCTTTGTTCAATTTCCATATTTTAAACACTCTCCCTCCGTCTTACGAATTTTCGGTCAGGCCATGTGTCCTGATACAAGTTTAACATTTCTTACCCATACAAAAAAATGTGCAGTGTAGCTAAAGAAGTTTTCACTTCAAAAACGGTTTCTGTGATATGTCTTAACATTTAATATCATAAAAAGTTTCTTGAGCAACTATTATGATATTATATGTGCCTGGGAATGTAATATAATGGTGAGATATAATGTAAAATCTGGTGAAATTGAAAGGTATTTGTGAATTTTTAAGCAAAGATAGGTTGTGAAATGTACCTATTGTTTTCGTGGTTTTACTCATGTGAAATAATTATATTAATTACATTGAATTTATCGTCCATTTTTATTCTCTTGTCATATTTGGTAAACAATCTTAGCATGTCCTTTTATTTTAATTTGCAATTAAAAAATAATGCAGACACAAAATTATAAAAATTTAAAAACAAATCATCATTTAATACAGAAACAGATTTCTAGAAACTATAATTTATTTATTTTTTCAATAAAAAGTAGTGTCAAGATTGTTTTCCAAATTTGACAAGAGCAAAAATATGGACTGTACTTATAAAAATCTTTAAAAAAGCGTTAATAATGAAACGTTGAATGATATTCATTTAAAGCTTCATTATGAATATTAGTCATTCTCATATTATCGTACTTATATTATAATGTTGTAATACCAGATGTGCAGTCATCGTTGTTTTTTATTTAATCACTAACCAGTTGTGTTATCCTTGTGTGAATTCGAATTTAATTTTGTTGCGTTTATTTTTGTTAGTGCTCAATGTTCTAGAAAGGATTTCATTCGAACTTTATTTTTCTGTGTTTATTTTTGTTGTTGATATTTAAATAATTGACGACCTGAGTGGTGCAGTGGTTACGACACTGGTGCGCTGCGCAGAGGGTCCTGGGTTCGATTCCCAGCAGTGCATAGATTTGAATGATGAGTTTAAATGTCTGTTTCTGATCTGGGTGCGTTGCGTTCTTGTCTTGTGTGTGTCCATGGCATATTGCATCTCCATAAATAACCAAATATGTTCTTTCAGTAGCTTCACGACCCCTCGGGTGAGCGAGGACGACCTTCTGAGCTCCCAGTCATCGGACGAGAAGATGGACACCGGTTCAGAGTCCATCAGATCCCAAGGCACCCCCAACTCGGTCCTGTCAGACGAAGAGGCAGATCTCAGACACCAAGACCCAGGGGTCCTACGGTTGTCAGCTCCGGAGGACATAACCAAACTGAAATCCGATCTAAACAACAGTCTCATTGCAAAAATGTCGTCCCTAAACATACAGTCTCCGGTAGACAATAGACCGAGGAACATAGGGTTGCCGCGACTGAGTTCCACCCTCACGCTCACAACGAATCACCCCCTAATGGGGCTGGGGAGTCCGGACGGGAATTACCCGGACGTCGTTCCGAAGAAACCGAAGGCGGAAGACGAGAAAGATTCGAGCCTGTCCAGCATTGAGGAGTCGAGTCATATCAACGGGCATTCCCTGTACACCCCGGAGAAGAATACGTCGAAGAACAATCTGTACTTCACGGAGAACTTCGTGCCTCCCGATCAGGGGATGGGGGATGTTCTCTATCCGGACGTCGCGAGGATAGAACAGAAGGAGCGAAGGAAGATCGTCGCCAGGTTTATTGATACCCCGAAGATTTCCACTCCACAGCAGGTAAGTTTGGCAGGATATATACTATAATGCTATATATACTATAATATAAATAATACTATACTATAATATAAAAATGAGTCGCTGAATGTGTTGCTAAGCGCAAATCTCGGGAACGGTTGGACCGATTTTGCTTATTCTTTTTTTTAAATATTCCTTGAAGTACGAGGATGGTTCTTACGGAGAGAAAATTTGAAAACAATGTAAAGAAAATAATAAAAACAACAATTTCATTTTCCTATATAAACTGTTCTACCCACGTTCTACCTGTCAAACATCATTTCAGATTGAATACTTCATATGGCAATGTCATGCATTTAGAAACGTCAAGATTTTTCTTTTTGGATGCCACTTCTATTATGCAAACTGCAATGATATAATATACATATTTTATAATGGCAAAACAAAGTGTGCCGGGTCAACTAGTATACTATAATAATAACCAGAAGCTTTGAACCTGAGAGCAACGATTTTGAGCTCGGGTGGTAGATTACATCCTTGCGTACTAATGCCAGTAAATAATTAATTAAATTGAAAATTAAAAAAAACCCCGACACAATAACGACGATTTTCATTGAACATATTATTTTGTAATGTGCACGTGATGCGCTTTCATTTGAGACACCACTCGATTATATTTGCAGACATTCGGTTATTCTTCCCCACTTTCAGCCCCACAACTTTAAAACGACTCAACCGATTTTCATCAAACATGTCTAAGAACACGCGGCCGTAACTCACCTTTCATACAAAAAAAACTAAATTGAAATCGCTACATCCGTTCGCGAGCTACGGTTCCACGACATAATCACAGACAGACAGACACGAACTTATAACAAACTTATAACACCCTTTCTTTTGTGTAGGGGGTTAAAAATATTTATCGTTTTTGAGTTATGTAAGAAAAGCAGAAAACATAGTTATTTTTTTTATAAAATTAGTAAAAAAGGTTTTTTTACTGGGACTACCTATATTAGTCCAGTAAAATAACAGGCTGTAAACTGGAAATCAACGTTTTGTCTTGGTAAAAAACTTGTATCTTCATTAAAGTGTTGTAATAGTTGCCTCAAAAGTCACATAATGGTATGAGCGTTGTAAATCAGTGTTTCGCGATTATCTCAGATTCTGTAGCATCAATGATATTATATGACTATTTGACTAGACTATACTATGTAACTAACATAATTATGTAGTTTTTGAATTTTGGTTGTCTATAATAGGTATGATGACTAATTTTCAAAATCTCTTCTATGATATTCAGAAGTTTTTATTATGTCTAAAATATATCATATTTCTGTAGAAAATTAAGGTTTTTGTGCAATAAAAGTACATTTAAATTTTCAGTTTCAAAGTTATTCCAAAACGTTCGCCAGTGTCATGGCGTCTGTCATTACGTCACGGCTCAGTAAAAACTGGAGAGATCGCATATACGCCTATACGAAAAAAATGACGTTTACTGAGACGTGACGTAAATTGACGTAATTCGATTCGATGGGTGTTTAAGCTATCATGGCGGATTGTTGTATTTTGTAGATTTATTTTGACAAATAAATTATTAATCTCGACATTAATTAGAGAATAAATACATGTGTCAAAATCTTTGAATCTATTCATTAGATGAGATAAATATTTTAGCGATACTTGATTACTGTCACCATGCCTATTATGCGAATATCTTTCTGTACAGGCATCGGAATGGTCCGACTCTCCGCCTATGCGAACGCTACCCAACTTCGAGTTACCCATCGAGATGTCAAGTAACATAGCCCTACAGAATGTATGTATACTATTGTACCGATAATTTGCACGTTTATTTACAAAATTTTCTTTTTTATCTGATACGTAGTAATGATAAGTATCAAACAACACCGTTTCATCTCTGTGGGTCATTTTAGTCAAGAGAAAACGAAATTATCTTGTGGACACATGGAATTTTAATACAAAATTCAAATGGGTGCCATTTCAAAGGTCCCGACCCATATATTATGTTCTTCATTTGTCAATGAAGTTTGGTATATTTTTATCCCCTTAAATTATATCGCTAGTTCGCTCTTAAATTATCCAAACACTCTGTATATAATTTTTGTCAGTAACCCATTAATGAACCACTACAGGGTCGGTTCTTCACTCACAATGAACGGGATGTAGGCTTTAGTCCACCGCGCTGGCCTACTGCGGTTTGGTGGACTTCACATACCTATGAGAACATTATTTTTGTGAACTCTGCGGGTCTCTGCGGTTTGCAGGTTTCCTCACGAAGTTTTCCTTCACCGTATCAGCAGGTGATATTTAATTTTATAAAGCGCACATAACTTTACAAAGTCATTGGTGCGTGCCACTGGGATTCGAGCCCGGACCCCTCGATTCGAGGTCGAATTCCAAGCCACTGGGCTATCGCCGCTTATAAATAAACCTTTGGCACCCCCAGGATCTAGACTCCCCAGACGTGGTATCCTCGTCAACCCAGGAGGACAAGTCGGCGTACCAAGCGCTGCTGGACCCCTACACGGGGTCGGTGGCGCTCCGCCCCACGGCCCACGCCAGCCCGGCGCCGCGACGGCGGAAGGTGCAGCTGGTGAGGACTTTGAAAATTTGATTCTTCAAAATTTTTCAAATTTTTTTTTAAAAGTTTATTAGATTTTTCAAAAGCTTTCGGATTTATTGTAAAAATGATAGACTTCGCAAAATTTTTAATTATTTTGTAAAAATTGTAGATTTTTCAAATTTTTTGTAAAAATTGTAGATTTTTCAAATTTTTTGTAAAAATTATCGGTTCCTTTATCAAACTTTTTGCAAATTTTATAGATTTTTCTAATATTTTGTAATAATTATCGATTTTTTCAAAATGTTTGGTCTGAACTGTAGTAATTAACTTGGATGAATGTGAAAGTCTTTAGTCTGTTAAGACAGCAAACATCAATCGTCATTTTCTCAAGCTGCAGTTATAATTCTGGCCAAATTGTACCTTCGTCCTCAAATTACTCCAAAATGTTGGCCGAGACAAAGTGTGAAAAGCGAATCGACGCCAACGTTGCATACAATTTGTGCAACAAATGTCAGTGTTTAGTTGGTCGGTCGGCCGGTTTTGTCAGCAGACAACAGCAGGTTTAAGGCTTACATCCTTCTCAGTGCGAGAGGAGCGTTGAGGAGACCCGACCCGGCAGTGGGTCATTATTGGGGTGCAGACTGTATACATAGTTAGTACTTAAATAATTAACTCATTGGCAAAAGCAACGCAATCGTCGCCAGCAAAAGTATATTACCTACATTATCTCAGTTCACTTTCCTCGGCAATTCTCGGTAATTATAACCGGAGTTATGCGTGTGTAGGGTGGGTGCGTTCGGTTAGTTGTACGGACGTGTCCCGTCTTGCTGTCCTTAAAATGCGACCTTAATTTTTAAGGACATTCCAAGGTCTAAAATCTACATGATATTAAAAAGATTAAAAAGAATTCCAGCCCTATATAGTTCCTTGTAGTTACAGTTTTTCAATAAACATTCATAGATACGTAACTTCATTGAACCGTTTAATGAAAAGTTGCTGTAAAGACGAAGGAAAACACCTAGAGAAGGCCCTTATTGAACATGACACTGACGACAATTGAATCATAAAGGAACTCGTGCTTACAGACCTACAAGAATTTCACAAAAATGTTTGTAAAAAAAAATAAAAAAATCTATTCCAAAAAATAAAAATGTAATAAAATGTTTGTAGTTATTCCAAAAATTAAAATGCCATCAATGTTTGTAGCTATTTCAAAAATTATAATGCTATAAAAATGTTTGTTCAAACATCAGTTTTGTTCACCGTTTTGTTTGTACAAAATTCAAACGTTTACCAAACGGACGCGTCCCATTCAGCGTTTTATTGAAGGAAACCCTACTCGTAAGGTGTAGTGCGGGTTTACAAACAAGCGTGTGTGCGAATTCGCCATTGTTATGCGACAAACGGTTGCGTCGATTTCGTCGCAAAAACACCGCGATTGTGGAACGAATTGTTTCCTCTGTGCGTGTTGTGTGTATGTATGCGTCGAACGAAAGGGGAAATGGGGGAGGGGCGCTAGTATGTAACTTATTAATGTCCCACGGTGCCGAGACGTGGTCCTTTACTGTGAGCCTAGTCCACAAGCTCAGAGTCGCCCAGAGGGCAATGGAGAGAGCTATGCTTGGTATTTCTCTACGGGACAGAATCAGAAATGATGAAATCCGTAGAAGAACGAAGGTGACCGACATAGCTCTCAAAATTTGCAAATTAAAGTGGCAATGGGCTGGCCACATCGTTCGCAGGACTGACAACCGATGAACCGATGGACCGAAAAAAGGTCCTCGAATGGCGACCACGTTTAGGCAAAAGGAGCACAGGCCGCCCTCCGACCAGGTGGACTGATGACCTGAAGAAGACAGCGGGAAACCGTTGGATTCAGAGGGCCCAGGACCGGGCGGAGTGGCGTCGATTAGGGGAGGCCCATGTCCAGCAGTGGACTACTAAGGGCTGAAAGGAAGGAAGGAAGGAATGTCCCACTGCTCGGGTCTCCTCACAATGAGAAGGATGTACGTAATAGGTCTTAGTCTACCACGGTGGCCTGATAAGACTTGGAGGGTTTCACATGCCCTTGAGAACATTTTTTAGGGCCCTTAGGCATGCAGTTCTCCTCGAGGGCGGCACTTGTCTTTCTCTCTCTCTCTCTCTCGTTTCGGAGGAGTGTGGTAACTACCTAAAACTGTGACGTGAGAATATTAGGCACAGCTGGTGTTTAATCATTTATTTTATAGCATCGTGTGACCTAAACCCGCTGTTTACGCACGCTTTTTCATGACCTAAATTGCCTATTTCTCGTTCCGGGTGCCCAAGTCCGGGGCGGGTTTATGTTACACTTGCTATAAAATAGTATAGAATACTTGTGACCAAAGTTGTCTATTATTGCACGGCCTTTAGCACTATCGCTGCGTTCGGGCTGTAACTTCACGCCGTTAAATAATGGGCTACTTAGCACACGCGTATCGTAATGTACTATAATAGCACAGTGTGACCTAAGGCCGCAATTTACCCACGTTTTTTCGTGACCTAAGTTGCCAATATCTCTTTCCGGCCGCTATAAAATAGTAATGTACTATGATTATTTGTGTCTCCAGCCCCCAGACGACGACAGCTGCAGCCTCGACAGTGTGAGCGGGTGCTCCATGGAGTCGGAGGACGAGCCGCCCGCGCCCGAGCCCGCGGCCCAGCGACGCCCCAGCGACGACGACACCACTAAGAGGTCTGTGACCCATTTGTGACCCACTGAGCGGTGGGTATCAAGCGGTGATAGTCCAGTGGCTTAGAATTCGACCTCGAATCGAGGGGTCCGGGTTCGAATCCCAGTGGCACGCACCAATGACTTTGTAATAAAAGTTATGTGCGCTTTATAAAATTAAATATCACCTGCTGTTACGCTGAAGGAAAACATCGTGAGGAAACCTGTATGCCTGAGAGTTCACAAAAAAAAATGTTCTCAAAGGTATGTGAAGTCCACCAACCCGCATTAGTCCAGCGTGGTGAACTAAGGCCTACACCCCTCTCATTACGAGAAGGAGACCCGACCCTGTAGTGGGTCATTAATGGGTTACTGGCAAGCGGTGGGTAACAGACCCATTAGTGACCCACTAGGGTCTGGTCTCACAATGAGAAGGATGTAGGCTACTGTCCACAACATTGGCTTATCGTCTATTCCCGGCAAGAAAATAGTTTGTAGTTTGTGAAGTTTTACTGTTTTTATTTTATTTCTTTTACTGTGGCAATAAATACAATTTGAATTTGAATTTAGTGCCGTATCACTGCTAATGCTAAGTAAAAGCAGGCCTGTCCCACTCCCCGTGTGGGTATCAAAAATGTACCCACGCACAGCGGCCGTTCCGAAACGGCTAGTCAGTGGGGCCGCACGTGCGAGCTGTGAGTGACGTAGGTACGCGTAAGGTTTGTTCCGTTGTTCCTTTGATCATATAGTTACTTCATTTGTTCGTTGCATTGTTTAAAACACGGAGAAAAAGATACTGTGCAGTGTTTAATTGTCTTAACAAAGATAGCTATTTAGATTCGTTTATTTTTTAAAAGGCAACCCCGTTTTCGTCAGAAAAGGTAAGAGTTACGCGCTAGAAAGAGACGCAACTATAAGCGTAGGTGATAAGCGCTGCGCGATCTGAATTGAACTCAATCGTATCGTGGCTAGAGTCCATATTTCTTTAAATGACTTTTTGAAGTGGGCCGTACTTGTGTTTGATGGCAGGTCGTGCAGAGGAAGCAAAAATAAACACTTTTTAATACTTGGCTTTTATTATTTTAACACTGGTTTTTAATTTTACACACTGCATTTATTTCTACTATTTTCTACTACACAGGACGCCATCTTATTATCCTCCTTAATACATTTCTTAAAGTGTTGCTAGCCCTACTTGACATAAACCTACTAAAAAATAGTTGCCATATAATTTTTAATAGTAATGTAACACCTTCTCCTATTTTTAAAATTTTTACTTTAACAAATTTGAAAAATACTTTTCTCTCTACTATATTACTCTATAGTATAAGTTGTTACATCTCTATTTTACAAAAACAATAACTCTTATTTTACTCTACATTTATATCTTGAAAATATCTCAATATTAACTTAATACTTTAAAGTTATTATACTTAACATATTATAATTAAATTTTACAGTACAAATCTAGACTTAACTCTATTTTAACTTTAATTTAACTTTTACTTTAACAAAATTTGATATTAAATGATGTATTAATTTTATTTTACAATTTTATTGCAATTATTTTCGAACTTATCTTTTAACAAAGGTTTTGTAAACATATCAGCAAGTTGTAAGTTACTCGGACAATATTTTATATCTATGTTACCCATTTTATAATTTTCATGCATAAAATAATATCTGACATCAATATGTTTAGATCTTTTACTGAATGAACCTGTTTTTATTAAATGAATTGAGCTCTGGTTATCAATATTTAGCACAATTTTAACATCTCGAATAACTATTCGTAAAGTTGTTGTAAAGAATGTTTGTACTTAAAATCATTTTTGAATGAATTAACTAATTCATTCAAAAATGATTTTAAGTACAAACATTCTTTACAACAATTAGAAGCAGCAATATATTCTGCTTCAGTAGATGACAGAGAAACAATTGGTTGTCGTTTGGAGCACCAAGATATGGGTCCATCAGATAACATTATGACAAATCCTGTTGTACTACGCCTCGTCTCTGTGCAATTTGCATAGTCTGAATCACAATATGCATCTAATTTTGTTATATCTCCTCCTTTTTTGTATAGTATTCCTTTAGATCTCGTCCCATTCAAGTATTTTAAAATTTTCTTTACAGCTATTACATCTTCTCTAGTTGGTTTTTCTATTTTCTTACTCGCTTCATTTACCGCTTGGCTTATATCTGGTCTTGATCTTGTAGATAAGTATAATAGTCCTCCAACTAGTTCTCTATAGGGAAAATTTGTTGTTTCAATAGTTCTTCTTACATTCTTATCAGTATTGCATGGTGTACTTGTAGGTTTAGAATCTTGCATATTAAATTTCTCAAGTAACCTTTTGGTGTAGCTTTGTTGATGTAGTAATATTCCTTCACTAGTTCTTTTAACTTCAAATCCCACATAATTATTCGGTTTCTCATAAATTTTTATTTGAAATTCTTCTTCTAAATGTTTTAGTATCTTCATTAATTTTATTTTATCTTTTGTTATAGCCAATCCATCGTCTACATAAATTGCAATAATTATTTCTTTGTCTTCTGTTATAAACACACATTGATCAGTTTTTGTAGGTTTTAATCCAAGTTTTGACATTGTATTAGTAAATTTCTTATTCCATGTTATTGGAGCTTGTTTTAATCCATATAAAGCCTTTTTTAACTTACAGATTTTATTTGGCTGTTTTTCATACCCTTCAGGAATATTCATATAAATATCTTCTGATAGTTCACCATATAAGAAAGCTGTTTTTACATCAAACGTTATAATTTCATACTCTTTTGAAGCTGCTATTGCAAATAATGATTTTAATGTTGACTGACTCACTACTGGGCTATATATTTCTTGATAGTCAATATCTTTTTGTTCAAATCCTCTGACAACTAATCTTGCCTTATATATACCATTTTCTTTTCTACAAAACACCCATTTATTTGTAAGAATCTTATTTCCTTTTGCCTTTTCTATATCCACTATTTCCCATGTATTATTACTCTCAAGTGATTCCTTCTCCGAATTTATAGCCTTCTCCCAATTATTTCTTTCAGCAGATTTCATCGCCTCATCAAAGGTAAGTAAGACATAGTCTTGAAGGTAAGTAGGTTTTCTTATTCTTCTTCTATTCCTTGTTTGTATCTCTTCAATATTATTATCTGTATTTTCATTAATATTAGCTTCAGTTTCTGGTATAATCTGATTGTTTTCTTCAGTTTGTATTTCACTGCTTTCTAAGTCATTTATTTCATTAATACTTTCATAAAATTCTTCTTCACACTCATTATTTTCTTCTTCACACTCACTCTTTTCTTCTTCACATTCTTTTAATGATTCATCATAGTCTTCTATTCTTCTCTGGTTTATTATTATTATATTATCTTCCTTTTCTGTATTTTTATTACTTGTATCAAATATAACATCTCTTGCTATTTCTATCTTTCTCTTATTTTCATTCCATAGTCTATATCCATTGTTGGCATATCCAACCATTACTAATTTCTTACTTCTTGAATCTAGTTTCTTTATGTTAGGTTGTAGCTGTTTAGCATATACTTTAGAGCCAAATTTCTGCATGTTCGCTATGTTAGGTCTTCGCCCATACCACATTTCATATGGTGTTTTATTTTTAAGAGATTCACTCGGTAATCTATTAATGATGTAAGTAGCACAATACATAGCTTCACCCCACATATCTTTTTCCAACTCAGAGTCAAATAATAATGCTCTGGTTTTTTCAAGTAGTGTACGGTTTAATCTTTCCGCTTTGCCATTGAGTTGAGGTGTGTATGGTACTGTCAAATCTAATTTTATTCCTTTTTCCTGGCACCACTGTTTAAAATCATTGCTTGTATATTCACCACCATTATCACATCTAATAGTTGATACTTTTTCCTCTCTTTCTCTTTCAATTTCTTGAATATAATTTATTACTGTATTTTGTACTTGACTTTTATATTTTAATAGATAAATTTTAGTTAAATGTGTGTAGTCATCCAATATTGTTAAAACATAACTATATCCATCATAGGTTTTATTTTCAAATGGTCCACATAAGTCTGTATGAATTAACTGTAAAGGTCTCTCGGCTCTAGTTCTTATAGTGTTAAACGGTAGTCTTGTCTGTTTTGCTTGTGCACATATTTCACATTCTTGTTCTAATTGTTTTAATCCTGTTATTTTTATACCGTCAACCACTTTTGGTAAAATTTCCAACATTGTTTTTCCTGGATGTCCTAATCTTTTATGCCATTCTAACGCAGTTCCGTTTTCTTTCATTATCAAAGTCTGTTCTTTATTACTGTTTTTATTTAAATTTATTGAGTATAAGCCATTTTCCTTCTGTCCCGATAATATTAATTTATTTTCTTTATAAATTTCAACTTTATTTTTACTAAATATAACTGTTCCGTTATTATTTGTGACTTCATTTACTGATAATAGATTTTGTGAAAGTTCAGGAACCAATAATGTATTTTTTAAGTAACATGCATGCCCATTTACTGTTCCTTGTCCCTGGACTTGTATAGATTCATCATTTGCTGTCAACACGGTAGATAGTTTTTCTTCATAACAGTCTAATATTTTCCTATCATTAGTCATGTGCGAAGTGCAACCAGAATCTACTATAAATTTTACGGAATCAAGCTGATTATTTATTTTAGTGAATAGCGCAACATTCTTTTTGTTAGTGTGTTGAATTTTATTTCTGAAGTAGCAGTTTTCTTCCCTGTGATTGGTCTTTTTACAAATTGAGCATTGATTTACTTTAAACTTGCAGTTCTTTTCTAAATGGTTATATTTTTTACAAATAATACACATTTTGCAATCTTTCTTCATATGTCCAGTTTTATTACATTTAAAGCATTTCTTTTCTTTATTAATGGCTTGAAAAGCAATTGATTTATCATGATATTGATTTTCTTTTCTATTCTCTTCATTTAATAATCTATTTGTTAAATTTGAGAGAGTTCTGTTTTCTTCCGGAGTGGACTCCCAAGCTGTCACAAAGTAATGCATATTACTTGGTAAACATGTTAAAATTTTAGACATAGCCATTTCTTCTGTTATATTTTGACCCATCTGGTTTAATCTAAATCTGAGTGTTTCAATTTCAGAGATGAGAACTGTCAAAGTTTTATTTTCTAGTTTGTAGTTAAAGAATTCTTGCAATAGGGTTGATTTGTTGCGTTCTTCAGTTCCCTCAAAAATTTTACATAATGTTGTATACATGTGATAGGCATACTCGCAACCCAAGATGTGACCTTTTAATTTACGATCTATTGTATTAAGAATGATTCTTTTTACCTTTGCGTCCTTGCTTTGAAATTCTTTACTTTTCTTAATTTCATCTGACGTGTCGACCAACACCTCACTTAGCATTGCAGCTTTAATATAAATGTTTATCTCGAATTTCCATAATCTATAGCTTTCGGCATCGGTAAGCCTCTCAATATTGATTTCACCTTCCGCCATTGTTGGACGAACTTTTCACGTTTTATGTTTTTACGTTTATCACTATTTTCCACTGCCTGCCAGTCTTTTGGGTATCTGGGTATCTGGGTATCTGGGTATCTGGGCCCATAACCTGATGGCAGGTCGTGCAGAGGAAGCAAAAATAAACACTTTTTAATACTTGGCTTTTATTATTTTAACACTGGTTTTTAATTTTACACACTGCATTTATTTCTACTATTTTCTACTACACAGGACGCCATCTTATTATCCTCCTTAATACATTTCTTAAAGTGTTGCTAGCCCTACTTGACATAAACCTACTAAAAAATAGTTGCCATATAATTTTTAATAGTAATGTAACAGTGTTATTGTGTATTGTGTGGTATAGGGACCGTGCAGAAACGACAAAACGCCACCAAGCGGATTAAAAACGAAACTGCCACAACTAAAGTGCAATATTGTCCCTTTGTTTTCCATATGTTTTCATAATGTCGCTTAACGAGGAATAACTCAATATTTCACTATAAATTACAGATTAAATTACGACAAAATGTATAAAATGCGATTTTAGTGATATCAGGAATAGTGTGTGTCGTGCGAACGTTGATATTTTTCAAATTCTAAAAGTATTTGGTCCAAGTGTTTTTCAATTGAAAATTTGTTGGTATATTAAAAGGGTGTAGAGGATTTTCAGATAACATTGTTTAAATAAAGTGAGCAACGCATAAAGCAGTGTCTATTTTAAGATGAATGCCAGGTATTTTGATGTTGTGTGATGAATAAAAATGTTTAAATAGAACAAATTCCTTCTTTTCATTGAAAATAAAAATAACTTTAATTTTAAATAAATCTGAAACAAATTATACGTTAAAGTGAACATACGGTAGTAATCCTACCCATAAAGCAATATGTAGTTCCGATAAATGACACTATATAAGACATAATTATTGTATGCCCGCATAGGGTAGACTGTTCTAAACTTATTATAAATTTTTGTAACATCTTTCTCATGTAACAGTCAACAATAAACGTATTCTTTTCTTTTCTTTTCTTTTCTTTTCTTTTCTTTACTAGATGGCATAGGTGTCACCGCGTACGGTCCCTATACGATGAATGCATACCTGCCCGCAGGTCGGTGTCGACGCTGACGGCGAGCGAGTGCAGCGACGCGATACCCGAGTACTCCGCCGCCGAGGAGCTGAGGGACGAGCGCGAGTGGCTCTCAGTGGCGCACAGCGGCGGCATCTCCGACTGCGACATGAAGGTGGGTTGTTATGTTACACACGCCACGACACGCGCACGCACACACACACACGCAGAGAGAGACAGAGAGAGACGCGCGCACACACACACAGAGTGAGAGACGCTCGCAGCCACGAACAACAGAGAGAGAGACAGAGAGAGACGCACACACACACAGAGCGAGAGACGCACGCACCCACGAACAACAGAGAGAGAGACAGAGAGAGACGCACACACACACACACACAGAGCGAGAGACGCACGCACCCACGAACAACAGAGAGAGAGACAGAGAGAGACGCACACACACACACACACAGAGCGAGAGACGCTCGCAGCCACGAACACACACAAATATACTAGTTAAAGTTGGCGACGGCATCTTTAACCGTGGTATGAAACTGTGTTAAACACAAACACACACACAAAGACACGCTCGCACGCGCAAACACAAACATGTCAGTACCCATTAATGACCCACTGGCGGGTGGGTCTCCTCTCACTGTGAGAGGGATGTAGGCCGCCGTCCACCACGCACCACTACTGCCCGTTGGTGGACGAACATGCCGCGTGAGAACATTATCCTTATCATTGTGAGAGCCGACTCCGTACTGGGTCGCAGATATTTAAAATGCAGTAACACCTACGACTTACGCGATGGGTCCGAGCGATTGCCGTGTAAGTCGAATTAGCGTAAGTTTAAGATGACATAACTAGAGATTATAAGCAAAACGCACCGCGTGCAATTGTTTTACGTAAACAATTGCACGCGGAACACGTTCAAAGCGGTCGCGAACTGAACACTGAGAGGGCGGAGCGAGAGACGCGCGCGGCAATCAAAACGAAAAACCGCGTATCTCCGAATAGGCATAATGACAGTAATCAAGTATCGCCAAAATATTTATCTGATCTAATGAAATAGGATTCAAAGATTTCGAAACATGTATTTATTCTCTTATTAATGTTATAATAAAATAAATCTACAAAATACAACTATGATATACCGCCATGATAGCTTAAACACCCATCAAATCGAATTACGTCAATTTACATCACGTCTCAGTAAACGTAATTTTTTTCGTTTAAGCGTATACGCGATCTCTGCATTTTTTACTGAGCCGTGACGTAATGACAGACGCCATGACACTGGCGAACGTTTTGGAATGAATTTGAAACTTAAAATTTAAATGTACTTTAATTGCACAAAAACCTTAATTTTCTACAAAAATATGATATATTTTAGACATAATAGCAACTTCTGAATATCATAGAAGAGTTTTTGAAAATTAGTCATCATGCCTATTCGCGTAAAACGGGGTAGCGTAAGTCGGGGTTATTTCTGGGGATTGATTCTGTATGACCATTCAGATTTCGTGCCGATATCGTGTGTCATCCAACCGTATGTCATTTCATGAACTCGGCACGACAAGGAACCTTAATGTCTATTCTATAAGGCACACAATAGATTGTCACGATATTTGACTTTTAAGCCTTTTGTGACTTTTTATCACGGGTAAGACACGACATTGCCGCGATACGAGTGTGAATGAGTGTGTGGTCATACAGAATCGGGCCCCTGTAGTGATATGGTGTTTTGTCTCCAGGTGATAGAGCCGTACAAGCGCGCGATATCCCACGGCGGGTACGACGCGGGCGACGCGGCGATCATCGTGTTCAGCGCCTGCCACCTGCCCGACACCGCGCGCCCCGACTACCGCTACGTGATGGACAACCTGTTCCTGTGAGTATTGCACGTCTGGAGGGAGAGGGGAGAGGGGAGATCTCCCGCCAGGCGATCTCACTGTACGTGATGGACAGCCTGTTCCTGTGAGTATTGCACGTCTGGAGGGAGAGGGAGAGGGGAGATGTCCCGCTACTTACTACTACTTCTTTTATCTTTTAACATTCAAAAGTATGAGCTTTTAACACTTTATTTAACAATTTATACCACGTTTTATTTGAACTGAAGTTTCTTGACCTTAAAGGGTTATTTAATGATTTTATAATTATAATAAACACCCACACGTCGGAAAAATATGAGAAACCATTAATATTTATTTAGGGTTGTATTTCCGAGAACGTTCCTTATGTTAGGAACTTTCTTTGGGGTAAGAATCTTAATTAATTAACGCAGTATTTGATACTGCGTTAGGTGCCTATTTCACAGATCAACTTTGTACATTTTTTTAAATTTTATAATATACTATTAATTTTATTATTCGGTCATTCGTAAGCCATAAAAAGACAATTTAGTTATGCACTATATATACTCTACCCGCGGATATTAGAACTTGATCCAAAGGTCATGAAATTCATCATCATCATTCATCCATCGATCAACTAAATATCACTGCATATTTGATCAACCATGAATGTCATTGACAATTCCATTTTAACACATTTTGGAGATCTCCCGCCAGGCGGCGTCCGCTGCCTGGGGACCGTGGTCCGAATGTTGACTGCGGACCGTTTGTATATATGCACAGATTCTATGGAACTTTGATAGCGCGTTCGAGGGTACGTGTTCCGATTGGCCAGTTCGGTGTGACGCGTGTGACGTGTTCCGTTGTTGACTACACTCGCTGCTTGCGTCACGCGTGGTCAGGGTTTCATGTGAGGCGCGCTCATATTACTGTAAGTGTCGCGCCGGCACACAAGTTTCACTATGAATATAAAAATATTCGTTAGTCTCGTTCAAACTCGAGAACGGTTGGACCGATTTCGGCAAATTTTGGTTATGAAACGTTCGTGCGAGTCAAAGAAAAATTTAAACTGGGATAGAATTAGAAAAGGATGCGAAAATAAAATAAAAATCGAATTTATCATGAACTGAAACACAAAACCTGAAAAACATTCTGAGTTTTGTATAAAATAATATATTTTTAGGAGAATCTGAAATAATAAATTGTATCATTTCAATTTATGAATCATTTCCTATATAACGCCATATCTTTAGTCATCTGCAGCAACCCCTAAGGAGCTCCGAACTCCATTAATATACCAGCGATATGTCATGTCAGTAACCCATTAATGACCCACTACAGGGTCGGATCTCCTCTCACAATGAGAGGGATGTAGGCCGCCGTCCACCACGCACCACTACTGCCCGTTGGGGGATTTCACATGCCTTTGAGAACTTTTTTTTTTTGAACTCTCAGGCATGCAGGTTTCCTCACGATGTTTTCCTTCACCGTAACAGCAGGTGACATTTAATTTTATAAACCGCACATAACTTTTTTACAAAGTCATTGGTGCGTGCCACTGGGATTCGAACCCGGACCCCTCGATTCGAGGTCGAATTCTAAGCCACTGAGCTATCACCGCATAAAGCGATATACGATATACAATAAATACGCCGGCGATGTAGAAAACTTCGATAGCGTGATTCAGGGCACCCGTGGCGCCATCTCGTGACAAGTTGCCGAATTAATATTAATTTCGGAAACATCTTCTCCTCAGATACGTGATCTGGACGCTGGAACGGTTGGTGACGGATGAATATGTCCTGGTGTACCTCCACGGAGCCCGCCGTAGGACTCCGCCCTCCGCCGCGTGGCTGCACGAGTGCTACAAGCTGGTGGACCGCCGGTATGTGTTTGCAGTCCATCTGAAGGTTGTAGGTTATCTAGTGTCGTGCATTGTGCAGTGCATTTACCAATAATTCAGTCTGACTCAGTGTTTCCCATAGGCCAGCGTGGTGGACTAAGGCCTACACCCATCTTATTATGACAAGAAACCAGACCTTACCAGGTCCAATCGCTCGTCTTTTATAAATGTGGCGAATAAAACTCGGTAGGAAACTTAACTGAATTTAATAAATAAACTGGTATAAATAATTTTAAAATAACAAAATATTTTCTCTGAACCGTCTTACGTCTTAACGTCTTCACTCTCGTCAATGCACTCCTCTAATCCTTCCGTCTTTTCAATCGTTCCCTCTGCTTTACTCATTCTTCTATTCATTCACATACTCTTCATACGTTCCCTATCACGCATCCTAAAATATCCAAATCCTACATAAATCTCTAGGGTCATTCAAAAAGCCTTCGATGTAAAAGGTCTGACACGTATTCTAACGTTCCATTTTCTTTCTTACAGGTTAAGAAAAAGCTTGAAACATCTATACCTAGTACACCCGACGTTCTGGTTGAAGTCATTTGTGGTCATCACCAAGCCTTTCGTCAGGTAAGTGACGTCGTGAAGTCATTTTTTTTATCATAATATCATAAATGTCCAAGTAGTGTAGGTAGAGACTTAGTGAGATGACCCGCCAGCCTCGTAACCCGTCGTGAAGCAGCGTGATCGTCACGGCTTGTGTTTCGTCTGGGGAGGTGTGGTTGCCGGGGATGCTTTATTTGAGGCGAACATCTCAGTCCTCGTGAGTAGCAAAGCACCCGCATGCAACCACAGATAGGATTTCTTCTCTATTTGAGGTTGGATGCGGGCGTCCATGGGCTAACGTCAGGTGGCCTACATGCCCCTTTGCTCCTCAATTACTATTAAAAAACCCGGCTAAGTGTGAGTACGTTAGTTACCACACTCCTTCAAAACGGCTTGACCGATTTTTATGAAATGTTATATGCATATTCAGTAGGTCTGAGAATCGGCTACTGTCTATTTTTCATACCCCTAAGTGATAAGGGTTGTCCACACCTAACATTTTTATTTTTTTGGACAATTTTTTTAATAATGTTGCGTTAAAAATACATACCACCCTAAATTTTTACCCTTCTATCACCAACCCCTATTTTTTAATAGTCATTTTAGTAATTTAATATTTTTTCTAGAAAATACTTAGAAATAATTCAGAGGTAAAATAATGTTTGCCGGGCCAGCTAGTTGGTTCTCGCATCTGAAAAGAAAAGAAAAGAAAAGAATGCGTTTATTGTTGACTGTTACACGAGTAAGATGTTACAAATATTATAATAAGTTAAGAACAGTCTACCCTATATATGCGGGCATACAATAATTATATCTTAAATAACTATTACTTAATTTTATATTATAACTTTTTTAAATAAATAAATAACGCTTCACACTCACAGCCCCACACTAGGATTCCCTGTGTTGTGGACGCCATGGACACACACAAGACAAGAACACACACACCCAGACCAGAAACAGAAATTTAAACTCATCATTCAAATCTCTGCTCTGCTGGGAATCGAACCCAGGACCCTCCGCGTAGCGCACCGATGTCTTAACCACTGCGCTACTCAGGTCGTCAAATTATGTTAAAATAAGTTATGATCGTTTAGCCGTCCAATTATTTATTTATTTTAATATTTTTCCCAATCGAACTCATCGGCTATGCAATGTGCCACCCATTTCTGGGTAAAGAGAGAAAAAGCCGGAGGAAAAAACTCTCGACACAGTTTTAATTTATCTGAATCACCTAGCTCGTAGCTCGTATCCGAATATTATTGTGTTTTCGTTTGTCCACAGCTCGAAATTCTTCCGCAAACTGAGCTACGTGAGGAACCTGGACGAGTTGCTGGCCAGAGTGCCCGTGGAGCCCAACGCTATCCCGGACCTGGTCAAGGAGTACGACGCCAGGCACCGGTAGACAACGGTAACACCACCAGACATATATGTAGCTAGCGATGAATGTGTTGAGTAACGGTATAGTTATATTGAACTGGCAATGTGCTGGCCACATCGTTCCACTGACAGCCGATGGGGAAGGTATTTTTCTACGTGTCTGTAATTCTGTATTCATTAATGACCCACTGGTTAGTCGGGTCTCCTCGCACAATGAGAGGGATGTAGGCCGCCGTCCACCACGCTGGCCTACTGCGGGTTGGTGGACTTCACATACCTTTGAGAACATTTTTTTGTGAACTCTCAGGCATGCAGGTTTCCTCACGATGTTTTCCTTCACCGTAACAGCAGGTGATATTTAATTTTATAAAGCGCACATAACTTTGTTAAAGTCATTGGTGCGTGCCACCGGGATTCGAACCCGGATCCCTCGATTAAGAGGTCGAATTCTAAGCCACTGGGCTATCACCACTTCATCACTCCTCTTTTCATCTTGCTAGTCCACGGGCCGCCCCTAATAATTATAACTTGTTTGAAGGATCTGTGCTCAAATCCCACACGTCTTTAAGTTTAATCATGTGCGCTTTATAAAATTAAATTTTAATATCACCTGCTGTTACGGTGAACGAAAACATCGTGAGGAAACCTGCATGCCTGAGAGTTCACAAAAAATGTTCTCAAAGGCTGTGAAGTCCACCAACCCAAGTCACTCGTCGCTAGATGGCGCTGAAACCAATAAGTACAAAATTGATTTTGCTATCTCATTTCGATGTAATTTTGAATCTCTTTAAAGCAATCTTTAATAATAATTTATTCCAGTTATTATGAATTTTGTGTACATAAATAACTAGTATTATGATTTGAATTAGTTAGTATTATTTTTTGTATTACTTTTTTCCTATTAAATTAAACGTATTACACTTTATTATATTTACTTTAGGTTTATAATATTCTTTCAATATTTGTTAGGATAAGATATCGGGTTAGTGCATTTCAAATGTATTTATTTAAATAAAATATTTTGGTGTTACTAAGAGCGGTTATTGGTTTAGTGTTTTTTTCAAGTGCATTGTTTTACCCCTTGTCCATTTGCCACGTCGTTCGACGACAAAATCGGTCGCTCGCGTTTGTCGTGCGGCAACGTCAGTGCGTAATGTCGGTTAGAACAGTTCCATTCAAAGACCCTTTGGATTGTTTTCGTGTTAGTTAGTCGATTGGTTGTGTCAGATTGTGCCAGTCAATTGGAACAAAGCCTTAGACCTTGGGTCTTGTCGTAAATGGCTTTCAACCAACCGACTAACGATAAAATTTGAACACAGGGTTCTGTATGCAGCTATCCATATTAAAATGCGCACTGGTATGCAATGCAACACAATGTATGCATGTACTTTGTCGTACGAGCAACTTTTGTGCGCGACACGGTAGTCAATAGAAGGCCTTAGACCGTAACCGCTCTCAAAATTCCTATACTTTGCATTTATTTACACATTTATTTATTGAAGTTCTAAATATATTCCGACCTTTGTCTACTATTCAAAGAGTCTCAATATAATTTTAATAGGCAATTATACTTAGATAGTTTTTGATGTTCAATAAATTTTTACTATTTTCACTGTCGAACATAATTTTTAGATTTTTTCACTTCTAAAACACTATTTTTTCGGGCACGTCTTTTTAAATTAGTTGTAAAAACCTTTTTTTCGTCTCTTTGTACTTCCAGCGAAAAATAAACTACTCTCAACTTTATAAATTAGCAATATTCTATTGTATATATTTTTCTATTTTCTATCTTAGATCTGAGTGTCGAATATGTATCATATATTTGTAAGCCTGTGATAGAAATAAATGAAGCAATAATGTATTATGTTATTTGTAAATACATCGACACATAATAAGTATTGAATGTTTTTGACTATCCTTAATTTTCTACTCAAGTTCTCACAATTTCACAATAGATGGCGCTCCTTGTATTCACATCTATACCCGCAAATGTAATAGTGGTACTACCCTCATTTTACACAAATTTTGTAGTCTGTATATGATGAGGCTGATTTTAGAGGCTGAAAAGGAGGAATGAATGATATGATGAGATAGCATTAATTATTATTTAATTACAGATTTGACTATTTAAATATTTTTATAGCATTATAAAATCTATGTCAAAATATTCAAATACTTGTTACGCTTCGATGAGTCGAATTCATTGAATAAAAATGTGGTAATAAAAAAGAGATTTGTAATTATTTTCGTAGAAAACGTGGCCATACTGCACTGTGTATAGAGATGTGAAAATAAATTATGTATTAAGGATATATTATAATAGGTATTTATAATACACAGTGTTAATGCTAGCGATTTGTAATTATTATTGTGCCGGTAATAGCACGCTTAGTTTGTTATAAGAAACGGCATTTACGAGTTTGAAAGGATCGTAAAATCTTATATAATAATATAAAATTCTCATGTCACAGTTTTAGTTACCAATTACCATACTCTTCCGAAACGGCTTGACCGATTTTTATGAAATTTTATATGCATATTCAGTAGGTCTATCTTTTATACCCCTAGTAAATGTGTATTTTAGTTGAAATTGAGAAAAATAAAAGTAAATTTTTCGGGAAAAAAACTCAAATAATTTTCTTATTTCGCCGTCAAACTCACTCTAGGCAGTGTAACTATGATAGTTTTATGTATTTAAGTTGAAATTGAGATAAATAAGAGAATTTTTTTCGGGGAAAAAACTCAAATTATTTTCTTATTTCGCCGTCAAATGCACTCTAGGTGGTGTAACTATGATAGTTATATGTATTTTAGTTAAAATTGAGAAAAATAAGAGAAATTTTTTCGGGGAAAAAACTCAAATAATTTTCTTATTTCGCCGTCAAACTCACTCTAGGCAGTGTAACTATGATAGTTATGTGTATTTTAGTTGAAATTGAGAAAAAATAAGAGAAATTTTTTTCGGGGAAAAAACTCAAATTCTTTTCTTATTTCGCCGTCAAACTCACTCTAGGCAGTGTAACTATGATAGTTATGTGTATTTTAGTTGAAATTGAGAAAAAATAAGAGAAAATTTTTCGGGGAAAAAACTCAAATTCTTTTCTTATTTCGCCGTCAAACTCACTCTAGGCAGTGTAACTATGATAGTTATATGTATTTTAGTTGAAATTGAGAAAAAATAAGAGAAAAATTTTCGGGGAAAAAAACTCAAATTATTATTAGGGCGAAGTATGTGCAAAAGTGAACATATTCCAAGTCATAATATAAGTACACAACCAAACGTATAACAACGAATATTGTATAGTGTATGTTATTATTATTATATACACGATAGATTTAGTTGAATAGCTCTGTGAATTATACAGTTGAACTATGGATATTTTGTTCTTTTTGGCAGCGGGGCTGTGATTGGTAATTTTATAATCGTGTGGCGAGAACGAAAGCTAATTGGTTGATTCGTATATCATAGTAGTTGACACGAATCGTGAGCACAGTCTCTATTGGTCGGTTTGCGCAGACAGCGCTGTCGGTTCACGCGATTGGTTAGTCAGTTAGTTTACGTCGTCTATTGGTCTAGCGCGTGCTCGTCGTTAGGTGAAAGTGTACAATATACCACTAATCATATGACGGTTTTATAGCGTAATGTAATTATGTGTTATACGCATTGTTTTTTGGACAGTTGTTCTTGATAATTTTGCGTCTACATATTTGCAAAATAGAGTTGTGGCAACGACTACATAGCCAAATGGCTTTTTCTTAGCCGATACTTTCGTTTCTTCACTATGTTTATCCGGAATTGCTTTTACTCTAGAAATCACCTTTCAAATATGAAGTTTTCTGGAATACTTTCAACGAGGTTTTATATGGGGTGTATTATTATTATTCTTTAAGCAACCTTAAATTAGCTTTAACCTTAAAAGTTAGTTAGAGAATGCCATTTTTTCGTCCTGTACCTCTGTTCCTATTTGGGAGGAAATTGTTTTTGAGCGTCAATTTGGATGTCTTTTTTACATTCGTAACATTCCTCACGCGTTTTTTATTAATCTCACTTCGGACGGTTCGATCTTACTAATTACTTTTTTTTGACAAGTTCTAATCTCTTGGATTTCCCTCAGACATTTTTCAAGTGTTTGAGGCATTATAAAACAATTTTTTTATAAAAAACATTAACTAGAGTATTGAAGAAATTTAAAAAGGAGATCAGAGCGCTGTGACGGGTAACCTCACGAGGCGTCTCCAAAAATTTTTTTTAACGAAAAAAGTGTTTGAACCTCGCTGAAAAATAATATTTGTGAATAAAGACAGCAATTTTCAAAAAACAGGCAACAGGGCTTTCAAACAAAAAAGTTTAAAACGCTTCAAGCACCCTTCACGCACCCTTTTTAGAATGTAGCTAAATTCCTTCTTTTATTTGCTAAAAAAAGGTTATTAGTAAAATCGAACCTTCATGATATTAGCACAAATGTACGCATAAGGTATTGAAGTATTTATAAATCGGTAATTCTTTTGTATAATAGTGTATAATATGTATTTATATATAGGATTTTTGCATTTTTTATATAACGTAATAATAGTGTGTCAGATTGGGCTCAGTAGACGAGGCGTTTATACGATAGATGTTGCTTTGAGTACGTAAAAGTGGAACTTATAAAATTAGCGTAGTAGCCTTTGATACAAAACTTATGTATATGCAGAAAATAGCGCTAAATTCCAGATTATCCCGTGTGCTTATTGCCATATCGTTCGCAAAAGGTTATCGCACGACAACTTATCATTTGTTGTATGTCATTTCAATAAGGACTCTATACGACATAAGTGTTGAAATTTTGTCGTGTTGGTTTGTCGGTCGGTTATATTAGCCAATTAGCACAAGATCTTAAACGGACGGTCCAACAGAGTTTTGGATTTTAGCAGAATTATTATTGTCTTATGAAATCAGAATAGTGACATCTATCGTCTAAACACTAATTTTCTTAAACGAAGAATATCAAAATAAAAGTACCTAATAGATTAAATAAAACATATTTTTTGAACGCACTTGTAGTATAGACAAAAGTATATTAAACAATAATAATTAGAATAGTAGATAATTGTAAGATTATTTGTAATAAATAGGGTAGTTACGAATTTTGTTATGATTGCGGGTAGTTTCAAAAGTTGCGATTCGTATATTGATTTTAATTTATGGCAACATATTTTTTTATACTTGTCAGTACGAGGACGTGTTTATTTCTTTCTTTATAATTTTAATTTCTTGCCACTAAGCTAGAATTTTTTTTATAGCTTTGATAAGTTTAGTTATTACACATATATACGTGCATAATTTAGCGCCTTTACATATTCTTTCTAAATGAAATACGTATCGAAAAATTTCGCTTTAGTAACTAAAGAAACTGATTGGGCTGACCAGATCGTTCGAAGAACAGATAACCGATGGGGAAGAAAGGTCTTGGAATGGCGACCACGTTTAGGCAAAAGGAGCACAGGCCGCCCTCCGACCAGGTGGACTGATGACCTGAAGAAGGCAGCGGGAAACCGTTGCATTCAGAGCGCCCAGGACCGGGCGGTGTGGCGGCGATTAGGGGAGGCCCATGTCCAGCAGTGGACTACGGTGCTGAAAGAAGAAGATAAATCTAGAACTGTATTTCTAAATTAAATTATATTTTTATGTGCGGAAAGCATAATTATCGGGATTACTCGTAATATATTGTATCTGCTTGAAAAAATATAATATAAAATTCTTTATTCACACGTAAAATCATCCATTTCATATCATTCGAATTTCGGATAAAGAATAATTATATTTTGTCTATTTTTATCGAGAACAATCAATTGGTTCGGTAATAAAAATATTTTTTTGAAAGTTAATGTTGAAAATTAGATTTTCTGTCTGTTATATTTTTGAGAAGATTATTTGTCAATTCTGCCAAAATATATTTAAAATTAGTCTAAAGCTTGACGTGTATTTAATTATGTATATATATATATATTTAAATTATATAATATATATTATATAATGGTGCCATTCGAATATACATAATGTACATTCCGCAATCGGTAGTGAATGTTTGGTATTCTAGCTTTACACATATTACTAATTGTTCACGTATTAAATTAAGCAATCAAAATTTTTTTAAATTTAAAAACAAACTCAACTGCGTGCAATTACACGTAGACGAATAAAACTAAGGCCTCGTCCTAAATGACTGACATAACCGACCAACCAACCAACACAACAAAATTATTAGGACACAGCGTCACCCTTTGTCCTAATAGGGTATTTCGCACCATGCAAGGAAAAATCCAAAATTATGTAATATTGATAGATTTTGTTAAAAGCAAGTGAAAAATGGTGATTTCTGTTCTAAAAAATGTAGTTTATTATTTCAATTTTAAAATTCAGGTTTCTTAATCTGTTTTTCAAATGTCAAAAACGCTATACGCCATGAAAGCCATCGGCGTGACGTCATTAGCAGTGTAAATAAACAATGGAGTATAACTTTCTTCCTTTACTGACATGTATTGTTTACACTGCGAATGACGTCACAAGCATGGCGGCAGCGCCGAGACGGCCGAGACCGTGTCTTCGCGGGGATTTTTGAAATTTAAATTGAAAAGTCTTTTTTTACATAATATTTGTTTGCAAAATTTTTTTTTCCAAATTTTTATGGGTTTTTATGACTTACGAATTAATATAAAAAGCTTTTTGACATAGGCCGTAATACCCTATTGCGACGAGATAATCGATCGTCAAGTACGACAAATGTCCTTGCGTACATTTGTCGTATGTCAATGCCTATGCATTTAAATTCACGTCAGTTGGGACAGATCAAAGATCTGTGTTTGAATTTTGTGGCGCTGTTTGGTCGGTCAGTTGTGTCGGTTTGCGACAGCCAGTTCAGGCATTTGGGGAACAGATTCCATATGTCGCGAAAATTTACATAGGAAATGATTTTCAGTAATTAATTAATTTTAGATTTTGCACCAGTGTGTTCCAGAGTGTTCATATAAAATATTATGTATATTTATGTAAGTGCAGTGCTTGTAGAAATTGATAAATACTTAAAATAATGAATATTATTATAATTATGAGATATTATTCCAAATATTCCAATGGTTGTATGTATGTTACGGTTATTTAATATGTGTTTGTATGTAGATTGTGTAAAAATTGTAATGTGTGATTAGGAATTTAGAAACGAATGTAGGTGTCTGCCATGTTGAATTTGAATAATTTTCGAAATTATTAAGTCATTATAAAAAATCGGGCCAGTTTTAATACTCAAAATATAGCAAAATCTGAAAGTACAAATAAATTTTAGGTATTATTTAAAGGTATTTTTTATTGGTGCTCACATCTTTATTATCGAATGTAAACGTTTCAAAGATATATATTTAAAGTTTATAGAAGATTTGTCAGCCATTAGTCCATAGACAACACTTTTTGAGTTGTAAGGGTAGATGTCTTTCCCGATAAAAGTCCATACATACTATAAATCAGGATCTCGCGCAAGGAACCATTTGTGAAGCCTACTTACAACTATTTAGTAACACTTTTTGGGTCGGTTATACCGTTCATAATTTGCTGTAAACTATTTCTTTAAAACACCCGAAATGCTGTTGAAAACAATTATTTGAGGCGATATTCAATCTATGCTTCTAAAATAATGTACAACCTCAAATATGACAAGTTGTGAGGTTGGTAGTTCATGCGCCCGTGGTCTACGGCTTTTTGGTATGATCATGTGAATAAAATTATTTCATTTACTGTTATAAAAATGATGAAATGTATATGTTTGAATATGTGCATATTTTTTGTGTTATTTGTAGAATGGAGGGTGCAAGAAAATGTAAAAATAAAATGCATTGAATTTATATTTTTGTTTTATTTTACACAAATTAAACCAATTTCATAATAAGTTAAAAAATTGGTAGGTAATTCACAAAAAATTAAGAATACCTACTTATGATGATGATATAAATTTCGAATGTTTTATATTTTTTTTAAATAAAGATTCAGTTGCAAATAAAAAGATTTTTGAAGGGGTTGTAAAGTAAATAAAAATATTTTTTCAGTCAAACAAATTTATTAACATACTATAATATACAACGAAATGCAACAAATAATACAATTTTATAAACACAATACATACTTTTCCTTTTCTTACATTTTAATATAGCTCCTACAATTTATTCTTTTCATGTATATAATCACTACACTTATAATTTTGAGTCAACAATAAAATGACAAAACAACACCCAATTAGTTTTTTGTGATTCTTTAAAAAATACTGTGTCAAAAGCTTTCTGGCAATGATTTTATTACGGATAATTAAATAGGTATTACGTAACCCATTAGTAGCCTACTATCGAGGTGAAGCTCCTTTCACTAGAAGCTGTCCACTAGAAGCCCTTATAGCTGGAGAGCTGTTAGACATTTTCCAACAAGTGTTTGAGGCATTGCCAAATTTTTTTAGAGTTTGGTTAAATTCCACTACCTTCCAGTGAGGACTGCATCTTTTATGTTCAGATATGACAAATAAGCCACAACATGTTTTAATGATGCCTCAAATACTTCTCGAAAAATGTCTAACAGCTCTCGAGCTAGTCCACCACACTGGCCTATTACAGGTTGGTAAACTTCACATGCCATTCAGAACTTTACCGAGAACGCTCAGGCATGCCTCACAATATAAACCTGTTTCCATTAATATTGATGCTTATTATCATTGAGTAACCTATACATAGAGGTATTATACTAGAGTAGGGGAGACATACGGCTGCTTCTAATTGGAAATGTCTGACACTTAGAAAGAGATATAAGATTATGGTGCTCTGTCTCTCTACTAACGCATGCGCATTAGAGCACTTTGTGCATTCGCGCATTTAACAATTTCAATACCTAAAATTGTTTCTTGTTGAGAAGAGAGAGAGATAGAGAAGGTACCACAACCGTCTCTCTCTTTTTAAACGAAAATTGTTTCTTGTTGAGAAGAGAGAGAGATAGAGAAGGTACCACAACCGTCTCTCTCTTTTTAAACGAAGGACAGTTGGAAGCCTGGCTTCCCTGCTCTATGTATAATACCTCTATGCCATGAACCTATATCAAGTTAGCAATCTAAGTATAAACAAAACTGTTCAGTAACAAAGCTATAAGTCTAACACAAAACACTTACACATAGTGAAGTACAGTTTAATTTATTAACATCTATATACATACATAGTGACATTTGCGCATACATATCTATCTATCGCAAGTTTTCAATGACAAGTTTTTCCGATTTGAACATATGTCCGATTACAACCTGAAATGAGAGGAAAATTATTTGAACCTTAAATAATATGTCATATCATAACAAAACACCAGTCAGCAATTTTATTCATCAAAGTCAAAGGCCCTCTGACCAGATGAATTGATGACCTGAAGAAAACAGCAGAAAACCAATGGATTCAGAGGGCCCAGGACGGGCAGTGGTGTCTTATGAAAAATGGATTGCACCCAACATAAAATGGCTTTAATTTTTTTATAGAAACTGATTAACAAACAGGAGTGCAGGTCACCTTAAGTGGTCACTGCACCTCATGTGCCCTTCCACTCAACTTCAAATAAAGGAGAATTTCCTATCTTAGGTTGTATGTGGGTGTTTTGCTACTGTACGCCTACAATGTTTGCCTCAATGTATCCATGGCAACCACACCTCGCCGCCAATACACAAGACATGAAGTCAGCTGCTTTACGACGGATTATGAGGCTGGCGATAAGTTACCACCCGAACGAGACGAGAAGAACTCTATGTCAGTACCCATTAATGACCCACTACAGGGTCGGGTCTCCTCTCACAATGAGAAGGATGTAGGCCTTAGTCCACCACGCTGGCCTACTGCGGGTTGGTGGACTCTATAAGATATTATAATTATTATACTTGAGTTTGATTTATGCATTTCATGCATTATGCATTACAGTAATGATTATTTTGGATAGCAAACCTGTCGTTTCAGCATATCTAGGTTTTGTTTTGCGGATTCAACCTCCTTTTTGACAGTTTTTGGGTCTGTTAAAGTCTTGTTTTCTTTAAACGCATCTCTGACTCTTCGAAGGGCGTAGGTCCTGTAAAAATGTTACTAATTGCAGCAATAATAGATAAAATCATTATTTCCCTTTAATACGATTGTTAATTGCTCGATAACACGATAACACTGAACACTTAAGAAATTTTTAGGTTATATAAGAGGTTATGTTTTTGAGAAAAAGCTGTGTATTTACCTGAAGTTGTAGTTAGGAAACTTCGCAGATTCTCGAAGCAAAGCTTTGTATAACGATAACACCTGGATTTTCTTTATATTCGATCCCATTTTTTTCAATTTTTATTTCACAATAATTTCATTCACTTAGCAAATAAAAAATATAAATATACGACGTTCCGTTTTATGTAATAATTTTACTTGGTCTGTGATGTTTTGTCACAAATAACAAGAAATTGTTTTCTGGAAATAAACATTAAATATGTCAGCAACTTTTTAACGAATAAAATTTAAAAAATATATATCTCATCTTTAATAGTTAATTAATGAGTTTAGCACGTGACCTTCATAAAAGTACGTTGAAACGGAACGTTATTGATGTTACCAGCTATAAAGTAATTTCCTTATTTAAGTGGGAGAATATCTTTTCAATATTTCCAATATTATAATACAAAGTGTTCCAATATTATAATATTAATACAAAGTAGTGGTAATAGTTACACCATTCAACTGGAACGGAAATCAGGCAATCTGTATTATAATTTTAATAAAAGTGAACTAAACCTAAACTAAAGTAATACAAGTTTCATTTTATATTTTATTTTAAAATGCTAAAATTATTATTGACGATGTTTTATATTCTTTTATAATTAATTTTTTTCACATTCCAAACCACATAAAAGATTTGAAAAGATTACGTTTTCAGTAATGTAATATTCTGTAATTCTGTATTCTCCCAGTTTGCGCTGGCCACCCTAAAATGACTGCAGCCCGACACAAAATATATCGAGCGGCCACTTGTTTTCCGTTTTTCTTGTAAATATTCGTCGTTAATTTAATTAGAATCTCATAAAAAAACGTGTCGAGTGATGAATTAAAGGTTCAGTGTCAAATTCACAAGTAATTTCGATTGCATTACTGAGGAAAACGTAAGTGAACATTGACGTACATTTTAACTATTAATTGTGTTTATTTTGAATTGCTTACGATACATCAATTTATAATGTTCCAAGTCTTTGATCTTTTAAGTGTGTCGCAGATTGTAATAGAGCGTTATTTTCTTTGAAAGAAGTCATTACAAGTACATTATATTCGTTTAAGAGGTTGTGTAATAGTCTTGAATAGTCTCGAATGTTTGTAAATATAATTTACATGACTTAGCTAAGCAATCTGTTTTTCGCACCCGTTCTTATTAGAATTACAGGAGTTCTTATTGGAATTACATCGGCACGAAATCTTTTGGGTCATACAGAATCAGGCCCTAGGTTTGACACAAATGTCACAGATAGATACCATATTACCACTAAACCACATTGGAGCAGCCTGGTATAGCATGCTCCAGGCCATGCCTATTTCGAAAGAGCTCAAACTGTGCTCTACAAAAGGATTTTAATAGCTATTCAGCATCGAAATTGACATTAAAACATTGACATTTAAATCGGAAAGGGCAGTCTTGTTTTGTTTCGACAGAGGTGAATTCATGTTCGTCCTTTTATTTTAAAGGTCGATGACTTCATAATAGAATTAATATAAATAAATAAATATTGTGCGATAACTCATACATGGCTCTCTGATCCTAAAGTAAGCTGTGAGCTTATGTTATGGTTATCAGATAGCTGATAAACATACATATATATTTTTAAATACATACTTATATAGATAATTTACACTCAGACACAGAACAAACACTGGTGCTCATCACACAAATATTTGTGTGGAGTGATGAGTGTTGTTGTATATTGCTGTCCCAACTCCCGTAGTTGTGGGTTGTATAAATGAAATTTGTTTGTGTTTTAACTTGAACTGTGTTTTATTAATTAATTAATAATTTGAGAGCTACGCCCCATTACGATTGTAATCAAAATGGAAGAGGAAAAGGTAGGTACAGTGTTGCCAACATCGAGTGTTACAGCGTTACAGATTATACAATTACCATGTTGAAGATAGCCCAGTTGCTTAGAATTCGACCTCGAATTGAGGGGTCCGGGTTCGAATCCCAGTGGCACACACCAATGACTGTAAAAAAAGTTATGTGCACTTTATAAAATTAAATATCACCTGCTGTTATGGTGAAGGAAAACATCCTGAGGAAACCTGCATGCCTGAGAGTTAAAAAAAAGGTTCTCAAAGGCATGTGAAGTCCACCAACCCACATCAGACCAGCGTGATGGACGGCGGCCTACATCCCTCTCATTGTGAGAGGAGACCTGACCCTGTAGTGGGTCATTAATGGGTTACGGACATGTTGAAGATAGTGTTGGTAGGTAGATAGAAGGTAGGGTTATTTATTTATTTAACACTAGCTGACCCAGCAGGCTTCGCTCTGCCAATGATTTTTTTTTTTTTTTTTTTTAATTTAATAGCCTATGTTACTCAGGCTGAATGTAGCTTTCCAATGGTGACAGAATTTTTGAAATCGGCCCAGTAGTTTTTGAGTTTATTCGTTACAAACATACAAAAATACAAATTTTTCCTCTTTACAATATTAGTATAGATGCACTGATATGTGACATGTGACAATGGCAAATTACATTGTCGTACGACCAGCTTGTTGCGAGCGTGTTGTCGTCAACCGACTTATCAATAGGATACCAAAGAATCTTCCTAATTAACTGTCGCAACTACACAATTTTTTTATCCGACCGACAAACAAACGACAAAATTACTACAGTATCGTCGAAACCCTAAAACTAAAGCAAGCAAACGTAAACAAACGAGAAATGTCCCCAATTCTACTAGACTGAACAACAGTATGAATGAAGGTCGCTCCACTCCGAGCTGAAGTGGTGTTACTACGCGGAACCGTCTCGTAAATTATCTTTTTTTCTTTCTTTTTATTGCATGAGTTTACTGCTTAATGTTGGTAATTAAACTATTAACAGCGGTGATAGCCCAGTGGCTTAGAATTCGACCTCGAATCGAGGGGTCCGGGTTCGAATCCCAGTGGCACGCACCAATGACTTTGTAAAAAAGTTATGTGCGATTTATAAAATTAAATATCACCTGCTGTTACGGTGAAGGAAAACATCGTGAGGAAACCTGCATGCCTGAGAGTTCACAAAAAAAAAATGTTCTCAAAGGCATGTGAAGTCCACCAACCCGCACTAGGCCAGCGTGGTGGACGGCGGCCTACATCCCTCTCATTGTGAGAGGAGACCCGACCCTGTAGTGGGTCATTAATGGGTTACTGACATGACATGACAAACTATTAGTGTGTGACAACTTGCGAACGTAGTAGTTTTTTAAAGTGAAAGTCAAAAGGTTTTATTCTTTATTAGGTACAATTTGTGCACACTTAATGAACTTAACTTAATGTAATGAAGCTTCATCTTGTCAGTAACCCATTAATGACCCATTGGCGGGTCGGGTCTCCTCTCACAACGAGAGGGATGTAGGCCGCCGTCGACCACGCTGGCCTACTGCGGGTTGGTGGACTTCACATGCCTTTGAGAACATTTTTTTTGTGAACTCTTAGGCATGCGGGTTTCCTCACGATGTTTTCCTTCACCGTAACAGCAGGTGATATTTAATTTTATAATTGAAATTAAAACGTTGCTAACGTAAACGATCAAAGCTTCATCTTAATTGGGTGATATTACCGAGCGACCGACCGACACGACTAAATTTAAACACAATTTTCTGTCCTTGTCCTAATTAAACTCGTCCGGATGTCTTTTATAATATTATTATTTATTTTCACATTTTTTTTTCACTTTTTTCCCACAGGATTTGGTCGATACATGGCACGGGATGTCCACAAGCGCTGGGATGACGAAGAGCGTCTCTACTCGGGCGGCAGCAGCGATGACAGCCCCACACTGTCGTACAGGTCGGTGTTCGTCAGCTAGTTACCGTTACCCGTTCAATAGATGGCGCCAGGTGTAACCTGAATCACGCTATCGAAGTTTTCTAAACATCTAGCTTACATGTCCCACCGAGCTGAGGCCATAGTCCACCACACTGGCCGACTGCGGGTTGGTGGACATTTTGTTTGTGAACTCTCAGGCATGCAGGTTTCCTCACGATGTTTTCCTTCACCGTAACGTAACAGCTGGTGATATTTAATTTTATAAAGCGCACATAACTTTTTTTGTAAGTCATATGTGTGTGCCACTGGGATTCGAACGCGGAGCCCTCGATTCTAGGTCGAATTCTAAGCCACTGGGCTATCACCGCATTTTTATCATTAATTGAGGTTTAATGAGTTGTGTAATTAGTGGATCATTGTATTGTATTCTGTAGTATTCTGATACGATTAATGGTTTAAAGAAGAAATCCAAGTAATTACAGCAATAATTATAAGACTGTTTTTGTTGGAGATGTAATTATTATATGACTCTTGAGATTATAATTGATTGAAATAAGGATTTTGTGAAAATGTCGACAGCGAACTATGTTGCGAAAAAATGTTACTGGCAATATTGCGAGTGACGGCAATGTAATGTTTTGAGCCAATGAATTTGATGAAACAACGCTAAAGAAGGTTGCGTGTTCATATCACGTCGGGGTCACCAATTCGGAGATGTCACTGCCTGGGGAGTGAGACCGCGTTTGTATATGTATATCCAAAGATTCCATGGAACTTTGATAGCGCGTTTGAGGATACGTGTTCCGATTGGCCAGTTCCGTGTGACGCGTGTGACGTGTTCTGTTGTTGACTACACTCGCTGCTTGCGTCACGCGTGGTCAGCGTTTCATGTGAGGCGCGCGCTCATTACTGTAGGTATCGCGCCGCTACACAGATATTGGTGAGGCTACTCGTATATCCTACTACTTTTATAATACAAAAAAGCGCGCACAGCCCCGCTGCTTGAGTAGATCGCAAGCGATCGAAAACGTCAAACAACGTTCTTCTTCTTACGGTGCCTCTCCGACAAGTGGAGGTTGGCAATCAGCTTGCTAAAGTCGTCCTTATTATCCACGGCGGAACAGCTCAGCTGCGCCAGCTATTCCGGTCCACTCCCTGACGTTTCGCAGCCACGACTTCATTCTCCTTGGTCAAACAACTAGGCCGCTAGTTGCGAATTACGCGCGCTTCCGTGCTTTAAAAGCTTCCGACACTAGGCCACTAGCCCGTTTCTCCGCCCGTCTGCATTGGAGCAGCGTGGTGGAGTATTGGTCAAACAACTAGGCCGCTAGTGGCGAATTACGCGCGCTTTCGTGCTTTAAAAACTTCCGACACTGAGCCACTAGCCCGTTTCTCCGTCCATCAAATTCAAATTAAAAAGCTTTTATTCATTATTAGCTGCAATTTATGCACACTTAATGAACGTCATACATTTAACATTATACGAACATCCGCTTTGATCGCCCCTCAGGCAAAACGTAGACTAGGAGAAAAAAGCGGGCGGAAAAAAACTCCCAGCACTCTTTTAAAAATAAATATGAATTATTCTATGGTGCAGTATGACTAGGCCCAATAAAGGAACACACGTGACAGCTATCTGCATTGGAGCAGCGTGGTGGAGTATTGGTCAAACAACTAGGCCGCTAGTGGCGAATTACGCGCGCTTCCGTGCTTTAAAAGCTTCCGACACTAGGCCACTAGCCCGTTTCTCCGCCCATCTGCATTGGAGCAGCGCGCCTCCCCAAGACGTGGGGAGAGACCCGTGCCCAACAGTGGCCCGCCACGGGTCGCAGCCAGCCGGCTATAGCGTGGTTTCAAAATCAAAATCAAAATCATTTATTTGCACGAATATGGGTTAGTTATTGGTTTTACAGGGCATTTTGATCAATCCATATTCACCTTTTCAGGTATGCAAATTAAAAAATAAAAAATAAAACTAATGTTAGTAATACAAATTAATTTATAAAATATTAAAACTTATTACTAATACACAATTTATTTGACATGTTTTGCACAATTTATTTGTCAACTTAGCCAAGTATATTAATTATTTTCATTTTATTTAGTTATGATTTTACCTAATCGAACTCATCGGCTGCCTATGTGCCACCCACCGCTGGGTAAAGAGAGAAAAAGCCGGAGGAAAAAACTCTCAGCACAGTTTTAGTTCTACTTTATTTATTTAGAGGCGCGTTTCCACGTTCATTTTAATAAAATTGTTTCGTTCCAGGTACGAAAAGTACCGCCGGTACGCCACCTCGGACCCGCAGCACAGGCCGGAGGAGAGAGAGGGCCGCTCCGCACTGAGGGCGGTGGCGAAGTTCTTCCTGTTCTGCAGCGCGATGATCCTGTTCTGTGCGCTCCTCTACATCCCGGTGTACAACAGGGCCAACGACCAGCTGCCCAAGGGTGAGCGCTGTCGCCTTAAACAAAACAAAAGAAAGCGTTTAGTGTTGACTGTTACACGAGAAACATGTTACAAAACAAAACAAAAGAAAGGAATGAGTTTAGTGTTGACTGTTACACGAGCGAGACGTTACAAAAGTTACAATAAGTTTACAACAGTGTACCCTATGCGGGCATACAATAATAGGGTATTACGGCCTATGTCAAAAAGCTTTTTTTATGAATTCGTAAGTCATAAAAATCCATAAAAAAATTGGAAAAAAATTTTTAGCAAACAAATGTTATGTAAAAAAAGACTTTTCAATTTAAATTTCAAAAATCCCCGTGAAAACGCGGTCTCGGCCGTCTCGGCGCTGCCGCCATGCTTGTGACGTCACTCGCAGTGTAAACAATACATCTTAGTAAAGGAAGAAAGTTATACTCCATTGTTTATTTACACTGCTAATGACGTCACGCCGATAGCTTTCATGGCGTATAGCGTTTTTGACACTTGAAAAGACAGATTAACAAACCTGAATTTTAAAATTGAAATAATAAATGTATACTACATTTTTCAGAACAGAAATCACCATTTTTCACTTGCTTTTAACAAAACCTATCAATATTACATAATTTTGGATTTTTCCTTGCATGGTGGAAATGGAAATGGAAATTCCCTCTTATGTCTTAAATAACTAGTGCTTAATTTTATATTTTAATTATGACAAAATAAGTTATGATCGTTTAGCAGTCCAATTATTTATTTATTTTAATATTTTTCCTAATCGAACTCATCGGCTATGCAATGTACCACCCATTTCTGGGTAAAGAGAGAAAAAGCCGGAGGAAAAAACTCTCGACACAGTTTTAATTTATTTATTTATTTATGCGCGCGTTACTACATTCCTTTTAAAAGTTGTTTATAAATATGATATTATTATATATTGCGAACTTTCTATTTAGTCTAAAACTAGTTTTAATAGCTTTGTTGGTTTTTTACTACTCATTAATAAAGTATATACTACTCATTAGTGTATAAAAATAAACATTTCGTCAACGCAATTCAAACTAGCTTATTAACTAGAATCGCACGCGCGGAATTAATATGCTCGACGCACTCGTCCCAATTACCAGGCGGAGTGTTACTGAAATCTATATTTAAAACTCGCGAAAGTGTTTCAAACGAAACAATGAGCTATTAAAACAGTTTTTTTTTTGTAAAAGTACGAAAATATTTTATGCAGATTTTATCACGTTGAATAGTTTTTTTACCTCATTAGAAGGATATGAAAAAAAGGTAGTTTTTATCGTATTTTGCCCATTTAATTCATCGGACTTTTTTAAATAAAAATTTAGACATCATTATACTGTTAATCGACGCCACTCGATTAGGAAAAATATTAAAATAAATAAATAATTGGACTGCTAAACGATCACAACTTATGTTAATATAATTATAATATAAAATTTAGTTTTAGTTTTTTAAGATATAATTATTGTATGCCCGTTCTGTTCTTAACTTATTATAATTTTTGTAACATCTTTCTCGTGTAACAGTCAACAATAAACGCATTCTTTTCTTTTCTTTTCTTTTCTTTTCTTTTCTTTTCTTTTCTTTTCTTTTCTTTTCTTTTCTTTTCTTTTCTTTTCTTTTCTTTTCTTTTCTTTTCTTTTCTTTTCTTTTCTTTTCTTTTCTTTTCTTTTCTTTTCTTTTCTTTTCTTTTCTTTTCTTTTCACTCCGCCCGCTCCTGGGCGCTCTGAATCCAACGGTTCCCCAGTCTTAACTACTATTCAAATAACAAGAAAAATTTCATAACTTTCAGCGGCAGTCGCCGGCTGGTCCATACACACGAACCGCGATACCAAGATCTACGTACAACCAGACAACGTGACAACCATACACGAGCCGAAAGACGTATGCCCCAAAGCAAATAGACACAAGAAAAACGATCTCTTCCTACTAATAATCGTGTGCTCCTCCACTGTCAACTTCGAACAACGCCTAGCTATACGGGAAACGTGGGGGGATTACAGCAGCTATCTGATATTACGAAAACGTTTCGCTGAAGCGAGAGAGAAATACAAGTCGTATAACTACACTTACGATCTGTACGAAGAGGACACAAGGAATGTTAATGTGAGTTTAGACAGACATAGACGCGATATAGCCGGGTTCGGGCAGCTATTGCCTGAACTGGCGAAGGCGTTACAAGACAATCTCGTGGCGGACAAGTCGGAGACGCCCGAAGAGAAACGATTCGAGGACGACGACACAATGCTCCCAGAATTCGATATGAACAAAGAGATCGGTGATGGAGACGACGAGACTGATATGGAATACGATTTCGATACGAACATAATGAAAATACCGCCCAAAGGCTACGAAGATGGGCCCGATGTCAGCAAAGTGCTGAACGTCCTCAAACACACAAAGACGTTCCCTAAACAAGACGTGGATGATAAGAAGAGGGATTTCAAAGTCGTGTTCTTATTAGGATTGCCATCGCAGGCGAACGACACCGATATACAGGACAAGATAGACGAGGAATCGGAGAAGTATGGCGACGTTATACAGGAGGGGTTCCTGGATACGTACAACAATCTGACGCTGAAATCTATTATGATGCTGAAGTGGGTGACCAATAATTGCAATGAGAGTGGTGTGTGTTTTGTTTGTATTCTTTATATTACCTACTATTCATTATCGTCTTCAAAAAAGGAGGTCATCAATTCGACACGTATGTATGTATGTATGTATGTAATATTCTCGGAACTGCACTATTTTTACATGTGTTGGCATGGCTTCCAAACAAGAATACCAAAATTTCTTGGGTGTATGTATGTATGTATGTATGTAGATAGGTTTGTCCACGCATATCTCCGAAACTATATGACGGATCGTGTTCGTTCCATTTTTGTTTGTTTGCATTTTGTTCAACTTAGGGAATGGTAAAAGTGTCATCAAAATCGGTCCAGTAGTTTCCGTGATGTGGACTTGAAACTAAAAATTACGAAAAATAAAATAATTTCATAAAATTAAACGTCGAAGAAGTCGGTTTAATCTTTTAAAATTATACATATATTTGAGGACAACATCTTAGGCCTCGTTGGCATCCATTAGGCCTCGTTGGCATCCATTAGGCTTCGCTGGCATCCATTAGGCCTCGTTGGCATCCATTAGGCCTCGTTGGCATCCATTAGGCCTCGTTGGCATCCATTAGCAGCATTCATCAACACCCTGCCACTCCGTCTCGACGTATAAAACTCAACAGCCCACCGTTGACGTATTCCAGTGCGCTACATCCTGAAGACGGACGACGACATGTACGTGAACGTGCCGAACCTGGTGCGCAGCCTCCGCAACCGCTCGCGCGCGCACGACGCGCTGGGGGGCGGGGGCGCGGGGGCGGGGGCGGGGGCGCGGCCCGAGCGGCTGCTCATAGGCGACCTCATCTGCGGCGCGCGCCCCGTGCAGGACGCCACCAACAAGTGGTGAGGAATGGTTCTCCTTCAGCTCCTTCAGCGTCTCCACTCAAACTCAGACTCGAAAGCTTTTATTCATTGTCAGTTACCCATTAATGACCTACTACAGGGTCGGGTCTCCTCTCACATTGAGAGGGATGTAGGCCGCCGTCCACCACGCTGGCCTAGTGCGGGTTGGTGGACTTCACATGCCTTTGAGAACATTTTTTTTTCTGAACTCTCAGGCATGCAGGTTTCCTCACGATGTTTTCCTTCACCGTAACAGCAGGTGATATTTAATTTTTATAAAGCGCACATAACTTTTTTTACAAAGTCACTGGGATTCAAACCCAGACCCCTCGATTCGAGGTCGAATTCTAAGCCACTGGGCTATCACCGCTACACCGCTTTTATTCATTATTAGGTACAATTTGTGTACGCTTAATGAAAGTCATACAGATAAATTATACATTCTACGTTCGTCCGCTTTGATCGCCCCTCAGGCAAAACGTAGACTGGGAGAAAAAAGCGGGCGGAAAAAAACTCCCAGCACTCTTTTTAAAGTAAATAAAACTTAGTCTATAATGCAGTATGACTAGGTCCAAAAAAGGAACACACGTGACAGCTATCGTGTGTGTCAATATCGCCCCATTGCCATCCGCTCACAAATAAATATTGATACATGGTGTATAGAAATAACCTATAGTGAAGTTATTCAATCCCACGCTTTCTCATCTTCTAAATAGTCCTTAGTTTCATTTTCACTATAAGATGTCTTCGGGGTGTACGGTCCGTGGCTGCAGCGTCGTGCCGTCATTTTACAGGACGCGTCACTGGTGGGGAAGAGAAATCCTAAAATGGCGACTGCGTTTCAGCACAATAGGGTATTACGGCCTATGTCAAAAGCTTTTTATATGAATTCGTAAGTCATAAAAACCCATAAAAAATTGAAAAAAAAAAATTTTGCAAACAAATATAATGTAAAAAAAGACTTTTCAATTTGAATTTCAAAAATTCCCGCGAAAACACGGTCTCGGCCGTCTCGGCGCTGCCGCCATGCTTGTGACGTCACTCGCAGCGTAAACTATACATGTCAGTAAAGGAAGAAAGTTATACTCCATTGTTTATTTACACTGCTAATGACGTCACGCCGATAGCTTTCATGGCGTATAGCGTTTTTGACATTTGAAAAACAGATTAACAAACCTGAATTTTAAAATTGAAATAATGAATGTATACTACATTTTTTAGAACAGAAATCACCATTTTTCACTTGATTTTAACAAAATCTACCAATATTACATAATTTTGGATTTTTCCTTGCATGGTGCGAAATACCCTATTGAGTAGGTCGCAAGCGATCGAAAAGTTGGGTAACGTCGGCCGCGGTCACCACCTGAAGGTGGACCGCCGAAGTAAGGAAACTAGAGGCAAGTTGCCTCTGGCAACGGTGACCGGAACGTTCAAAGGACCGAATGGAAAGAAAAGCCTGAATGGCGCCTACATTCAGTAAAGGCAGCGCTGTTGAATCCAGAAGACAGTGTGTAAATTTGATCATAAACCGTCAGAAATGGTCCTTAATTGTAACTCTCCCTCCATTTGTGATCCATTTTTTTAATCCGTGCCTAATTACCATTGCCCCTTGTTTAAACTTTGTCGGGCCGGTTGGTCGGTAGCGAATAAAAGTCTACAATATGCCTACCACTAATCATCTGCTCACGACTCGTGACGGTTACTATATAAGTAATCTATTAAACATGATTTCGTGATGTCTCAAATACGTCTCGTAAAATATCTGACGACCTGAGTGGCGCAGTGGTTAAGACGCCGATGCGCTACGTGGAGGGTCCTGGGTTCGATTCCCAGCAGAGCAGAGGTTCGAATGATGAATTTGAATTTCTGTTTCTGGTCTGGGTGTGTTGTGTTCATGTCTTGTGTGTGTCCATGGCACCCACGACACAGGGAATCCTAGTGTGGGGCTGTGAGTGTGAAGCGTTATTATTATTAAAAAAAACTTTGTCGGGCCGGTTGGTCGGTAGCGAACAAAAGTCTACAATATGCCTACCACTAATCATCTGCTCACGACTCGTGACGGTGACTATATAAGCAATCTATTAAACATGATTTCGCGATGTCTCAAATACGTCTCGATTAATGTCTGTTAGCTCTTGGGCTATAAAGATAGACAAAGAGTCACATGAAATATTATTATAGTGTATTTTGTCAGAGTTTGTTCGGAACTAATCCGCACCCCCCTCCACACAGGTACAGCCCCCGCTACATGTACAGCGGGCGGGTGTACCCGCGGTACCTGTCGGGCACGGGGTACGCGCTGTCCGCCGACACGGCGAAGCTCCTCTACGAGGCCGCTCTGCGGACGCACTACTTCCATCTCGAGGACATTTATATTACTGGTGAGTGTTTCGATTGTTGTTATTTAAAGAGTTTTTGATATTTGGTGAGACGATTTATTCGGCATTTGAATAGGCATGATGACTAATTTTCAAAAACTCTTCTATGATATTCAGAAGTTTCTATTATGTCCAAAATATATCATATTTTTGTAGAAAATTAAGGTTTTTGTGCAATAAAAGTACATTTAAATTTTAAGTTTCAAATTCATTCCAAAACGCTCGCCCGTGTCATGGCGTCTGTCATTGCGTCACGGCTCAGTAAAAAATGCCAGATCGCGTATAATATGCTTACGAAAAAAATGACGTATACTAAGACGTGACGTAAATTGACGTAATTCGATCTGATGGGTGTTTAAGCTATCATGGCGGATTGCTGTATTTTGTAGATTTATTTTAACAAATAAATTATTAATCGCGACATTAATAAGAGAATAAATACATATTTCAAAATCTTTGAATCCTATTTCATTAGATCAGATCAATATTTTGGCGATACTTAATTTCTGTCATCATGCCTATTGTATATACATACAGTTCGTTTTTATTATTTTGTCCTATTTCGTAAACAGTTTAAAATTGCTTCAAAAAATAAATTATAGTTATAGTTGCCGTCACGAGTGGTGAGCACAACTTTCATTGGTCGGTTCGACATCGACTGCGCTGCGGTGCACGCGATTGGTTCGACAGCCGTCAGTTCGTCAGTGTGCGTCGTCTATTGGTCCAGCGCGTTGTTTCGGCTGCTGTACATTGGCCGAAAGTGTACAATATCCCTACCGCTGATACACTGATCATTCGCCACATCGTTCGCAGGACTGACAACCGATGGGGAAAAAAGGTCCTCGAATGGCGACCACGTTTAGGCAAAAGGAGCACAGGCCGCCCTCCGACCAGGTGGACTGATGACCTGAAGAAGACAGCGGGAAACCGTGGGATTCAGAGGGCCCAGGACGGGCGGAGTGGCATCGATTAGGGGAGGCCCATGTCCAGCAGTGGACTACTAAGGGCTGAAAGGAAGGAAGGAAGGATACACTGATAATCTGTGCTCACGACTCGTGACGGTCAGTATAAAGTCGTTTCTCACCGCACCCAGGCATGTGCGCGGTGCAAGCGCGGCCGCGGATCACGCCGCGCGACGAGCCGGGCTTCTCGTACCGCGGCGTGGGCGGCGCGGCCGACGCGTGCCTCGCGTACGGCCGCCTCACCGCGCACCGCGTGCCCGCCGCCGCCGCGCGCCGCCTGCACGCCCGCCTGCGGCACAGCGCCGCGCTCGTCGACAGGTCAGTGCGTCCTACAGCCATACTGCTGTAGGACGGCGTTACAGGACGGTGTAATAGGACGCTGCTATAGGACGGTGTAATAGGACGCTGCTATAGGACGGTGTAATAGGACGCTGCTATAGTATGGTGTAATAGGACGCTGCTATAGGACGGTGTAATAGGACGCTGCTACAGGACGGTGTAATAGGACGCTGCTATAGGTCGGTGTAATAGGACGCTGCTATAGGACGGTGTAATAGGACGCTGCTATAGGACGGTGTAATAGGACGCTACTATAGGACGCGGCAAACTTATGGACAAACTTATAATTTTAATATTAAAAAAAGAAAATTTTGACATGAGAGAAGGGTGCTAAAATAGTTTTCCGGCAGAATTGATAATCCTAAATAAATAAGTAAATAACAATTGCAATGATAAGTTAAAATTTCTTTTTTCGTTTTCGTGCGAGTTCTTGTCTCGTGCGTGTCCAAAACAACCTGTGTTAGTGAGTGTGAAGCATTTAAAAAAAATAACAAATAATAAATTTTTAAAAAAGTTCTTTAACTTTTTCGGACGCTTCAGATCTACCCATGTCGAACTGTGAAACGATGTGAAACTAATACAGGAATAATTTGTTTTCAGATGCGAACGCATGCGGCTAACTCAGGTAAGGAAAGATCGCATGCGGCCGAAGACGCCGCCGAAACGGTCCAAGGTGACCTCGTGACACAAGTATTACGATCTCGCGGGCTATCTGCACGTGTGTAAATGACCTAACGGGCCCGCACCGCGCATAGGACGCGCAGTCGCGCCAAAGTCGGCGAGCGATCGCATAGTCGTGATGCTAGATACCGGTCTTATGTGTGGAATGGTTGTAAGAGATTTTTTTTTGGTTGGGATTAGAGTATATTGTAATGTCATTAATAATGACTCATTATACCAACATGATATGGATAAATGAAAAAATATATATGGTGCGATTTAAACATCGTCATTTCTACATTTCGGTGAAAATAATATTTTAAAGTAGCAATTGAAGAATATTATAGAATCTCATGTTAAAATTATCAAATATTTAAGCAAAAAGTACAATAATTCTGATAAGTCTTTAATTTAATTTTAGATCTGATATTTACATAAATGCTGCAAGCTGTAAATAGTTACCTAAAAACGCATATGAGAAATGAATCTTAAACCCAAAAAAAAAAAGTTTTTTATTAATAAACTGTTAATGTTGCAATAATAACTATATTTGCTTGAATAAATTTTCAAATCTATAAAAATGTATGTCCACAAAATAATGCAGACCTACGCCTTAATTAAATATAATAATGCTTTACACATTTTATTTATATATAATATAATCGAACAAAATGGAGTTGAATCATTTATTTATAATATATTATTTAAAGTTACGAATATTTAAATATTACGAATATTTTAAATAATCTAGATTCTAGTGCGTGTGTTAGAAGTTATACTACTTTATTTGCAAAATTAAATTATTTTTTTATGTACTCAAAATATCTCAGAAAACATAAGAATAAAAGCTGTGAAGATATTGATAAAGTTTGAATAATGTTTCACGCTATAGAAAATGGTTAAAAACGTTTGGAAATTTTCAAGCGGTATCAAAGTCAAAGTGAAATTCAAAAGCATTTATTCATTATTAGGTACAATTTGTGCACACTTAATGAACGTTATTATCTATAGATGTTTAAAAAACTTCGATAGCATGATTCAGGCTACTCGTGACGCCATCTCTTGCCGAGTGGTGGAAATTGATTTATAGTGTTTGTTTGTTGAAATAAAGAAGTATAACTTGTAAATGATAGTGTAGTAAAAAGTCTTCGAAAGTAGATCTGATATATAAACTTAAAAGTGCTTTAAACGCAACGAGTCTCCGTATACGTGTTTAAGAATCTCATATTATATTTATATTTAAATAAATAGTAAAATATAGATGTCTCTCATAAGTCGATTGTAAATAGTTTATTGATAATCAGAATTTAATCAAAACATGACAAGAAAATCAGCTTCGTGCGCATGAACACTCATCAACGTATTCGTACGGAACTGTCAGTCATTAGTATGTCATATGTCAGTCTGTCTGACATCCTCCCATACTAATGGCACAAGTTAGCTATACAAATACTTTGACGAAAGTCTACATGCTCGGGGCATTCATTTATTAGTAAAACTAAAGCTTCGAAACGAACCTAATATAGTAATAACATTTATACCTTCAAAAGTACCTGTAAGATGTGTATATTACAATGTACAGTTCATTTTTATTCTCTTGTCTCATTTGGCAATCTTGGCACTACTTTTTATTGAAAAAAAGTTTAAAATTGCTCTAAAAAAATTACAATTTTTAGAAATCGTGTCTGTATTCAATGACAATTAGTTTGACATTAAGTTTTTAATCGCAAATTAAAATAAAAAGACATGCTAAGATTGTTTACCAAATATGACAAGTGAAAAAAAATGGACTATACATATTGTAACATGTTACCTGTAACATGTGCATGTCACATTAACCACAACATGTGTTTAATGTTCACATGTACATGTGTTGAACGAAAACTGGTTTGCCTTACGAATGAATCCTTAAAGCACAAAGTTATACAAAAAGAACAACAGTTATATAAACAGAATAATATTTTGCCATGAAAAACCATGCAACTATGAGGGAGCGGACAGTGTGAACATGAACGGCGCGATACGTACAGTAATATGAGCGCGCGCCTCACATGAAACGCTGACCACGCGTGACGCAAGCAGCGAGTGTAGTCAACAATAGCACACGTCACACGCGTCACACCGAGCTGGCCAATCGGAACACGTGTCCTCGAACGCGCTATCAAAGTTCAATAGAATCTGTGCATATATACAAACGGTCCGCAGTCAGCATTCAGATCGCGGTCCCAAGGCAGTGACGCCGCCTGGCGGGAGATCTCCCCTTTACCTCCGAAAACATTTAAAAAAGATTTGTCATTTAATGCTGAAACTAATTTCTAGTAACTATAATGTTTTAAAAAAAATCCAAGTTCAAGAATGTTCTGTAAAATCTTAAATTAACCCATATTCGTGCAAATAAACGTTGTTGTTTTTGAAATCTCAATTTTTTTTGACACAAGTAAAAAAAAACGGACAGTAAGGTTGACATTGTATTGCGGTTTGATTGGCTAGTGTTGCGTCACGACTTCGATATACGTTCCCCTGCCTTGTAGTTTCATGGGTAAGAGTGCGTAGTGATGTAGTGTGTAAGATTTGTTTTTAATAACGCGGTGTGATAGTACTCCTGCCATAAGTTGATAATGGAGCTTCGTCTGTTAGAACTATATGCCATTTTGATGTTGTTTAGCGGCGCGATTCAGGTGCTGACCACGCCTGACGCAAGCAGCGAATATTGTAAACAATAATACGTCACCCGCGTCATACCGAGACTGACCAATCAGAAGACGTATCCTCAAACGCGCTATCAATTTCCCCTTTTCCTCTAAACTTAGTTTCGGATATAAGTTTATTATAAGCCCATACCGATTTATCTACAGAATACAGTGACCAGTTTATTATAATCTATAAATATTAAAATTATGTGACTATCTGTGATTTCAAAATAACGCAAGAAATAATTAAGTTTTTTTTTAATTGTTTATCTTCTGTTTATCTTGGACAATCCTTGAAATACCTGAATAGGTTTTTATAGAACTTTCAGTGGCTGTCAGAAGAGTTTATAACCTAGAAGAAGGTTAGAATTCCATCCATAAAAGTGGCATATATTTCAACAGATACTAAAATTTATAGTATATGTACGGTTCATGAATTATATTAAATAACAATACAATGAAATTCTATACAATGTTAAAAACTATTGTTGTTGTTGTGTTGCTTCCGAAAATACTATTATATTATAATTATTTTTTTCACATATCGATTTAAAATGCGGTTTTAAAAAGTTTTTGGAGCATACGAACAAACAATTTTATGTTTAGAGAATGTTTTTGTTTTGTAATATTTTTATTATTATGCTACAAATCATTGTATTTGTTGGTTTTAATCCTGAAACGCGACTAAAGTCTCAAACCTAGACCTAGACCTAGACCAAACGTTTGAGGTTAGGAGTTGTCTGTGGGCTGCAGTGGTCATTCACTTACTCCTATTTTATAAAGAATATTGGCATATAAAATATCTATTACTAATCTGTTCCTAAGGGTTTAATGAATCTCACTTTTTCTACATATTTTTGAACATATTTTATGTTATAATTAAGCAACTTAACACGTAATTATATCATAAAAACGGTACCCACAATTTAGGTAAAAGGCACGTTTGCTAAGTGTTCGTACGCTAGTTAAATAATGTTATTTTTTATTCGTTTAGACTCCTGCTATTTTTTTGTTGTTTGCTAATGGTATTTTTTAGTTTTGGTTCTGCTGACAATAGTGTTAACATCGTGTGAACTTTAAAAGCCCTGTGATTCATAAATTATTAAGAAAAACCTAAAACAGTGTATCTAATGTAGTGGGATTAGCAATCATTATTTTTTAAAAATTTTCTGTGACCGTTTGAAAACTCAATATGATCATACACTGCTTTTTAATTGCAAAATTAATATGAATGACTCAGTTCAGTTATTGCATCATATTTGTAAATATAAATACATATGTATTTCTCACCAGAAACTCACAATCATAGATTCAAACTCACACACTTTCATATTCCTGTAGTGTGCCTATGAATGCATTTTGAATTTTAAAACATTAGTTTCATATGTAAATAACTAACAGTACCTACGTAAACGTGTGTTTAAATACTTTTTATGTCTCGAACACATTATTATGGTTGATAAAAATAACAAAAAAAATTAAAATGATTACATCTAATAGACACTTTTAATTTTTTTTCTTGTAAATTAATGACAGAAATATATTTTAACGTAATATTATTTAACATGTCCCCATTAGTTTGTTAAATTTTTTTGTAGTGTGATTTTTGTTGTTTTTTTTTTGTTAATTTATTTTATTTTTCCCCCCTTTACAGATAAAAGACACGCAAGGGAGGTTGTTCGTTATATACAAGTATCTGCGATTACTCGTCAGCAATAATTGTGAATGAACTATAACTTTAATTGTAATATAATTAACAAGAGTGTTAAAACTTGTTACATGTTAATTACATGTTAATTACATGTTAATTATTTGAAGTGAACAATCGTAATACTCTTACCTTAAGCAGTATTATTTGTGCAATTTGTAATCAGTTCGAGTTCAGTGTCATTAATAACGTCACATTATTATCAATGTGTTAACTCTACTGATATATTGAAGAACTGATTTCTTTTTAGTCGCTTCAATTGTTTTAACAAGTAGTTATATTGCAATTAAAGAATTACAATTAATTATAATTAAATCGATTATTTTAACTGGGTAGGGTTTGAAAGTATACTTAGATACATAAAAGATTATTTTGTATCACACAAAATAATATTTAAACATAAAACGACTGACCGAACAACTAATGGGTTTCAAAGGACCTAATGGCTTGTATATAGTTCATTTTTGTTCTCTTGTCTTATTTGGTAAACAATCTTGGCACTACTTTTTATTGAAAAAAAAGTTTAAAATTGCTTTAAAAAATACGAGTAAGTTATACTTTCTAGAAATCTGTTTCTGTATTCAATGACAATTTGTTTTTAATTTTTTATAATTTTGTGTCTGCATTATTTTTTAATCGCAAATTAAAACAAAAAGACACGCTGAGATTGTTTACCAAATATGACGAGAGAATAAAAATGGACTATACACCGTTTTACCTTACCTTTTAATACAGTACCTGAGTTGGATTAGAGCATAGAACGATATACAGCCCCAAAACCATGGGCCTATACCCCTTGCACCTTTATAATGTATGCACTCACGTTTGGCAACGATCCATAATTATACATTTCATTGTAACAACAGCCTCACATTGTGTAAATAATATCTCAACTTACACTGAACTGACAGTATACATGGTGAATTTTTCAAGTGTGCGTGGATGGGTAAATCCGAAACTATGAGGAATAGCGAAAAATGCTGAAACGAGTCTGGGAACCGATTTTGATGAAAACTACAACTGCATCATTGGATTTTGAAAAATCAATATGCCAATCGAACCCGTTGATTTTGAAAACTTGAAAAATTCCCCCTGTATAAGCATAACACGAAAATATTATAAATCATTTAGTATTATTTATTAACATTGAATTATTTTTTATACACTGTGATTAATATTTTCGCTTTTCTAATAAAATCATTGTAAATGCCTTTGTAAAATGAATCTATGATATTAATCTATGCGAGCGAATTTTGCACATTATTAATTTTACATTAATTCATAATTAATCTCAGTACATTAATTACACAAAATATTATTTTTGTAATCTCATTTGTTTTGGAAAAGTATTTAATTTACATTTTCTCTTTTATTTTTAATGTATTACATTAACCAGCAGCATTTTATTTTAAGGTCAAATATAGTTTTTATTATTTTTCTCATATTTGGAAAGTTATATTTTTAAATGAAATATTTTTATTGCTCAAGTTATTGGTAGCTGTTTATTATTTTAATAGGTTTTAGGTAATGCAAATTATTTTATCAAAATTTATATTACATTTATTTAGTATACTAATATCTTGTTATTTTAAAGAATCTTTGAACTGTAAATATAAAAATTTGAAAACCATTTTATCAAATGCCATAAATATATGTTATATTAAATCATTTAATTTTCGTAGCGAACCGTAGTTTAGGAACACAAAGCCACATATTACTAGCTTTAATCGATTATAACATAACGTTTTTATAGGCTGCTTTTTTAATTCTGCGTATGGTATGTTTTTTTAAAACGTTTCAAACATTTTATTTAGTGACAAAACAAATATTTTCTGACAAAACTTTTGTAGGTATTTTCAATTTATAGAAGATCCATTCCTATTTAAGTATTATCATAGATGTTTTTGCTTTATTATATTATATGCTCAATTTTTAACACACGATTAAACATTGCGTGATAATGTAACTACATGCTGCTAGTAAAAGACATTTTATATATTTAGGATTAAAACTAACAAAAATAATGGTTTTAATGGATATAATCCAAGGAAAGAAATTTTACTACTATTATTACTACCTTTTGTTTGGTTTCGGTTTGGTTGGTAAAAAAAAAAAACAAAAAATCTAATTTCCATATGTACGGTCGATTTTGAAAAAAATTACTATTTATGTAGGAATTTTATTTAAAAAAAATTGAAAAATTTTCTTCATTATTTTATGTTGATACTCATTTTAAGCAATCATTCGTACACATCGACCGATCAGAATTAATTGCCTCGTTCTACAGACTTATTAGTTACTATGACATGGCAAAGTCTTAGAGTTAGTGTCTATAACATGTCAACGTTATAATACCCATGGTTTTTAAATTGCGATCATTTTAGTGACATGTTGTATATAAGTAGATTAGGATACATATTGTACAATGTAAGTATACTTTGCGTATGAGGTTTGCTAGGTGTTGTAAATGTCTCGCTAAGGGTGATTTATAAGCCAACATGGATGTTAAAAGATTTTCTTTTAATAGGGTATTTCGCACCATGCAAGTGAAAAATGGTGATTTCTGTTCTGAAAAATGTAGTATACATTTATTATTTCAATTTTAAAATTCAGGTTTGTTAATCTGCTTTTCAAATGTCAAAAACGCTATACGCCATGAAAGCTGTCGGCGTGACGTCATTAGCAGTGTAAATAAACAATGCAGTATAACTTTCTTCCTTTACTGAGATGTGTGTGTACCGTGTTTTCGCGGGGATTTTTGAAATTTAAATTGAAGTCTTTTTTACATAATATTTGTTTGCATTTTTTTGTTTTCCAATTTTTTATGGGTTTTTATGACTTACGAATTCATATAAAAAGCTTTTTGACATAGGCCGTAATACCCTATTGGGAATTGTAAGTTATTACTTGTTGTAAGACAGTGGTTGAAAATGATATTTACATTACATTATTTAACGTTCTAAATAATCATTATTTTATAGCCCAACGAGAGTTTTTGCACACTTGAACTAATTTCTTTTAATGGCAACTGCTAGAATAATGACAGTCATATTTTGAGCCAATGAGCTTGCAAAAACTTGTCATTGACTACGCTATAGTCAGGGGTATTAAAACCCAGGTGATGCTATATAACACATTAACATACCCATTGTTTAACTATTATATCTTTTCATAGATGGACATTCGTGTTTAGATGTTTAATACGGGACTGTGTATGAAAATGACTCTCAAATATAGTTTGTGACATCTATTGGCCTATAGATCATTCTTGGTGATCGGGAAACATATGTAGTATCCTAGGATATGGTGATACTCCTTCAACGGGACCTGAATATTATTACGCGATATCGTAGGTATATCAACGCGATCGGCCATTTTAGAGTGTTTAGGTATGGAGTTAATTGTTGCATCGTTGTAAGAATGCTGACACATTGTGTAAACTTCCCTTGTATGTATTGTAACGACGGTGTGGCGGCAGCGCCTCTGGTGGTTCGATTTGGAACTATTGATTGATTGAGGAAGTAGTAAAGGACGAAATTTTGTTCCATTACTATAAAATAGATGTAATATAAATAAATATATTTAACAGTTTACACTCATACAAGGACTCCCTGTGTCGTGGGTGCGATGGCACACACAAGATAAGAACACACCCAGACCATGCGGGAACTTAAACTCATAATTCAAATCAGCTCCGCTGGGAATCGAACCCAGGGTCCTCTACACAGCGCACCGGTGTCTTGAACACTGCGCCACTCTGGTCGTCAAGTAATGATTGCAATATGCACTAGTTATCACCCTAAAAGACGGTATGAAAGGTTTCGGGTTTGATTTCTAGGGAAGCAGAAATTTTAAAAATTAGTTTAAATTTCTGTAGCTAGTTGGGGTAATTTTTGCCCGTGTGAATCGAATCTTCAATACAATTATTTGATCACTATTTTTCGTATTTTTAAGTCCATGTCACCATGTCCATGGAAATTGGAATGCGTAGTAATTTCAATTAATTTTTCAAATATTAATTTCGCAGCCAGAGACGCAGCTGTTGGCATCTACAATTGATTGTGCCTAATTATAATAGTATAAATAAAAAATATTGGTCTAAATACCACTTTAAACGATAATATTGTTAGCGTTGTAAATAAGATAACGGTATATGAACGTTGTGTAAAGTTAAAATGTATTTCAAAAGTTAAAAATTTATAGAATGTCCTAATGCCTGTATTTAAGTGATATGAATATGAGATCTGTACGGTGTACGCAAATATCATGATTTCTGCGCTATAACTCGACATTTGCCTCGCAAAAATCTTTACAAACATCTTGTATTTGCGTCCACTGTTTTACGCATGCATTGTTTAAAAAACAGTTTAGATCTGAATTTTTTTTTTAACTTTTTGAGGCAACTAAATACATAGTTTCTTTTTAATTAAAAAACAGTTTAGATCTGAATCTTTTTTTTTTACATTTTTGAGGCAACTAAATAGTTTCTTTTTAATAATTATACATGTTTAATTATTTTAGCGAAGGCTTTTTTGTGAATGTATTCCTTTTCTTATATTTTTTTAGATTAAAAAATACTTGTAAAATGTGCAATCTGGTAAAATTTATATATATTTTTTTAACTTTGCCCAATATACCCATAAATATTAATTTCAGAAAACTGTAAACAATCATGTATGTGAGTTGATATTTTCCAATTTTACTTTCAACCGATATGTGCCAAATCTCATTGTATCCTATAGTATCCTAATTATTGTTGTTCTATTGAACAACATCAAAATACCATTTAAAATGATCCTTTCAGAAAATCTGGCTGTGTGAATAATTAATTAATAAATAAACAGTTTCATTTATAACGCATAAATGTTTAATCGAATCGAATAACAGTTTTGATGGTTTTTTTTAATTCTCATCTTATCTGTAGTATTTTAGAATAGGCATTTTTACTTTATTCTAGATATGATGAGCGGTTCTATTAAATCATTATATGTATTTTTATATAAGTGAAGGAACTTGCACTGGTTTGCTTGCATTAGTCATTCAATAGTGTTAGATCAAAGAACAAATATTTTTTTATATCTCCTAGTCAGTACAAGTATTTGTAAAAGCCATAAGAAATCCTGTGTAATTTATAACATTATCGCACACACAAACTGTTTAATTCTGTTTTATATTGTTTTTTATTTAATTTGTGCAAGTTCCGTTAAAAATAATATTAGAAAACTGTTATTTGGCTTCGTTAAACAGAATTCTTCTCTCGCTTCTGTACTTGAACAACTTGTATAAAGAATGTGCAATATTATTATTGAAACATAAATTAATCTGTCTTAAAGAGTGATTGATTACGATAAGAAATATTATAAAATAGCTGATATTTTTTCATATTGTTCGTATGGGGATGTTAAACGTTGCGTAAAGATGTACCTACTAGCTTTGCCTTTGAATACCTAACGCATAGTGTTCCGAAATGTGATGATTTTTACGAATAAAGGAATGAAAACTATTTGTTTATTTCATTTAAAATAATACCCAATATTATCTTGTCTGTAACATGTTAAGTAACATATCCTTAATTTTTGTTTTACGGAAATAGCGTGATTAATTTTAACTCTTCTTTCTACACTCTTATAAAAGAGTGTTGTATTATCGTAGAATTATGTTTCTCTTAAAATTGTGTAAAGAGCATTAAATTATAATTTCCTTCGAATAAATAAAAATTCAAAAAATACTGTCAAAATGGAATTTGTTTTCGAAATTTGTTCTGATATACAATTTGTGGGTACGTTTTTTGTTAAAAAATATTAAATGGCTTATTTTAATTTACGATTAAATGTCTGTTAAAAGTTAATAGAAATTAATATGTTGTTAAATTGATTAATTAACACGATTAATAATTAACAAGTTAAATTTAACATCACATCACATACCTATTTTGTTAGTAGGATTAGAAGGACATTAAAATGTTAGTAAATTATTAACTTTTAATAAATTATTATTGCTTTTTATGAAATACAAATTATTTTTTCTTAAATTAAACTGTAAGTAGGTAGGTAAAGTAAAGTAAGTATTATATGGGAAGATTATTTAAAAGGACGACTGATAAATAACGTCACAAGTAAGGGAGTGGGAGATAGAAATTAATATGTTGTTAAATTAATTAATATCGTTAATAATTAACAAGTTAAATTGAACATCACATGTTTCGTTAGTAGAATTACCACCTGGGGGTGGACCGTTTCGTTTGCCAGTATTTTTGTTTTTTCCGACCCGGGGTTGTCAGTGTGTTGCCGGCTTAGGAGTGCCTTTGGCGCGTTTTTTGTAAAACTTGAAAATGTCATTAGTCCCGTTCAAACGGATGGTATGTTTATTCTACATATTTTTCGAGGCTAAATGACCGTAAAAGACGAACAGTAAAAGATTGCCACGAATGAAGATCGTGTGGATGAAATATTAGGTTGCGACATGTGATTTTTTTTAAATTATTATAGGATGTCTAACCGGCGACACTGAGCCGTTAAAGATAATTATAACAAAAAGTCGTCGCTCAGTTCGGACGCTATTTCGTACGACGAACTCGAACGCAGTGTGAGCTCCTATAGTATTTATAAGGTCGGGACTGTTCGTTCGTGAACGTACGAATACGCACGAGTTGAATTCGTACGAAATCGCGACCAAACTGAGCGCGGCCTTAAACTAACGAGCGGACCCAAAATTACAGGGTGCTACAGCACAGATTACACGGGTTTGACTAGGTTCAAAGATTATAAGAATGAGTCCTAACATAAAGTGTGACGTTACTTATAGAAGCCCTTAGTTGTAGGGTTAGGTTAGGTTAGGTATGTAAGGTTTAGAAGTAGCAGCCAAAGTTACACAATCTGCTGTTGACAAAGTTGCGCAATAGCATGTTAGCTCTGTCCTGAGTGGACTCGCGTTCGAATATGAAGAGGTAAGACTGGTCGGTTGTCAGGAACGTGGCTGTCTTTTCATCTGGAACGAATACAAAATAAAAGTAGTGTCCGCCATCTTGGATTTGTATATTTAATTGCTACTATGGTGGAGTGACTTTAAATTTGACGTAAAAATATTATTAAAAGGTTGATACGTCAAGGAACTCACCCTTAGGATTGATGGAGTAGTTAGGAAGAGCCGAGACGTACGCGAAGGCATTGCTCTTGCAGAGTTCCATAGCATTGGCGGGACGCAGGTTGACGGTCAGTATTATTTCAGCTGAAAACGTCTTATTATTATTGTCATCATCATACAATATATGAAAAACAAGGATTAAGCACATAACTAATACTTTTGCATTTTAGGAATAAACATGACACATACTCATGATATGTAATCAAAATACAAATTAAAAGTATTACAACATTAAAATATCGTTCGCTAGGAGTAATTTTAAATAGTTGAAATTGTTTAATTTGGGTTTTCAAATCTATATTGCAAATGGATCTGTTTGTTAACATGCATGTCCGAGACGCAAATACGAGTATATGACGCCCCTAAAACACTAAGATTAGTTAGGTATGTAATATTGCTACATTACCAAACCAGAGAAATAATTACCACTAGCCAAATAAAATTACCTTTAATCCACTTTTGTTTTTTGCGGGTGGGTTGTGTGGTCTACTAATGGGCACATTTAATCTTCCTATAATAATATTTCCATTTTCCAGGAAGTAGACTACTCGTACTTCCTGCCACACGGTTATTTGATAAGTCAATACTGGGGAGGTACTAGTGTAGTTTTCGCGCCAACCACATCAACCATAGATACTCAAATCTATAATAGTTTGGAGGTAAAGGGAGATCTCCCGCCAGGCGACGTCACTGTCCGGGGACCGCGGTCCGAATGTTGACTGCGGACCGTTTGTATATATGCACAGATTCTATGGAACTTTGATAGCGCGTTCGAGGATACGTGTTCCGATTGGCCAGTTCGGTGTGACGCGTGTGACGTGTTCCGTTGTTGACTACACTCGCTGCTTGCGTCGTCATGCGTGGTCAGCGTTTCATGTGAGGCGCGCGCTCATATTGCTGTAGGTATCGCGCCGCTACAATAGTATAGCACAGATATTACAGATCACTTACGGTAAGTCCCAATGTAATCGTAGGCGTAAGTACTGTCCTCGCCCCCAGCGTAATGCTGGATCAAGGTCCTGGAGGACTCGAACTGGAGGCCTCGGCACGTCACCGCCAACACGGAGTTATCTTTATCCATATTGTAGCTGCAAACACGTTTTGTTTCAACAACAACTACCAGTGGAACCCAAAAATTAAATGAAAAATAATCCGAAGGCTGCATAATAATAATAATTTATTTATTCCACAACAAAACATATTATTTAACATATTATATAGCTCTAGACCCCATACTAGGATTCCCTGTGTTATGGGATCTAGTCTCTTCCCTTCCCTTGCATTAGTAGATAAAAGTCCCTCTTTTCTAGGATACAATTTTTATCTTGATTGAATTTTCATGACCTTTATAAAGAAACTGCCATCAATTGGAACCCAATAATAAAAATATAAAGTTCCCTTCTTTCAAGGTTATGAAAATTTTAAACACACAATTTGGAACACAATATTAAAAATAAATGAAAAAGAATTTGAAGAATATTTCATAAGATAAAGAGCCCTTGGAAATCAAGGTTCTACGCAAGCGTGCTCCATCGTTGGCCATATCTAACTTACAACCAGCCTATCATTAGTGAAAATAAAGTTTACGAACATTTTCTTTCCTCATTTTCTGGTGGGTTGCTACTCTTGCGGACAACATCGCCATCCAAACAATAGATGAAGATACTACTAGCCAGTAACCCATTAATGACCCACTACAGGGTCGGGTCTCCTTCTCGTAATGAGAGGGATGTAGGCCTTAGTCCACCACGCTGGCCTACTGCGGGTTGGTGGACTTCACATACCTTTGAGAACATTTTTTTTTTGTGAACTCTCAGGCATGCAGGTTTCCTCACGATGTTTTCCTTCACCGTAACAGCAGGTGATATTTAATTTTATAAAGCGCACATAACTTTTTTACAAAGTCATTGGTGCGTGCCACTGGGATTCGAACCCGGACCCCTCGATTCGAGGTCGAATTCTAAGCCACTGGGCTATCACCGCTTTCTCGAAGATACTACTAATGACTATAAAACAATCATGTGGCGTGCTAAGAAAATGCAATAACTACTCACAAGAACTGCGACACAAAGCATTTGTCCAAGTTCCTCACTATGAGGTTATCGTCGATATAGGTAGCGTTGAAATACGGCGTCTCGAACAAGAAGCTGCTGACGCTAAACTCGGAAGGCGCGGACCCGACCACCGCTTGATTACATTGCGAGTTGGCGCCCAGGTTTTCGCGGACGCACTCCTCAGCATTGTTATTGCACGGATGGATTATGTTATCTGGCCTGGCAACTGGTGGTAAAGAAGTGGGTAACATATTAATAATAATAACGCTTCACACTCATAGCCCCTAGGATTCCCTGTCGTGGGTGCCATGGACACACACAAGACAACGACACACACACCCAGACCAGAAACAGAAATTATCATTCAAATCCCTGCCGCTGGGAATCGAACCCGGGATCCTCCGCGCAGCGCACCGGTGTCCTAACCACTGCGCCACTCAGGTCGTCAGACATACCTAATAAGTAAGTTGTAGGTTCGAAGGTAAGCCACATCGTTCGCAGGACTGACAACCGAGGGAAGCAAGGTCCTCGAATGGCGACCACGTTTAGGCACAGGCCGCCTGCCTACCAGGTGGACTGAGGAGGAAGGAGTTTGGATTCAGAGGGCCCAAGACCGGGCGGAGGCGATTAGAGGAGGCCCATGTCTAGCAGTGGACTGCCAAGGGCTGATAGGAAGGAGTGAAGTAGAAGAGGCGCATGTATTCAAATACATCAAATATGGTGCAACGTCGGGCGCGGTCATCACTTGGATGGGTGACCGCTAGTGGCGAATTAATGCGCGCCGTGCTTCGGAGGACACGCTAATTGTTGGTCCCAGTTGTTAAAGCCTTCCCCAATAATTGTTAGTCTACCAAATAATGAGGCATGTTCATTGCCACTTCAGTCTAATAATTTTTAGAACTATCTTGGTGCTTTTCGTTCGTCTAAGAATTTTCGCATCATGGATTCGACACATTAACTAATTTAATACATTAAAATAGGGATGGATGGATAATAGAGTTTTTAGATAGATAATTTCCACTTACCGCTGATAGCGTAGCACATGGAAAGCACCAACAATAGGCACATATAACGAGCCATCTTTGAAAAGACTTCGAATGACCGAAGTTCCGACAGGCTTATCGTTAACTGCGTGTTTTTCAAAAACAAACCGTATTATAACAATGCAATTTAATGTTATTGTTTTCTAGAAAATATCGGAGAATTGGAGTAATTGGTATTTGGACAGCTGTGTAAATTTTTATGTAATTCTGATGGAGTTTATAAGTAAGTTACGTTAAAAGCAATTCTATTACTTTGACACTAAAACTTAATGTTTTTTAAATAAATATGAACATTATCTATTTTGTTTATTGGATTATTCCTTGTGGTTTAATATAAAGTCGTTCGGACAAAGCAATCAAGATGATTGTTTTATTGATACTAACTGTGCAATCCGATGTCTCTTTGTCATATTTTTGGGCCTATTTTTAATTTGGTGGTATAGGGTGGGTAACAGGGTAACTCTCGACTTGTGGCGAATCCTGCCACGCGTCACGAGATGGCGCTACATGATCCTGAATCACGCTATCGAAGTTTTCTACATCGCTGGCATATATACAAAACTACGACACGACGTATCGCAGCTGCTTTCCAGGCATAATCACCTTGTTTAACAGGAATTCTTCCTTTACCAAAATATTGACTAAAACGGAGAAAATATGAAGATTTGAACTTCCAAAAAAAAATCAATTTGCGATGCAAACAAACGGATATAATATCCATAAGCATTTAACAATATAGTGTTGATTAACAAATTTGCAAATTTAATTATTTGTTTGAATTGTCATGACGTTATTTTCAAAGTAATTTAGGTATTATGACGTCAAGACTTCCTAGTAAACACGGTTAGACGCTTATTGTAGTGACGGTAGCATTTACGACTTATGTTAGCTTGGTAGGGTAGATACGTAATATCTTTAAACAGAAACGGCTGCACCCTTTGCCAATGGCATCCTTAGCACTGGCGAGTGGCAACCCTTTTATGGCCCACTGTTGTGCACGGGTCTTACCCCACAACCACAACCCTGGAGCATACACCACGCTGCTCCAATGCGGACTGGTGGAGAAACGGGCTAGTAGCCAACCCGTGTATGGGCCCATAGGGCCTCTGACAAAGTTTAACGACTGCTATCGTATCGATAACAACCGGGACCGACGCATAACGTGTCCTCCGAAGCACGGTAGCGCGTGTAATTCGCCACTAGCGGTCATCCATCCAGGTGATGACCGCGCCCATAGTTGCTTAACGTTTTTCATCGCTTGCGATCTACTCTAGCAGCAGGGCTATGCGAGCTAACTTCACCGGCGAGTAACTGTGTATATTTTTTTAGTAGAAATAGGGATTGAAATAACGTTTATTCGCACGCATAAGGGCAAAAGTTTGGCCTGAATCGATGCAATAAGCCAAGGACCTAAATGACATCGATTAGGGAAAGCAATTACTGAAGAAATTTTACCTAAATGTGTCACCATATTATCGTTTCACCTTTAGCTAATGATTCGACGTGACAACTATGCAATGGGTCAACAATGAGTAACACTAAGTAAGTACAAAAGGATGCAAAATAATATTTACTCAATTGATATGCTATTATCTCATTAACAAATTCCCGATAACACGAGTCATATCGTATGGAACAAACATTATAATAGCTACCATTTAAATTCTTATTGTGTGCCTATTTAAATTATTATAATTGGTAGTACTTTTTCCAAAGGGTCCCAGGCTGTGACTCTTTTGCCTTAACGCGTTGTATTTTGAGTAACGTAAGAACAACTGAAAAATAGTCAACTTATTAATTAAAATCATCTAAAAAAGCTTTTGCACAACACTCAACGTTTCATAGTTCACAAAATTTTTCTTTTCATCTGATACATGGTAGGTAATATTAACTCGCAAATAATCCATTTTTTATCTCTGTAGAACATTCAAGTCAGGAGAAATCGAAACTAACTTGTGGGACAAAATTTTTTTCAAATGTGTGCCATTTCAAAAGGAGGATGTTTTATCGATAAAATTTGCTTCTTAAAATATCGCTAGATCGAGTCCAAGAACACTGTACATTCTTAGAAAACTTTGATAGCGTGACTCAGGATCACACGCGTGGCGCCATCTCTTGAGCTACTAGTCAAACCAAGCTAGGTTTAAAAATCAAACAAAAAAATGGCTTAAAAATCAATTTTATTCATAACTATCATACATTAATAATTATTTAATAATATTAATGAATTAAATACGTAACACAGCGACACGCATCCAAGCCGCACCGCACTTAAATGCAGGTTTGTTAAAAGCACAATATAAAATAAATATTGTCAACCTATGCAATTGTTAAATTAAACAAAAATCGTCTTTTACCACAACGACATCCACATTGGTGTTTTACCGACGACCTCAAAAGAGACCGAGTGGGCTATTTGAGGTCGTGTACTACGTTAGAACGCCCTATGACAAGTAATAAGGTACCAAAATAATTAAAACTTTTATCGCTTACAAAAATCTCTGGCAAATACAGTAACACTGTTTTGATATATGTTAAAAAGATTGCAACCCAACCATATGAATAGACTTCTCTCTACATTATTGTACCCCAGTAATCCACCAACCCGCACTAGGCCAGCGTGGTGGACTAAAGCGATTAACACACCGCCCCGCACCACGCAGCGTATTGCGGGGCGCGCGTCCATTTGTACAGACAACGCACACACGCGCGTACATGCGGATGCGTGTTCTATGTGTTGGACTGTGCTTGTTTTCTATACAAATGGAAATACTTACAAACAACAGCTTGATACAGGGGAGTGTGTTAACCGCCTAAGGCCTACATCCTTCTCATTATGAGAGGAGACCCGACACCACAGTGGGTCACTAATAGTCTCTATGACAGGCGCCCAGACCCTGCAGTGGGTCATTAATGGGTCGCAACCGTATCCCGCGGTCTACTTACGGCTGGGTCATGCTGGTATCATCCTACGCAAATACACTTATACCTTTCATAGGACGTCTGTTTTAAGGCGGTCGATAGACATGCGAGTAGGTGCTCGTACATATTTACTCGTATACATTATACACAATAATATATATAATTTATTATTATATATAATATATAATTGTATAACTTAGGTACTCTACATATAGTTATCGATAACTTGCAACAAGAACATAACAAGGAACAATGCGTAATCTTCAAAAACGATGTTATAATAATTAGTTTAATTTACATATAAAATTATAGTTTCCTATTCTCCACCGCACCGCATTGGAGCAGCGTGGTGGAGTGCGCTCCAGGCGGAGAGACCCGTGGGACAATAACAGCAGTGGGACATTAATGTAATTCATCGAATGTTATTTATACAACAATTTTAAAACACGTCATTATGCATAAGAATATTGCAAAAAATGCATTTTTAGATTATTACGTTTTTGTTGCAAATAAATTTGTCTTCATTACGACGACAAAATAACAAAGTTTGTCGTACGACAACATCATTGCAAACATTTGTCGTATGTCGGTGCACTTGCTAGTTAGGATAGTTTCATTCAAAGACCTTTGTTTGAATTTTGTCGCGTCGCCCAGTTGTGTCGTATCGACAGTTAATGAGGACGATGCCTGACGATATTGACGCTTGTTTTATCGTTCTAAAATACCGATTTCACCACCGACAGATACAAACTATAAGCGATTAAACGTACACCGACCAACTCGCACGTCTATCGCCCGCCGTACAAAAAGTTACAAAAATTACAAAACTCACAATAGCGACATCTATTATACAATTCCTTAATCGAAACGTTACATGATTACAAAAGAAAAAAATGTACATAATGAACAAAAATTGAAGAAAAAAAAACCGTCAACTCACAAAAAGAAACACACGAAAAAGAAAACATACTTAACATACTCGTGATGATACAATTACATAATATACTTTATGGAAATTTCATTGAACATTTTCGAGAAAAAACAATAATATCCATACACAATAGGAATATTTCAAGGTTATTTCAATCTATATCTCGAACAATCGTTTATTTAATAATCGCATAATCGATTAGGTACTGAAAAACTTTCACTAATCGATTACCTATATTCGATTATCGAGGAAATTACCAAATATATTTCTTATGCGTTATTTTCATCGATATCTCGAATACAAGAAACTATGAATTATTTTTTTAAAACAATTTTAAACATTTTCAATAAAATTGTCAGTAAAAAGTAGTGCCAAGATTGTTTACCAAATAAGACAAGAGAATAAAAATAAACTGTACACTTGTCGTATGTCAGTGCGTAGTGTCAGGACAGCTGCATACTAAAAGTTGAGTATAACCTTTGTCGTGTTGGTATGTCGTGTCGTATTGTCAAAGCCAATCAGGACAAGGACAAGACGTTACATATACTACTAAAGTTGGAATATATACATACTATATCGATTTTTATATAACTTTTAGAAAAAATCTACATAACTTCATTTTTTAAATTCCACTCTTTTCATGTTAATGCAACATAATAATATTATAACGTGAACAGTTTTGATGTTATACGATACGTTACTTGTATAAAGTGACGTCACCATACTATAAACCCTACCTAACAAACAAAATCATGTTTAAACAGTATGTTATATAAAACCTTTACTGTCTACTTCCCGCAGATTAGAACCCGAAACTTTTGGCATACCAATCACTGCAATACACATCACTATGCTAGTAAAACAATAGTAAGTTGACATCACTTCATAAATAAATAAAAATCAATAGTAAAAACTGCAACTCTATTGAACTAAGCTCCCTACTGAGGTATCTCAAAGGTGAATTTCTGTATACCTTACGGCCGCGCTCGGTGTGTCGCAATTTCGTACGAATACAACTCGTGCGTATACGTACGATCACGTACGAACTGTCCCGACATTTGAAATGCTATGGGAGCGCTCACACTCCCGTAGTATTTCTCAGTATCGTTCATAAGTATTGATCATAGATCTTTACATAAACCGTTTACCTGTCTACATACTCGTAGCTTAAAGCCGAATTCATAGTAAGTTTTTCAACAATAACCAAACATATTTGAAGTATAATTAAACAACTTTTCGACACCAGCAAGAGCTGTTATTATTTAAAAACAAGATTCATTATACGAACAAGCAAGAAATTCACCTCTGAATCTTAAGAACCTGACCAAAAATATAAAATGAGTTGAATTAATTCATATTATTTATTACTACTATGTTTAAGACACATCGGGGTTTAGAGTGAGACCTTCATCTCGCAACAACGCTATCTCTTTCTAACAATGTCCGTTTGGCGTCTAGAACACTGTTTATCTAAAATATAATATCGCCCGAAATTAATAACCGATCTTCGGATATGGATTGAGATAGATTATGTTTGGTTGCTAGGAAACATTTAAAAAAAAATATAGCGTATCTTATCAAAAAATAGAGCATGAATTAATTTTGGGCATGTATAGAGTTGTGGATAGCTCAAATATTATACCAACGGTTCTGGTTTTATTCGGTTTGTAGAGCTCTCTTCGTCAAAGTAATCTGACATCTATATAGATTTGTTAAAACCATGTAAATTATACAAAAGTTTTAGCATCAACTCTACACAATTTAATTTATTACATACTAGTCATAACTTTATTAATATGAGTCACATTAATAGTTATAACTAGGATTTAGGAACGGAAACGACAGAAACGTTTAGAACTAGGACCGACATCATTCGAAGATCTCCCTCTAACCTCCGATATGACAGTATTACATCGGTACTACTATTCAAAGTTGACGTTACATTTTTGTAAATAGGTCCTACAGTAAGTATGAGTCAGTTTTCATATTTTCGATCCGGCTATATTCCTACTACTAGCATTCACTAATATGTTTTGTATCGTGTATTATATAGATATTAAAAGGCACTTTTAGGAGAACATATTTTGAAACCAATGTTCAAGTAAATTATGAAAAAACGGGGAAAAGTCTGCTTGAAAATTTATTAAAAAAGAAAATATATTCCAATAATCAAAAGTTTACTGTAATATTTTGAAAATTTGTCTATTTTGAGGGTAGGCAAATGTGAAAATATATGTTTCAAATGACTGAATAATTGGAAAATAATTACAACTCTGCTAAAGTTTCTATGTAATCGTATGTAACGTAAACACTGGGAGTAGAATTCAACAACTAATGATCGATAAATAAACTACATATAAAGTAGGGTTGATGAGGAAGGAGTTATGAGGATGAGGAAGTATCGAGCACAAAGTAAGAGGATGAGGATATATTCATGAGGAAGAGGAACGGTTTGAGTAAGGGAAAAAGAGTGAAAACTATACATAAATAATTAAATAAATAGGCTGGCTAGGGAATCCTAGTGATTCCCTTTGACGTGTGAACCGTGGACACACTAAATTCCTCTTAATTTAAGGGGAAGCGGAAGAGGATGAGGAAATTTTCAACTTTCCCTAAGAGGAAGAGGATGTGAAAGTATCAAAAAATGCGTAACTCCCTCATTGAGAGGGGGAGGAATCCTTATCAACACTAATAAAAAGCAATCGAATAAAACGAAGATGTATTCCTACTAATTCAAAAGCTTTTTGATATGATAAAACCATTCTATAGCTTAAACCTTAAGTATTATTATTTGTCTGTAACCCATCAATGGCCCACTGGCGGGTGGGTCTCCTCTCACTGTGAGAGGGATGTAGGCCGCCGTCCACCACGCACCACTACTGCCCGTTGGTGGACGAACATGCCGCGTGACAACACTTTTTTGTGCACTCTCAGGCATGCAGGTTTCCTCACGAAGTTTTCCTTCACCGTAACAGCAGGTGATATTTAATTTTATAAAGCGCACATAACTTTTTACAGTCATTGGTGCGTGCCACCGGCATTCGAACCCGGACCCCTCGATTCGTGGTCGAATTTTAAGCCACTGGGCTATCACCGCTCTACCGATTTTACCTACACATATAAAAACTGATTAATATTGAAGTCTGTTGGCTATAGTCAAAATCACAATTCATATTCATTCACAGTCATTTTTACAAAACAAATGAGATTCTACGAGCGACCACTAATTATCGAATTCCACTCCCAAAATCGTGAATAAAAAATAAACATACACACACATACACATGAGTAAAAAAGTACGAAAATGAGAAAAAGAAAAAAAAGAAAAAAGAAAAGTCATCCATAGCAACTTTATTGAGAAATGAACGGATTATTCATTAGTTCTATGTTATTTGACGTTTACTTAGTACACCAAGTAAGCCCTACAATATTTTCGTTGAGAGGCGACCCCACCCTGCAGTGGGTCATTAATGGGTCACAGAGGTCTTGTTATGCACAACATACTTGGCACAGTGGTCACCTGTGCTCCGAGCATGAAAAATATCCTCAAAGTATTCATATACACACTTAACATGTGCCATTAGTACGGGAAGGTCATACATACTAACATGAAAATGTAACGACAATAGTGTTCATGCCACAGAGGTATTATAGTAGAGTAGGGGAGACATACGGCTGCCTGTAAGTGGAAATGTCCGACACTTAGAAAGAGATGTAAGAATATGGTGCCCTATCCGTCTCTCTTATTAAACAATTTCAATAGCTAAAATTTTTTCTCGCTAATTGCATATGCGCGAGAAGAGAGATATAGACAAGATACCGCAGTCTTCTCTTTCTTTTTAACCGACTCTTCTTCCCTGCTCTAGTATAATAACACAATGGTTCATGCTCACTGCACTCTAGAAAGGTAAACAGTAAACACCAGTCATTAGCATTTTATACGTCAGTCTGTCTGACATCTTCCATCATCAATAGCACACGTTAACCATACGAAAACTTTGACATATTGATTTGAGATAGTGTACACGCTAGGAGCACTGTACACTTCGCAAACGTCAAATATGAACATACCCTACCTCGATACGTAGTGTAAAAAGAATTTGTTAAAAAACAGTAGCATCCCAACGTGACTTAACGTTAGCAATAAAGATCCAATCATACCGACGATTAAAACAATGCGCTTTCACTACACTACCGCGGGACCGGACTGAGTGGAGTACCCCGTGTCGCACGCAATAGTCGCTCGTGCGACATAGTCACTGCATACATATTGTCGCATGTCAGTCCGTATTTCGATAAAAACAGCTAAATATACAGAGCCCGTGTTTTTGTCGTGTCGGTTGCTCAGTCCGTTACGTCAGCCAATTTGGACAAGCCATAACAGCGGGTTTCACTAACCTATCGTCGGATATGGATAGCCCTACTATAGTTAAGTTACCAGTTCATTGTTATTAGTAAGTAGTTAATAAGAATGTTTTGGTGACCAAACTGTAAGGTACAAATTCAACGATAGATTATTGTAGCTCATTGTAAGATTTGTTTTCTGAAACTACTGAATCGATTTTAATAAACTCTTTCACATCAGCAAGCTAGACTAAAAAGAATTAATATAAGGTGTATTTTATATCTGTTATTATACGTGAAACTTAAACAGTCATATTAATATATCCATTACTAAAAATCACTGATTCTAACAGTTGCTAACTTCACTCCATATCCGCAAAACGCAGCTAACATCACTCACCACCAACCCAGTCCGTTACCGCGCAACACTAAACAACGCTTCCGAAGCGACACGCGACTTTAGACCTAACGACGCATATAAATAGGAAACTTAATAGCATGTACACTACAGCCAACATATAACACCAACCAATCAACAAACATTTGAACCAACGTTTTGGCACAAAATATAGTAAATACAGATGATAGCTTCCATAGTGTACAAGCTTGAATAATGCTCAGATAGACATCTCTCACTGAAAATTTAAATGAAACCATCGACAAAATTAGTTTTTATAAGTGCTTTATCCAAACGTGCACTCTATGAAGATTGGTTTCTGTATTTTCTATACTTTGTAGTTTTGGTCTGCGCTCATACGACCGTCCCCCGACGGCAATGTTAAAACAATTTCATTACAATTACATACATACAATACATACATAATTATAATTATTTATTTATACATTAATTAATGATGATTTATACTCATACAATCCATGCAACTAAATGTAATTACGAGACATATGTTTTATTTATTTATTAAGAATATAACAAATTGGTTATGTCTAGTTCCGGTTGTAATATTGTTATTTTCTTTCTTAAAGCGATCATAAGTCATCACTGATATAAACCGTCCACCCCTACTCAATATTACGGAATAATAAATTTTACACCCTACCCTTTATTGCCGTATCGCTCGCAAAAGTTGTTCGTACGACAGCGTCATTTCGTACATTTTGTCAGTCAGCATGTCAGTCTGTATTTCAAATTAAAACTGCTCCATACAGACCCTTATGTTTAAAATTTGTCGTGTTGGTCGGTCGGTCGGTTATGTCAGACAATTAGGACAAGGACTTACCCCTTTTCCTAGTTTCACGACAAAACATAGAGGTATTATACTAGAGCAGGGGAGACATACGTCTGCCTGTAAGTGGAAATGTCCGACACTTGGAGAGAGATATAAGATTATGGTGCCCTCTGTCCCTCTACTAACGCGTGCGCATTAAGGAACTTTGCGCATTCGCGCGCTTCACGCATCCGCATTAAACAATTTCAATACCTAAAATTGTTTATTGCACATGCGCGAGAAGAGACAGATAGAGAAGGTACCGCAACCTTCTCTCTCTTTTTAACCGAAGGACAGTTCGCTCGCGTCACGTTTGTCGACGACAACCTCACTGCGTACATTTGTCGGTGCGTATTGCCAGCTAGGACGGCACCATTCAGCCCCCTGTGTTTGCGTTTTGTCGTGTAGGCCGGTCCGATGTGGATGTGACGCCGCGTTTGAAGGTGTACAAAGAGTCTGGTCAAGCTATTTATGTTTGGTATTGTAATTTTATTTAGTGGAATTTGAACCTTGATATATGTACAATAGAGTGCATTTTACGATGACAGCTTGTCTTTTATAAAAATCGTAATATCACTGAGAGTCACATTGTAAAACAACCTTTATTGCACAGACACAAAGATAACTTTCGTATGGCTCAGTATGAAATCAGTGATGACTGTACATTTCAGCAAAGTTGATAACTTATTCTATACATATTTATATTTAGTCACACTGTAACTGTATACAAAGTAATTCCTGTAGATTATTTTATACAATTTATTATCCTATTAATATTATTTGAATTTGTCTATATTGTTCAATATTTTTTCGTAATAACATAACAGTTGAACCTATTGTAGGTGTATTTTTCAAGATATAGTCTAGACTCTAGAATGTATACAAGATTGTTATGATTTCTTATAGACCAAAGCAATCAGTCTTAGATGAGACCTATACCCAGACGTATTAAGTTATACTAATGAATATTTTGTCTCAAAATTGTGATATTTAGTTAAGTTTTAAACTACAATCATAAATTGTACCTGAATATTATGTTAAACCTGAATTTTTACTCCACAACTGCGCAAAAGTATGAATTAGCGGGCGTAAAAATGCAATTTATTTAAAATCTAAAACTTACAACTGTATAATTTTACATATCGTAAAAAAGGCTAATTACTTTCGCTAAACATATTTCTCAAAGCTCTTTCGAAAGGACGAAAGCTACTCAACGAATTTTTAAGAAAATTACTAGCAAACAAGCCTCAGGCCACTTGATGTTAAGTGGTGTGCCGTCGAACACCCGCATCCGACCTCAAATAGAGACATCCTATCTGAGATTGCATGCGGGTGCTTCGCTACTCACGAGGACTAAGATCGCCTCAAATAAAGCATCCCCGGCAACCACACCTCCTCAGCCGCAACACGACACATGAAGAACACGCTGCTTCACGACGGGTTACGAGGCTGGCGGTTAGGTACTTGACCGGGGAATGCAAATGATTTCTACGCATATAAAAACTTTAAATGATAGTTGCGTCATTGTCGATGTCATATAATACAAATATTACAGAATGTATAATACAATACACCGTTTTGAATCGTATAAATCGTATGTACATACTACAATTATACACAACGATATAACGGGGACAGTGTGCTATTGTATGGAAGTCATCAACGTTGCTAAAATGTGTGTATGACCGCTCGGTCCATACAAATGTGACCACTTGTTGTACTATCCAGCCTGTGTGACGTCACAAAGTGAGATGCAAACGTACGTAGTTCCATCAGTTCATGCAGACTCATACAATTTTCGTGCACAATACAAAATGTATGAAGATTGTAGAGTAACTAGAAAAATTGATAATAATATATCGTCCTCGTGTAATTTAAGTTACTTTTCAATATTTTGTTTTAAAATACTAATTAGTACTTGATTTTACGAAAGTTTGAATCATATATTTGCTCTGATATTAAAAAATAATAGAACGAAGTTTTTTTAAAATTATTATGCCCTTTTTTAGGTGTAACATGATCACATCAACAATAATTTAACATCGCATAGAAACTTCATAGTCCGAAGCAGTTTCTGTAGTAATATAAAGAATGTTCCCGACGTATTATACAGGCTATTTTTGAGATATTATACAGGCTATTTCTGATATATTATACAGGCTATTTCTGACATATTATACAGGCTATTTCTGAGATATTATAGAGAGCATTTTTGACATATTTAAAACTGCTTTTGCCGAACAAAATGACTTGTCTACATACGTTTATCATCGCACAATGTTTACATAGTTCGCGTGTGTTAGGATGGATAGTTACGTATGGTACAAGCTACGTACTAGTGTCGGGGCGCTAGGGCTCCGTCTGCGTGGCGCGAGTGGACAGCCGCGCGCGCCGCCGCCGCTACGAGCCGCCGCCGGGCGTTCCGCCCCCCGAGCCCGACGCCTCCTCGCGCTGTTTGCTCACGTACACCTGGGCGTCGACATATTTTGACATTTAAACATTATCTTTGTAGAAAACTTCGATAGCGTGTTTCACGCTCGTGTGGCGCCATCCCTTGACGAGAGGGAAGTCGTGGCGACCTTTACAGCAGGTGATATTTAACTAGACAAATTGTTTTTTAAGAAAGTAATTTCCCGTCGAATTCTTCGCTACCACCACTAGCTGAGAAAGTTGCGTGAGAGATGGCTATTCAGTCTTCTCTTGGATAAACGTACTGTCCGCCTGAGCTTTGTATACAAAAGATAAGCGTAACGTAGAAACGTGCGTGTTATGTTTTGACAACTATTGTGTAAATTTCATTCGTTGTTCGGTCGCGCGGAGTCAACTCGCGCGCGTACTATTTCACTTGTGAGGCACTAACGCCATAACGTGCGCGTTTCTACGTTACGCTCATCTTTTGCATACAAACACGGCAACATACATAGCGCCATTCAGTGTCTATAACATATTTTTGGTTATTGACTAAATTAATGGATGTCTCCAAACTTAATGATGTCGGGGGCGTCTCTCAATATATTATAATCTAACTAAAATTTTATGTTAATATTAGTGAGGTAAGAAAGCAACTTTTCACCGGTATTCCAAAGCGATTGTAAAAAAAAGAGATTAAATCGCTCCACCCTAGTGTGTACAGTGTCTTGGGTGTGGCCATGGTACCCACGGCACAGGAAATAGGCGTGACTAAATATTTTGAAATCCTCTTCCATAATGGCGGTACATATTTACCATTTACGGTCAAACCTTTATTTCGGTAATAAACTTGAGTTTAACGAAGTTTAAAACCATTTTTCTAATATTTTTTCAAATAGTGCGCCAAAACAACTCGCGGTGTCATGGCGTCCGCTCTGACGTCACGCTTAGGTAAACATGTCATTGTGTCTGTGAGCTCTTCGTAACGACAGTATTATCAGCGGAGTTTGTTTACCTAAGCGTGACGTCACGCGCTGCGAGTGGCGTTTCAATCAAAATGGCGAATTGCAATATTTTATTGTTTTATTTTATTGAAAATCTAATCTTATTATCTTAAACAAATCTAAACCAGTACTTTGAATTTGTTTAGTATGTAGATTGCCCTAAAATTATTAAATCGACGATTCTTTGACACTGTCGTCACGCCTATTCTAGTGCGGGGCTATGCGTGTGAAGCGTTATTTATATATGTTGTAGGGGCTATGCGTGTGAATCGTTATTTATGTATGTTGTAGGGGCTATGCGTGTGAATCGTTATTTGTGTATGTTGTAGGGGCTATGCGTGTGAATCGTTATTTGTGTATGTTGTAGGGGCTATGCGTGTGAATCGTTATTTATGTATGTTGTAGGGGCTATGCGTGTGAATCGTTATTTGTGTATGTTGTAGGGGCTATGCGTGTGAAGCGTTATTTATGTATGTTGTAGGGGCTATGCGTGTGAAGCGTTATTTATGTATGTTGTAGGGGCTATGCGTGTGAAGCGTTATTTATGTATGTTGCAGGGGCTATGCGTGTGAAGCGTTATTTATGTATGTATGTATGTATGTATGTATGTATGTATGTCTGTATGTATGTAGGCGGGTGTTGGGTGTGTGTACCTTGACGAGGCGGAACCGGCTGACGGAGAGGTGCTTCTTGAGGTGCGGCAGCATGCGCTCCTCGCCCAGCGCGAACGTGAACGCCACCATGCAGAACACCGCCGCCTTGCGCATCGACGAGTTCTGGTGGTCGGCCAGCTGCGGGGACACACACACAAACACACACACCCACCGTTAGCGTGTTGCCGTGTTAACAGTGTACCCCACACTGTTGTCTATTAATTACGTGAGGCGTTTTTGCGAATTTTTCGACCCCCCCTGGTGAGATATCGTAAGATTTTCCTCAACGCCCTCCCCCGTCAAATCCCCCCCAATCTCCCGCGTTTCACGTGAGATTCTTCAAAACTTATGTTTTGGCTGTAAACGTGTTGGAGAGAAAAACACAACTTGTTCTAGCACTCTCATTGAAGACTGGCAAAGACTAGTATTTAGGAATATTACGGTAATTTAAAATCACAATCATAAAGTTAAATAATGAATATCAAACAAAAATTTAGAGTAGATTTATTCATACGGTTCGGAACTTCGGACGAATACGACAAACACTTTTGAGTCAGATTTGGCCATATTTTATTCTAGAAATAATTTTTCATGCAATTTTACACCGTTTTCTCCCAACAAAATAATTACGTGATATTCGCCAAGACTCCCATTCTCCTCTAAGTGAGATTTGGGAAGATTTAACTCGATCCCTCCCCCTCCCTCCCCCTAGAACACCTCACGCAATTAATGGACGCACCCTCAAACAAATATCTATAGTGGGCCGATTAGTCCAATGAATAAGAACTCTGATTCTTACATACTTGGTTGTTATCTCAAATCGGATTTCAACTAAAATTCTAAAATTGTTGGCAACCTCTGTGTTTCCAAAAAAAAAATTTGATAATGTTTTCTAATTTTTCAATTTTAATTTTAAATTTTCTAATTTTTAATAACTTTCCACAAAACTCGATAATGTTTCTTTGGTGTTTTACCTGTCCGATGCCCTCCATGAGTTGCGACACGATGTCGTCCGTGAGTTCGGAGCTTCGCGCTTTCGCCACCTCCTCGGCCAGCTTCAGAGCGCACATCGACGTGGGGAAGCCTCGCGTGCGTATCACTGGCTTCAGCAGCGTCAGCACCTGGCGGCGATGGGAAACAAATTCATTTCGGTGATGGCGACTGTACAGTGAACACACTCGTCGAGACACCCAGAGACAGACCGAGAGCGTTTATGTACACGTTGCTCTCATGTCGCGCGGCCACAGCCAGACCTCAGCAGCCTCACCGCTACTGGACCACCACCGACTGGGGCCAGACCCTCGCCCCTCTACGTCTAGTCTCACTCAACCCCCTAGGGTCTGGATCACATTACAGTCACCTTATGCCATATCGTAGATACCAACGACTCACTATTGACACACATTGACAGAGAGCCTGAGTCGAAATCATCCGGCGATGTGTGATCCATATTGGATTTCAAAAGAGAACTGAATGTTTTCCACCAACCTTTCTTTACTGGTCCCAAACACTGTTTCAAATAGTCCAAATTTTCTTATAAAAATACAGCGCTGGGAGTTTTTTTTCCACCAACCTTGTCCCAAACACTGTTTCAAATAGTCCAAATTTTCTTATAAAAATACAGCGCTGGGAGTTTTTTTTCCACCAACCTTGTCCCAAACACTGTTTCAAATAGTCCAAATTTTCTTATAAAAATACAGCGCTGGGAGTTTTTTTTCCACCAACCTTGTCCCAAACACTGTTTCAAATAGTCCAAATTTTCTTATAAAAATACAGCGCTGGGAGTTTTTTTTCCACCAACCTTGTCCCAAACACTGTTTCAAATAGTCCAAATTTTCTTATAAAAATACAGCGCTGGGAGTTTTTTTTCCACCAACCTTGTCCCAAACACTGTTTCAAATAGTCCAAATTTTCTTATAAAAATACAGCGCTGGGAGTTTTTTTTCCACCAACCTTGTCCCAAACACTGTTTCAAATAGTCCAAATTTTCTTATAAAAATACAGCGCTGGGAGTTTTTTTTCCACCAACCTTTCCTTTTCCTTGTCCAAACTGGCTCACTTGCAGCGGGTACCGCGTGTCTTAGGTACGGGAGTTTTTCTCCAACCGACTTTTTTCCTTAACCTAAAACCCGATGTTCTATAAGCGAAGGCTCAGTTACCCGCAGCGCGGATAGCGTGTGTGTGTGTAGCGCGTGTTTCAGGCGTGGGAGTTTTTCTCCAACCGACTTTTTTTCCTTAACTTAAAACCCGATTGTCTATAAGCGAAGGCCCAGTTACCCGCAGCGCGGATAGCGCGCGTGTGTGTAGCGCGTGTTTCACGCCTGGGAGTTTTTCTCCAACCGACTTTTTTCCTGCTCCTAAAAGCTAATGTTGTACATGAGAGCGTGCCAGTCACCTGCATGGCGGGCAGCGCGTGCGCTATATGCGGCATGCCGGCGTCGATGGAGCGCACCACCTCCTTGTTGAGCGCGCCGTAAGCACAGATGAGCTTCAGCAGGATCAGGTCGAAGTACTCCAGCCACTGCGGCCTGGTCTCCGGCCGGCGGCACAGCCAGATCAGCACCTTGACGGCCTCGGCGGCGGCGCGCTCCTTCGCCGTGCCCCAGCCTGCCAACAATAGGGTGTTACGGCCTGTGTCAAAAAGCTTTTTATATGAATTCGTAACTCATAAAAACACATAAAAAATTGGAAAAAGAAATTTTTGCCAACAAATCTTATGTAAAAAAAAAGACTTTTCAATTTAAATTTCAAAAATCCCCGCGAAAACACGGTCTCGGCCGTCTCGGCGCTGCCGCCACTTGTGACGTCACTCGCAGTGTAAACAATACATCTCAGTAAAGGAAGAAAGTTATACTCCATTGTTTGTTTACACTGCTAATGACGTCACGCCGATAGCTTTCTTGGCGTATAGCGTTTTTGACATTTGAAAAACAGATTAACAAACCTGAATTTTAAAATTGAAATAATAAATGTATATTACATTTTTCAGAACAGAAATCACCATTTTTCACTTGCTTTTAACAAAATCTATCAATATTACATAATTTTGGATTTTTCCTTGCATGGTGCGAAATACCCTATTTGATTACTTATGTGTAAAAATATCAGTCTCACGCTAAAAGAACTCACGATACATTTTCGCGCGCAATTTTCGTGGCGATCAAATATGTACACGTACAGTTCATTTTTATGCTCTTGTCTTATTTGGTAAACAATCTTGGAACTACTTTTTATTGAAAACGAGTTTAAAATTGCTTCAAAAAATAATTATAGTTTCTAGAAATCTGTTTCTGTATTCAATGACAATTTGTTCTTAAATTTTCAAAATTTTGTGTCTGCATTATTTTCAATTGCAAATTAAAATAAAAAGCCACGCTGAGATTGTTTACCAAATATGACAAGAGAATAAAAAATGGACTATACGTAAAAAATTAAAGCAATTATAGCGACGCGTTTTGCGGTGGCGGCGTGTGCGGTTGTACGCCGGCTCCCGTACGCGCGGTTTGCGGTCGGTTGGCGGTCTGGAGCTAATAGCTATGATAGCTAATAGCTACAGGGTCGGGTCTCCTTCTCGTAATGAGAGGGATGTAGGCCGCCGTCCACCACGCACCACTACTGCCCGTTGGTGGGGGAACATGCCGCGTGAGAACACTTTTTTTTGTGAACTCTCAGGCATGCACGTTTCCTCACGATGTTTTCCTTCACCGTAACAGCAGGTGATATTTAATTTTTATAAAGCGCACATAACTTTTTTTACAAAGCCATTGGTGCGTGCCACTGGGATTCGAACCCGGACCCCTCGATTCGAGGTCGAATTCTAAGCCACTGGGCTATCACCGCTTATTCGCTTCTCGCAGTAATCGCCCGCAAAGTTTCCAAGCGCAATTACAACCGCGGCGGCTGCGGTACCGCACAGAACTCCGGTCTACGGCGTTTGGAAATAAATCGACTATTCTGTCATCGCAACGGGCGCGACTAAACCGGATCGTGAGTTTCTAGCGTTAATATTATGTTAAAACGCTTTCGCATTTAATTTTTAGCATAAAATTAGAACAAGATTAGACGATTCAGTTTCAAATTAACCATTGCAGTCAATTTTTTTTTCATTCTATAATATAAAAATGAGTCGCTGAATGTGTTGCTAAGCGCAAATCTCGGGAACGGTTGGACCGATTTCGCTAATTCTTTTTTTTTAAATATTCCTTGAAGTACGAGGATGGTTCTTACGGAGAGAAAATTTGAAAACAATGTAAAGAAAATAATAAAAACAACAATTTCATTTTCCTATATAAACTGTTCTACCCATGTTCTGCCTGTCAAACATCATTTCAGATTGAATACTTCATAAGTTCATATGGCAATGTCATGCATTTAGAAACGTCAAGATTTTTCTTTTTGGATGCCACTTCTATTATGCAAACTGCAATGATATAATATACATATTTTATAATGGCACAACGAAGTGTGCCGGGTCAGCTAGTTAAAAATAATTTCAAGTTAAGAACTCGTTAGAAGAAAAGCATAGAGTGGCTTCTTTCAAACTGGTAGTACCGGAAGGCTGGTGCGCGTTGGCTGCGTCGGCGTTCTCCTTGTCGGCCGCGCCCTCGTCCACCGTCAGCGCCGCCAGCGCCACTCGCACTATGAACCTGAAACACAGACAGAGACGCGTATTGTTACCCCATTAACGACCCGCTACAGGGTCGGATCTCCTTCTCGCAATGAGAGGGATGTAGGCCGCCGTCCACCACGCACCACTACTGCCCGTCGGTGGACGAACATGCCGCGTGAGAACATTGTTTTTTGTGAACTCTCAGGCATGCAGGTTTCCTCACGATGTTTTCCTTCACCGCAACAGCAGGTGATATTTAATTTTATAAAGCGCACATAACTCTTTTACAGTCATTGGTGCGTGCCACTGGGATTTGAACCCGGACCGCTCGATTAAGAGCTATCACCTCTCGATTGAATCAAGAAACGCATGCGCCTGAGTTCACAAAAAAAATTCTCAAAGGTATGTTCGTCCACCAACGGGCAGTAGTGTTGCGCGGTGGACGGCGGCCTCCCTCTCATTGTGAGAGGAGACCCGACCCGCCAGTGGGGCATGAACGAGGCAGAGGTTGATCACTAGCCCGTTTCTCCACCAATTCACATTGGAGCAGCGTGGTGGAGCATGCCCCTGTTGTGGGGGAGGCGGGTGTCCAACGGTGGGACTCACTTGAAGTACTCCACGGGTTTCCGGCAGTCCCCGTGCTTGAGGATCTCGTGGGTGGCCAGCAGCAGCTGCTCGCATCTCTCCGGCGGGGCGGCGCCGCCGTCCAGCTGGCACAGCGCCTCCAACACCTCCACTTCCCGCATGCCCGCTGGGGGGGATTAAAAAAATATTTAAAAAATTGAAAAAAAAAAATCGGTTGACCTGAAAAGTAAAAAAAAAATTAAAGGTATGAACGCGAATACAAATCGGTTGATGTTTAAAATTTCTCACTTATCACAAGTATTACCTTATTTTTATTACAGGTATTTCAAATTTGAAAATTAGTTTAAAAATATAGCTTTGTATTTATTTTACCCCAAAAATATATTATTTTAAGAAAAAGAAGCCATTAATTTTACCTAAGAATTTTGCGTTTTTAGAAATGAACTCCAAATTGACATCGAAAGAGGCTAATACTGTCATGGCGTCTTGAATGACGTCACGCTTCGCGAAACAAGCTGTTCACTGTATGCGAAAATGACAGCAACAACATGCGGATTTTATTTTCCGTAAATATTGGTAATAATCTTCAATTATTTTAATGAAAAAAAGTGTTTTTTTGGTTACTACATAACATGATTAATCATTAGCAACCCTATGCCAGCCGATTTATTCTTAGTGGATACACGCCTATTCAGCAAATATTACAATGATGTATGTGTTGTATGTGAATTTTTCGTAGTTAGTTAAAAACTAGTATAAAACAAAACAGAAACTCACATCTCGTGATGATGAATCCATTCTCGTCCATCTCGTACGGTTTCATCTTATCGCTGTAAGAAAACGTGTAATACATTATTTTGTGTTCACACACACACATTTCCACGTTTACAATTTGGTCATATACCTACACAGCGTTCGCCGTGGACGAAGATATTCGTACAGTGACTTTTTTGCCTACTGTCAGTTGTCGCAAACATTTTGTACAAGTGCGAGTTTTAAAATATTAAAAAGAAATTTAAGAAAGTGTTTCTTAAAAATTAAGTTAACAATATCGAAATTGACTGTGGAAATCACTACTTCATGTGCACATTTTTGGTTTCGCCTTTGCCATTGACAGCCGATCTACCTAATATTATATCTATGAGCACATGGTCGTCGTTTGCCCTTTATTTCCATACAAAAGTATATCTTTCCTTTCAGCCCTTGGTAGTCCACTGCTGGACACGGGCCTCCCCTAATCGACGCCACTCCGCCCGGTCCTGGGCCCTCTGAATGCAACGGTTTCCCGCTGTCTTCTTCAGGTCGTCAGTCCACCTGGTCGGAGGGCGGCCTGTGCTCCTTTTGCCTAAACGTGGTCGCCATTCGAGGACCTTTCCCCATCGGTTGTCAGTCCTGCGAACGATGTGGCCAGCCCATTGCCACTCTAATTTGCAAATTTGGAGAGCTACGTCGGTCACCTTCGTTCTCCTACTTTCATCATGTCTAATTCTGTCCCGTAGAGACATAACAGATAAGAATACAAGAGTGTATATTGACCCGTGCGCGTGACCGTAGTCGAGGCGAGTGGGCCCGGGCGAGGACTCCTTGGTGCTGGGCGCCTCCTCCGAGCTCTCCGCGGACGCCGCGCGGACCAGCGCCTCCCTGTCGACATACGAGCACATGGAACACAGGGATTCATTTAAACATCTAATGGAACGTGGGCAATCTGTCTAGTCAACGTATGGACACATATGTGGCGAGTAGACGAGCGAGTGCGATAGGACGCAGCATTGGATCACGCCACCGCTACGTCATATGACGTGATCTTTGTGGGTCGCGAGGTAACTCCGCCCGCTCACCTCAATGGCCGCCTGTCGCTGCGATCGGATAGGCGCGCAAGACATGCCTGCGCAAGCGCCGCTCCCCATTCGCCATTTAATTTTTAGAAAATATTTCTTTAGTATAAAAGCTTGGTAATTGTTATTGTCAATTCATTCCAATAATATCGTCTGCTGCAATAGGGTATTTCGCACCGTGCAAGGAAAAATCCGAAATTATGTAATATTGATAGATTTTGTTAAAAGCAAGTGAAATATGGTGATTTCTGTTCTGAAAAATGTAGTATACATTTATTATTTCAATTTTAAAATTCAGCTTTGTTAATCTGTTTTTCAAATGTCAAAAACGCTATACGCCATGAAAGCTATCGGCGTGACGTCATTAGCAATGTAAATAAACAATGGAGTATAACTTTCTTCATGTTGTGGATTAAGAAAAATATATTAGGCTCGAATAGGTAAAATATTAAAATAAATAAATAATTTCGACTGCTGAACAAAATAATAAATAAATAAATAAATAAATATAATTCAGCAATAATTGCCATGAAATATAAAATTACGTTTTAGTTATGTAAGACATAATTATCGTATGCCCGCATAGGGTAGACTGTTCTAAACTTATCATAAATTTTTGTAGCATCTTTCTCATGTAACAGTGAATAATAAACATTTGGAGGAAAAGGGGAGATCTCCCGCCAGGCGATGTCACTGCCTGAGGACCGCGGTCCGAATGTTGACTGCGGACCGTTTGTATATATGCAGTGATTCTGAAGAACTTTGATAGCGCGTTTGAGTAAACGTCTTCCGATTGTCCAGTTCGGTGTGACGCGTGTGACGTGTTCCATTGTTTACTACATTCGCTGCTTGCGTCGTGACGCGTGGTCAGCATTTCATGTGAGGCGCGCGCTCATATTACTGTAGGTATCGCGCCGCTACAAACATATTCTTTTCTTCTCTTTTCTTTTGTAAGGACAGAGCGAGAGGGAGAGTGACTCACGCGGTGCAGTGTCCGTTGGGCACGCCGTTGTGCGCTCTGTTGGAGAGCGTGACGTCCGACATCTGACTGATGCCCGAGTCCTTGCTCGACATGTGGTTGGCGCACTCGGCTGTAATAATGTAATAACAATTACTCATTGTAATAAATAAACATTGTGGGACAACTCACACGTCATGGCTTTGTGATCCCAAAGTAAGCTGTGAGCTTGTGTTATGGTAACCAGATAGCTGATAAACATACATATATGTTTTTAAATACATACTTTTACATAGATAATTTACACCCAGACACAGAACAAACACTTGTGCTCATCACACAAATATTTGTTAGATAAAAACTATTATTTTTAATAAATAAATAAATAACGCTTCACGCTCATAGCCCCACACTAGGATTCCCTGTGTCGTGGGTGCCATGGACACACACAAGACAACAACACAACACACCCAGACCAGAAACAGACATTCAAATTGAAACCAGGACTCTCCGCGCAGCGCATATTAAATATTCAAACAGCGGAGCTACGCGCGCTTTATTGAAAAATTATTGTACAGTAACCCATTAATGACCCACTACAGGGTCGGATCTCCTTCTCGCAACGAGAGGGATGTAGGCCGCCATCCACCACGCACCACTACTGCCCGTTGGTGGACTTCACAGACCTTTGAGAACATTTTTTTTGTGAACTCTCAGACATGCAGGTTCCCTCACGATGTTTTCCTTCACCGTAACAGCGGGTGATATTTAATTTCATAAATCGCACACAACTCTTTTTTTACAACGTCATCGGTGCGTGCCACCGGGATTCGAACCCGGACCCCTCGATCGAGGTCGAATTCTAAGCCACCGGGCTATCACCGCTCTTATTGACACATTATCAAGTTATATAATATATTGTATCAGGCGTTACTTTGCGGAAATCCATTGTTATTTAAGTTGTATTTATATTTGTTTGCAACAATCCGCACACGAGGAACTTGTTTTGGTATGGACCCACCACCCTCCCTTATCTCTCTGAGTAGGTGTATACCATCACAACTTATTCCAATAGTACACGACACGTGTTTCGCCCCAAAACGGAGCATCATCAGGTGATGTGGACTCTACAACGGTTGGTTGCCGAGTCAGAGAGTCTGAGGTTGAGATAATATAAATACAACTTAAATACCATTATCAAGTTAATACTAGTTGTTCGCATCAGTAAGTGACCGTCGCCACTGACCGTTGGAATGCTGCGCGGTGTAGGTGTGTATCTCCGAGGTGGTCTTCCTGATGTTGGAGTACACCTCCTCGGCGTTGGCCGCGTTGCACGACGCGCTCGACGCTCGCGGCTGCGGGCTCTCGCTGTCCGCTGGAAGTAATTATAGAGCATACGTTATTAGCGCCGTGGAGCCATCGTAGCTCGTCCTAGGACGTACCTTATGTGGGGTTTATACGGGTTGATTGATGCCGAACGGCTACAATCGACCGTCTAAATGGCAATTCGGCTAGTTCACAAGTGACTATACCCGTATAAATCCCCCCGCCAGCCTCTTGTTAGTAGCCCATTGGTGACCCACTGGCGGGTCGTGTCTCCTCTCACTGTGAGAGGGATGTAGGCCGCCGTCCACCACGCACCACTACTGCCCGTTGGTGGGGGAACATGCCGCGTGAGAACATTTTTTTTTGTGAACTCTCAGGCATGCAGGTTTAGGCTACCCACAATAGGCTAGCGCTGCAGCGTGGTGGACTATGGCCTACATCCCTCTCATTGTGAGAGGAGACCCGATCCGCCAGTGGGTCACTAATGCGCTACTGACTGACTGTTTGTGTCTGCCTGCGTGTGTGTATACAATAAAGGGTTTATTCAAATGAACAAATAGGAACACTCACTGCTGGAGATTCTTCTGACGTGGTACTTGACTATCGTGTTGACGAACGCTTGCGTCTCGGCGGGCAGCTCGCTCATTAACGCGGTGAACTGCAAACAAACAAACGAACAAACAAATAACCTTCGTATCAATCATTGCATATATTTGTTACTATCCGACCCGGTAGACTACGCTCTGCCAATTATTTTGACTGTTATCCAAACTTGGGTTACAAAATCGCAATTTTCAATAAAATATAGCCTATAACCTTCCTCGATAGATGGACTAGCCAACGCTGAAAGAATTTTTGAAATCGGACCAGTAGTTCCTGAGATTAGCGCGTTCAAACAAACAAACAAACTCTGCAACTTTATAATATTAGTGTAGATTAACTGCCGTATTCAGAGACATTCATTAACGTTAATGGCTCATTAATTAAATAACGATAACACTTATGTCAATACGAATAAAGAAGATTGAATTTGTTTGTCAATGAACATTACGTTAAATGACGTCTCTGAGTGCGGCCGTAAGATTTAAATTTTAATAAGTCCCAATGACATATCAAAGTTTGTTTGGCGACAACAGTGGTAAAGTTTTTGTTGACAGTGTTATCGTCATATTAATTGTCTTCCTTTGGTTTTGGGTTAGTGGAAATGTTATCATGAGAGACGTGCAGTAGCATTGTTGTTTAGATACGTGAATTTGACGACCCAAGTGGCGCAGTGGTTAAGAAACCTGTGCGCTACGCGGAGGGTCCTGGGTTCGATTCCCAGCAGAGCAGAGGTTCGAATGATGAACTTGAATGTCTGTTTCTGGTCTGGGTGTGTTGTGTTGTTGTCTCGTGTGTGTCCATGGCGCCCACGACACAGGGAATCCTAGTGTGGGGCTGTGAGTGTGAAGCGTTATTTATTTATTTATTTATTTAATATGGATACAAACGTTATTTTTTTACAATAATAATCTAATAATAATTTATCTTAGCCGATTTCGGCCACAGCGACTGCTGGACAGGCTCAGCAGCTAGCGCCTCGCTGGTCCGCGCGGTCGTGTGCTCTCATATGGCTGTTGTAGCCTATTTTGGCCTTAAATGTTTTTGAGCATCTCGGACAAGTGAGTGCGCCATCACTATAATGGTAGTTTAAAGCCCTTGGTGGTCTGGCTTCTAGCTCGTCTCTTTTTGCATCGAGTTCGTCTTTGCGTGAGCTTTCAAATGCGTCGATCTTCTGCATTACAAGACGTAATAATATTTTTACAATACCGAGTAAAGCTCGGTCATATCCGCTAGCACAGATAGTAGATAGTAGACCACTCACCGGCACCGGGTTGCAGTCGTAGAGGAACGAGAGGGCCTTGCGCGCGAACACGCGCACCTCGACCGCGCGCGGGTCCGCCGCCAGCGCCGCCACCTTCACCAGCGCGCGCCCCGCCACGCCCGCCGCGCCGCCTGCCGCAACGCACGAACAACATTGACACGTCACGACATTGACACGTCACTGGCCCAGGACTATCAACACGTCACTAGCCCAGGACTATACATGGGGTTCTTCAAGAATGCCATAAAAAAAGCTCTCCTTCATAGCCGGCAACGCACTGGCGACTGCTGGTGTTGCACGCGTCAGTAGGCGACGGTGACCACGCACCATCAGGTGGCCCGTCTGTACGTTTGCTTGCTCCATTTATAAAAAACACGTCACTAGCCCAGGACTATGACATGGGGTTCTTCGAGAAGGCCATAAAAAAGATCTCCCTCATAGCGGCAACGCACTGGCGACCCCCCTGGTGTTGCACGTGTCAGTAGGCGACGGTGACCACTTACCAGCAGGTGGCCCGTCTGTCTGTTTGCTTGCTCCATTTATAAAAAACACGTCACTAGCCCAGGACTATGACGTGGGGTTCTTCAGGAAGGGCGTAAAAAGATCTCCCTCATAGCCGGCAACGCACTGGCGACTGCTGGTGTTGCACGCGTCAGTAGGCGACGGTGACCACTTACCATCAGGTGGCCCGTCTGTCTGTTTGCTTGCTCCATTTATAAAAAACACGTCACTAGCCCAGGACTATGACATGGGGTTCTTCAAGAAGGGCATAAAAAAGCTCCTTCATAGCCGGCAACGCACTGGTGACTGCTGGTGTTGCACGCGACTGGAGGCGACGGTGACCACTTACCATCAGGTGGCCCGACTGTCTGTTTGCTTGCTCCATTTATAAAAAACACGTCACTAGCCCAGGACTATGACATGGGGTTCTTCAAGAAGGCCGTAAAGAGCTCTCTTTCATAGCCGGCAACGCATTGGCGACTGCTGGTGTTACAGATGTCAGTAGGCGACGGTGACCACGCACCATCAGGTGGCCCGTCTGTCTGATTGCTTGCTCCATTTATATAAAAAAAAACCCATCAATGACCCACTGCAAGGTTTTGTGTCTGGGCTATTGACCACTACACTACAGAAAAGAAAAGAATGCGTTTATTGTTGATTGGTGACACAAGAGTAAGATGTTACAAAAATTATAATAAGCTAAGAACAGTCTACCCTATGTGGGCATACAATAATTATATCTTACATAACTAGTGCTTAATTATATATTATTATAGATAATACAGTGTTAGAGACCCGCTACAGGGTCGGGTCTCCTCTCACAGTGAGAGGGATGTAGGCCGCCGTCCACCACGCACCACTACTGCCCGTTGCTGGGGGAACATGCCGCGTGAGAGGGTCAGTGGACTTCACATACCTTTGAGAACATTGTTTTTGTGCACTCTCAGGCATGCGGGTTCGCTCACGACGTTTTCCTTACGTTTCCCCTGACCAAGCGGTACGTACGACCAGCTCCCCCAGCAGCTGTAAGGTTGGGATCGTTCGTCGGCACGCACGTACACGTACACGTACACGCACACTCACCGTGCAGGGCGACGGAGAGCGTGTTGGGCGTGCAGTAGTCCTGCGCGAGGTCCGCCAGGAAGCGCAGCGCCGCCGCCTTCGTCTTGGCCGTGGGGGCCGTCGCGCCGTCCGCCAGGAACCTGATCGTTCACATTATACAGACGTTATTCATTTGAAAAAAAGTTAGTTAAAGGGTTAGTTATCGGTTTTACAGGGCATTTTGATCGAACCATATTCACCTTTTCTGGTATGCAAATTCTAAAAGTAAAATAAAGAAATAAAACTAATGTTAGTTACACAAATTAAAACTTTTAAAATAATAAAACTTATTACTGATACCACTAATACACAATTTGATTGACATGTTTTGCACAATATATTTGTCAATTAAGCCAAGTATATTCATTATTTTTATATTATTTATTTATTACGTTACCTAATTGAACTCATCGGCTGCCTATGCCTATATATTTATTTAACGAAGCGTCTAGTCGTCCACTAAACGGATAAATAAACTAACTTAAGCGATTAAAACACTGCCCCGCACCACGCAGCGTAGTGCGGTGGTGCGCGTCCATTTGTACAGAAAACGCATCCACGCGCGTACATGCGGATGCGTGTTCTATGCGTTGGACTGTGCGTGTTTTGTATACAAATGGAAATACTTACATACGACGCTAGATCGCGCACACCCGCGCTACGCTGCGTGATGCGGGATTGTGTGTTAATCGCTCTTAGTCGTCCGACCATAGACGCACCATAAGCAAGCCTATTATTAGTAGACAGCTTTGGTCGCAAGTATCGTATAGTATTTTATAGCAAGTGTGACATAAACCGGCCCCGGACTGGAGCGGGCGGAAAGAGAAATAGGCAACTTAGATATCGAAAAAGCGTGCGTAAATTGCGGGTCTAGGACACACAGTTCATTTACGCACCGTGTAGAAATAGGCAACTTGGGTCACGAAAAAGCGTGCGTAAACCGCGGAATTAGGTCACACTGTGCTATAAAAACTATTATATCGAGTGTGACATAAACCCGCCCCGGACTGCAGCGGGCGGAAAATAGAAAAAGGCACCTTGGGTCACGAAAAAGCGTGCGTAAACTGCGGGTTTAGGTCACACCGTGCCATAAAACCTGTTACGGTCGGCCACGCACCGGAATATGTTGTGCAGCTGCAGCTCGGCGGGGAAGCACTCGTGCACCACGTCCAGCGTCTTCATGATCTTGCTCTTCACCGAGCCCAGCACGTCCGTGCCCAGCTTCATCAGCAGCCTGCAACCGACAGCGTGCGTCCGATATCTCATGTCAGCACCCATTAATGACCCACTGGCGGGTGGGTCTCCTCTCACTGTGAGAGGGATGTAGGCCGCCGTCCACCACGCACCACTACTGCCCGTTGGTGGACGAACATGCCGCGTGAGAACATTTTTTTTTGAACTCTCAGGCATGCAGGTTTCCTCACGATGTTTTCCTTCACCGTAACAGCAGGTGATATTTAATTTTATAAAGCGCACATAACTTTTATTATAAAGTCATTGGTGCGTTCCACGTGCGTCTGGTATACTGATACTTTATTTAATTATCTTTGCTGCTTGTTATTTTTAAATATCGTGGAACGACTCACACACGGCTTTCTGATCCCAAAGTAAGCTGTGAGCTTGTGTTATGGTAACCAGATAGCTGATAAACATACATATATATATTTTTAAATACATACTTATATATGTAGATAATCGACACACAGACACAGAACCAACACTTGTGCTCATCACACAAATATTTGTCCTGGGTGGGAATCGAACCCACGACCTCCCGCGTAGTAGTATCTCGTCCAGCAGTTCCGTGGGACACTGGAGTGCAGTGGGTCACCAGTGGGACATCAAAAGGGCACGCATCTGAACACGAGCTGGTACGACCCGGTGGCCTGCAGCCTAAACTCTTGTCGTTGTGGGACACTGAAGTGCAGTGGGTGACAGTGGGACAGGCACCTGAACATGAGCTGGTAGAGCCAGTCGCGCAGCTGGTGGCAGTGCACCAGCAGCAGCTCGCACACGGCGTCCAGCAGCAGCGAGAACACCTTCGTGTGCGCGTCCACGAACATCTTGTTCAGCAGCTCGGTGAGGCGCCGCAGCTGCTCCTCGGTCAGCAGCCGCCCGCTGTTCAGGTAGTTCGCCTGGGGGCGGGACGCGTTGTTCGATCAAACACTTCAAACTAATGTTACATCACGTCACTATACAGGATTACCCGTAAAACACCAGCAACCTCGCGGCACTGGGTAGCTAACACCATGAGCGACAACTTTTGTTCTACGACTTTTGGTAGTTTGTTTATTTTTAATTTCATACAAAAATATTTATTAATTTAATTTCCCGCTTGAATGTTTCTAACTCTACGCGCATCGCAAAGATTACGTAAACAAACCCGTGCGAAGCGTGCAGGGGGGTACAAAGCTACCGCCTTTGATTGAACTTGACCTATTCGCCCGCCAGTCGACCGTCGGTCGTGCGAGCATTCATGAATGAAACATACTTTCGTAGACTTACAAATGTCACAACAGGGCAACAAAAACTTGTTGAACCATTTATTGTTTATGTATTGAGTTATGTTCGAACTCATACAACAAAAGTTGTTGCTTATGAAGTTAGCCACTTAGTGCAGCACTAAGGCAATGATACAGCAAACTTAAGGATAGAGTTAATTTTTAACAAAAACGTTTAATTTCCATACAAAATGGAGAGCTGTGCTCGTTATTTCTCTACATTCAAATTCAAAGGAGAACGAAGGTAACCGCAATAGCTCTCAAGGTTTGTAAATTTGGCAATGGGCTGGCCACATTGTTCGAAATGATAACGATGATGGTCGTCAAGGAGCACAGGCCGCCCTCCGACCAGGTGGACTGATGACCTGAAGAAGACAGCGGGCAACCGTAGCATTCAGAGCGCCCAGCACCGGGCGGCGTGGCGGCGATTAGGGGAGGTCCATGTCCAGAATTGCACTACGAAGGGCTGAAAGGGAGGAAGGAAGGAAGGAAGGAAGGAAGGAAGGAAGGAAGGAAGGAAGGAAGGAAGGAAGGAAGGAAGGAAGGAAGGAAGGAAGGAAGGAAGAATACATTGACTACTCACCAAATGCGTGAGTCCGTCCTTCCTCTCGGTCCAGTGCGTGCAAGCGCAGAGCGCGATGATGTCGTCGGGCGGCGGCGGCGGCGGCGGCGAGCCCTCCCAGCCGAGCCGCGACCCGGAGCCCCACGATACACTCTGCGAACACAAATAATCACAGCTCTACAAACAGAAACAAACAGAAACAAACGCTGACCACGCGTCACGACGCAAGCGGCGAGTGTAGTCAACAATAGAACACGTCACACGCGTCACACCGAACTGGCCAATCGGAACACGTATCCTCGAACGCGCTATCAAAGTTCCATGGATTCTAAGCATAGTGCGAAGTTAACATTCGGACCGCGGTCCCCACGCAGTGACATCGCCTGGCGGGAGATCCCCTCTTTTCCTCCAAACTCTACTAATCCAAACTCTAAAAATATTATACAGGAGGCCTATATTATATTTTTAGATTTTTATAAAAGTATTTAACGTTCATATGCAAAAAAAAAACAAAAGAACAAAAAGTTTGCTTGGACTTGTCACAACTTTCGGCAATTCGTCAACAGATGGCGCCACGCGATCCTGAATCACGCTATCGAAGTTTTCTACATCGCTGGCGTATATACAAAACTACGATACGACGTAATCGACGGCCGCTCCCCAGGCATCATCACCTCGCCCGATGGGAGTTCTCTCACAGCCATTGACTTGTAAGCTTCATAACACTTTACCTGAAAAAACGAACTAAAAAGTGGTAAATATGACGCTTCACACTCATAGCCCCACACTAGGATTCCCTGTGTCGTGGGCGCCATGGACACACACGAGACAACAACACAACACACCCAGACCAGAAACAGACATTCAAATTCATCATTCAAATTTCTGCTCTGCTGGGAATCGAACCCAGGACCTTCCGCGCAGCACACCGGTGTCTTAACCACTGTGCCACTTGGGTCGTCAACTATAATATCAAATATAAACACAACTCACATCGTGCCGTCTGTAGGAGTCCAGGCTGCGTTCAGAGCAAACACTGGACGCTTCGGAGTCATCGTCCCGCCTGCCTTCGCACGCCGACGTGTCTTCCGGACTCTGTAGATGCGATCGATATGGATTATGTAACATACAATCAATTACTCTCTGTGTGTATTTTCGGTTATATATGTAGTTGAGTATTTGGGGAGCGGTGATAGCCCGGTGGCTGACAATTCGACCTCGAATCGAGGGATCCGGGTTAGAATCCCAGTGGCACGCACCGATGACTTTGTAAAAAAAAGTTATGTGCGCTTTATAAAATTACATATCACCTGCTGTTACGGTGAAGGAAAACGTCGTGAGGAAACCTGCATGCCTGAGAGTTAAAAAAAAATGTTCTCACGCGGCATGTTCGTCCACCAACGGGCAGTAGTGGTGCGTGGTGGACGGCGGCCTACATCCCTCTCACAGTGAGAGGAGACCCACCCGCCAGTGGGTCAAATGGATTACTGACAAGAATCAATTACTCTCTACGTGTATTTTCTGTTATGATGTTGATGAGAAAAGACGTAATTGAATGTTATCAGGCGTAACGGTGAAGATATACATTGTGGGAAACGCATGCCTAATGCCGCATCATCCTGCTCGTAGTGAGAGGAGACCCGACCCAGCAGTGGGCCACTAGTGGGTCAGTAATGGGCTACATACATTGATGTCTCCCTCAGTGTCAGCTATCTACAATCTAATCCTGTAGTAAGTGAAGACCACCAACCCGCATTAGGCCAAGCTGTGGTGGCAGCCTACATCCTTCTCTCTTAAGAGAGTGGGTCACAAGTGGGTCATCAGTGGGCCAGTAATGGCTACGTACCCTGAGCGTGCCCTCAGCGTCGCGGGATTGCTGCAGCAGACGCAGCGTGGCGGTGGGAGCCCTCTCGGTCCTCTCCACCGACTCCCGCCTTCTCACTCCGCCGACTACGCTGCCCGACCTGCCAGTCCTGAAACGAAGAACTTTCTAGAAGAAAAATATCTATGGCGCAAATCATACAAATAAATAAATAAACGCTTCACACTCACAGCCTCACACTAGGATTCCCTGTCGTGGGTGCCATGGGCACACAAGACAAGAACACACACACCCAGACCAGAAACAGAAATTTAAACTCATCATTCAAATATCTGCACCGCTGGGAATCGAACCCAGGACCCTCCGCGCAGCGCTCCGGTGTTTTAACCACTGCGCCACTCAGGTCGTTAATCATAGGTTCAATATTTCTTGCTGTAACACCCCTCCTTTTGTATCGGGGGTTAAAAACTCAAACTCAAAAACTTTTATTCATTATTAGGTACATTTTGTGCACACTTAATGAGTCATACAGATAAATTATACATTCTACATTCATCCGCTTTGATCGCCCCTCAGGCAGAACGTAGACTGGGAGAAAAAAGCGGGCGGAAAAAAACTCCCAGCACTCTTTTAAAAGTAAATAAAACTTAGTCTATGGTGCAGTATGGCTAGGCCCAATAAAGGAACACACGTGACGGTTACGTTTCGTTATTTGAAAAAGCCATAACGACACATAGCTACGAGTTAGCGTGCACAGTAAACAGTTAACTTTACTTGTCAGTCAGTAACCCATTAATGACCCACTACAGGGTCTGGTCTCCTCGCACAATGAGAGGGATGTAGGCCGCCGTCCACCACGCTGGCCTAATGCGGGTTGGTGGACTTCACAACTTTACTTAACTCTACCCAACCTTACATAGCGTTAGTTTGCTCTACTTCAACAGTAGTAAGAAACTTCTGTTGGTATCATGAAACAGTAGTATGAAACTCCAGTCGTTAAACCTTGTCGGAAGCCCATGGGCGGTTTGAAAACATCCGACATGGGTTGGCCGGTACCCCCTTTTGGGCTTTGGAGCAGAAACCTCCAGCGATCCGCAGTGGAGCAGCGTGGTGGATGCGCCAGGCCTCCCGCTGTTGTGGGTGGTCCGTGCCCAGCAGTGGGCATGAAATGTCTTTATTTGCGAGAGCGAAGTATACCGGTTCAGCTTGTCATATAAAGATGTCTCTTACCTAGTGGGACTGGTCTCCCTGGAGCCGGCCAAAGACCTAGGTATACCGGAAGGTCGTCTCCTGGCGTTGGAGAGGGAGAGCGGACCGCTGCGGGGCGACGGTGATGACGAACGGGAGGTGGCTGGGACAGAATATCGCACAGTTATCGTAAGTCATAGCGTTATCAAATAGTTAAGCATATAGGGACCGTGCGTGGCGACACCTATGCCATCTAGTGTCATTCATCGGAACTGCATATTGCTTTATGGCTAGGATTACTACCGTATGTTAACTTTTTGAAAAGTGTATCACAAATAATTTTGTATATTAAAAGGCTCATTAAAAGTGTATTCTTGTATTGATGGATGCTCCAATACCTCCAAGAATAAAATATATAAATATATTAGTGTAAATTCTCGTAATTTTCCACTGATAGTACCAACATGCTCTGGCTAAAAACTATACGAAAAGTTGGATAAATGCAGTTAAAAATACACGTGACATGAATTCAAACGGTTAAAAAGAACTATCAAGGTTTTTTAAATGAAACTAATATATTATTTGTTTTGAGATTTATTTAAAATTCAAGTTATTTTTATTTTCAATGAAAAGGAGGAATTTGTTCTATTTAAACATTTTTATTTATCACACAATATCAAAATACCTGGCATTCATCTTAAAATAGATACTGCTTTATGCGTTGCTCACTTTATTTAAACAATGTTATCTGAAAATCCTCTACACCTTTTTTAATATACCAACAAATTTTCTATTGAAAAACACTTGGACCAAATACTTTTAGAATTTGAAAAATATCAACGTTCGCACGACACACACTATTCTTGATATCACTAAAATCGCACTTTATACATTTAACGTAATTTAATCCGTAATTTATAGTGAAATATTGAGTTATTCCTCGTTAAGCGACATTATGAAAACATATGAAAAACAAAGGGACAATATTGCACTTTAGTTGTGGCAGTTTCGTTTTAATCCGCTAGGTGGCGTTTTGTAGTCTCTGCACGGTCCCTATATCATACCAAAATGTTGTCAACCTCTGTCGTTTTGTACGTCTGTGTGTATAAGCCGTAATTGCTAGTAAGTTGGTCGAACTCACGCGTGGACTGCGAGACGCCGGGCCTGGAGCGCGACCGGCCCACGGTCCTCTCGGGGCTGGCGGTCGCCGCCGCCGCCGTGGCGCCCGCCGCCGCGGGGGAACGCTTCGAGCGAGCTGGATGTAGCGATACAACATTACAATTTAAATTAATTTAATTAATTAAAAGCTCGTGCAGTAAAAAGTAAATCCGTTTTTGGCTCTAGAAATTAGATGTAAGTATTGCTGTAAGTTAGTCTGTAAGCTGTGGATTTTGATTTAATAAATAAATAAACATTATACTACACTCATTCATGTAGGATATCTACTGACATCGTTATAAAGTATATGAATATCACACATAATGTACCTATAGACCATTTTTTTTACACTTTTCGTATTTGGTAAACAATATTGGAAAAAATTTTTTTAGAAAAAAGTTTAAAATTGCTAAGAACGTGAATAATAGTCTATTAGAAATATAGTCCATTTTTATTCTCTTGTCATATTTGGTAAACAATCTTTACATGTCTTTTTATTTTAATTTGCAATCGAAAATAATGCAGACACAAAATTATGAAAATTTAAAAACAAATTGTCATTGAATACAGAAACAGATTTCTAGAAACTGTAATTATTTTTTAAACCAATTTTATACTTTTTTCAATAAAAAGTAGTGCCAAGATTGTTTACCAAATAAGACGAGAGAATAAAAATGGACTACAGCTATAAATTTGTTTCAGCATTAAATAACAATTTGTTTTTGAATCGTCATAGTTTTGTGTCTGCGGTATTTATAAATCGCTAATAGGCATGATGACTAATTTTCAAAAACTCTTCTATGATATTCAGAAGTTTCTATTATGTCTAAAATAAAAGTACATTTAAATTTTAAGTTTCAAATTCATTCCAAAACCCTCGGCCGTGTCATGGCGTCTGTCATTACGTCACGGCTCAGTAAAAAATGCCAGATCGCGTATAATTTGCTTACGAAAAAAATGACGTTTACTAAGACGTGACGTAAATTGACGTAACTCGATCTGACGGGTGTTTAAGCCATCATGGCGGATTGTTGTATTTTGTAGATGTATTTTAACAAATAAATTATTAATCTCGACATTAATAAGAGAATAAATACATGTTTCACAATCTTTGAATCCTATTTCATTAGATCAGATAAATATTTTGGCGATACTTGATACAGTATCCAATAGTACATTGTTGAGTTAGTTGTACATAATCTGTATCTCTAATAACCCCAACTTGCAAATCAATACATACTTTATGTCTGTTAATAACGGCGAAATATGAGAGCGGCGGTAGGTACAAATACACGCGAAATTCAATGATGAAACTGCCTTTACGATATACACTAAGAATAATTACACAATTAATAATGTTAAACTCTCGTATGCGACATTGATACTACAACAAACGCTGACAAAACAAAATAAACCAAAAATAAGACATACACAAAAGCCAGCAGTGAATTTTTACATGATTTTCTAGCATTATAACCATTATTATTGCATGAAAATGACACCAGCCTCAAAATAAAATAACTACTGTTATGGTGAACTGAAATTAGGTAATAAAAACATATATTTCAAAGCTATAATATACCTTGTTGAGCCACTTCTCCCTCTGAGGCGAGCGGATATAGAAACAACCATTAATTTATTTATTACTATGTAAAAATTTACTTAAATATAGAATAATGTTACATTCTCGATCTGTGAATACTGATCAAAATTTTCCATTAATAATGCAATAAGACAACCAGAATCATAGAATTATTTTGTAGGAAGTTCTATATTGTTGTTTGATATAAAATTATGCGGAAAATCTTTTATAATATTGCCATTGTCGAGTATTTCCAAAGTTTATTGACTTGTCAGTAACCCATTAATGACCCACTGGCGGGTGGGGTCTCCTCTCACAGTGAGAGGGATGTAGGCCGCCGTCCACCACGCTGCAGCGCTAGCCTATTGTGGGTTGGTAGATTTAATTTTTTTTGTGATCTCTCAGGCATGCAGGTTTCCTCACGATGTTTTCCTTCACCGTAACAGCGGGTGATATTTTAATTTTATAAAGCGCACATAACTTTTTTTTACAAAGTCATTTGTGCGTGCCACTGGGATTCGAACCCGGATCCCTCGAGTAAGAGGTCGAATTCTTAGCCACTGGGCTATCACCGCTCACTTTATTGACTTCGTGGTAATTTCATGATGTAACACTCAGCGTTGTTACTCACGACGACTAAAATGTTTCGCCTCAAATAAAGTACACCGACAACCATTCAACAATAGAAACAAAATACTCGATACTAAAGACACCAACCTCAAAACATAGTAGGCCTAAACTATGTAACATATTTTATTTCATACTTTTTTGATGTCGGTTTAATTTTTTTTAATAATATGACAACTTAAGCCAGTTTTTTAAGGAGACACCTATACCAAAGACCTCAAAATAAAACAATGATGTACTCACGCAAGCTAGCCGTGCCCGCCGACACTTTGGCTCTAGCTAGATGCGAGTAGAGCGCTCTAGCTCTAGCCCTCTGGGCGGCGGCGGCGTCGACCGCCGACACCGATCTGGCCGCGCCGCCGCACGCGCTCGGAGATCGTTCTGGAACCATCACAGATAAATGATGAGTGATTAGTGACTCATGTAATCATCATCTTTATTGCGTCATGCGTAATACATAAGGTGTTACGGTAAAATAATTTTTGATTTAAATTTTTTTTATTAAATTTAAATTTAATTTTAAATTTTAATGAGCGGAATAATAGTTACACTGTGTAACTATGATAGTTATATGTATTTAAGTTGAAATTGAGATAAATAAGAGAAAAATTATCGGGGGAAAAACTCAAATTATTGTCTTATTTCGCCGTCAAACTCACTCTAGGCAGTGTAACTATGATAGTTATACGTATTTTAGTTGAAATTGAGAAAAAACAAGAGATAAATTTTCGGGGAAAAACTCAAAATTATTTTCTTATTTCGCCGTCAAACGCACTCTAGGCAGTGTAACTATGATAGTTATATGTATTTTAGTTGAAATTGAGAAAAAATAAGAGAAAATTTTCGGGGAAAGAAACTCAAATTATTTTCTTATTTCGCCGTCAAACTCACTCTGGGCAGTGTAACTATGATAGTTGTATGTATTATAGTTGAAATTGAGAGAAAATAAGAGAAAAATTTTCGGGGAAAAAACTAAAATGATTTTCTTATTTCGCCGTCAAACTCACTCTAGGCAGTGTAACTATGATAGTTATATGTATTATAGTTGAAATTGAGAGAAAATAAGAGAAAAATTTTCGGGGAAAAAACTCAAATTATTTTTTTATTTCACCGTAAAACTCTCTGGGCAGTATAACTATGATAGTTATATGTATTTTAGTTGAAATTGAGAAAAAATAAGAGATAAATTTTCGGGGAAAAAACTCAAATTATTTTTTTATTTCACCGTAAAACTCTCTGGGCAGTATAACTATGATAGTTGTATTTTAGTTGAAATTGAGAAAAAAATAAGAGATAAATTTTCGGGGAAAAAACTCAAATTATTTTCTTATTTCGCCGTCAAACTCACTCTAGGCAGTGTAACTATGATAGTTATATGTATTTTAGTTGAAATTGAGAAAAATATAAGAGAAAAATTTTCGGGGAAAAAACTCAAATTATTTTCTTATTTCGCCGTCAAACGCACTCTAGGCAGTGTAACTATGATAGTTATATGTATTTTAGTTGAAATTGAGATAAGAGATTTTTTTTCGGGAAAAAACTCAAATTATTTTCTTATTTCGCCGTCTCACTCACTCTAGGCAGTGTAACTATGATAGTTATATGTATTTTAATTGAAATTGAGAAAAAATAAGAGAATTTTTTTCAGGGTAAAAACTCAAATTATTTTCTTATTTCGCTTTTATATTAGAAACCTAGGGTAGATAGGGCACCATAATCTTATATCTCTTTCTAAGTGTCGGACATTTCCACTTACAGGCAGATGTATGTCACCCCTACTCTAGTATAGTTGTCGTCACGAGTGGTGAGCACAACTTTCATTGGTCGGTTTGACATTGACTGCGCTGCGGTCACACGATTGGTTCGACAAACGTCTGTTCGTCAGTGTGCGTCGTCTATTGGTCCAGCACGTTTTTTTCGGCTGCTGTACATTGGGCGAAAGTATACAATATCCCTACCACTGATAATCTGTGCTCACGACTCACGACGGTTACTATACAGAGTTACCTGTAAAACACTAGCAACCTCGCAGCACTAGGTAGCTAACACCATAAGCAACAACTTTTGTTCTATGAGTTCGAACATAACTCAATAAATAAAAAATAAATGGTTAAACAAGTTTTTGTTGCACTGTTGTGACATTTGTAAGTCTACGAAAGCATGTTTCATTCATGAATGCTCGCATGACCGACGGTCGACTGGCGGGCGAATAGGTCAAGTTCAATCAAAGGCGGTGTGACGCTTCGCGCGGGTTTGTTTACGTAATCTTTGCGATGCGCGTGGAGTTAGAAACATTCAAGCGGGATATTAAATTAATAAATATTTTTGTATGAAATTAAAAATAAACAAATTACCAAAAGTCGTAGAACAAAAGTTGTTGCTTATGGTGTTAGCTACCTAGCGCTGCGAGGTTGCTAGTGTTTTACAGGTAATCCTGTATAATACCTGTTTGTATATTTCACCGTACGGCCGGACTGACCTCTCATAGCTACTGGTATGTGTGATATCGGAGGTCTCTCCTGCGACGCCCGTCTTTTGCGAAGAGAGTTGGTCCTACTCAACCCTGATACCAGGTTTTCGGTTGAAGCTTATTATATAACAACATAAATATATAGGTAAAGGTCAAACCGTATCCATTTTGTGGAGGCATGGAAAGAGAAATGTCATTATAAATTTTTATTGCGATAATACTAACAAAATACAGTTTTGTATTAAATTAATATATATTAAAAAATAATATTAAAATAATCTTAATTATTAAATTCATTGATTTATTGCACCATCAAAATATACACAAATACATTTAATACAATAAAATTTAAAATTTTCGATATCTTATCGTGTCATTTTAAAATGAATACAAAAAAAAATAAGTATAAAATCTATTTAATTATAAATTTAATTAATTAATTTGTACCGTTTACCCAAATTACACTAATTATTTTGGTAAAGTTAGTATTACATTATTTTTACTTTTTCCTAATAAGCACCGAATTGTACATAAAAATAATTAAAATATTACGTCAGTTTCATAATTCCAGTTTCCAAGTTGGAATTAAATATATTAGATATATATAAAAACTAGCTGACCCAGCAGGCTTCGCTCTGCCAATGAATTTTCTTTTTTTATTTTTTTTAATTTAATAGCCTATGTTACTCAGGCTGAATGTAGCTTTCCAATGGTGAAAGAATTTTTGAAATCGGCCCAGTAGTTTTTGAGTTTATTCGTTACAAACATACAAAAATACAAATGTTTCCTCTTTATAATATTAGTATAGATATAGATGTAGATAAAATATATGTATCACCTGTCGTCACAGCTGTTAAAAACGTTTCGTAACTATTCGAAAACAGCTTCCTATCACCAAATGTTATCTATTGTCAGGGCGGGTCGTGAGTGAAGTCGTGTAAAAGAGTAAACTCACCGGACACGCTGGCTGAGGGGCTACGAGCTCGCGTCAGTGTTCTTCTTTCTGTAAACAGACAGATAATGTTAGGTAGATTGTAATTAGGTCTGCTGTTACGGTGAAGGAAAACATCGTGAGGAAACCTGCATGCCTGAGAGTTCACAAAAAAAATGCTCTCAAAGGCATGCGAAGTCCACCAACCCGCAGTAGGCTAGCGTGGTGGACTAAGGCCTACATCCTTCTCATTGTGGTGACCCGACCCTGAAGTGGGTCATTAATGGGTACTGACAGGTAGATTGTAAAATACAAGACATAAAAAATTATGTAGCTATATACCAGATGATAAAAGTTACAGGAAATTTGGCAAACAGAGGTCGTGCTTGGGGAGCGACGATTTTCGGAATTTTGTATTGTCAGTACCCATTAATGACCCACTACAGGGTCGGGTCTCCTCTCACAATGAGAGGGATGTAGGCCGCCGTCCACCACGCACCACTACTGCGGGTTGGTGGACTTCTCATGTCTTTGAGAACATTTTTTTTGGGAACTCTCAGGCATGCAGGTTTCCTCACGATGTTTTCCTTCACCGTAACAGCAGGTGATATTTTATTTTATAAAGCGCACATAACTTTTTTACAAAGTGATTGGTGCGTGCCACTGGGATTCGAACCCGGACCCCTCGATTCGAGGTCGAATTCTAAGCCACTGGGCTATCACCGCTGTAGCTATACCAGATGATAAAAGTTACAGGAAATTTGGCAAACAGAGGTCGTGCTTGGGGAGCGACGATTTTCGGTATTTTGTATAATATACTATATTCTAGCGATTCTATAGCTTGATTCAGGACACCCACGGCGCCATTCTTGACACTCGTCAAAGTCCGTCAGCGGAAATCGCACGCTCCATCCCCTATGGAGTAGAGATCCGAGGCCTCCGAGGCAATCCTAACCAGTAACAACTCATCTCAACGTGTAGACTATTCAGATTCCAGTACATTTCCTCGTTGTTGAGTTGTCTAGCGCATATAGCTCCGGTGCTGAAGCACGCATAGCTCCGCTTGAGTAGACCGCCAGCGATGTAAAAAGTCAAGCAACGTCGGGCGCGGTCAACACCTGGATGGGTGACCGCTAGTGGCGAATTACACGCGCTGCCGTGCTTCGGAGGACACGTTAAGCGTCGCTCTACGTTGTTATCGATACGATAGCAGTCGTTAAGCCTTGTCGGAAACCCTTTGGGCGGTTTAAAAAAAATCCGTTTGTCCACCGCACCATATTGGAGCAGCGTGGTGGAGTGTGCTGCAGGCCGGTACCGACCTGTGCCGACGTGGTGCAGGCTGTCCACGCTGCCGACGCGCTCGCGCTCGATGGCCTTCTGCGCGGCGGAGTCCAGCCGGTTGAACAGCTGTTCCGCGTCCGCCGGGAACTGCTGCTTGTATGCCCAGTACGCTCTGCAATAGGGTGTTTCGCACCATGCAAGGAAAAATACAAAATTATGTAACATTGATAGATTTTGTTAAAAGCAAGTGAAAAATGGCGATTTCTGTTCTGAAAAATGTAGTATACATTTATTATTTCAATTTTAAAATTCAGGTTTGTTAATCTGTTTTTCAAATGTCAAAAACGCTATACGCCATGCAAGCCATCGGCGTGACGTCATTAGCAGTGTAAATAAACAATGGAGTATAACTTTCTTCCTTTACTGAGATGTATTGTTTACACTGCGAACGACGTCACAAGCATGGCGGCAGCGCCGAGACGGCCGAGACCGTAGGGAGTTTTGAAATTTAAATGGAAAAGTCTTTTTTAACTTAATATTTGTATGCAAAATTTTTTTTTCCAATTTCTTATGGGTTTTTATGACTTACGAATTCATATAAAAAGCTTTTTGACATAGGCCGTAACACCCTATTGTCGTAAAGACACGTTATCACATTGGACAAGAGAAAAACAGCCGGAGTGTAGCGCGAGACCGACCTGCGTCCGTAGCTCCGGGCGGTGCTGTCGGCGTCCACGCAGGCGCGGCGGATGGCGTCGCGCACCGCCTGCTGCTGCTTCTCGACGCACTGCGGCGTCCAGCGCTCCAGCAGCAGCACCAGGATCTCGCTGCGGACGAACGTATTATTATTATTAGTATTATCATTTAGTTAAATTTAACTATGTCATGTCAGTACCCATTAATGACCCACTACAGGGTCGGGTCTCCTCTCACAATGAGAAGGATGTAGGCCTTAGTGCACCACGCTGGCCTACTGCGGGTTGGTGGACTTCGCATGCCTTTGAGAACATTTTTTTTGTGAACTCTCAGGCATGCAGGTTTCCTCACGATGTTTTCCTTCACCGTAACAGCAGGTGATATTTAATTTCATAAATCGCACATAACTTTTATTACAAAGTCATTGGTGCGTGCCACTGGGATTCGAACCCGGATCCCTCGATTCGAGGTCGTATTGTAAGCCACTGGGCTATCACCGCTGCTTAGCTATTAACATATCAAATTTAGCTATTAACATATCAAAAGTTATCACAGAAAATAACTGGCTACTAAAATATTGGTGCATATAAAAATGTGTAGAAATAAGATGTGCGTTCAACAGACATTGTCTCATTTAAAAGATATAAATAAGCCCCACACTAGGATTCCCTGTGTCGTTGGCGCCATGGACACACACAACAACACAACACACCCACACCAGAAACAGAAATTTAAACTCATCATCGCCATCATCATCGTATAATATTGAAAGTAAGCCACCTTGGAAGGTAGGTATGTAGATGAAAGAGGAAGAAGTACAATCATTATTTTAAAATACTTGCTGTATTAAAAATATAAATAGATTTACTAGCAGAGCATAAGTCTTTTTTACATAATATTTGTTTACAAAAATTTTTTTTCCAATTTTTTATGGGTTTTTATGACTTACGAATTCATATAAAAAGCTTTTTGACATAGGCCGTAATACCCTATTACGCGCAAAAAAATTATAAAACTGGTGCATGGTCGGTAAAATGAACTCACTTCAACGTAGAGCGTATTTCTTTGGACTTGTTCGTGGAGAGGTTGGTGGCCAGCACGGGGATCAACCGCGGCGAGTGCACGTACAGCACTATGTAGCGCACGCACACCGTGCCCGCCGACGACACCACCTGCAAATACAAATACAAATACAATACAATACAATACAATATATATGTCGGAGAATCACCGTTGTTATGATGCGAACGCAAGTGTGGCCGCGGCACTATTATCCGAACATTGATGACAGATGTCAATGTCACTGGTAAATGTCATGGCTCATGCTGGGATACGGCCGGTTGGCGGGAATCTCGCGGGAATAGTAGAGAACTCGTGAAGCGGACGTGTCTGTTCGATTACAATAATAAGTGCAGTTTCAATCCACCTGATTAAGTGATATGTCCTCCTGTGTTGCCCGGGGTCACCCACTATGTCGGATACATGCCCACAAAACCATAGCTTCTGATATGTCTCTACGACATATATATATTTTTTTATTTATTTATTCATTGCACATATACATATTACAGTTGAGCCAACATGTAAATGCCCGGGCAGGGCGTAGCAAAGACTAGAGGCAGCTTTTGTCACAAATTCGAACTCTAATAGAAATAATGATAATAATTTACACTAGGCTTAAGATCACAATATCACAATATATGTACAAATAATCTATATTTCTCCAACAATAATAACTATTTATTACACATACTGGTAGCCCCGTTGCTTGAGTAGATCGCAAGCGATCGAACAAGTTAAGCAACGTCGGGCGCGGTCAGCACCTGGATGGGTGACCGCTAGTAGCGAATTACACGCGCTGACGTGCTTCGGAGGACACGTTAAGCCGACGGTGGCGGTTGTTATCGATACGATAGCAGTCGTTAAACCTTGTCGGAGGCTTTATGGGCGGTTTGAAAACATGCGACACGGGCTGGCCACTGGCCCGTTTCTCCACCGCACCACATTGGAGCAGCGTGGTGGAGTATGCTCCAGGCCTCCCACTGTTGTGGGGCGAGACCCGTGTCCAACAGTGGGTCATATAAGGGTTGCAGCCAACATTTTATATAATATATTGTATCAGGCGTTACTTTGCGGAAATCCATTGTTATTTAAGTTGTATTTATATTTGTTTGCAACAATCCGCACACGTGGAACTTGTTTTAGTACTCAGCAACCAACCGTTGTAGAGTCCACATCACCTGATGATGCTCCGTTTTGGGGTGAAACACGTGTCGTGTGCTATTGGAATAAGTTGTGATGGTATACACCTACTCAGAGAGATAAGGGAGGGGGTGGGTCCATACCAAAACAAGTTCCACGTGTGCGGATTGTTGCAAAGATATATAAATACAACTTAAATAGCCAACTTTTTACTGACTCCAAAACGGAGGTTATTTATTGCAATATAATGTGGCCAGAGCCTTCTGTTAAGCAAACAGTGCCTTTCTCTCTCTCTCTCTCACCTTAGCGGAGTTCTGGATGAGATTGATGAGCTCCTGTAGGATGTAGAGACTGAACTGTTCCAGCTTGTTCTTCAGCAGCTTCGCCATGTGGGCTATCGTTATGCACGCTTCGCGGACCACCTGGAATTGAATAGCGTTATTGTAACAATGTTTCCAAACAACAGAAAAGAAAAAGAAAAGAAAAGAAAAGAAAAGAAAAGAAAAGAAAAGAAAAGAAAAGAAAAGAAAAGAAAAGAAAAGAAAAGAAAAGAAAAGAAAAGAAAAGAAAAGAATACGTTTATTGTTGACTGTTACATGAGAAAGATGTTACAAAAATTTATAATAAGTTTAGAACAGTCTACCCTATGCGGGCATACAATAATTATGTCTTATATAACTAAAACTTAATTTTATATTTCATGGCAATTATTGCTAAATTATATTTATAATGAATAAATATTATTTTGATCAGCAGTTCAAATTATTTGTTTATTTTAATATTTTACCTATTCGAACTCATCGGCTATGCAACGTGCCCATTACTGGGCAAAGAGAGAAAAAGCCGGAGGAAAAAACTCTCGACACAGTTTTTATTTAATTTATTTGGTTATTTATACGCGCGTTACTACATTCCTGTTTATAATTGTTTATCTATGAACATAATTTACATTGAAATTGCGAACAGAGAAAAGTACTTCATTTTGTCTCTTGTCTTATTTGGTAAACAATCTTGGCAGTACTTTTTATTGAAAAAAAGCTTGAGTTGGCACTTAGATTGACCCTTAACGCACGCACCAATGACTTTGTAAAAAAGTTATGAGCTATTTATAAAATTAAATATCACCAGCTGTTACGGTGAAAGAAAACATTGTTAGGAAACCTGCATGTCTGAGGAATCCCAAGTGTTCTCACGCGGCATGTTCCCCCAGCAGTGGGCAGTAGTGATGCGTGGTGGACGGCGGCCTACATCCCTCTCATTGCGAGAGGAGACCCACCCGCCAGTGGGTCGTTGATGGGTTACTGACAAATCGTCGTCAGCGCTATATCCTATACATATCGACACTGGGTGGTAACCGACCTGACTCCGCAGGTCCTTGATGACCACCAGGAAGGGCACGGAGAGCTCCTTGAGCTGCGCCGCGAACTCCGCCGGGTACTGGACGTGGGCGTTCGCCACCAGCAGCGACCGGATCTTCTTCAACTGCAACCAAAGGAATCGTTACAACTGTGTGCTGAGTGCGAGTTTTGACAAAACGTTTTCGCTTGAACGTATCGAGCGCGAATACGTCGATTTCTATGGGATTGAAGCAGCGCCATCTTGTGGCTAAGATGACAAACGGAATCGGCGCTTAGCGTATAGTCGATTAACGCGACGGTGGAGTTACTCGAACAATTTTGTGCAACTCGCACTAAGCACACTGTTCTCTGTACTAATTCTGTAAGCTTGCAACTTTGCTTCGAACGATAGGGTATTTCGCACCGTGCAAGGAAAAATCAAAAATTATGTACTATTGATAGATTTTGTTAAAAGCAAGTGAAAAATGGCGATTTCTGTTCTGAAAAATGTAGTATACATTTATTATTTCAATTTTAAAATTCAGGTTTGTTAATCTGTTTTTCAAATGTCAAAAACGCTATACGTAATGCAAGCTATCGGCGTGACGTCATTAGCAGTGTAAATAAACAATGGAGTATAACTTTCTTCCTTTACTGAGATGTATTGTTTACACTGCGAGTGACGTCACAAGCATGGCGGCAGCGCCGAGACGGCCGAGACCGTGTTTTCGCGGGGATTTTTGAAATTTAAACTGAAAAGTCTTTTTTTTACATAATATTTGTTTGCAAAAAATTTTTTTCCAATTTTTTATGGGTTTTTATGACTTAGGAATTCATATAAAAAGGTTTTTGAAATAGGCCATAATACCCTATTTGATGTTTTTTTTAATACTAAACAAGTAGCAAAAGGGCATATCGTGAGAGGAGATGAAAACTCACCACCGCCGACCACTTCCTTGACCCGTGCACGTACCCCCCCCCCCCCCCCCCTCCCGTACACGACGGCGTTTAGGCCAGTGGCTAAAGTACTTACTCGACGGGTCCAGCTTCGAATCTCAGTAGCATCAATAACTTTCAAAAAAATGATGTGCATGCTCCTTCTCACGCGGCATGTTCCCCCAGCAGCGGGCAGTAGTGGTGCGTGGTGGACGGCGGCCTACATCCCTCTCTACGTGAGAGGAGACCCGACCCGCCAGTGGGTCACTGATATTTTGGAGAAACTTTTTCCAGGTTAACTGACGATCTGAAGAGGACAGCAGGAAGCCGTTGGATTCGAAGGGTCCAGGACCGATAAGGGGCCTTCTCCTAATCGAACAGTAGTGAACTACGAAGGGCTCAAAGAAAAGAAAAGAATACGTTTATTGTTGACTGTTACATGAGAAAGATGTTACAAAAATTATAATAAGTTTAGAACAGTCTACCCTATGCGGGCATACAATAATTACGTCTTATATAACTAAAACTTAATTTTATATTTCATGGCAATTATTGCTATATTATATTTATTTATTTATTACTTTGTTCAGCAGTTCAAATTATTTTTTTATTTTAATATTTTGCCTATTCGAACTCATCGGCTATGCAATGTGCCACCCATTACTGGGCAAAGAGAGAAAAAGCCGGAGGAAAAAACTCTCGACACAGTTTTTATTTAATTTATTCGGTTATTTATACGCGCGTTACTACATTCCTGTTTATAATTGTTTATCTATGAACATAATTTACATTGAAATTGCGAACCATCCATTCATTATTCCGTTCGTTATCTGCATTTTTGTGTGATAGTGCACTCTCTCTGATTATACCCTGGTATAAACACAAGGAAGCAAAGGTAAGATAAGTTAAGGATATTCCACTCACAGCGTCCACCCTCTTCTCCCAATCGGCGCCCTTGTCCCCGAGTATGGCGGCCGCGTGCCGGCACAGGTCCTCCAGGCCTCGCGCGCCGTACACGGCGGCGGGCGCGGTGCTCGCGAACGCCGCCTCGAAGGCCTCCGAGGACACGGCGCCGGCCTCGCTCAGGCCCGCCGCCGAGGACGCCGCGCTCGATACTGGAATGGTTGGATTGGTTGTCGAGTCAATGAGATAGCGGAATCCTAAAATGTACTGTAAATGAAAAGAATAATGACAGAAAAGTCACCTATATAGGGTTGTGTAACACTATCTCTTTATACATTTTATATATAAAGCGGTGATAGCCCAGTGGCTTAGAATTCGCCCTGGAATCGAGGGGTCCGGGTTCGAATCCCGGGTTCGAATCGTTCCCAGTGGGACGCACCAATGACTTTGTAAAAAGGTTATGTGCGCTTTTTAAAATTAAATATCACCCGCTGTTACGGTGAAGGAAAACATCGTGAGGAAACCTGCATGCCTGAGAGTTCAAAAAAAAAAATGTTCTCAAAGGTATGTGAAGTCCACCAACGGGCAGTAGTGGTGCGTGGTGGACGGCGGCCTACATCCCTATCATTGCGAGAAGGAGACCCGACCCTGTAGTGGGTCATTAATGGGTTACTGACATATGGCGTACGCACGGGATGGCTTCATAGTTTTTTGTCAACTATGCTAATGAAATAAGTTGTGATGGTATATAAGGTATATGATAAGAGAGGGTGGTGGGTCCAAAACAAGTTCCATGTGTGCGTTCAGATTGTTGCAAAGAAATATAAAAACAACTTAAATAATAACGTCATGTCCAGTTAGTACAGTGACGGCATACGCACCACTCCCAGCGCTGGGCATCTTTGCGGGCGGCGGCGGTTTTCGACTCGCCGACGGTAGACTGTACAGTCCCGGTACGGTCCGCTTCGGTGCTTCGCAAGCTTTTGTTGTTGTTTTTGTGTGGAGTGGGGAGATTTATGTTGTTTTTGTGTCGAGTGGGGAAAGTTATGTGGTTTTTGTTGAGTGCGGGAGAGATTTGTGTACGGGGGGAACATTTTGTTGAGTTTTTTTTTTTGTGAGTGAGGAGTATGTGTAGAGTGGAGATTTTTTTTTAAATTTTTGAATGGGGAGATTTCGTGTAGATTGTTGGAGTTTTGTATAGGGAATAAAGAAGATTTTGAATTGAATAAATTTTGTGTTGTGAGGGGAGATTATTTTGTGTACAGTGTTGGAATTTGTTGAGTGAAATCGATAACATTTTTGTCGAATGCAGAAGAATTAATAAATAATGAAAGAGTATTAGATTTTTAGGACAATATCGTAAGGAAGTATGTAGCGAGAAGTAGGTATTTTTGTGTCAATGAAAAGAAATTTTGGGTCAAAAAGTTTTGACGTCAATGTGATAAAAATTATTCCCAAATGATACATTGATATTGAGTGGCATAATTATTACAATTATTTGCGAAATAGAACAGAAATGAATAGAAATAGATTTTAGAATGTGATGTAAGTTTGAAAAATTAAAGAAGGTGTATCATTTTAATGTTTTGGACAATCACAAATGTATTGACAAAAAGCAATAAACGTGAATTAATCATTTTTTTAGTGTGATGTTACATAGTATGTGTTCATTAGCAGCGACGATGATTCCCGATGGTTACCGATGATCCACGACGCACATGAGAGAAAGAGAGAAAATACCAGTTAGTAGATAGAATGGAGGTTATAATGACAATAGGCATGATGACTAATTTTCAAAATATCTTCTATGATATTCAGAAGTTTCTATTATGTCTAAAATATATAATATTTCTGTAGAAAATTAAGGTTTTTGTGCAATAAAAGTACATTTAAATTTAAGTTTCAAATTCATTCCAAAACGCTCGCCCGTGTCATGGCGTCTGTCATTACGTCACGGGTCAGTAAAAAATGCAAAGATCGCGTATACGCTTAAACGAAACCAAATGACGTTTACTGAGACGTGACGTAAATTGACGTAATTCGATCTGATGGGTATTTAAGGTATCATGGCATTAATAAGAGCATAAATATATGTTTCGATATCTTTTAATCATATTTCATTAGATCAGATAAATATTTTGGCGATACTTGATTACTGTCATCATGCCTATTATTGATGATTTAGTATGACTTATTATAGTATTGTGTCAAAAGTACAATATTCCGTGTGTGTTGAATTATTGTTTAAATGTGAAAGGCGTTGCAAACATACACACAGGCGACATGGTATTGAATGGTCAGTGCAATCCACAGACATCCATATCCAAACTCAAATAGAACTAACATCCATTCCCAAACAAGAGCGGAGTACTGTCCACAATAGAAAGAGGGTGTGTCGTTGAATATAATTGTCGTTACCATACTCCTCCGAAACGGCTTGAACGATTTTCATCAAGTTTTATATGCGTATTCAGTCGGTCTGAGAATCGGCTACTGTCTATATTTCATAAACCTAAGTGATAAGGGTTCTCCACACCTAACAATTTTATTTTATTTTTTGGACAAATGTTTTTATTTTTATTTTTTAATAATGTGGCATTAAATTTTATATGCATATTCAGTCTGTCTGAGAATCGGCTACTATTTATTTTTCATACCCCTAAGTGAGGTTAGTAAGTTAGGGTTGTCATCCACCATAACATATTTAATTTTTTGGACAAATGTTTTAGTTTTTTTTTTTTAAATAATATGGCATTAAAAAGTACATACAACCCTCAATTTTTACCTATCCCTATCACTAACCCCTATTGTTTAATAGTCATTTCAGCAATTGAATAATTTTTCACCCCGCTCGATAACTAACATGGCAAAACAACGTTTGCGGGGTCATATAGTTAGTATATACACATAATAAATAACGCATCACACGCTTCACACTCACAGCCCCACACTAGGATTCCCTGTGTCGTGTACCATGGACACACACAAGACAACAACACAACACACCCAAACCAGAAACAGACATTCAAATTCATCATTCGAAGCTCTGCTGTGAATCGAACCCAGGACCCTCCGCGTAGCGCACCGGTGTCTTAACCACTGCGCCACTCGGGTCGTCAATAACAACAAGGCTATAGTTACCCGGTGTGGCGGCGCCGGAGCCGTCGCCGTCGCGCGCGCGCGCCGACGTTGGGATGGTCATGGTGCGTTTCGCGCTGCGCGAGACGAAGTCCGGCTCGTCGGCGCCCTGGCTCGCTGGAACCAAGAGTTGCTCGGTAAAATAAAAATAAAAAAACAAAATCAAAGTCTTTCATTCATTGTCGGGTACGAGTTGTGTACACTTTATGAACGTCATACATGATAGAGTATTATCTTACATCTAACAACCGCTTTCGGTGCCCCTCAGGCTGACGTAGACCAGGAGAAAAAAGCGGGCGGAAAAAAACTCCCGGCACTCTTTTAAAATCAATTATGAACCAATTATATTGCAGTATGAATTTCGACCGATAAATGAGCACGCGTGTCAGCAATCGCGTGTGTCAGTATCAGTCTACTGTCATCTGCTCTGTATCATTTCAAAATTAGTATTATATTACTAGACTGTGCCTGCGTCCGCGTGGATTTTAGAACTTGGTGCAGAGAAGGATAAAAGTATCCGATATGTTAATCCAGGTTATGATCTATCTGTGTACCAAGTTTCATCCAAGTCGGTTCAGCCGTTTTTGCGTGAAAGAGTAACAAACGTCCATCCATACTCTCAAACATTCGCATCTATAATAGTAGCAAGATAGCTGACCCGGCACACTTCGATAGAAATATCTACTATATTTTTCAGATTATTTCACCATATGTATAAACCTACCTTGGACTTGAAACGGACATGAAAATAACAAAACTAAAATGAGCTGAATTGGTTTAGATGGTCTCCAGTTTTAGCGAGACTAACGAACAGCGATTCATTTTTATTATATAGATACAAGTTTTAACACGGCAACATGCATAATGTAATTCAGCATCCATAAGATATTTGTGTGGTTGGAGGCACCTTTAAATATATTGTAATCTAACTAAAACTTTGTGTGAATATGTGTGAGGTAAGAGCCACTTGTTTCAGGTATTGCAAAGCGATTATAAAAAAAATGAATCGCCCGACATGTAATCCACCCACGACATGCTATACATGTCGGGCGATTATTTGAAACCAAGTCGGTGAGGCAATAGCCAATGACTGTGTAGCGGCGCGATACCTACAGCGATATGAGCGCGCGCCTCACATGAAACGCTGACCACGCGTGACGCACGCAGCGAGTGTAGTCCACAACAGAACACGTCACACGCGTCACACCGAACTGGCCAATCGGAAGACGTATCCTCGAACGCGCTATCAAAGTTCCATAGAATCTGTGCATATATACAAACGGTCCGAAGTTAAAATTCGGACCGCGGCGGGAGATCTCCCCTTCACCTCCAAAATTGTTTGGGTTCAGAAACACCAAATCCACTCACCAGAGGGCAGCAGCAGGCCGGCTTCGCGCGCTTCGTCAAACTTCTGTTCCAGTAACGCAAGCTTCGCACTTGCTACCAGTTCCTTCTTCTTCAGGTCTTGTCGGAGCCTCTCACCTGTGGATAGTTGGAAATTTAGTTACAAAATGGTTGATATGTCAGTGAAAAGTGAAAACAGAAACAATACACGTTGAGAATGGGAGAAGACGATTAATTATTTATTACTTTCAATATAATGTAAAATAATAGTAAATCCAACTAGTTAAGCAAACAAGTACATTCTTCAGATTCTTTTTTACGGGGTGCCCGTAATCAAAAACTAGTAAAAAAGGTTGCATGCGGGTGCTTCGCTACTCATGAAGACTAAGATGTTCGCCTCAAATAAAGCATCACCGGCAACCACACCTCCCCAGCCGCATCACGACACATGAAGAACATGCTGCTTCACGACGGGTTACGAGGCTGGCGGTAAGGTATCTGCGCGGACGATACAGGCACGAGCGAGAGGCATGTCAGTAACCCATAAATGACCCACTGGCGGGTGGGTCTCCTCTCACAGTGAGAGGGATGTAGGCCGCCGTCCACCACGCACCACTACTGCCCGTTGCTGGGGGAACATGCCGCGTGAGAACATTTTTTTTGTGAACTCTCAGGCATGCAGGTTTCCTCGCGATGTTTTCCTTCACCGTAACAGCAGGTGATATTTTATTTTATAAATCGCACATAACTTGTTAACAAAGTCATTGGTGCGTGCCACTGGGATTCGAGCCCGGACCCCTCGATTCGAGGTCGAATTCTAAGCCACTGGGCTATCACTCCTGCATAGGCGAGAGGCATAGGCACAAAGTATACAACTCACCAACGTGTCTGTACACATCGACCAGGAGCTGTACCGCGGCGTCGCGCACCGAACCACTGGGGTCCGCGACTAGTGCAGCTAGACTGGGCACGGCCGCTCTTAGCTGCAGTTCCGCTGCGCCGTGTCTGTGGAAACATACTTCATATTTAATACCATTCAATGTACTCGTAATAGGCATGATGACAGTAATCAAGTATCGCCAAAACATTATTCTGATCTAATGAAATAGGATTCAAAGATTTCGAAACATATATTTATTCTCTTATCAATGTCAAGATTAATAATTTTTTTGTTAAAATAAATCTACAAAGTACAACAATCCGCCATGATAGCTTAAACACACATCAGAGCGAATTACGTCAATTTACGTCACGTCTCAGTAAACGAAATTTTTTTCGTAAGCATATTATACGCGATCTCTGCATTTTTTACTGAGCCTTGACGTAATGAGAGACGCTATGACACCGGCGAGCGTTTTGGAATTTGAAACTTAAAATTTAAATGTACTTTTATTGCACAAAAACCCTTAATTTTCTACAAAAATATGATATATTTTAGACATAATAGAACCTTCTGAACATCATAGAAGAGTTTTTGAAAATTAGTCATCATGCCTATTAAATAGTCAATAGCCCAGTGGCTGACAACTGGAATAATTACAGCCGGTTTTAAAGTCCTATTGTTGGTTGTGGATCGCTTTCCTATCGTTTGGTAACCAGGCGACGGGTGTTATTTTAGAGCAATTAATAAATATATCTTGGCAACTAACCTAAAGTAAGTATGCTACAGCCCTAAAAAACTGTGTAAACCTACGGTATTATCCATATATATACTCGTCACTAACCCATTAATGACCCACTACAGGGTCGGGTCTCCTTCTCGTAGTGAGAGAGATGACCACCACGCTGGCCTACTGCGGGTTGGTGGATGTCACATGCCTTTGAGAACATTTTTTTTGAACTCTTAGGCATGCAGGTTTCCTCACGATGTTTTCCTTCACCGTAACCGCAGGTGATATTTAATTTTATAAAGCGCACATAACTTTTTTTACAAAGTCATTGGTGCGTGCCACTGGGGTTCGAACCCAGACCCCTCGATTAAGAGGTCGAATTCTCAGCCACTGGGCTATCACCGCTGTATTAATTATTGACACCAGCGGCATCACATAATAAATGTCCCCTGCTATAAGTATGAAAGAAAACTCGTGAGGAGACCTGCATGCCTGAGAGTTCTCCATAGGATTCTCAAAGGCATGTGAAATCCACCAAGCCGACCACAGAGAGGCCGGGCACGGCCACTAGGGCTTACGTCTTTCGTGAGAGGACAACCAAACCTGTGGGACTCATGATTACACAGGATGGAAGGAGACTGTAATCTAAGTGAATTGGGGGCGGGAGAAGGGGGATAATTATGATCAGAGCAGGGCGGGGGGAAGTGTGGATAATCACGATTGGAGCAGGTATAATCGCGGTGGATAATCACGATTGGGATGGGGGATGCTCGTAAGTGCAGCAGGGCGGTGGCGCGGGGAGGGAAGGTCGCAAGTGAAGCGGGGGGGGCAAGGAGTATACTCACGAGTACAGCAGGGACGGGGGGGTGGTTAATCACGATTGGAGCAGGGATAATCACGGTGGATAATCACGATTGGGAGGGGGGATGCTCGCAAGTGCAGCAGGGCGGTGGAGCGGGGAGGGAACGTCGCAAGTGAATCAGGGTGGGGGGCGAGGAGTATACTCACGAGTACAGCAGGGACGGGGGGGGTGGTTAATCACGATTGGAGCAGGGATAATCACGATTGGGAGGGGCGATGCTCGCAAGTGCAGCAGGGCGGTGGCGCGGGGAGGGAAGGTCGCAAGTGAAGCAGGGGGGGGGCAAGGAGTATACTCACGAGTACAGCAGGGACGGGCGGGTGGTTAATCACGATTGGAGCAGGGATAATCACGGTGGATAATCACGATTGGGAGGGGGGATGCTCGTAAGTGCAGCAGGGCGGTGGCGCGGGGAGGGAAGGTCGCACGTGAAGCAGGGGGGGGGGGGCGAGGAGTATACTCACGAGTACAGCAGGGACGGGGGGGTGGTTAATCACGATTGGGAGGGGGGATGCTCGCAAGTGCAGCAGGGCGATGGCGCGGGGAGGGAACGTCGCAAGTGAAGCAGGGTGGGGGGCGAGGAGTATACTCACGAGTACAGCAGGGACGGGGGGGTGGTTAATCACGATTGGAGCAGGGACAATCACGGTGGATAATCACGATTGGGAGGGGGGATGCTCGCAAGTGCAGCAGGGCGGTGGCGCGGGGAAGGAACGTCGCAAGTGAAGCAGGGTGGGGGGCGAGGAGTATACTCACGAGTACAGCAGGGACGGGGGGGTGGTTAATCACGATTGGGAGGGGGGATGCTCGCAAGTGCAGCAGGGCGGTGGCGCGGGGAGGGAAGATCGCAAGTGAATCAGGGTGGGGGGCGAGGAGTATACTCACGGGTACAGCAGACCGGAGGCGGGGGGTATACTCACGAGTGTAGAAGAGCGGCTATACAGCGGAGCGCCTCCTCCCTGGCGTGGGGCGCCTTGTGCTGCAGCGCGGGCGTGAGGCGCGCGAGCAGGGCGCGCGGCGCGGCGGCGCGACCGTCCCCCAGCGCGCACAGGCACGCGCGCGACGCGACGCGCACGCCCTCCTTTGTGTCAGCTAGTCTGTGGGTGGAGCGTGTGACGGTGATTAGGCGAGCGAATGAACATTGCACTGTTAATAAGTGATGATCTTGGGCCACTAGCATGAACACTGTCGAGTTCATGTATCAAAGTACGAGATAGTTGCCGTCACGAGTGGTGAAAGTATAGTTGCCGTCACGAGTGGTGAGCACAACTTTCATTGGTCGGTTTGACATTGACTGCGCTGCGGTGCACACGATTGGTTCGACAAGTCAGTTCGTCAGTGTGCGTCGTCTATTGGTCCAGCGCGTTGTCGGCTGCTGTACATTGGGCGGAAGTATACAATATCCCTACCACTGATAATCTGTGCTCACGACTCATGACGGTTACTATATTTGGATAGTTAACGTAAGTCATTAGTATGGGAAGATGTTTTACCTTTCCCATACTAAAGGCTCACCACGTTCATTGTACTTTTGATTTTGTTCAGGTTTGGAACACAGATGATACTGAGATTTGACGACTTCCTCTTGCTTTTCGTATTACAGAACCTTGTCTCCTTGGGTCTAAACATTCATTTGTTTGACAATGTAAATGAGTAGCACATGGGTATGCAGACTAACAAATTTGACGTACTACTATGCAGGCGCGTGCATGGGAGAAAAAATCGGGCGGAAAAAAACTCCCAGCACTCTTTTAAAAGTAACTAAAAATTATTACAGTGTTTACTAATTGGACAGAAGTGTTTTTAGTAATAGAAAAATGAACACGAAAGCTAGAACGAGAAGAGACAAAGAAATAACGGATATAAGTGAAACCGAAAACACTAGACTAAAAAAATGGGTCGCACTCCGGCAGTGCCGGCAGGAGTGAAAACTTATAAGATGTGTTTTCGTGGTGATTTAGACGACAGTTCAATTAAAACACAATTGAGCTCCTCTGTAAGAAAAGAAACGACATCTAAAGCACTAAATCCCAATAATTATAATATTTAGCTTTTTTCCTAAAACAAAATACACTTATTATTGATGAATGTTTCCTTTTACAGTTTCCATAGCTCCATCTAATTAGACGCATTTGTGTTTATGAATGTTTCTTTTCGACAGTTTCCATAGTTACTTCGACTTTCTATATGCTTCTATAGCTGCGTCTCGTAACGGTGTCGCGAGTCCACAGATTTTGTGTCATCTAAAAATATGCGTGCGGCGCTAAAAGAAGTTTTCACTACAATATTCGAGAACACTACATAAACTATAAAACAACATCAGGCTATGATCAGTTAAGGAAGTGGGATCAGGACGTTACATCATGCCACCTCCATTAAAGACCACACCCGCGGTATTAGATTAATGTAGTCCATTGTTTAGATGTATAAGTATGTATTTAGTAAGTTTTAGAGCTGATGGTGTGCTGTGTACTAATGTGGTATGAATGATCTGCTTTAATATTGTAGGAATAATTACTCTGTGGTGTCAAAATGGTAACTTGGTATCAATTTTTTTTTCAATTTCAACTAAAATACATATAACTTTCATAGTTACACTGCCTAGAGTGCGTTTGACGGCGAAATAAGAAAATAATTTGAGTTTTTTCCCGAAACTTTTTCTCTTATTTTTTCTCAATTTCAACTAAAATACATATAACTATCATAGTTACACTGCCTAGAGTGCGTTTGACGGCGAAATAAGAAAATAATTTGAGTTTTTTCCCGAAACTTTTTCTCTTATTTTTTCTCAATTTCAACTAAAATACATATAACTATCATAGTTACACTGCCTAGAGTGCGTTTGACGGCGAAATAAGAAAATAATTTGAGTTTTTTCCCGAAACTTTTTGTCTTATTTTTTCTCAATTTCAACTAAAATACATATAACTATCATAGTTACACTGCCTAGAGTGCGTTTGACGGCGAAATAAGAAAATAATTTGAGTTTTTTCCCGAAACTTTTTGTCTTATTTTTTCTCAATTTCAACTAAAATACATATAACTATCATAGTTACACTGCCTAGAGTGCGTTTGACGGCGAAATAAGAAAATAATTTTAGTTTTTTCCCGAAACTTTTTGTCTTATTTTTTCTCAATTTCAACTAAAATACATATTATAACTATCATAGTTACACTGCCTAGAGTGCGTTTGACGGCGAAATAAGAAAATAATTTGAGTTTTTTCCCGAAACTTTTTGTCTTATTTTTTCTCAATTTCAACTAAAATACATATAACTATCATAGTTACACTGCCTAGAGTGCGTTTGACGGCGAAATAAGAAAATAATTTGAGTTTTTTCCCGAAACTTTTTGTCTTATTTTTTCTCAATTTCAACTAAAATACATATAACTATCATAGTTACACTGCCTAGAGTGCGTTTGACGGCGAAATAAGAAAATAATTTGAGTTTTTTCCCGAAACTTTTTGTCTTATTTTTTCTCAATTTCAACTAAAATACATATAACTATCATAGTTACACTGCCTAGAGTGCGTTTGACGGCGAAATAAGAAAATAATTTGAGTTTTTTCCCGAAACTTTTTGTCTAATTTTTTCTCAATTTCAACTAAAATACATATAACTATCATAGTTACACTGCCTAGAGTGCGTTTGACGGCGAAATAAGAAAATAATTTGAGTTTTTTCCCGAAACTTTTTGTCTTATTTTTTCTCAATTTCAACTAAAATACATATAACTATCATAGTTACACTGCCTAGAGTGCGTTTGACGGCGAAATAAGAAAATAATTTGAGTTTTTTCCCGAAACTTTTTGTCTTATTTTTTCTCAATTTCAACTAAAATACATATAACTATCATAGTTACACTGCCTAGAGTGCGTTTGACGGCGAAATAAGAAAATAATTTGAGTTTTTTCCCGAAACTTTTTGTCTTATTTTTTCTCAATTTCAACTAAAATACATATAACTATCATAGTTACACTGCCTAGAACTTTCACTTGCCCAAAGTGCCCACTGGGAAAGAAGGGTTTGATTGAGTGTGTGTGCTTTTCTATCAGGGAATGCAATCTCGTTCTCGCGAGATCTCGTTTTCGCGCGATCTCGGCCTTTATAGCGAGATTAATCTCGGACGAAAAAAGGGGCGAGATCTTCGCCTTGCCAAATGAACATTATGTAAACAATAAGTAAACAGTCACTCACCTATCAATAATATGAGGCAATACGGTAGGCACGTAGTGTGAAAAGTCCGGTCCCATTCGCTCCGCCAGCGCCGTGAGCACCTCCAGCCCATTCTGGGCCACCTGGAAGACAAGAACATCCGTGTTAAAAAATATTATATATTTAGTAATTGAGTAGCAAACGGGCGTGCAGGCCACCTGATGTTAGGTGGTCGCTGCAGCCCGTGGACACCCCACTTGTTTGTTACCCATTACTGACACACTGCAGTGTCGGGCCTCCTCTCACAATGAGAAGGATGTAGGCCTCAGTCCACCACGCTGGCCTAATGCGGGTTGGTGGACTTCACATGCCTTTGAGAACATTTTGTTTGTGAACTCACAGGCATGCAGGTTTCCTCACGATGTTTTCCTTCACCGTAACAGCGGGTGATATTTAATTTTATAAAGCGCGCATAACTTTTTATACAAAGTCATTGGTGCATGTCATTAGGATTCGAACCTCGCTCAAATTCGACTATAAAATTCGCGGTCACCCATCCAAGTACTGACCGCACCCATAGTTGCTTAACTTTTTCGATCGCTTGCGATCTACTCAAGCAGCGGGATAGCTACTCTATGTTAGGTTCTCTTATTGAGTAACTTCACATTTTCGTTCAAAGAAATAACCTTGGCATTAAACCATAGCAACAACCGACCTTTCTTTAATAGTAGTTAGTCGTTTGAACCTTTCAGTATTGTAGACAATAGTCTAGCTAGACTAGGCTATAGCGAATCCGGCTGTGATGTATTTATGCCCCGAATTCCGTGTCGATCGGTATAGAAATAGCTGACGATAATAAACTGACGGATATAATATGTAAGAGTACATTCTTTGTAGTTATAGGCTTTCATTATTTAGACTTAGCTTTATATTGTAACGTTTGACCGTGGATTCGTCCGCGTGGTTGTTAGAAATTGGTCAAAATTTAACAATAGAAACAAAATGCTTGATACAAAAACACCAACCTCAAAAAATAGTAAGCTTAAAGTATGTAACAAATTTTATTTCATACTTTTTTGAAGTCGGTTTAATTTTTTAAAATTGTTTTTATTTTCCAAATTTTAGTTTTAAGTCGATATCGCGAAAACTATTAAAAACAGATTTTGATGAAACTTTTACCATTCCCTAAGTTGAAAAAAATGCAAACAAACAAATATGAACGACCACGATCCATCAATTAGTTTCGGAGATATGCGAGGACAAACATATCTACTTACATACATACATACACCTAAGAAATTTGGTATACTTGTCTAGAAGCCGTAAAAGACTAACATATGTAAATATTGTGCGGTTCCGTAAATATTACATACGTATACGTGTTGAATTTATAACCTCATATTTGGAGTCGGTAAAAAGCAACTTACGTCAAACTTAATCCATGTACACTAAACTTCACCACATTAAGATCACTAATTAGAATATAATTTCGCATTCAAATATGCATTTATAGAGAAGTCGAACGCGCACTGGTACAGTAGGGCAGGAACTGACACTCATCCGAACGCGCTACATCTCGCGACATGTGGGACTATTCCTGCACTGGTCGATACGAAACAGTTCGACATTGGGTTAGTTCAGCCTTCGAGTGTTTAGAAGCAGTCCAGGCCGCAATAATAAAGTAAATTTAAAAAAAAACCACCGACACAATAATATATTTGCAGATATTGGGTATTTCTCTACTTTTACCCCCAGAGTTTTTTCAGAGCTCAACCGATTATCATTGAACATATTATTTTGTAATGTACACGTGATGCGCTTTCATTTGCGACCCCACTCAATTATATTTGCAGACATTCAGTTATTCTTCCACACTTTCACGCCCCAACTTTTAAACGACTCAACCGATTTTCATCAAACATGTCTAAGAACACTCGCCCGTAACTCACCTTTCATACAAAAAAAACTAAATTGATACGTTCGCGAGCTACGGTGCCACAGACAATGCAGACAGACAGACACGTCGAACTTGTAACACCCCTTCTTTTGCGTCGGGGGTTAAAAAGAAAGGTCTGGCATGCACCAGTTCTCTTGTCCTCACTGTAAATGAACGAACTTCTTGCTTTTATTTTCATCAAGAAGAAGGCATAAAAAGACAGGCAAAAAGAGGCATAGTAAGTGTTGAGTGTGTATTGGTGTATATCTCCATCTATCTGAGGTATTGTTACCCACAAACGAAACTCATTTTTATAATTACTTGATACCTAGACTCTAGTCTGATTACCTTAATGTGATCGTCATTATTCTCGGCAGAAAAGAAAAGGGCATTGTCCATATTTAATCTTCGTCAGAAATTTAGAAAAGTGTATTGTTAATTTTTAATCCATCGTGGTCTCAGTAATTTTACTTACTTAATTTATTACGCTTTCTTTATTTTATTGACTAATCAGTACTCTGCGATTTCATACCTTCCTTCGTACCTCTAACACAAATTGACTCTATACGAAATTTCATCTCATACGACAAAATATCGACTCGCATCTTCAAGATAGCCACTGGTGGGCGATGAGGCGTATCGTTCGAGTAATCGGGCAAGAATCAGACTGTGTATGAAACATCGGGGCTCGCTTCAACGGCCGCCATTATACTATATCTTATACGTTTGCTATTAAATGTATGCCGGGCAGCATTGGGGCAGCGTGGCAGACTGACCCAGATAAGGGGGAAAGGTTGTCTAGTATGTGTATCTAACTAATTAACTAACCCACTACAGGGTCGGGCCTCCTCTCACATAGTCCACCAAGCTGGCCTAGTGCGGGTTGGTTGGTGGACTTCACATGCCTTTGAGAACATTTCTTTTGTGAACTATCAGGCATGCGGTTTCCTCACGATGTATTTGGGTTAATTTCATGATTTAAATGTATCAGAAAGTAGATTCACCTTTTCTTGGCAATAATGGATTGTGATGTCGACAGTATTACCGACAGTGTGGCAAAGAATTTGGGAGATTTTTTCAGCGTCATTTTCCTCCAGACTTCTTGCCTTTAAGGCAAACAGCGAATCTACGTGTTAAATGCAAATCTTGACTTATGTGTGTCCATGCCACGCACGAGACAGGGAATCCTAGTGTAGGGCTATGAGTGTAAGGCATTACTCATATTTCAAAAGCATTCGACCCTCAAAATACGAGTAGATCAAAAATTATCACACTTCTGCGTCTATTTTAACCTCCAAAACAATTGAAAAATACCTCAAAATAGGTCAAACTTTATCACTCTTCTGGGTCAATTTTAACCTCAGAAACAAGTGAAAAATATAAAAATAGGTCAACGTCCCCAACAATGTTTCCCTCAATGCGCATCGGTACAAATAAAAACCCCATCTGAGATCATTCCGAGAATTGCGTGAATCACATCGCTTGATATAACAGCTTCAACTCGGGTCCAGTTTTAGCGCATTATAATAATGAAGAGTGACAGTGTGTGTGCAGTTTAGGAGTGAAAGTCGTGATCTTTTTGGTTATTTGGAAAATTTTATGACATTGTTTATGGATTTCTATATTTAACTTTTTAAACTCACGAATCCTTATAAGATTCCTTACGAAGCATGAACTTCTCCAGACATTTATGAAGAAGCTTTAGGAACTGTAGCAATTAATTTAGCTACTTCGTTAGAACCTACTCGAAACATCTTAAACCATCCAGAAAATAATCTCATCCTAAAGTTTTTTAGCCCAAACGCTCGGAGAATTTCTAACACCACTTGAACAGTGATCAGCAGATCTTACAGTGCAGAATCTATGGGATCTTCTTGATACTTCCAGAACCTTCTGGAAAAGTACCTTAAAGTCGCCAGTGTTAAGATGGTGACGTTCCCTTAGCTTCTGACAGAGCCTGGCTATAGAATCTCCTAGATCATTCTAGAACGTCTTTAATTGAAGTTTCCAGCGTTGAATCAAGTCACAAGCACATGAGGAAGTCATCACACACTAGTGAAGAGGCTATAGAATCTTCTAGAACCTTCCAGTAAGTTCGCTCACCTTAAAGTTGCCCGCGTTCAGCCAGGTGACGAGCGCGTCGACCAGCGGCGCGACCACCTCGTCCGGCACGTCGTCGCTTCGCACCAGCTGCCCGAGCCGCTCGCCGAGCTGCTGCCGGAGCCGCGGGTCCGGCCGCAGCAGCAGCGGCAGCGCCGCCTCCAGCGTCGCCGGTTGTGGGTAGTGCGCCATCTGGTGGACGAGATTGAGTTTGACAAAGGTTAGGAGATGAGCGGTGATAGCCCAGTGGCTTAGAAATACACAGCTTGTCATGTTTTAATGTGGATTTAAAAGTTTATGGAAATAGTCTAGAATTTTGAAGATTGAAAGGACCAAACTTAGCTGGGTTTTAATGGCAACATTTCGGGGTGGCAGCTAACTTCCACTGCTGATCATAGACTCCCATTATCTACTTAAGGCTATTCTGTCGGCGTCTGGTCCTTCTCAATCTCCTCTGTGGCAGTCAACTTTCAAACTGCTGGGCACTAGACACCCTTTGTCAATGCTACTTATTCCGATCATGGCCCTTCAATCCTGTTTCCTGTCTTCCTTAGGTTATTAATTCATTGCATCGAACAGTGGCATGTACTCATCTTATCAAGACATGATTCCATTCCGAGCGTGGGATTGAATAACTTCACTATAGGCTATTTCTATACACCATGTAACAATATTTATTTGTGAGCTGATGGCAATGGGGCGATATTGACACACACGATAGCTGTCACGTTTGTTCCTTTATTGGACCTAGCCATACTGCACTATAGACTAAGTTTTATTTACTTTTAAAAGAGTGCTGGGAGTTTTTTTCCGCCCGCTTTTTTCTCTCAGTCAGTTTTGCATGAGGGGCGATCAAAGCGGATGAACGTAGACTGTTAATTTATCTGTATGACTTTCATTAAGTGTGCACAAATTGTACCTAATAATGAATAATAGCTCTTGAGTTTGAGTTTGAGTTTTTAGCGCCTTCCTTTACTCGTCATGTTGGTACCCTGCAGACCATTTCAAGTCCCACTGACGGGCACAGGTCCCTTTCCTGGAGCACCCTCCAAGACACTGCTCTGAAGTGGACAGGTAATGAGCATCATTAAACAAAGAGAAGTATCCAAGAGTAGAAAAACCAACTCACCTTTTACCAAATTATATTGTCCAGTGCAAACTCCGTGAGTTGCAAGTTTGTCACTTCACAAACTGTCCGAATCCATGTAACTCTCATCGCACACGCTACGTGGCGCCACTGTTGCACACGTCACTGGCACTAGCACACACTGTCACTGACACAATACATCACATCGCTTTAGTATCACCGGTAATATCTGGAGGAAGAAAGTGGCTGTCATTTTATTTGCACCGAACCCATGAAATCTTTCAACTACAACAACAGGTAGGTTTCAATAACCAATCTGCAGGTATGGATTGAGATTGACACTGTTTGGCTGCTAAACTCTTCTCTTTGAAACAAGAGGTATTGGCTGGCAACTTAACATCAAAATCCAAAGATTTATCCAAACATTGATTAACAAAACCGTCCTTAAGATGTGGTTATTCAATGAACAAACAGAAAGTACTGCAGCAGGTACTGGAGTGAGCTATAATCAGTATTTCACTTTGTGAAGAAGACAGAAATGATAAAATCTGACCTACTTAACTCAAAGTTTATGAATTGCAGTGGCTGGCTTGAAGACCCAATAACCGATGGACAGAAGGACCTCAAACGACGACCACACGACCACATCTTAGCAAATGCCATAAAGTATTGAATTACGAAGGGCTCAAAGGAAGGACCTATGAAATTAAAACGCAGATACAGTGACACACTAATATAAAATTCATTATCATGAGGAATTTGAACCCTGCAGTGGGTCGCTAATTGACGACCCAAGTGGGGCAGTGGTTATGACACTGGTGCACTGCTCGGAAGGTCCCAGGTTAGATTCCCAGCAGAGCAGAGATTTGAATGATGAATTTGAATTTCTGTTTCTGGTCTGGGTGTGTTGTGTTCTCGTCTTGTGTGTCCCCATGGCGCCCACGACACAGGGAATCCTAGTGAGGGGCTATGAGTGTGAAGCGTTATTTATTATTATTTTATGATTATTAATGGCTTACAGAGAGAGCTGAGAGTGACAAGTAATGGAATAGTCAATGGATATATTCGAGGATACAAACAGCAAACTAAACTTGATGAAAATTATAGAGTACAGACAGGAGGGCTTTGCATCTATAGAATAATAGATGCCTTAGGCTGCGTTTCCACCAGAGATGTGCGAGGATGCATAGCGAGGCTTGCGTTTTTGAAGAACCAATAGAATTGCGTCATTTACCTAGCCTCGCTTAGCACAGCTCTGGTGGAAACGGCGTAGCGGAAAGAAAAGCAGCCTTAAAGGCCTGTGTTCAGAGCCAGACTTAAAAAGGTCCATATATTATTATGATCAAAGAATTAAGTACAGGCTATCTTAACCGGCGCATATTTTATGATCATTATGCACTTATATGCATTTATTATGCTATTAGTGCACAATTACACATCAAATCTAGAACATTATCTAGATATGCACCACCCACATCTGTTAATCTGCTACGATCATAGAGAATATAATATTATGCACTTAAAATGTTTATGACACAATTTGTAGATAACTAACTATGGTTACTTTGTTGGGTTTTTATTGAGCTAAACTTAGCCATCAGTAAAGCAGCATTTTTATATTACAACATTTATTTATTTGTAAAGATTAATAAATAAAAACAACAATAATATAACCTTTACAGCTCCATGCACAAGATACACACACACACAACACATCCAAACAAAAAACAGAAATTTAAACATTCTTGTTGCTTTGCTGAGAATTATACCTAGGACCAGTAGAGAGAATAAAGATGTTAACCACTGCGCCACACAGTTCATTTAAGAATTCTAGAAAAGTGCTCAATTACTGCCAATCTGTTTGAGTTTACAATATGGGTCTAACCCCATTTATTCACTGTAATAAACAATGACCTCAATTCTATACAATATAACTAGTATCACCATAACAAAATATCAATAACTTTAATTCAATTCTACTTGTTACTCTGTGCATTAAATATACATTTAAATACATAAATTAATAGGCAGAGAATATTAAAAGTATTCTGTGTGTAAATAAATTCTCATCCAAATCTTTCCAGCTTAAATTGAATACACATTTTCACATTTATAGTTCACCCCTAAAATGTAGTAAAAATAACAAAAAAAGCCATCACTTTTAACATATACCTAGCTAACCGCATTACAAGGCGAGAACACTTGTAGGATACAAAATCGTCTGCATACAATTATGATAAATGGGGCGCAACCCACTCTCCTTGACAGTGAGGTCAGAGGCTGATAACATTGCAGTCTGCACTGTGACGCTGACATCATCATTCTTGTATCATATTATTATCAACACATTGCTATGTGTACAGTAGTCTGACTAACTGACAAACATACTATTTTGTGAGGTTGGTGTCTTTTGTAGTAACAAATTTTATTACTTATTTGAAGTTGGATTAATTTTTTTTAATTATTTTTATTTCATCTGAATCTGCTCAGTTTGATATTTATAATTGAAAGAGATAACAATAATTGAACTTCTGATACCATCTAGAAAAGAAATTGAATATTATTTGAACAACGAAAATACGGAAATTATATTGAAGATGTTGAAACTTAAAACATTCAACATTCACATGATTCTCGTTACTAAAGTTGGTTCTTCATTGTTACTGTGAGAAAACTTCACCTTACTGTTTATTGAAACTTTCTCCGCGAGCATGTTGGCATTAAATCAATTATGATCCAGACTTTTGTCTATAACCCATTAGTGTACCCATCACTAATGGGTGACATTATACAGGGTGAATTTTTCAAGTGTGCCTGGAAGGGGAAATCTGAAACTATGAAGAATAGCGGAAAATGCTGAAAGGAGTCTGGCAACTGATTTTGATGAAAACTAAAACTGCATCATCATTTGATTTTTGAAAAATCAATGAATCAATTCTTTTTAATGCTGAATGTGAATTATAGTTTCCGATTTCCCCATACATGCACACTTCAAAAATTCATTCATTCACTTGAATACAATTGAAACCTGAGAAGACAGCTGTTCTCATAACCTCTTATGATTCATTTCACGTAGGAGTCAATTTATAGATCGTAAGAGTAAGGCCAATTCAGTTTCATTGTTACTGTCCATAACATGAAATATTTTTATCTTTATCTGCAATTAATCTTTATCTATTTTAGGAATAACATAAAAGCTTAATACAATATTGATTGCTTATCTTGTTGGGGCATTTCTCATGAGGAATTGTAATATCTGATATTGGTATTTCACGGCCGTATGAACTATACTGCTGATACTAGGCCTCTCCTATAAATAATCATTCAAAGCACTTTGATTGGTTTTAGAAACTCAGAATCCAATGACTTCCCCTATGATTTCCAGTTCCTCAGACCACTAAGCTAAAGAAAACATCTATACATCTATACAAACACATAAAATTGGAGTGTCTGTTTGTAATATAAAAATAAACACTTATTACTTAATATATATGTGTATATACATACACCAATATAACATTTTTTACAATTTTTGTCTGTCTGTTTGTTCTGGCTAATCTCTGGAATGGCTGGACCGATTGACGGGACAGTGGCAGATAGCTGATGTAATAAGGAGTAACTTAGGCTACTTTTATTTTAGAATTCCACACAGATGAAGTCACAAGCACAGCTACTTTAAAAAAGGAAACTAGACTTTGGCAGTTGCTTAGTCTGAGTGGTTATAGTTGCAGTCACGAGTGGTGAGCAGAACTTTCATTGGTCGGTTTGACATTGACTGCGCTGCGGTGCACACGATTGGTTCGACAAATGTCAGTGCGTCAGTGTGCGTCGTCTATTGGTCCAGCACGTTTTTTCGGCTGCTGTACATTGGCCGAAAGTATACAATATCTCTACCACCGATAATCTGTGCTCACGACTCATGATGGTTACTATACACTATTTGCATTGTGCAAACTAAACTTCGTCCAAAAATCTGTTCAGCTGTTTGTGTAAAAGAGATCAACAGCCATCCACCCTTACAGACTTTTACATTCATATTAGTAAATTAGTCAAAACACGTGCTGTATTATCTTATCAATCATAATCTATGCTAAATTGTAACAAATTCCTTTGTGCTATCATGCATTATGGGATTACGTCACTGATTATATCACTTTGTTTGTTGTTTAGACTAGTCTTAAGAATTCTGCCTCTCACTCAAAGGGTCCAGGTTTGAATCCCGTTCAAAAATTAAATATCACCTGCTGAAAAACAATTTTAGCATGTTTTTTTTAATAATCTGCAATTCAAAAATAACACAGACTCAAAATGTGAAGATTTAAAAACAAATTGTCATTTAAAGTCCAGATTTCTGTTAACAGCTATAATTTCATTTTTTTTAAAAACAATTTTAAACTTTTCTATATAAAGTAGTGCCAAGATTGTTTACCAAATAGGACAAGAGTAAAAAGAAATTGTCTTAGATACTACTAATAACTAGTTCCATACCCAACAAGACATTTTATTTTCCTTTAGTTAATCAATGTAATATTTATCAGTATCATTGCCTGAGTACATTAAAAGGGAAAGTCCACGGAGACTGTTTGAAATCATACAGTGAATTCTTTTGGGAGATACTGTCTGTCTGCTAATTCCACTCTCGACCGGCTACAGGTAATGACCTGAGACATAAATAATTTGCGAAGGATTAAACGGCGGTGTTGAGAGATTAGTTTTTAAATTACATGTGAATATTGAGAATTATAATTACTTTTTTCAAAGATACAGGCATGAAATTACCCAGTTCTGTATAGTTCTCGTATCTGCCAATAGTAATGGGAGATGTCAAGACAGACTGACATATGATATACTAATGACAGAACTTTACTGTACAAATACTTTGATGATAGTGTTGCTCAAGGCAATGGTCTCTTCTCATAAAGAGTAGGACAAATAAATGATTGCTTATTGTTTTATATGGTCCTTTTACTACAGAACACAACAATTTTCCTGTGTTAACAAATAAATTTAGGGGCTAGTGACCATTTATTATCAGTTGAACTACAATATGCAAAACTATCACCACTTCAATCCTGTTATAAAAAATTAGAGTTCATGTTTCAATGGCATATACCTATAACTGATCGTAGTAATTGAACGCTGACTACATAACTCTGCTTATATGTAATTTAGAGGTCAATGGAGATTGCCTAGGAGAAAGTTTAGTTTCTAACTAGGAGATAATGTACTAAATACCCTTTATGTACTATGTATAGTGTAGAGTGTGATGTAGGAAATTATCAATAGCTTTCTAAACTAATAACTAACTTATAATATTAATGTGTGAAGCGAATCTTTTGGTTACAATTTACAGCTCACTACGTGAACGGAGCATGAAGAAGATTGCACAAATTTTAATGTATTTAAATAAAATGCATGTAATGCAATGCAACCTAGGGCAGTGATTAACCCATTCACAGTCCCATGAGCCACATGTGACTCACACCATTGTTAAATTATTGTGTCTATTTACTGGACAGGCAAAGTGTTAATATGCTGGTGTTGTGTAGAAGGCCCAGGCTTCAATACCAGTGCAGAAGGGATTTGAATAAGGTATTCAAATATCTGTTTCTGGTCCGAGTGTGTGTGTTCTTGTTCTGTGTGTGTCCATAGCACACACAACTTGTGGTGCTTTTATATTATTACCTATGTTTTGGAAGCACCAAGTGAGTCACTGGCATTGGCACAAACATGTAATTTTATATTGTGTTTGAGGTCAATTTTTTCTTTCATAGCAAGAACTCTACGATACTTTATAAAAGTTTTAAATTAACCTGCATTGAAAGTAAGTTTTATGTAAAGGTGTTTTTAGATGTACATACATATATATCCTAAAATAACATTTTTTTCTGCATCTAGATCTAATTAACCTATCTATCTAAAGATCTAAAGATTTGTTTTAAATGAATGACATATCTTAATTTTAATGAATGAACATAGAGCATGACACAGGGAGTGTCTGTGTTAAGGCGAGAGTGAAACATCACATTTTTGCGTTTTTAAGACCTTATGGGTACATGACCTCTAAAATACAAGGCCCAGACCGTAACCCCGACTTGCACAGGCCTATCGCAACAGCACGTCTCGAACATTGTTTACGTACGAACACGAACACGACATGATGTCATCTAATAAGGACATAGAAGGAAGCTTCATATTAAACTAGTTTACGCGCAAAATATACAACTTTAGACCCCAGAACTGGCATCAATACCGAGGAAAAGTGATTAATTCGCTATACTGAATAGAGTTACAGGCAATAAAGAGATATCTTTGTTTTTTTTTCACCATAAATACGGACACGACATACCAAAGGCAATCTGTCATTCGAATCGGCATTCGTGACAAAATGTTCGCGAACAATACAAAATAGTAGCTGAAACATATTGGTATCATTGTCTCGAGATTCCCACCTGAATAACAATCAGCAAAGACGAACCACAGCCTTTGTGATCCAATGCAAAAATAAAATCACTGCCACTTCCTTCAGACACCACCTATCCGAAAACACTACCTACACGTTATTGGATAGCACTAGCACACCCGATTTGCAATTAAAACGCTAGTAGCAACACAAACAACGATTTTATGTTGAGATTTCTTCGCGGACAAATTCTCACCGTTTCAAAATCACTCGGAAAATATTCTACGGTCGCGCATGCCCAACAAAAATTTACATCACGTGACCTGTCATGGCGTCGCGAGTGTAGTTTTCTTTGCTGTTCTCCAGATATGGCAAGGCGATGTGTCATTCAGCCTACCATTTGCATGAGAAATAAACAAAGCTTAAACAAAGCAAATAAAATTAAGGGGAATTATACCTTAACATACAAAATTGATATAAAGTTTAACCTTAGAAACCACGTATTGTCAGTGTTGTCTGTATTTAATAATTAAAATAATATACATACTTTTAAAAAAACACTTGCTTAAAATAATTTTATTATAAGTTTATAATGTCTGGCTGATTGAAGAATTTAAGAAAAATATGCTCCAGAAATAGAAGAATAAAATCTATCAGACAGAATTGTCAAATATGAGCTGATCGCAGGAAGAGCAAAAAATTCAGTTAATTTAAATTTTTTGTTTTAAACTGTGCTATTTAAAATTTGAGTGTGAAATGTAAGTGTTTTACCTTTGGGTCATAAATATTGTCCTATTTATAATATGGTTATAATATTATGCTATATAATAATAATAATCGTACACTATTTTTTTTTAAGTAATTTCAACCGTTTGTCAGTGTAAAAGTTCAGCCAACCATCAATAGATGTCGCTGCTATCTAGAATTAAAATTCTTAACAATTTTATCATTAGGTATGTGTTGCATCTTATAGCGATGTATAGCGATGTATCACCAATAAAATGTATCGCGAATAGAAAATGTACATTTTTGCATTTTCTGCACGCAAGAATGCCATCTACCAATAAACGAATTATTTTTCAGGCCTTTTCCCTTCGGCGAAGACTGGCAGGGTTGTTCCCGTCCCGATTGCTGTTACTCCAATTTCCGGCTTATGAAAATGAATGTTAGTATATTTTGTGCCCAAATGGGTTAGTGGGATACACGTTTCTGGAATTACTGAGATACAACGATACAAGCAACGACCACTAAACCTAATGTAGTCGTTGGGCACAAGCCTAGCATCTGTGCCAGCATCACTCCCAGACGATTTGCCCAGTATTTGGTTGTTTCGTAATATCACTTAGACACCGAATATAGGACGTTTTTGGGAGGTAGCCGGAGATTCCGTGAAACCTGAAGCCTGAATGAATATCTTCACCTACATACGACGACGAATAACAGTTATAAAAAAAGTTTAGTAAGAAACGAAAGGCTGTTATGTGATACATTCAAACAAAGTGTACTCTTAATAGGAAATAGAAAGGCGATATGGGTGGGGTAGGCCTACCATGTTACTTGCTCAACTTAGCGCATATTAGCTCATTCTATGCTATGACTTCCCTTGCGATTGTGTGTGTGTGATAAAATGAGTTTGGTGCCTGGACTAGCTACGGTGGATTCGGTGGCCTTTGTATTTATTTCGTGTTTTATGGATACATCTTTCCCCCACAGTACATACCGTCAGTGTAACCCTCAACCATGGAGAACGCTGGAGGGATGGTGGCCATAGTCCAGGGACTTCGGGACTCGGGACTGACGGTCACGCTCCTGGACGGCGCTAGGCAGTACACTCTGACGCCGGAAGGTGGTAATATCATCTCACAATTTCATTGGGATGTGGACTTACAGACAGACATTCTCACTTACAGACAATCATTAAACTTAATGGTTACTTACGAAATTAAAGGTGACACTCTTGTTAATACGAATAAAGACGATTGAATTTGTTTGTTAATGAACATTATTAATTTTATTGAACTGTCAAAAACGAAAAATGACGTCACAATCCGGGTTCTTCATACAAAATCTATGTTTTGTCTTAGGACCCGACTTATGACGTCATCACTGTTTCACGTCAATTGACTTTATTATATGTAATTGTTGTCGTACGCAATAAATGTCATTTTTAAAGCTATCGAAAGATGAGCTGCGTTTTCAGACGTTTCTGAAAGCAGTAATGAATAAAAATGAGACATATCCTCTCCCCCTCACTTGATCCATTTCCACCGAAGCTGAGCGGAGAGGAGACGAAATCCGATTGGTTAAATAAAACACATCTCTCGTCTCCTCTCCGCTTTGTTGGAAACCGTGCCTTAGGTTTGAACAGGGTTTTATTCTGGACTAACAGCCCCCCAGTCCCCGCCGCCTCAGCTCCGAAGCAACCCCTCGGTGAACAGCACATCCAGGCATCAGCAGTGTGACAACGAGAACGGTGGGCCTCTCTGTCAGGTCAGGAAGCAACGGGACAATGGTGTTCAGGCCACTGATGGGAGATACGCCAGCACCTACAAGGTGAGAGTGTTGAAGGCCTCGTTATCAAACAAAATAAGAGGACTTATATGGAGGGGTGTTCTATCGACTAGGAAGCCATTTTGTTTGTGCAATAGAATGAGTGTTTTCAATACAAATCAAATATAATAGGGCTCACGTTAGACCCTTGTAGAAACCTCTTCTATCAACTATGTATAATTATCAATACTCTACTTATTAGGACTTTATATCAAACGGTATACTTTTTTTATATTTCACGTATGAATGTAAAGGTTTCAATTTCTCGGGAGGTTAATTAAAACAGATTAAAATTTGAAATTACACTTACTCAAACGGCATCGCAAAATCCATTAAAAATGGATCGGAAGTGAGAAATATGATAGGTTAACCGACAAAAAAATTAATAAGTCGTCGAGACGTATCGGAAGCTATGGTTTTGTGGGCATGTATGCGAAATAGTGGGTAACCCCGGGCAATTCAGGTGGATTAGAGCTGTACTTATTAATGTAATCGAACAAAAACGTCCGCTTCACGAGTCCTCTTTCCCGCGAGATTCCCGCTGTGTCCAAGCATGGCCTCTCAAAAGTGACATTGAGTTCTGTCATTTGTGTTCGGGTCTATATTCGGGATTATAATCATACAATTGCATTCGCATCATTATGACTGCTGTATCTCCGACAAATATATCTATTTGAATGAAAGCAGTTTACTTGTCTTCCAGATGATGCACTGCAATGTGAGGCCTACATCTCCAGCCCAAGACGTCACCGAGTTCCCACCGCAACGACCCGATGTCCTACCTGGTTATCAATGTTTTTATTTCAGCAGCAGTTATCACCTTACCATGTAGTGAAATAGATTGATCTAAACGTGTTGGAATATCATTGTTTAATCTACATTAAGCGATTCACACCCTACTCCGCATCATACAGCGTAGTCCATTTGTATAGAAAATGCATCCACGCGCGTACATCCAGATTCGTTTTCTGTGTTGGAGTGTGCGTGTTTTTATACAAATGGGAATACTTACATGCAACGCGAGATCACGCATTCCCGTGCTACGCTGCGTGCTGCAGGGCGGTGCGTTAATCGCCTTAGCGCAAATATCTTTTTCTTTCCTTCTTAATTACTTTTCTTGTTGTCATTTTTCTTCTTTTATCATTGCTATTTTTGATTTACTTTTGCCTACTAATTATTAATTTTAGTTTGCTATAATTTTTCTTTATCTATCTTTACTATCATTGATTGATTCCCTAATTATAATTGATTTTTGTTATTACTTAAATATTACTTTGTCAATAATTTTATAAATTGTAAATATTTTGTTCCATATTTATTATTGATTTTTAACTTTAATAATAATTAATAGTTTAATATAATTTTTGCCTTCTCATCACAGGTCATGGTAACTTTGTCGTCGGTGGATACGGCAGCGGTGAAACCTGTGCTCCAACGATTAAATCCAACAGCTTCAGGGGCGCCATGCGTTGGCCGGATAGAGGTATCTTTAAACAGTTATTAGGCAAATGGAGGTCTTAGGGCTAGGTGATCATGGACGGGGAGCGGCCGTACTCCGACTACGTCATCTCGGAGTTTTGTATATATGCCAGCGATGTAGAAAACATCGATAGCGTGATTCAGGATCGTGTGGCGACATCTCTTGACGAATAGCGGAAAACGATACAGTTAAGTAATCGGTTGCTTAAAATTAAATGGATTTTGATACCACCATTAATAAGCGAAGCGCATTGATGTTATTATGTCGCCCTGTGATGCTTTTATCGAAAACTACAAGAAGTTTTGGCTTTATAATTTGTGGTTGTTAAAATTCATTCATTTCATCTCTTATTAATACTCAATTTAGATTTGCTTTCGCTCTCCGCTGTTTTGTCTTTACTTGATATTGTAAAGTAGTGTTAAGAAATAATCGAATTTAAATAAAATTTTAATTTATTTAATTAGGTTATTCATAAACATTCATTTCTAGCTATCGGTTTACGATATTTGCATACCTAAAAATGTTAAATTGATCTAAAAAATTTTAACAACTCTTTACCTATTTGAGCTATTTGAGCAAATAAACGTTTTGTCTTTGTCTTTAAATAATAACGCTTCACACTCACAGCCCCACACTAGGATTCCCTGTGTAGTGCCATGGACACACACAAGACAACAACACAACTTTGAATTTAGATTTTACTTTTGTTTACCGATATTGTTTCTTAATCAACATTCTGGTTCCAATTTCCAGGTTCAGTCTGCGTGTCCAAGCCGTCGGTTCAACCGGATTCGTTCGCAAATTCTCTAAGGAAATACCCCAGCATCTCGCCGGATAGATCTACGGAGCTGGTGGAACGACTCATCAGTTTTACGCAAGCTAAGAATAGTAAATTATTTATTGTTTATAATTCTTTATGATTTAGCGTGTCCTAGAACAAAATGTTTCAGATAAATAAAATTTGCCTATTTATCTAAAATATTTTGGTTCATCACATAAAAATATTATGGTTCATCAGCATTCTTTATGATTTAGCGTGTCCTAGAACAAAATGTTTCAGATAAATAAAATTTGCCTATTTATCTAAAATATTTTGGTTCATCACATAAAAATATTATGGTTCATCAGCATCTTCTCTTCTTTTTTTTCTTCTGCTTGGCTATAATCTGCAACCCTTTTATGGCCTTCTAATAGGCAAGGGTGTTTCCCCACAACAGGGGGACACCTGGAGCATACATCAGTATAAATAGCACAATTTTCACTTCACTTCTATAGTAAAAGCCACTAATATCAAATTACAGTATCAAGAACACACAGAAATAATTTCTCGCCCCCACACGAAACTATAAGTTCGGAATCCTCGAAACAAGCGTATTATGTCGATCGAAACTCCAATAACCCCACTAAGGCTTATAGAGACATAAAGACTACAAGACATAACAGAACCAATGACAACTCTCCGGTTCGAGAAAGATCTAGAAATGAGCTCGAGGAGAGCGTTTACAGACGGTATTGTAAGAATGATGTGAAGTGTTTTCGGCAAGATTCAAGACGGGACAGTGACGGAACGAGGAATATGGTAGTCCTATTTTTATTTTTGTTGTTGTTAGTAACCCATTGATGATGACCCACTGGCGGGTGGGGTCTCCTCTCACAATGAGAGGGATGTAGGCCGCCGTCCACCACGCTGGCCTACTGCGGATTGGTGGACTTCACATGCCTTTGAGAACTTTTTTTTTGTGAGCTCTCAGGCATGCATGTTTCCTCATAATGTTAAAATATTATTCCATAATTCGAAGTCGACATTTCGAAGTCGGTTTCATATTTTCAATTATTTTACAGTCATCTGATCAATTCCCAAAAAGCTCATCACCAAGACGCAGAGAACATGACTTGGATCAAAAGAGGACATTGGAGCAGACAGTAAGTTTGTTTAAATTGGGGCTGCTACCACTTTTATGTCCCACTGTTGGGCGCGGGTCTCTCCCCACAACAGGAAGAGGCCTGGAGCATACTCCACCACGGTGTTCTAATACGGATTGGTGGAGAAACGGGCTATTCGTCCATAGAGCCTCCGACAAGGCTTAACAACTACTATGGTATCCATGACAACCGGGAACGACGGCATTACGTGATAGCACGGAAGCGCGCATTTAATTCGCCACTATTAGTGCTAACCCATTCGTCCTATTCCCATGTCTTAGAAATACTTGTGAATTTTCATTTTCACTGAACTAAATTAAATTATATTTAACTTATTTGGATCTCATTTTCTTTCCAGAGTAACAACTCAGTGAATATGGAAATTCAAGGTACAATATTTTCTTACCCGTTTAGATTATAATATAGAAGTAGAATTGTCTACTACACTATGACGAGTTTCAATAATCAATCGACCTATATGGATAGCCCTAATGTTTGGTTGCCAAGAAACATTATTATTTCAAAGCAATTAAATAGAGTATCTTGAAAGTATCTATCTCGATCCATATCTGAAGATCGGTTATTCAAACCCACCGTAAGTTGGGACTGGGGACTTGCCACCCGACCTCAAACAAGACCAATTTAGTCATGATGATTAGGTCAGTTGACCCTTTTGTAAACAGGTTAAAATATTTTAAGTATTTTTTCGACACTCTAAAATAATTAAAGTATTATAACTTCACGTTCTAATAATTTTTCATCTTTTTAATAAAGAACGTTACTTTACTCTTTTTTTCTTTCAGTATCAACTCAAATGGAATCCAAGGAGATTTTAACCTTACCAAGGATTGTACCAATGCAAAGAACGGTAACTATATTTTTTTCTAGTTATTGAAATTAATTGATCCTTATACTTAATTCTGCTATAACTACACCTGAAACAGTAATTACATGCCACATATCTAAAATGATCTAATTGACATTTGCGAAAATCATTTTTGTTACAGATTGGCACCTCATTATCACCAGTGCCATCGAACATAGATGCAAGAATAAATTCTGACGATAAACCATACGCTAAACTTCATCAAAAATGTTCCTGCAAATCTATACAGGTCTCGATGCCCAAGAAACACGTGAAAACTACTTCAAGTTCTATGGACATCGACCAAAATAAGGTTATTTCTAACAAACGGAGCAGATCTGATGCAGAAATAGGCTCCACTAAGAAGAATTTAAAAAACGTTATTGTTAGGCTATTACAACATTTGAATAGTGAATCCAAAGACGCTATAGATATACAAGATATTGAACCAAGAAGTAAAAGGAATAAAGAAGGAAGGGATCACAAACCTCTGCTTACTAAATATGAAAGTCTAAGAAGAACTCTCAGTGACAATATGTGCTCAAATGAAGATTTTCTTAATAGTGAACGAGAAACGAGTAAACACACGTATGCTATATTAAAAGACCATGTCAAGGTTCATACTTATGATTTGGATGACAAAGTTACAAATGAAGAACAAGCGTTACAAGAATATGTGGATAGACTTAACTGTCGTTCCAGTAATATAAGTATGTTTAGTGCGGTTGGAAATGTAGATGATGCTCTAAAAAGTTCACATAAAACTTACACTGATAATGATCCTCGGGATTATTTTGTTGCAAGGAATAAATTGCCACTGAACAGAATCTGTGGTCATTGTCACAAAAATCACAAAAAATACAAAGATTTTGTCACAAATAAGGAACGAAGTAGGAAAGAACCAAGGGCAATATCAATACAAGAGCTAAGAAATCTGATAGATCTTGATGTATTGGCTTTTACAGAAAAGCATAGTCTCAACATCTCTACTGAAAGCCTATATGATTTGAGAGATGAACTTATAGACATAATATTAATGGATGGTAAATACATGTCGTCTATTAATCAAAATTGTATAAGGAAGAATGTGAAGAATGTTTTAGAAAATGGTGGTTTTACCGAGTTTTATTCTGTTTCACTAACAAAAATTTTAACGGATCATTGGGAAGAACAATTTTCTATAAACAAATTAAACCTCCAGCCGTCCATTATAAAGTCGGATACGTTTATTGTGCTTCCCAACATAAATATCAATTCATCTAAATATGTTCAGTCCGACGGTAACGCTAAACAAGAAACTGACTTTAGCATCAATGAAATATCGCAAAAAGATATCGATGCCAACGTCAATACATATTCGAGTAAAATATCCGATGAGGTGAATGATTGGGTCGCAAATATTGATTTACCACAAGCTCAAGATGAAGAATTAAGACAGGCCATAACTACCTACTTAACCAATGAAGTCGTTGATAGACAAAAATATCTAGAACTGAATCCAACCACAGAAGTATCGGATGCATCTGAGCTAGAATATTTAAAATACCAGATATTCAAATGCATGCACAAACTGATTGGTGACGTTGATATGTCTGCTGTGGAAAACGCTCAAGAGTTAAGGAATAGAATACAAACAGTTCCCGTTCCTATCTTTACTATAAAACAAAGAAGATTAAGCATTGATAAAGGGTCCAATCACAAAATAGATTACGGTCCATTTCCACAAATGGTTAATGTTATAGAATCCTCTAATGTTGGTGCATCATCTACAAAACGGTTAAGCAGTCCTGTTCGATGTTGCAAAAGAGATACTTGCAAAAGAAATATAGATGCTTCACGTCGTTACTCCTTGAGAGAGCCTGAATATGCACAGGAAGTTCCTACAAGCACTAGACGATTAAGTAGTCCTGAAAAACTCCGTTCTAATGAAGATGACAGTGAACAGCGGCCGTCATCGATATATGAGTTGCATAGAAAACCTGTCACGAACACGGAACGTCAGCAAAGATCTGCAGGTACTGACAGTGGCACCTCAAGCGGCCATTTTTCAGGTGGAATCAAAATAAGAGACGATGAAGATGACACACATAATTTGCCTTTGCGCCGAGACGATAAGGTTAAAGATGACTTATCAAATAAATATGAAATAAACGAAAGTTATGTGCAGTATTTAAAAGATTGGGTCGATAAAATTCCCATTCCCGTTAACGATGCTGAAGATGAAGCAATGGCTGAAAAGGCTAGAAATGATATTTTTAGTTCTGTGTTAGATACTGTTTCTAAACTTAAGTCGGGGCCACAAATGTTTGAAAACAATAGATTCATTCTTGAAGACAAATTGGATGATGAAATTGAAACGTTGCTTCGTAATTTACCCCAAAGCCCTGAGCTAGAAGCAAGAAAACACATTTTGAAAGTTAAACTTATAGAAAAAACAATAGAGACCAATGATTTACTCAAACACACTCCAACGAAGTCCTATAAACAACAGCTAGTAGAGAGTGTAAGAGGTGAAATAAGCGAACAAGAAGGAAATGATAATCAAGACCCAGAGCTCTTAAAGTTATATGAAGATCTCCAAATACTAAATCTCGTAGAAGATTTTATTATTCTTTCACGTTATCATAATGAAGACAACGTTTCCTCAGAAGCGTACAGAAAAAAGTTGTTGAAAAATACAGAAAAATTCGTGGAAGAACTGAAAGCAAATCACAGGAAGGCCTTAAAAGATATAGACCCGAACTCATACGTCGATAGTATTATAGAAACACTTAAAAAAGTCCCTTTACCCAGTAATGATACAGTACAAGAAGAAGCCGATGAAATTCTTTTAGGAAATGAAATAGAAAAATGGTTATCACATCTACCACTGATTCCTCAGGATGATTACGTTGGACAGCTACTTAAAAGGCGGCTTAGGAATAATCTAACGAAAAAAATACTCGACAAAGAAAAAGGTGTACTTACAGACAGCGCTTTAGATGATACATTAAAACATGAAGTATCACAGTTTTTAGGGAAAACACCCTTACAGGAAGGAGAGATTCTGAACATAAACTTGATGGTAGAAGATTTGATTAATAGAATAAAAAATAGACGCAAATCATCACAAGAAAGCGACGGCAAGAAAGTAGGATTTCATGAAACTAATTATGATGAATTTAGTCGCAATATGCCTCACTGTTCCAGTTACACAGAATATCCGAAATATTCAAGTAACATCAATGTAGGAAACCGAAACGAAACTCCAGCAGAACAAACGTTTAGCGGTAATTATAGTGTCGCAAAACCTCTATTCGATGATTTAAGTTTAGATCGTAAATGTTGTGAACCTGATACTCCTTTGAAAGACCTACAAGCTCAGACGACCAACGATTTGCCGAGGCCTTCTTTCAAAGACACTATGGAGCCTCATTGGTACACCCTACAAGAAAGTGCACAGGAACCACCAGAAAGTGGCAGGCAATCATCTAGGTTTCTTCGTCATTCTGTTGATAATAGAACATATTATCCAGAAGACAATCCAGAAGATCATGATGTCAGACCAGAACACATGGATGAGTTTGTTGTACCCCGTAAATTTATTGCAGACCAAACCTCTAATGAGTTGGCAGATGATAAACATTTCACTCAAATAGATCACAACACCTCTCCTAGAAAAATCAGTGCGAATAGAAGTCCCTTGTCAAATTCAAGGCTGAATCAAAACAATGGTAGAGACCTGATCATAGATCGAAGGCTTCCTCATGCGCCAACAAGCCCGAGAAGACGTGAAGTCTTTGAAATTGAGCGAGATAGCAACGAGTCTAGCCAACGCGCAAATGCACCAACACATCATAGAGAAACTGAAAGATATGATAGATACGATTATTCTCCAAACCGGAACGATTTTCGAAATAGATCTGACATATTCCACAAGTCCACAGATCGAGAAGGAAGAAGGCAGACCATAGAAAGGAACAGAAATATGGAAAAGTCGAGCTCTTTTTATCACCCCGGGTACCCAACAAGGATGCCTCCTGGCTATGTACCGGTGAGAATGGAGAAGAGACCTCACATGAGACGACATCACGAGGATTCTGAGGAAGAAGAAGAAGAAGTCAGATGTAGGTGCATGGAAAAGTTCTGGAGAAAAAATAGACGACCCAGATATTGTCCTCTTGATGACAACGACTATCCTTTATGTTTTCCACCCTATTTCTATCCTTATTATTATTGAAAAAAGTTGGATTGGAAAATTTTGGACGGTTGTTTTGGTCGAGTTGTTACGTCCTGTTTTTTTTTAAGTTTTTGTTGATGATTTTGGATTTGTTAAATATTTTGTATTTTTTTGTTTTGTTGATTGTCATTAAACATTTTGAAGGTCATTGTTAGCTTTTATTTACTCGTAATGTATATTTGCGCAAAACCAGTACTTTAGGGCCGCGTTCAGTTCGAACACGATTCCGTACGAATTCAACTCGCCTTGTCGGAGACAAGTTTTCATTGAGATTTTCCTATATAATCTGTCCATTTGCTATGGAAGGTAGGTATTTAATGTATTCTGTGATTGAGATTTGAGGATTTCACCTTGAAGCACACCTACGGGCGGTTTGCAAACATCGACGCGGGTTGGCTTCTAGCCCGTTTCTCCTGCTGGAGATTTCCATACCTTAATAATAAAACAACGAAAATATTTAATATACTCGTATATTAACATAGATGTAGAACTATTCTTAAAAATTGGTATGATTTATTATTGCATCAGTCTCGTTTAAAGTATAGATAACTTGGGTGTGGACAGAAACTTTCCCAACACTTCGGGCACTGGTTTATCAGCGCACTACACGACTTGTGCCATTGAGGGCACGGTTTTGGCCTGATAGTGCATCTCACTGTGTGGTTTCTACAACCGCACTTGTCTTTCTTACGTTTGGAACAATCGTATTCGGGAGTTTGATATATTCGGCGTCTGAAGCACGGCGTTTCGTTTTCCCGGTATTCGTCTTCGTAAAGACGTGAGCGACAATCTAGTCCACGTTTTAGTAATTCTCGGTGGTCTCCAGTTTTGCTCGAACCTACTTCAAGATTGCTAGGCAGTTGTGGTCTCCCGTGGCATGGTCGACAGGGTTTAGAAGTGTCCCTTTTAACAGCTTCACCTGGGAATTCTATTGTAATAGCTGGTGGTGACAACACATCTTGATTTTGTCGTCTCTTAGATGGATTTTGCGTTGTAGCTTCCACGTCAGTTTGAGCTTTGGTTCCGAGTCCTTTTGATGCTTCTTGTGTTATAGTCGCTTTGTCTGATGGAAGAGGCAGCGTTTGTGAGGCCGCAGTATGTGCATTTCTTTGGGATATCCTTACCTCCTGCCTGCCTTCAGATTGAATGACTGGTGATCGTGTGCCTGATAATATAGAACCGTGTGATTCTATTGGCGGTGACCGAGTGGAATCCCAGTAATATTCTTTGATAATAACTTGAGGTACTATCTGTGCGGGCTCGGTATCTCGATGTATAGTTTGGATGCTTGCGTTTTGGGAAATCTTTTGAAATATATAATTGTTAGTTTGTCTTTCTTCTGTCTGCATTCCTGCCGGTACTGGTGCGGGGATTACTGACGCGTCTTTGCGATCGTCAGGCCTTTTAACTGTTGATGCCCTTTCTCTAATTCTTTGTAAATGTTCTCTGTCTTGTGCATTTAAACAAGTAGGTGGACATCGTGGCATAACATTGATCGAATCTTCTAAATCACTCGTTAGATCGGCGTAGTTAAATGATTTCCTTTGTGCCGTTTCATCTAACTTTCGCAAATCTTTCGTAGCTTTCAATTTACTTACAAGGCTTTCTGCCGCTGTTTCAAGTTGCGTGTCAATTTCTTTCAAATTGAGATTGAATTTTTTAAGCCATTTAGATATTTCATTTTTTATCGTATCATCCGTGTCCAAATTAGGATTTAATTCTGCCTCTTTTTCGATTTCATGTAATCTTTTAGCAAGTATTGATATAATTTTGGTTTCTTGATCAGGTGATAAAGATTCTTTTAAAGGCAAATCTTTGAACCAATCCGAAACGAAATCTTTCATTCTTATATGTTCTGCTTCTCGACGTAGTGATTCATCTTTAGGTATAGGTACTTTCTTTAAAGCTTCATAAAGGTCTTGATTCAATTGATTTGCGTTTAGAGGTGAAGATGGATAACGCTTCAAATAATCATTACAGAATTTGGTTACTTCGTCAAATATTTTTTCCTTGAATTTATTTTTAAGCTCCTTAATATCTGCTATGTAATGTAAAGAAATGAATGCATCCGCAAGCTTGTCCTTCAAAACTTCAAATGTTGATTCATTTATTACAGGAAGACCAACAGATGATAAAGTTTTAGAGATTGCGTCCCTTAGTTGTTGTTTATAAGCATACCCTTCCATCTCAGTTTTCATAGCTTCTTTAGCTTCCATGACATTTTTTATGAGATTTTCTTTTAATTTCGGCAAGACTTCTTGAATTTCTGGAGATTTTGGAAGTTCATCCAAAATTTGTTCTATTTCATCCTTAAGGACGTCTTCATATAGGATATCATCATGAAATATTTCTGGATCTAAGTTTAGCTCCCCTATTTTTTTAAGTAACTTGGCTTCAACGTTTTGTTTTATCATATTAGCTTTTTCAATATCTTCTTGTGTACTGCCAAGTTTAAGTGGAAGATTCTCGCACCAATCCTGTATATTACCATACATTAACTCTGCAGCTTTTTTATAGGCAGGTTTTGGCAGCGTGTCTTCTGTGGATACGCTGAATCTATAACTGTCATTTAACACCCCTTTTAATGTATCGATTAATTTTTCTGTAAATTCTGGTAATTTATTCTTGCCTTCTTTATCAAATTGAATAGGAAGTTGTTTAAGATTATTTAAAATGTCACTCATAAGTATGTCCACATAGTCCATGTCTGTAATAAGTAAATACTTGCTTATCGCATCTGCTAATCTATCAACTGTTGCTCGTATATCTTCATACACAGTGCCACGTTGAAGTGGTAGCTTTTGACACCAATTGTGAACAGCTTGTCTTATAGCATTTTTCTTTTTTACGTTTTCTGAAACTATTTTTTCGTTATTTTCTAAAATATTTGCTATGGAAGGTATGGCTTTTAAATGATTCATTAATTCTGTAGCATTATTTTGGATTTCATCTTCAGGGCTATTTTGTACATTCATTTTTTTCAAATACTTAAGGATTTCTTCCTTGCACTTATCTTGCATATTGATTATTTGTTTATTCGCATCCAAAGTTAAAATTTCCTTGAGTGCTTGCGCTAATTCCCTTACAACATTATCTTTGACGCGTCTGTCCTGAGAATTTCTAGGTTTCAGGATAGGCACTTCCTCTAACCAGTTTGAAACTGCTCCATATATATTTTCTTCAATAAATTCACTTGTGTCTTGTGTCGGTACTATATTTTCTTTAAGTGAGAGTTTAGTTTCAGATTCACTTATGGGTTCCTGATTGCTTCTTTGCTGTAAATGATGCATTTGCGCAACCTCTAAAGATTTTATGAGATCCATAATTTTAGAAGTTTTTTTTGTTAGGTCAGGCGGGTTTGGCAATTTGTTAGTCCATTTAAATATCTGATACTTTAAATGTTCTATATTATCTTTACTCGAACTTTTTAATTTAGACATTTGCATGTACATTTCTCTATCTATTATATCATTAGCAAGATCATTAGCCATATCGTCTTTAAATTTTTCACCAATCGCACCGTTAAGGTCCAAACTGTTTATCCATTTTCTTATTATTTCTTTTATTTTCGCTTTGTATTCTTTTTCATCTGACGTTTGTTTTGATTCATTGCTTAATTGTTTAGCCGACAATATAGAATGCCTAGCTTCTTCTTCTTCTTCAACGCTTTGAATGATTTGTGCACTCTCAGACTTTGGCGTCGAAGTCTTAAAAGGTGGATTTTCTTGAGCTTCTGAAAGGACTTTAAACTCATTAGAAGTTATGTCTCTGCCTCTGAAGAAGGAACTGCTTTCATCCAATACTTTTTCCATAAAATCTGTTATTTCTCGCTCTAGCCTTTGCATAAAAATTTTCTTTTGCGTCTTAAGTGATTGTATGGAATCCAAACTTAATGATTCATAGGTTGAATCTACACCTGATTCCATGATCTCATTTCTTAGTTGATTTGTTATATTAAGGATTTCTTTAGTTACGTTTTCAACATCAGTATCGCTTATTTCGGTATTTTTTAAGGTATCAAGTATGGTTTTATTTACATTTTCATTAACATCTAAATGTTCTTTTGCTAAAATATCTATTATTTTATTAATGACTTCGCTCTTGTTCCTAACCATTTTGTTTTGCAAAACATTAGCTAATTTACTGCGTAATTTGCCTTTAGTTTGTTCATCGAGTATGATAGGTCCCTTTTGTACTGTGCCCTTACTAGTCTTCGTAGCTGCTTTCACTCTATCAATTAGATTGTGTACTATTTTATCGATTTCTTTATCGGACATAGTGGTTTTTTGTTTAAATACTTTTATAACTTCTGACAATGTTTTTCCAATTTGAGGAGAATTCAATGCATTCGAATCACGTGTAAGAACTTTTACAATCTGATCTTTAATACTTTCTTTGTCAGTTTCTTTAAGTGGTTTTACTAAATCATCGAGTACGGTAGTAACTACCTTAGTAATTGTTTTTATTACGTTCTCTGGTTTTGCCCAGGATTTACGTCGTCTTGAAGGTTTAATGCAGCTTAAAAGTTGATTTTCTAAAGTTTTTATATTATCTGCATCAATGTTTATACCAAACTCATCAGACATCTTATCCAACCACTTTGTTACTTCATCTCTTACATCACTTTCAGAAATCTCACCCTTCTGATTAATTAAGTTTTGTAACTTTTTAGAGAGCTCTGTTACCATATATTTTTTGTTAATAAGTCCATCTTGGGCTACCTCTTTTTGGTTTTCAAGCCATTCAGAAATCTTTTGTGTGATTATGTCCTTTTCTTTTTCTAGTTCTTTTGTCTTTTGTTTTGAATTATCTTTTATCATATCTATTAATTTATTTACTAAATTTTCTTGGGTTCTAATATCCATGTGTTTTCCTTGTTTTCTATCAAAGCCTTGCAACCAATCCAGTATTTCTTTCCTCATACTGTTTTGACGATGTTCTTTATTTTCAATGCCTTCTAATTCTTTCAATTTAGTAATTAATGCATCAACATCTTTTTTATTATCTAACATATCAATTCCTAATGCTTCTATATTTTCTTGTAACCATTTGCTTACAATATCATAAAAATTTTGCGCATCCACGTCATGTCGGTCAAGATCCAGTATTTTTTTTATAAGTTGATTTGTCAACAGGTTTTTGGTTTGCTGATCTATTTGACATTTCTTTTTTTCTTCAACAGTTTTCAACCAATTAGTAATCTCATAACTTATTTGTTCTCTTCTTCTATCTATATCTTCGTTTTGTAAATTATTCAATTTTGATATTAGATCATTTATTAAAGATACGTCCTCATCTAAGTTGATTTTGCTTGAAAACTTTGGAATATCTTTCACCCAGTCCATGACAACGTTTTCCACATTATTTTGAGATGATGGTAAATTTTTATCAACAGGTAATTGTATTAATTTCTCAACCAAATTATTAGCTAGATCATCTACGACACCAGGAGTTAAATCCTCAACTCCACCCGATAACTCGTTTAACTCACGGATGACTTCAGATTTAAGAGTTTGTTTGTATTGTTCCTCATTCGATGGACGACGCATTGCAATGGAATTTAAATTCTTTTGCAAATCATTGACCAACTTTTGTTTATCACCATTACGTATAAACGGTATATCTTCTACCCATTTTGAAATCGCTTGATCAAATCCACTTTTAGGGCTTTTTAACCTTTGAAGAAGGTTATCCACCAATTTATTATTAAATATTTCATGATCATCTTTACTTTCTGGATGCCACATTGGTAAGACTTCCAGACACTTTCTGATCTCTTCCCCTGCCCTTTCTATGTACCGGTCATCATCTGTCAAGTCTTCTAAAGCTTCAATTAATTGATCAATCGCTTCTTCTCTTTTAAGGCTGTCTTCGGTGCTTAAATTGGGATAAACTGGTATTTCACGCGCCCAAGCCGTGACTGCCTCTTTTACATTATTCTTATTCACATCTTGGTTATTCATACATAGTTCAGGGCAAGTGGGCCTCATACCCATACATCTATTGACCTCCGACAGGTCTGGAACTTTACTTTTTAGAATAGGTCGAGATGGTTGCGGAGGGCAGTCGCAAGGTACTGGTTGATGGCAGAAGCAAGCTTTATGCTTGAAAGGTTTGTCAATCTGGAAGAAATTTGCTAGTTTTAAAAGACAGCTAGCGGTGATAGCCCAGTGGCTTAGAATTCGACCTCGATTCGAGGGGTCCGGGTTCGCATCCCAGTGGCACGCACCAATGACTTTGTAAAAAAAAGTTATGTGCGCTTTACAAAATTAAATATCACCTGCTGTTATCGTGAAGAAAACCATAGTGAGGAAACCTGCATGCCTGAGAGTTCAAAAAAACATAATCTCAAAGGCATGTGAAGTCCACTAACCCGCAGTAGGCCAGCGTGGTGGACGGTGGCCTACACAATGAGAGGGAGTCATTGTGAGAGGAGACCCGACCCTATAGTGGGTCATTAAGGGGTTACGGACAAAAGGCAGCTGAGGCGAGAAAAAAGTAAAATCAAAATCAAAGATTATGGAAAAGTTTTAGTACATTGACGGATGATTTCCTGGACGAACTTGGACTAGATTGCTCTTCTGTTGGTGAAGACACTGAAAAAAAAAGTTAGGAGATGGATTACTCTCAAGTTTATTTAAGTGATATTTAAATTTTTGTTACGATTTTTTATATTTAACTAACTTTTAAATGTTTATCGTATTGGTACAGTACCTTGAGTCGTGGTCTCCCTGCAGTGAACGCACTGAAAAACAATGTGAGCAGTTAAGTGGTAGAACTATAAACTTGGGAGATCTCCCTCCAGGCGAGGTGATGATGCCTGGGGAGCGACCGTGCTCCGATTACGTCATGTCGGAGTTTTGTATATAAGTAAGCGGATACATGTATAGTCCATTTTTATTCTCATGTCATATTTGATAAACAATCTTAGCATGTCTTATTTTAATTTGCGATTAAAAAATAATGCAGACACAAAATTATAAAATTTAAAAACAAATTGTCATTCAATACAGAAACTCATTTCTAGAAACTATAATTTTTTTTAAAGCAATTTAAACTTTTTTCAATAAAAATAAGTGCCAAGATTGTTTACCAAATAAGACAAGAGAATAAAGATGAACTATATTGAAAAATATCTGTCAATAAAATGTAAAAAGTTACCGTTAACATTCACTTAGGTACCTACAAATCTTACGACTGATTTTAATCCATGAATCTAAGAATCATATGAACATTCAAGTAACTACACGACTCAATGAGCTGTCTATATATTGTATATTTCATCATTATCGTTACATATCATCATCATTTCAGCCCTTAGTAGTCCACTGCTGGACATGGGCCTCCTTTAATCGACGCCACTCCGCCCGCTCCTGGCCCCCTTTTAATCCAACGGCTTCCCGCAGTCTTCTTCAGAATCAGGTCATCAATCCACTTAGTTGGAGGGCTATTACTCGTATCATTACCTTGTTTTGATGGTGCTGTTTTCGATGTAGATTATAACGACTTTGCATATTTGGACAAACCTGAAATGCAACAATAATTCGAGTTTTACAATTATCAGGAAGTTCTTATAACGTCGGGCGCGGTCAGTGCCTGGATGGGTGAAAGCCACTGGCGAATTATATGTGCGCAAACGTGCTCAAGTTCCAAAACCGGAAGTTGATATATATCTTGTCAGGGGCCTTATCGGCTGTTTGAAAACATCGGACTCGGAAGGCGTCGCCCAATAGCCCGTTTCTTCACCAATCCGCACTGGGGCAGCGTGGTCGAGTATGCTCCAGGCCTCCCCTGTTATGGGAAGAGACCAACAGTGGGACATAAAAGTCTTGCAGCAGGAAATTTAGATACATATTTAATTTACTACAACCCTTACCGTGGGGCTTTCTTCGCACATCTGTTTCAGTCTTTCCTTCAAGCATTGCTTTACGTTTGTCAGGTATCTCACTTCGGAGCCCTTCAGTTTCTTATCCTTTCTACCACTTTTTAAATAATCGTACATGGCAATGTCGTGTTCATGCCTTAATATCAAAAAAAAATATTAAAAACATAAAAATATTGAATTCACTAGAAGATGCCCTAAGGTACTCCGATACTAGCAAAATGAATTCAATTTGAAATAAAGTTAAATACTCGTAGTATGATGTTTAATAAAACCAGAAACTAGGATATTTCCAATTAATATGTAACGAATAGTAACTAATTATTACATGTTTCCAAAAAGGGTATATTTAATAGGACACCGAGTCAAAAGCTTTTGAAGGATTCATTGAAAGACAAATTGCTTTTCTTATCTAAGAAATATTATAAAAGTTCTTGAAAAAATACCCACTTCGGTTTCCTGCTGCTCGAAGGTGCTGGAATCAATTCAACGTCTCGTTTGTAACCAAAATTTGATTTAGTATTATCATTTGTCGAAATACCGCTATCTCTAGTTGGGATTTCATCTAATTGACCATAGTTATATTCATGCGGTTCTTTAACCGGTAGAGATTTGGCACTTCTGGAATTTGCGTACTTTGCACCTAAAATAAAATAAAAATCTTTTAAAATGTTACTGATGTAGTGTTACTGTGATAGAGGATAGCGGAACGGTACCTTCCCGGGCGACCTACTATGTATCTACTGTCTAAAATCTTACCATTTTTATTCTGCGTGTACAATATCATACGCTCAATCAGTTCAGCAGATTGGCTCCTGTTTGGGGAGGTGTTCGGGTATTTCCGTAGCGACTCCACGAATGCCTCTTCATCGGGTGTTCTTGATATTGAACCTGAAAATAGCGATCTTTATTTACGGAGTCTTTAACTTAGATTGGAGTTTGTGTAGATCTCGCCGTATTGTGGATAAATTATGAACTATTTTCTTGTACTAACAATAGTGAGAATGATGACTATGTCAGGTTTTTAGCCAATGATCGTGCAAAAAGTTGACATCAAAATTCAAAATTCAAAAGCTTTTATTCATTATTAGGTACAATTTGTGCACACTTAATGAACGTCATACATTTAACATTATACAAACACCGACTACATTAAAGAAGACAGATATTCGTGTAGCCATATTCAACAAGAATATGGCGCCAGTAATGAAGGTTGACGTTTTCTAGTTTAGCTATCTGGTATACTCGAAAACAGCGGGGTAAAGCCCAAAACATGAACCCAATCAGTTCATTCTCGGATCATATCAACCTATGTAATTTACTGTTGCAGTGCTATAAGTAAATGCTGTAATGGTAGAGGATAAAATTTATGCTAACTTCGAAATTGATGAAACCCCTGCGACGAATACTGTGGAAGACGAACTGGAGAAGAAGTCGATGCTCTGCAGTAGTTCAGCTGTGAACGAATTTCTTCATCAGCTTTACACACTTCTATTTATATTTCTTACAGAGTTGTGTTTCTATAACGTGGGATATTTGTTTACCAATCATAAGTCTTCAAAAATTATTTTGAGACAATCTATATCATAAAAATGAATCTGTTCGTTAGTCGCGCTAAAACTCGAAAACGGCTGGACCGATTTGGCACATTTTAGTTTTGATATGTTCGTATCGATCCAAGGATGGTTTAGGCGGAAGGTTTAGGTAGACAGAAGACTTAGAAGGTTGAGGTACGATGAGAAAATCTGGAAAGAATGCGATGAAAATAGAAGAAATTTAATCCATATTGCGAAAAAGTTATTGGATACAGTGATACCTGGTAATTGCTCCTATAATCCACATCCCTGGGAAGAACAGGTGCGGCTGTTTCTGTGCCTATATCAACTGCAGGTTTTGCCACTCGACATGGAGAATTGGTACCTTAAAACATGGAGTTTTGACTTAATTGGATTATGAAGAAGCTGCTATGAATATCAGGAAGCAGCAGGGGCGTCCATAGCCCTTTAAGCGCCCTGGTGTCATTAATACCCTGCGCCCTCTTGTATCAAGATGTTCGGTCAAACTTTTTCCGTACAAAGCATTGCAGCCGAGGTTCTATGTGACGCGCTTGGAGGAGATAGGGATTTGGCTGCGCGACCGAACCGAAAAAAATTGTGAGACTAAAACGGTAAGAAAAAATATATAACGGAAGTGACGACATATATTTGTACTTCTTGTCTAAGCAAATTGTCACAGACATTAACTATACTGGTAACAGCACCATCTATCGGTGCTTGGTGGTGATTTGATTCGAATCGAATTCGATTGATTTATTGTATTTGGTTTATTAATGTGGATACTTTGATAAGTAAGAGCGATACCTTGGGTAACATTACCAGCGCGCTCCACGGAGCGTCTCGCCAGCAGCGTCACGGCCAGCCCGGCGTCACGAAGGCCCTGGATCACCGCCACCACGCCACTACCCTCCATGCTGCTCACTTGTGCGCCATCGGGATATGCTGTGAGGGTCAAAGATAAGTGGAATTGTTTCATTCATATCAAGATTAAAACACATCTACACCGTGTTCTAGTTATCTTTTCATTCATATCCAAGGTTAAAAAGAAAACTGGAACTGTTTCATTCATATCAATGTTAAAACGAAAAGTCATGTGGCTGGATGGCTGGAACCTTTCATGGGCCACTGCTGGGCATGGGTCTCTCCACACAACAGGGGGAGGCTTGGATCATGAAACGTTGCTCCAATACGGATTGTTGGAGAAACAGGCTAGTGAATGTGTCGGATGATTTCAAACTGCCCATAGGGCCTCCGACAAGGTTTAACGACTGCTATCGTATTATTTATTAATAATAACCGGCTTAACGTGACTTCCGAAGCACGGAAGCGCGTGAAATTCGCCACCAGCGGTCACCCATCCAGGTACTGACCGCGCCCGACGTTACTTAACTTTTTCGATCGCTTGCGATCTACTCTAGCAGCTATGCACGGTTCAATATCCACATGTAAGTGATTAGATGGTACAATTAGAGATCCACTAAGTAAGGTGCCGTACTTACAGCTATCTTCAGTATCCTAAGTATCGGGTAGCACAAATCGGGCTGGTAGCAGCCCCTCCACCCCTCCTCATAGGAACTGGGCCTGGAATATGTGGACAATCAGTATATTTCTGTGACGACTTCCGCCGCCCGTCAAGAGATGCCGCCACAGGTATCCTGAATCACACTATCGAAGTTTTCTACATCGCTGACATATATACAGAACTCCGACATGACGTAATCGGATCACCACCGCTCTCCAGGCGTGTTCACCTCGACTGGTCTAATTCTCCTTATGCCAAACATCTAAAAGACTAATTTATGCTAAGGAAGATCCTCCGCCAGCGTAGGTGAACACGCCTGGAGAGCGGTGGTGATCCGATTACGTCATGTCGGAGTTCTGTATATATGTCAGCGATGTAGAAAACTTCGATAGTGTGATTCAGGATACCTGTGGCGGCATCTCTTGACGGGCGGCGGAAGTTCACTGTAAAATTTTTCGTATAGCCTTCGAAAATATAGTTCTTTGGGACAGTTCTCTAACCTGGTGTAAAACTGTTGAACGGTTTTGTCTGCGATTGACTCAAGTAAGAATAAAGGTCCATCATTCGTGGGACTGATAACTGATAGGGAAGAAAGTTTCTCGAAAGGAGATCTGTAGGCGATTTAGCCTTAAAGCTAGCCATCATAATTATAATAAAAAGACGCTAGGAAAAAAATCTTTTCAATACTTACATTATAGAAAAGCGAAATTTGTATTGGATTTGGTTTCAACACAAAATTTAAATAAACTAATTAAATTAGTGCTACGACGAATAATTTCACTTCATAATAAAAATACAATCATAATGTTTTGATCAAATGACATTAATAATGTCAGGTTTGATTGATATTCTTCTTTTTTATTGAATTCTTCTATCTAAATTATCTTACAGGAAATAAACGAAAAAGAAAAATTATTTAAAAAAACTTTTTACGATTACGTTTATAATTAAAGTGCGATTAAATTAAAGTGAGAATTAAATAACTTGACGATTCCTTTTTTAAGCACATAAAATTAATAAAAGAGGAAAGTTCTTTTTTCTCTCACTCAGACGTCACTCTCTTTTCTCCACTCTCTGTTCTCTCCAGTCGATGAGTCAGCGACGCCCTTACCTATCATAAATTATTGAGTTATTTTAAAATGTTTTGGATACAATGTTCTTAATCTTAACCATGAATTAGTCCTCATTTCGCAACGATGGCCGCCAAACCGACCCAGTTGTTGAATTGTGTTCCACTTCATTAGTCTACTGAGACAACATACGCAATAGATGATGAAGGCTTAATAAATAATTTAATTATATTATCTGTCCAAGTAGGGATTATCCAAATTTTTAGACGATCCAGCTGCTTTTTTCTATCTCAGTAGGTATTTGGAGAATATTAAATGTTTAATTGATTGGACGGAAGTGGGATGCTATGCTGGTTACTACTTCGAATTTGTACACACCTGAATTAAGATGTCAGTGGACTAATAAGGGCTGAGAGGAAGGAAGGAAATCCAAGGATACTTTTCTTCGAATATTAGTTTTGGTTATTTCATTTGATTAAAATCACGTTGCAGCATTGTCGCCATTCCTTCAACGAATTTAATATCGTTGCATTCCTTCCTTTTAACACGCCTTATAATTTAGCAACTCCTTTGGGTGCGATTTTGACCCACTTTAAACGGCCAGATTTCGTTCGAACTTTGTAGATTTATCGAGGACTGATGACAATATACTAATTTGATAAAATTATTCCATTTTTCAATTTGTAAAATAAGATTTTTTTTTATTTATATAATTTTTTACAATAAATTTTTTTATTCGAGTTCTAGACACATACACATGAGTGACGACTTCCGCCTCTCGTTAAGAGAAGGCGCCACCACGCTGTCCAAGTTTTCTAAATCGCACCATTTCTCTTCTCCACATTTTGCTATTTTCTATTCACCTTCACAGGTGTAGCAGTTCTAACTTCTACGCTTTGCACACTAACAACATCTTATAAATATTGAAAATCTGTGTGTTCCAACCAACTAACGGATACTTTTGTCTCTCCGTGTTTTAAATTCTGAAATCAACGTGAATAAAATTGTGACCGAATCTAGTCTAAAAATAAGCAAATCGTTGGCTTATGTAAGTAGGTGTGATACAAAAAGTTGCAAATAAATTGATGATAATCAGAAAATTAATAACGGTCACGGATTCGACTCAGCTTACGATTTTATTATTGACCCTCTTGATAAACTCAGTAGGCTCACCACACGGTTCGAAAAAGAAGGAAAGTTTCTGCACATCAATCAACACGATAAAATTTAAGCACAGGACTGTACGGAGCCGTCCTAATTGAAAAACGCAGTATCGTGCATCGTTCACTGATATGTATTTTGTTAAGGAAGTATTGTGTCCGAAGAAATATTTAATAGAGATGCCATCTTAATTCTAATGATTAGAAACATACCCTCAAACAACTGCAAATACACCTTCTTTCATAATAGGGTATTACGGCCTATGTCAAAAAGCTTTTTAAATGAATTCGTAAGTCATAAAAACCCATAATAAATTGGAAAAAATTTTTTGCAAACAAATATTATGTAAAAAAAGACTTTTCAATTTAAATTTCAAAAATCCCCGCGAAAACACGGTCTCGGCCGTCTCGGCGTTGCCGCCATGCTTGTGACGTCACTCGCAGTGTAAACAATACATCTCAGTAAAGGAAGAAAGTTATACTCCATTGTTTATTTACACTGCTAATGACGTCACGCCGATAGCTTTCATGGCGTACAGCGTTTTTGACATTTGAAAAACAGATTAACAAACCTGAATTTTAAAATTGAAATAATAAATGTATACTACATTTTTCAGAACAGAAATCACCATTTTTCACTTGCTTTTAACAAAATCTATCAATATTACATAATTTTGGATTTTTCCTTGCATGGTGCGAAATACCCTATTGAAGTGTATCCGTCTGTGAGGTTTAAAAGTGAACTTTAAAAGGCCTACGTTAACAAACAAACAAATCTTTATTTCTTTAACAAGTGCTTACTTAAACGTAAAAGACTTATGTTGTTAAGTTAAACTTTGTAATATATTGTGGCCAGTGTCTACTGTTAAGCAAACAGGCCTCACCAAATGATGGTCACTCTACAAAAATTGCGTTCGACCGTTAACGGTCACGAAACAATTCGTTGGACAACTCAATTGAAGCAATAGCAGCATTATATTTTGACGAACGATGCGCGGTCAGGGGCGCGACCGAAAGGCGACATTCGAAAATTTCAAAAATTTTGATTTTGATTTTTTTTTTATTTTACGGTGAAGGAAAACATCGTGAGGAAATCTGCATGCCTGAGAATTCACAAAAAAAAAATTCTCAAAGGCATGTTCGTCCACCAACGGGCAGTGGTGGTGCGTGGTGGACAGCGGCCTACATCCCTCTCATTGTGAGCGGAGACCCGACCCTGTAGTGGGTCATTAATGGGTTACTGACAAGACAAACAATCAAAACATATAAATGCATATTTATCTGTTAATAAAGTACAGTCAAGAACACCACCTCGCTCGCCTTGTACGCAACACAAAGCAACAATAGAATGTGCAATTATTTGCGAAGAATCCATCAATCCATCAATCCATCCATAATATTATTATTTCAATCAGTCTTGGAAGACCATTTGCGAGCCCTTAATTAAGGTCGCAGAGCCCTAGAGACTCGTCCGAGGATGTACCGTACCGCCAGCCTCTTAACCCGTCGTGAAGCATCATGTTCTTCATGTGTTGTGTGTCGGCTGAGGAGGTGTGGTTGCCGGGGATGCTTTATTTGAGGCGGACATCAGAATCGATTTAGAATCTAGTTCTGTTGAAATATCACTGACTACTTCAAACAAATTAATAACGACTGCAGTTCTATTCTAGTCCCTTTTAATTTATTATTATTATTGTAAGACGTTTGTGTCATGTGGCGTCTAGGCTTTGTATGCGTGATTAGATCTTTTAAGATCTTTTACGGCGATGACATCGGAATATTCATAGAAATTCCTGCTAGTTACATGTCATGTATTTTTATGCATTTTTTAAAATATTAGAATTCGTGCATTCTTCTCCACATAAACTTGTAAAGTGGACTGTAAATTGTATCTACCCAAAATATTCGCTCTACGTAGATTATGACAAACGAAGCCGTATTCAAAGAACTAGTGTTGCTATAACGTGTTGTTAAACTCGTTGGATGGTGTAGACCGGTTTAATGGCATTCCTGACTTCCTTAGGGATTTGCCGCACAAGGCAACGACCCTATCTGCTTTCTAGGCGATTCTAATTGAACATACGAGTATCTTCGAGGGGTCCGCGTGTGACCCAGTGGCACGCACCAATGACTTTGTAAAAAAAGTTATGTGCGCTTTATAAAATTAAATATCACCTGCATGCCTGAAAGTTCACAAAAAAATGTTCTCAAATGTATGTGAAGCCCTCCAAAATGCCCTGTTAAATCGAAATCTAGCCTTTCTTGCAAATAAATGATTTTCATCTTCAAACTCTGCGCGGCCTGAATAAAAGCAGGAAAGCTGTTCCCGGAAGATACTGTCACGCGATTTACGTAAACATTTAAATGACATTTAATTATGCACGAAGCCTATTACAGTTAAAAATAAGTGTTGGGAGCAAAAACGTACAGGGATATAGGTAATTTGTTACACTTTCGCGGAGGAAACGTTTGTAATTTAATTGTAAATATGCAAAATAGTTGTTATTAAATAATTATAGGTGGTAGAGTCATGGTAGCTACTCCGGGAGGTACCGTACCGCCAGCCTCGTAACCCGTCGTGAAGCAGCGTGTTCTTCATGTGTCGTGTTGCGGCTGGGGGGTTGTGGTTGCCGGGGATGCTTTATATGAGGCGGACATCTTAGTCCTCGTGATAATAACAAAACTTTTTATTTGAGAACAACTATGGATACAACGCTTTTTGTTTTGATGGAATTAGATTAATTACATTAACTTCGGATTGCTGGCCTTTAAATTGTCTAGGTAAAAAAATAAGATTAGATATAATTTTTACAGATTTTATTAATCTTTATTTTCATAAGCATTCTAACCGAACCGCGGCAGCATTTTGATATTAATTTGTACACTACTATATACATATGTATTTTGATCTTGGATTATTTGTATCAGACTAGTCTATTAAGTCTTTTAAAAATTATTAATTTTTTACTCTTGATAGCCTACATTTTTAGAGGCTATAATCTTTTAATATTTTTAAAAAACTATTATTATCTATTACCTATTATAAAACAGTTAATCTTAAAAATCTTAAAAAGGTTTTATTTTAAAAATTATTAACGTCATTTTTTGCGGAAAATTCTTTGGCAATTATAGCCATAATTTTTGTCTCACATCGAACAAAGCTAAATTACTCGAAACGTGAGAAATACTTGACCTTGTTGCATGTAACTCACTCGCCTTGGATACTCGTATGTAATACTGCATCAATTACTCCATTTTATAATACTATAAGGATATTTTTCCATAATTTTTTGTGTTGTTCAAAGGCACCTTGCCTTGACTTCTGTGACATGCGACCCCAAACTAATCAATAACCTTATTAATTCATATGTATTTTTTAATTCTTTTTATACATTTTAATTCTTTATATTATAAATTTTAGTTAAGTTATGTTAACATAAGATGATAGTTTACTGTTCTCTTTTATATTTGTTGTCTAGCTGCGTTATAATGTATGCTGTGGCACCCTATAATAATGGGTAATACCTAATTCACTTTAAAGTCTCAGTGTAACCTGCGTTGGGCGTCTTATAATAAATAAATAAAAAAATTTAAAAAAATGTGAAGTGAAAATTCGTGGATACAATTCGCGGATTTTTCTAAATGAATAAAAAAATCAATCAGACGTCTTTATATCTATTTTTATGTCTACCTCATGTGTATAAATATCTACACCACTTCCGTCCTTTCATGTAATATCAATAGTATATCTTCTATTTATATTAAATCGATATGTTCGAATATAATTATTATAAGTTTTAAGTCAAATACAAATTAAACATAACTTTGAGCTGCAGTCCAAAGCTATTAAGTGACCATTACATTCAGAACAAAAAGTATAACAGATGTACCTTACAATGAAGGCAATTTTGAAACTGGTTTTTGCAGACATACAATCTAGCTAGAATTTAGAATTTTTATTTTTTGTTGCACCGTCTTGAGTGAATCATCTAGGATACAAAGACATCGCAATTTAAGTAACGGTCATTCGTCCCAATCTGTATACCTAGTAGATTTAAGTAATTATCTAGTCATTTAATGGATTTTGAAAATCATTTATACCATATTTATTTTTAAATAAAATAACAAAATGAATAATTTTATAAAAGACACGTTAATTTATATCTAGTATAGGTTATATGTCTAATTGGCTTTTTGACGAGTAAAAGCTAGCGTTGAATTCGCACTTCTAAGTATAAACTGTTATTAAATGAGTAGGTACGTACTACGTAACCAGTAAACAATATTAACGTCTAATGTAAAAGACCGCTCAATAATTTTCAATATGTCAAATGATTTTGAGGCCATGGAAGTCGGTCATCACAATAATAATTGAAGAGTCTATAAACACTACAAAATGCGCACGTATCACTATTAGAATTGAATTCGTCAAAAGACATTCTATACTCAATTATTCTACGCGGCGTGTATAAAAAACAAACTAAGATCGCATATCAGGTTAGCACGTTAGTAAAAACAATAAAAGATTAAACGTTCAACCCGTATTAAGTGGGAATAAGGTTGAAAATGAAGCCGTGAAATTACCGTTGGTTCCACAGACAGATTCAAAAACCTTTGAATCAGTCAGCCAACGGTGAGCGTGCGCGAGAGACGCATTCAGCGCAAAATCCACGCGTTGCTATCTAAATACATTAAAAAAGTCCGTTAAAAAATTCGAAATACCACGAACTGTGCTACGATGTTGTTTACCAAGTGACACCCAACCGAATCGTGAACCAAAAGTGTAAAATATAGTGTGTTCTTTCATTGTGATTAGAAACACCATTGTTTGTCAAAACCAAAACGCTATGATTTCGTAATTCAACATGGAGGACGTTTATACTATAAAAGTGAAGACAAAACCCGACACAAGGAACGTGTACCCGTCTGAGAGGAGGTATTCAGCCTCTACGGTGTCTGGTCTGGCCTGGGTCCACATCGCGTTGGGAGCGACGTCGTTTCTACTGGCGTGCTTAGCTTTGGTCAACCCGATCACGAAGCTAAACGATGTCGAAAATGACACTCTCAGCGACTTTAACACAACAAGGGATAGTACGGATGTCGATTCGACGTACATGCTTGTTCTGGCGCCGACAATTCTCACTGTTTTTGCATTCGCTGCCGGCGTCGCGTGCATTCTTGCTTCCGTACGGTGGTATGTGGATCACAACATAACTTGGTTGTTCGTTATGTCCATTCTATCGACCGTTTTCTCGCTTGTTTCGTTTATCATGATCGCGGCCTGGTTCATAACAACCTCGGACGACGATATATCGGACTTCTATAAAGATAAGGTACCGTTTAAAGACTACTTGGTCGTCAAGCATACGGATGTTATTGACAGGAACGAATCCCATATGATCGTTGCACGCAATTCACCAGTTGTAGCGGAGGACTCACATTTGTTCACGAAACGTGTGCTGTCAATAAATATATTAATTGCGTCCTTTTTGGAGCTCCTCTGGTCGATTTTGAGCGTGAAAATATCTTATAAGGGAATGAGAAACAACTATAAGGAGGAGGACGAAAGGCGCGGCAACTGCATATCTGTGGTCACAACTATAAAAGGTAACAACACGAAAAAGCTGCCCAGAAACGGCAAGCTCATACCTAAGCCGGATATAATCGAGCACTATCCGAACAAGAAAATTAAGAGAATATTTCTGGCTCAAGGCGACAACGGTTTCTATTTGAAAAATCAGAATAATAAGGCGAAACCGAATACGGAAACGAGTTCCGAGTTCTATAAGGAGCGCATGCTGAGCTTTTTGAACCGCTGTGCGTCCTTAGAAGGCATATCGAACCCAGAAATGAGAACACCGAGCGTCCAATCCGAAGCTGTCCTCAACCCGATACCTGAGGTTGCTAGCATAGAGATCGATTTACAAGAAAATCAACCAGACTTGAACCGATCCACACCCGTTAGCTGGGGAGACAGCCCCGATCACACGGTTTTCAATCAAAACAACATAAACTTCGACAAGATTTTCAGTTTTGGCGCGCAAAAAAGCCAAGACGTCAAGGAAAGCGACAAACCGACTGAAGAAATAAGTGAAAATACGAATAATTAATAAGCCGTGAAGAAACTGAATCGTTTCGTTCGAAAGTGATTACTTTACGTAATCGCCGCAGCCCGAGAGATATTGACTGTAAAAAAATATTGAAGGGCGGTCGTGTTCAAATGTGCATTGGTGTGTGTCAGACCAGACAATATCATTTAAGAAAATGTATTGCTAAAATCATTCCTGTGTTCGTTTTTGTAGTAAAAGTTGATGTAAGATGGAATTTGTCTAAAGAGATTTCACAAGAGACTACTTGTGTAATAATAAAAAGCGAACGATGGAAATTATATTAAAACTACATCCTTCTCATTGTGAGAAGAGACTCGACCGACAGTGGGTCACTAATGGGTTACAGAGAAAAATAAAAGTCATCTGGGGGGGGCTAGTCTACTATTTTGCCACTATGACTGATGCTGAAACCATTCAGATTCAATCCAATTGATGATATGTCAAATTGTCAAAATCAACTAATTCAGCCACGATGGCAGTGGTGCAAGATGGTACGCCAATGTAACTCCATCGGAAAATCATAATGATGCCATTATAACTCAATTGACTACCAAAACTGTTAAATAATGTAGTAGATGAGACCATTATGATTCTGACTTAATTGTAATAGCAGACGCAGCCTCCTCCTGTTAAATAGTTATTGCAGTATTCACTACAAACAACCTCAAAGGTGAACGCACTGTCTCGGAGTGTAATGTGAATAAGTGAATGCGTTTTTATCTCAGATTATTATTTAAATGCCTCAAAACTGCATTCCCAGCTATCTTTACAACAATAACAATCATGCTACTTTTAGCTATTTACAATCTAAAAAAATATTTTCTAGCACAAACTGAGTTTGTATTTTTTTAAATTTTGTTTAATTGCAATCAATCTAATAATTATAATAACAGGGCTTTTAAATTATAATAGACTTGTTGGTCTACAAACACATTTAAACCATAATAGTCTATTAATTTTAAGAATGTATTAAAATTATATTTATGTGAAAACAACGAGAATTATACTCATTTTGAAATTAAATAAACATTCAGAAAGAAGATCGTAGAAATTCGTATTCGTAAGTAGAAATATTATTGACAATAATGAAAATGATGTCTTTGATACAGATTATGTAAATCGAAATTGGAAATTATAGACTTTAATATTTAAATAAGCTATAATTTTAAAGGCTAAATATACAAATACCTACGAAATAAACAAAATAATAATTCGCCTTCATTTCGACTTAAATTATAGCCTTAAAATTATTGTAAGGCTAAATGTTTAATCATTATTAAGCGAAGTTATTTATTTAATCTATAAACTTACAAATTAGACGCTTAAATAAATGCATTGTAATGACAAATAATATCATAAGTTTTTGATACTTAACCAAAATCGCGTAGCGGATTAAGATATATTAATAAACATGCAGGATTATTTAAAAATTATTTATTTTAAAATATTTTATTTTACCACAAGCATTTCACTGAATATGTTTTGTTTAAAATATCAACGTTGTTTTATTGTATAAGTAATATCATTATTACGCATACATTTTGTAACCCAACGGCAGGTAATAAATTATGTACCTATTATGTTTTTTTACTTTTGTATGAAAAATTTAATGCTAATAAAACATTCAGTTGGAAGCATGAAAGCATTTATTCATTTTAAATAACCTCAAAAAGGAGTAAAGTTCCTCTTGAAAACTGAAATGCTCGTGAGGTCTAACTGAGAGGGTAGCCTCAAATTGAGGCACAGGACTATAATTTTATACACTGTATTGTATATGATATGTAGATGAAAATTGTATACATATTTCGGTGCGTGTAAAATATAAGGAGCATGCATTAATTAGTTTTTTATTTGACCTTTCAAAAACCAAACTGTTACATTCAAAGACCGGTTGATATCAGTCTTAATTCGAGCTTAATTAGGTATATAGGTATGTAGGCGACATTTTTAATTGAAACATATTGTATTAAACTATACCAGTGTCCCCAATGACCTAGGTATTAGAGGTCAAAAGTGGACCAGAATTAAATTTTGTTTTATTTCTATTTTAAGGTCCGGAGCCGACAATGAGGCCTCTAATACATATTACTTGATGTAATTTTATAAGCTTTTTATTTATTTATTTTTCAGTTAGTACAATAAACATATAGCGGTGATAGCCCAGTAGCTTAGAATTCGACCTCGAATCGACGGGTCCGGGTTCGAATCCCAGTGGCACGCACCAATGACTGTAAAAGTTATGTGAGCTTTGTAAAATTAAATATCATAATAAAAGCTAGAGATCGCCAAGTAGTCGAAACTCGTCTATAGGTAATATAATTTATTGAAATTTGAATTTGACACTTAAATAATGTACGTACGTCATGCGTTTTTTTATATAAATAGAGCAAGCAAACAGACCAACGGCCATCTGACGCGTGGCGTATTTGTTGATAAATTTCATGAAATTTACGTAAACTTTAATTGTGCCAAATTTCAAAATTTCAACATTTCAAACAAACTCAGAGGCCCCGGGGCCTCACCTCTGTTAGTCCGTCCCTGCCTATATACTATACCTTACCCGCCTATTATAATCGTGTTTCTTTTACCGGTAATATAAAATTAATTGGATTAATTATTGGTCTACTTTGACAGGAATTAGTGTCTTATAATAGCGGAAAAGAATAATTTATTGTCTGTTGTTTACGTTACACGACTAGTGCGCAATCAAATTATTTTATCTTTATATTTATATATATACATACTGGGATTGAAACTCCGACCCTTCGAGTAAGGCTGAATTCTAAGCTACTGGGCTATCACTGTTCGCTAAACTTATTAGTTTTTCCAAACAATAGTATGTATTAGATTTGCAATATTAGCATCGTTAATCGGTTTAAATAGCAGTTCATTACATAGATTTGTTACGGTGTTGTGATAAAATATGTAATAACAGTTATAGGGTTTATGTAATGGATTACACATAGTTAGGTGTATGTAATGTCTAATTTATTAAACATCCGTGAAGTAAGCAATTTGAAGCAACCGTCGTAGTTTTCAGTTTTCGCAGTTGATTAATACCTAACTCTACACTATATTTTAAGCGGTATTAGCCCAGTGGCTTAGAGTTCAACCTCTAATCGAGGGGTCCAGGTTAGTATCCCAATGGCATATTCAAATTCAAAAGCCATTATTAATTATTAGGTACATTTTGTGCACACTTAATGAACGTCATACATTTAAAATTATACAAGTATCCGCTTTGATCGCCCCTCAGGCAAAATGTAGACTGGGAGAAAAAAACGGGCGGAAAAAAACTCCCAGCACCGCATAGCATAACTCAATTTGGTCCATATTGGCACTTAGTCAACTCTTCCTTTCAAGCGTCGATATACTAATACAAACTAATTATATTTGGTATTTTTCTACTTCTGTATACTACAGAATCCCCAAAGATGAAGTCCGTAAACGACCATAGATTAGATGAGAACGGCGGTAGCCACGCCCGTGCATACTTCCTAGGGGAGCTCCAATGAAATTCAATAAATATACTACCTATAGAATACAGGAGGTAATAATAGTTCATGAGTTTGCGACGGTACAAATCAAATTGACCCCAATGTTTCGTCGTTTGCTACACAGCAATTTAGTAGCAACGCGACGTGAGTGGAAATAATTGCCTGGACTTCAGAGCGGTGATAGTCCAGTGGCTTGGAATTCGACTTACTCGAGGGGTCCGGGTTCAAATCCCAGTGGCACACCAATGACGTTGTAAAAAAAGGTTATGTTCGCTTTATAAAATCAAATATCACCTGCTGTTACGGTGAAGGAAAACATCGTGAGGAAACCTGCATGCAGCGTGGTGGAGTATGCTCCAGGGGAACGACAGGGGGAAGTGTCGTGGAGAGATTCGTGCCCAACAGTGGGCCTTGAAAGCACTGACACCCAACTAAGACTCCCATTAAATCTAATAACTAGATTGGGCCCTCGATGTTTATAGAAACCATATGACCTCTCATGGATTTCAAGTTGCGGTATAGTTATTAAGAATAATATTAACAAATTGGTATAAAACCCACGGCGGATTAAGTTATCAATAATTAACGACGCAAAAGTGAAATCTTAAGTTTATTGTTTTAGTTTTAAACAATAGCAGCCCACTCCCACGAGGTTAGTTCAACTTCAAGACAGACGCTGATGTCATGACTTAGGGATCAGTGGCAAAAAGTGACAATAACATCTTTTAATCTATGAATGGTGCTATGAGCGGTGATAGCCCAGTGGCTTAGAATTCGACCTCGAATCGAGGGGTCCGGGTTCGAATCCCAGTGGCACGCACCAATGGCTTTGTAATAAAAGTTATGTGCGCTTTATAAAAATTAAATATCACCTGCTGTTACGGTGAAGGAAAACATCGTGAGGAAACCTGCATGCCTGAGAGTTCACAAAAAATGTTCTCAAAGGCATGTGAAGTCCACCAACCTGCACTAGGCCAGTGTGGTGGACTAAGGCCTACATCCTTCTCATTGTGAGAGGAGACCCGACCCTGTAGTGGGTCATTAATGGGTTACTGACAATCTATGAATAACATACTATTAAGTGCATTGTGGCGACTTCAGCCACTCGTCAAGAGATGGCGCCACGCGATCCTGAATCACGCTATCGAAGTTTTCCACATCGCTGGCATATTTACAGAACTCCGAGATGACGTAATTATAGCACGGCCGCTACCCAGGCATCATCACCTCGCCCGATGGGAGGTTAGATTAATTTTGACGTGTATGTACTCGTAGATTCCGTTACGTGTCAAATTCAAATTTCATTTATTATACCTAGTCGAATTTCCACAACGACAAATTGATTTCAAGTGACTACCACCAACCGTTGTAGAGTCCACATCACCTGATGATGCTCCGTTTTGGGGCGAAACACGTGTCGTGTACTATTGGAATAAGTTGTGATGGTATACACCTACTCAGAGACATAAGGGAGGGTGGTGGGTCCATACCAAAACAAGTTCCACGTGTGCTTGTGATTGTTGCAAACAAATATAAATACAACTTAAATAACAATGGATTTCCACAAAGTAACGCCTGATATAGTTGCCGTCACGTGGTGAGCACAACTTTCATTGGTCGGTTTGACATTGACTGCGCTGCGGTGCACACGATTGGTTCGACAGCCGTCAGTCCGTCAGTGTGCGTCGTCTATTGGTCCAGCGCGTTGTCGGCTGCTGTACATTGGCCGAAAGTATACAATATCCCTACCACTGATAATCTGTGCTCACGACTCACGACGGTTACTATACAATGAATTATATCTCTAGTATTATATTCTCTAGTATAGTAAGTTGTATTGAATGTCAAATCCTACCTCAAACAGATTCGATTCTAGACATAGGCAAGAGGTATGTCCATTTCAAGGTAGGAATAAAAATAAAATAACAAATTCAGTAAAAAATATTTTTATTTGGCGCAAATTTTAGGATAATACGAACAGTAAAAAACGAATTGGCATCCAATTTTACACTCTAGAGTCTAAACCTTACGATACGAACTAACACTAAACATTCACTTGATCTTTGCATTTAGGAACCAATCGATAGGGCGTGGTTACATTTACACATTATTTTTGTAGAATACATTCAGTTTTGAAGAATGGAGCCGAAAAAATTGAAAAAAAAAAGTTAAATAGTTTTTAACCACACCCAAAACTACCACAATCGTTGAAACAACCCAACTACCAACCTACAAAATGCATTGTATACCTAAGACTAAATCAACTTATCTAAGCTATGATTAGAATTAACTATTTATTGTATTTTCTTTAATAGGCATGATGACTAATTTTCAAAATCTCTTCCATGATATTCAGAAGTTTCTATTATGTCTAAAATATATTATATTTCTGTAGAAAATTAAGGTTTTTGTGCAATAAAAGTACATTTAAATTTTAAGTTTTAAATTCATTCCAAAACGTTCGCCCGTGTCATGGCGTCTGTCATTACGTCACGGCTCAGTAAAAAATGCAGAGATCGCGTATAATATGCTTACAAAAAATGACGTTTACTGAGACGTGACGTAAATTGACCTCTGATGGGTGTTTAAGCTATTATGGCGGAATGTTGTATTTTGTAGATTTATTTTAACAAATAAATTATGAGTCTCGACATTAATAAGAGAATAAATACATGTTTCAAAATCTTTGAATCCTATTTTATTAGATCAGATAAATATTTTGGCGATACTTGATTACTGTCATCATGCCTATTGTAACAACTACAATGTATTGTAACTTTAATTGAATAGCAAATCTGTGTAACATCCTTGAATGCTTATTTAAAATGCTATTTCAAATATGGACTAATATCTATGATATGATTCTGTATGACATTCACACTCGTATCGCGGCAATGTCGTGTCTTACACGTGATAAAAGTCAAAAGGCTGAAAAGTCAAACATCGTGACAATCTATTGTGTGCCTTATAGAAAAAACATTAAGGTTCCTTGTCGTGCCGAGTTCATGAAATGACGTACGGTTGGATGACACACGATATCGACACGAAATCTGAATGGTCACACAGAATCAGGGCCCAGATACCTTATTGTTATTTAAAAAGCACCAAGAACTTAATTAAATAGATACCATTTCACAACATAATACTTGATGCGTTTAATATAAAAAAAGTATCAAAAATATTGTACGTATCATTTTAACTCAGTAACAGCTTATTCTATAGATCCTATACTAAACACAATGGTCCACACTGTATGTACTTAGAAAACCTTTATGTATTAAGTTACACCTATCATATACTAAAACCTACTTACTGTATCGATTTCGATGGGATTTTCACCGTAAATTAGGCACTATAACACTAATGAACATAGAAAAATAAAGTGAATAGAATGGAAACAATGACACATTTTTTTAAACTCATTCCATCACTCTCACTCATGGTGGCGATGAAAGTATTACAATGAGTTACAATTTCAAATTCAAATCAGGTATTTGTTGAATAAGGGTTACAAAAGATGTTATGTTATGTTATGTTACATAGCGGCGGTGATAGCCCAGTGGCTTAGAATTCGACCTCGAATCGAGGGGTCCGGGTTCGAATCCCAGTGGCACGCACCAATGACTTTGTAAAATAAAAAGTTATGTGCGCTTTATAAAATTAAATATCACCTGCTGTTACGGTGAAGGAAAACATCGTGAGGAAACCTGCATGCCTGAGAGTTCACAAACAATGTTCTCACGCGGCATGTTCCCCCAGCAACGGGCAGTAGTGGTGCGTGGTGGACGGCGGCCTACATCCCTCTCATTGTGAGAGGAGACCCGACCCGCCAGTGGGTCATTAATGGGTTACTGGCAATGTTACATAAAGATCTCTTATTCTGCCATTGATGATAGACTTACAAATGTTGTATTTTTTCTAAAATTATGAGTACCTAGTAAAATTTAAATTGGAGAGAAAAAAAAGATTCAAAAAAATGCGCATGCCAATGCTAATGATCCTAAATCTATCTACTTCCTATTTCCATATGTATAATTGTATATGGGAATAATACCTGGTGTATACAAAACAAGAATCACATATTATAGCAAAATAAACAATATATACATAACGACATTCTGTTATCAACATGTGCAGTGTTCCTCAGTGAATAGTATTCAAGTTAAAAAAAATATTTATAATTTCATACGAATTAAAAAAATTACCACAAACGCACTCAAAGTTTCGTTAGTAATTGCAGAACAAATTTACTTTAATGAAAGCACGAAAAATAACGCATAGTATCTTATCTACATAATAATATACTTAATATTATAAAGCTGAAGAGTTTGTTTGTTTGTTTGTTTGAACGCGCTAATCTAAGGAACTACTGGATCGATTTCAAAAATTCTTTCACCAATGGATAGCTAAGATGTCCCTGAGTGCTATAGGCTACGTATATACCACGGGCGAAGCCGGTAGCAAACCGCTAGCGAAAAATACTTTGATGTTCTATCAAGAGACAATTTTCATACCCAAAAAGGCACATATCTTCCAGTAATGAGGACGTTATCGCGACGGACGGCTGACGTTCGTTGGCGCGGAGCTAGCTCAGCGGTTCCTCCGTGAAGTACGGGTGTTCGAGGCAGTCCAGCGCTGTGAGGCGTTTGGCCGGGTCGAACACCAGCATACCCTGACGAGAAACGAAAAAAAATTTTTCATTTGATCTTTCAATTTATTGTTCGGTCAATTTAGACAATTGGGTAGTACCGTCTATGTCAAAAAGATTTTGATATGAATTCGTAAGTCGTAAAAACCCATAAAAAATTGGAATAAAAATTTTGCAAACAATTATTATGTAAAAAAGACTTTTCAGTTTAAATTTCAAAAATCCCCGCGAAAGCACGGTCTCGGCCGTCTCTGAATTTTTAAATTGAAATAATAAATGTATAGTACATTTTTCAGAACAGAAATCACCATTTTTCACTTGCTTTTAACAAAATCTATCAATATTACATAATTTTGGATTTTTCCTTGCATGGTGCGAAATACCCTATTGGAATAACGAAAATTCCGACAGAGTCAAATTTCCGTAGAGACCTTGGGTCTACCATTACCAAATAAAGTGCCAAAAGTCCCCATTGATCTCATGTGTGCGTAATAAAAGCGAGTTAATAAAGAGATAAGCTGATAAGAAATAAGCAGTGATAGCCCAGTGGCTTAGGATTCGACCTCGAATCGAGGGGTCCGGGTTCGAATCCCAGTGGCACGCACCGATGGCTTTGTAAAAAAAGTTATGTGCGCTTTAAAAAATCAAATATCACCCGCTGTAACGATGAAGGAAAACATCGTGAGGAAACCTGCATGCCTGAGAGTTCACAAAAAAATGTTCTCACGCGGCATGTTCCCAGCAACGGGCAGTAGTGGTGCGTGGTGGACGGCGGCCTACATCCCTCTCACTGCGAGAGGAGACCCGACCCTGTAGCGGGTCACCAACGGGTCAGCGAGTGCATGTAGAGACGCGTTGGTACCTTGATCATGTCGAGGGCGCGGGGGTGCGCGCGCGGCAGCACGCGGCCGAGCTCCTGCGGCGGGTACTCCGGGAAGCTGTCGGCCATGACGCCCACGTTGTCGGGCCACTCGTGCCTGGGCGGCCGCCCTATTAACCTGCAGTGGAACACAAACATTATATTATACTAGCTGACCCAGCAGGCTTCGCTCTGCCAATTAATTATTATTATTTTTTTTTAATTTAATAGCCTATGTTACTCAGGCTGAATGTAGCTTTCCAATGGTGAAAGAATTTTTGAAATCGGCCCAGTAGTTTTTGAGTTTATTCGTTACAAACATACAAAAATACAAATGTTTCCTCTTTATAATATTAGTATAGACGAATGAATACTAGCTGACACGGCAAACGTTGTTTTGCGATACAAGTTATCGAGCGTTAAAAATCAAAATAAAAAATGAGTTACAGCCCTTATCGTTGGTGTCTCGTGGCGGTGTTCAAGAAAACTGAGAAAACGCAAATTATCAATAAAAAATACAGGTCAACAAACACTCCATTGTTTGTTTACACTGCTAATGACGTCACGCCGACAGCTTTCATGGCGTATGCGTTTTTGACATTTGAAAAACAGATTAACAAACCTGAATTTTAAAATTGAAACAATAAATGTATACTACATTTTTCAGAACAGAAATCACCATTTTCCACTTGCTTGTAACAAAATCTATCAATATTACATAACTTTGGATTTTTCCTTGCATGGTGCGAAACACCCTATTATTGCAACGGTGCGCTCACCTAAATATGCAGTGCAGCTGGTCGGAGTCGCTGGTGCCGGGCAGCAGGGGCGCCCTGGTGTGCAGCTGGGCGAGCACGCAGCCGCACGACCACACGTCCACCGCGGTGTTGTACGACACGCCCAGCAGCACCTCGGGCGGACGGTACCAGAGCGTCACCACCTGCGTCCGTAACCCATCAATGACGAAATAGAAAGTTCGCAATATATAATAATATCATGTTTATAAACAGCTTTAAAAAGAAATGTAGTGACGCGCGCAAAAATAAATAAATTAATAAATTAAAACTGTGTCGAGAGTTTTTTCCTCCGGCTTTTTCTCTCTTTACCCAGAAATGGGTGGCACATTGCGTAGCCGATGAGTTCGATTAGGAAAAATATTAAAATTAATAAATAATGGACTGCTAAACGATCATAACTTATTTTAACATAATTATAATATAAAATTAAGTATTATTTAAGATATTATTATAATTATTGTATGCCCGCATAGGGTAGACTGTTCTTATTATAATTTTTGTAACATCTTTCTCGTGTAACAGTCAACAATAAACACATTCTTTTCTTTTTCTTTCTTATGACCCACTACAGGGCTACAGGGGCGAGACTCCTCTCACAATGAGAGGGATGTAGGCCGCCGTCCACCACGCACCACTACTGCCCGTTGGTGGACGAACATGCCGCGTGAGAACATTTTTTTTTGTGAACTCTCAGGCATGCAGGTTTCCTCACAATATTTTCCATTACCGTAAACAGCAGGTGATATTTAATTTTATTAAGTTTTCGCAAAATTATTGGTACGTGTCAGTGGGATCTAACCCCGACCCCTCGATTAAGAGATAGAATTCAAAGCACTGGGCTGTCACCGCTGTTTATCAATCAAAACAAAAAAATCTTATTATTAAAAATTTATTCTTGTTTTTTCATAGTTATTGAGTAGCAGTAAAGTGTGTGTTTTACTACTCATGAGGACTAACACCCGTAATGAATAACCAATCTTCAGATATGGATTGAGATTTAAAAGAAAAGAAGTGCATACGGCAAAACCTAGTCGTGCATATAGTAAAATCTAGTCGTGCATATGGCAAAATCTAGTCGTGCATATGGCATAATCTAGACGTGCATATGGCATAATCTAGTCGTGCATATGGCAAAATCTAGTCTTGGATTTAGCAAAATCTAGTCGTGCACATGGCAAAATGTAGTCTTGGATTTAGCAAAATCTAGTCGTGCATATGGCAAAATCTAGTCTTGGATTTTGCAAAATCTAGTCGTGCATATGGCAAAATCTAGTCGTGCATATGGCAAAATCTAGTCGTGCATATGGCAAAATCTAGTCTTGTATTTAGCAAAATCTAGTCGCGCATATGGCAAAATCTAGTCGTGCATATGACAAAATCTAGTGGTATAAGCCACTCACCACGCTGGTGAGCTTCATCTCGGTGTCGTAGGTCTTGGCGAGGCCGAAGTCCGCCAGCTTCACGCGGCCCGAGGCGGCCACCAGCAGGTTGTGCGGCTTCAGGTCGCGGTGCACGATGCGGTGCGAGTGGAGGAAGTCCACCCCCGAGAGGATGTCGTAGGACATGCTCTGGAAGCAATGATATTTATAGCACAGTGTGACCCGCAGTAAACCCGCAATTCACGCACGCTTTTTAAACACTACAGGCCAAGTGGTGATTTGGAAATAATCAAATTTAAATTAATAAATAATTTAAATTTAAATAACTTTCATTGTTTTTTTCTTATTTTTCTCATTAATATTTGCATACCATAAATGGTAAATATAGATTGAACTAAATAATTTGTAACAACTCTATACATATATGTATTTGTGCAAATAAACGTGTTGTCTTTGTCACAGACAAAGGTCTTTTTCGTGACCTAAGTTGCCTATTTCTCTTTCCGCCCGCACCAGTGCGGGGCGGGTTTATGTCACACTAGCTATAAAATAGTATATGATACCTGTGACCAAAGTAGTCTATTATTGCACGGCGTTTAGGACACGCGTATCGTAATGTACTATTATAGATTGAATATTTGTGCTGTTGTTCGCAGGTTCATTTCTATTTTATTGTATTTATTAACTAGTTGACCTGGCCGGTGATGCCCTGCCCTTAATCTAGACTAACTATCTATCCAAGTATCACTTTAATAATGTTTGGAGGGAAAGGAAAGGAGGGAGGGAAAGAAATACTGAGCATAACTCTCTCCATTACCCTCTGAGCGACTCTGAGCTTGTGGATTAGGCTCACAATGACAGACCATGTCTCGGCACCGTAGGTCATCACTGGTAACACATATTGTTCGAAACCTTTCGTTTTCAGGCACTCATTTATATCTACACTAATATTATAAAGAGGAAAAATTTGTATTTTTGTGTGTGTGTATGTATGTTTGTAACTCAAAAACTACTGTGCCGATTTCAAAAATTCTTTCACCATTGGAAAGCTACATTCACCCTGAGTAACATAGGCTATATTTATTGCTAGAAAAGATTAGGGATTCTCACTAAAACTTAAGTAACGTCACCTAAGGTGTAAAAAAGTACCCTAAAACATCTTTCGTCGCATGCGCTGCGGAAACTATTGATGATAGAACAAAAGTATGTTCTACAATATTAAAGAACATATCAATATCTACAAAAAAAACTCGATAACTTATACGGCAAAACAACGTTTGCGGGGTCAGCTAGTGTTATAAAAAGATTGGTTCGATTTCCATCATCATCAACAATACCAGCTCACCCGAATCCTGTTCTCCGACAGCGGCCCCGGCGCCCTCTTCAGATAGGACTCCAGATCCTGTTCCACGTGCTCGAACACCAGGAACAGCACCAGCTGGTGGTCACGCTCCAGCGACTGCCCGCCGTGGCACACATCCAGGAGTCTGGAACAGATGTTAATATCCTTCGAGAAAGTGCACAATATCATAAACTAGACTGTGTGGGTTTTAAAACTTGGCGCAGAGACGGGTAAAATGTAAAAGGTTATTGTGACTAAACTATGATAGTTAGATATGTGCGCTCGCGGACTTTTTTGTAGATCTTAATAACACCTACAAACCCGTAGTACATAATTTTGTTCTCTTGTCAATAGTTTTTGCAGCGCAAACATAAATAGGTTCTCGACTCAATTTGCTTATGGATCCCTAATTTTTTTGAAAATAAAATATAGCCTATAACCTTCCTCTATAAATGGACTATCCAACACGGAAAGAATTTTTGAAATTGATCCAGTAGTTCCTGAGATTAGCGCGTTCAAACAAACAAACAAACTCTTCAGCTTTATAATTTACTAGCTGACTCAGCAGGCTTCGCTCTGCCAATTAATTTTTTTTTATTTAATAGCCTATGTTACTCAGGCTGAATGTAGCTTTCCAATGGTGAAAGAATTTTTGAAATCGGCCCAGTAGTTTTTGAGTTTATTCGTTACAAACATACAAAAATACAAATGTTTCCTCTTTATAATATTAATATAGATAGTATAATAGTGTAGATTAATGAGGTGCAATCAATCACCAATGCACCAATCCACACTGAAGCAGTGTGGTGAAGTATGCTCCGATTCACACTTTAAATCTTTATTTCAATATACATGTACCAGGTACCTACTGTAAAAACAGCTATGTGATAAATTAAATATTTCAAAAGTTACAAGGCCTATGAAATGTAGCTATGTGACATTCACACAACGAAACTACTACAAAAAATTTGAACCATTTTTTTGTCTCCCGTAAAGTTTGTAAAACACAACACATAGCGAATTATGCACGTGTCACAACGAAATGTCACATTTTTGATATCCGACACTCCATCTTGACATATAGAACGACGGACGTATACCTGACAATGTTAGGATGCCGATACGCCTCCAGCTGACGCAGCAATGCGATCTCACGCAGCGTCGACAGCGGGATGCCATCCTCAGTGAGGGCCACCTTCACCTTCTTCATAGCGACGATCTGACCCCCGTTATGGAGGTCCCTCGCCTTGTACACTGTTCCATACGCACCTGGAATCATTGGATTATTTGACTCAAACTCAAACTCAAAAGCTTTTATTCATTATTAGGTACAATTTGTGCACATTTAATGAAAGTCATACAGATAAATTAACATTCTACGTTCATCCGCTTTGATCACCCCTCAAAAAGTTGAATAACTTCACTATAGGCTATTAATTGTATACACCATGTATCAATATTTATTTGTGAGCGGATGGCAATGGGGCGATATTGACACACACAATAGCGGTCACGTGTGTTCCTTTATTGGACCTAGTCATACCGCACTATAGACTAAGTTTTATTTACTTTTAAAAAAGTGCTGGGAGTTTTCTTCCGCCCGCTTTTTTCTCCTGGTCTACGTTACCCTGTGGGTCACCGATAGTATGATGTTCATTAAGTGTACGCAACTTGTACCTGACGATGAATAAAAGACTTTGATTTTGATTTTTTTGATTTTGGAGTATGCTTGCTTAGGCCTCCCTCTGTTGTGAGTGCAGACTTGTGCCCAATAGAGGCCCATAAAAGTGTTGCTACCAAGTCTGTTGTTATAGTAGTCACAGTCAGTTGTTATTGACACAATGGTAGTCATTAAACCCTGTAGGAGGATCTATGTCAGTGGCATGCTTTGGAGGTAGGCTGACGATCTAGCTACTCATAAGTACATCTAAATTTTCGTTTGACCCATAATTACGATTGGTAGGTAGGTAGTGATTTTCTTGTCTAATAATAATAGAAAAATGGTGGTTTTAAAACATCCAACATGTTTTCCTTTACTGTTACTGTTAATATTTAATTTTATAAAGGACTGTTGCATTTCACTGCTTTTCGAATCAAGATCCCTCCAGTAAAAGTTGTGAATGAAGCTGTAACCGCAGTCTGCCTTTTGTTTTGTTATAAAAAAACTAAAAATGAAACAAGAGAAAGCAACAGGCAAATCTTTTAATGTTAAAAAACAGGTTCCAGAAACTAAAAGCTTTAATAGGAGTGCAATAAGTGCATTATAACTTTGTACTTGCACCTGTTAAAGATATTAAGATTGTAAGTTACGATTTACAATGCAATTTCACCCTTATTCTAGTGTAGATAGCTTTTAAAGTCACTTGTTTTCAAATGGCGAATAAGCCATTTTGTTTTTGTTGCTTGTTGCATTACCTATGAGACAGAGTTATATGGTGCACATAAAGCTGTCTCGCTCAAACAATTTAATTCCGGATAAATTAAAAATTAAACGGGAACGTTACGCTTAAATTCTTTCTTTACGAACTAGCCAACTTTAAGTTTGTAATAAATAATTCAATAAATTAAAATAATAAAGATGTTTTTTTTTGTTTACATTACAGACATAAAAAATGCGCGAAAATAAAAACCGGCACATGGCTGTAGGTTATGTTTTTCGTTTTAATTATGTACGTACCTGTTCCAATAACATTCAGCTCTTCATATTTCTTCGCAGTTTGAATTAAAGCAGTAACATCACTTTTCGAAGCCATAGCAGGTGGAGTCTGAGTTTGACTACTGCTAGCCGACATTTTAAACTTTTTACCCTAACTCACTAACCACATTTAAAATCACATAAAAACACAGCACGATAACTCAACAACACTGATACAAGGAACTTGAGTTCATTCTTTGGTATTATTTACGATAATAAAACTGGAATAGTAGCTTAATTATCTGCTAAAACTTCAGCAAACAAAATGCACGGTACCGGAAGATCACACAAAAGTTCTTGTCTTGATAAACTTTTTTTTTGACAACAGCGGGTCAGTCAGAAATAATAGTAAACTTGTTAGGGTTGCCAAAGCTCACAATTCACATTTCCCGAAATTTAGCAGGAAAAAAAAAATAGTTAAAAGATAACAGAATCCACTTATTTTTATAGTAATTGATAAGCAAGTGAGCATGCAGGCTACCTAATGTTAAGTGATCATTACTGATCACAGCAGCCTATGAAAAGAAATCATTTCTGAGGTTGTGTCTGTTACTCATGAGATTTTGCTACTAAGTTAAATTATCTCAATAAACCATACCCTCCAGGCAAAACACAAGATATGAAGAACATGCCGCTTACAACAGGTTGATAGGCTACCGTAAGGAGAGGTACCATGGGAGAGCTATACCCTATGGCTCTACCACCTGATGCACAGATTTTTAATGACATTGTATGAGTATAATTTCAAAATAATTATTTTGCTTATATTTACAATTTTTTTTGTACTTTGGCACCGAAGCTTTACTTTGTAACTCCTGTTAAATTCAAACAACTTTCATGTCAAAGATGGCTACACTTAATTAGGCTAATTTTTAACGTATGTCCACCCTTTCTGCCGATCGCTGCGATTACCAGCTGTCGTGAACACCTGTTGTTGAGCATAGACTCCACAGATAATTTAAACAATATTTTTTATAACATTATCTGTAATTTGTGCTAACAAATCTAGGTAACAAATTAATGTTTTCTTGTAAACTTCTTCCTTCTAAGATTTTAACTTTTAAAATATTTTAAGCGTCCCACTAATCACCATCAATAAAAAGTTTACTTACACTTTTATATGAAATTCGTGGTTTTGTACGACCATGGTATGAATTTTATTATGATCCTGTTTCTTACGCCATCTAGTATATAATTGGGGAGATATAAATGAGCTTATTACCAAGTAGTTCCTACAAAGAACTGTAGATGTCGCATCTAGAATAGAATTATTTTGGAATAATAATTATTATGACATGCAAATTAAAGCAAATCATAAAATTAAATGTAATCAGAAAAAAAGTGTATAAAAAAAAGGAAATATTTAAGTGAAATACGTCGAAAATAAATTATAGCTGGATATGACTCCAGATACAACAAAGATACAAAAATGTTAGTGTAAAGAAAAATTACATATAGGAAGAAGCGTATCTTGTGGCCATGAAAATGCATTATTTTTATATTTTTTAAGAAAAATACATTGTCTTGTATGGGCTCGTCCGGGATTTGAACCCGGGACCTCTCGCACCCGAAGCGAGAATCATACCCCTAGACCAACGAGCCATGTTTTGAAATGATGAATTTATACATTAGTATTTCACTTATTATCTTGTAAGACATCTTCAACAGTAAATTATAAATTTCAATGAATTTCATAAAAATGGTCACGGAAAGAATAGTCGGTTATAATGCAAGTTACCATCAAGTGACATCCAGACAGATATTATAAAGTTTACTTTAAACATCAAAAGTATATTTTTGCATTAATTACTATATTTACTTGGTGATTTAATTATGTCGATGTTATTACCAAAATAGTCAATAGAGAACACTTCAGAGCATTTTAGAAAGTTGACGCGCGAAAGGAGAAAAAAAAATTACCGCTACACGACACGACACCCTATATCCATCTCTCTCTGAACTCATAAAACGCCATCTTCTATCTCTCTCCTACATATACGTTCGAGTCGAAGACTTCGAAACGCAGCAGTCGACTCAAGACTTCTATGCGCGCGCTTGTTTAAACAAAATGGCGTTCGATTAGAAAATAGTCAAATTATATTAATTTGACTACTTTTAAAATTTCAAACTTTTTACATTTCTCCAAAAAATATAACAGTGATATAGAAAAATATAACTTTAATTTATTAACTGAATTTATTACGTTCTTGTGGAAACGGAACTCGTGTATGGGTGTATGGTAAATGTGAAAGTTTCGTGCGAGTTAAGTAAAAGAAAATAGTGGTGTGACGTTTTTGCAAGTTTTTAACATACTTTTTTATGCGTGGACAGCTGATGCATTCAATTTATTAGTTTGGTAAGTGGATAAAATCTTATTAGAATTTTCCCCGAAATTTCCGACATGCATGTGATCAAATTTAGCTTGTATAGTTGAATTTAAATATTTAAAAAGGATGGTGTTTGGGTAATTGATCACTTTTTATTTTTAAAAGTTAAAACATAGTGAGTTTTGAGTTAATTTCTAGTTCTTCTTTTTCTTTTTTAGTTGGAGTAACTACTTTAGAATCCATAAACTTGCCAAAAAGTGAATATGGTCGTTATTTATATGTGTTTAATTTCTTAAAATTCCAATAAACTTGCAGTACCTAATGTACTTATTAAATGAGTGAATTTTTCAAAGTTTTCTTTCATAAAATGATGAAGTTTTGTGTTCATTTTTGTTTAACCGGAACTGCATCTAATCTTTGCATTAGAAACTTGTGTCTATGCATGTAAATTAATGAGAGCTCCGCGGTATTGTTATGATTTTCAATAGATTTTAAACTTTTAATCTATGATTTTAAATGAATTTAACATCTGTATTCTTTCGTCACTGGAAATTGGGTAGCGTTTGATTATAACCGTTCATCCATTGAATTATCCAGGTTTTTTGGACATATTAAAGTGCATTGCGTTGCCTGGCGATTGGATGAAGCCGGACATAGTATTTTTAAATGCGTGTCCAGCTTTTCATAGGTTTTTTTATAGTAATGTAATAGCATGCAAGCCACCTGAAATTAAGTGATCTCTGCAGCCCATGGATCCGCATCTAAATGCGGGCTCAAATAGAGAAAAAATCCAATCTCAGAGTATGCTTTTGAGGACTAAGATGTTCGCCTCAAATAAAGTATCCCCGGTAAGTATCTAACCATATACTAATTATGTCGGCTATAGGCGAAGCGCGAGTAATGCACCAATAGCGGTCACCCCTGGACCCCTGGTACTGACCGCGCCCGACGCTGCTTAACTTTTTCCATCGCTTGTAATCTACTGAAGCAGCAGGGCTATGCGCGCTTCAATAAACACTATACATACATATAAACAGCTTTATAACTTCGTTGTCGGAGCGTTATCACGATAAAGGTACCTATGGAGACACAGAAAATTTATTAAATAGAATAGCCTAACGGACACACACACACACACATACACACACATGCATACACACACAGACATAGGGTGTTTTGTTTATATGATATGGAAGAGTGGGACATCCTGGCACAGGTATATTGTTACTTAAAAGGATCTCCCAACAACAGTTAATTATTGTACTCACTTTATGTAACAAATAAACTATTTTTTCATTTTCATTTTTTTTTTCCAAAGGTGACCCAGTCACGTAGGTAGACCTCGTAAGCTCGCAAGAAGGGTCTATAATACTACAGATGTTCCAGATGTTACAGATGCTACAGATGTTCATAGTTGATTTTATCGTAAAATGTGTAGGAAAAAGATGTTGTCAAAAAATAGCTACTCGTATTATTATAGCCGCCATTTTTCCAAGATGGCGCACGTGCAACGTATACGAGAAATTCGGAAAGAGCTTATCAAACTCTATAAAGGTACCTACCAATTTTCAAAACTCATTCTACCACCTAAAGTGATGTAAGTCTTTAATGAAAAATCTTGTCTAACTAGAACACAACACGGATTTGTTTGTGACTCAAACGGAACACGGCTGTGTTGTAATGTAATCGTCACGTTACTTGACGTTGCACAAGTAAGCGGACTTTATGCATATGGTGAAATTAAATGAAATGAAAATCATTTATTTGCACGAATATGGGTTAGTTATTGGTTTTACAGGGCATTTTGATCAATCCATATTCACCTTCTCAGGTATGCAAATTATGAAGTTATATTACATTTTAATAATTTAAATTGTGGTGCTAGCTTTATGTTTTGTTAATAAATAGAGCAAGCAAACAGACAGACGGGCCACCTGATGGTGCGTGGTCACCGTCACCTGACGCGTGCAGCACCAGAGGAGTCGCCAGTGCGTTGCCGGCTATGAAGGAGAGCTTTTATGCCCTTCTTGAAGAACCCCATGTCATAGTCCTATGGGAATACGAGTACATCAGCCGGAAGACCGTTCAAAGTTTGCATTACGGAGCAAAAACGTATTTACGTGAAAAACGGACGGACGTGGAAGTGGTGAGGGTGGAGTTTCAGTATAATTATTAGTTTATTAATTCGAGTTGTCTGTACCCCATTGCAGGGTTGGGTATCTTCACAGTAGGATGTAGGTCTTAGTCCACCACGTGTCTTTGAGAACATTTTTTGTGAACTCTCAGGCATGCAAGTTTCTAAATTGAGCGCTCGAATTAGCTCATTCTATGCTTTCAGGTATGCAAATTACTATGCTACTCATGAGGACTAAGATGTTCGCCTCAAATGAAGTATCCCCGACAACCACACCTCCCCAGCCGCAATCGTTATGAAGAAGGGTTTAGTTAAGTGTTATATTATAGTAGAGCAGGTATTATAGTAGAGCAGGGAAGCATGGCTTCCAACTGTCCTTCGTTTAAAAAGAGATAGACGGTTGCGGTACTTTTAGCGAGTAACAATTTTGGGTATTGAAATTCTTTAATGCGAATGCGTGAAGCGCGCGAATGCACTCAGTTCTTTAATGCACATGCTTTAGAACAGAGACAGATAGGGTACAATAATCTTATATCTCTCTCCAAGTGTCGGGGCATTTCCACTTACAGGCAGCCGTATGTTTCCCCTACTCTACTATAATACCTCTATGGTTATAAGACTCAGTAAATTAATGGCAAAACTCTGAAGGCGTCTTCCGTCCGCAGTTCTACTTATGCATTGTGTAACAAATGTCGCCACGCGTTGAGTCATACAACGCAAAATGGCATCCGGTAGACTCTTGCAATGAGCGCTAAAATTGAATGACTTATAACATTTCCACCCATTAGTGACCCACTGTAGAGTCGCTTCTCCACATGACTGAGACCTAAATGCATACGTTCTCATAAGCAACTTGCGTGCGACATGACAATTAGGAGACGGCGTATGAACTACAGGTGGATACGCAATCTTCAGAGAGCCCCGAAGGACCGACAATTTCTCCCACATTTAATATCAAAATAATGTGGTCGGGCGCATTGCACATTCCTCGTTGCACGTTGCGTGCCCAAGGGCCCTCGCATAGCTTAAGACGGCCCTGCAGATATGAACGTATCCTTTCCCTTTCACACAATAGAAACGGCAAAAACATTGAAGACAAGTGTAATTTAAGGCAGACAATCATTGGTGTCATCACATAACGTTATTATGGCTAAACACAAAAACGTGGGTAGTAAAACCTCGAACCGGCTATAACGGTCCTAGGCAGGTGACGCCCCACATACGAGTCGTCAAGTCCAAGATAGGCGTAGAAATACGCATCTTTCTACGTCTCGTGTAGTCAAAGGCACAAGTGAACGTTAGCATGTTAATGTAATAATAATAAATATAAATAAATATTGTGGGACAACTCACACATGGCTTTCTGATCCCAAAGTAAGCTGTGAGCTTGTGTTATGGTGATCAGATAGCTGTTAACCTACATATATTTTTAAATACATACTTATATAGATAATTTACACCCAGACACAGAACAAACACTAAACTTGTGCTCATCACACAAATATTTATCCTGGGTGGGAATCGAACCGTAGTAGGTAGTTACGGTCGCTAACCGCTAGACCAACAGGCCAGTTAGAATGTAATGAAGATTACAAGACGCTTTGTGTGTTTGTACTGTTTGCAATCCTTTCTTTCAGCCCTTGGCAGTCCACTGCTGGGCATGGGGCCTCCTTTAGTCGCGGCACACCGCCCGGTCCTGGGCCCTCTGAATACAACGGTTACCGCTGTCTTTTTCAGCTCGTCAGTCCACCTGGTAGGAGGGCGGCCTGTGCTCCTTTTGCCTGTATTGCAAACGAATAAAAAAATAAATATAATAAATAGTAGGTACATAATATTTCGGGTCCATAGGCGACGGACCATGATGACCACTTACCATCAGCTGGGCCGTCTGACTGTTTGTCTGCTAGCTTTTCGTATAGAAAAAAAATAACTTGTCTGGCTGTCTAGTCGATTGCCCTCAACTTGGCAATAAAAAAATAGGAGTTTCTCACTCCTATTTTTCCTACCGGGTGGAGTGGGGTGCAATTAGAGGAGGCCCATGTCCACCTGTGGAACAAGGGCTGAAAGGAAGGAAGGAATGATTGAATAGTTCCTCCGTCACACAAAAATGTAGGTAAGGAGGTATAGGTGATATGAACGGCCCTATTGCAAAACACGTCTACCGCTATAAATATCAACTCACCTGTTTGGTTTGCGAATCGAATCCTTCACCAACACCAAATATCGAGGCCATGCATTCCGGATTGGTAAACGTTTGGCAAACACGCAAACATTTGATCAAATGGCACGTTTGATACGCTCGGGTGGTAATCTTGTCGCGGCACGCCTTATATGGTAAAGTCATAGCAAACCTATTCTGTTTTCTATGGGTAAAGTCGTATGGTATGTATGAACAATGGGCAATTAGTTTTGAAATGTAAGTATTGAGTGTTATCTTTAGAATGTTCTGAAAGTTCAAAAACCTGATGGAGTCGTATCTACATATTTAATGGTTGACTTAAATATAGAATTTTTATCCATTTTTGGAACGAAGTTCCTTATCGCGCGTTTTGAAAGGGGACTAGACGGAAAAAATTCTTACGAAAAGTTGTCACGACACTTTTTGCTGCCATGACGTAAGTCATGACGTAAATGACAATGACTGAAGTTCATGACTACGTCAGTTACGTCATGAACTTCAGTTACGTCATGACAGCAAAAAGTGTCGTAAATGACATTGTCATTTACGTCATGAACTTCGTTCCTTCCGGGTGTCCCTTGACAACTCTCAAGTTTTTATAATAATTAAGTAGTCAAAGGTTATGTAGGCCACCTGATGTTTAGTGGTCCCTGCAGCCCATGGACGCCCGCATCCAACCTCAAATAGAGAAGACATCCTATCTGGGTTGAGGTTGTACGCAGGTGCTTTGCTACTCATGAGGACTAAGTTGTTCGCCTCAAACAAAGTATCCCCGCCAACCATAACTGCCCAGTCGAAACACGACCCATATAAACAAAAAATTTGAATATTGAATTTTGCAGTGTATTTTACTTACCTATTTCTTTTGAATAAAATCTTTTGCATAAAAGTTGCATTGTATAAATACGATTCGCACTTGTCCGATGTTTTTGGTGATCGACATACTACAGATAACGAATTCCAAACATTGGCGCATTGGCACATTGGTCCCATTACTCACTGTTATGTGTTTGTTATTCAACGGCGGCGCGGCCCACTAAGAAGTGTCGCCTCTCTCGCGCCTTCCGCGTTTCCTGACGCTAGACAGAGATGGCAGATAAGGATGTATTAGGACTGACCCAAATGCATTTTAGCATGCGGTTTGCGAATTCATTACGAATTGCAGCTATAAGGCCAATAAGACACTGCCTCGTTTCATGCAGCGTAGTGAGTACTCGTAAATTGAATGAGTCTAGCGGACTCAAGGACAACTTTCTACAGTAATAATTATCTACTTCTACAGTAATAATTATCTACTTCTACAGTAATAATGGGTGGCACATAGCATAGCCGATGAGTTCGATTAGGAAAAGTATAAAAATAAATAAATAATTGGACTGCTAAACAAAAATCGTATCTTATTTTATCATCTTATATATAAAATTCTCATGGGTCACAGTTTTAGTTACCATAATCCTCCAAAACGGCTTGACCTATTTTTATGAAATTTTATATGCATTATTCAGTAGGTCTGAGTAAGGTCCGGTCTTATTTCGCCGTCAAACTCACTCTAGGCGGTGTAACTATGATAGTTACATACATGTATTTTAGTTGAAATTGAGAAAAAATAAGAGAAAAGTTTTCGGGGAAAAAAACTCAAATTATTTTCTTATTTCGCCGTCAAACGCACTCTAGGCAGTGTAACTATGATAGTTATATGTATTTTAATTGAAATTGAGAAAAAATAAGAGAAAAATCTTCGGGGAAAAAACTCAAATTATTTTCTTATTTCGCCGTCAAACGCACTCTAGGCAGTGTAACTATGATAGTTATATGTATTTTAATTGAAATTGAGAAAAATAAGAGAAAAATCTTCGGGGAATAAACTCAAATTATTTTCTTATTTCGCCGTCAAACTCACTCTAGGCAGTGTAACTATGATAGTTATATGTATTTTAGTTGAAATTGAGAAAAATTAAGAGAAAAATTGTCGGGGAAAAAACTCAAATTATTTTCTTATTTCGCCGTCAAACTCACTCTAGGCAGTGTAACTATGATTGTTATATGTATTTAAGTTGCAATTGAGAAATTTTTCGGGGAAAAAACTCAAATTATTTTCTTATTTCGCCGTCAAACGCACTCTAGGCAGTGTAACTACGATAGTTATATGTATTTTAATTGAAATTGAGAAAAAATAAGAGAAAAATCTTCGGGGAAAAAACTCAAATTATTTTCTTATTTCGCCGTCAAACGCACTCTAGGCAGTGTAACTATGATAGTTATATGTATTTTAGTTGAAATTGAGAAAAAATAAGAGAAAAATCTTCGGGGAAAAAACTCAAATTATTTTCTTATTTCGCCGTCAAACTCACTCTAGGCAGTGTAACTATGATAGTTATATGTATTTTAGTTGAAATTGAGAAAAATTAAGAGAAAAATTGTCGGGGAAAAAACTCAAATCATTTTCTTATTTCGTCGTCAAACTCACTCTAGGCAGTGTAACTATGATAGTTATATGTATTTTAGTTGAAATTGAGAAAAATTGTCGGGGAATAAAACTCAAATCATTTTCTTATTTCGCCGTCAAACTCACTCTAGGCAGTGTAACTATGAAAGTAATATGTATTTTAGTTGAAATTGAGAAAAAATAAGAGAAAAATTGTCGGGGAAAAAACTCAAATCATTTTCTTATTTCGCCGTCAAACTCACTCTAGGCAGCGTAACTATGATAGTTATATGTATTTAAGTTAAAATTGAGAAAAAATAAGAGAATAATTTTCGGGGAAAAAAACTCAAATGATTTTATTTCGCCGTCAAACTCACTCTAGATAGTGTAACTATGATAGTTATATGTATTTTAGTTGAAATTGAGAAAAAATAAGAGAAAAATTGTCGGGGAATAAAACTCAAATCATTTTCTTATTTCGCCGTCAAACTCACTCTAGGCAGTGTAACTATGATAGTTTTATGTATTTTAGTTGAAATTGAGAAAAAATAAGAGAAAAATTGTCGGGGAAAAAACTCAAATCATTTTCTTATTTCGCCGTCAAACTCACTCTAGGCAGTGTAACTATGATAGTTTTATGTATTTTAGTTGAAATTGAGAAAAAATAAGAGAAAAGTTTTCGGAGAAAAAACTCAAATTATTTTCTTATTTCGCCGTAAAACTCACGTATGTGTCCATGGCACCCACGACACAGGGAGAGCTATGTTAAGCGTTATCTATATATTGTTTTCCTTGTTACAGATCCATCAACTCGACCAAATGTGATTCTGGAAACTGAAACCAGTGGTGCATTAACAGTTATGTGACAGTGATGTGAAGTGTTCACGAATGAACTGTGCTCCGCGCGTCACAAGATGGCCGCCAAAACAAGATGGCGGGCGCTGCGTTTTGGCGCGGTGCTGTTCTCAATATTGGTGCAAGTTGTTAATGGTATGTTTAAATATAACTATTTATTATTAACAAGCGTTAATTTTACTCAAGAGTGAGATAAAAAGTGTCCTATGAGTGAGATGATTAACTGTTTCTGGCATGCCACTTTCGAGTCTTATATTTAGCAAAGGGAAATCTCCCACCAGGGGCTTGATTCTGTATGTCATTTCATGAACGGCACGACAAGGAACCTTAATGTCTGTTCTAAAGGCACACAATAGATTGTCACGATATTTGACATTTTTCTATTATCTTCTCGCTTCAGGACTGTTCCTAAAACGCCTAGGTCTCTTTTGTTTTATCTTCAGCCACGTGTCTATAACAGAAACAGTGGCACATAAAAATGCAACGATCTAATCTCAAGTTAAACTCATCCATCTCACAAAACTGTGATTTAAAATCAAAATGACTACACCTCACAAAAACATCGTTAAAAAACTACAATTCAATCAGTTATCACGATTGGATTCAGTCACGTCATGTAATTTGAAGATCATTCGATCGGTTGATTACATATTCGTGGTAGTCTTGGTTGTAAAGCTTGGTTATGCTATCAGTTTGTTTGAGGTTCTTTCCTAACAGGGTATAGGAAAGAACCCTAGGGGGTTTCATATACCCAAGGTAAGTAGAATAACACGTGTGTACTAGGCTGACGATCTTTTTACGTTTAATAAAACGTGTCCTCCGAAGCCTGGAAGCGCGTGTAATTCGCCACTAGCGGTCACCCATCCAGGTAATGACCGCGCCCGACGTTGCTTGACTTTTTACATCGCTAGCGATTTACTCAAACAGTGGGGCTACGATACTAGACTAGTATTATAATATTAGTGAGAATTAGAAAGATTTGTGACATTGTCTATTATTTTAACGGCAATAGGATATCCTCTTAGATATCGTCATCCCCTGTCTGTCTGTAACCCATTAATGACCCACTGCAGGGTCGGGTCTCCTCTCACAATGAGAAGGATGTAGGCCGCCGTCCACCACGCACCACTACTGCCCATTGGTGGACTTCACTTGCCTTTGAGAACATTTTTTGTGAACTCTCAGGCATGCAGGTTTCCTCACGATGTTTTCCTTCACCGTAACAGCAGGTGATATTTAATTTTATAAAGCGCACATAACTTTTAGTTTTATGTAAAAAAGTTATTGGTGCGTGCCACTCGGATTCGAACCCGAACCCCTCGATTAAAAGGCCGAATTCTTAGCCACTGGGCTATCACCGTATACCAATGTATCATCCCCTAAGATCTAAGAATCTACGTACACATATAAGCATGGTTCTTCGGCACTGAACCAAACAATTACTTACATTCTATCGATCAAGTGGAAAGCTCCATTGAAACTTACATCCGTCAAAAGCAACTGAGCAATGACCTGCAGTGCTGTCCTTGAAGATTCGGTTCAAAGCACGCTAAGCGTTTTTGTAGCCAAGATTCATTACCGACACAAAACGCCTCTAGATGCTTTGTGCTTACGAACCAGTGTGTAGCTTTCCGACCGACTTTCATAAATAAGAAAGGATCAATTATCTTAAAATTGTACAGAGAAGTCTGAGAAGACAAAGGGCCCGAACCAGGCCCAATGGCGTCAACGAGAGGAGGGCTGCACGGAAGGAAATACTTCCTAAGACTTCCTTTGTCGTCAGAACAGCCAGACGGGATAAAGTAAAGTTCCGAATAATTACAACGAACTAGCTGTCCCGGGCTCCCGGCACACTTCGTTCTGACAAATTCAGAAATTTCTACTATTTTCTTTCAGATTTTCTCACCTTATAAACTCTCCTTGGACTTATAAGAACATATCAAAACTAAAATGAGCCAGATCGGTCCAGCCGTTGTCGAGGTTTAGCGAGACTAACGAACGGCGATCCATTTTTATTATAATTATAGATTTAACGACACGCAAGGCACCCGCATACAACCTCACAAAAGATTTTTTTCTCTGTTTAAGCTTGGTGTCCATGAGCTGAGATGAAATGAGGTGGCAGCGTGCATTTCCCTTTTGCTTCTCAATTACCATAAAAGTATCAGCTATGGAAATAGTCAACATCACTTCAGCCCTTCGTATTCCACTGCTGGACACGGGCCTCCCCTAATCGACGCCACTCCAGCCGGTCCTGGGCTCTCTGAATCCAACGGTTTCCCGCTGTCTTCTTCAGCTCGTCAGTCCACCTGGTCGGAGGGCGGCCTGCACTCCTTTTGCGGAGACGTGGTCGCCATTCGAGGACCTTTCCTCCCCATCGGTCATCTGTCATTCGAACGATGTAGTCAGCCCATTGCCACTTTAATTTGCTAGCTTTGAGAGCTATGTCGGTTATTCTGATTCAGCTACGGATTTCATTACAGAGTTATAACTAAAATAATGAAATAAACTAAAACTATGATAAATGAAAAACATCGCTGCGATGCGGAAGAGTGCCCAAGATACTAGCTGCGTTGCCTCTCTGGACAGCTAAGCTAATGCGCTGTCCAAAGTAGGCTCCTGCCTTCGGGTCACCCAACGCTACGACCAGACGCGAAGGCAAATCTTTATAGAAATGTCTTGCTTCTGGTCCCCACGGTCCCAAAGTTTCCACTGCGAATGGCAAGATAAGTTAGAGTTATAACTATATCTTAGTCAGGCAAAGTGTTCGTCAAACATACTAGCATTACTAGCATTAGTGCTAACTCTCAGCTCTAGACGGCTGACAGCTAAATTGACTGGTACTTTCACTGGCTTTCATTTTCACCTCGAAATCGCCATTACTTTTGTTTATATTGAAACTAATGATAACGATCGTGTTCTTATGATGTGTTAACTCTATTTGTTTTATGTATTTTATTGGACATCTAATAGGGTATTTCGCACCATGCAAGGAAAAATCCAAAATTATGTAATATTGATAGATTTTGTTAAAAGCAAGTGAAAAATTGTGATTTCTGTTCTAAAAAATGTAGTATACATTTATTATTTCAATTTTAAAATTCAGGTTTTTAAATCTGTTTTACAAATGTCAAAAACGCTATACGCCATGCAAGCTATCGGCGTGACGTCATTAGCAGTGTAAATAAACAATGGAGTATAACTTTCTTCCTTTACTGAGATGTATTGTTTACACTGCGAGTGACGTCACAAGCATGGCGGCAGCGCCGAGACGGCCGAGACCGTGTTTTCGCGGAGATTTTTGAAATTTAAATTGAATTTGTTTGCAAAAATTTTTATTCCAATTTTTTATGGGTTTTTATGACTTACGAATTCATATAAAAAGATTTTTTGACATAGGCCGTAATACCCTATTCAATCAGATTCAATAATCAGTTAGCGATCAAACGCGCATATCCATAGGTATTATACATATTAGAAGGAAGCGCTTTTTACGCCTTTTAAATATCTCCGCGTCAGATTCCTGCAAAAATACACCAGCCAAGAAACAATGTGATAACGAACCGTTTCCAAAGAATTCCAATTCGAACAAACCAACTCAAACAGGTAGCAATAAAATCTATCAAATATTTATAAATCTAACAGTAAAGCCACACGTGGTGCGCGGCCCGGTATGTGGGAGCCGTTACTTGCTGTGTACTGAACCGTTGTTATTGATTTGTTTAGTGTTTCTGTCAGCAACCCATTAATGACCCACTACAGGGTCGGGCCTCCTCTCACAATGAGAGGGATGTAGGCCGCCGTCCACCACACTGGCCTACTGCGGGTTGGTGGACTTCACATACCTTTGGGAACATCTTTTTGTGAACTCTCAGACATGCAGGTTTCCTCGCGTAGTTTTCCTTTTTTTATATTAAATTTTATAAACAGCACATAACCTTTTTTAAAGAAAGTTATTGGTGCATGCCACTGGGATTCGAAACCAGACAATTCGGTGGATATCCTACTATTCTGGCATTCGAATCCGTTCTGACCTATATTCTGGATAATTCCAAACCACCGTAACCGTCGGTGTTCCGTGACTACCGGTGTAATTATTGACCGTTAATTGGCTTTAATAACCAATAGTCTGAGTGAGTATAGTCCCGCTGCTTGAGTAGATCGCAAGCGATCGAAAAAGTTAAGCAACGTCGGGCGCGGTCAGTACCTGGATGGGTGACCGCTAGTGGCGAATTACACGCGCTTCCGTGCTTCGGAGGGCACGTTAAGCCGTCGGTCCCGGTTGTTATCGATACGATAGCAGTCGTTAAACCTTGTGGGAGGCCCTATGGGCGGTTCGAAAACATCCGACAAGGGTTGGCCACAAGCTCATTTCTCCACCTACCCGTACTAGAGCAGCGTGATGGAGAATGCTCCAGGCCTCCTCCTGCTGTGGGGAGAGACCCGTACGTATCAGTTGGACATGAAACCAACCGTTCTGATCTGTAACAAATAGGCATGATGACTAATTTTCAAAAACTCTTCTATGATACTCAGAAGTTTTTATTGTGTCTAAAATAGGTATATCATATTTCTGTAGAAAATCAAGGTTTTTGTGCAATAAAAGTACATTTAAATTTTCTCTTTCAAATTCATTTCAAAACGCTCGCCGGTGTCATGGCGTCTGTCATTGCGTCACGGCTCAGTAAAAAATTCAAAGATCGCGTACATACGCTTAAACGAAACGCTTAAATGACGTTTACTGAGACATGACGTAATTCGATTTGATGGGTGTTTAAGCTGTTGTATTTTGTAGATTTATTTTAACAAATAAATTATTAATCTCGACATTAATAAGAGAATAAATACATGTTTCAAAATCTTTGAATCCTATTTCATTAGATCAGAAATATTTTACTTGTTTACTGTCATCATACCTATTGGCATTCTTTGTTGTTACAACAAACAACGTTGCAAAATCGAATCATCTTAAGTGTGTTTGATTACAGAACTTCACACCAGACATCTGCCAGGCAATTACAGTTACGTTCTTCAACGGATCACATAAAAACCTGGAACAATGCGATTGTTGTGATTTAGTTTGCAACGGTGACATAACTGACAGACGCGAACAATAGGTAACTGTCCTTATAAACAGACAGACGGGCCGACTTTCACTGTGGTGGATAGACTATAGGAGTAACAAACTTATAGATGCCCAATGCCCATAGCTCATGAAGCGCCCGGGTGCAATTAATACCCTGGCGTGTCTTGTATCGAAATGCTCCGTCAAATTTATCCCGTGCGCTGCATTACATCCTAGGCTCTATGTGACGCGAGCGGCTCTCGGCCACTGCACTATAAAATCAAACAAAACAAAATCAAAATCTTTTATTCATTGTCGGTACGAGTTGTGTACACATAATGAACGTCATACATGATGGAATATTATCGTACATCTAACATCCGCTTTCGGCGCCCCTCAGGCTAACGTAGACCAGGAGAAAAAAGCGGGCGGAAAAAAACTCCCGGCACTCTTTTAAAATCAATTATGAGCTAATTATATCGCAGTATGATTTTCGACCGATAAATGAGCACGCGTGACAGCAATCGCGTGTGTCAGTATCAGTCTACTGTCATCTGCTCACATATAGGTTAAGACGGCCCTGATTAGGTACTGCGTTTGCAAAGATGTGTGGCACTCGTCAAGAGATGGCGCGACGTGTATCCTGAATCACGCTATTGACATTTTTTAATCAGGGTTTAAATACTGGTTCTATTCTGATTTAGATTACGATTACTCCCAAGGCGTGAATTCATAGATTTTGGCGGGAGCGAGATCTGCTTTTGCCGAAAACAAAAAAAAAACAATCATCAAAACTTTTTGCAATGAAAATTGAATTTTCAAAGGAAATATGAAGTTATTGAGACTTAAAGAGTAACGGTAGTTGCCTCAGTTCCTTCTCAAATACTTCTAAAACTTAAATATCTTGTTCTAACTGACTTCAAAGAAGAAGGTTCATCCATTTTCTTACAAGATTTTCACATCTTATTTTTCTTCTTTTTCAGGTTACGAAGAAATGTACACAATATCGCAGCTGTCACCAAAGTCAGTCATATACGACGAATCAATACTAGACGTACCACGGACGCAAAGCACTAGCTTAGCATTTAGCATAGAACCTAGCGTGAAGTACGAAGACTCCGCTGATTTAGAACTAGAAGAGACCACCATTGACGACGAAACAGAAAACCACGTCATTGTAACAAGATCCGCTGATTTTAACAGAGAATCAAGATCCATAAACGTAGACGAAATACCACTATCCAATAACAACGAAATTGACAATGAACTAGAGTTACGACACATACAGAAGAAGTACAGAGACATAGTTCCAACTAAAACCATGTCGTATCTCCACGATAGGGATGACGACGAAATAATCATGTCGTCAGAGGGTTTTGGAGATAAATTAGAGTTTAAGTTTCCGGGGGAAGCCAAAAGGGCTCCGAAGGGACGTGCACTCGCACCTACGGGGCCCAAGATTCGTCCTACTGCAGTGCAACCAATATTCGCGACTGCCAACCCTAGGGAACCTCGCCAGAACTCAGACATCCAAAACATTATCACGGGAATCGTTAAGCTTTTGAATGGGAATGTTAATGTGCACGCGAATTCTCAGCTTCTGAATGGTAGACCGGGAAGACCGATGGCTTCTAGGATCAACAACCGCGGTCCTCCAAAGATATCTGATCTTCCACCGCTCCCGGACTTCGATAAGCCAGTGACCCCGCCTCACGCTTTCCACCCGACGAAGACACCGCCGCCCTACCCCTTCGATCGACCTCCCCATCATGGTGTCAATTTACCCGAGCAAATTGTACCACCAATGACTCCTCCTAGACCAGGGTTCCATAGACCGATTCCGCCATGGCAACGGCCGAGGCCACGACCTCCAAATAGGCGACCGAACCCTGGTCTACCCATGTACAAGCCTACCCTTCCATCTTTGCCGCTAGATCTTCCAGATTTAGAGGACAAGCCGGACGGAGAAGTAACTGTTAGCGAAAATGAAACTAGTCACTCGGAAAACAACATACACCACGACGATAAAGATACTCTTACCTTATTAAACCTACCAGACGTCAATACTACTGAGGAAGTGGAAAAAGAACTGACAACAGTACCAGACACAACAACAACAACAGTTCCTACAACAAGCACGACAGAATCGACGACTACGTCAACAACATCAACAACAAGCACGACAACAACGACAGAGAAAACAACAGAGAAACCAACAGAGAAACCGACGGAGAAACCAACAGAAAAACCGACGGAGAAAACAACAGAACTTACTACAGAAAAAACGACCACCGAAGCGCCGAAAACTGAAAAACCAGTCAAAGTGGAAAAAGATAAAAAGAAAGACATTTACAATGAGAAAGATAAACTGAACAAGGATAGATACAAAGTTACGGATGACAAGATAGATAAAATTAGTAAGAATGAAACGACAACCGAACACGTAATCGAATCGTCTATATCTGAGAGTGTCCCAAGTCCAGTGACTCCCACGCCCACTGATGGGCTTATAAGCCACGCTCCGACGATCAGTGAAATGTCTAGTGTGGACATTAAGACATCTTCAATCAATTCCCAGCCTCTGCCAAGTGAGTATTATTTTCCAATTAACCTTTTAACCCGTAGTAAAGCAGCGTGTTCTTCATGTGTCGTGTTGCGGCTGGGGAGGTGTGGTTGCCGGAGATGCTTTATTTGAGGCGAACATCTTAGTCCTCGTGAGTTGCAAAGCCGCATGCAACCTCAGGATAGGATAGGATAGGATTTTTTTCTGTATTTGAGTGAGAACTCTCAGTTTCACCCAAAATTTCGATTGGAATGGAGTGAGCGGACATGACTTTTTTTAACTTTAGTCCAGGCGCGTGCATACCGTAGGCGAAAAGTTAGGCAGTGCCTACCTTTACCCTAGCCTCTGGGTTTTAGCCTCGCTTTACATATTATTTTTCTATTATTATTTGACAAGGACATCACTACCAATCGTTATTATAGTTCGAACGTTAGATGTTCCAATGACTAACTAGGTATTTAGTGCTTACTTCAATGCACGCCACTGCTTGTCTCACTGGTGTTTTTAAAAGCTTTTATTTAACGTGCAATGTATGTATGTTCGGGTGGAATCTTTGAACTCAATTTTGAAGTAGATATCTTCAACCGATTGAGCTGAAATTTTGTATACACGTTAAGTTTGCATGACAATGCACGATATAATGGTTTGTGACGTCATTCTAAATCCAATATGGCGGACCATCCAAGATATCGTAGTTATTTTTAATGCATTTCTACAATATGGGTATCAAATGAAAGGGTTTGTCACTCGCAACTCGAAACAATAAAAGCTTTTTTTTTTAAGTTTGTAACTTCTTATTTATTTAGACTGAAGACTAAACAGTCAACTGACTTCCAGCGTCCCAAGACATATACCACCCGTACCGTCCGCGCCCGGGCATCGTCCTAGACGACCCGGACTTCAAGCCGCACGGTAGCCGCCACCGGGCGTCCGAGGCGGCCGTGGTCACCGCGCCCGCGCCGCAGCTGCCCGGCTACGGGGAGATCTTCGCCGTCACCGTCTCCGCCATACAGGGGCCCGGGGACACACATGGACATGGTGAGAGATTAATTCTTTAATTCTAGATTCATACCCATAATTCGTTTTAGGCCAATATTTGGAAATGTTTGGAAATCGCACGTTGCCGTGCGCTGTACGCGGCCACATTTTTTTTATATAAGTAGAGCAAGCAAACAGACAGACGGGCCACCTGATGGTGCGTGGTCACCGTCGCCCACTGACACGTGCAACACCAGAGGAGTCGCCAGTGCGTTGCCGGCTATGAAGGAGAGCTTTTTATGCCCTTCTTGGTGGTATCTACATGGTAGCTCTTATCAATGTAACACCTTATGTATTACGCATGGCGCAATAAAGGTTATAATTATGATTGTAATCTTATTAGTTTCTTTTTCCGCTAGGCAGCACATATTGCCGCGCGGAATGTAGACAGCCACGCTTGTTCCATGTGATCTTGCACCGCACTGTCTCGCCCGGCAATGTAGACACACGCGCTTGTTCCATGTGATCTTGCACCGCGCGGTCCCGCGTGGCTATGTAGACAGCCGCGCTTGTTCCGTGTGATATTGTACCGCGCGGAGATTTTTAAAGGAGTTGCTCTTGCTGTTTTACACTCTGCCTACTTCGTGTTAAAGTTTATACTTAATACGTGTGTCCTTTTTGTCGTTCAGTCCACATAGAGAGCGTGCACCCGGGCGCGCACGACGACATCATCGTGTCGGCGTCGGGCGCGCAGGGCTTCGTGTCGATCGACGGCAAGCGCACCTATCTCAACCTGTTCGACACCAGCACCGCCAGCCCCGTCGCCACGCCGCCGCTGCAGCCTTCCGGTGAGTGAAGTGCTAAAGTGTGTAAAAAATTTGAAAAAAAATTGTTGAAGTGCTAGTGTCTCTCTCATTGAAAGCTTTTTCCACAAGATTTGAAGAAAAAATTTTTTTGAAAAAATTAAAAAAAAAACTGAAGAATTTTGAATTATTGGTAAGGATCTGAATTGTAGAAAAATTTATTTCGTACAACTTTGGGGGTGACCATTTTGCTTGTTAAAACTAAATGTAAAATAAAGTGATAACGCTATACTAAAACTCTTTCAGGTCTAAATCGAAAAATATTGATGTTAGGTAAATATTGATAGGTTTGAATTGTAGGAAATTAATTAAATTTCAAATCATTTTTGGTTACTTATAACATCTTTTCGCGTAAAATTGAAAATAAATGATTTATTTAATAAACAAAAATTCAATCTTAAATAGGGTATTTCGCACCATGCAAGGAAAAATTCAAAATTATGTAATATTGATAGATTTTGTTAAAAGCAAGTGAAAAATGGTGATTTCTGTTCTAAAAAATGTAGTATACCTACATTTATTATTTGAATTTTAAAATTCAGGTTTGTTAATCTGTTTTTCAAATGTCAAAAACGCTATACGCCATGAAAGCTATCGGCGTGACGTCATTAGCAGTGTAAATAAACAATGTAGTATAACTTTCTTCCTTTACTGAGATGTATTGTTTACACTGCGAGTGACGTCACAAGCATGGCGGCAGCGCCGAGACGGCCGAGACCGTGTTTTCGCGGGGATTTTTGAAATTTAAATTGAAAAGTCTTTTTTTACATAATATTTGTTTGCAAAAATTTTTTTTCCAATTTTTTATGGGTTTTTATGACTTACGAATTCATATAATAAACTTTTTGACATAGGCCGTAATACCCTATTGGAGACACCGCAACATGTAGGCTGCTCGTGACCCTTTCTAAGGATTCTCGAAGGAAAAATTCTACTTATAATCTTTTCGATGCGAAATTCTAATTTTGCTTTGGGCTATTAAAAGAAAAATGTGATCATAACATGTATCGTCCCTTACCCCTTTTGTTCCAGCCGCCCCACCGCAATCCCACGGCCCATCGCTGGGCACGGGGGTGGCGATCCCGGCGGACGACACGCCTGTCCCACCGCCCGTGTCCCACCGACCGCACCTGCCCTTCAGACGACCGCATCCCACTGTCAGGTAAATAACTCTTGACTAACGGTCCACAACAGTGGCGATTACAACGCTTTTATGGCCCACGGATGGGCACAGGTCTCTCCCGCTGCTCCAATGCGGGTTGGTAGAGAAATTCGTTCATTAAGTATGCACAAATTATACCTAATAATGATTTTTTTATTTTATTTTTGAATGCTTTTTTACTTTGACTTTGAATTCTTGCTTAATCGAGGGGGCTGGGTTCGAATCCCAGTGGCACGTACCAGTGACTTTGTAAAAGAAAAATATGTGCGCTTTATAAAATGAAATATCACCTGCTGTTACGGTGAAGGAAAACATCGTGAGGAAACCTGCATGCCTGAGAGTTTACAAAAAATCTCAGAGGCAAGTGAAGTCCACCAACCCGCAGTAGGCCAGCGTGGTGGACGACAACTTACATAATGAATAAAATTTAATTTTTTCAATGTGTCCCGTTTTAGGGTTTGAAAAGAATTGATTACCTTGCCCGGTGCCTGGTAGTTGTATTTATAAAGGACTCCACGCTTTTTACAATACAAAACATTTGTCTTAATTTAATTTATTTTTAACTATTTTTTGACATTGACTACATTTTACATAACACTTAATTTTACTTGCTCACATATTAATTCAAATTGTGAATTTTGTTCCAGGATCGACACCTGTATTGTCGGCGACGATTCGACCTGTGATCAGGCTCAGAACGAGAAATGCCGGACGGAAGCGGGTAATTTTCTCACACTATGTTTAAGGCCGCCGTATACAATGTACGAATTCAACTCGTGTGTACACGTACGTACACGCACGAACAATCCCGACCTTAGAAATACGATGCGTGCGAGTTAGTCGTACGTCAACTTAGTTTTCAAACCGCTTATAATCCTCCGACAAGGTTCAACGACTGCTATCGTATCGATAACAACCGGCACCGACGGCTTAACGTGCCCTCCGAAGCACGTCACCCATCCAGGTGCTGACCGCGCATATCCGTACACATAACGCCTATTTTTTATAAACTAATATCATACAATCAAAATTCATCATTATTATTCTACTTAATTAGGAAGGTAGATTGTTTTTAAGTAGTTTTAAAGCCAATTCGCCACTAGCGGTCACCCATCCAGGTGCTGACCGCGCCCATAGTTGCTTGACTTTTTACATCGCTTGCGATCTACTCGAGCAGCGGGGCTATGCGTGCTTTAAGGGTTCATGTGCCAGTAACCCATTAATGACCCACTACAGGGTCGGGTCTCCTTCTTGTAATGAGAGGGATGTAGGCCGCCGTCCACCACGCACCACTACTGCCCGTTGGTGGACGAACATGGCCGCGTGAGAACATTGTTTTTTGTGAACTCTCAGGCATGCAGGTTTCCTCACGATGTTTTCCTTCACCGCAACAGCGGATGATATTTAATTTTATAAACCGCACATAACTTTACAAAGTCAAAGCCACTGGGATTCGAACCCGGTCCCCTCGATTTGAGGAATTCTAAGGCACTGGGCTATCACCGCTATAATCCAGGGTTCATGTAACAGAAGTAAATTATTTGTACAGGCATTTCGAGCTGTCAGTGCAGACCAGGGTACGCCCGACGAAGCCACAGGGACCCGTGCCGGAGGGTGGTGTCTCTGCTACTCAACCTCAGGGTGGACCGGTTCTATGACAGGAAGGTGAGAATGACAAATATTAATATGTAGGTAATTATGAAAAGAAAAGAAAAGAAAAGAAAATAAAAGAAAAGAAAAGAAAGGAAAGGACAGGAAAGGGAAGGGAAGGGAAAGAAAAGAAAAGAAAAGAAAAGAATGCGTTTATTGTTGACTGTTACACGAGTAAGATGTTACAAAAATTATAATAAGTTAAGAACAGTGTACCCTATGCGGGCATACAATAATTATATCTTAAATAACTAATACTTAATTTTATATTATAATTATGTTAAAATAAGTTATGATATTATTTTAGCAGTCCAATTATTTATTTATTTTAATATTTTTTCGGCTATTCAATGTGCCACCCATAACTGGGTAAAGAGAGAAAAATCCGGAGGAAAAAGCTCGACACAGTTTTAATTTATTAATTTATTTATTTTTGCGCTTATGATTAATAAAGGCCTCGCTCAGTTCAATTTCATTCTTTTATTTCAATAAAGAACTCTTTGATTTAAAATAGCTTTTGTGTAAAATGAAGCTACTCGTAAATATATAACGTATATGGTAGTTAAAAATAGTTCCTTTTGTATTTAGGTCTGTGACGGAATCGAATGGAGTCGATACATTTAAAATGTAATTTTAAACGACTAAAACTGTAATTAAACTGATACTTGGCTTGTAATTTGACAACGTGTTAACACATAATTATTACGAATTAAACCAAATTAAAACAAATTATTTAAAAAATATATAATTATATTATGTATTAACTACTTCTTTTTTTTACATTTATAAGTTATACGTAGCGACATCTATGAATAGGAGGAGTAATCTCGTAAATAAAGCCTCCCATTCACTATATATATTACATAGAAGATACCGCGACAATCGCAAGATACCTAATATTAAAAAAATATTTGAATGGTATAAAAATTTGTCTTTCCAGGTGGCATGGGACGGAAAATTAGCAGACAAAGAGTCCGATCCCTACCAGCGCTTGAGCTACGAAGCTGTTAAAGCGGTAAGTATTCTACTTTACTACTGTGATAAGGCGCATTAGGCCAGCATGGTAGACTAAGGCCTACGTCCTTCTCATTATGAGGGGACAATCGACTCTGCAATGGGTCACTAAAAGCTTACAGATAAAGGGTGATAAGTGGCTGCAAACCTGTAATAGCCCACTGCTGGGCACGGGTCTCTCTCCACAGCAGGGAGAGGCCTGGAGCATATTCCACCACGCTGCCCCAATGCGGTGCGATGAGGAGGCTGGCGGCCAAACCGTTTGATGTTTTCAAACCGCCCATTGAGCCTACGACAAGGTTTAACGATACGACTAACGTGCCCTCCGAAGCACAGAAGGCGCCTTTAAATCGCCTCGCATTTAACTAGCGGTCACCCATCCAGGTGCTGACCGCGCCCGACGTTGCTTAACTTTTCCTATCGCTTGCGATCTACTCAAGCAGCGGGGCTATGTGTTAGTTCAAAGGTGTTAGTGGAAGCTATTATTGAAGCTCCAACATAAGTCGTAGGTTTTTCATTCAAGTCATCACGATGACTACAATGACAGTTGTGTCTTTTTGTAGATTGACTCTGCTTTCTCGATGACTCCGTTCTCCGATGACTTCGTGAGCGGGTCGGTCAACTCCATCCACAAGGGCGACGAAGACAACCAGGGGGTGTTCGTCAACTACACTGTTTTGGTGAGTGTTTGAGAAACTGTGCTACTCACGACAGAGCGGCGACATGAACAACTATGAAGCTACGCCTCCATGAACAGTTAGCCTTACTTAGTCCTCCGAAGTTACTGCGAATTTGAAACCGGAGATAATTCTGTTTTGTTATTTAAACAGTGTCATGTCATGTCAGTAACCCATTAATGACCCACTACAGGGTCGGGTCTCCTCTCACAATGAGAGGGTGTAGGCCGCCGTCCACCACGCACCACTACTGCCCGTTGCTGAGGGAACATGCCGCGTGAGAACATTTTTTTTTGTGAACTCTCAGGCATGCATGTTTCCTCACGATGTTTTCCTTCACCGTAACAGCAGGTGATATTTAATTTTATAAAGCGCACATAACTTTTTTTTACAAAGTCATTGGTGCGTGCCACTGGGATTCGAACCCGGAGCCCTCGATCCTAGGTCGAATTCTAAGCCACTGGGCTATTACCGCTCATTTAAACAGTAATCATTGTCAATATATTGGAGTTAGTTCGAGGCTGTATTTCATTGTTACTTCTAAAGGTGTTGAGAATTCACTCTCATACTACTGAGAATGGAAAAAGCTGGTATAATGAGGACTTTGAGGACGATAGAGCACAAAATGACTAAAAACATATTATAAAGAATTAGTAAGGGCTAAAAACACATAAAGAATTAGTGAGGGTGGCAAAAATTTAATAGTAGCAGACAATGTTTCAATTCGCCACTGAAGAAAGGCTCAAGTTTACAAGTAGAATATATAGCACGGATTTATTTGTACTGTTTCATGGATATGGAGAATAAAAAGGTGGTATCCATCTTTTTTTCTGTGTCAGGTCTTTACAATGTCACATTGTATTTCGGTTTTATTTAGTCATTGATGTGGACGGCTGGCTTCTTTGTTGTTTGTTTATTATAAAAATGTTTACAGCATGTTTAATTTGAACTAAATCCCTCTTTATTTTATGTAGATGCAAGAAACCCCAGAAACTCAGAGGGCGGCGGTCGCGACCGACATCCAGAAACATATTCTAGGCGTCCTCAGACGACGCTCCAATAACGTGGGCTTTTCCCAGCTGTGGGTTGACACGCCCGCTGGCGCTGTGCTGCCACTTAAAGGTATTTGATTACTAATTTATTTTTACCTATGAAAAAAACATAACAGTAAAATGTTTTGTCTATTAAAATTTACCTAAAAATCCCGTAACAAATATTAAGATAAGGTATTATTACATTTAATTAAACTTACAATTTGTTTCCTCAGATGTGGACGAATGCGCCTCACCAGATCTGAACGACTGTCATCAGCTGGCCACCTGTACCAACACGTGGGGAGCTTTTAGGTAAGAATTAATCAAAATTTAACAATTTCTCATCCGTCCAGCCATGTCCCACTGCTGGACATGGCTCTTTTCCCACAATAGAACGAAGTCTGAACTTCATACGGATTCTTAAAATATTTAGCGATCCAAGGTAATGTCATCAGCGTATGCGACTTTACATATTTATTTCTTACTTTCATATTTATATTTTATATTTGTTTTGTATTTGAATAGTTATCACGTTAATAAATTTTTCATCGCAGGTGCTCATGTCCCGACACGACGCTAGACGTTGCGACTATCCAGTCGCGAGCCGGTCGCGATTGTCGCGCGTGCGCCGCGTCGCACTGCAACGAGCGCGGCACGTGTCGCTACAACAATGGCCAGCCTTATTGCAGGTTCGTTTGATCGTTGCACGATAGGTGGCGTTAGTTTAGTTCTTTGAAGTGACGATAGATGGCGCTGTTTCGACATTTATTAGAATTTAGATTTGCGTTGCCTACCTTTACCGTAGCCTCTGGCTTCCTTCTAGCTTCGCTTTACATGTCATGTCAGTACCCATTAATGACCCACTGGCGGGTGGGTCTCCTCTCACAATGAGAGATTTAGAAAATTTAGATGTACTTATGACTAGCTAGATCTTAAGTGCATTTTACACGATTTTAATTAGCTTCACCTGTATGTTTGTTTGTTTGTAACCGACTCCTTTGGGCGCGATTTCGACCCACTTTAAACGGCCAGACTTCGTTCGAACTTTGTAGATTTACCGAGGACTGATGACAATATACTAATTTGATAAAATTATTTCATTTTTCAATTTGCAAAATAATACTTTAATTTGTAACTAAATAAATAAATAAATAAACAAATAGCGCTTCACACTCACAGCCCCACACTAGGATTCCCTGTGTCGTGTACCATGGACACACACGAGACAACAACACAACACACACACACCAGAAACAGACATTCAAATTCATCATTCGAACCTCTACTCTGCTGGGAATCGAACCCAGGACCCTCCGCGCAGCGCACCGGTGTCAACCACTGCGCCACTGGGGTCGTCTAAATTTCTTTCAATATTCACAGCTGTTCATCCGGCTACTACGGGTCCGCGTGCGAGGTGGACGGCGAAGTGGTGGGGGTGGCGGTGGGCGCCTCCCTCGCTGCGGCGTTGGTCATAGCCTTGACACTCGCTGCGCTGATGGCTTGGAGGTGAGTGGTGATCAGATTAGGTTGCCTTTACAGTACTTAGGATCCTAAGATTTGTAAATTATGACATTCAAATTCAAATTCAAAAGCTTTTATTCATTATTAGGTACAATTTGTGCACACTTAATGAACGTCATACAGATAAATTATACATTCTACAAACATCCGCTTTGATCGCCCCTCAGGCAAAACGTAGACTGGGAGAAAAAGCGGGCGGAAAAAAACTCCCAGCACTCTTAAAAATAAACACTTGATGAAATGAAAAAAAATGAACTTCCAACATAATGAAAAACAACTGAATTCAAAATATTTTTTTATTTTGTATAATGATTGCATTTCACATAATTAACAATTTCAAAACTGTTATTTTTTATGGATTTTTTTCGGTTTTGTTAATATCTGGTTCATTTAAAAATCATAAAAACATTCAAAAATTGATTGATTGAGCCTACCTATATGTTTCTTTGAATAAGTACGAAATTGTATAATCATTATATCATTATTAGTGCCAGATATACTCGTATACATAATGATAACGATAATCAATTGTTGAGCCATATTCATCGCCAGAACATAAAAAACACAAATTTTTTAAAAGTTTTTTAAAAATTCAATCTAATCAAATGTTGATTCTTAAAATGTATTTCGTATTAACATTTTAAAATACGTTTCTTTTCCAGCCGCAAGTGGTCTCGCGAACAGAAAGCTATAGGCATGGGCTCCCCTGTGTTCAACTATATGGCCGCTAACACCATAAAGACGCCCCCCGTGGGGCAACCCCCCTACCAGGTATACAACATCATCATCATCATCAGTACCTAACCCATTACTGACCCACTACAGGGTCGGGTCTCCTCTCACAATGAGGGATGTAGGCCGCCGTCCACCACGCACCACTACTGCCCGTTGGTGGACTTCACATGCCTTTGAGAACATTTTTTTGTGAACTCTCAGGCATGCAGGTTTCCTCACGATGTTTTCCTTCACCGTAACAGCAGGTGATATTTAATTTTATATACCGCACATAACTTTTTTACAAAGTCATTGGTGCGTGCCACTGGGATTCTAAGCCGAATCGAATTCTAAGCCACTGGGCTATCACCACTGCATATATTATAACATATCTTTGTCTATATTTTATCTATCAATTTTGGAACTGAGTGGAATAAATAATAAATATTGTGGGACAACTCACACATGTCTTTATCCCAAAGTGAGTTGTGAGCTTGTCAAATCAAATCAGTCTTTTATTCATTGTCGGGTACGAGTTGTGTACACTTAATGAACGTCATACATGATAGAATATTATCTTACATCTAACATCCGCTTTCGGTGCCCCTCAGGCTGACGTAGACCAGGAGAAAAAAGCGGGCGGAAAAAAACTCCCGGCACTCTTTTAAAATCAATTATGAACCAATTATATTGCAGTAAGCGGTTATAGCCCCATGGCTAAGAACCTCGCTTACTCGAGGGGGTCCTTGTTCGAATCCCGGTGGCAGGCACCAATGACTTTGTAAAAAAGTTATGTGCGCTTTATAAAATTAAATATCACCTGCTGTTACGGTGAAGGAAAACATCGTGAGGAAACCTGCATGCCTGAGAGTTCACAAAAGAATAATCTCACGCGGCATGTTTCCCCACCAACGGGCAGTAGTGGTGCGTGGTGGACGGCGGCCTACATCCCTCTCATTGTGAGAGGAGACCCCACCCGCCAGTGGGTCACTAATGGGTTACTGACATATTGCAGTATGATAGCGGTCAGCTAGTGTAATTATAACAAATGTTTCTGGTCTCAGGTAACACTAGAAGAACGAATGCGTTGGGCGCAGATAGCTGAGGCGATGGCACAAGCGAATCACTACGCGGTAAGTATTTAGTTTTTACAAATAATTTATTACTGAATGAATGATCACAACTTATTTTAACATAATTATAATATAAAATTTAGTTTCAGTTATGTAAGATATAATTATTGTATGCCCGCATAGGGTAGACTGTTCTTAACTTATTATAATTGTTGTAAATTCTTTTCGTGTAACAGTCAACAATAAACGCATTCTTTTCTTTTCTTTTCTTGACTAAAGAAGTTTCATGCTTTAAGGAGAACAAATTAATAAACACTTTTTGAAGTGAAAACTTCTTATGGGAGGGTAAACCGCTGCGTAACGTAACGCGTTACGGCGTTACTCTGTCTGGTAACTATGGAAACTGTCAAAAGGAAACGTTCGTAAACAATAAGTGTATTTTGTTATAGAAAAAGCTAAATGTTATAATTATTGTGATTCTGGATTCGACATTGCGATTATATTATTCGATAAATGTCGTTTCTTTTCTTACAGAGAAACTCAATTCTGTTTTAATGGAACTGTCGTCCATCAACTAAGAATCACCAAGAAAACACATCTTATGAGTTTTCACTTCTGGCGGCACTCCCGGAGTGCGACCCGTTTTTATAATCATTAATAGTACAATAGTACATTAATTAATAGTACAATAGTACATTCAAACCCCTCTTTCCCAGTGGGCACTTTGTGCAAGTGCCCAGGGCCCCGCGATCGATAGGGGCCCCTTAGATCAAATACAAAGCGCCTAGTTCCTGTCAGATCAACAAACAACCAATATTTATTACCAAAAAACTTATATCATTTGAATAAGCCGAACCTTAATTACTGACTACAATATCCCCATTGTCCTAATATGGCCAGTACTGCCCAGGGCCTCCGATAGGTTAGAGACGGCCCTGACATCATTTGAATGATTTCAGCAGCCGGACGCTTTGCAGTCCATGGCGACGAGACCCTCGTCGGCTATGTTCGGCTACCCCACACTGCCGCCGGTGCCTCTGCCGAGGTATGATTTAAAGCTTTTATTTAACTTGACTTGACTTGACAGCGGTGATAGCCCAGTGGCTTAGAATTCGACCTCGAATCGAGGGGTCCGGGTTCGAATCCCAGTGGCACGCACCAATGACTTTGTAAATAAGTTATGTGCGATTTATAAAATTAAATATCACCTGCTGTTACGGTGAAGGAAAACATCGTGAGGAAACCTGCACGCCTGAGAGTTCACAAAAAAAAATGTTCTCAAAGGCATGTGAAGTCCACCAACCCGCAGTAGGCCAGCGTGGTGGACTAAAGCCTACATACCTCTCTTTGTGAGAGGAGACCCGACCCTGTAGTGGGTCATTAATGGGTTACTAACAACAATTTAACTTGCAATGTATGTAAGTATGTATGTTAGGGTGGAATCTTTGAACTCAGTAGTCTTTCTAGTATCTTTATCCTTAGATACTTTAGATACTCGTAGTCTCACTAGTATTTTTGAAGTAGATATCTTCAACCGAGTGATCTGAAACGTTGTATACACGTTTAGTTTGGATGACAATCCACATATGGTTTGTGACGTCATTCTGAATCCAATATGGCGGACCATCCAAGATGTCGGAATGGTTATTTTTAATGCATTCCTACAATATGGGTATCAAATGAAAGGGTTTGTTAAGAGTAACTTGAAAAAATAAAAGGATTTTTTTAAAAAATGTTTTTAATTTATAACTTATGTAGTACCGAGCTTTACTCAGATAAATGTACAGTAAACAAAGTAGTTTCATAATTTTCATTCCAATAAAAATTCGAATTTATGTGAGCTCTCAGACATGCGGGTTCCCTCACGATTTTTCCTTCACCGCAGCAGGTGATATTTAATTTTATAAAAAAATAAAAATAATACTTTAATTATATTTTTCATTTACTCTAAATTTCGGACATTCTATTCTATACTAAATAAATAAAAGAACATTCAATCGAGCTATACAAATGTTTTGGTTTGTCTATAACCCATTAATGACCCACTGACCACCGTGAGGTCGGGCCTCCTTTGACAATGAGAGTGTTGTTTGATCTACATTATTGTATTGTTTTCAGGATGGGCCTCCACGGCAACATACACACGGGGACCTTGACCACCGGGCCCTCCCGCGCCAACACGGCGGCGTCACACCACAACATGTATGGTAAGTCACCATTAAGGTACCATCCAACGAGGTTGGCAATGAATATACTATTTCTATACACCATTTATATTAGCGGTGATAGCCCAGTGGCTTAGAATTCGACCTCGAATCGAGGGGTCCGGGTTCGAATCCCAGTGGCGCGCACCAATGACTTTGTAAAAAAAGTTATATGCGGTTTATAAAAATTAAATATCACCTGCTGTTACGGTGAAGGAAAACATCGTGAGGAAACCTGCATGCCTGAGAGTTCAGAAAAAAAATGTTCTCAAAGGCATGTGAAGTCCACCAACCCGCACTAGGCCAGTGTGGTGGACTAAGGCCTACATCCTTCTCATTGTGAGAGGAGACCCGACCCTGTAGTGGGTCATTAATGGGTAACTGACATACACCATGTATCAATATTTATTTGTGAGCGGATGGCAATGGGGCGATATTGACACACACGATAGCTGTCACGTGTGTTCCTTTATTGGGCCTAGTCATACTGCACCATAGAATAATTCATACTTATTTTTAAAAGAGTGCTGGGAGTTTTTTTCCGCCCGCTTTTTTCTCCCGGTCTACGTTTTGCCTGAGGGGCGATCAAAGCGGATGTTTGAATAATGTTAAATGTGTACATTGTATGACGTTCATTCAATGTACACAGCTCGTTCCTGACAATGAATAATCGACTGATTTTGATTTTTATCATAGGTAATTATTTTCGGTGACAGCGGTGATAGCCCAGTGGCTTAGAATTCGACCTCGAATCGAGGGGTCCGGGTTCGAATCCCAGTGGCACGCACCAATGACTTTGTAAAAAAGTTATGTGCGATTTATAAAATTAAATATCACCTGCTGTTACGGTGAAGGAAAACATCGTGAGGAAACCTGCATGCCTGAGAGTTCACAAAAAAAATGTTCTCACGCGGCATGTGAAGTCCACCAACGCGCAGGTGGTGCGTGGTGGACGGCGGCCTACATCCCTCTCGTTGTGCGACGAGACCCGACCCGCCAGTGGGTCATTAATGGGCTACTGACAATTATTTTCAATGATTTTTCTCCCCAGGCTACACCAACCACATGGCGAGCGAGTCCACCAGCTCCGAGGCCTCCAGCCACGCGCCGGACCGCGCCGATCTGCTGGTCCCGAGGCCTAAGTCCCGCGCCCGGAGCATGCACGTGAGTACCGGTGATGTTTCATCGATAGACTATCGATAGCCAACCAATCGTAAGACTATCGATCGGCCTATCGATAGTATCGATACTGTCGACAGCGCAGAACCAGGGAATGCAATACTATCGAGTGAAAGCAATACTATCGAGTGAAAGCAATACTATCGAGTGAAAGCAATACTATCGATAGTATCGATAGTAGAATACTAGTAGTAGTAGAATACTATTGTAGTATTGTAGTTCGTTGATAACAAACTATCGATTGTTCTGGATATCGATGGTTTAACAATTTGCGATAGTATTGTTTATAATTTTCAGGTGTAATAGTCGATCACAATCATGTATGAGAATATAGGAATAAATAGACGAGCCAAGTGGCGCAGTGGTGGATACCGGTGCGCTGCGCGGAGGGTCCTGGGTTCGATTCCCAGCAGAGCCCTCTGCTCTGAAACATGACTGAATGTCTGTTTCTGGTCTGGGTGTGCTGTGTTGTTGTCTTGTGTGTGTCCATGGCGCCCACGACTCAGGGAATCCTAGTGTGGGGCTGTGAGTGTGAAGCGTTATTTATTTATTTTTATTTTATTTATAGCCCACTTTTGGGCACGGGTCCCCACAACGGAGAGGTTTGGACCATACACCACGCTGTTCCAATGCGGTGCGATGGAGAAATGGGCTAGTGGCCAACCCGTGTCGGATGTTTACAAACCACCCATAGGGCCTCCAACAAGGTTTAACGACTGCTATCGTATCGATAACAACGTAGAGCGACGCTTCACGTGCCCTCCGAAGCACGTTAGCGCGTGTAATTCGCCACTAGCGGTCACCCATCCAGGTGCTGACCGCGCCCATGGTAGCTCGACTATTTACATCGCATGCGACTTACTCAAGCAGCGGGGCTTTACGCTACTTGTTTAGTACATAAAAAAATAAATAGGGGAAAATGGGGCAGTTTTGAACCGAAGTCCATATCAAAAATGTTTTTACACTTGTTTACAGAATCAAACCGGCATCTACTACGACGTTGAATACGAGAACGCACCAGAACCAATATACGGCAGCAAGGGTATACCCCTGTCTACCTACACTGTTAGCAGGGGACCGCCTTTCTATAGGTAGTGAACGAAATTATATTTAAAATAAGGCTAATTTAAACAGTGCTGGGGGTAACACTACCGTCAAAATATTCGTACGGTAAACGACAGCCGTTATCATGCCATATGTCAGTCTGTCTGACATCTACACATACTAATGGCATACGTCAATATACGAATACTTTGACTATGAATAGTGTGGCACTGTATAGTCCATTTTTATTCTCTTGTCATATTTGGTAAACAATCTCAGCATGTCTTTTTATTTTAATTTGCGATTAAAAAATAATGCAGACACAAAATTATAAAAATTTATAAAAATAATTGTCATTTAATACAGAAACAGATTTGGCTAGAAACTACAATTTATTTTTTTAAGCAATTTTAAACTCGTTTTCAATAAAAAGTAGTGCCAAGATTGTTTACCAAATAAGACAAGAGAATAAAAATGAACTGTAGACAATTTTTAATGCCGTGATTACAGAAAAAGTGTTTACACAAAAAAAATATTTACCATATCATACCATACTATCCAAATAAATATTGATCAGATTTTAACATCAAAATGCTACAATTATTATTTGTAGTTGTAAATGTATGAAGGTATGAAATGTTTTACTACTTCAAAAATAATAAATTATGTAAAGACTGCTTTCAACGAGTTTGTAAAATGTGATGTTTTTAAAATTTACATCGAATGTAATAAAATAATTATTTCTGTAAAAATTAAAATACAAATATTATTTTGCATAGATGTCATTTTTACATTTTTGAAATTACATCATTGTTTTTTTTTTCAATGTAATTTTTGAATAAATTTGCAGTGAATTTTAAAAAAAACAATTACTTATAATTTAAGTTTAAAAGACACTCGAAGTAACATATATTTATTATAGTACGAGTACATATAGTTATCAAAATAGTAAGATAAAACGTTTGGGAAATAATTTATGCTTGTAAAATTCTTATAAATAAATGAAAAAAATATAACGAAACATCACAAAATAACAAATAACGAAGTTTTGTAGAAACAAAAAAAATGTGTGTTTGAAAAGAATATGGTATTTTTGTAAATATTATTTTATATTATTATTGTTATTAATAAGGATGCATTTAACCGGAATCATTATAGTGAAAGTATAGTATTATTAATAGTTTTTTGTAAATTATCAAGTTATTTCACTTTCGAAAAAAGGAATTTATGACATATATACAATCTTTCTCCAAATCTGCTGTAAAATTCTTTTCTTATTGTTTTTTTTTAAGATAATCCGTTATTTAAAATCTTTTTCAATCAACTTTATATAGAAATAAACAGATCTTTAGTATTTGTCTCATATATTCAAATATAAGTATATTTGTATAGACTGAATACAATTTAATAGGCATAATTTTATACATAAAATATTTTGTAATTTGATGAAACGAACTTTTTTATATATTTTGTATACAATATTAAAGTTTTGGAGTCGTCTTTTTTCGACACGAATTGTACATTATCTAAGTTTTAATTTTTACACGAATTTTTGGAATATTTTTTACGAAGACGCATTTTTGTATTTTTACAATTAATAAATAAATTTTATATAGTCATTATTAGTTACTTAATGCATTTATTTTGTAAATTTTGATATTTTTAGGATATTATTTTGAGTTTATATTTGTGTATTGTTTTAATAATAAAAATTACATAAGGAATACGTTTTATTTCTAGACTTTTATCCAAACCTGCCATTTCTTGGTCTTTCCCTGGAATTTCGACTGGTCTCGGTCATGAATTCAAGACTTTTTAAGTCAATAAAATGGTTGGTTATCTATTCTATACGGTCATTTTTTATTTATAGGCGATGGAGCCAAAGTAAGCTCGCTTGGGGACATTACCGCCACCTAATTAACCCGCCGAGTCGTTACATTTTCTTTGTCTTGTGTTTTCGTTGGTGCAGCTTGGTTAATAAACAAAGAATCCCAATTTATAGCTTGATCTGGAATATTTCAGTGTTCTAGGACGAAATAAATAAGGATGAAAACAGGATAATAAATAAAATAGTAAATGTATTAAGAAAATATTTTATTAATACTTACAACATTAAATAATAGTAAAATATTAAGAAAACTGAGTATTTTATTACTGGCTACATTAACTACACAGATAAGTAATAAATTACCTACTCAAATAAATGCATTCTTGGAGCTTCTTATAAAAAGCTTAATAAAAAGAGTTTTTAATGGCATGCTTCTTAATAAATAAGTAAAACTAAAAATGCAATTTAAGTCTTAACGTCTGGCATAATGCACATATTTAATAAATAAAAGGTTATTTATAATAAATAAATAATCATTACATTTTTGTTTTTTCAATGAATCGAATATCGATCTAAAATTATTTGACTATTTATGTTTGAAAAATTACGTAACTTATAACTGTCAAATATACCGCGTAAACGTAAGCTTTTTTCTAACGGTTAGTTAGGTAAAGGTTTTTTGCGATTCTTCCAATGAGCAATTCGTGAAATGAATTTAAAGTCGCCTAATAATTTTAATAACTAGGTTTTAAACTGACTACTTCGGATAGCAGTTATTTAGAACGTTGTAGTTGAATCTGTAGCCGGCTTCGGAGACTCCGTCTGTCACCAGGTTGTCGCTGTGGAAGTGTACGTAGAGAGGTCCGGGCGGGGTAGCTGAAGAAAATAAAACTTATGAAAAATCGATAGATAAATTAGAACTAATCACTTAGCAATAGGACATTTATGTATGGGATTGCTATAAAAATAAATAGAACAATACTTTCTGCATCTCTTGCAAACTTTTTAAGAAATACGGTTGAAAATAAGTAGTTATTATTTTCAATACTTTAGAAATTTGTCTAGAGAGGGATAAATAAATATACTATACCTACTTATGTCAACTCAGATTATAAAATACGTGTCAGTAACCCATTAATGACCCACTATAGAGTTAGGCATTCTCTTACCATAAGAGGTAAGTATAGGTCTTAGTCCACCACGCTGGCCTACTGCGGGTTGGTGGACTTCGCATGCCTTTGAGAACATTTTTTTGTGAACTCTCAGGCATGCAGGTTTCCTCACGATGTTTTCCTTCACCGTAACAGCGGGTGATATTTAATTTTATAAAGAACCCCTCGATTCGAAGCCACTGGGCCGAGTATCATCGATACCACCGAGTGGAGCGTTACTGACATGCAATGATCTCATTGGTAGCGCTGGTCCCGCAGAACTTGGACCCCCGCAGCCCGTCGGCGGTCTGGGCCTCCGGGATGAACAGGTAGTCCTCCGACTGCTGCGCGCCCTGCGTCACCGGGTTGATCTGGCAGTCGGTGTCGATGTGCATGTTGTCTTCCGTGCGATACGCCATCTCGAAGTTGGCGGCTGTTAGTCTGGAAATGGAACGGATGATATTGGAGCACTCCCTCTAAGGGAGCCTATAAGAAGCCGTCCATAAATTACGGCATACGATTTTTAGGACTTAACCCCTCCCCCCGTCCCCCCCCCCGTCGTCACAGTTGTCACATTTTCAGAACCCCTTCCCCTGATATGACGTCATAGGTTTTTTTAAGTTATGCATGTATTTAAATTATATTTTAATTAATTTTAATTTTAATTTAAATTATTTTTTTAAGTTAGGTATGTATTTAAATTATAAGAAACACAGTTATTTTAATTTTTTTTATTTCCATACTGAGAGTGCTAAATTATTCTATATGTATATCTAATTATAGATCAAGTTTGTAATTTTTTAAAGTTTTTATTCACATATGAAATTAAAATGTGACGTCACAAATCTTTTGACCCCACTTTTGTGTCACATTCCGGTGACCCCCCCCCCATTAATTTAAAAATTCTCTACAACCCGATCGTGTGAAAACACAATTTATGCGAAAAAGCTATTCTAAATCCACGAAAGTTAAATCCTATAAAAATGAAATGGCATAAACTTACTTAACACCACAAACGTCTGGCGTCCTCTTGAAGCAGGTAGCATACGCTAAGTTGGCTATGTACGGACCAGCCCCTCGGTTGTAATTAAACGATTCGAAGAACCCTGTCCTATCCGGGTAGTATTGGAGACAGCCGGGAGGTGCTGGAAAATAAGAGAATGATTTTTTTAAAATACGTTGAATATGTGAAAAATCCTTTATTACAGTCAACTTTATCTGACTGTCTGACTAAATCGTTGGGTAATGATCGTTGACCAAATATAGATTGATACTGTTTGGTGGCCAAAATTATATTCATTTCTTGGAAATAACAGATGTTGCCTGGCAACCAAACATCATTGCCAGTAACCCATTAATGACCCACTACAGGGTCGGTCCACCACGCTGGCCTACTGCGGGTTGGTGGACTTCACATACCTTTGAGAACATTTTTTTTGTGAACTCTCAGGCATGCAGGTTTCCTCACTATGTTTTCCTTCACCTTTACAGCAGGTATTTAATTTTATAAAGCGCACATAACTTTTTTACAAAGTCATTGGTGCGTGCCACTGGGATTCGAACCCGGATCCCTCGATTCGAGGTCGAATTCTAAGCCACTGGGCTATCACCGCGCTAATCAAACATCATTAGGGCGATCCATATCTGAAGATCGGTTATTAATTTCCGACGTAAATCACTTTCGTCTGAAAAAATCGGTGTTATTTTTTAAAAATTCAATTGGTTTATTAATCATTGACTGATTGACCAATGACTACTTGCATTGACTGAATAAATTACAGAATTACCTCCTGAATGTGTTAATTGAATTGCAGGGTCGGGCTTCAGATTTTTAATCTCAAGTGCAATAAAAATGCACATAGGTAACTAGTTTTTGTTAATTCCTCAGTAGTTTTTGAACTTACCGATAAGGTATTCGTCTCTATCAGCTGTGGAAGATAGTGGTGTTGACGGTAATGCAGACGTGATGGCTTCAAATATTCCATCGCGGTATTTACTGCAAAAAATATTTAAATAAATAACGATACAAAACACAATTTTTTTTCATACTTAACAGAACCATCTAGCGGGCAGTAGCAGTACTAAACATTACAATGCCCTCTATTGAACAAAGTGAGTCATGGAACGTAAACATTTTTTTGTAAGATACAATTATTCTGTACTAATATTATAAAGAGGAAACATTTGTATTTTTGTAAGTTTGTAACGAATAAACTCAAAAACTACTGGGCCGATTTCAAAAATTCTTTCACCATTGGAAAGCTACATTCAGCCTGAGTAACATGGGCTGTTAAATAAAAATAAAATATAAAAAAAAAATTCATTGGCAGAGCGAAGCCTGCTGGGTCAGCTAGTTTTATATAAAATAACAGTGTACTAAGACCTGTGTACAGTGTGCTTCGTGCACAATCAATGGATCAATCCAGTTATTAAACCTACCCCAAAGTATTAAAGCACTCTAACTGAGTGACCTTTATCTTCCAGGTGGCTTGCGGCAGGTGCGGCTGCGAGCTTCTGTCAGCGATGTTGAATCGCATATTGAGCACGCGATTGTTGGTAGATGCGTTCACTTTTGTGTATACTGAAATATAGTTTGTAGTTTTAGTTAGTTTGAATAACATATAAAAAATAATTTCAAGCAATTAATGTCCATGCTTATAATAATTTATCATTTCCATGCATGTTGATTCTTCTTCCTCTTTATGTGTCACACTAATTACTGAAGATTGGCGTTCAGCTGGTTGTATTGGGGTATATTTGGAGGTGAAAATATCACGTCCAGTTTCGTTAAAAAGATGTATTGGTAGAAGCAATGGTTGGATAGGAAGAAAATAAATAAAGTCATATTTACAATGCTGTCCACTGTTGTCTCCACAAAGCGGCGGGATGACCTCTGAGTTTCCGTGAAGATTGATCACTTGGAAGATGTCGTTCCTGCACGAGTAGCCTGGTCTTTGAGTCACATTTTCTACAGCTTCAATCTGTGACGACAAAAATTGAAATTGAATGAAATTAATATATTATCATTTATCCAGACACCTCTAAGGTCAGCACTACTAAACGAAACTACTATTAAACATGAAGACCATCATTTTATTATCGTGTTTGTTATAGAAAGAGAAAGAAATACACTTTTTTCAAGCAAAAATAAATTATTTTAAAATCATAAAAATTCATAAAAAGGTTTTATGTTCCTGAATAACTGCCATCTAGTATCGAATAGCAACAACTCACCGTAGTCGGAGGCGCCAAGTAGAACGTTTCGAAGTCAATTCTTATCTGGCACACATTATTGTTGTTGATTTCTACACTGTAGGAACATTCTAGACCTGAAGACTCCTTGTTCACGGGTGGATTGATGAAAACTGCAACTTTTGTGTTTGTTCTGATATCGCAAGCGTTTACTGAAATAAGAAAACAGTGCCATCTAGTTGTGTTTTTGAACACTCGTCTACACAATACCTTCGAAATTCGCTATTTAATTTTTTTTAAATCTTTCTGTTTTCAATATTTTCAATAAGTAAATCATCGAACGATTAATTAATTTCTTGAAGAAATAATCAATAAGTACCTGAGTTTCCCGATTTTTAAACTTGTCCAATTTATCGTGTACAAAACCAATAAATAAAAAAAAGACGATCGTACTTTCATAATATTTTGAAATCAGATAAAAATCACTTTTTACAACTGATGGTAGGTGAGTTGCAAAGGGTAATTGGAGCTTATTTAGCTTTTTCTTATTAAAATAATAGATGATTTTCAATACAAATGCAATACGTACAAGAGCAACACGTAGCGAAAACGCCGCAGAATCCGATCGCCTTGCCACCTTGGGTGTTACATTGGTTTCTAGACAGACAGACGCCGCCGGTCGACCTGTCAGACCCGGTACACTGTTCTCCGTTACCCACCGAGAATATATTGCCTGGACCCGATTGCCTGGGTGCTGAAACAAAAGAAATAATAATAATCTCTCTGCAATTCATTAGAGACGCACTGTAGACCCACTCTGTATCCTATTCCGGAGCGCGTCATATTTATTATACAAGGAAAGAAGTTAAAATAAAAAAAACATTTAACATTTTTTATATCAAAACATAATATATACAGAAAGTTCGAAATTACAATTTTATTAAAAAGACGTCTTCATCTAGCGGGCAATAGCGGAACTACTCACTTCTGTTAGCGCTCGATGCCGCTCCATAGTGCGTTGCCACCAGCAAAAAGAATATACGGCTTATATAATTCAGCGCCATCTTTTAATGACCAACTGTAAAGAGAGAACAATATTCATTCATACCTAATAAATTAATAATATTTTAAATGACATTTTTGTTTCGTTTTAATACATTGAACCCCACTGATTCGCAACGAGGTCGAAATTGAATATATTCTTTAACAATAGTTAACCAAGGCCTTAGTTAAAAAAGAGTTGGTGGAAATTTATCTACAGGTCCTGCATGCCTTTGCAAGTTTATAGAAGCTTCCCTGAAAATGAATAATTTGATAACGATTAAAATTCCAATTACAACAAAATGATTTCTTTTCTTTTCTTTTATCAAAACACATCAATACCGGCTATAAAAGCTCAGATATTTCGGGTCAATAAGTGTGAATGCGTGGTGCAATGTTTACATTAGGTGATCAGAAGTACCGTTAGATAACCGTGCTAGCTTTAGAGGCCCGGTTAGGGCCGTACTACCGGTTTTAGCGAAGATTTGAATGCATATCGTGAGTCGAAAGTGTGATATTTAAGTTGTATTTGTATTTATATTTCTTTGCAACAACCCGCACACGTGGAACTTGTTTTGGTATGGACCCACCACCCTCCCTTATCTCTCTGAGTAGGTATATACCATCACAACTTATTCCAATAGTACAAGACACGTGTTTCGCTCCAAAACAGAGCATCACCAGGTGATGTGGACTCTACAACGGCTGGTTGTCGAGTCAGAGAAGTCGAGTCAATAATAGTCCTTATATAGAACCAACTGACACTTTTTTAGGTTCAGTGCAATATTAGCATATTACCATATTATGGTAGGGTCTGCTAATTAGACCCTAAAGCTGTGGTCTAAAACCGGCAGCTATGATGAGTGATTCGATAATAATTTCTACTAAAACACAAACTGATTAATTCGTCACAATTATCACTGTAGGGTGACCACAAAACACATTTTAGTGCGGACATTACAATCTAATACACTACAATTATTCTGTGCACGCGATCTTTTTCATTTTTCTTTCTTTCTTAACCAAGTTGTTATCTTAAAATCATCCAGTATACAGTTCTTTTTTATTCTCTTGTCTTATTTGGTTAACAATCTTGGCACTACTTTTTAATGAAAAAAAGTTTAAAATTGCTTTAAAAAATAAATTATAGTTTCTGGATTATCTGCTTCCGTACTCATTTAATAAAATTTGTTTTTAAATGTTTATAATTTTGTGTTTGCATTATTTTTTAATCGCAAATTAAAATAAAAATGCTAATGATGCTAAGATTGTTTACCAAATATGACAAGAGAATAAAAATGAACTATAAGTTTGAGTGCATCTATCTCCACAATTTCATGGTAACCCTAACTACACGTGTAATTAGTATTAAACTATCGCCACAAAACACTAAACGATTATCGATATCGAATCGATGTAAAAACGATACGATTAAATGATTGCGCGCTTTAGAATTGTATTTGCAGCTCCATCTGTTGTTTAATTGTTGGTTTTTCATTTATCTACACGATTTAAAATTGTTACCTATCTTATTATGAAATAACTGAGCTATAAGCTCGCCGGGTACGTTACCGCCAGCCTCGTAACCCGTCGTGAAGCAGCGTGTTCTTCATGTGTTGTTGCGGCTGGGGAGGTGTGGTTGCCGGGGATGCTTTATATGAGGCGGACATATCTAACTAACTGTTAATATCTAAACAACTTCAATTATAACTGTTCAGTTCTTTTAAATATTAATTAAGTACCAAAAGCTTAGAACAGGAATGTGAAAAATAAGCTTCCTTTTTAAATTAGAATTCAAAGGCATTTAGAATAAAGGTAACCTAAATAATGATAGGTATGTACCTATGTTTTATGGAATACAGTAAAATATCATTTAAATCCGTAACGTTTTAAATAATAATACGTAGGTAATAATAAATTTGTAAAGTTTTAAATAATAACGAGTTATTTAATATTAGGTAACTGTGATTAGACCAATTGGATAATTCTAAGACTTATTTATAATCAATTATTATTATTAGATAACTGTGATATGCCCATTTTATTACTACTTACTGAGATAATTTTAGAACTTATTAACAAAAATTTATATATAAAAAAATACATACGTCTGTCCGTGGCAAGGCGACGGCAACTGCAATGGTGACCACTGGCCCTCTCTTTATATACTGACCACCTTGGCAATGACCGCATAGCCCGAGAGCCGGTCGCCTCAAGTGTTTACGTATAAACACGACGCTAATAGAAAGGTTTCGATGTTATAAATAGTAGGTACCTAATCATTAAAAAATGACGAATGACCGGAATGGCGCAAAAAAGGATTTGAATATATTAATCTAATATAACAGTTGCTTCTTAAAGAGTTTGGGCACGATTAATTTTTTTGTGAGTCGACTTACGATTTATAAATATATTTATTAAATTATATCAAGTGACAAATAATGATGACGTAGGTGTCTATTAGCTGCTTTGTAGATCACAAGCGATCGAAACAGTTAAGCAACTATGGGCGCGGTCAGCACCTGGATGGGTGACCGCTAGTGGCGAATTACACGCGCTGCCGTGCTTCGGAGGACACGTTAAGCGTCGGTGCCGGTTAATGACCAGGTTAAACAACAGTTTTGCTATCGATAAATTGTTTATTAGACATGATACTGATTGCGAACAGATCGCAATATATCTCAATGACAATTAATCTTTCTTGTGATATTTCTAAGGTGATTTCGTCGCAGTCTCTCGGTCCACAGATGCATCCACGTCAATAAGCTCATGCACATCAATTTACATTCCTCTGCTCTATGGGTAGAAAGTAGGTATGAAAGTACTAGTACTTTTACTATCATGAAAATCACCCAAATTCTCACTCCACGAGGCGAATCTCTTATTTTTACCCAACTTAAAAACAAAGAAGGAAATCCTGTAATCTGTATTTTATAATATGCAAGTACCTACTTGATTTTAGTGGTGATAGCCCAGTGGCTTAGAAGTCGACCTCTTAATCGAGGGGTCCGGGTTCGAATCCCAATGACTTTGTAAAAAATTGATGTGCGCTTTATAAAATTAAATAGTACCTGCTGTTACGGTGAAGGAAAACATCGTGAGGAAACCTGCATGCTTGTGAGTTCATAAAAAAATGTTCTCAAATGTGAAGTCCACCAACTCGCAGTAGGCCAGCGTGGTGGACTAAGGCATACATCCCTCTCATTGTGAGACGAGACCCGACCCTGTAGTAGGTAATTAATAGGTTACTGACACAAGACTCCGATATTTTTAAGCAAACCTCATCAATCATGAATTAAAATGCTTAACAAAAAAATTAACCCTTTGGTAGCCGAACTATAATTACCCAACTACCAAAGCAGTACCGTTAGTTCATTACATAACGCAGGCACTGTCAAGGTAAACACTGGTCGGAGCATTGGTCAGTGTAGTGGGCCACTATTCCCTAAGCATTTGATATATTTTGAACCGCGTTAAAAGCTTCAATTGCTTTTAACTCACTTTGCCGAGTTAAAAGCTACAATACTGTATTTCTAAAGCTCCTTTAATAAGAAATTTTATTTAGAACCCGTATTCTGTCTAGGAATCTTATTAATTTCATTTGCTTTGAGACGTTTTAGCTCATTAGATAAATTAGATATATGTTTGTTACACCAGACCACTGTGTTTAAAAAAGCAAAATACATGTACAAAGATTGATTTTAATGTCTTGAAATATAATAATATATGTTTGTAACTCATATTTACGCTTTTCCCTCCTTTCTTTAAAGTAATTTAGTTCGTAAGTTATTTGTTTTATAACTATAATATATATGTTTATTAACGATACACAAATATTGATATATAAAATAAGATAGCTTGAGGCAAAAAACAGTTTTTTCCCCTTTTGATTCGCTCTCCTTTAAAAAAGTAACGTTTTCATTTGTGTTACTTATGAATTTAAGCAGCACTATGCATTCGATATTTTATCACTGCTCTCACCCACCGATATCGAGTGTTTCCATATTCGGGGTCCCACCCACTGCAGATGGATGCATAGTTCATCACAGAACTATGACGTATGATGCAAGCGTTAAATGCTTGGATCAATGTTTTTGTAGCGCTTAATTTGTTTACGGTTATGTCTTCTCAAGTTTGTTTTGTAAGACGACGGAATTCAAATTTAGATTCTTTTTATTTTAGTTTGACAAGTTTGGTTGCATTTTATAATGTAACAAGCTTCGCGACTTCGCCCGCATGGAATTCTAAAATAAAAGTAGCTATCTGCCAGTGAAAGTCCCGTCAAATCGGTCCAGCCGTTCCAGAGATTAGCCGGCACAAACAGACAGACAGATAGACGGACAGAAAAAATTTGTAACATGTTATTTTGTCTCTATTTGAGGTCGGATGTGGGTATCCATGGGCCGCAGCGCCCGTTCCTTTGCTACGCTGCTTGTAAAGAGCTTGACATCGCTGACTATTGGTTTGTTCGGTTTGAACGCAGTTCTTTGCGTAAGTTTCCAAAATATAACGGGATATGATTATTTATTCTTCTATTTGTCCAAGTCTCCAACATATATTTGATTTGCTAAGTGGTTCTAAGTGTTCTGGTGAATATAGCTGACTTTTTATTTAATTAAGTATCTATTATTGACATGTTTAAATAGAATTATCGTGGGGTTGTCTGTCTGTGATAGAATGAACTTGGCGAGAGCTTTTTGGATTCTTAAGAGTCAACTTTGACGCCTATGCAGTCGTTTTTTTACTCCGGTTCAATAACATCTATATCTGGCAACATTTTTGGCACTATTTTTAGTGAAAAATATTTAAAATTGATTTAAAAAATAAATTATGGACTTTAAAAATAAATTATAATTTGAACAGCTCAAAATTTTGTTGTATCGGTTGGACTGTTATGTCGGCCAATTAGGATACGGCCTGGGAAATAAGAAGAAAAAATAGTAGAGAAATAGAAAGAAATATGTAGTAGAGCAATAAGCAAGAAACGTCACAGCAATGAGTAGTATGACTAGTCTATAGGAGTTTGAAAAATATCAACAAAAAAGAAGATTTGTCCTTTTATTTGAAAGTTTTTAATACACTCATAGTTCACTGACATATCGAGATGACTGTTGACCTTTTGTGATGTTATTGACCAGACATGTGATACCTACCTATTGTTTTTATATAAAAAGGAGTAGTAAATTAGTATGCTGATGTCTTATGAACGAATGGACACCCATCCAACCTCAAATAGAGACGAAATACTATCTGAAGTTGTACGAATATGCGGGTGCTTCGCTACTCACGAGGACTAAGATCGCCTCAAATAAAGTATCCCCGGCAACCACACCTCCCCAGCCGCAACACAACACATGAAGAACATGATGCTTCACGACGGGTTGAGAGGCTGGCGGTTGGTTGCAACCCTTTCATGGCCCACAGTTGGGAACGAGTCTCTCCCCACAACAGGGGTGGCCTGGAGCAAACTCCACCACGCTGCTCCAATGCGTATTGGTGAAGAAACAGGCTAGTGGTCAACCCGTGTCAGACTTTTTTAAACCGCCCATGAGGCCTCCGACGAGGTTTAACGACTGCTATAGTATCGATAACAACCGTGACCGACGCTTAACGTGTCCTCCGAAGCACGGCAGCGCGTGTAATTCGCCACCAGCGGTCACCCATCCAGGTACTGACCGCGCCCGACGTTGCTTCACTTTTTCAATCGCTTGCGATCTACTCAAGCAGCGGGGCTATGCGCGCGTAAGCTAGTTACCAATAATAAACCAGATCTAGCAAAACCTAACTCGATAAGATTCAAGGAGTCTACAGGACAGCCGGGAATGTTATTAACTCTGTACAGGAGATTATTACTTGCCGCCTTCTCGTAAAAACTGATTTATTCCGTCGTTGCATTAATCAGTTGATTATGTTGGATTGACAGGTTTACACTTGGGCCGCGCTCAGTATTTTATTTTATTTATTTTAAATCAAAATCAAAATCATTTATTTGCACGAATATGGGTTAGTTATCGGTTTTACAGGGCATTTTGATCAATCCATATTCACCTTTTCAGGTATGCAAATTAAAAAATTAAAAATAAAACTAAGGTTTGTAATAACTTATAAAATATTAAAACTTATTACTAATACACAATATTTAATATTGTGGGGCTTTCTAAGTTGGCTGCCAAAGTAAGCTGTGAGTTGGTTACTAGATAGCTGATAAACGTACATACTTATACATTTTTAAATACATCTTTCTTATATATAAAATTCTCATATCACAGTTTTAGTTACCATACTCCTCCAAAACGGCTTGACCGATTTTTATGAAATTTTATATGCATATTCAGTAGGTCTGAGAATCGGCTACTGTCTATTTTTCATACCCCTAAGTGATAAGTTGTCCACACCTTACATTTTTAGTTTTTGGACATATTTGTTTATTTTTATTTTTTAATAATGTGGCATTAAAAATACATAGTTACAACCCTAAATTTTCACATTTCTATCACCAACCCCTATTTTTAGTGAGTATTTTTAATAATTATTTTTTCTTAGTCATTTTAGTACCTAATTTAGGTAATAATTTTTCATCCGGCTCGATAACCATATGGCAACACAATATTTGCCGGGTCAGTAGCTAGTAGGTAGTAGGTATATCTAAGATAACTACACGTAGCTATAATTAGCACAATGAACCAACCCTCTTACTACGTCCCTTATTTAAAAAATCTGAGTCTAATCCGTAGATAAAGGATTTTTTTACCGCAATTTTTTTAAAATGCTTTTTTAAACAGCAACGCAGACCGTTGTTGGAGAACAATTTGTGTGATGGTTAAGCATGGACAAAGGACATTTTTACATATGTATATAGCTATTGAGATGCGGCGATCGTAATATTTTGTTTGTTGGTATTGTTTGTTTGTAAAACAAAGTAATTGTGCAGAACTGGCAGCACATCATTTAGTTTTTTATTATATTTTTATATTTTGAATGTCATGGTAGAGTTTGTCAGAATAATAATAATTTTCCTAATATGTAGTAGCTAAGAACTTTAAAATAAAATAATATATAATAAGTACAAAACGCCTTTAAATAACTAACATTTTTTGGTCCTTCGAGCCGGATGTTAGTTATTTAAAGGCGTTTTGTACTTATTATATATTATTTTATTTTAAAGTTCTTAGCTACTACATATTAGGAAAATTATTATTATTCTGACAAACTCTACCATGACATTCAAAATATAAAAATATAATAAAAAACTAAATGATGTGCTGCCAGTTCTGCACATACTCCCCTTTTTTACGTTGAAGGAGAACAGGAATCATAGTCGCCTCAGTAGGTATTTGATCAGTCTTCTTGCTGGTCGTTTCAGTGCGTCATATGCAGTGCGCACTATTGTTACTCTTGACTATTCCATCATCACCAGTAAATATTCTTACGATTCGTCCGAATGGCCAAGATCCTTGAGGAAAATCGCAGTTGTGTGTGTGTGTCCACAATATTGCCTTCTTGTAGGTTTATCTTAGAGTAATCTTGGCGGCGTGGTAGTAACGTCAGCAATTCATTAAGCCACAGCAAAATAAATCTGTGAGTCTTAAGGATTTCCTCCATTGCTCGCAGTAAGTAGACGGTCTTCAGTAAAATTGGGAATTGGTAGCCCTGAAGATGAAACCAGTAGATGAGGAATCAAAGCTTCGGTGCAATCGGCATCCGTGAGCGGGTCTGGTGAAGATATCCACTTCGGTAGCACGGCGATTCTTTAAATCTCATAGTGCTTCTTAAGTATAGAATTCATTTGCTTTGACGAAGTCGTTAACTACCACCTCTGTGTTAGATGGACAGCATTTTCTTTCTTCAATACGACCAGATGAAATCATAAATTTCTTCTTATAATTAGGTATTGACCTGTGAGGCGACTATTAGCCGACATGGAAGCGCCGGCGAGAGATGCGAATTTTCTTATGTAGTGCAGTCAGTGCGTTAGGGGTTTTTGCTGTGCATGGCGCACAGCTCTCGAAGAATATGTAGGGACAAAAGTATACAAAGAGCCCCCAGTAACTTTACAATATTTATATCAAAACCCCGTTTAATTAAAATTCGCAATTGCAGTAATGAACTTTATTTATGGGTTAATTATTTTAGCAATGAGATGGATGCGTTCGAATGGTTATACTTACAATTATGGAAGAACTTCTCTGAATGATTTTTAGAGCTATGAAGCTAATGATTATATTAACAAATATGGTACAAGCTAGTCGAGCTGCAATGAAGGCTCCCTGAAGTTTAAGCCAAGGTATGACGTGAGCGACAATGAAGCTACGCGCGCTCAAGAACCCAAAATTCACTCTTGTTGCAGCGTCGCGTTACACAAAAAATAATATTTAATTAATAACGAAACCATAATTGTCACGCTTCAACATTAGGAAGTTCTACAACCTATACGAGTATGTACGTGAATATGTACGCCACGCATTTAAAAACATAATGCACTCTGTTACGCAAATCATATTATTATCGCAAATTATCTTATTTTAGGACAGTACAAAACGTTTAGACAATTTGATATGCAACCTTTCTTTCTTATTAATTAAAATAAAGAGATATCTTTCTTAGAAGGCCACCATATCAAACCGAGGGAATGAACAGTATTCGAACTACCCAAATCTAATGATTACTATCTACAAATGGACGATGATATAAATGTTTAGGCATCGCAGATGACGCTGCTGGATCATTCAAAATCCATGCGCACATCTTCGATACTGTATTTGCGTGAATCGTTATAACAGCAAATGCGACGATATGTTTTAAATCGTAGTGTTTATTATTAATCACATTTGCTGCTTCAGGATACCGATTGCGCAAATTTAATACATTTTTATTATATAGAGCCTTAAAAGGGCTTGAAACCGCAACAAAATTAAATGTCTTTGAGGACATTCGGAAATGCTTAAGCGGTAAATATTTGAGAATTATTTTAAATTGAGGGAACATTTCTTTTATGTCTGCCGTTATGGCGACTCTCCCTTTCTTGAAAAGAAAAGAAATTTGTAAATATGGCTGCAGTAAGTCAGGTCTAGTCAATAATAATGAATTTAAGTTAACCCAATGTGACTTAGCTGCCGCGTCATGAACCACACGCAATTGCCTAGTTTTATTAGGGTTCATAACGCCAAAATGAGAAATATTATTATTAGTATTATTAATTGGATCCTCCGCTGCATAGCAGCGACGGTCGGAGCGTTGCTCTGTATTTTTAACTGTTTTAATTGCACGCTCATTAATAGAATTATGGATTTCAAATTTAGAAATATCTGTTGAATTTAATTGATGAAAATCGTTAAGTGTAATATGATGAATTAATGTTAGAGGCTCTGTTTTGCCGGACGGAATGCCAAATAAGACCCAGCCAAGCGCAGTGTTGATCGCTACGGGCTGATTCTTATTGCCCATACGAATATCGCGCGACATCATTATGTGGCAATTATCTACACCTATAATAATCATTGGCTTCGCGTCTTTGTAACATAAATCATAGGCTATATCGGATAAATAATCTAACTGACAAATGTCTTTGCTAACAGTTTGGCTTTTAAGGTCTAAGTTTCTTATAGAATGAGCGTTGGATATATAATTAACATTCGCGGAATGTTTCCCTTTAATTTTAAAATTCACGTAGCGAATACGTGTCTTACGTGACAAACCACTGACGCAGTCTATCTGGGCATCAGACTCCGGACCCTGTAAACCTATAAGTGAAGAAATGCTATCGTCGATAAAAGTAGTCGTGGACCCATCATCCAAAAGAGCATAAGTGTCAATACTACCCAATGGACCCGACACGGTGACAGATACAACCTTCAAAAGAGGCCGAAGACGACGTTCGGAGGAATTAACAGTATTAGCAATAACAGCGTTTTCAATAGGTTCGCCATTATTATGTGTCTCTACATTATTGCTATTAGGTTGAACGACATGAGCTACTTGAAATGACTGATAATTTGGATTGTGTAAAAGTTTATGATGTCTCGATGAACAAGACTCAACATTACAAACTTCTTTAGAATTACACAACCTGTAACGATGAGAACCTTTTTTAAGGCATTTGTGACACAATTTATTATTTTTCACAAATTGCCATCTGTCGTCAACTGACATTGTTCGAAAAATGTCACAATTATTTATTAAGTGATGTTTATGACAATATGTACACGAAATGGAAACAGAATTATCAGAATTTATTTTAGGAATGTTATTCTTAGTCACAGAATCATTTATTGATGTATTATTCTCATGAATTACTGGAGCCCCTATATCACACGCACCATACTTAAGTTGCAGGTCTGCCTCCCGCATGAGAAATTCTCCTAGCAACTCTAGCCTAGTCTTGTTACCTTCATTTGCGGCTGCGTAATCAAACCATCGCATTCGTAGTAAATCAGGAATCTTTGTTACAATAGTGTTAAAAAGCTCCGGAGACCGCAGATAGTCAGGACAGTTAAGGAGTTTAACAATTTCTACGCAATTCCTAACACGACACGCAAATATAGGTAAATCGTTACCTGGATCACGCAGTTTCGGCAGGGCTCGCAACGCAGCGAGCTCCTGCATCACGATATAGTCAGGGCGACCAAAACGTATTTCTAGGGCTTGCATTACTTGTGCGGGCTCGTGCGCGGATACAAGAAGCGCGCCGACGGCTACGCGAGCTTCTCCTTTCAAAGAAGCGTTTAAACGCGACAGATTTTCAGCCGCCGAAAATGAATCTTGGGAATCTGTAAACATTCTTTTAAAATGAAGCCACTCCGTGGGTGACTTACCATCGTATGAAGGGAGATGAGTAATTGACGATGGTTTAAGTTTATTTATACAAGAATGAAATAAATCTAGTGCTCTCGCGAATTGTAAAGTGGGGTTAAAATCCAAAGGCGACTGCTGCTTATTAATATTATTCTTAGGAGGTTCTTTACTCTTCTTAAGATCTTTGATCAACGGTACTTCAGATTTTAGCACTATATTCTCTGCAGAGACCTGCGAAGGATAATTATTAGGGTTAGATTGCATGTATATATTATGATGTCCCGTTTGGGGCTCGTTGACATCCAACCACTCGTCAACGGATGGAGCCTTGCTTGAGCAGCGGCTCCCCCGCTGACTGTCCTCCGCCTCTAACATTGAGATCTCCGCGCATAGCTCGGCGTCAGCGGCGGCGCGCTCGAGCTCGGCGAGCCGGCGCGCGTGCTTCGCCCTTGCCGCGAGTTTCCTCGCTTCTATGTCTAATGTTACCTGAACCTCTTTAGCCGCAGGATAGTCCTCCACGTTTTTATTTAGTGCTCCTTCTGAAGAGCACTTTGCTTTACTTCTCGTTAACATTATCTTATTTTAGCTGGTTGTATATTAAAGTGTCGAAGGACCAAAAAATGTTAGTTATTTAAAGGCGTTTTGTACTTATTATATATTATTTTATTTTAAAGTTCTTAGCTACTACATATTAGGAAAATTATTATTATTCTGACAAACTCTACCATGACATTCAAAATATAAAAATATAATAAAAAACTAAATGATGTGCTGCCAGTTCTGCACAGTAATGTTGGCTGTTTTACGGCGAAGGGTTGGAGAATGCGATCTTTACTTCAAATGACGTGTTGGAAGGGACATTTAAAAATACAGTCCACACTTGTCCTATTCGGTAAACAATCTAGTTTTTAAATATGTATATTTACAGTCCACACTTGTCTTATTCGGTAAACAATCTTGGCACTACTTTTTACCGACTTCAAAAAAGGAGGTTATCAATTCGACACGTATGTACTCGTATGTTATATTCTCAGAACTGCACAATTTTTACATAATTATGTATGTTGGTTGTTACGGCTTCCATACAAGAATAGGTACCAATTTTCACGGGTGTATGTATGTATGCAGCGGTGATAGCAAAATGGCTTAGAATTCGACCTCGAATCGAGGGATCCGGGTTCGAATCCCAGTGGCACGCACCAATGACTTTGTAATAAAAGTTATGTGCGATTTATGAAATTAAATATCACCTGCTGTTACGGTGAAGGAAAACATCGTGAGGAAATCTGCATGCCTGAGAGTTCACAAAAAAAAAATGTTCTCAAAGGCATGCGAAGTCCACCAACCCGCAGTAGGCCAGCGTGGTGGACGGCGGCCTACATCCTTCTCATTGTGAGAGGAGACCCGACCCTGTAGTGGGTCATTAATGGGTACTGACATGACATGTATGTATGTGTGTAGAAATGTCCGTCCACGGATACCTCCGAAACTAATTGACGGATCGTGTTCGTTCTTTTTTGTTTGTTTGCATTTTGTTGAACTTAGGAATGGTAAAAGTTTCATCGAAATTGGTCCACTTTTCCGTGATATGGACATAAAACTAAAAATACCGGCAACCATACCTCCCCAGGATACACGATAGCAGTCGTTAAACCTTGTCGGAGGCCCTATGGGCGGTTTGGAAACATCCGACACGGGTTGGCCACTAGCCCGTTTCTCCACCGCACCGCATTGGAGCAGCGTGGTGGAGTATGCTCCAGACCTCCCCCTGGTGTGGGGAGCCCTGTGCCCAACAGTGGGTCATAAAAGGGTTGCAGGATGTCGTTTCCAGACGTGAGTGGTCCATGGACTGGGGCTCGGTTCAAGTAGGCAGCCTCCGTGAAAGAAAACGCATATCTGCAGATGCAGATTTTAATCCTAAATTATTACCCGTTATGGACCTGTATAGAGCTGAGCAAGGTCACTTTAGTGTGACAAGTATTTTGTGTCTCTATCAAAAAGAGCGGTATAGGTTTGGGTGCAATGCGTTGGCTCCTACGAGTCAATTGAAACACTTTTATTGAACTTTTAAAGAACGCACGGAATGACGCTATAGTTTTTTCAAGTCAACCGACGAATTTTTTATTGTTTTCGCGCTGAGTAAATTAATTTTTCGACGTATTGGAAAATGGGCTAGATTTTCGGATAGTCGTGAATGCAGCTTTTGAGCAAAATAACATGAAATTAATTGTGAAAAGTGGATACATCCCTCTAGTCTAGTCTAGGTTCCATGCACTTTGCTGAGAACTGATAATGGCGCGGCATCGTTTATATCATATTTAGTAATTCAGCAATACTTTTTATTGCATAATTTTTTAAGGTACAATCAAAGTTTATCTTTAGCTAGTATCGTTGTGGTGAAGCTGACTTATTAATCTGTTTATTTAACAAACAGATAATGATAAATATATGAAATTTGATAATTGCATGAAACTGCCATATTTTATTTTATTTTTTATACTTTTTTATACCTATTTGATTTTATTAAAAACGGCATCAGCTCGTAATGATATAAAATCGAGGGGGTAGTATCAGCTCTATAGAATCCGACAGTAAATGCATCCGCGATGATTCCTGCTCGCAGTCAGTCTGCAATAAGTCTGGATTTGTGGGACTGGCTGCTGCAGTCCAGCTGACTCGCCAGACACCCTGCAGAATGTCTAGAGTACGATTACAGTTTGATTTGATAGTTCTCTCGGTCTTGGTAAGTGTTAAAATTAAGTAGAATTTAATTCTAATAGAACAGTGCCTCAAATAGCGAACTTACGCAGTCTCGTGTAGTAATCGTAACGAGCTGCCATTAGTATGGGGAGATGTCAAGACAGACTGACATGTGACATACTAATGACTGATGTTTACTATAGGAATACTTCAACGATAGTATGAACACTATCTCTATCACTATCTCTGCTCATCGCAGTTGCAACTATTTGTATGCACATAAGCACGCACACGTGCTCGCTCACACACTAGAACACACACATAATTATTATGTACGTACAGAGGTTAAAACATAAACAAGCTGTAAAAAAAAGCTATTTTAGCTGCAAAACATCGAAATTTAGTAAAATTTCTAGTTCCGAAAATCAGAGTATTTATTACAAATACCACTTTTAAATTTAATGTCTAAGTAAGGTATCAAGAAAAAAAAAGGTTCAATAAAGTATGAATTCATCAAGATTTCCTGTTTTTTGTTAAATGTCTTTGGAAAATCGGTTAAGCTTTGAAAATAAATATTATAAGAAATAAATGTTTCTGGGGTAAGGTCTTAGATTAGACAATTCAAGAAACGTCTGGAAAATTCACAGCCACAACATATCCAGTAATATCGCTCATGATCCGACTATTATTGGGGTCGCATTTGATCCACGAACAACAGTCAGAATCTTGATATTCATTTCAATATTTCAAAAGAAATAGTTTGAATTTCCCTCAATGTGCATTTTCTCTTACAAAAATCGTAATAAGTTCCTGGCAAGTTCAAATAGCAAGGACTTTTAACAGTACGTTGCGATTTTCGCTTTTCAGGCGCTGCGTGATATCAATAGTTCTGAATGAGTTCTAATCCTAGCTTTTAATATTACAATAGAAAATCGCAATAGAAGCACTTTTTAGGATTTATTTTTAATACCAGGCCTCACGAATAAAAAGGTTTTTAATGTTTCATTCTCATTGTTGTCGAAAAACTAAAAAAGCAACCGATTGCTCAATGATGCCCAGGATTTGAAAGAAATCAGAATATGTATAGGTATTAAAACTTTAATGGTTTTCGAGCAATGTGTAAAGAACTCTTCAGCCGATTTGAAAGCTTTTTTATACCTCATATACCTAAAGATGTGTGAAGAAGCGAGTGAAGTAATGATCAAGATATGAAATGATGTGTTTACTTCAAATCAAGTATCGTATCTTCGGCGATCTCACCTCCTCAACCGAAACACAAGCAATGAAGAATAATATGCTACTTCACGGCAGGTCATGACACTACCACCTTATGGTCTCTACCACTTCTATATTACCACCATCTGCTTATAACTTGGATCAACAAATAGGATATCTCCATCATAAATATAATGCATTTTATCTTTCTCTTCCCAAATTCTTTCATGCACGCGGCGAAGCCACGGCTCCTTCTTTTCAGTCCTTTGTCCACTGCTGGACATAAGGCTAGTCCGCCACTAATTCAAATTTCTTCAGTAAGCACCCAACTAATATCCAACGCTATACCTGTATTATAGCTGTTACATAAACTAATATACACAGATACACCTAATCGTATAAAAACGTAGCCTCGGGCGTAGAACTAATTAGGCACGCCTCGTATGCGGAGGCACGCGTAATGGTTTCCGACAAAAAAATGTGATTTAAACAACTTACAACCTTGTTACAGCTAAAACATTGCGAGCAGATCCATAGCCGAGCTTCACAGTCACTCTGTCAAGTCTTGTTGCCTGCACATCAGTCGGAACACGCAATTTTTATAAAGATGTAGGCGTGATACGTACAGTAATATGAGCGCGCCTCACATGAAACGCTGACCACGCGTGACGCAAGCATCGAGTGTAGTCAACAACAGAACACGTCACACGCGTCACACCGAGCTGGCCAATCGGAAGACGTATCCTCGAACGCGCTATCATAGTTCCATAGAATCTGTGCATTATATATGCAAACGGTCCGCAGTCAACATTCGGACGCGCGGTCCAGGCAGTGACATCGCCTGGCGGGAGATCTCCCCTTTACCTCCAAAATATAATAATTTTGTAACTATACAACGTTCGCTGTAACAGCAAGCTATGAGCGGTTTGAAAATATCCGATACGGGTTGGCCACAAGCCCGTCTCTCCACCGCACCGCATTGGAGCAGCGTGGTGGAGTATGCTCCAGGCCGCCCCTGTTGTGGGGAGACCAGTGCCCAACAGTGGGCTGTCAAGGGGTTGCATTGTTTGGCTGAAAATGACCTATACACTAAAAGGTTACTGCCATACAAAACAAATAAGAAAATCTATAAAGTTTTTTAAATTTCTTTTTAATTAATGACCTAAATAAATGTCGGGGTACTAAGTCTTGGCATGACAAAGTTTTTCCATCTTGGTCGCCTGAACATTACTTTGAGAGTCGTTTTCACTTACCTTAAACAGAGTTTAACTAATGGTTACACTTATTTAAATATACTCGTACCAAATTGACTGGGAGAAACTGGCTGGTGGTAAAGCAAAATAGAAAGGATCTATCTGAAACACTCTTTAGATTTAAGGGTCAGACATGACGTCTTTCCCATAAACTAGAGTTAAATACCCATTATTTTAATATCCACTAATCGTATTTAAACACCAAAATATGTAGCGGATGGCAATGGGGCGATATTGACACACACGATAGCTGTCACGTGTGTTCCTTTATTGGACCTAGTCATACTGCACTATAGACTAAGTTTTATTTACTTTTAAAAGAGTGCTGGGAGTTTTGTACCGCCCGCTTTTTTCTCCCAGTCTACGTTTTGCCTGAGGGACGATCAAAGCGGATGAACGTAGAATGTATAATTTATCTGTATGACTTTCATTAAATTGTGCACATTTGTACCTAATAATGAATAAAAGCTTTTGAGTTTGAGTTTGTACCGTAAACCGTAACCGTAACTTGATAGATAATTATTTCAAAAATCATTATGAACTACCTATTTAAACTTTCCTGGGGTGTAATTTTCGTCACGGAAATTTCATACCTAACATACAATTACAAAAATTAAATAGAGAGCCAAAAAACAAAAGAAAACGAAAATGTTTACTATTTTTACTTGTGTTTTTTATTTTTAACATTTTTTTAAATGCTGTAATTCTTTTTAGTTTTTTTTTAAGTATTGTTCAACGCTCAACCTCGCTTACCGGAGGTGGTGTATGTCGCCTGCGACACAGTATAAATATAGCATACTTTATACTGTGGCTCAGGTGTTCAGTGACTCCGCCACTTTCCCCCACTGAGTGCGCACTTTGAGACGCTGTGGTACTGAGAAGTGACGTAATTTATAGTTTAACCATATAGTCAGTGTCATCTCCAAGTGTGTGTAGCCCGTTAATGACCCACTGCAAGGTAGGAACTCCTCTCACAATGAGAAGGTATAGGTTGTAGGCCGTCCACCACGCTGGCCTAATGCGGCTCGGTGAACTTTACATGCTTTTAAGAAGATTTATTTTGTGAACTCTCAGGCATGCAGGTTTCCACACGATGTTTTCTTTCACCGTAACAGCAGATGTTGACAGCGGTGATAGCCCAGTGGCTTAGAATTCGACCTCGAAGGGGTCCGGGTTCGAATCCCAGTGGCTTTGACCAATGACTTTGTAAAAAAAGTTATGTGCGTTTTATAAAAAATAAAAAAATATCACCTGCTGTTACGGTGAAGGAAAACATCGTGAGGAAACCTGCATGCCTGAGAGTTCACAAAAAAAAGGTTCTTAAAGGCATGTGAAGTCCACCAACCTACCATGCCTACATCCTTCTCATTGTGAGAGGAGACCCGACCCTGTAGTGGGTCATTAATGGGTTGCTGACAACAGCAGATGATAATTAATTTTATAAAGCGCACATATTTTTTTAAGAAAGTTATTGGTGCGTGCCTCTGGGATTCGGGCCTTGAATAAACTGCTGAATTCTTAGCTTTCACCGCTATTCTCAATTCGGACAGCTATCCAGAGTTCCAATATGATGGGTTGTTTCTGTCACAAATAGTCAATTTTACCCAATTTTTCATCCATATTCAGCTCTTCGAAGGAATCAACTAAGCCATGACGAGTACCCCCTATGTCGTAATGTCGTACCCCCAGGAGTACGCGTACCCCCTTTGAGAAACCCTGATCTAGACTGACAACAGACAGACAATATTCTTTAATGTAGATATGTTGAGCATAGACATAATTTCACTTTTTTGAAAAGAAACACACTTTTTACTGAAGTTTTATGGAACAGGGGTGGCGTGGAGAGGGTTGATCTTGCGCACAAAAAAAAAAAAATTGCAGAGATTTTTTTAAGCGTGACGAGCAGTGGTCCTTGCAGCCGATGTATAGTCATAGTAGCTCGCCCAATTAGCTACTTTACCGCCATCCTCTTAATCCGCCGTGAATCATTCCTCCATTTTATTTTATATTTTATGGTAATTGATTTGCACAGATATGCAGGCTACCTGATTTTAAGTGGTCACCGCAGGCCGCCGTCCGCCACGCTGGCCTAATGCGAACCCGTGGACTTCAAATGCTTTTTGTTATGAACTCAGGCGTGCAGGTTTCCTCACGATGCTTTCCTTCACCGAAACAGCAGGTGATGTTTAATTTTATACATCTTTAGTGGTTGGTGAACTACAACCACTAGGCATTACATTCATTTGCTAATTGCTGACCACTTGACATCGGGTGGTCTAGGTTCCTACCCGTTGAAAACAAAAAAGCAACCAATTAAACGAACTCTACAAAAAAATCGAACTCAGTAGCAAGCAAACCGGAAATTTTATTAGCGCTAAAAGTTACACAATACTATATTGAGGACATCTGAAAAAAAACCAGACCGAACACAATCTAGGCTGGGGGTTTCTGTGGTTGGGATTTCTAAAGCGAAAACCTCAAAAACTTTAACCATTAAATATAATTCACGACTTGTACTCGTTAAAAATTCAAAATCGAATTCAAATCAATTGAAATTGCTGCGAACTCACACGTACCACACTTTGGCGACAATTTTGATAATACACCATCTGTCTTTAATCCATTACTGACCCTGCAGAGTCCGGGTCTCCTCTCACAATTAGAAGGATGTAGGCCGTAGTCCACCACGCTAGCTTAGTAAGGGTCGGTGGACTTCACACGCCTTTGAGAACATTACGGAGAACTCTCAGGCATGCAGGTTTCCTCACATGTTTTCCTCTACCGTTAAAACAGGAGATATTTTATTTTGTGAAGCACACAACATATCTTTTAATAGTCTTTGGTGCGTGCCACTGGGATTCGAACCCGGACCTCCCGAGTTAGAGGCCGGATTCTTAGCCACTCGTAATGTTTATAATGGTCGATAGCAATCACCACTTGCACATACCATCTAGCATCAATTATTTAAAATAATTTTCCAGAAAAGGCAAATATTTCAAAACAGCGTCTAATAAAGATGTAACCCCTTGTCCTAATTGTCCTGGCATTGGCAACATGTTGGCCATACGACAACGTCATTCCGTAAAATTGTAACATTTTGTCGCATGTCAGTGCGCATTGTCTATTAAGCTCATATAGCATACAGCGCCATATACAGCTCCATTCAGAGACCTATGTATAAATGTCGTGTTGGTCGGCGACAACGGCGAATTAGAACGAGTGTCCGTGCCGCCACCCGTCTGAGTTAGCCCCAAACCGGTTCGGACGGCTCAAGAAAAGAAGTTTTCTAAAACTTTTAGTCGCAACGCCCTCTCCCAGAGGTGCGAGCGCGTCATCCGCTGGAGCGCGCTGCCCCAGGGTGTACCAATTAGAGAGTTCCGGGACGCCGCGCATTGTCAGCCATCGCCAGTAATGACAGACCTTAGTATCGTGTTATCGAGCCCAAATATTGGAGGGAAAACGTTTCTTTTTAATGTTTTACACTTTTTTTTTAATAAAATTTGACTTGTCATGTGTGTCGGGTCAAATCTTGCGATTGAATTATAAGTTATCCTTTGCGGATTGAGATGATATAATCAAAAGCTTTTATTCATTATCAAGTACAATTTGTGCACACTTAATTGACGTCATACAAATTAATATTTGACCCGAACATACATAAAAATATTGCTGATTTTAAAGTAGACAAGAAGTCGGTGAAAAAGGCCTCATTGAGATATGATCATTAAAATAGTGACTAAAATATGCCTACAGCGCATATTTTTAATACGAATGCATGAATACAAGTTGCATCTGTGAGGAATACGTACACAAAAATATAATTTTTTTCGTGAATAAGAATATTTCGTACAGTTTGAGTGGCTGAAAAAAGTTATTAGTGATGGCAAGTATTTTTATCGACTGTCGATGATTTCATGTCGATATAAAAAATATTTCACACTTATCTTACTCGGTCAACAGTCTTAGCACGCCTTTTTATTACAATTTGCGATTTAAAAACTACGCAGACACAAAATTATTAAGATAAAAAAAAATTTCATTTAATGGTGAAACAAATTTATAGTAACTATAATTTATTTCTTAGGCAATTTAAACTGCTCTCAATAAAAAGTAAATAAGAAGAAATGGCAAGATTGTTAAGCAAATAGGATAAGAGTAAAAAAGCGACTCGAAGCTTGTGGATTAGGCTCATAAAGAACGTCTTGGCAGTAGGTCGTCTCTGACAGCACTAATTGCTCAAAAACATGGCATCCACACCAACTTCAAATAGACAAAAGATCCTATCCGAGGCTGTATGCGGGTGCTTTGTTACTCACGAGGACTAAGATGTTCGCCTCAAATAAAGCATCCCCGGCAACCACACCGCCCCAGTAATCCCAAGCTGAAACACAACGCAAAACATGAAGAACATGCTGCTTTATGACAAGTTAATAATATAGAGCACTTTCTTATCACTCCGTCTGGTGATACAAAAACTTTTGGTTTTAGTTATAAAGGGCGTAACTCTTATACTGGATTATACGACCTGAGTGGCGCAGCGGTTAAGACGCCGGTGCGCTGCGCGGAGGGTCCTGGGTTCGATTCCCAGCGGTGCAGAGATTTGAATGATGAGTTTGAATTTCTGTTTCTGGTGTGGGTGTGTGTGTTCTTGTCTTGTGTGTTCATGGCGCCCACGACACAGGGAATCCTAGTGTGGGCCTATGAGTGTGAAGCGTTATTATTATTATTATTTTATTATATCGATATTTAAAAACGCAGCCCCATCCCTACCCTAATGTGAAGTGAATGCTAAAGTTTGCGTTCCTATTTGAACATGTTCCACTGGCAGTAGGCTTGCTGGAAATTCTTTATTTTTAACTAAAAGAGGACGCACGGGCGGTCATTGGTTGAAAATCAACTGATTTTGAAATATGAAAAATTATACGCAATAGTAGACTATACATTCCAAATTTAGTCCCAATCTGTTCAGCCGTTTTTGCCTGAAATAGTAACAAACATTCATCCATTCATCCTCACAAACTTTCGCATTTATAATAGTACTAGCGGTCCGCCCCGGCTTCGGCCGTGGTATACATATATAGGTACATATACTCAGGGACATCTTAGCTATCCATTGGTGAAAGAATTTTTGAAATCGATCCAGTAGTTCTTGAGATTAGCGCGTTCAAACAAACAAACAAACTCTTCAGCTTTATAATATTAAGTAAGATAGTATCATATAGATTACTATAGTGCTACATACTTTTAACAAAACTTTTTTTAAATAAAACTCAGTAAATATAATTTATTTATACTAAGTTTTATACTAACTTAGTATGATTTTTACAAAGTGTTGCGATATAAAACAACTGTAGTACCTATGTAAAACTGGCCTTACCGTGTGTTTTTGGCCTTACAGTAACAAAGAGCCGATGTGAACTATTTTTAAAGATTTACTCCCGGTTTTATTGTTTTACGAATTTACACGAACAAACTGAAAACGGACAATTAAATCGAGATGCGGGCTTCAGTATACATAAATATGTACATATACTGTTAGTAGTGGCACAGCATGTATTGTGTTTACTAGTAGTATGTCATGTCAGTACCCATTAATGACCCACTGGCGGGTCGGGTCTCCTCTCACAATGAGAGGGATGTAGGCCGCCGTCCACCGCACCACTACTGCCCGTTGCTGGACGAACATGCCGCGTGAGAACATTTTTTTTGTGAACTCTCAGGCATGCAGGTTTCCTCACGATGTTTTCCTTCACCGTAACAGCAGGTGATATTTAATTTTATAAATCGCACATAACTTTTATTACAAAGTCATTGGTGCGTGAGACTGGGATTCGAACCCGGATCCCTCGATTCGAGGTCGAATTCTAAGCCACTGGGCTATCACCGCTGCACACTAGTAGTATACTAGAGAACAAAATATATTGTGTAAATGTAAACCTATACATATATATAATAGTCCGTTTTTTACTTTTTTATATAAATGGAGCAAGCAAACAGCAGACGGGCCCCACCTTGTTACTTTTTTTACTTTTACTTACTTGTTATTTACTCTTATTGTTCAATTGAGTAAACAATCTTAGCATAATAAAATTATCTTTTTAATTTAATTTGCCTTTAAAACATAAGTAATGCAGACACAAAATTAGAAAGATCTAAAAACAAACCTCTTTTAGTGTTGAAACGAATTTCTAATCGATAATAAGTTATTTATTTTTTAAAGCAATTTTAAATTTTAATTAAAAGTAGTGCCAATATTGTTTACCAAATAGAACAAGGTTAAAAAAACGGACTGTACTTAGATATCCTTAAAGGTATGTGAAGTCCACCAACCCGGAATAGGCGCTATTATATCGTCGCTCTTGGATTTTCGTGTCCAATTTTCTCCCACCCAATAATTTGTAGAATAGAGAATAGAACTAAGCCTGGTGGTGATAGAGAATAGAACTGAGCCTGGGTATGTTCAGGATGGTTTCGGGAATGGTAGCCGCAGCCCTCAAAGTAGATATGTAGCCAAGGAGCCGCAGCTGAAGACCAAAAGGCTTCTTAATTCAACTCTTTTAAATCCTTCAAATTATTGGCCGGGAGGAAACGATGCGAGGCATGATGACAGTAATCAAGTATCGCCAAAATATTTATCTGATCTAATGAAATAGGATTCGAAGATTTTGAAACATGTATTTATCCTCTTATTAATGTCGCGATTAATAATTCATTTGTTAAAATAAATCTACAAAATACAACAATCCGCCATGATAGCTTAAACACCCATCAGATAGAATTACGTCAATTTACGTCACGTCTCAGTAAACGTCATTTGGTTTCGTTTAAGCGTATATGCGATCTCTGCATTTTTTACTGAGCCGTGACGCAATGCCAGACGCCATGACACGGGCGAGCGTTTTGGAATGAATTTGAAACTTGAAATTTAAATGTATTTTTATTGCCCAAAAACCTTAATTTTCTACAAAAATATGATAATATTTTAGACATAATAGAAACTTCTGAATATCATAGAAGAGTTTTTGAAAATTAGTCATCATGCCTATTGTGATACTTAAAATAAACTGTCAACACTCTACCCCTTTATACATTTTGTATGGCGAACGCACGTCACGTCATACATTATCGAGTCAACCGACTTTTTTTTTATTGTTTTCGCTCTGAGTAAAATCCATTTTTTAGTCATATTGGAAGGTGGGCTAGATTTTCAAGTAGTCGTAAGCAGCTTTTTAGCAGAATTACACTTTGAAATTCATTGTGAATGGTGGGAACATCTCCATCGCATAACATGGTAGGGAAATGTTGGATTTTATTTCCAGATACGTTACAATCGCATGACATGGTTTGACATGTCAGACGCTGGGGGCGTGTCCATCGCACGCCCGGGGCTCGAACCCGCGACTGGATATTACATTCTGCACTTTAACTACAAACCACGGACGCGTGGGCATTTATGTTTGAATTAATTATTGTTTGAAAAAATTGACAATCTGAATAAGTAAGCAAATATTAAATAGTAGTTGGATTTATGATCGAGGATTTGATTTGAGGAGCTCGACCTGGAGATCTCAGAGGACCTGGGAGGTATCTTACCGCCAGCCTCGTAACCCGTCGTAAAGCAGCATGTTCTTCACGTGTTGTGTTGCGGCTGGGGAGGTGTGGTAAATTTCTATCTACGGTAGTACCTAGATACGTGTGTGGATTGATACTTATGAGAACTAAGATAGGTCATCTTAAATCAAAAGCTTTTATTCAGTAGGTATCACGTAGGTACAATTTGTGCACAAAGTGAACGTCATACTTAAATAAGTTATAGCTTCACAGGGAATCAAACCCATATCAAAAGTCAAGAAGTCAAAAGCTTTCATTCATTATTGCCATTATTCATCCGCTTTGATCGCCCCTCAGGCAAAACGTAGACTGGGAGAAAAAATCGGGCGGAAAAAAACTCCCAGCAGTCATGTTTGGATAGGGCTCTCTAAAGTAGGTTAAAGATGTTGACCGGGAATCGAACCCAAGTCAGATTGCAAGGCCCTGCACACCATCAAACGAAAGGGCGGTCTGAATCTACCAGACTGATATAAATAACTTGATATGGCGGTTTTGATAGGTCATCAGATCTTTGCATCGCTGGGATTCAAACCCAGGGCCGGCTGAATTAGTTACCTACATAATTTTAGATCGTTTATTTTTAAAAAAAATTACAATAAAAACCATGAATCGAACGTGGCCAGACTGAATGGTCTTACTTCAGAAAGAGCACCTTCATATTTGGTCGGGAGTCGAACCCAGGTTCGTCTGAATTACTGACTAGATTCTACGGTAGATTACAGATGCTCGCCGGGAATCGAACCCAGGTCATTTAATTTGTGTTTATTTCATTTTAGTAATTTATTTGTTGTATTTTGATTATACCTACCACTAATTGAGTACTTTATTACAATATCAGTGTAAGGAAAGTAAGAAATAAAACAAGTAAATCGTGAAAAACCATTTTATTATACAAAGCGGAATACCGTAATTTCCGTAAATACAGTTGTAGGTACAAAGTTGTTTCTTTACATGTAGAATATCTAGAAAAGAAACGAAAAGAAAAGAAAGGAAGAGAAAAGAAATCGACTGTTACACAAGAAAGATGTTACAAAAATTATAATAAGTTTAGAAAAATCTTAGGCTTACGTCTTATGTATACTTCATTTTATATGATACTATGAATCCTTAATTTTATATACCAGCTGACCCCGCAAACGTTGTTTTGCTATATAAGTTATCGAGCGGATAAAAGATTACTAAATTATTAAAATGACTAGGTATTAAAAAGGGGTTGGTGATAGGTAGAAGGGAAAATTAGGGTTTTTTGTATTTTTAATGCCATATCATTAAAAAATATATTCATGTCCAAAAAATAAAATAAAATTCGTGGACAACCTATACCATACCATACATTCTTTGCGCCAGTCATAACGGATATGACCCATTGAAGTTATTAGACCCAGTAGGGGAAAGATATTAAACCTACGGATACTTACTACGGATATTAAATAAAATACAGACAATATTTCACAGGATCCTTTATTGTTTTATAAAATTGGCATTAAATCAATTAAAAATAAATAAATAAATAAAATTCGGCCAGTAGAAAAAACGTTACATATTCTTCAGTTCTCTTGCTTATTAATACGGGATATTTATTGAATGAAAGAAAGAAGAAAGAAAAAACGTTTATTCCACACTAGAAAACAAGAATAATAGACAATCATAATTATTACAGAGGAAATAAAAACATGAATTCCTAATACTAAAGATAAAAATAGAAAATTAATATTGCTTCATAACCATTTTATTTGAGGTGTGATAATTTATTTGAGGTGAATATTTTGGTCCTCAGGAATAGCCAAGCACCCACATATTTAAAATCTAAGAGAGAATTTCTTCAAGAACTGTAAATAGAAAATGCGACTAGGTTCTAGCCTATTAAATTAGCAATTAGCGGAGATTATAACCGTTAATTACAGTTTAAGTAAATTCTCAAATATTAAAATTTCGAAATACAGACGAATTGAGTTCCTCCTCCTTTTTTGAAGTCGGTTAAAAATACAACACAATATCATTAAAATTGTCACAGTTAATAGAAAAAAATATCATTAAAATCATAAAACACATTCTCGAAAAGATTTATATTTAAAATTCGTTCCAATAAGTACCTAGATCTCTTGTTCTCATCTCCGAGATATTTTTCAGCGACATTGAAGTCTGTTAGTAGGTAGGTAGATTTCGTGTGCCATCGTGCCATCGTGTGTCATAGACCAAGTGTCACCTTCCGTCAGTCCAGAGATGGCGCCACCAGTGTCCTGAATCACGCTATCGGAGTTTTCTACACGTTGCCTCCAAGGAAGAGCGATGGATGGTCCCCATTAGCGTGCGTATTCGCCGCTAGTGGGGACCACCGCGCGCTCCACCAAGGAATTCTAGTGCCACCTTCTAATTTTCAATCACTTGTGCCTTCGGTGCATAATAGGCATGATGACTAATTTTCAAAAACTCTTCTATGATATTCAGAAGTTTCTATTACCTATGTCTAAAATATATCATATTTTTGTAGACAATTAAGGTTTTTGTGCAATAAAAGTACATTTAAATTTTAAGTTTCAAATTCATTCCAAAACGCTCGCCCGTGTCATGGCGTCTGTCATTGCGCCACGGCTCAGTAAAAAATGCCAGATCGCGTATAATATGCTTACGAAAAAAAATGACGTTTACTAAGACGTGACGTAAATTGACGTAATTCGATCTGATGGGTGTTTAAGCTATCATGGCGGATTGTTGTATTTTGTAGATTTATTTTAACAAATAAATTATTAATCTCGACATTAATAAGAGAATAAATACATGTTTCGAAATCTTTGAATCCTATTTCATTAGATCAGATAAATATTTTGGCGATACTTGATTACTGTCATCATGCCCATTATGTAATTGTTGTTTCTTTTTATTAATCCTTTAAATATGGCTGTTATTCGTTTATATTTCTTTACAGTGGACACAAAACCATTTTCTTTCCTTTTTATTTAAATTGATATTCTTCTTTCTTCTTCCACGTCGAAGTGTATATACAATACATGCCCTTATCAGTTCTCCGTCCAGTTGTATAAACACACGGGGCAAGAAGAATGACAAGGGCACGTCAATGTATATTTGTTTGTTCTTCTTTCTTCTGTCTTCTTACTCCAATCTTCTTTTTGATTCTTTTGGTGCTGTAATAAATTCTAAGAGAGGCCATAAAATTATCCTGAACACAATAGATAACATTATTATGACACTGACATTGCAAATATTTGACATCGATAACAACGTAGAAGAAAAAAATAATATGTTAAGAAAAAGGTATTTTGCGTCCTTATAATTTGCTCAACATTTTATAAATAGCACATAACTTTTATTACAAAGTCATTGGTGTGTGCCACTGGGATTCGAACCCGGACCCCTCGATTCGAGGTCCAATTCTAAGCCACTGGGCTATCACCGCTGCTGATCAAAATATAAATAACCGGAAATGTACACCATCGACAAAATATTCGTACGGTAAGTGTCAGTCATATTATCAATCAGTCTTCCCATACTAATGGCTCAGGTTGACCGTACGATTTGATTGACGATAGTGTTCATGCTTCGGTCACTGATGAAGGTTCAAAATAACTTTCTTTACATGCATGCGACGTGAGATTTACAGAATCATTTACGGACATAAAACTATACATCATAAATGTCACACCAGGTCTATAGTCCGAAGCTGCGTTAGCTTATTTACTCTTAAATTATGATATACTGCTGAACTTGTTATGAACTTGTGTCCAGGGGGACTGCGGGGTCATTGCTCCTGCTCGATCTTCGATGTAGTTTCACGCTGGGTACCTGGAAAATAGAGAGAGAATATGTTAGGTTGGAAATCGTGGCGCCCATGTTGGGGCTATTTAAACATTTTAAAGAAAAATCTCTTAAATCTTAAAGAAAAGAAAGAAAGAAAAGAAAAGAAAAGAAAAGAATGCGTTTATTGTTGACTGTTACACGAGAAAGATGTTACAAAAATTATAATAAGTTAAGAACAGTCTACCCTATGCGGGCATACAATAATTATATCTTAAATAACTAAAACTTAATTTTATATTATAATTATGTTAAAATAAGTTGTGATCGTTTAGCAGTCGTTTAGCAGATACTTAACTCGCTAAGTTATGTTATGTGGATATAGTTAATGTATGTATTGTTTGAATGTGTAACAAAAGATCTTATTTTAATAGTGCGAGCGAACAGGCATACATCCGACGTTAAGAGATCACCGTTTATTAATGTTGTTTCAAAAGGAGAGCAATTAATACGCCATTATCCTAAGAGTGAAATTTTAGATGTTAGCAACAAGGGCGTTCCACAATTTGCATGTATGAGAAAGAAAAGAGCGGAACTTTTTAATAATAATTATAATTTCATTCACGTACTCCCTCGGAATTGTATCCTAGTAAATTGTATCCTTTTTATATACCAATGTTGGGCGTGGGTCTCTATGACCAGGAGAAGGTTTGGAGCATAGTCCACCAAGCTGCTCCAATGGAGAAAACAATATGGATAACTGATGTATACGTTTACGTACGTATACATAACTCTCATGCATGCAGGTTTCCTCACAATGTTTTCCTTCACCGTTACAGCAGATGATATTTAGTTTTATAAAGCGCAAACAACGTATACGAAAATGTTTACTGGGATTCGAACGGACTCGTCCAATGAGAGGCCGGATTCTTAGCCACTGAGCTGCCAACGTTCATTATAAATGTTACCAAAACAGAATTCGGGATTTTCGTCCAACATGGCTGTAGTGATTAAAAAATCATTTTAACAAAATTAGGTGGGGAGCGGTCGGCCCCATCCGCCCAGCTCTCAAGGGAAGGGAGCGCATTAATATGTACGCGGCATTATGCCCAGGTCAATTATTAATTACAATTACTGTTGTCCTAATCTTTCCGTTATTTATGGCTACGCTATTTATGAAGCGATATTACGAGTCACGTTATATAAGATTTTCTGGTTGTGATTTCGGAAAATGTTTTTATTAAAAAAAGGTTCACACTGATAGACCCACTAGGATTCCCTGTGTACAGACGTCATGGACACACCCAGAAATTCCAACTCATCATTCAAATCGCGGCAAATCGAACCCCTCATTGCACCACTCAGATCGTCTACACTTCGTATCTACACTCAATAGTTTATTTTTTTCAGTATAATTGGCATCCAACATTAATAATTCAAGAAAGTTTAGAACCCATATCAAACACTGATGCAAATATTAACTGTTACTTCGGCTAGACATTTAATGTCATTCGGAATTTCAGCTTCATTCAGCTACATTCAGCTTTATGCTGAAACAAATTTCTTATAACTATAATTAATTTTTTTAAACAATTTTAAACCTTTCTTCAACAAAATTAGTGCCAAGACTGTTTGTGTTTACCAAATAGGACAAGATTAAAAATTAAACGGTCTGTATGCAATAATCTCAATAACTTAGAGCTGCCAACCCATCAACAGATTGCCTTCACACATATTTGTACACACACAAGTACGTACGCCACGCGATCGAAATCACGAGAGCTATCGACGCCCAAACGTAAACTCGCTATTCTTTCGTCTTTCATCTTTCGTCTCGCTCCCACGTCCCTAGCGTGCACTGCAAACATGTCGTTAACCACTATTCTCCACGCCGTCACACACAAGACGGGGAAAACGATTTATTACATTAAAGTCCGGGGCGTAATGACGCGCGGATGAATTTTTCATGTTCCGCCCGATTGGAGATCTCAGACCCGCCGGCATGGGCGCACTAATCTGGCACAACTGACGTTTTGAGTGCGCCACGCTCCGGTAGATGGCGGTGTTAGTTTATTAAGTTTGTCGCTAGAGGGCGCTGTAACCAGTTTTGTGGGAATTGAGTAATAAACGGTCGGTCCTTGTTCGCTATTCGGTTGTATTCGTTTGTCGGACTTCGTATGGGATTTGTTATACTTGAAGTGTTTTGATCTTTACATCCTTCGGACATGCTAGTACTTACATTTGCGTAATAATTAATTGTGTTGAGTAATTAAGTTGCTGAGATTACTCTAATGCGTAATGAAATTACTATACTGAGGAAATCGTATATTACAAACAGACATAGCCCTACTACTAGTATCAATATACGAAAGTTGGTGAGAATTGGTGGATGAATGTATGGGTGGACATTTGTTATTCTATCACGTAAAACCGCTGAACAGATTTCACAATCAACACCTAAATGTATTCTTGAATTAAAACTAAAACACTATCTAAATGTATTCTAGCATTTAAAACTTACTCTCCCCGATGAATACTAACTTCCGCAGTCATTTCGGATCTAAGCACTGTTTCCACATTGTCGTTAACTACCACATAAAACTAGATTCGTAAACAGACTTTGGTAACGTTATGACTAACTCGTATGTATTCATGGAATGTTTTGCTTGAATCTTTAGGCATAGTCCTAATTGGGTGACATAACTGAACGACCAACACGACAAAATTTAACCGCATGAAACTGTCCTAATTAAAATACAAATACACAGTGACATGCGACAAATGGTATGGCAATGACGTTGTCGTACAAGCAACTTTTGCGTGCGACATGGTAATTAGAACACGGGGTTACTACAAAATGTTACGTATAGAAATAGGTCAAATCAGGATTAGGAAAATGCTTCGTATTTATGTGAATCAGCAAGATGAAAGACGCGATAAAGATTAAGAGATAGTGATGAGAATAAAACATGAACATTGAAACTGGGACGTGGATAAGGAAAATTGAAAAGTTAATAATTAAGATTTAATTACGGAATAAAAGCGGTAAGTTAACGATGAATAAGAAAATTATGATGAGTCAGATCTTGATCAGAGTAAAGACTTGGCTTAATTGGCTGACCGAGCAACCAACACGACAAAATTTAGACATAGGGCTATGTATTGGGTTGTCCTAATTGAACATAACACAGACATGCAACAAAATTAAAAAAATTAAACTAAGTTCACTATGTTATGGATGAATATCTTTCACTACGTTATAGATTAATAATGTCGCGACAATTAGGGGGATGTGTGCTTCAGAATATGGTACCGAGAGATAAAAAATAACCTATACCTCAATTCAGGTGTAAACTTTCAATGCAGAGCAGACGATATAGCGAGGAAAAGTAACAAATATCCGCCTTGAATAACTTTCGCGTTCACAATATTCGTAAGATACTTCCCTCGTCTTTCAACATTAATTTGTCAAAGCTTATAATGAGAAAAAAATTCGAAGTAAATATTGAAAAAATCCGATACAAAAGAATATCGCGAAAAATATTTACGACCGCGACCCCCACTCATTACTCCCCATTAATAATGTGAGGTGCTTAAGGGTGACAGAAAAAGGTCATAAGAGGTCATTAATAAGACAGAAATGACCCGCCGAGGTCGTTTCGGCGTGTTATTGGTGAGGTCTAAATCAATTTTTTTAATTTCTTGCCCCTTTACTAAATGGTGGTGCTGTTGAGTTAATTTCTTTTGATTTTGCTCGTTTGGCAGTGAGCTTGACGCAAGAGCGTCTGGGGTCAGTTTATTGGCAATAAATTGGGATTTTAAGTTTGTTATTATATTAGTCTGAGGCCTGCGACCAAAAACTTGCAAGCATTTTCTAAAATCTGATATTTTACCTTTAGGCATTAGGTTACATTGGTGAAGTGAGGAAATAGCTAAATTCTTTAGTAATAAACGAGGAGCTGCAGCCACTGTCTAAAATTTGAACATTATTTTATGAGCAGTGTATTATTATTTCTCATTACGGTTTAATGAGAAATCCGACGATAACCGACGCGACGACAACTAATCAGTATCAGTAAAAAGTAATCTTTATCTGAATTCAGTTTATAAACTTTCTGTGTACTAAATGTGGTGCTACTACGACTAGCGAGAAAGAATAACAAACATCCAACCTTTTTTCCTATAAAAATAGTTCTTTATCGAGTCTCAAAAGCTAGATTCGTACAAACAAGTCGGCAGTGGGTCCAGCGAGGCGAGTGGAGCTCAGATTTACGAGCGCGCCTGTCCAATCGACCGGGTTTAACTGAATTTTCCCCGCAATTGTATAACGGACTGGCTACCTGATTGTGACTGGGGTGAAATTAACAACTTTCTAACTGCACTTGGGTTAGTGCTATTTCTAAATGAGTTAGGATGAAGCTTTGTAAAACATATCCGCGAAACACATAATCAAATAGTAATTAGATTTTAATGTGGATATAAGGTGGCGCCCAACGTGTGACTGATGGTAGAACCTTAACGTGTGACGACTAACGCGATTTGTCAAGAAAGCTGTCGCAAAAAAATCCGCGAAGCTAAGAATTTAATAGTAATACAATTAGATTTTAATGTAGAAATAAAGTGGCGCCCAACCCGTGACTGATGGTTCTACCTTAGATTAAAGTAGTGTCACGACTTCGTCAACCCGTCAAGAAATGGCGCCACGGGTACCCTGAACCACGCTATCGAAGTTTTCTACATAGCTGGCATTATATATACAAAAATACGAGATGACGTAATCGGAGCACGGCACGGTCTCAGATTTATTACGCGCTTGTCCAATCGACCGGGTTTAACTGAGTTTTCCCCGCAATTGTATAACGGACTGGCTACCTGATTGTGACTGGAGTGAATGGAACAACTTTATAACTATAGTTAGGTTAGTGCTATTTCTAACTGAGTTAGGATAAAGCTATAACACACAAAACAATGAAGCTCAGAATCAGATAGTACTCGTAATACAATTACATAGATGTAAATACAGAATTAACGTGGCGCCCACTATGGGGCTGAAGGTAAAACCTTAGGTTGAAGTCTTGGAGTATGAGTGAATGAGAAATGGATGAGGAGAGTGAAGTGTCGTGCTTTGGGAGAGGCCTACATCCAGCAGTCAACTGACAAGGGCTGTAGATAAGATGTGTAAACATTTCTTCTTTCTTTTCAGCCTTTTGTAGTCCACAGCTGGACATGGGCCTTCCCTGATCGACGCCACTCTGCCCGGTCCTGGGCCCTTTGAATCCAACGATTTCCCGCTGTCTTCTTCAGGTCATCAGTCCACCTTACGGCGGCGTGTACTCCTTTTGCCGAAACGTGGTCGCCTTGCCGAGTAGAACATTTAACGAACGGTAATTTGTTTTCATCGTCCGAAACACTGTCAAATGTAATTCCCGAGCCATATTGACTAACGAGCAACACGTCAGCGATACTTAATGCGAAACGCTCCATTGACAAGGGTCGGTTATCTATTTTGTTCTCAGCCACTCTACTGGCTAAACATTTACATAACTTAGCTTTTAGTGTTCTTTTTAAATAATAATCGTGTAACAAAACAATTAAAGTATCCCGAGAAATAAATCGAACAAATGTTAATGGAATTTGCTATGGTATTTTTATTGTGTTTTAGGTACTTCTATCGCGAAAAAAGCCGAATAAAATCTGAACATAAAATTAATTCTTTGGAAAATAATCTTGAAACGATTCTTAATTTTGCATTACTACTCGTATTAGTAGACAGTTAATCAAAATTGGAAGCAACAATTGTAATTCAATTCAACTCAACTATTTCTTGCTGTTTTATCGAGATGAGTGACGCACTCATTATAAATCGTTTAGATGGCAAAATTTAATTATGTTACAGCACCATACCATATCTGACACAACAATACTCCTCACAAGGACGATACATAGGTAATCGGTTTTGATTTTATGGCCCATAATGATTTCGTAAACGACATTCGGAGCGTTTAGGGTAAATTTTAAGGGTTGTCAGATATTTTATGGGGTGTCGTTAAAATTGGGCAAATGACGCCTGGAGTGCAAGATGACAAAGGGATGTTAAATAGGTCATTCGTAGATAGTAATTTTATTGATTTGAACAAAACTGGAGATGTTAAAACCCTAATGGATGATTATATTTCTGATGACACAATTAGAGTTTGTGATCCGGATATTCGGATATCCGTTTATCCGGATATCCGTCCTGGTTTTGGATCCGGATAATTTCTGTCGTAAAATCCGGATATCCGGATCTTACACTTATGTCAGATTGACATGAAAATATCCTAAAAAATAAACAGTTTTTATTTTTTTGCTACATCTACATAGTTTAACGTACTCGTATATACGTCTCTTTTTTGCTTTTGCTTTGTATAAATTAATGACAATTTCAGAGAGTTATGTAATGTAATATTATAATTTATAACCTACTGAAAATAAAGATTTTCATTTAATTTCATACATTAGTAATTAATAATTGCCACGCAGTTGCTACTTGCTACCTGCGCCGTGCCCGCATTGTAAACTCATCGTGCTAAACGGGCCAATCGCGTTGCAGTAGCATTGGAATAGGTAATCGAAGGGTCCTTGCTCAGTCTCAGGTAAACCCTTTTGCGAAGTGACAGTGTTGTTTTGTTTGGTGACGCATTACACGCGAATAATTGTGTTACTATTACTATAAGGTAACTTTCCAAAAATCATCGTTTATTTTTTCTTACATGTAAATTATATATGAATAAGTATGTCATTATTAATTAAAAAGTTGTCTTTATTTTGCAGGGTGTAATTCAATATTATACAATGACATGCAGTAAATTGACAAGTAACATTGAATTTAAGGAGTACAAGAAGTCAACGTACCCAAGTTCCGTCTGGCAAAATTTTTTGCGCAGTACAGATGGTTTGCAAGCACAATGCAAACAATGCAAAAAAATACTGAAAATAGCTGGCTCTACTTCACCTTTGCACAAGCATCTTAAACTTCACCCCACGATTTCAATCGCATCTATTCAGCAGACTGCATCACGATCAACTGCAGCTTCAACTCTATTTTTTTAAATATCTGCAGTCCATTTAGTTTAATAAACAACAATTTCCATACATTTTACTTTGTATTTTTATTTATTTTAAATATCCGGATATTACCCGGATATCCGGATAATCAAATTCAAAACGGATAATATCCGGATAGCAAAAAAAAACGGATCTTGCAAAGCCTAGACACAATGCATCCATCTAATGATTTGAAAGAAGCATTGAATCTACTTAAGATATAACAGACGTTAAAAAGATGTCTTTTTTTAAGCTAAACATAAGTTAAACTATTCAATACCATTGAAACTAGCGCAATCGTTTGTTGAGTAGTGGAATTATTTCTTGGAAGCACATATTTTTAGTTTTATACAGTAAAAACTACAAAAGGTGTTTCAAACAAATAATTCTTCTACACGTAAGTTTCCTGTGACTAAGTTTTGCCTGATAGTTTCCGATTCAAGTAGATGGAACGCCATCTATCGTCGAGTAGGAGAATTTATTTTAAAGACTGCTGTATTTTAGTTCCATTCTTCACTTTACACAGTCAGATTACAAGCATTCCAAAAAACATTTTGTACAATACTAATTTTTAGTTTTGTTCTTTATATTTCAATTATTCGTCAACGCATAAACCAAAAAGTCAGTTTCTATCCATCACTTGTATCATTTTTACCCCTTTTTATGTCATAAAGGATCAGTCTCATATTATAAGCCAATTTCCAACTATTATTTGTATGTATCATTCTCATCTGTATCTGTACAAATGTTGAAAGTCAGTCTCCTATTATTACATGGACAATTTTCATCTTCTCCAACTCAGAGCGTATAAGCCAATTTTCCAATTACTTCCTCACCAGTCAAATTACAACCATCCCAAATAATATTAGTGTCTGCCGCCTTTACAGCATTCTCATTTACGGCAATCTGCGCCAATCCCGGCGAACATCTCTCTTGCGTGTGCATACGAAATTTATTGCTAAGTGCATGATTTGCTTGCGATGTACATTCGGAATGGACTGCAGTTTGGGATAGGACTCCTCGAATTCACTATTACGCTGGCAGTGATGATCTCATTATTTTGTGTCTTATGAAAGATTGCTTGTAATTTTTACGTTATGCTTTTCCTGAAAACTTTTAATCATGTTCATATTTATGTCCCGTTGCAGTTCAATTATTTTCCACAATTATGCTATTCTAATGTGAATTAATGGAAATGCAAGCTGAAGATAATTTTGGCTGACCCAATTTTTAACTGAAGATTTTTGTTTAAAGTTGATTTGAGATTGCGTTTTTATGATACCTTAGATATAAAAATTGTCCATTTTTATTTGTTGTTCTTTCAAAATTTACTTTTATATTCTACATATATTGGTTCCCATTTTTGAGCTTTTCTTTTTCACAATTCCAAGCTACTCTAAAGGGGATTGTTGGAGATATAGGTTAGTGACTTATCAGAGACTAATGGTTTTCGACGTTAGCCGTAGATTACTTTCATTATTTAAATCCTAGCTTTAGTTATTTAAAGAAGACCTTCATTTGAAAGAACAGTTCAAATTCAAAAATAATACCGTAACTATTGTTTCAATCCCCGTCTATAGCAAATCCCGGACGGCCTTTTATTTCTTCGATTTTTGAATTAACGCTATTTTCAAAATCTCAAATCGTCATCAGAGTCGATTTGACTCAATTAAGCCACGACGAAACCGAACGCTTTCCGTAAAAAGTGAGGTAAAAATTTTTCGCCACCCGCAAAGAACCCAAGCTTTCGTTGTATTAAAAACTTTAATCTACCTAACTTTGTCGGCTAATGCAGCCCTGAATCCCCTTGATTTACAGCCTATGCAAATAGGGGTAGTTGACAATGGTATACGACATCAATTGCGTCTGCCGCGTGCCGCAGACAGTGTGGTTTATGGCAAACATCGGTTGTAGTCTGTACAGAGTTGTCGAACTACCGCCATAATCGGGATTAAAATTGCTTAATAATAGAGTTTGGTAATAGTGTGAGTCTTTCAAGCGTACGTGGATGCGGAAATCCGAAACAATGAGGAATAGCGCAAAAATACTGAAAGAAAACTAAAACTGCACTATTGGATTGTTGAAAAATCAATATGCCTATTCAGGAATCGAACCGAATGATCAAATAAGAGGCCAAAATTTAAGACTGAGCTGTCACCACTTTACGCTACGAATTTTTATACCTGCATACTATACTGATATACCAGTACTGGGCCCTGATTCTGTAAGTCCCAAAAGATTACGTGCCGATATCGTGTGACATCAAACCGTACGTCATTTCATGAACTCGGCTCGACAAGGAACCTTAATGTCTATTCTATAAGGCACACAATAGATTGTCACGATATTTGACTTAGGCCTTTTTTGAGTTTTTATCACGGGTAAGACACGACATTGCCGCGATACTGTGAATGGTCATACAGAATCAGGCCCCTGATGCAAATCCTTGTGGAGGGTAGTTTAACAATAGCGTCAGTCGACTGGGCGTAGATTTCAACTAAGGTAGCCTTATTGTTTTCCACTAACATTGATATTAGTCGAGATCCATTGTTTGGGTCAGAGCCCTGGCCCTTCCCGATTGGGGTGTGTGATCGTGTGTGATGGATTACTTGGGGGTAGTTTACAATGTTGTTTTTTTCAATATACCCTATTTTTGTTGTTTTGCCGGCGGGATTGGTTTCGGATTGCTTCTTGAAGATTGGCTGCGTTTTTTTTTTGTTTTATTTTATCACATCCCTGTCGCCTTTCTGATCAACCGCGACACGCGAGCGACAGACAAATTTGAGACAACCAACATTTTTATTTTTCAAATTAAAACTTTTTTTAACCATGTATCTTAACGTACCATCTTCCTATTTTATTTTCAAATTTTAAATTTTGGTAATATCGTCTGAAACTCCACTTTATTTTATTATTACAAAAACTAGCTAACCTAACCAGCTAGCCTGGCTTCGTCCGAGGGAATTTTAGAACTTAGTGCAGAGAAGAATAAAAAGTATCCCACATGTTGTTAATCCAGGTTATAAACTACGTGTATACCAAGTTTCATCCAAATTTCTTCAGCCATTTTTGCGTGAACGAGTAGAGTTAATTATTTCTTTGGTGTACAATCACGCGTATTGTATTGTAGGTTTTCCATTGTAAGTCTACGTTTGTTTTCATTGTACAATATACATTACACGCTGTAATTCTCCATGGGCAACACTAGCCACTTAACACAATCTCATTTCCATAAATCGATGTGCCTCTACGCGCATCTAATCCCCGCGTGCGATCAATATGGTACAGACTTAACTTAGATGTTCTAGAATAAATATTAAATGTATAATGTATGTATTCAACGCGCATAGGCTGCTTGAGTAGATCGCAAGCGACCGAAAAAGTTAAGCAACGTCGGGCGCGGTCAGCACCTGGATGGGTGACCGCTAGTGACGAATTACACGCGCTTCCAGGCTTCGGAGGGCACGTTACGCGTTAAGCGTCGGTCCCGGTGGTTATCGATACGACAGCAGTCGTTAAAGACAAAGACAAAACGTTTTGTCTTTGTTCTAAAAGGACCTTTATACCTTTGTACGGGTTGATTGATGTAACAATCAAACAGAGCTCTAGATGTCGAGTGTCTTATTTAGCTGACCATTGTTTGAAGTCAATAATGGTCCAGTACCATTAGAGGGCATTAAATTTTGGAGTACCAGCCGAGAGGTTATTCGACAACGGTTCTTCAACTTCTAATAATTCCTTTGATTTTGAACTTGTAACCATAAAAACTACGACCAAATCTCCAAAATTCCATCGGTCTTCTTTTCTCATCCATTTAATGAACATCCAATCCAGCATACATCATCAACATCCATCCAATCTTCACTCTAATCATCTCCATTATTCTCCATCTCCATCGATCTCATCAAAAACCAACTCCTATCCTTCATTACCGGCGAAACAAAAGCTGTTACGTGCGCCTGAATATTTGACACCCCATTCCGTGGCTTACGATGGCAATTTGGCGCTGCGTCCCACTGAGGGAGTGTTATGATGCCCGTTATAATAAACTATGCATGGCGAATTGACGAGGAGGCTCTATCTCGCTCTCTCTCTCTCTATCTTTCTATCTCTCTCTCGCTCGCTTCTTTGTCATTAATTAGCGGCCAATGATATCGTTAGCGTCAAAACAGATCGGTCTTGTTTTGTTTGTTTGCATTTTTCTCAACTTAGGTAATGGTAAAAGTTTCATCAAAATCGGTGCAGTAGTTTTCGAGCTGTCCAATTAAAACTAAAATTAATTTTAAAAATTAAACCGACATAAAAATTTGTTGTTCTTGTTAAGTACATACTTTAGGCTGACTATTTTTTTAGGTTCCTACTCAGAGGATTGGGTGTAGTTCCGTGGGTTAAGAATCTTAACTTAAGATGGCAATTTGGCAATTAGTCCCACTGAGGCAGTGTTATGATGCCCGTTGTAATAAACTATGCATGGCGTATTGACGTGAGGCTCTGTCTCGCTCTCTCTCTCTCTATCTTTCTATCTCTCTCTCGCTCTCTCGAGACTCGGGACGCGCTGTCTGGCGGCGGGCAGCGGAGAGCGCGTTGTGCTGCGGCGATCATAGATGGCGCTGTTGCTATAATTATCACTCACGTTTTTTATTACAATTAAAATTGCTATTAGGCCGTTGATATTCTGATGTAAAATATAATTTTAATTATACACGAAAAAAGCTATCATAGATGGCGCTGTTGCTATATTTATCACTAACGTTTTTTATTACAATTAAAATTGTTATTAGGCCGTTGATATTCTGATGTAAAATATAATTTTAATTATACACGAAAAAAGCTATTTGTATTATTATTTATTAATTGTTCTGTTTACATGTATATGTATATACATACGTGTTAGTTAGTGGTTTTACAGAGCATTTTGATCTACCCGTAATCACCTCTTCGGGCATACAAATTACACATAATTTGCATACCTGAGAAGGTGAATATGGATTGATCAAAATGCCTTGTAAAACCAATAACTAACCCATATTCGTGCAAATAAATGATTTTCATTTCATTTCATTTCATTACAAGATAAAAATGAAACTAAAATCGCAGTACAGATTACTACAGTAGTAAACTCATGCGAGCGCTTATTCGGACCTAGCGAGACCGCTTTGTGCGCTAATGTGATTGCTTCCCACTCAAACGCAAACTCAGGTGCGTGCAGTGAACATTGCACGCCTTTTGTTCTTTGAGGTTCTTCACGACTAGGTGATTAGAAAGAGTGACGTTTTCAAATCGATCAGTATGTTTAACAAAACGAGTGTAATATGAGCGCGCCTCACATGAAACGCTGACCACGCGTGACGCAAGCAGCGAGTGTAGTCAACAATAGAACACGTCACGCGTCACACCGAACTGGCCAATCGGAACACGTATCCTCAAACGCGCTATCAAAGTTCCATAGAATCTGTGCATATATACAAACGGTCCGCAGTCAACATTCGGACCGCGGTCCAAGCAGTGACATCGCCTGGCGGGAGATCTCCCCTTTACCTCCGAAGGTGAATTGTCATGTCAGTACCCATTAATGACCCACTACAGGGTCGGGTCTCCTCTCACAATGAGAGGGATGTAGGCCGCCGTCCACCACGCACCACTACTGCGGGTTGGTGGACTTCACATGCCTTTGAGAACATTTTTTTTGTGAACTCTCAGGCATGCAGGTTTCCTCACGATGTTTTCCTTCACCGTAACAGCAGGTGAATTAATTCGATCTAAAAACCACTTCACTAGATGTAGGTAGGTACACTCCGCGTCGCATTAGCGAACTGAACGCAGACTACAGTGTTCGCAACCGAACTCTTTGTTTCGCCCACTCGTCGGTAGATGGCACGGAACGCAATTACATTAGCGGCACAAAGGGACTACGGAATGTAACCGCTTGGTTCAGTTTTGTCTCGGTTTGAGGCAAGCGAAAAATTTAAGCCTCAAATGGAGCTTTAGTTGAGGTCCACCGCCGACCCTTAACCCATCGTGGAACAACAGAGTGTTAGAATACGAACAAAATATGATAATAATAATGATAATGGTCTTCTGTCATGGAAAAGGTCATTCGGTTCACCTCATATTGCAGATAGGGGCTCCTCACAAAATGAGAGGGATGTAGGCCTTAGTCCACCACGCTGGTCTAATGCGGGCTGGTGGACTTCACATGCTATTGAGGATATTTTTTTGAATTCTCAGATATGATGTCTGTTCACGATGTTTTCCTTCATCGCACCGCAAGTGCCAAATCGAGGGGTCCGGGTTCGAATCCCAGTGGCACGCACCAATGACTTTGTAAAAAAGTAATGTGCGCTTTATAAAATTAAATATCACCTGCTGTTACGGTGAAGGAAAACATCGTGAGGAAACCTGCATGCCTGAGTTAAAAAAAAAATGTTCTCACGCGGCATGTTCGTCCACCAACGGGCAGTAGTGGTGCGTGGTGGACGGCGGCCTACATCCCTCTCATTGTGAGAGGAGACCCGACCCTGTAGTGGGTCATTAATGGTTACTGACATTTGTACACTGTTCAAAAACTACTAAATTTTTTTTATACCGTGAATATACGATAGGAATGTATCAGCTGCCAACCCTCGTCGAACTATTGTACGAGTACGTCCACGATCTAACAATAGATGCGAACTTTACCTGCGAAATTTTCAAAATGGGGGATTTTAATACAAAATCCGGACGACGCCAGGTGCGTTTAATAACGCGGCGTTTAAGGCGATTCGGGTTTTATCCCCTTTGTGCGGAGATTATGAGTTACCCGGTGTAGTAGTTGCCATGCTTAAGTTGCTCGTACGACAATGTACGCGTACATTTTGCATGTGTATGAAGACGCGAGCTGAAGCTAGTTAATGTCAAAACTCAAACTCAAACTCAAAAGCTTTTATTCAATATTAGGTACAATTTGTGCACACTTAATGAAAGTCATACAGATGAATTATACATTCTACATTCGACCGCTTTGATCGCTTCCAGGCAAAACGTAGACTGGGAGAAACAAGCGGGCGGAAAAAAACTCCCAGCACTCTTTTAAAAGTAAATAAAACTTAGTCTATAGTGCAGTATGGCTAGGTCCAATAAAGGAACACACGTGACAGCTATCGTGTGCGTCAATATCGCCCCATTGCCATCCGCTCACAAATAAATATTGTTACATAGTGTATAGAAATAGCCTATAGTGAAGTTATTCAATCCCACGCTTTCTTATCTTCTAAATAGTCCTTAGTTTCATAATAGGCCTTTCGGCACAGGACTGATTTGATAGTTTGTTTAAATTTGTGAAAATGTATAAAAAACATATACATAGTACCTACATACATAAATAAATAATTGGACTGCTAAACAAATATAACTTGTTTTGCCATAAATATAAAATTAAGTAGGTACCTACTAGTTATATAAGACATAATTATTGCCCGCATAGGGTAGACTGTTCTTTTCTTATTATAATTTTTGTAACATCTTTCTCGTGTAACAGTCAACAATAAACGCATTCTTTTCTTTTCTTTTCTTTTCTACATAGACCAGAATCAAATCACTGGGATTCGAGCCCGGGCCTTTCATATTTCATAGAAAACAATTAAATTTTATCTCCAGATATCAGTCAGATGTCGGCTGTTATTGAAATGCTTGCGTGCCACCCCTTTCCACCCCTAGGAGCGCCCGCATTGCACTATTATAAGGGTTCCTCGCACTAAAACCCTACTGGGTTCTATTATTTAATTGGTAGCATCAAATAGTAGCGGTGATAGCCCAGTGGCAAGAATTCGACCTCTTAATCGAGGGGTCCGGGTTCGAATCCCAGTGGCACGCACAAATGACTTTGTAAAAAGTTATGTGCGCTTTATAAAATTAAAATATCACCTGCTATTACAGTGAAGGAAAACATCAGGAAACCTGCATGCCTGAGAGAGAGAAAAAAAAATGTTCTCACGCGGTATGTTCGTCCACCAACGGGCAGTAGTGGTGCGTGGTGGACGGCGGCCTACATCCCTCTCATTGGGAGAGGAGATCCGACCCTGTAGTGGGTCATTAATGGGTTACTGACTGATCAAATAGTATGTCTGATAGATGTATCGACCTGAGTGGCGCAGTGGTTACGTACACCGTGCGCTGCGCGGAGGATTCGATTCCTGGGTTCGATCCCCAGCAGAGCAGACACATGAATGATGAATTTGAATTTCTGTATCTGGTGTGGGTGTGTTGTGTTGTTGTCTTGTGCGTGTCCATGGCGCCCACGACACAGGGAATCCTAGTGTGGGGCTATGCGTGTGAAGCGTTATTTATTTATATTTATTTAATGGTTCTAAATTACAATTGTCAGATTTTTTTCATCTCTCCAGTCTGTCGCACGCGAAAGCTTTGTCTGATGTCTCTGTAATTAATCTGTGGGCGTAAAAGTGGATCCGCTTTAACGGTAGTGGGCTGGATTTTTTTTAATGGAAATGAAGTGGCGGCTCGGTAGGGTGTCTGTAACTGTTTAGTAGAGGGTTCTGTGAGGTGTAAAAATGTAAAAGTATAAAAATTCGAAAAAAATACTGAGGCAGTTTCTTTTTAGGTGGTAGTAGCTCGTTCGAGGAGTTCCACCAGCCACTCAAACCCTCTTAATTAAAAAATCGGTAACCATACTTAGAAAATGACTGTAACACTAGATAATGTTTTCGCCAAAATGTTCCACTATTGATATCCTTACTCAATCTTGCCATTAAAAATCTTTGCACATAACCTAGAAATAGGAAGTATAAATAAATAGAACGGCGAGGTAGGCGTTTTTCTAGCGTAGCCTCATTCTATAACTCGCATCGCAACTGTAAGGCCTTATCCTAATTGGCTGACATAACCGACCGACAAACCAACACGACAAAAATTTAAAGACAGGGCACTGCATCGCGCTGTCCTAATTGAACACGACACAGACATGCGACAAAAGTAATCAATGACGTTGTCATACGACCAACTTGTCACGGGGTGAATGAATGATAGAATTAGTTTGGGGCGCGAATCCTTTGTCTATGCGTAGGTACTTGCCATTGAGATGCGACAAAATGTACACAACGTCGCTGTCGTACGACACGACAACTTGTCACGGGGCAAGTGAACGATACAATGAGTGGGGCGCGAATCCTTTTACTACGCATAAAAAAAATCCATGGAAAAACACCATCACTCCACCACCGAAGCGCAGCGAAGCCCGAAGCGACGGATACAGCCGCGTTCGCACTCGACAGCGAAAATTTTAATGGGCGGAAACATTAAATTAAAACTTCGTATTTTTTAGGGGTTGCAGGGTGGGGGGTGGACGCCACCCCACTAGAGTATCGTTACTTTGTGATCGCGGATTTCCACAGCGATGACTTGTTGAAACTAGGCTCCGGTAATTGTCTCGCTTTAATGAGCGGGTTTTTTTTTTTATTTTGAAAAAAATCCCGCCAAGTATGAGTCGGATTCGCGAATCAAGGGTTCCGTACCATTATTAAGTTTGCTTGGCTTTGAACTAGCGATGATGTAAGGGCAAAATGCACCAAATTTCATTGACAAAACACCCCCCATATTTGGGTCTAGCCCCCCTCCATTTTGAGAGCCATTTGAATTTTGTATTAAAAAAAATGTGTGTTCACATGATAATTTCAATTTTATAAAAACGGCAAAAAAGTATGTCTGTTGTATGGGAGCCAACCTTTAATATTTGTTTTTTTTTTTCAATTAATTTGTTTATTTTTAAAGTGAATATATAACTCGGTATTCTGTGAATATTTCAAGCGTATAACCATTGTCGTTATCGATATCGAGCAAAAACGAACAAAAATATCACATTTGTTGTACAGGAGCCCTGTCAAAACTATCACGGTTTATGAGATATCGCCTGGTAGACAGACAGACGGCGCGGCGGTGATGGCAGTGATAGCCCAGTGGCTTAGAATTCGATCTCAAATCGTGGGGTCCGGGTTCGAATTCGAATCTAATAGTGGCACGCACCAATGACTTTGTAAAAAAGTTATGTGCGCTTATAAAATAAAATATCACCTGCTGTTACGGTGAAGGAAAACATCGTGAGGAAACCTGCATGCTTGAGAGTTTAGCAAAAATGTTCTCTAAGGTATGTGAGGTCCACCAACCCGCAGTAGGCCAGCGTGGTGGACTAAGGCCTACATCCCTCTCAATGTGAGAGGAGACCCGACCCTGTGACGACAGACGGACGGACAGCGGAGTCTTAGTACCTACCTAATAGGGTCCCGTTTTACCCTTTGGGTACGGAACCCTAAAAATTGAAAAAAAAAAAACGGAACAAAACAAATTGAACTAGCAGGTAGTTGACTTTTGTAGTGCGTGAGTTGGATAACAAGTACAGTGCAATATTTTATATGTTAAAAAATAACGTTTCACTCTCATAGCTCCATTGGATACTCCCTGTGTCGTGTCGGATGTTTTAGAACCGTCCATAGGACTTCCGACAAGGTTTAACAACTGCTATATTATCGATAACAATCGGGACGGCTTAACGTGTCCTCCGAAGCACGGAAGCGCGTGTAATTCGCCACTAGCGGTCACCCATCCAGGTGCTGACCGCGCCCGACGTTGCTTAACTTTTTCTACCGCTTGCGATCTACTCAAGCAGCGGGGCTATGCGCGCTTCATAACCGAAAGAATCCTTTCATATTAAATGAATTAATATGAATAAATATTGTGGGACAACTCACACGCCTTCTGATCCTAAAGTAAGCTGTGAGCTTGTGTTATGGTGACCAGATAGCTGATAAAGTTACATATTACATATATGTAACTTTATCAGCTTATATATATAAATACATTCTTATATAGACAGTTGACACCCACACACAGAACAAACACTTGTGCTCATCACACAAATATATATCCTGGGTGGGAATCGAACCCACGACCTCCGGCGTCAGGGTCGCTAGCCACTACACCAACAGGCCAGTCAGTACAGGACAACCGGCCCCCAAGACCCCACAATTAGTGAACAGTATGCTATTTGAATACGGATGCTGCGTAAACTCACTGATTGCTTACTGTACTGTTTGGATACGGTCGTTTGTCGAGGACCAACTACGTGGCGTTTTGTAATTAGGTAACCTTATTTATGTATTCGGTTGGTTTCGAACACATACAGAAAGAAAGAGTGTTGGCATAGACGTGAGGCAAGTGAGAAAGACGTTGGCAGATAGCAGCGGTGATAGCCCAGTGGCTTAGAATTCGACCTCGAATCGGGGGGTCCGCGTTCGAATCCCAGTGGCACGCACCAATGACTTTATAATAAAAGTTATGTGCGCTTTATAAAATTAAATATCACCTGCTGTTACGGTGAAGGAAAACATCGTGAGAAAACCTGCATGCCTGAGAGTTAAAAAAAAATGTTCTCAAAGGCATGTGAAGTCCACCAACCCGCAGTAGTGGTGCGTGGTGGACGGCGGCCTACATCCCTGTCATTGTGAGAGGAGACCCGACCCTGTAGTGGTCATTAATGGGTACTGACAATTTATGTATTTACGTCTCTACGTCTACGTCTTTTACCATTCGTAGAGAGGAAGGCAGATTAAAAGGTGGGAAGACGACTTGATTAAGGGCTGGAGGGGAACTGCACTAGATCGGCACAAGCGGAGAGAATTTGAGGAGGCCTATGTCGGAAGACAACCTGAACCGGTAGCTGAGGAGAAAATAATTAAATATGTATGTTATTGTCAGTAACCCATTAATGACCCACTACAGGGTCGGGTCTCCTCTCACAATGAGAAGGATTAGGCCTTAGTCCACCACGCTGGCCTAGTGCGGGTTAGTGGACTTCACATGCCTTTGAGAACTTTTTTTCTGAACTTTCAGGCATGCAGGTTTCCTCACGATGTTTTCCTTCACCGTAACAGCAGGTGATATCTAATTTTCATAAAGCGCACATAGCTTTTTTTTACAGTCATTGGTGCGTGCCAGTGGGATTAGAACCCGGACCCCTCGATTCGAGGTCGAATTCTAAGCCACTGGGCTATCACCGCTACTGACATGTACGTTATTAAGTTCAGAGAAATAAAGGCTATTTTTATTTTATTTATTTATGTATTTACTAGGTTACGCCCGTCTTTCGTAGCCCACGGTTGGGCATGGGTGTCCCACAACAGGGTGCCTGGAGCATACTCCACCACGCTGCTCTGCGGATTGGTAGAGAAACGGGCTAGTGGCTAACCCGTGTTGGATGCTTTTAAGCCGCTTTTAGGGCCTTCGATAAGGTTTAACGACTGATTTATTATCGATTACAACCGGGAGCGACGGCTTAACATGACTTTCGCAGGAAAGAAGTGCGCATGTAATTCGCCACTAGTCAAGCAGCGGGGCTATACGCGCTTGTAAATACATAAAAATTACAAGAATTGAACCCCCTACCACTGGCGTGAGGAAGTTTTAAGCAACTGAACCACCCGCTCCATTCGCAACAATAGGGATGAAACAATCCCGAAATACCATTGCAAACCATCAAAGCGAAACTTTTACCTCAAACGCCAGGACATACTCGTATGTGTGTGGACCCGGGTGTGTACACCCTGTGTATATACAAAGGTCGAGTGAACAAACAAACTGGTAGCGATCCCTTTAATTGCGAAAAATGAGTTTATAATCTGTTAACGTTGTAATCTACAGCAGAGAAAGCTCAGGCTACGAAGTCTCTTACTAGAGGGATCCGGGTTCGTATCCCAGAGGCACGTACCAATTATTTTTTGAGTTATGTGCGCTTTAACTTCCGCCCGCGACTTCGTCCACGTTCACATAAGAATTGTTGACCTAGAGGGATACAAAGTATCCTTTATGTTAATCCAGGCTATAGTCTATCTGTGTTCCAAATTTCATCCAAATGTGTTCAGCCGTTTTTGCGTGAAAGCGCAACAACCATCCACCCAGTCATCCTAACAGACTTTCGCATTATAATAGTAGTAGGAAACATCTTTTTCGTTTGAGTTTATTCTATATTGTGGAAAAAAATTTAAACACGAAAAAAACTCAAGTAAAGTTGAAAATATTTCGTCGAACTCAGAACATGATGAGTCTAAAACCCATTCTTGTTTAGGGGTGAGTCCTACTTTGAACACTTGGTAACAAAGAGATTTTTGGGGCGTGCGGAGGGTGGTCGGTCAGTAGGGTAGCGTCACCCCTGTTGTAACGTAAGGGCGTGGTTGCGTCATTTCGAAGACAGACGCTCGATGGTATTGTGATGTGATGAATTTACGTACGACTAGAAGATTTTTAAGAGAATTTAAGAGGAAATTTTTATTAGAATAAGCTAGACGACGACCTAAGCGCAGTGGTTAAGACACCGGTGCGCTGCGCGGAAGGTCCTGGGTTCGATTCCCAGCAGAGCAGAGATTTGAATGATGGATTTGAATTTCTGTTTCTGGTCCGGGTGTGTTGTGTTGTTGTCTTGTGTGTGTCCATGGCGCCCACGACACAGGGAATCCTAGTGCGGGGCTATGAGTGTGAAGCGTTATTTATTTATTTATATAACTGATTTATATGACCGACCAACAAACACAACAAAATTTAAACGTACTGATTGTTGACAATTTATGGTGGTCGAGCTATTGTAGCTTAGGCTTTGCCCTATTTGACTGACATCACCAACCCGACAAAGAAACACAGGGCTCTGTATGTGGCATGCGACAAATATGCAATGACGTTGTCGCGGTATGTACGACCAACATGGCATTTAGAGCACCAGGTTACACGAGAAGCCACCGAATGGCGAATTAAATGCGCGCTTCCGTGCTTCAGAGGGCACGTTCAGCCGTAGGTACGCCAGCGGATGGCAATGGGGCGATATTGGCACACACGATAGCTGTCACGTGTGTTCCTTTATTGGACCTAGCCATACTGCACTATAGACTAAGCTTTATTTACTTTTAAAAGAGTGCTGGGAGTTTTGTTCCGCCCGCTTTTTTCTCTCAGTCAGTTTTGCCTGAAGGGCGATCGAAGTGGATGAATGTAGAATGTATAATTTATCTGTATGACTTTCATTGCGTGTGCACAAATTGTACCTAAATGAAAAAAAGCTTTTAGTTTGAGTTTGGTCCGGTTGTTATCGATACGATAGCAGTCGTTAAACCTTGTCGGAGGCCATATGGGCGACCGACACGCGTTGGCCACTAGCCCGTTTCTCCATCTTACCGCATTGGAGCAGCGTGGTGGAGTACGCTCCAGGCCTCCCTGCTGCGGGGAGGGATTATTTATTTATTCCGTTCCCACATTATCCCGGGCACGGAAGATCCTGAGTTCATATTAACGTCACCCCCCGTGACAAGGGTGCGCGTTATTAGTTACAACTAATGCGTTGTGTGATGAATGGTGATCAGCTTAAGCGAATTGACTAAATTAGTTGTTGTCTCTGGGTTGTTATTCATTTACCTGATGGTATAGTGGTTGATTAGTAAGTTGGATCTGGATTTGACTCTCCGTGGAAACGAAATTATACACATACATAATGACAGCAATCCACTAATCCACTAGTAGATTTTAATAAAATTCCAATCGAAATTCAATCCCTGCCTTTTCATAAATTTAGAAGAACTATCAAATCAGTCCTGTGCCGAAAGGCCTATTATGAAACTAAGGACTATTTAGACGATAAGAAAGCGTGGGATTGAATAACTTCACTAGGCTATTTCTATACACCATGTATCAATATTCATTTGTGAGCGGATGGCAATGGGGCGATATCTTGGCGATATTGACACACACGATAGCTGTCACGTGTGTTCCTTTATTGGGCCTAGTCATACTGCACTATAGAATAATTCATACTTATTTTTAAAAGAGTGCTGGGAGTTTTATTCCGCCCGCTTTTTTCTCCTAGTCTACGTTTTGCCTGAGGGGCGATCAAAGCGGATGTTTGTATAATGTTAAATGTATGACGTTCATTAAGTGTGCATAAATTGTACCTAATAATGAATAAAAGCTTTTGAATTTGAATTTGAATAAACAGCTGATAATCAAATCAATATACACACACGGAGTTGTACTGTACGTATGTTTGAACGGCTCGTGAGGTCATCGCTAACTGGGGGCGCGGAAACGGAGATATCCAGTCACTAGAAACGGTATTTCTCTACGCGACAGAGTCAGAAATGATGAATTCCGTAGACGAACGAAGGTGACCGACGTAGCTCTCAAAGTTAGCAAATTAAAGTGGCAATGGGCTGGCTACATCGTTCGCAGGACTGACCGATTGGGAAAATGGTCCTCAAATGGCGACCACGTTTAGGCAAAAGGAGCACAGGCCGCCCTCCGACCAGGTGGACTGACGACCTGAAGAAGACAGCGGGAAACCGTTGGATTCAGAGCGTCCAGGACCGGGCGGAGTGGCGACGATTAGGGGAGGCCCATGTCCAGCAGTGGACTACCAAGGGCTGAAAGGAAGCAAGGAAAAAAAGAAACGATTTGAGCAAAGTTGTATTGTTTTTTTCACATAAGAATTTTCATCAGTCGACATACGAGTATGTACTACAAAATTGTTACTATACGAACTGTTGTGTCTGTTGTACGTAAAAGTTCCTCACTGACTGGACTATAAGTTAGTTTCAAATAAATATAATTTATGTACAAAAAATGGCTCGATGTTGATTTTGTAACAGTAGATCACGGTTGACGCGCCACTGACGCGAGCAAAATTTTTAATAAAAAATAATAATAATTGGGAAAGTGAATTCAACGACCACATCCAGCATATTTAACTCGGTGAAGGCGAAAAACTCGTAATAACGGAGCGTGCACAGGAAATATCTGTTTGTCGCTCGATAAACTGAGTGAATTGGACATCGCCCTTTGCCCGCATGCCCTTACGACGTGATTATACGCTCCCTATAAAAACGTGGCCGTCGCGATACTAATAGCCGTCCCACTAATAGGCCAACACCAACATTTGTGTGTCATATTCCTAGTGTTTTGTTTCGTTTCATATTAAAGTGACAAAACGCTACGAACGTCATTTTTTTTAAATAGTAATTGACTAGCCATGGGGCATTCATAACGTGACCATACATCGCGTTTTGAACGGGACAGTCCCGTTTCCACATACTCTGTCCCACGTCCTGGGGACACAAAAATGTCCCGTCTTAGAAAAACAAGTAATGTAAGCAGTTAATCACCAAGAAAATGCTATGCTGGTTGCGAATTTTGCGTAGACGTGACGTTACGCCATTCAAGGACCTTTCTTCCCCAGCGGTTCACAGGTTAGAACACAAGTTAGAACTTCGAAATATGGCCAATAAACAAGAACTGCTAAGACTAGACTCACCAGTAGAGCTGGAAGTATTGAGAGTCGATCACGAAGTCAAGTCACGCCGATCTCGGTCCAAACTCGAAACTGCTGTGTCACCTGTGGACAAAAGAAGATACGTTACATAACTACTTAGAAATCAGAGACTCAAGTAGCAGTGAGGAATCACTCATAGATAAATAGCACTGCTGCTCATATTGAATGGAAAACCATCCAATAACATGAGTACATATCGAGTATACGAATCAGAGTAACCGACATAGGTCTAAAAGCAAAGGAACTGAAGTGGCAATGAGCTGGTCGTTCGAAGGACCGACGAGCGGTGGGGATGAAAGGTCCTCGAATGGCGACCACGTCTCGACGGAGGGAGCACAGGCCGCCCTCCGACCAGGTGGGCTGACGACCTGAAGAGGACAGCGGGAAACCGTTGGATTCAGAGGACCCAGCACCGGGTGCAGTGGCATCGATTAGGGGAGGCCCATGTCCAGCAGTGGACTACCAAGGGCTGAAAGGAGGGAAGGAAGGAAGCGTTAAACATTGGAGCAGCATGTTAATGTCCCACGATGTCCCATTAATGTCCCATGTTGAACACGGGTCTCTCTACACAACTTGCGATCTACTTAAGCAGCGAGGCGCGTTTTGGAGCGACATGGTGCATTAAACGCTAACTTTTTGGACATCTGCCGAAACATCTAAAGTTCAGACGGCTCCATTAGCCAAGCGAATATAGCCCGTATGGCCTTTCAGTCATTAGGGGTATTCTGAACTGTTTGTCGGAGATTTATCCCAACGTTGCACTAAAGAGGTCTTAACTGGCTGCATTAAGGCGCATTTCAGCCTGTAGTGCAGTTTTGGGTTTATTTTTGAGGAATGCTTCATTATGCCGAGGAATGTACTGTAAAAATATGCTGTGTAAAAGAGTTTGATGTGGAATTTCGCTTCAATAAAAGCCTTTGTCAGACCGAAAGGCATGTAAGGCCCTCGTAAGCCGCCATGTACAAAGAAGAGTTGGAAGAATTATGTTGGGTACAATTCACAGCTCACAACGCGAACGGAGCAGATTGAAATTTGGCACAATAGAAGTGATGCACGAATTCTAATATTTCGAAACCAAATGTGTAAGTTTGAGAACTATAAACAATTTTGAGTTTGAGTACTTCGACATACACACATACACAAACAGGACGTGTTCGTACATTCCGATACATGTCAAATTCAAATTTCAATAAATTACAGTCGAATTTGGAATACTTGGCGAACTCTACTTATAAAAAACAACTGTTCAAACAACAGACAACTCTGTCATAATCATCAATCCAACCCCAAAAAGTCAGAACGAAAATCACAATTCCGAGTCCGAGCACTCGTCGTCAAAAAAACTGAATAAAACAGCAGCCCTCAAGAGACCCCCTCTCCCCCCCCAAACGCTTAAAACCCGTATAATTCCAGCCTTTAGCCTCGAAAAGGAGAATCACGAACAATGAACGACAACGCTGGATATCTTGGCAGCGGCAGCCTCTAATTAAAAACTCTAATTTCAAGATGGCAGCGCTGATATTTTCGCGGGGTTTTTCTTTGAGAATTGTGGAGTTTGTTTCGTTTATTTAGCGCTAAGCTATTGTCGGTCTGCTGGGCTCTGAACCCCCCCTTTTAGTCGCCTCAGGGCAGACAGGATACAGTTTTTTTATACTTTTGCATCAAATCTAAATTATACTCTGTAACTTAAGTGCAAAATGTAGATGAGGCTGGCGACACGTACATCCCACATAACAACCACGGAATCACGGGAGCTGATGAAAATTAGCGCTACTCTCGACTTCAGTCCTGAGTTAGCACAAGCTGAGCTGCCTTCTTTTGTCATTTGTAATACTAAATAACTATTCTGTATTTTATGCGAACGTTTAAATATGGCAATAAATGTTTTTCTATTCTATTCTAAATGCAATATAGAACCATGTACCTACTAACATGCAAATAAATATTTTTCACAAATTATTTTTTTCAATTTCATTTTTCGTGTTCAGTGTGTACTATTTATCCAGCTTAATGTTCCTGGTACCCAGGTAATACCCATTACCAGGAATGGCTAATGGATACCAGGAACTTGTCCTAGTCGCACGGAAAAGTGTAGGTATTTCAATTAGGACTGCTCCATACCCGTTTAACTTTTGTCGTGTCGATTGGTCGGTTATGTCAGCCAATTAGGACAAGGTCCTCCACCACGCAGCGCTTAAGGAATACTAACCAGTCTACTTGTAAGCTTGTGCAATTAACCGCAACCAGAATTTGCCACTTACCGATCCTAGTTCTGACTTCTGACGTTGTCAACGTCACTTTACTTCTTTTTATCTTTGGTCAAATCAACACACACATATTTCTGTTTGCGACGAGAGGCTATACGAGTAACACTTTGCACTGGCTCTCACTGTCAAGAGATGGTGTCACACGATCCTGAATCCCGCTAGAGGTTTTCTACATCGATGGCGTGGATACAAAACTCCGATATGACGAAGTAGGAGCACGGCCGCTCCCCAGGTGATTACCTCGCCTGGTGGGAGATCTCCCGCCGCCAAAGAATCATGTCAACAAGAAGGGAGGAGGGAAGGAAGGAGGGAAGGTTCTACTAAACGCTCTGCTGTTTGGAGAACGTTTAGCATCTTTTGGCGACAGATGATGTCATTCACAAGAGTTTTTGGGAACATAGCGCAACACATCGATATACCCATCAGGCACAAAGCGTGCGACGTTTCCACGTCGACCTCTCGACACAGACTGACGCGAACCGTTCCCATAACCAGGATAGAGCGCAGATTACGCGACGGACGTCCGCAGTTCGCAGGAAGCGACCAATAGCGCTCTTTCCCGCCGGTGACGCACGCGCCATTTTTTTCTCTCTCATGCGTCCCAGTTTTTGTAGTGTTACGGCAAATTATGGAATGTGTAATGAATTGTTTCGCTGTCTGCTCCGACTATAAGTTCGTCATCTGTATCGTCAACTGTATTGTTTGTTAGATGACTCTTACGAAGCGAATTCTGGAGAGCTCAGGAGATCGATGCTATAAGGTCATCACAACATACTAGGATTTTTAGCAAATTCTGCCTGAAGCCAGCGATTGTCAACTGTTTTCTTTGTTGAATGACCTCAACATCGTTGCAGCTCACGGAGTTTTGTAGGGCAGCAATAACTCTTTACAATAGACTCAGCCTACAGTTTGGCAAATGCTCTGTCTGTAGTTTGCGATGAGCTAAGAATTGCTTATCGATTTCTGGAAAGCGAGGAAAGGGTTATTCGTTCGAAGGTGTTCGAACATACAACGCTGATTCTGATGTTGTCAGTTCCATTATCTCTTGCGAAAAGCCTACTCTAATAGCGTGGAGAAGCTACATCAAAGTTAGATCAAAGTTGGATCCCAGGGTATTGAGGTTATCGGGACGACCCTTTACAGCAGACTCGAGATGATTATTTGGCGAATTCTGCCTGTAACTAGTTTAGCAAAGGGAGGTCTCCCACCAGGCGAGGTGATCATGCCTGGGGAGCGGCCGTGCTCCGATTACGTCATGTCGGAGTGTCGTATATGCCGGCGATGTAGAAACCTTCGATAGCATGATTCAGGATCTTGAGGCGGCATCTATTGACGAGTTGCGGAAGTCGCCACAACTAGGCCGCGATTGTCGTCCGATGTTCTTTAACCAACTTGATTGATATGACTTCTGCCAAGCGCCCCCATAACGTAGCATAGCATAGCGTGCCAATATCCAGGATAGAGCGAAGATTACTTAGAGGACGTCCGCAGTTGCAGGAAGCCACCAATAGCTCTCTTTCCCACCAGTGACGCATGTGCCATTTTTTCTCTCTCATGCGCCCTAGTTTTATATCGATGAGTATTAATTAACCATTGAAATAAGAGTGCAAAACGCTATGAAGCGTGAGTACCAGTTTGGAAATAGGGTAGTAAACTTCCCCTAATTTTGGAGTTTTCACCACACTGTTTCGATGTGGTTCCAGATACCAATCAATCCAATACCTACCACAAATCCATTAGAGTGGAATTGGAACAATGTGGTAAAGTTAGGTGGTAAACCCAAGGAAACTCTGGAGAATTTTTAAGTTTGTCACTGCACTCAAGGTTTGATGTAGTAAAACAACGGAAAGCCATTGGATTCAGGGTCTAGGATCGGGTAGAGTGGCGTCGATTCGATGAGAGGCCATGTTCAGCAATGGACAACGAAGGCCTGAAAGGTTTGAGCAAAGAAGCCATCCATCAACTTTTAATCATAAATAATAATCACGTAGAATATTATAAAATTATAACCCGGGCGTAATCCACCGACAGTCGACTCACTACAGAGCGACTTCAAGTGCTCTCAACATGGCGGCTTCTCATTAAAATTCATATTTTACATAAAACATTATAGTCGGCTGATTCCTGTATAACCATCAGATGGTATGTCTGACCTATTTTGTCGAAATAATTGATTACATGCTGTTTTAATTATACGCGGTGAAAGCCCAGTGGCTTAGAATTCGACCTCGAATCGAGGGATCCGGGATCGAATCCCAGTGGCACGCACCAACGACTTTGTAAAAAAACTTATGTGCGCTTTATAAAATTAAATATCACCTGCGCTTGCTCTGCTCCAATGCGGATTGGTGGAGAAACTGGGTAGATTCCAACCCGTGTCGGATGTTTTCAACCCGCACATTGGGTCTCCGACGAGTTTTAACGGTTGCTACCGTATCGACAACAACCACGGCCGGCTTAACGTGTAGGACTTTCCTCGGCTGGATGTGGGTGTCCATGGACCGCAGTGGCTATTAACATCAGGTGACCCGCCTTTTTGCTGCTCAATGCTACAAAAATTGGAAAAAAACATTCCATACATTTTAACTATGCAATTCGAGCTTTTCAACTCATGAGCCACGTTGAGCGTTGAGTCTGCAGTCAACAGCCCCACTCAATAAACCTCTGCACCCCGACTCAAGCTCTCGACGCGAGCTCAAGAGCGCGAGCTCAACTTGTTAATGCACATTTTTATAAATTCACGCTACGGTACATGCTGAGAGGAACTCGCTTAGTTAATGGCGGATTATGAGGACGGCGGTATGAAGTAGCACAACCTTAACGCTGGTAGCACACTTCCGCCGCGAAATCGCGAAATGCTTGAATGTTTCGCCCGTATTACAACGGACAAACGGTGGCAAAAAATCAGCGGTTTCGCATTTCGGGATTTCGCGGCGGAAGTGTGCTAACGCGGTAATGGGCATGATGACTAATTTTCAAAAACTCTTCTATGATATTCAGAAGTTTCTATTATGTCTAAAATATATCATATTTTTGTAGAAAATTAAGGTTTTTGTGCAATAAAAGTACATTTAAATTTTAAGTTTCAAATTCATTCCAAAACGCTCGCCCGTGTCATGGCGTCTGTCATTGCGCCACGGCTCAGTAAAAAATGCCAGATCGCGTATAATATGCTTACGAAAAAAATGACGTTTACTAAGACGTGACGTAAATTGACGTAATTCGATCTGACGGATGTTTAAGCTATCCTGGCGGATTGTTGTATTTTGTAGATTTATTTTAACAAATAAATTATTAATCTCGACATTAATAAGAGAATAAATACATGTTTCAAAATCTTTGAATCCTATTTCATTAGATCAGATAAATATTTTGGCGATACTTGATTACTGTCATCATGCCTATTGGTCAGTTTGATAGTGACTGCGCTTTAGGTCACGACTTCACGCGATTGGTTCGTCACTCAATGTACGTCGTCTATTCGTCTAGTGCGGTATGTATCAGCTCAAATGGGAAGAAGATAGAACGGCTAGCTACTGGAACAAAAGTTATCAATGCACTGCTGGACATGGTTGGCTGTAACCCTTTATGTCCCACTGTTGGGCACTCCTCACAACAAGTGGAGTAAATTCCACTTCCTTGCTCCAATACAGGTTGTTGGAGAAAGTGGCTCGTGGATGTTTCAAAGTTTATCGACTGGTATCTTATCGATAGCAACCAGACTGATTACGTAACGTTACCTCCGAAGCCTGGACGCGCGTTTAATTCGCCACTAGCGGTCACCCATCCAGGTACTGACCGCGCCCGACGTTGCTTGACTTTTTCGATCGCTTGCGATCTACTCAAGCAGCGGGGCTATACACGCTTCATGCGGGTAACAATATAATAACATTATTTCTAATTGTGTTACAATATGATCACGCAATCGACTGGACATATCACTAAACTGATAAGTTGTACGCATTACTATCAATGTTATCACTGTTATATTTGTTACGTAATTATTAAATAGAAGATAAAAGCAATTTAAAAGTAGTAAAATTACAGTTCTATTTCAACCGTGAACCAAATGTCTGTGTATTCCATGGTCGCCTCACACAATGAGAAGGATGTAGGCCTTAGTCAACCACCTAACGCCTTGTCCTAATTGGTTGACACAACCGACTGATCAGCAACACGACAAAATGTAAACACAGGGCCATGTATGGAGATGTCCTAATTGAAATACGCACTGACGTGCAACAAATGCATGCAATGACGTTGTCGTACGAGCAACTTTTGCGTGCGACATGGCAACTACGACACGGGGTAATGCAGCGTTCAGATTTCGTCACAATTTGGAATCTATACTCCGAATTTCTTTACAATTTTTTTAATATACACTCTCAGAGACCACCCCTTAAAAGCTCGTAAAATTATTTTTGCCTGAATTTTTTTAGGAGAGACGTCTGTTTATTTATAACTAGCTGACCCAGCAGGCTTCGCTCTGCCAATGAATTTTTTTTTTATTTAATAGATAGCCTATGTTACTCAGGCTGAATGTAGCTTTCCAATGGTGAAAGAGTTTTTGAAATCGGCCCAGTAGTTTTTGAGTTTATTCGTTACAAACATACAAAAATACAAATGTTTCCTCTTTATAATAATATTAGTATAGATTATGAAGCTATAGCTACAAACATATGCGCCAAAGCAAAATGGCCTTCAAAGAGTCAAAACAAGAGATTTTTCAAGTCAAAATACTGACGGGACACAATCAAAGACCATACGTCGTACGCCATGAATGAAACATGGGACCGGGATTGTCGTAGACGATATTATATTCATAGGAGCTGGGATGTGTGAACGTGTTTAGAAATTTTAGGAAAAACGGTATGGTTTGAGATTTAAAGCAAAAAAATCATTGGGAAAAAATCATTGGGAAAAAATGGAAAAACATCAAGTAAAAAATAGAATAAATCGAACCTTGACAAAAAAAATTTGGAAGTCACAGAGTAAAAAATTAGGAAAAATCGTCGACTAAAAAAATTTGGAAAAAAGTGTTGGGTCCAAAACTAGTAACATATTGATTTCATGTCATGTCATTTCTGTCAGTGAAAGTCCCGTCAAAATCGGTCCAGCCGTTCCAGAGATTAGCCGGACGGACAGACAGACAAAAATTGTAAAAAATATTATTTTGGTATATTTATCGTGTATACACATACCTACATATACATTAAGTAAAAAGCGGTTATTTATATATTACAAACAGACTCTCCAATTTTATTTATTTGTATAGATGAAAGATTTTATTAGAGGTAGGGTGTTTCGACATCCCCACTGGGCTGACTACACAAGAATTGGCCTTCAAAGCGTCAAAACAAGAGATTTTTCAAATCAAAGTACTAACGTGACACAATCAGAGGACCTTCCGTCGGTCATGAATGATACATGAGCCAGAACTGGGATAGTAGTATGCGATATTATATTCATAAGGGAATATTGAATGAGCGCTGTTTGTGTCGATGTGTTGAAACACTCGTACTTGGTACTCGTGCTTTAGGGGAGACGACACGATTTGGCTTTAAAAGCCAACGAGTGGGATAAAAAACAAATAATAGGCATGATGACAGTAATCAAGTATCGCAAAAATATTTATCTGATCTAATGAAATAGGATTCAAAGATTTTGAAACATGTATTTATTCTCTTGTTAATGTCGAGATTAATAATTTATTTGTTAAAATAAATCTACAAAATACAATAATCCGCCATGATGGCTTAAACACCCATCAGATCGAATTACGTCAATTTACGTCACGTCTCAGTAAACGTCATTTTTTTCGTAAGCATATTATACGCGATCTCTGCATTTTTTACTGAGCCGTGACGTAATGAGAGACGCCATGACACGGGCGAGCGTTTTGGAATGAATTTGAAACTTAGAATTTAAATGTACTTTTATTGCACAAAAACCTTAATTTTCTACAAAAATATGATATATTTTAGACATAATAGAAACTTCTGAATATCAAAGAAGAGTTTTTTGAAAATTAGTCATCATGCCTATTGTCATAGAATGAAAAGTAATCGAAGACTTTTAACTATGTTTCAGGAAGTAGTCAAATACACATACTCCACAACGTTGCGAATTGGTGGAGAAATGCTCTAGTGGCCTACACGTGTCTATCAGACCACCCACAGGGCCTCCGACAAGGTTTAACGACTGCTATCGTATCGCCAACAACCAGGACCGACCGCTTTACGTGCCTCCGAAGCACGGTAGCGCGTGTAATTCGCCACTAGCGGTCACCCATCCAGGTGCTGACCGCGCCCGACGTTGCTTCACTTTTTCGATCGCTTGCGAACTATTCAAGCAGCGAGGTTGTGCGCGCTTCCAACCAACACAATTGCCATAGCAACGAAGTATGGGAGAGAATCCGATTTAAGGACCTCAATCATGTAATTAATCTTAATCGGTTCAGCACAGGAAACATCTAATTTAGTTACTGGATTAGTTCTCTTTGCCGTTCCCGCCTGTCTCGAGGTTCTGGCGATTGAGGAATTGTTTTGACGAATGTATGTCAGTAACCCATTAATGACCCATTACAGGGGCGGGTCTCCTCTCATAATGAGAGGGATGTAGGCCGCCGTCCACCACGCTGGCCTACTGCGGGTTGGTGGACTTCACATGCCTTTGAGAACATTTTTGTGAACTCTCAGGCATGCAGGTTTTCTTCGCGATGTTTTCCTTCACCGTAACCGCAGGTGATATTTAATTTTAAAAATCGCACATAACTTTTATTACAAAGTCATTGGTGCGTGCCACTGGGATTCGAACCCGGACCCCTCGATTCGTGGTCGAATTCTAAGCCACTGGGCTATCACCGCTGCACGAATGTATGTATGGTTGAAATCTAATTAAGAGTTTTGCAAAGGTAGACCAGGCTAGGTGATGCTAGCGCGGTGGACTATGGCCTACAGCCTTCTTATTATGAGAGGAGATCCGACCTTACAGTCACTAATGGGTTAAAGACAAAGTAGATTTTAGACAGACACTTGCGATAAGACCTCAAAATTAAATTTAATTTCACAAAGAAAGAAACTTTGGCAAAAATAGAACTTTTCAAGCAGTTTAGAAATTCGTCCTACTTCGGAGAGAAAGATTTTTGAATCGCTGTTATAATATGTGATATCTTATTTTAAAATGTTGCCTTAAAATTATTTCCGAACTTTATTTCAAATTCGACGTAGGTAGGTACTTTTACTTACTGTTCCAACACTTCAATATTAAATTTGTGTTATATTTATTAGTAAAGATCGTATATTTTAAAGGCCTTTCGAGTCCGCCCATCAATGACCCACTGGGGGGTCGGATCTCTGCTCACAATGAGAAGGATGTAGCCTTAGTCCACCACGCTGGCATAGTGTGGGTTGGTAGACAATTTTGGAACAAAGATTTTAGTAGAAGAGTTAAAAAACGGCTCTGTATGATGCTATTCTACTTACTACTTGAAATACGCACTGACATACGACAAATGCACGCGCAGCTTTTGTGAGCGACATTGCAATTCAGACACGGGGTAAGAATTTTATTAAAATTGATCCTTTTTTTGTTGATTCTTTTTGTACAGAACATCACAATATCTATAGGAGCCTATTATGACGTGAGTTATGACGTCATCGATCCCAATCTACATCGATATTTTATCCGAAAATTATACACTGACACAAAAATAAATCGTGATCGTGTCGTAACGTCTAAACTCTAAACGGTGGTGGTCTAAAAAAACATTGTTTTGAAATAGTGGATTTAAATTTCAAATACCTTATTCGATTTTGTCACCGATAACGGGAGCAGGGGTGCCACTCTCTAAGCACTAAACTCGAAGTTTCGGCCGAAGTTTCGGCATTTCCTACTCTGTATCACTTACGAATGCCCATTTCTGACGGGCTCGTCCGTAGAATGAATGACTTTTCAAGTGACAGCAAAAATCTTTGCAAAAACCTACTCCGTAAGGCTATAAGCCCGTCCGTAAATTTGAGTTTGACATGAGATATCTCGGTTGAATGTGTCAAATTACACGACATCAAATTTGCTCTCGTGTGGACTAACCACATCGGATTAAAAATAAAATACAAGCAATAAAACACGCTTCAGTTGTTGTTTTACAGAATATATTAAACATATACAGCCTCCCACAGAATTAAGGCAGGAACACGGGGTCTCCTACAGCCGTCTAGCGCGGATTCGGCCGTCCGCTTCCCTTAGAAGACCTCGCGCTAAATCCCTGTGCTTCTGCATAAACTCGACGATAGCGTCTAGCTGTAGTTGGGTAGCGGCATTAGCGGGCGGCATCCAAAAATATATTCCTCGATATTGTTGTATTTCAACTCACTCAACAGTAATCAAGTTATACTTATACGGATTATTCGTTTTTCATCACACCAAGATTATTATTATGATTGTTATACTTATATCAACAATGTGAGTTCTGAGCGAGTCTAATATTATGACTAATATAAATTAAAATACAACTTTTCTTATAACGTAGGTAGGGAACGTGTTTATTTGTTTACCTAATTTCTCTATGACTTTTCTAACTGTCAATTTACTCAAGCATTGTCAAAATGTTAATTTATTTGTTATGAATATTATAGGCAAAGATTTTATAACAATAAATCCATTCAATATTGCTTTGAATTCAAAATAAAATAATCAATAGGTAATTTAGGGGTAGTTTAGAGTAAATATGGTTGTTTTGTCATTATAAGAATAAGATTTATACGCTTATAAAGGAAATATTGTTGCAATAAAAAACCGGTAATAATTACGATAAAATTGTCCTCCCTAGGGCTGACAAGGCTTGGAATCTATCATTCACGAAAATAGTCTATGATCCCGTTCGAAATGATGGCAACCGAAGTTCTTAGAGAGTAGGGTACATTCCGAAGTTTCGCACAGCTTACGGACGGCTCGTAAATGACGGAAACGGAGTTAGGGAGTGGCACCCCTGATTTGGAAAATACATTGTTACCTATTTGCGTGTGTATATAACACACACCCAAATAGGTAACAACGGATGTGTGGGACATGAGCAGAAGAAAACAAGTAAAACGGCAGTGTTCATAGACCAAGAGCTGGTTGTCATTTTTCGAGTGTGAGAGGATCATGAAAGCATCGATTTATCTATGCCTAAAAACAATTAAAATTGGGGTGTCTGTTTGTAATATGGATAAAAATAAACGGTTTTTACTAAATGCATAATTGTATGTATACACGGTTCATATACCAAAATATCTGTCTGTCTGTTTGTGCCGGCTAATCTCTGGAACGGCTGGACCGATTTTGACGGGACTTTCACTGGCAGATAGCTGATGCAATAAGGAGTAACTAAGGCTACTTTTATTTTAGAATTCCAAGCGGACGAAGTAGCGGGCATAGCTTTTCTAATTCTTAGAATTCATAATAAATTAATGGAAAAATGTTTATTTATAATTAGACTAACCTTTACTCGCCTCTCATAGAACTGCGAATACTAGTCCATCTGGAAAGAAAGAAAAATCGGTCAATTCGAGATTCACCAAACTTATTCTTTATTAACATTTACACATTATACATAAAGGCTATAGAACTAGAACAAATTCTGAGCCACTGGGCCATTGCCGCTTGTCTTTAACCCGTTAAAGACCCACTGAAGGGTCGAGTCTCCTCTCACAATGGGAAGGATATAGGCCTTACACCACCACGCTGGCCGTATGCGGGTTGGTGGACTTCACATACCTTTGAGAACATTTTTTTTGAACTCTCAGGTTTCCTCACGATGTTTTCCTTCACATTCACAGCAAGTGATACCTATAAAATTTTATAAACCGCACATAACTTTTTCACTGGGATTCGTACCCGGACCCTTGGAGTAAGAGGCTGAATTCTTAGCCACTGGGCTATCAGCGCTTACATATATAGGGTATAATCGTGTGAATCGTATTCAAAGGAGAGTCTCAGGGCGTGATTTCTGAATAATAGGGCACTTTTTGCGCCCTTCTATACAGATAACGATCAAAGATCCGTAGGAACTGTATGAATGGCGAGTTATGCGAGGACGTGGCTCAGATTTTTTTATTTTGAGTTTTTTTTATTCAAACAAAACCCGATTTTTTGACGTGTATTAGTAATTGAGTAGCGGTGATAGCCCAGTGGCTTAGAATTCGACCTCGAATCGAGGGGTCCGGGTTCGAATCCCAGTGGCGCGCACCAACCAATGACTTTGTAAAAAAGTTATGTGCGATTTATAAAATTAAATATCACCTGCTGTTACGGTGAAGGAAAACATCGTGAGGAAACCTGCATGTGAAGTCCACCAACCCGCAGTAGGCCAGCGTGGTGGACTAAGGCCTACATCCCTCTCATTGTGAGAGGAGAACCGACCCTGCAGTGGGTCATTAATGGGTTACTGACAAGTAATTGAGTAGCTAAAAAAAGCTTGAAGGTATGACGTTAAGTGGTCAAAGCAGCCCAGGGACGACGCATCCAATCTCGAATGGGATGATCCTATTTGAAAACATGTGGGTGAGTTGCAACTCACGAGGACTGATGTTCGCCTCAAATAAATAAATAACAATAAATAACGCTTCACACTCAAAGCCCAACACTAGGATACTGTCGTGGGTGCCATGGACACAAGACAAGAACACAACACACCCAGACCAGAAACGGAAATTCAAATTCATCATTCAAATCCCTGGTCTGCTGGAAATCGAACCCAGGACCCTCCGCGCAGCGCACCGATGTCTTCACCACTGCGCCACTCAGGCCGTCGGTTTTCCTTCCTTCCTTCCTTTCAGCCCTTAGTAGTCCACTGCTGGACATGGGCCTCCCCTAATCGACGCCACTCCGCCCGGTCCTGGGCCCTCTGAGTCCAACGGTTTCCCGCTGTCTTCTTTAGGTCATCAGTCCACCTGGTCGGAGGGCGGCCTGTGCTCCTTTTGCCTAAACGTGGTCGCCATTCGAGGACCTTTTTTCCCCATCGGTTGTCAGTCCTGCGAACGATGTGGCCAGCCCATTGCCACTTTAATTTGCAAATTTTGAGAGCTATGTCGGTCACCTTCGTTCTTCTACGGATTTCATCATTTCTGATTCTGTCTCGTAGAGAAATACCAAGCATAGCTCTCTCCATTGCCCTCTGGACGACTCTGAGCTTGTGAATTAGGGTCACAGTAAAGGACCACGTCTCGGCACCGTAGGTCATCACTGGCAACACACATTGCTCGAAAACTTTCGACTTCAGGCACTGAGGTATATCGGACGTCAAGACGTGTCGTAGATTCCCGAACGCTGCCCAGCCGAGTTGGATTCTTCGAGTGACCTCTCTCTCGAAGTTGGACTTACCCATTCGGATCGTTTGTCCTAGGTAAACGTATTCGTCTACAACTTCGAGAGCAGTGCCATCAACAACCACCGGTACGGGTGTGACATGGACATTAGACATGATTTTCGTCTTGTCCATGTTCATCTTAAGACCCACCCGTTGTGAGGCACTATTGAGGTCGCTGAGCATAATGCTGAGTTCCTCCAGCGACTCCGCCAGGATCACTATGTCATCGGCAAATCGGAGGTGTGAGAGGTGTTCGCCGTTGATGTTAATACCACGTCCTTTCCACTCCATCAGCTTGAACACATCTTCCAGTGCAGCGGTGAAAAGTTTTGGGGAGATGACATCCCCCTGTCGTACGCCGCGCTGCACGTGGATGGGGTTCGTACTGTTGTCGTGTACTCGGACTTTCATGGTGGCGGCATTGTATACACACTTCAACGCCTCGATGTACCGATAGTCGATCTGGCATCGCTGAAGAGACTCAAGCACCGCCCAGGTCTCGATAGAATCGAAGGCCTTCTCATAGTCCACATACGCTACGCATAGCGGCAGATTATACTCCTCGGTCTTTTGTATAACCTGCCGAAGCGTATGTATGTGGTCTATGGTACTATAGCCTTTTCGGAAACCGGCTTGTTCGGGAGGCTGGAAGTCGTCGAGTCTGCGCGCTAGACGATTAGTAAGGACCCTCGAAAACAGCTTATAGACGTGGCTCAGAAGCGCGATGGGCCTGTAGTTCTTCAGTTGGGTTTTGTCGCCCTTCTTGAAGAACAGTACCACCACGCTTCTGCTCCACGCCTCCGGGGTACTTCCAGTGCTGATGACGGAATTGAACAATTGCTGGAGCGCGACTAGGATGGGTTTGCCGCCCGCTCTCAGCAGCTCCGTTGTAATTCCGTCATCCCCCGGAGCTTTGTTGTTTTTAAGCTGTTTGAGTGCCCCCCTAATTTCGTACAGACTGACGTCCGGGATATCTTCGGTATAGTGCCGGGTTAATTTAGCTCGCTTGTCGTTCGCCGCCTTGGGAACGGGAGCTCTTGAGGAGGTATACAGCTGTCCGTAGTATCTCTCAATTTCTCTCAGAACTTCGGGCTTAGACGTAACTATGGTGCCGGAGTCGGTCTTCAACCTCGTCAACTGACTTTGCCCAACCTCCAGATCTCTTGCGAACACTTTCGAGCCTTGGTTCCGCTCGATCGTGTTTTTTACACGTTTGGTGTTATAAACACGCAAATCGCGTCGCCTACTCCGAGAGATCTGTTTGTTGAGCAGTCGGTATTTCGACATTGAGGTTGGAGACTGCACACATAGTTCTCGCCTTTCCCTCATAAGACCGAGGGTATGTTCTGAGAGAACTTGAGGTTTACCACCGGAGGGGGCCTTGAAATACTTAGACCCAACCTCGTGGACAGTGTCTACCATCCTGGTGTTGTACTCGTCCACTGAACTGCATGTTTCCAGGCACGCGAAACGATTGCGGAGTTCCAGCTGAAAGGCCTCGGAGTCCTGGATCTGGGCAGGTGTTGGTCGGAGCGTAGACTTCATCAGGCGTGACCGTTCCAGCTTGACATTGATATTCAATGTGCCTCTGACCATCCGGTGATCGCTTCCGGTTTTAAACCTGCTGATCACAGAGACATCATTGAATATGTGCGGCTTGTCTGCCATGATGAAGTCTATCTCACTCTTAACGGAACCATTGGGACTGATCCAAGTCCACTTGCGCTGTGGCTTCTTCTTGAAGAAGGAGTTCATCATATAGAAGTCCTCCTTCTCCAAGAAGTTAGCCAGCAAGTGGCCCCGGTGGTTCCGTTGCCCGATACCAAAGGGCCCCACCTTCCGCTCGTCGCCGTCTCGCGCACCTAGTCTTGCGTTGAAGTCCCCCATCACCACCGTGAAATGGGTCTTGGAGTTACGTATGGCCCTACTTACGTCCTCATACATAACTTCAACCTCATCGTCGGGGTGTGCCGAGGTCGGTGCGTAAACCTGTATGACCTTCAGCGAATACCTCTTAGATATTCTGAGTATAAGGTACGCTACCCTTGCCGACACACTCCCGACTTCCGTCACGTTGTTGACGAGGGACTTGTGGACGAGAAACCCGACACCACCTTGGGACAGATGTTCGCCCTCCCGGTGATAGAACAAGTTACCGGAGTTTAGGATTATCGTGTCCTCCCCCTGTCTTCGGACTTCGGATAATCCCACGACACTCCAGTTTAACTTGTCTATCTCGTCTTCCAGCTCACGGATCTTGTCGTCGGTCCTCAGTGTCCTGGTGTTGTATGTTGCCAGGTGCAGAAGTCGTCGTTTGTGGCAGCGCGATCTCTGCCGGAGATTCTTAGCACCCCCTGCCCCGCCGTTACCATGGCCGCTGCCAGAGCCAGGAATAGCGGAGCCGCCGGGGACTGGGGGCCGTGGCTGACTTGTGCCGTCCATATTGGGGGTTGATGCCGTAGTCACCGCGCTTGGCAAGTGCGTGTTGGTGACCGCAGTAGGTGTTTAGTACTCAGGGAGACGCTGCTGCCCATCCCCTGGTAGTGATATCCCTCCGATCGCCTCTTACGATCTCCACGGGTCGACTTGGAGTGGCGCTATTCTAAGCCGGCAACCACACGGCTATCGGTCGGTTTTACCACTTCCTATATCTACTCTCATAAATGATAATGTATCTCATGTTGGCACTGACATGTATTTTTCACTAACTAGGTAACTACTTCTTTATTCCAGAAAAAAAAAATGTTTTCCAAACTTATTCAAAGTTATTCAAAGTTGAATGGGTTTGAACCTTGGTCATTGATTTGCATTTCATTACAAAGGACTACTGTGGATATAAATACATCGGATATGCAGACACAGACGACGTCTATATTATCTTATCTGTATACAAAAACGATCTTACTAATGGTTCAAAAAGTAGTTTCTATAAATAAATAAGAAATCATAAATATTCTGTTGTACGTGTGACTCTACCCCGTAGTATAGGTATAGGTGGTATACAGGGTGAATTTTTTAAGTGTGCGTGGATGGGGAAATCCGAAATTATGAGGAATAGCGAAAAATGCTGAAAGTGTCTGGAAACTGATTTTGATAAAAACTAAAACTGCATCATTGGATTTATTGAAAAATCAATAATATGCCTAGCCAGGAATCGAGCCCGTTGATTTTGAAAAAAAAAATTATTATTGTCTCCATGGTAAATTTATTTTAAGACCAAACGGACGAAATCTCGGGAAGGACTAGTAGGTTTAAATGTGTGTATGGGAGCATCTATCCCGTATTGTAAGATCTCATTGGCGCCAAAATATTCAACATTTTTTTACACATCCAGTATCGCAGACAAACTATGGCTGAATACAATCAACGTTCGAATCCTAAAAAAATGTTTGAATTAAAAAATATGTCTCGATCGTTCCAAATTCAAACAGGCCAGGGTCCTTATCGCGGGGTCAGCGTTTCCTATCAACGTTTATCGTCACTTCCCGTTCGTAATATTCAATTTTTTCGCCGCCGCTGCGTCCTGTTGACAGTTTGAATTCGTGTTCTTTTTTTTTTTCCTCAATTCGGAGTTCGGGCCTTGTTGGTGTGGATGCTGGTTTTTTTGCGTTCAGTTTTGTCGATGCGATTTTTAGAGACAGTCTGTAGGATTTATTCCGCTTCTGTAATACAGAATCTATGTAAACTACTGTCTTACAACTCGCGGTTCGGTGGTACCACAGAACAGATAGAGGTTTTATCTGTTCTGTGGGTGGTACAGAACATTTCTCATTGTGAGAGATTTGATCCTGTAGTGGGCCTTTAAGTGGTTACAGACAAATAAACGTACTTTAAGTTGTATTTATATTTCTTTGCAACAATCCGCACACGTGGAACTTGTTTTGGTATGGACCCACCACCCTCCCTTATCTCTCTGAGTAGGTATATACCATAACAACTTATTCCAATAGTATTGCTGAGTCAGCAACCAACCGTTGTAGAGTCCACATCACCTGATGATGCTCCGTTTTGGGGCGAAACACGTGTCGTGTACTATTGGAATAAGTTGTTATGGTATATACCTACTCAGAGAGATAAGGGAGGGTGGTGGGTCCATACCAAAACAAGTTCCACGTGTGCGGATTGTTGCAAAGAAATATAAATACAACTTAAATAACAATGGATTTCCGCAAAGTAACGCCTGATACAATATATTAAATAAACGTACATCATCCAGACAAAATATCTTATTGCTTATGCGTTATTTATTATATAAAACTGGCTATCTCAAGTGAAATTCCATTGTTGTTGTTGTTTTTACCCATTAATGACCCACTACAGGGTCGGGTCTCCTCTCACAATGAGAGGGATGTAGGCCTTAGTCCACCACGCTGGCCTACTGCGGGTTGGTGGACTTCACATGCCTTTTGAGAACATTTTTTTTTGTGAACTCTCAGGCATGCAGGTTTCCTCACGATGTTTTCCTTCACCGTAACAGCAGGTGATATTTAATTTTATAAATCGCACATAACTTTTTTACAAAGTCATTGGTGCGTGCCACTGGGATTCGAACCCGGACCCTTCGATTCGAGGTTGAATTCTAAGCCACTGGGCTATCATCGCTGTCAAATTCCATTAAAGTTTATAAATTACTACGATAGTTCACCGTTTAAGTGACTGAATACCTACTACAGTCTTGCTAAGTACGTAGGGTACGTCTGACCTCGTGTTCTCTAATTACATGTTGCTCTCAAAAGTTGGTAGCACGACAACGTAAAATTAAGCACTAGTTAGGTATTATATAAGACATAATTATTGTATGCCCGCATAGGGTAGACTGTTCTTAACTTATTATAATTTTTGTAACATCTTACTCGTGTAACAGTCAACAATAAACGCATTCTTTTCTTTTCTTCTCCTATATTCCATTTCAGTGCAAGAATAGTTCACGAAGGCACTCTACTTAAAACTTGAATTCAAATTTAGAGTAACTACAGTAAACTACAGCGGTGATAGCCCAGTGGCTTAGAATTCGACCTCGAATCGAGAGGTCCGGGTTCGAATCCCAGTGGCACGCACCAATGACTTTGTAAAAAAGTTATGTGCGATTTATAAAATTAAATATCACCTGCTGTTACGGTGAAGGAAAACATCGTGAGGAAACCTGCATGCCTGAGAGTTCACAAAAAAAAATGTTCTCAAAGGCATGTGAAGTCCACCAACCCGCAGTAGGCCAGCGTGGTGGACTAAGGCCTACATCCCTCTCATTTTGAGAGGAGACCAGACCCTGTAGTGGGCCATTAATGGGTTAAAACAACAACAACAGTAAACGAAGTAACAATAAATTAATTATAGCTGGCAGCACTCCTACATCTTATCGTGATACGGCACGGCCAGTCGCAAACTTGCATTTGACAGCGAGATGGCCGGGCCGTTTATTTCGATTTGATAATAGAATTTTCCTCTTTTTCCCTTTGTGTTCTTTGAGGTCTGAGATTCCTACGATTGTATCTTAGATCGGATCGGATCTTGTCTGGCTGGAGTTGACGACAGTTTTGATATCGTTCTGATGTTGATTAACGTATAAAATAACGTTTGGACTTCGTTGAATGTACTTTATGTGGAAGCCCAGCCAAGCTGCTTGAGTAAAAAAAAGTCAAGCAACGTCGGGCGCGGTCAGCACCTGGATGGGTGACCGCTAGTGGCGAATTACACGCGCTTCCGTGCTTCGGAGGGCACGTTAAGCCGTCCCGGTTGTTATCGATACGACAGTAGTCGTTGAACCTTGTCAGAGGTCCTATGGGCGGTTTGAATCGGACACGTGTTGGTCACTTGCCTGTTTATCCACCAATCCGCATTGGAGCAGCGTGGAGTATGCTCCCGGGCAGTTGGGAGATACGCGTGCCAAACAGTGCGATACAAAAGGGTTGCAGTGCAGGAACAAGCAACTGATCCCTTATTCCGGGCAGTCCCATAAGCAATTCGATTTTATTGCCAAAGCGCGTCTCATTTCCAAATTATTTCAAACATGGCGTAGCGAGTTGGATGGACAAACAACAATTGACCTCAATTCGCCGGCTAATGGCTCGAGGGCTAGGGTTGGTGATGCTTGAATGAAGTTCCTGTGCCCTGATTCTATTGTCAAAGTATGTTAAAGCGGTGATAGCCCAGTGGCTTACAATTCGACCTCGAATCGAGGGTTCCGGGCTCGAATCCCAGTGGCACGCACCAATGACTTTGTAAAAAAGTTGTGTGCGCTTTATAAAATTAAATATCACCTGCTGTTACGGTGAAGGAAAACATCGTGAGGTAACCTGCATGCCTGAGAGTTCACAAAAAAAATGTTCTCAAAGGTATGTGAAGTCCACCAACCCGCAGTAGGCCAGCGTGGTGGACGGCAGCCTACATCCCTCTCAACACGAGAAGGAGACCCGACCCTGTAGTGGGTCATTAATGGGTTACAGCACAGGTGTATTTGCTCATAGTATCTGCAGTTACGCACACAAGCGCGTGTGTCCATACGTCCACGCGTCACAACTACAATCATGACTCACCCGTGCTCGTGAGATAAAAGTTTACAGTACTTTTATCTCACGAGCATGGCCAAGAATTAGGACCCTTTCTCGAAGGGTCCGGGTATCAGTTATATGGCATAGCGACTGATGTTTACCGTGCGAATACAAAATCGGGACTAAATAAATTTGGAGTAAATTGAAAAACTTTTATTAAATTCAACTGTCAAAAACGAAGACTAACGAACGAAAATCTATGTTTTGTATGTCAGTAACCCATTAATGACCCACTGCAGGGTCGGGTCTCCTCTCACAGTGAGAGGGATGTAGGCCGCCGTCCACCATGCTGCTGCGTACAATACTAGTACATAATAACTCTAAACCATGAAACCCAATAACTTTTAATTTTTTTTTCACTTTTTTATTTTTTATGGGTGGCACATAGCGTGAGTTCGAATGGGTAAAATAATAAAATAAAAAAAATGTATATCTATAAGTATTTCTACTCTGACCCGTCAACCCTAATAGGATACGGGCGACACAGAGACACTGATACTTTTTGCAGATATGGCGTCGGTCACGTTGTGTGTGGCTGTCGTAAATTATTATCATTATATCAGTTCGAAGCGCGCACAAGCCCGCCGCTTGAGTAGATCGCAAGCGATCGACAAAGTCAAGCAACTATGGGTGCGGTCAGTACCTGGATGGGTGACCGCTAGTGGCGAATTACACGCGCTTCCGTGCTACGGAGGACACGTTAAGCGTTAAGCGTCGGTCCCGGTTGTTAGTGATACAATAGCAGTCGTTAAACCTTGTCGGAAACCCTGTGGGTGGTTTGAAAACATACACGGGTCGGCCTCTAGCCCGTTTCTCCACCAATCCGCATTGGAGCAGCGTGGTGGAGTGTGTGGATTTGAATGCTACCTGGAACACTTTGGAACAGTCTTCCGGCTGATGTATTCCCGCAGGACTATGACATGGGGTTTTTCAAGAAGGGTCTAAAAAAAGCTCTCTTTCATAGCCGGCAACGCACTGGCGACCCCCTGGTGTTGCACGCGTCAGTAGGCGACGGTGACCACTTACCATCAGGTGGCCCGTCTGTCTGTTTGCTTGCTCCATTTATAAAAAAAAAAACACGGTTAAAACTCTTTGATTACTTTTCATTCTATGACAAACATTTGTTTGTTGATTAGGATTACTTTCTATCTCAGTCTGGACAAGTTCAAAACTCCACGCGGACGAATCCGTCCGAAGTGCCGTACGTTACAATCTGTATACGTACGGATACTTCACAATGGACCAAATACCAAACTTAAACGAACTCGCGGGGGAATTAATTAATAAAACGAACGCTTTACAGCCCGGAGTACCTACATTACGACACTTAATTATCCTTGAACTATTAATAGAAGTATGATAACTGAATAACAGACATGTGGCACGACCGTACCATGTGGATTTGAGTGGCGCGTTTGAATTTATGTATATTAGGTACTATGGTGATAGCCCAGTGGCTTAGAATTCGACCTCGAATCGAAGGGTCCGGGTTCGAATCTCAGTGGCACGCACCAATGGCTTTGTAAAAAAAGTTATGTGCGCTTTATAAAAATTAAATATCACCTGCTGTTACGGTGAAGGAAAACATCGTGAGGAAACCTGCATGCCTGAGAGTTCAGAAAAAAAAAAGTTCTCAAAGGTATGTGAAGTCCACCAACCCGCACTAGGCCAGCGTGGTGGACTAAGGCCTACATCCTTCTCATTGTGAGAGGAGACCCGACCCTGTAGTGGGTCATTAATGGGTTACTGACAAGGTACTATGGGGAAAATGGTCCTCGAATGGCGACCACGTTTAGGCAAAAGGAGCACAGGCCGCCCTCCACCAGGTGGACTGATGACCTGAAGAAGACAGCGGGAAACCGTTGGATTCAGAGGGCTCAGACCGAGCGGAGTGGCGTCGATTAGGGGAGGCCCATGTCCAGCAGTGGACTACCAAGGGCTGAAAGGAAGGAAGGATTAGGTACTATAACTGGAGATCGCCAAGTAGTCGGAATTCGACTATAATTTATGATGTTCGAAATTGACACGTACTTATTATGTGAAAATTAAATATCACCTGCTGTTATGGTGAAGGAAAACATCGTGAGGAAATCACCCATTAATGACCCACTACAGGGTCGGGTCTCCTCTCAAAACGAGAGGGATGTAGGCCGCCGTCCACCACGCTGGCCTACTACGGGTTGGTGGACTTCAAATACCATTGAGAACATTTTTTTGTGAAGTCTCAGGAGTGCAGGTTTCTTCACGATGTTTTCCTTCACCGTAACAGCAGGTGATATTTAATTTAATTTACAACATTTAATTTAAATACATTTCATTTTATAAAGCGCACATAACTTTTTTTACAAGTCATTGGTGCGTGCCACTGGGATTCGAACCCGGACACCTCGATTCGAGGTCGAATTCTAAGCCACAGGGCTAAACTTGCTTACTTCTTATAAAAGTAAGAAATGCTTAGACCGCAAACCACTGATGACTCAGTGAGTCGTCATATTACGAAGAATCCACGACTCCACGTAGGTAGTAGGTTCGTATCCGACATAGTCTTATTACCTACGTCTTAGGGTCCAATGGATCTAGATACATATACATGGCGGTGATATCAAAAACAGTTCCTGGTATTCATGTTTTGAACTACGTTTCGTGACTTTGTTTGGTTTTAAATATTATGTTAGTTAGTTCATAATATTACAGAGAGGAGAGTTGATTTTTTTTGCTTGTAATTCTATTGTCAGTACACATTAATGACCCACTGGCGGGTAGTGTCTCCTCTCACAATGAGAGGGATGTAGGCCGCCGTCCACCACGCACCACTACTGCCCGTTGGTGGACTTCACATATCTTTGAAAACATTTTTTTTTGAACTCTCAGGCATGCAGGTTTCCTCACGATGTTTTCCTTCACCGTAACAGCAGGTGATATTTAATTTTATAAAGCGCACATAACTTTTATTACAAAGTCATTGGTGCGTGCCACTGGGATTCGAACCCGGACCCCTCGATTCGAGGTCGAATTCTAAGCCACTGGGCTATCACCGCTTAATTCTAATTAATTCTAAGTAATTCTATTAATTGGAAACTACTGGAGCAATCTTATAATTATTTCACTAATGGTAAGCCACGTTATTAGGTACTTAGTAACGTAGCTAAAAAATAGCTAAGTAAACTCCAATAAATTTAATCCAATAAGTTAACCCCAAAATGTAGAGAAATGGATAGTAGAGCATAGAAGCACGCCCGAGGTGATACCATACCGCCACCACGATAATCAAGCTACAAACTATCTATGTATCAAATTTCCTCCAAACCAACATCATCCAGATTCCCCATAGCAACGAATCCCGTAAAAATCTAAAAATACAACATTCAAAACCAGTTGTAATTTAAATAGGTGTTTGCCGGAGCAGCTGTCAAACGTTTGCGCCAACATTTGCGCCAATCGACAACTAATAATGCCCTTTGTGCGCGCTCACAATGCGCAGAAATTCCCTCAAACCGTTACTGGAGGGCCCAGGACCTTTGTTCGACTGAGAAATACCTTTGTGAGGCGGCAGCTGATCCTACATCTGTACGAGTACGAGTATTCGTTGACAAATAGGGGCGGCCAACCAACCAATTGTAAACTTTACCACTTTAAAATAAGATTGATTTGACGATGACCAAAGAATTGCTTGTCCTTAATCGATTTTGAATTCTGTTTGTAGCGAAATAAGATTGTTAATCCTTTGTAGTTTTCAGATGGGTTTATTTTGTTGTATTTTAAAGGAAGTCCGCATAATACTTTTTTCTCCCGACGTAATAATGTTAGTTAAATTCAAACGGGACAATTGTCGCGTAAAATCATGAGAACTAAGTACTTGGGTTGTTCCCATTTCGATTTCGACACAACGACCATTAATTAAATGAAGCGCTCATAGCCCCGCTGCTTGAGTAGATCGCAAGCGATCGAACAAGTTAAGCAACGAGGCGCGGTCAGAACCTGGATGTGTGACCGCTTCTTCAGGTCTTCAGGCCTTTTTCATGTCGTCAGTTCATCTTTCGAAGAAACGAAAGGTCCTCACCTATACCGCGGTCGCCATTCACGAAGAAATTCGCGCATCAAACTTGATATCTAATATGCCTATCTCTGTCACTTCCGCGTAAATAGTTAAATTATATTAAACTATTATATGTTTTAAATTAAACTCCGTAAACGTATTCTTTCGAGTAAAACGCGAGAATATTACATGCTAGAAAAATAGCAACGCATAGTAGAAATAACACATAAAAGAATCTAAAATTTCGAGTGCAAAATTTGTGATAATCATACAGTCTCCACCTCTCAACTTTACTCTTTAGTAAAAGAGTTTACTAGAGTAAACTCTTTTTTCTTTTTAATATTTTGTAACTGAAAACTCGCACTTATATGTATACAAAATGGTTGCGACAACTGACAGTAGCCCAAAAGGTCATTGGACGAAATTCTTTGTGGGTGGCCGCCCTTCGACCAGGTGGACTGATAACCTAAGGAAGACAGCGTGTAACGTTTTATCCAAAAGACCCTGGACTGGGCGGAGTGGATTTGATTAGGAGAGGCCCATGTCTACTACAAAGGTTGTATCCTTCCTTCCTTTCAGCCCTTGGTAGTCCACTGCTGGACATGGGCCTCAATGCCACTCCACCCGGTGCTGGGCGCTCTGAATGCAACGGTTTCCTGCTGTCTTCTTCAGGTCGTCAGTCCACCTGGTGGAGGGCGGCCTGTGCTCCTTTTGCCTAAACGTGGTCACCATTCCAAGACCTTCCTTCCCCATCGGTTGTCAGTCCTGCGAACGATGTGGCCAGCCCATTGCCACTTTAATTTGCAAACTTTGAGAGCTATGTCGGTCACCTTCGTTCTTCTACGGAGTTCATCATTTCTGATTCTGTCCCGTAGAAAAATTTTGTAGAGTTTTAATAAATAAGACATCTAAAGAAGAAACTCTACGTCAAAACTGATCAATCCCTCACCACGTGTTGAGAATAGTAACTCCATTCAGCTGCCGCTATCAGTGGCACGGTCCTTATCAACATTATCAGGTTATCGAAGGCCACCTATCACTGTTGACTTTGCGTAAACTGGCGTTCGTTTTGGACGAATAGTTTTGAATATTAAACGGTGATAGCCCAGTGGCTTAGAATTCAACCTCTTAATCGAGGGGTCCGGGTTCGAATCTCAGTGGCACACCAATGACTTTGTAAAAAAGTTATGTGCGCTTCATAAAATTAAATATCACCTGCTGTTACGGTGAAGGAAAACATCGTGAGGAAACCTGCATGCCTGAGCTCACAAAAAAAAATCTCAAAGGGATGTAAAGTCCACCAGTCAGTTAGGCCAGCGTGGTAGACTACGGCCTACATCTCTCTCATTGTGGAGGAGACCCGACCCTGTAGTGGGGTTAAAGGGTTACTGGGATTCGAACCCGGACCCCTCGATTCGAGGTCGAATTCTAAGCCAGGGCTATCACCGCTCACCTATTAAATTATTCTAGCCAAACAACTTCAGCTATAGCCTCGAGCGTGCAAAGTTGACCCAAGTTAATTATATTTTAATTAAAAACAAACAGGGAGCCCTTTCCCGGGGTATCATCAAGAATAATCGGGATATTTGCGGGTATTCGGGGTATATAAAGCGCGCATAGCCCCGCTGCTTGAGTAGATCGCAAGCGATCGAAAAAGTCAAGCAACGTCGGGCGCGGTCAGCACCTGGATGGGTTATTTAAGTTGTATTTATATTTCTTTGCAACAATCCGCACACGTAGAACTTGTTTTGGCATGGACCCACCACCCTCTCTTATCTCTCTGAGTAGGTATATACCATAACAACTTATTCCAATAGTACACGGCACGTGTTTCGCCCCAAAACGGAGCATCATCAGGTGATGTGGACTCTACAACGGTTGGTTGCTGAGCAAGTTTTGAGACCGAGTTTTGGGGATGGATTTCCGCAAAGTAACGCCTGATACAATATACGATATTATACCTGGATGGGTGACCACTAGTGGCGAATTACACGCGGTAACGTGCTTCGGAGGGCACCCAATATGTACTGTATTTGAGAACGAACGTTTTAGTCCTTATGAATCAAAGCATCCGCATATAACCTCAGATAGGATTTCGTCTCTATTTGAGGTTGGATGCGGGCGTCCATGGGCCGCAGCGACCACTTAACATCAGGTGGCCTGTATGGGCATTGCTCCTCAATTACTTAAAAATAGTAGCTTACACTGTTACATAAGAATAAACCTCATGAAAATTCGATTCTAACAATGTAGTCGGTTCCATGAACGCATGACGGCATTGTTTATTTAGTTGCGAGAGCTTCAAATTACTATTATACTGATGTCAGCAAAAAATAATCTCGGGTCGTTATTTGAGCTTGCAGTCTCGCTTTCGAATACTAACGGTGGTGGTACATTGGAGTTTATTAAGGTTTGGTGTATACTGAGTTATGTTTATGGAAAATTTTGATTAGTAAACTTTAGCTGTAGTATAAGGGTTTGTGGTATACTGAGTTATGTTTATGGATTTGGCTAGCAAACTTTGCTTTTTTTTCTTGATGGTCAGCGCATTGCATCGTTTGAGGTCACGTGGACCGGGAGAAAAGAACGAGTGGAAAAAAAGCTCCAAAAACACCTCCTAAAAATAATTATTGTGACCTCCAAGAAATTGTGATTTTTTGTAGGTGTTTTTGGAGCTTTTTTTATATACTGCTTTTTTATATGTATTCTTTTTATATACTATTTGTATAAACTGCAGTCTTAACTCGGTCCGATATGGAGCACACAAACCGAACTATCGTATGTGTACTACAATACACAACACAATACAATATCAGACCACTGCCATACACTCACAAATATACTGCTAGGTATCAGGTGATATGTCTGTTACCCAATGACCTCGTAGGCTCGGGTCTAGAGCTGGTGGACAACCATCAAGATATCAGCTGGTATCTCTATTAATCTGCCACTGGAAAGATGTGTCGGAAGATCCGAAAAACGTGGGAACAGACCAAGTGACGAACAGCGGGACACACAGTGGGACAAATGGATCCCGGCAAGGGATTTTCTGTGGATAAAACCCCTATGGTGCGGTGATAGCCCAGTGGCTTAGAATTCGACCTCGAATTGAGGGGTCCGGGTTCGAATCCCAGTGGCACGCACCAATGACTTTGTAAATAAGTTATGTGCGATTTATAAAATTAAATATCACCTGCTGTTACGGTAAAGGAAAACATAGTGAGGAAACCTGCATGCCTCAGAGTTCACAAAAAAAAAATGTTCTCAAAGGCATGTGAAGTCCACCAACCCGCAGTAGGCCAGCGTGGTGGACTAAGGCCTACATCCCTCTCATTGTGGGAGGCGACCCGACCCTGTAGTGGGTCATTAATGGGTTAAAACAACAAAACCCCTATACAATCGCTTGTACCTTCCGGCTAATTACAACCTCACTACTGCAACGAGGAGTTTGGAGCTCGTAAGCGGTTGCTGCTGATGGCTGAAGCTGCGGCGTTTACGGTCTATTCAAGAGCTGGAACTGGCCAACCAGAGGAAGAAACAGAAGAACACGGATGTTGAAAATACGTACTGCCATTAACTATATCTATATCTATACTAATATTATAAAGAGGAAACATTTGTATTTTTGTATGTTTGTAACGAATAAACTCAAACTCAAACTCAAAAGCTTTTATTCATTATTAGGTACAATTTGTGCACACTTAATGAAAGTCATACAGATAAATTATACATTCTACATTCATCCGCTTCGATCGCCCCTCAGGCAAAACGTAGACTGGGAGAAAAAAGCGGGCGGAAAAAAACTCCCAGCACTCTTTTAAAATTAAATAAAACTTAGTCTATAATGCAGTATGGCTAGGTCCAATAAAGGAACACACGTGACAGCTATCGTGTGTGTCAATATCGCCCCATTGCCATCCGCTCACAAATAAATATTGTTACATAGTGTATAGAAATAGCCTATAGTGAAGTTATTCAATCCCACGCTTTCTTATCTTCTAAATAGTCCTTAGTTTCATAATAGGCCTTTCGTCACAGGACTGATTTGATAGTTTGTTTAAATTTGTGAAAAGGCAGGGATTGAATTTCTATTGGAATTTTATTGTATATTCTCACGGACATTCCCATAAATGACCGGCTTTTTTTAACTCAAAAACTACTGGGCCGATTTCAAAAATTCTTTCACCATTGGAAAGCTACATTCAGCCTGAGTAACATAGGCTATTAAATTAAAATCTATACTAATATTATAAAGAGGAAACATTTGTATTTTTGTATGTTTGTAACGAATAAACTCAAAAACTACTGGGCCGATTTCAAAAATTCTTTCACCATTGGAAAGCTACATTCAGCCCGAGTAACATAGGCTATTAAATTAAAATCTATACTAATATTATAAAGAGGAAACATTTGTATTTTTGTATGTTTGTAACGAATAAACTCAAAAACTAACGGGGGCGATTGCAAAAATTCTTTCACCATTGGAAAGCTACATTCAGCCTGAGTAACATAGGCTATTAAATTAAAATCTATACTAATATTATAAAGAGGAAACATTTGTATTTTTGTATGTTTGTAACGAATAAACTCAAAAACTACTGGGCCGATTTCAAAAATTCTTTCACCATTGGAAAGCTACATTCAGCCTGAGTAACATAGGCTATTAAATTAAAATAAAAAAAAATAAAGAAAAAAATTCATTGGCAGAGCGAAGCCTGCTGGGTCAGCTAGTTGTATATTATATATAATAAAGGAGAGATTCGTAAGCTGTATAATTTCGTTTTATCATTTCGCTTAAGTTACCTATTAAAGGTGTATCCCCTACAAAAAAGGTGCTTTTACCTCGAAATCCCTTCTAATCCCGCTCAAACATGTCGGTCACTCGACTTATGAGGGTATCTCCATCCCTTCCTGACCTCTTAAGCTCCACCGATCTTCCAAAGTGAACTTAAGTACAACAGCCCTTAAACACTGCTCAAAATGCGCTGTTTTACAAGCGTTTTTTATTATTATTTTTTAACTTGTAATGCAGCGGTGATAGCCCAGTGGCTTAGAATTCGACCTCGAATCGAGGGGTCCGGGTTCGAATCCCAGTGGCACGCACCAATGACTTTGTAATAAAAGTTATGTGCGATTTATAAAAATTAAATATCACCTGCTGTTACGGTGAAGGAAAACATCGTGAGGAAACCTGCATGCCTGAGAGTTCACAAAAAAATGTTCTCAAAGGCATGTTCGTCCACCAACGGGCAGTAGTGGTGCGTGGTGGACGGCGGCCTACATCCCTCTCATTGTGAGAGGAGACCCGACCCTGTAGTGGGTCATTAATGGGTTACTGACAACTTGTAATGTATGTTTGCCCGAATGGAATCTTGCAACTGAATTTTAATTCAGTTATCTTTGACCGTTTGAGCTGAAATTTGATATACACGCTTATTTTGGATGACAATGCATGCTTAGCTATGACGTCATTCTAATTCCAATATGGCGGATCATCCAAGATGGCGGACTAGTGCTTGCTGAGGAGACCACGAAAACTAATACTACGTCACATTAAATCCAATATCATAACTAAAAAAGAAACTTTAGATTAAATCAAACCGATCAATTTGGTACATGTAGGTATTACACTTTAGTACGTATGTACACTTAGTACGAGAAATTTTGGGCTAGGGTGTTATATGACAAAATCAACTGCAAACAAAGTCTACGAAAGGAATCCTGTCTCAGTCAGGATTCGAATACCTCGATCTTTGCGATATTTTTAAATTTTTCAGGGATGGAATTCCAAAAAACCGACGCAATGCGGGCTTTATTGTGACATCAGAATATGAAGACCGTAGTACAAAGGGTTCTCTAAACGCCTCCTTAAGGCTGAGGCAACTTAATAGTTTTAATATTGAAAAGGTACAAGTGCCCCGCGCATAGCCCCGCTGCTTGAGTAGATCGCAGGCGATGGACAGAGTTAAGCAACGTCGCGCGTCGGGCGGGGTCAGGCCTCTAATTCTGTATGACCAATTGACCATTCGGTGATAGCCCAGTGGCTTAGAATTCGACCTCGAATCGAGGGGTCCGGGTTCGAATCCCAGTGGCACGCACCAATGACTTTGTAAAAAAGTTATGTGCGCTTTATAAAATTAAATATCACCTGCTGTTGCGGTGAAGGAAACCTGCATGTCTGAGAGTTCACAAAAAAAAAATGTTCTCAAAGGTATGTGAAGTCCACCAACCCGCAGTAGGCCAGCGTGGTGGACTAAGGCCTACATCCCTCTCATTACGAGAAGGAGACCCGACCCTGTAGTGGGTCATTAATGGGTTACTGGCAATTGACCATTCACACTCGTATCGCGGTAATGTCGTGTCTTACCCGTGATAAAAGGTAAAAAAAGGCTTAAAAGTCAAATATCGTGACAATCTATTGAGTGTCTTATAGAATAGATATTAAGGTTCCTTGTCGTGCCGAGTTCATGAAATGACGTACGGTTTGATGTCACACGATATCGCCACGAAATCTTTTGGGACTTACAGAATCAGGGCCCGGGTCTCCTCTCACAATAAGAAGGATGTAGGCCTTAGTCTACCACGCTGCCTTACGGTTTGGTGGACTACACAATCTACACATGCCTATGAGAACATTTTGGTGAGGCAAGCTTTCCACACAATGTTTTCCTTCACTATCAAAAATCGCTCGTGGCAACTAAATATAAAAAATCTAACATCCCTTTCTCGATAAGGGACGAAACCGTCCCTTATAACAAATCCGTCCTACGATAACATCCGCAAACCGAATTTCGGAAAACGACACAATTCCACGAATATTGATAATCGCCATTGCATACCGTCCTCTCAAGGATCGTCTAAACATGTGGGCGACAGATGTATTGCTTTGGCCTGTTTAGGTATTAGTAGACGAAATATTCGCTAGTGACATTTACAAGTATAGCGTGGTAAAGTAGCTTAATTATGTATGTTATTATGTGTTGAGTTGCGGCTGGGGAGGTGTGGTTGCCGGGGATGCTTTATTAGAGGCGATCTTAGTCCTCATGAGTAGCGAAGCAAAATTCAAAATTCAAAAGCTTTTATTCATTATGAGGTACAATTTGTGCACACTTAATGAACGTCATACATTTAACATAATACAAACATCCGCTTTGATCGCCCCTCAGGCAAAACGTACACTAGGAGAAAAAAGCGGGCGGAAAAAAACTCCCAGCACTTTTAAAAATGAGTATGAATTATTCTATGGTGCAGTATGACTAGGTCCAATAAAGGAACCCACGTGACAGCTATCGTGTGTGTCAATATCGCCCCATTGACATCCGCACACAACCTCGCTAGACTCAGTCTTGCCACCGTATACCAAGATTAATACCAACATAATAAAATAAGTGAACAGAATATCTGTTCCGGCAATTTTTGAATTTAGAACACTAGTACATTTAGAACATTCATCAACTAGGCTCACCAATCCCAGTCACGCCACCACACTAACATCAATACCAACCTCACGAAACAAATAGTCTGTTCAAAATTTTGAATGGCGAATTTAGAGCACTCATCAACTATTCGGTGTCGCCTGCATACCAAGTAATACCAACATCAATACCAACCTAATAAAATCAGTGCATTCTGTAAGTACCATTTTGTTCCAACAATCTTTGAAATTAGAACATCATCAACACCTTCGTTCCACAAGTATTGAATGGAATTTACAACATGAACCAAGCTTGCCAGACCCAGCCTCGCCACGTACCAACATCAATACCAACCGAATGTAACCTCTAGTCTGTCCAAAATTTTGAATAGCGAATTTAGAACATGAACCAAGCACGCCGGACCGACCTAATAAAGCTCACTTCATTTGGATTTGATTTTTAAATTTAGAACATCATCCGAAAATTTCGAACGCCGAACTTAAAACACTCACAACCACCCAGTCTCGCCTACCCAGTAATACCAACATACGAGTAACACCAACATAACAAAATCAGTACGTTCTGTACGAACGCGAACCCCTCGCATTATCCCATTCAGCCCGCATCACGCATGGCCATTGTGTTCCCACGTGCGGGACAGATGTGCGAGTGGGGTGTTGTTGTGACCACCGGTTTGGTGACCGAAACGGGACCGAGGATGCTGAATTTCGATTATTATTATTTATTACTATTTATGGCAACGTAATGATATTTTTGTTGGTTTTATAAGTGAACGTCGGGAGAACGCAGAATTTACATAATTATAATTAAGGACCGTTGTCCTAGTTTTGGTGGAATTTATAAATCAATACAATTAATTTTGTGTCTCTGCGTCAAATAGGAGTTAGAACGGACTTAGTAAAATTTAGACAAAAATAAAATAATGAAAACAGGGTTTGCAATATTCGAAATCTGACAATTCATATTTTTAAATTTAACGAGTTTCTTAACTGCGAATGATGGATAGATCGATGGACTCGAACAGACGGTATAACGATGAAATTTACTACATTGATTTAAATAACTTTATTTCTGTTCTAAAGTCCGAGCGAACAAATTCAAAGGCAGAACTCTTCAATTACTAACGACCGCAAATGAACAAAAACCAATCGCTCCCATACAAAAATGCGAGCAAAACCAGTAGGCACAAATGCTTTACTTAAAACGATGGAAACAAAACAATAGACCATCCGCAAGACTTGATCACGTTTCCGCGTCAGATACTCCTCGTGATCCATCAGAGTGATTAAAAATATTCATATTAAATATTAAAAAGCAAGTTAATCTTTGTTTGAAACAGCGGGGACTTGTCTCATGGCTTCTGGTAAAAATATCAACATAATAATTATGTTACACACAGTACTTACTTAAAATTTACTTACTTAATATTTGCATACCTAAAAATGGTAAATATAGATTGATCTTAATAATTGTAACAACTCTATACCTATATTTGTGCAAATAAACGTTTTGTCTTTGAATTTGTCAGTTTAACTAAAAATACTTGTTACATAAATTATGTACTTCACTAAGTAGGTAAATATCGGTTTCTCACTCGAGAAGTCTGGGTTCAAATGCCAGTGACATACACTTTCCTTATGTGCAGATAATGTGTGTGTGTGTAATGTGTGTGATAAGCGGTGATAGCCCAGTGGCTTAGAATTCGACTACGAATCGAGGATACGGGTTCGAATCCCAGTGGCACTTTTGGCAGGTTTGCGTCGAGTTCTCGCTTACATCCCATCGCTTATCGCCACCAGCCAGCCATACAACCTGCGCCTAACCGTCCCCATTCCCGTTGAAGCTCAAAGAGTTCCAAATATTCGGTGCGGGAACGAAAAAAATTTGAAATTAACGCGCGTCCAACAATGTAATATGTACAAAGGTGGTAAATTGCGTTGTTGCTGCGTCAGCGTTGAAATTTCATTTTGGCTATACGTTATTATGGCGTTTCTATACATAAACTACACTGTGCCCTCGTGGATTTTAGAACTTGGTGGAGAGAAGGATAAAAAGTATCCTATAAGTTAATCCAGGTTGTGATCTATCTGTGTGCCAAATTTCATCCAAATTTGTTCAGCCGTTTTTGCGTGAAAGAGTAACAAACATCCATCCATATTCACAAACATTCGCATTTATAATAGTAAGTAGGATTATGCATACACAACTGATTGCGTGTCGGGAATCGAACCCCGACCTACATCGAAGGTTAAAGCACTTCGTTTCGAAATCAATAAGTGGCCTACACGCTGGTCTTTCCCTAATTTGCAAAATTACTTTAATGGAAGGGTGTGGCGACCGGCTTTAGGTCAGGTTAAGGGAAAATATTCTGAATATTTTCGTCAGACAAGTTAGGAAAAAATGCGACGAATATTTTTTTATAAAAATGGTCGGTGGACTTCCCATGCCTTTAACAGCACTATGATCTCACAGGCATGCAGATTTTTTACCTAATGTTTTCCTTTCACGTTACAATTTTTATTCAATACAGGCTGAAATTTTCAAGTGTGCTTGGATAGGGAAATCCGAAACTATGAGGAATAGCGAAACATGCTGAAAGGAGTCTGGGAGCCGATTTTGATGAAAACTAAAACTGCATCACTGGATTTTTGAAAAATCAATACGCCTAGCCAGAAATCGTTACCGTTGTCGAATCTATCGAATTCAATCTATCCACCCATTCAATTACACTTAGGTGAAAATTGACCGTCAAACTTACCCGAAACACCCTCTTAATTCACCCCCAGATACACAAGTATAAGTACATACATCAACAAGGGTGTAGCTACTTAATATACGAAACGCCGACTCACCAAACATCCATCCGGCTAAAAACCCTGTATCCAAGTCATTATCATTATGAAAAAGGCAAGTCACTCTTACACGCAACTTCCGGTCAATTGAGTTTCCGAACTGAAGATTAGTTGTGAAAATTGTATCGAGACGTATGAATTGGGCGCTTTGAATTTCGAATTTGTTTATTCTTTTGAGCGCTGGACGAAAGGGCGGGAAAAGTGTAAATCTAGCCCACCTTCCAATATGTGTAAAAAATTAATTTTACTAAGCGCGATAACAATAAAAAAATTAATCCCGTGCGTTCGCCATACAAAATGTATGAAGGGGTATTTATTGATTATGAACGATCATTAAAAGTATTACAATTGACTCGTAGTACAGGTGGTGGCGAATTACATGCGCTCCATAGATGCGCTCCGTGCTTCGGACGGCACGATGCACGGTCCCGGTTGATGTCGAAAAGATAACAGTCGTTAAACCTTGTCGGAGGCCCTATGGGCAGTTTCAAATCAGACAAGTGTTCCTCCAACAATCCGCATTGGAGCATCGTGGAGTATGTGCTCCAGGCCTCCCGGCTTTGTGGGGAGACCCGTGCCCATCATTAAACGATTGACGAATTTTGCGCTTAGCACAGGGACCATAAAGTACAATCTAGTGACTAGTGAATTGAATAGTAGTCAGAATATTATGTTTGAATATTTATATAAACAGAATTCGTAACCCGTGCCCACCATTAAACGATTGACGAATTTTACGCCTGGCTCCGGGACCATACAGTCTAGTGACTAGTGAATACATTTAAATATAATAGAATTCGTAAGATAAACACTGGCTATCAACGAGGGCTATTTACACGTTATCGCTTCCATACCAAGTACCTACCTTTTATCATCAGCTATAAACAAAATAAATAAATTCAACGTGAATTCATATTATGACTTATCTACAGTTATTTGAACTCTGTCGCTTGATTACGATTTACGATATGTACTTCAACATTTTTGGGTTCAAAATACATAATTATTAACAGCATAATAATAATATTATTACTTGTATCCTCTTAACCCCTCGTAAAGCAGTATGTTCTTCACGTGTTGTGTTGCTGGGTTGTATACTGTATCGATGATTTGACATTGATGATCTACAAAATATTAATTATGTCCCTACGCTTATACACATAGCTTTACATATTATAAAAAAACAAAAATAATTAAAAATAATCCGAACAGCATGGTTATCTACCTAAGTCCTGAACATGTGCTTATTTCAAGTAAAACATTTTCAAGAACCTAAAATCCAATTTTAATTGCAAATTATGTATATTTTATGTATCTACCTAAGTCCTGAACATGTGCTTATTTCAAGTAAAACATTTTCAAGAACCTAAAATCCAATTTTAATTGCAAATTATGTATATTTTATGCAACTTACGCACGGATTATATTGTAAATTAGTCATTTGAAATTCAGCTTGGTTATCGCTGAAATCTATGCATTTATAGTTGTAGTGTATACATTTTAAATAAATGACTTTTAAACTCAGTTATATTTAGATACTATTTTATAAACTTAAATATCACCTGCTGTTACGGTGAAGGAAAACATCGTGAGGAAACCTGCATGCCTGAGAGTTCACAAAAAAATGTTCTCAAAGGCAAGTGAAGTCCACCAACGGGCAGTAGTGGTGCGTCGTGGACGGCGGCCTTCATCCCTCTCAAGGTGAGAGGAGACCCGACTCTGTAGTGGGTCATTAATGGGTTACGGACATGTAATAATTAATTTCACTTACCGCTCAAAAGAACATCACTGATAATTCTGATAAACCACAATATTAACACGCCATTACTAAAGAGTTTAAAAATAGAAGCGCGCCAAAACCCCGACACTCGCGAATATTTAATAAACAAAGTACTTGAAAATACTTTTACATCGAAAAACCAACAGAATATAATTTTATCAGACTTGTGAGTTTCGCTTTTGATGTTTCTAACGTATTTTTACATAAATTCAAATAAAACAAGCCCAAACGATGGCTGAAACCGCACTGAACTGAATTACTGAACCGAACTGGACGGACGTGATTTGAATGAAATAGAGTGAATGACTGACAGAAATAGTCGAATCGAAGGGAGGAATTCGGACCGAAATAGATCACGCGCTTAAAGCGCTTGATAAATATTTATTGTTTACGTTTATTTTTCTTAAATGCGATCGAGGGTAAATCTTTAGTTTCATTGGTTATTGGAAATTCGAGAGGAAAGCATAAATAAGTGTTGATTTATTGTATTTAACGTTACTTAATGAATAAAATTGAGCAATTTTTTGGTTTAATTTTTTTAGTTTAGCTTTTTATGTTTGGAATTTAAGTTTTAATATTATAGTTTTAAATATTTTTAGTAATATTAGATGAGTTATTGTGAAATAAATTGGAATCTTCACGGGTACTAGTACTATTTTTTTTTATTACTTTAAATTTTTTACTGATCATTTAAAAAAAACTGTTAAATGGACAATGGAACGATTTTTTTAATTTTTTTATTTAAGAAACCCGTTGAAACTGGACAATCTGTATTAATATAAATTTTTTATTTAACTTTGTCACAAGTCCATCACGAAATACATTTATAAAGTTTTAATTGAACTTTAAATTGAAATAATAATTTTGCAGCGTAGTTAGCGCTGCTAGCGCTTAATGGGTCGCGACGGCATACAATGAGCGCGGACCAATAGCATAGCGTCCTCAGATTCCTATAACCATGACACAATGGTAGGGCGGACAATGCTTCTGAAATGATTACGTAAGCGTAGTTTTTTTTTAGTTTCAAGAACTTTGTAATTTGCCTATTCAAATAATGTTATTATGCTGTTCTGTGACAAAAATGTGTTCGTTTTTTTTACTACATATTTATTTAATGTTCACTTGTAAAGGCAAAGACAAATATTTCATAGGTAGCATTAGGCATAATGGCACAGTAACTTTTTTGTTACAGGCCAATGAACTGAATATGTACATACATTCTGTAAATTAAAAACAAAATTAATGCATACCTACTAGAAGGAAGCAAATAATAAAGGGAATGTTTTAAATTCCCCACATAATTGTTTCCTCGTCAATTTTAAATAAAATACAACAATGAAGCTACTTAAAATACCATCAAACAGTAACAAACAGTTACCCACAAGAGATGTCTTTGATGACAAATTTAGAATACCTCGAGAGACATGAAATCGCTGACGGTTCTGGAATTATTTAATCTTTGCAAGAATGGCGGGGAACCGCTATTTTGTTCGTTATTTAAAATTTATAATCTATGTAAAGTCAGAAAGAAAATTGTTTCTTTTTAATTTAAAGCCCTTGTTATATTCTTTGCTTGTTTCTTTTCACTTGCTTAGTTTGTGTTTGCTTACATAAAAAACTTTAAATAAGGTTTTGTGTAAAAACAAATTAAGTATTAATTTTTCAGAGGCTACTATTCAATTAGATGAATTATATTCGGTTGATGTTCGGAACTTTATATGGTTTATGATTATAAATAATACTAAACTTAAAAATAAAAAAAAAGTTGACGCATTACAAAATCCTACTACGCCAAATAAAAAAACATTGCAATAAAACAAAAAAAGGATCCTTGAGCAACTCTTTCTAAACTTTCAACTTCACGGACATAGGAAAACACTTAGCTGTTCCAAAAACATTAAAAACTTTTTTTGCAACAGGCCACATTGCTTCGGGCGATTTATTTTTCGTTTTCAGCGGTTTTAGGTCTTTTAACTTCACTGGTTTTCTATTTTTCCGGTTTTAGGTAGGTACTTATTTAACTACTAACGTAGAAAATTTTATGTAACTTGGAAATAAAATAGAGATTTAAAATGTTAAAGTACTTAATAATTTGAATAAAATAACACGCTTCAAACATTTGATACAGTACTCACGAAATTTTAATATAATTTCTTGGCAAGACTCAACTGTCTACCAATTTAATATAACAGTTCCGCGCTATAAAGATAAAACTCAAAAACTTTATTTAATTCTCACCTAAAAAAATGTCAGCATAGCATAGCATATAACCTTTAAGCTTGCATATGAGTGGACTAAAATACTGGCAGCTAGCGGAAAACGCGCTTCTCTTGGATAGTTACGATTTTTTAATAAAACACAACAAAGAATTCTCATTTCCATTGTCGACTTGACTTGCGGAATTAAAATTAAAAAAAAAGTTTTATGAAAGAAATCCGGTTTAAAACCGCCGTGGTTTCAGTTTAATGCGCGCTGGCCTAGTTCTTAAACAATGGCCGTCTACGGTGCCTATGATCTTTTACTGCCTAGAGATGGGAGCTTCCAATGCTTCTCTAGTAATATTGCAGATGAGCTACTGAGAAGTTATGCAAGCCTAGTACTTTGCAGATAGGAAAGGAAGATTTCCACTTTTTAGTGTAGGTATATGCTATTTGAGTTGCAAATGGCATGCAGGCCGCCTGATGTTAAGAGGTTCCAGCAGCCCATGGACATCCACGCTCACTCAGCCTCACATAGGATATTCAGATAGGGTAAAAATCCTATCTGATGCAATATGTGGATGCGGTCATATTCATAAATACTAAGATGGTCGCACTATTTGAAATATTAAATCACTTAAAAAATTGAAGTACGAGTATATATCTGTTTGTTATTTTCAAAATAACTATGTTTTTTCATATGCTTGTTGTTTTAAACGGTTTGTTTGTCTGGCTGTCTGTCTGTTTGTCCGGGAAGTTTTCACAATGGCTGAATGGATTTTAATAGGTCTCTTTAGGTGATATTTAAACCCAGAAATATTATACTGTCGTTAAAATATAAAATTCTTTAAAAATTTCGCGTCATGATACATGAGTTTATAATACACACGCGGTACATACTTCTACGTAAATATAAGCAGTATATACATGTATATTCGCTATAACAATATAGATTTTAACCGATCCGTTTCCTTAGGTACCAGGGTGTCATAAATGTGAACAGCTTTCATTAATTCCATCAAACTGTTTATGAGAAGAAATAAACGTGAGGGTAAACATAAACATGCCTTCAAGTACAATTGCAAGTAATGATACCCGTTGCTGTAATGGAAATAAATTTAATGTAATTGTAATGTAAGTGGTTGCTGGAGATACTTCGTTTGAGGCGATCTTAGGTCTCATACTTTAGTTCTGTTTGAGGTCGGAAGTCATGGATTGATTGCAGTTAACTGCACTGAATTTTGCCTTATTTAATGAAATTAAATATGTCGTTTGCAACTATTTGAGGCTATGATAATTAATCTTAAACTGCATATTAAAAAGAAGAGAAATAAGTATTTTTAAATACAGCTAAGAGATGGAAAAATTTGTACAACCATAATAATTATTAGTTATTATTATTATTATCATTATAAAGAAAGCATATTTCAAAAAAGTTTTATATTTTAAGTTGAAAAACCAAATCGTTTTGAAGTTTACGTTTAAAGTATAAATTTCTGACTTAGCAGACTTCTGTATCAAATATTAAACTTTCATTTTCGTCGCAAAATGAATCTCAAAGTTGAATTTGTTGCCAGTCGAGTTTATTATGGAGTCAGGAAAAATAAGTTTTTTGAGTTATACCTTGTTATTATAGTCCTGCGTCGACTGTTAATTCTTTTTTTATAATGAGGCAAATGTACAGGCTTTCTGTGCAGTGAGAATGAACATTATTGTCAAAGTATTCGTACGATAAACGTCAGTCAGTATCGTCAGTATGTCAGTCTTTCAGTCTGTCAGTCTGTCTTACATCTTCCCATACTAATGAACACAACCTATTGTTTAACTCATGTTCAATTAGGACAGCTCCAAACAGAGCCTTGTATTTCAATTTTGTCGTGTTGGTTGCTCGGTCGGTTATGTTAGCCAATTGGAAAAAGCCTCATATTTCACAATAGTTTAGAGGCGGTGCCATTGAGGATTCCTGTTCTTTGAGTTTCCCGTAAAATTAAAAATATTAATAGACTGCCGATGCCGGTATTGAAAACAAAATTAACGTAGATGAATAATTAAGCTTTATCTTCCTTTTCTCGTTTTATCTTAAACCGACTCAACTAATTTTGATTAAGTACCTAAATGGTAAGAACTGAAGTAAACAAGGGCTCAATTCATCGCGGAAAACGCGGCTAGTTTTTTAAAACTTAAAGCCCTTAAAGCGGGTAGATCTAATATTTAATATTTACCACTACCCCCGCTTCAAAGCTGACCAAAGGCAAAGCTTGGAGCACTTGAAACTGAAACTCAACTCGTCAAGTGCTTAATCCGGAGTCTCTGGGAAACTTTATTTCTATGAATAAAATATTAATAGAGCCTCCATTGTAGTTTTGCGAATTTCACTTTATGAACCGACGGAATTTGTTTTGCAGATTTTTTGAGATAGAGTACTTTGGTCGCGGTAGGTACTCTGGGTGGGCAGCAAAGGTTTCGTGAACCCACTTCGATTTTTAAAAATTTTTTGACGGGGAATTAAAAAGTAGCAATGCAAACAAAAGCATATAGCAAATAGCTTATTTCTGAATACTAATAATAATGTTATTATACACTTTATAGTATTATATTACTATGTCAATATTATAAATGTTAACTGAATTATGAAATTTAATCAAGTTAAAGATCACAAGTAGGAAATTGAATAGCATTTATTTGTTATCCCAAAATATGGCCAGGCTTTTAAAACTATTTGTGTATTCCTCACAACCGTTATTCAAGTGTATGTGTACAAAGGCGTTATTGTCAAAGGCCCAATATTTCGGCCTAGACAAGCAAGCTTGATTAAATTTCCTCAAATTTTTTACAGCTTCTAAGGCTCTCGACCGATCTGTTATTAAATCCTTCACACATCTCAGAGTAGCTTGATTGGATCGGCAATATGCGTGCACAAATAGCGGAGTGTTATCACAAAGCGTCTCTTAGTTGGTCAAGGGGAGAATGTGGAGAATTTCATTATACAAGACAGCAGTAGATTGTAAACGGTAAGACAAGCTGACCGGACATATTGCTTGTCAAAGCATTACATTATATTGAAGAGGAGCTGGAGTTCGTCAAAAATTATAGCAAAATTTCATTAGAGTATGGTAAATCCTACAATATTTTATTGAAACACTCGTACTTTCAGAGAGAAATTTGATTGGATAAGTATGTTACGAGTATATTATGCGTACACAGATAGCGTAGCGTTAGTATTACCTCACAGAGCGACTCTCAGTTGACCGTGGGGAATATGTAGAACGGGGAATATGTGGGGAATTTCATTATACAATACAGCCATCGATTATGAACGGTAACGGTAATGGTAAGACAACCGACAATGCCTGTCAAAGGCTTAAACAGGGACGGGAGTTGTGCAAGATTTACAGACTGGCTAACTCCGCTGCTTCACTCTGCCCAAAAAGGATTTTAAAAATAACTAATTCAACAATTATTATATTGTAAATGTGAAAGTTTGTGAGGATGGATGGATAGATGAAAAATTTTAAATGTTTGATGGTTGATAGATATTTATTATTCTTTTACCCAAAAAAGTTTGAACAGATTTGGAAAAAATTTTGTATGCATGTAGTTTATAACCTGGATTAACATATAGAAAACTTTTACCTTTTTAGAAAAGTCTATTTTAATGTAAAGATTTATATACCATCTATAACATCAATATCATCCACCAATAATATACGAGTACCTACCTACACGTTGATCTAAATGAGTTGTTATTACAAACCCATATTAGTGCAAATAAGCAATATTTCATTTAATTTCATGGTCTGTAAAATATCTGCTTAAAAATCTACAAATCCACAAAATTCCTTTACAACCAATTCCCGCTAAGGGGGTTGAAATAAACAGCAAAACATATTCATTTATTTAAAGCGAAGACCATCCCCCGTTACGGTTATGGGTGCGGATGTTCCCGGATGTGGTAATTGGTTACATTTGCGGCAACGTTTCGGTTGCGGACCGAATGAGCAGATAAGAAAACGGATTTTAGGGTTTTCAGATATGTATGTGGAGTAAATTGTAAATTTGGTGTGTTTTGTGCCTTATTTTGAATAGGTTTGATATTTTTTAATATTTAAATTTAAACCAAGGCGGTTTTGGGTACCTTAATTAGATTTTGGTCGCGGTGAACGTGATAACTTTACATCGTTCAGATAGAAATTAAAAGATAGTTAGTTACTCGTAAGCTTATCAACTGTCTGTGTACAAGATTTCGTCCAAATTTGTTAAGCAATTTTTGCGTGAAAGAGCAACAAACTTGTTTCTATTCATTTTCAGAAATGGTCGCATGTGAAATATTAATTTCTATATGTTTAAACAATCTTAATAAAATCATGCAAATAAACGTTATTTCATTTCATTATCTTAAGCATAAACTCACTGTGCGTAGTTTAATGAAAGCGATATAACGAAAAAAACGTCACTGGCCTTCAGATAATCTTTTAAGAAAACCTCATGCTAAACATGTTTCATTTACATGGGGTTTAACCGTCACAAAAATAATTTATTAATAAAAAACACCAATTTTAATTCACCAATCGGTTCAAAGTCTGAAGGCATAATTTTATTTTCGAGAGCATGAATTCTGCAGGAATGGCGTAACCGGATGAGGTTTAACCGGATGTAAGTGTTATGGGCATAGAGATTTTGACTAAAATGTTAATGTATGCAGGGGTTGGTCAAAAGGTAGCAAATAGGCCGTTATGTACGGTAATGTAAGCTACAAAGGTTTGTTGTAATCGTTTATGATTGTGAAAAGGATTTTTTTAATTAAGGTAAAAATAGACCTGCTGCGTTAAGTATTTGTTGTTGAATGTGCGGTAAATAACATTTAGTAACGTTAAACTGACATATAAAACAAATAAATAATCAAAAGTAATTTACAAATACTTATAGAGTGAAAAATAAAAAGTGTTGAACACTCTATCTATAAGGTAACAATTTGTGTTCTTTATATTTACTTAAATAATAGACGAGTAATTTACAATTATGTAGGTTAGTTGATCCCGAAAGCCTTTGAAGTTATTCATATGGTCAAAATAATTTGTCCTAAATCGAATCGAATAGCGACATGGAAACCCTACTCTTAGAACACAAAAATACCTAATTTAAAAAATGATTAAGCAACGACCATAGATAAATCATTCAGTCACTCGTTGAAGTCAAAACACTTCCTTTTTAAATGTAGCTACCTATATCACCAAAACATGTTCACAAAATTAAATGTTTATTAGGAAAATTAATACAAAATATTATTAATATCCATCATTTTATACGAGATAAATAACAAAAAACACTTACCTCTCTGGATGTCTTGGATGTTGTATCTGAAACAAGTGAAACAATATTTCATGAGTATGTAGGTACTTCAACATAGCAATTATTTTGAAAAAACCTGGCTGACTCCTGATAGCGCTTTAAAACTCAAAATAACTCTAAAATTTATTAGAAATAAGGGTAATTTTTATTTACTTTCCTCAATTATGGAATAGGGTATTTTTATGAAAATACACCCTAGATTGGACACGACCTAGATTGGACGCCTATGAAATAATTCATTTGTTAAATCCAAGTAATGCTTAAAAGGCAAACTGCTATTTAAATGTTTCAGGCGTTTTATTGAATTTAACATTTCATCTGTAAAACTGTAAATCATTAAGGTAGATTGTAAGTATTATTCTTTCAAATTTATCTCAACGTTCGACTTGCATCTTTTAATCTGTACTATAAAACAATTAACTGAAAAACTAAACCACAAATCCTAACCTCGAATTAAACAGCGAACCTAATAAAAACAAGAAAAAATCCCGCGCAATTGGAATGAAAAAATAAAAAAATAAAATCTAAAACTAAAGCACTCGTCATTCGAGAAGTTCGAGAGTTCAAATCGGGCACGATTTTTGAAAAATTGTCGCCAATTACAGTGACTAATGGAAGTTGGTTAATTAGCAAAGCTGAAAATTTTCAATGACTTTCGAGAATTTATGAAGCTGTTGGCAATATCCGTTTCCGTTTATACAAGTTCGATCGAGTTTTGAATTAAGGGTTAATAAAATTTTAAGCCGTTCGGGTTATGGGTTTTAATTAGTTCATTTAATTCGTAAGTGTTATATTTTAGAAGTTATGGCTATGGCATTATCACAAAAAGACATTCTTCTCACAAACTTCTATTGAAAGACGTTTTTATGTGTCGTTTCATGATTAATAAATGATGATTTTAAGTAGCAATATCTTTTAATAGTAATTTTGATTATCGGTTAGATATGGTTAGATAATTTGATCTCATGATTATATCGGGGGCGTAGCTCAGATGGTAGAGCGCTCGCTTAGCATGCGAGAGGTACCGGGATCGATACCCGGCGCCTCCAGTCTCTTTTGTTATTTTTGTGGTCATAATTTTTCTTATTTAATTTTTACTATTTAATTGGAAAATGTAAATCTATTAAGTATTTAGTTTTTTTTTATACAATTAATATAATTTAATTAATTTAATACCGACAATAGTTTGTCGGTATTAAATTCTAATTCATTATCTAACTAAATTATCTAACTAATTATGGGCCTGCCTTAAGATGTCCATTACGTTTTGAACTAAGTACTTATAAAATAATAATAAATAATCCAATAGTACTTTAAAAATAAACTAAAAAATATAAAATTTAAAGAATATTTTAAAGCAAGCCATGATTTTTTTTGCTAATGACTATTGAGTTTCCTTTGTTACGGATAATTATATATTTTTTATTATAATACCATAAAATAATAAATTGTTAAAAGATGGTTAAATCAGTACCTACGGCTATTCACTCACAGATGGCGTTGGTAGTAAATCTTTAACTACGACAAAATATTATAGTCCATTTTTATTCTCTTGTCCTATTTGGTAAACAATCTTAGCATGTCTTTTTATTTTAATTTGCGATTAAAAAATTATACAGACACAAAATTACAAAAATTTAAAAACAAATTGTCATTAATACAGAAACAGATTTCTAGGAACTATTATTTATTTTTTTAAAGCAATTTTAAACTTTTTTTCAACAAAAAGTAGTTCAAAAAAATGTTCTTTTTTTGAACTCTCAGGCATGGAGGTTTCCTCACGATGTTTTTCTTAATCTAACAGTAGGAGATAAGTATTTAATTTTATAAAGCACTTACGTACTACTACAATTTTGACAAACTACAATAATGTGAAAAGCAGATTGATTAAAAATAATCAAATAACAACGCAACAATACACGAGAACGTGGAACCTGAAAATCGTATGTGTAATGTAGCATGAGGCAAAATGAGATAGTTCCAGCGATATCAGCCGCGCGTTCCACTTATTACGATTGCATCCATTATGAAAACCGCTCGGTCCAGATGAATTCCGAAACGATTTAAGCACGTGTTTATTGGTTTTCGAAATTTTAATTCGATTAATGAGAGGCGCAATATTAATAAAATGCTTTTATGTCTGATTAATTTTTTGAGATCCGGCAACGTTGTATTTATCAATGATTATGTTAAAAATAGTTTTTCCTTAAAACATTTTTTATATCTGATAAATTGAATGAATTTTAAACGTAAGCTAGTATTCGGATCTATATTTATCTCATGGTTTTGAAGGACACAGTACAGTTATTTTTGGAGTTCTGTTATGAAGAGATATTTTTAAAGAAGTACTAAGTTGTGGATAAAAAGTAAGTATAAGAAACTACCTGTTACACGTTCGTTTCTATATTTTTGGGAATCTCTTAATGAACATGAATGAAATAGGCCTTAAAAATCAATAAACGTTCTATAATAATGCTCGCGACATTTGTGACAAACAATATTTCTAGAAAGTCTGTTATCGTATTTAATATGCGGGTTTTAAGTACGCAGATTCACATTTCAAAATTATTACGTAAACCCAAACCCCTTTTTATTTAGTTAAAACGTTAAAAAAGGTGTACGGCCTTTTGTAAAGTTTCACAAAAGGGCCCATTGACGCCTTATCGGGGTTTCGGCGGCAAATCTGACATTTGACGCACGGAAATGTCATTGCCTTTCAAAATGGCGCAGGCGTTATCATGGGCTTGTGGCCATTTTAATAGGAAATATCGTTATGATTTCATTTACTGCGAATTTTATTTCGAGTCAGTGATATGGATATGTGATATTATGTTTTTATTATCTTTAAATTGGTAGATATTGTAGGTAGGGTAGTTAGGTACAAATTTCAAATATTTTTTAGCTTAAAATTAAAATCTTCAGTTTATACACTAGTAATGAGTAGGTATCTTGTAGGTAATAAATAATAGTCATGCGAATAGAGAGAGAAATACACGTATGGTATCTGCAAATAAAGTAGCTTTTGTACCTCATGAATGAGTATAAGTGTGTTGAAGAGTGTATCATAATTATTTTATTAGGTATGTCACTAACCAAGCACAAGAATAAACTGTAAGCGTAGACTGAGACATAAATACATAGTAGGAAGTGTTCCTTCGAAAAAATTACCTAAAAACTTCAAAAGATTTTTAAAAAAACATTTCTAATACTATTTAGTCACATTAAAAATAAATCCTTTCAAGAACACACAACATACCAGATTAGGCCGGACCCGAACAAAGGTTGAATTCCATATCTAATTTATTAGCGTTACCTACTTATACGTTTTTGTCAAAGCCACCGCAATTCGAGTCACGAGTCAACCGCGCTTCGTAGACAATGTAGCCGAAGTTTAATCTACAGTTCCCAAAACCAAAGTTTAGTTTGAATTTCAACTTCGCCGTATTCTAGCGCCATAATAATATTTTGGCATTCAGCTATGTCGGCTAAACTATGCGGGCTGTAGAACTATTTTGGTGGAACAGCGCCACCTAGCGGCGAATAGCTGGCACTCAATTTATCGCCGTTCTTCGAGTAATTTCGAAAGATTCCCGTCGTAGCGATATTTATACAGCTAAGAATGAACAGAATTCGGAATGCAGTTTCCAAAATTCAGTCTAGTCATAAAATATTACAAATTGGGAGACAAATTGCAGGAATAGTTCTAATGCGTCTCGTGGAGCGCTAGACATTTTGAAGTTTATTTCTTTTTCAAATCTTTACTATATTTTGTAGCGACTGCAAAAAAGAGAAGTTTATTAGTTCTATGGTACTTAGACCATTTATAGGTAAATTCGGGGAGGTATTGTACCGCCAGCCTCGTAACCCGTCGTGAAGCAGCGTGTTCTTCATGTGTTGTTGCGGCTGGGGAGGTGTGGTTGCCGGGGATGCTTTATTTGAGGCGATCATCCTAGTCCTTATGAGTAGCAAAGCACCCGCGTACATAGAAAGATACCGATAGGATTTATTCTCTATTTGAGTGACTGCAGTGACTATTTGACATCAGATGGCCTACATGCGTATTTGCTACTCATTGATTATAATAAAAGATCGCAAGTCCTTTTGAAATGTAGCTTAAAAATTGTAAATTAAAGTCATAAAAAATACACCTATACAATCATAATTTTATTCTTCTCATTATACATCCTTAAAAATATCACGTGATTTTTTAAAACGATCACGCCACACTATTTAAAAAGAAACCGAACCCAAAACAAAAACGAGCCTATATTTGACATTTCACAAAATGCCAAGACGTAAAGGTGAAAACCAAAATGGCGGGCATAATACGACGCCATTCAGACTTCACGCTCCGTCGGAAGGGTACAGCGTCTATAGTTTTTTAATTTACAACCCCTGCGTGTGTACCCTATTCAGGGTTGTAGACAATAATATTTTGATAGATACCAAATGAGGATCGTGGTGTTTATAATTCCCCGTTTTGAAGGGTTTTTGGATTTTATAGATTTTTAAACGCTTTTATTAAATTAAATAGCGGTGATAGCCCAGTGGCTTAGAATTCGACCTCGAATCGAGGGGTCCGGCTTCGAATCCCAGTGGCACGCACCAATGACTTTGTAAAAAAGTTATGTGCGAGTTATAAAATTAAATATCACCCGCTGTTACGGTGAAGGAAAACATCGTGAGGAAACCTGCATGCCTGAGAGTTCACAAAAAAAATGTTCTCAAAGGCATGTGAAGTCCACCAACCCGCAGTAGTGGTGCGTGGTGGACGGCGGCCTACATCCCTCTCATTGTGAGAGGAGTCCCGACCCTGTAGTGGGTCATTAATGGTTTAAAACAACAAACGCTTTTATTCACCTTGCTATGTTTGTATGTATGTCTGTACTAGCTTTTGCTCGCAATTTCGTCCACGTGAAGCTAGAATTAGACCCAAAGAGGGATAAATAGTATCATAATAATATGTTAATACAGGTTTTGAGGAAAAGGGGAGATCTCCCCGCGGTCTGAATGTTACCTTTCCACCATTTGTATATATGCACAGATTCTATGGAACTTTGATAGCGTGTTTGAGGATACGTGTTCCGATTGGCCAGTTCGGTGTGACGTGTGACGTGTTCTATTGTTGACTACACTCGCTGCTGCGTCTTTATGTAAGTGACGTCATTCTAAATCCGATACGGCCGGCCCAAAAAGTGAACTTGTTATTTTTTACCAGCTCGTATAGGTTTATTTATTTATTTTCCTGGTTTAAATTTAGATAATTACATTTTTCACAAAACAAACCTAACCTCATTCACTATAAATTGAAATCAGCGCCATCTTGAATTTCATTACCGAAACAGGAGTCCAAAATGGCTGCGGACCGTTTAATAGGTATTCCACTCAAAAATTCATTAAGCAAGAACAAATAAAGAAAGAAGAAGTAATTAATTAATATTAAGGAAGATCTTTTTGTTTAAAATATGCGGTGGCACTTAGCCTATTATTTGTGGGTATTGTCTTTGAACCCTCGGTTAGACCGTTATGTGAGGCAAGTTAATATTTGTCAAGTTAAATTTACAACGGAGAAAGCACTTACAGCCAAGTAGCTAAGAATTCGGGGACTTACCTACTCGGTGTCCGAATTGTCACGTCACACGCAAAAGTTGCTCGCACGACAACGTAGTGCATACCTTTTGTTGCATGTTGCTGCGTATTTCAATGTGGATAGCTCAATACAGAGCCCTGTGTTTAAATTTTGTCGTGTAGTATAGTTAGTTTGTTACGTCAACCAATTAGGTAGTCCTATGCTAAAAACGTAGTAGGCTAGCGGCGCGATACTTACGGTAGGTAATATGAGCGCGCCTCACATGAAACGCTGACCACGCGTGACGCAAGCAGCGAGTGTAGTCAACAACAGAACACGTCACACGCGTCACACCGAACTGGCCAATCGGAACACGTATCCTCGAACGCGCTATCAAAGTTCCATAGAATCTGTGCTTATAAAGGGTGACTTGTAATGTGATGTATTCTCGCTTAAACTCATCGGTTTGTGAGATATTTGAATTTGATGTAGTCACTTTTAAGGCGACTAAAATAACAAAAAAAAGTTGGTTATAAAAAGAACCGTAATGGTAATATATTAGTTACGATTTAATACCTTGTACATAGCTCAGATTTAATTCCCTAGACATATTTGGCATTTCGGATTATTATTATTATTTGCGCACAAACCCACCCTAACGCAAATTGCTAAAAGGTGAGGGTAACGACCCCTTCTGTTTAGAGAAGAGAGAAGAGACTGGGCTGATTAAAATTTATCTCGGAAAATAATATTTTGTTAGTATTTTGTTGGATTTATTGTTTGGACGCAGTGGCCAGTGATGAGTAGAGAACTTTGTTTTAATTTTAATTGAGCGGTGATAGCCAGTAGCTTTGAATTCGACCTCGAATCGAGGGGTCCGGGTTCGAATCCCAGTGGCACGCACCAATGACTTAAAAAAGTTATGTGCGCTTTATATAATTAAAATAATATCACCTGCTGTTACGGTGAAGGAAAACATCGTGAGGAAACCTGCATGCCTGAGAGTTCACAATAAAATGTTCTCAAAGGCATGTGAAGTCCACCAACCCGCAGTAGGCCAGCGTGGTGGACTAAGGCCTACATCCCTCTCATTGTGAGAGGAGACCCGACCCTGTAGTGGGTCATTACTGGGTTACTGACATAATAATATGTCAGTCTGTCTCAAATTTCCCATACTAATGACACACGTTAACTATACGAACACTTTGATGCTAGTATTCATGCTAGGCACAGTTGTCTAGGACCTGTTAGTAAACATACTTTAGACCCAAAATAAAATCATGAAGCAAAAAAGAAAAAAAGATGTTATTCTATAAAAAACATAGGGATAATGAGACCTCAAAAATACAAATTACTGTCCTAAATTACAGGGGAAGATTTTGACTGTAATTCAACACTTGATTATGGGTTTGAATACTCATGAAGATTATATTATTATTTCTGTATGTAGGAAGAAAGAAGGGTCTCCTTTCACAACGAGAGGGATGTAGGCCTTAGTCCACCACGCTGGCCTAATGCGGGATGTACCTTACCTACTTGCAAGTAGCATGTGTTGTTGCGGCTGGGGAGGTGTGGTTGCCGGGGATGCTTTATTTGAGGCGATCTTAGTCCTCATGAGTAGCAAAGCACGACAACCACAGATAGGATGTCTCTATTTGAGGTTGGATGCGGGCGTCCATGGGCTGCAGTGACCACTTAGCATCAGGTGGCTTGCATGGACTTTTGCTATAAAACGTTTTGACCATAAATACGCCACAATTCATAGACAAGATGATATATTAACGGCAAGGGACCCCATAATTATTATTATTCTGAGCAGATAAATGACGTACTGAGGGGAAGTATTGATGTGGAAGTGATGTTAGTATAGTTATCGATATTTTATAGGTTTTTGTATTCAAGTAAAAAATAATAATTGCAGTATGAAATTTTAGTAGAAACTTTAGTATGAAAATGTAAGTCTCGGTATTAAATTTAAAAGAAAACAAAAGTATGTAAAATAAAGATGTGTTTATTTTGTAGTTTTTAATTGTCCAGTTTTTTCTAATTAATTTAAATTTTCAAATGGAATTGTTTGGAAGGAATTCTATACAACGTGTTTTTGAATTATCTTGACTACATACTACATTAATTAAACAGTGAATAAAAATGATTAAAAAAGAGTGAGTCATTAAATAATTATGGGGCTAATTAAATTGTTGATTAATATTTATATCGTTTATTCCTTCATGCAATTTAGCTATATCAATCTTAGCTAACTTAGGAAATAAGTAACACTTATTTCTTCTGAGAGTTCTTTTTCAAATCCGGTAACTCCTTTAGTGTTAAAATCCCAATGCATTTATCCCCTAAAAAGATGGTGTTTCTTTTAAAAGAATAACAACAATAACATAAGCATAACAAAGAAAATGCGCAGATGACATCAGGTGGCATGTATGCCTATTTATCGGTTTAAAAAAGTCTGACCCAAATTATCTTCTCTGACGTCAAGTTAACAAATCATCCCTTACACAATTAAGGGCGCATTTCCGCTGAAGGTGTCGCTGAAATATGCCTTAAATCAGTTTCAGCTGAACTAATAGGCAATGGCCGACATCAAATTGTATTAGAGACCTCTCCGTCATGGAGATTAATTCTCCAATAATATAAATTTATGTTAAATCAAGGGGTTGCGCCGTAATTTCATTGGAGTGGGAATTTTGAATTCAATTCTGTTTCCGTATTTCCTGGTTTGACTTTGTTGGGACTAAGAGTTATGAGAAACTAGACTGTGACTGCGGCTTCGCCCGTGTGGATTTTAGAACGTGGTGCAGAGAAGGATAAAAAGTATCCTATAAATTTACACATAGATCATCCACAGATAGATCATAACCTAATCCCGGTTATGATCTATCTGTGCACCAAATTTCATCCAAATCTGTTCAGCCGTTTTTGCGTGAAAGAGTAACAAACGTCCATCCATACCCACAACCCGTGCTGCCGTAACGAACTTTCGTTCCGAAAATATTCAAACTTCTGAGAAAAGTCCAAAGCTAATGATTTTCATCGAATTAACCAAATTAGATAGAGTTCAGATAACAGCAAACTTTGTTACAGTCTCACTATCAACTCCTCCTGTAATCAGTTTAACGGGATTTTAAATACCTAGTGTTGGGAAGTCCATCATCTTGGTTAATAGCTTGAAAATTGAGGGTAGCCTTATAATTACTGGAGTAATTACAGGGACAAGTTGGCGGAAGTGTCTTGTTTCTAATTTATTAAAATAACGGACGGGAGATCGGATTTTTTAAATGTTCCGTTTCGTTCTGTTTTTTATGTTGGTATGTTTATGTATTTTTAGTGTGTTCGTAATGTTGGTACCTATGTGTTTGTATTTATTGATTACTAAAGATTGTCAAGTTGTCGAAATTCGACTAAAATTTATTTTACTTTTGCGGTAGTCGAAATTCGATTATAATTGATTGAAATTTTGAATTTGACATGTAATGAAATGTATGTCACGTCATGTTTGCCTAAGTGCTACTCAACTTGTAGTAGTCAAACTTATGGTAGTGTACGTTGCGTTTTTTATGAATGACGTAATTATATTTCTAATGTATTTTATTTAAAATAGTATTCTTCTCCAAATGAACTGTAATTGTGCCAAATTACAAACTTTTTTACGTAGTGAGCTGTAAATTGTACCTAAATTGATAAAATTTTCGCCTCACGTATTAATTATAAGATAGAACTTGCGTGGCTCATTGGTTATGATGCCGGGATATTGCACTCAGGGTCCTGGGTTTGATTCCCAGCAGAGATTTGAATGACCGACATAATTCTACCCTCAGTACCCCCAAAATTTTACGCTGCGAAACCATTTTTACCAAACAAAGAGAGAGAAATATCTCAGTACGAAGCATTATGAGAGGGGTGAAACTATGGAGCTGTCATTGTTTATTCCCAAAGTTTCCCGGGAATTTTGGCAAAATTCATATTCCCAGAGAAAGGCGCTAATGGAAGCTAATGGACGTCCGCAGTTACCACCTGTACAGGGGATTTTAACTTCAGTTATGTGTGTTTGGGAATATAAATTTTTCACACTTAGTTTCATAATATTTTGCAATTTTGACCATGTCGTTATTTTCAGAACTCAGAAATTAGTTATTGGTGGGACGATTTCAGTGGTGGGATAAAACTTTTAATCGTCTAAAGGAGTGAGCCATTTTTTCCTTTGCTTTAGAGAAAAACATGCCACAATATTATCCATTAATATTGATCCATCGACCGATATTTTATCGATATCTCCAAATACATCCCTAAAATAGTATAATTATAATCGTATAACTCATACGATTCAATTTCATCAACAACGGGTCAAAATTAGTCATTCAGTAAACAGTGAAGTTCTAAGATGATTATAATCGTATAACTCATACTCATCTCATCTCAACTCATGTTGTTGATGAAATTGAAAAAACGAGAATTATGGCAATTTATCGATATTTCTATTTTTGTTTGATTTTTTAGATTCCGATACATTTAATTTTGATAAATTTTATCGATATTGATTTGTGTTCACATTCTACCCACATACTAAACAGTGTCATAGCCAACTACACAAAAAATCGATAAGATCTATAATTTTGATATATCAATCGATCAATTGATCAATCAGATTGTTACAGACATAGATTTGGGTACACGCTTAAAATGTTGTTTTCTATAAATCATTGGCTACGACGTATACCTACAGCTCATAGAAATATAACTAAATAAAACTTGTTTCAAGAAAAAAGTCCAAAGATCTTCATTCCAACCTAAACCATAAGACTGGTACCTTAAATTCTGTACATTTTATCGATATTGCTATAGACATCTTGACAAACAATACTTAACTGATACTAACAAATACTTACTCTGTTACTATCATTGTTATTTTACGGCTTTTACACAATCAATAATAATTCAAATAATTAACATTGAAATAACGACCTAATTGTAGTAAATACAAATAAAAAATAGGAATATTTACAATCACTAAAATCACATTTACTATTCTACACGACACGCAATCGTTTACGCATACGCCTAAAATCTCGTATATCGATATTTTAATCGTTTGATCCGATACTACACTATCGATAGGGCCACAACCCTACACGCTAGACACTCCCTATCGATCGCCTCCCGCCTCAGATGAAATGAATATATAAGAGCTCGCCCTTATAACTTATACTTATAGCTTTGTACACGTAATCCCTGTCCCTTTGAGATAAATCTGAGTTTTGTAGTAAATTATGTTACAGGTGTAGTTTTAGTAGTCTTTAACCCATTAATGACCCACTGCTTCGTCCACTACGCTGGCCCAATGCAGGTTGGTAGTAGGTTTTACCTTCCTTTCAGCCCTTGGTAGTCCACTGCTGGACACGGGCCTCCCCTAATCGACGCCACTCCGCCCGGTCCTGGGCGCTCTGAATGCAACGGTTTCCCGCTGTCTTCTTCAGGTCATCAGTCCACCTGGTCGGAGGGCGGCCTGTGCTCCTTTTGCCTAAACGTGGTCGCCATTCGAGGACGCGACTATATTGTAGCGTCAGCCTATGAACACGAGTGTACCGTAGTGCTAGTGTGCGCGACTGTACTAGCGGTACAGTCGGTATCGATCTGCCATCAGTCGTTCACCCCCGTGTTTAGAAACATCCCTTATATTACACAGTACTGTCGATGACGCTGTAGCGTTTTTCAAAATGTCTAGCCCTCCGGACGAATCAAAATCAAAATTGAATAATGAATTATTCAAGATCAAGTTTTACTCATTTACAATAAAATTGAAATTCAAAATAATTTCATTCCTATTAACAATAAAAAAGAATTCATTTGAATTCTCATTGGAACATATCGAATCTGTAAATAATTGAATTGAATTGAATTTTCAAAAAGGTAACAAAAGAAATGTGACTTCCAAATCAAGTAATTATATTGTATCATTTACATTTATTGACACATTATTTTTTTTAGAATAAAAAAGACAACATAAGAAGTGACTACATTACAATATACGAGTATACCTCGATTTATTTTTAAGTAGATTTCTCTCTGTCAGTTGTCAAGTTAAAAGGGTTTTAAATTTTTCGGTTGATTATGTATTACGAATACATAATGTATTATTTATTATTGGTGGCTCGTCTTTCTGTTTGCTTGCTCTACTTTAAAAAAAATACTATACAATTCTTTTGTTTTTTAGTATTTAGTGTTATTTTAACTACGACTACTTATTGAACACTAATATCTTTTTATAGGGTGTTTCGGGATAAAATTGACCAAACCCCGCCGTCAAACCGCCCCAGATTACCTGTTAGGGGTTTATTAAATTTGTTCAAGGGGAAGGCGGGAAAACGCTTCTTCGGTACTTATTTATATGAAAGAAGCTTTTGCCTAAGACATCGTTGTGGAATTAGGTTCGGACAGAAATTAGAAGTAGGTACGATATCTATTGTTACCGAGATAGGGTATTACTCGTAAGTATGTGCAGTAGCAAATCGCATACAAAATATTTGGAAAATTGCAGCTTAAAGTAAATCTAATCGTAACCTATCAAAGTTATAGTAACAGTTGTAAAAAATAAGGTGTTAATAAAATTTACCCAAAATTTTATTCTATCATGAAATCAAAAAGGAAGAATGCTAACGTTTTTAACTTCTTTATTAAATAATATTAACAATAGAATTAGTTGATGGTAAATAATTACGAGTGAGATAAAAAAATAGTTTCAGGTGATTTAATTAAGATAAAAAAAATATTGATTATATGTAATTTTTTAATTTTAAAATAATCTAATTTATTTTATTTTATTTTTAAAATAATCTAAGGAAAATGTTAATTAAAGTTGATTAAACATCATTATCGAATATTAATGAAATAAAGAACAAAAAGAAAAGAAAAATAATGAAGATTATTATTCAAATCTAAACCTCATTACTGAAGGCCAAAATAATGAATTAAAAAAAATGGAAGCTATATTTAAAGGGATTTAGTAGCGATGATATTTTTCATTTAAAGAGATTAAGATTCAAAATTGGGGAAAAATATTGCAGCCAAAACTTTAATCAGTCTTTTAATTAAGTTAGTATTTTTATATGTATAATAAGGCTTTAATAAAGTTTCGTAAGAAAAAAAGTAGTAGAAAAATTTTTCAGGCAGCCGCTACTTTATTGAAGGTTAGATAATAGTCACTTTAAGACTTATAACAACATAAAATATAGATAGATATTTAATCTATCCAATAAGTCTGAAGATCTTATCTTATCTTGCCTAGGTCTCATCTTCTTCATAATTATTATAGCCTTTGTAATTTTAAATTCTTCTCATGTTTTTCTTGTATATTGTAGTGTATAATAAAGAGCTATAATATTGTACTATATAGTGTATACATAACGAATTATTAAATAATAATGAATTATTAAATAAAGATGATTAAACATCATTATTAAATATTAATGAAAAAAAGAAATGAAAAATAATGAAGTTTATTATTCAAGTGTAAACCTCATTACTGCAGGCCAAAATAATGAATAAAGCAAAAATTGAAGGTATTTTAAAGGATTAAGTGTAGTTAAGTTTTTGTACTGTATAATACACTAAAATTTTTATAAAAGTCTCAAAATAGTTTCTTGAACTTCTTTTAAATAAGTTTATCTTAGTATAACAAATATTATCTGCGAGGAGTATAACAAATTTTATTATAGAAAGTAGTAATATTAAAAGTTCTCCGAAGTATTTAATTTGAATAGAAACTTATATAATGGAGAAAGCCTAACAATGTGCTGTGTCAGAAGTACTGAGTTTATGAAAGAAGTTTTTTTTTCATAAAAGCAAAAGAAAAGAAAATGCACTCTCCGTTATTTAAATATAGAATTCCTAACTGCGTAAGAGAAAATTACTCAGATATAAAAATATAAGTTGATTTTATGCTTCTAACGCTTAAATGAAAAATAAAATTGGAATAAAGAATGAGGAAGAAAAATCCTATATTATGAAGACCACAAACATTTTGTTGTAAGTTGTAAGGCTATTTACATTATTTAAATTGTGTCCCAATTATCGTGTGTAGCACACAAAAGTTGCTCGTACGACAACGTACGTGTACATAAGAACAGCCCAAAACAGAACCCTGTGTTTAAATTTTTTATTAGTTATGTACTAATGAAATAAAAAAAGTTACCTGGCAAACTAGAGTAGAGCTATCCATAATTGGAGTGTTATTAAAAATCCACGTCGACAAAAAATCAATGACTTAAAATGTTTTAGATCAGCCAAGCGCTCAAAAAACTGGCACTTCGGTACCCTCACTGAACACATGAGTATTTGCGGTAACGAAATCGCTGAGCGAGTGACAGGGGGAGATCCTCGATACCACCCTCTGGGGGTATAGGTTTTCGAAATCACCTCAAACCTCAACAACGATGAATAATTATGAATGATACGTCAGACGTATCGTATACAAAGCAAGGTGTGTAAGACTTTTTCATGAAAAATGATGGAAGTTGGTGATAAAATAAGTAGCAAAAAATAAAACCGAAATGAGAATCTTTTTAAATCAAAACGTTTGTAGGTTTAATTTGAAACGAAATAAGATCCTCCTTACGTAGGAGTTGGTTAAATAAGAAAGGTAGTATAAAGTTTTAGTTTTGAAAATTTTTTAGTCTTTTTTGAAACTCTGTGTGACCAACGTCCACAATTATTTGGCAATTTGTAACGTTATAAACTTGAACTTGAAAATAATATTGCTGAAGTTAAAGACACTATATACTTCGAAGCAGCGGCATTCAATCTATAAATGTGAAAAGAAGAACCTCACACAACGGACATAACAAATGAGGGAGCATCAGCCATTAGCCTCCACGCTCTCGTGAATAAAGACCTACTTTTGTTATGGAAAAAAGCACGAATCATCTGTTGCATGGGATCGAAGACAACTTTTGTACTTTTTGGAAAGAAACAGCCAAAGAAGGAGGTGTTGATCACCTGTTGAACGACAATAAAGATCTCAACGGGGTTTAAGATGAGGTTTTCGTTGGCGTTTAAATAGATATAAATGTGAAATATATAGCTAATAGATATAGATATAAATATATGGATGTAAAGAGAATATTTTTGATGCGACTGGAATTTAAAACTGTTTCTGAGAATTCTATTTTTAAAATACATGACATTAAAGGCTTTGAAATAGCCAAGAAGGCGGTGTTGAAAGACTGACATCTCAATAGGGTTTAAATGTAGTTTTAATAGGCGTTGCTTTAGATGCAGAAGAATATACAGATTTTTGTTAATGTGACCGTAATTGAATCCAAAAATATTTCTTATAAGGAAATAAAAAGGTATAAAAGAATTTTAAATCAAAACAAAGTTAAATCAGGCTTTACAAAAGTATCTCCTGAATGAATTGTCCATAAATTTCCAATAAAACGAAGTCTATAAAACATTTGTCTAATAGAAAAGAAAGAAAGATATTGTTATATGGAAAGCCGCTGAATGTTTTGTTAAATATTTTAAATTAAGCTTCATTGGAAAATATAAGTCTTATAAGAGTTTTGTTTCCAAAATTTTCTCAGAAGCAACTTTATCCAATATACTTAATAAAGTCTTCAACATTTCAAAATAAATTTTTAACTGCGTTACTAACTGCATTAAATAGTTGGGATTTTTGTTTGTAATGAAAAGCTTAAATTAAAGACAGGAAGAGAGAGTAAGTGCCAATAAAATATCTTAATTGTTTGAACATACTTGCAACATCCAAGGTTGTATCAACGTCTTACCAGAAACCTTGAAATCTTATATAATTATAAAATTCTTTTGTCACAATGTTAGTTACCATACTCCTCCGAAATGGCTTTACTGATTTTTATGAAATTTTATGTGCATATTCAGTAAGTCTGAGAATCGGCTACTATCTATTTTTCATACCCCTAAGTGATAAGGGTTGTCCACCCCTAGAAGATATGTTTTATTTTTTTTGGACAATTTTTTTTATTTTTATTTTTTAATAATGTAGGATTAAAAAATGCATACAACCCTAAAATTTCACCCTTCTATCACCAACCCCTATTTTTTAATAGTCATTTTAGTAAAGTAATAATTTTTATCCCGCTCGATAACTTATATGGCAAAACAACGTTTGCGGGGTCAGCTAGTAATTACATATAAGTAAAACTTTTAAAGGATATTGTATAAGTATTGTATTGATTAATTTAAAAAGAAGATTGAATTGCTTTAACTATTCCATGATACCATTGCTATTCTTTGCATTGCCTATCTTTAAACGATTTAAGAAGCGATGTCAATAGCTTAAAGGAAATTGTATACAAGTTTCTAATGTAGTTAATTTACGGTGCTTTTCGTCTTTGAAGATATTATTATGCTGATGCTGTCAGGAACTCCTGAAATCACTTACCTTAACTGAAGAACCGTAGGGCACCACGTCAAGCCCGGGATGGTAGACTTTCAAAATTCAGACACGAATTTTTTTCACGGTGAAGATGATGTTATCTTAAATTGTCATTTTTGCCGCCCAAAAGTAGAATGATTTAATAAAAAAAAAAAAACAAATGGACATTTATATTTTAATCGTTTTTACATTTCAGCATTCAGTCGCGAAAATTGAGAAAGATGATAATAAATTTTTAAGTAAGTAGTCATCTTCGCCGCTTAGTAAAACTGATTTAACTTTAAAAGAAGATTTAATTCCCGCAAGAGATATTTAAACGTTTAACGCTAGACCGAAATTCTCAAGAATGGAAACGCAAGATAAAGTATCGCGAAGGGAATTCAAAAGCCTTAGCCGTTTTGGCGATAAAACCACAGAATCAAAGGTCCCCATTAACAAAGATGTCTGCGCGGAAATTTGAGTGGGAACCGGAACTGTTCGCCAGCCTCCCACAGACGATTGTGGTGGCAATCCCTAGAGAAACGAAATTGCAAACGCCTATTAAAATGACGAGACAAATAAGCATTCGGCTCCTATTCAATTGTGTCTCTGTTAATTATTTTCACCTCGAACCTACCTTGGAGGTAGGTGGACCCTCCACTCACAGAAATTTGAACCTTAAACCGATTGCACTTAGGCGGACTTCGGCTCGGAGCAGCTAGAGGACTGTGGTTATTTTTACCCTCCCCGCATCTGCAGGAAAATCGATAAGTACCCTCAAGCACGTGCTAGAAATATTTAATGACGCACAATTTTCTGACGAAACGGACGACGAATTCGCTAAAATGGTGTAAAGTAGTTCAATTGATCACTTACCTTCATGAGCCGGCTGCGACCACCACACAGAAAAGGGAAAAGACAAGAAATAAAAATAAAACCAAAAATAAAATAAAAACAATAGATTTATTGGGAGTAAAATAAACGGAAGGACGAGTGGGAAATGGATATTTTAAATGCCGAGAATTTAGAATTTCAAAACGCGAAGTACGTGCTTCCACGGCAAAAGGTACTGGCTCTCTGGTTTGAAAAGTCGGAGGGCGCGTTTATATACCCGCGCGGGTGACGGGAGGGGGAAGAGCGGCCATTTTGAACGTTGCTATGGAGACGAGGAGATGGCCTATTACAGGAGGGTGGCGGAGATTAGTTGTACGGACAGCAGATAAAGGGATGTTGGATACTAGCGTAATAATTTTTAATTAAAATCTTTTCATATTTTTGATTAAAAGTATAACTTACGAATTTTCCTTCTAAGTGACGAAGTAACACTTTTTAATTTAATTTAATTTGCCTATGATAATCAGTTGCTTAATAATAAGTTTATTAAAATATTTTCACTACGAAATTTCTTTTTATATTTTTTTTTAAATTAAAATACGTTAAACTAAAGAACCGCTTTTGTGCCTTAGAAATTAAAATTCAAAAAACATTTCTTTCATAACACAAGATACCAATTTTTAAAAAGTGAAAAAATTGATGAAGTTTGGGAAGGATTATTAATATATAAATGAACATAATCAAGATTTGATATGAAATGAAAGAAATAAAACTCATGAAAAACTTAAAATCAAAATCAAAATCATTTAGTTGCACGAATATGGGTTAGTTATTGGTTTTACAGGGCATTTTGATCAATCCATATTCACCTTTTCAGGTATGCAAATTAAAAAATAAAAAATAAAACTAATGTTAGTAATACAAATTAACTTATATTAACATTAACAAATTATTTGTCAATTTAGCCAAGTATTTAAATAGATGTTAACCAGACAATGACTGATCTGACTGATATATGGGAAGAGGTAAGGTTTGTGTTACTAGTTACCACTTTACTACGTTACAATTAACTTATTAGTTAGCTAATTTATCATCATCATTTTAGCTCTTGGCAGTCCACTGCTGGACATGGGCCTCCTCTAATCGACGCCACTCCACCCGCTCCTGGGAAGCATAGATTGATCTAAACAATTTGTTTGTCTCCGTCTCCGTCTCCGTCTCCGTCTCCGTCTCCGTCTCCGTCTCCGTCTCCGTCTCCGTCTCCGTCTCCGTCTCCGTCTCCGTCTCCGTCTCCGTCTCCGTCTCCGTCTCCGTCTCCGTCTCCGTCTCCGTCTCCGTCTCCGTCTCCGTTTCCGTCTCCGTCTCCGTCTCCGTCTCCGTCTCCGTCTCCGTCTCCGTCTCCGTCTCCGTCTCCGTCTCCGTCTCCGTCTCCGTCTCCGTCTCCGTCTCCGTCTCCGTCTCCGTCTCCGTCTCCGTCTCCGTCTCCGTCTCCGTCTCCGTCTCCGTCTCCGTCTCCGTCTCCGTCTCCGTCTCCGTCTCCGTCTCCGTCTCCGTCTCCGTCTCCGTCTCCGTCTCCGTCTCCGTCTCCGTCTCCGTCTCCGTCTTCGTCTTCGTCTTCGTCTTTGTCTTTGTCTGTATTCTGGTAGTTCCAGGAGTGAGAAATATGACATGACATAATTATGATAATGACAGTCTATTCTACAGACGAAGGAGATGGTACGGAGATTTCAGAAAAATCGATGTGCCGTGAATATGAACGCTATCGTCAAAGTATTCGTACAGTAAACGTCAGCCATTAGTATGTAAATGTCAGTCTGTCTGATATCTTCTCATACTAATGGCAGCTCGATACGACTACTATACGAAAGTGCGTAAGTTCTTGCTCGAGGCATATCTTTGTCTGGTAGTGAATTACTAATTCTGTTCTGCAGTATTAAAAGTAGCCACTGAACTTGTATCAGATAGGTACCAATATTTTAAAGAAAGTTAGGAAAATTCCCAAAACGAATTCACGCGACATTTTTTTGCCGACTCTCCTCCCCAGCGGCTGTACCAACCCTCCATCTTACTCACACATCGATCACGCGCGTTCCTTTACATCGCACGCACACATAGACGTTACCCCCGTTTTCCAACAACGCCGATAGGTGGCACTGTGTCCAATAATTACCGAGCAATTCCCGAAGTTAGAACACTGTGTTCTTCTGTGTAGGGGAACAAAATCGACTATTGTTGTCGTACAGCGTCTACCACACAGAAGCGTATCTCTTTCTGTCTAAAAGGCTGTACTGAGAGACTGTTGCTATCTCTCTCCCACGTCGGGGCCTCTCCCTCACGAGATCGGAGTAATTTCGGTGTAATAACTTGGAGCCGTGCACTTTTTTTAATTTCTTTCACGAAGCAAAGGTAACGTTTTTTCGTCAAACAAAAGTTTCTGTTGACTCGAAATTGTTGTGGCGGTTTCTTTCAGCTTTTGAGTTATCTAGATAATTACTAGGATACGGCCGTTTATCTTTTGTGCAAATATATTTTTCTATGCTACGTTTTTGCTCCCTATAGTTAGTTATTGCAGCGAAATGTACTATTTCAGCGGGCCGACGAGACTGTTCAATATTTACGCGATCTTATTTCTCGCTTAATTGATTTTCGGCGATTTTACACCTTGTCTTAAAGGCGCAAAGTCTATTTTCAGTTGGAATAACGAATTTATGTAACATACTAACTTTCTGTGAAGTGTTAATATTTTATAAGGATTTTTGTTTTCACACCTCGCCGATAGATGGCGTTAGGTCCAAGAAGTAAATACAATAAATAAATCTCCAATTTTTATACTTTGACTGCTTTAAAATTTTTTAACGTTAATACAAAATACAAAATAAAGATATAATGGATAAATAGAGGCAAACAACGATAATAGTTTGATTCGTTTGAAATTGATAGTACCGCTACTCCCTGACAGATGGCACCACTTATTTTTTTAAATATTAAATTGATAGTGAAAAAAGAGGATAGCATAAAATAATATTACAGAGAGGTTTGTTGGTCAAACTTTTACTGCATTGGAGGTCGGGGATTCGATTCCCATATAAAATAAAAATAATATTCAGTATTTGTTAATATTAATACCTACTGCATGTAAGAAGATACGAAAATTATAATCGTACTCCAAACCAAAAATAAATTGTTTAATTAATAAACAGTCACCTGGTGATGATTAGGTTATTCCTATAAAATATTTCAGATTAATCAGTGATTAGATGCACAGATTACATAAAAAAACAAATAGTTCTTAGAATGTTGGAACGTCATAATACCTAATATAATTAGATAATTAATTATTTTGTGTAATTATTGGTTATGAAATCTTTTGTGCTGACCGATTGACTAAAAATACTGAGCCTGAAAAGATGTTTTTTGATAAGTACACAATGTTAACCCATTAATGACTGATGATAAAGGTCTTAGTCCACCACGCTGGCCTACTGCGGGTTGGAAGACTTCACATGCCTTTGAGAACATTTTCTTTGTGAACTCTCAGGCATGCAGGTTTCCTCACGATGTTTTCCTTCACCGTAACAGCAAGTCAGCAATAACTTTTCTAGAGAAAGTTATTGGTGCATGCCATTGGGACTAAACCCGGACCCCTCGAGTGCCAGATGGAGTTCTACACTAGCCTATCGTCGCTACATTAACTTACACGTTGTTGTTGTTTTAACCCATTAATGACCCACTGGCGGGTCGGGTCTCCTCTCACAATGAGAGGGATGTAGGCCGCCGTCCACCACGCACCACTACTGCCCGTTGGTGGACGAACATACCTTTGAGAACATTTTTTTGTGAACTCTCAGGCATGCAGGTTTCCTCACGATGTTTTCCTTCACCGTAACAGCGGGTGATATTTAATTTTATAAATCGCACATAACTTTTTTACAAAGTCATTTGTGCGTGCCACTGGGATTCGAACCCGGATCCCTCGATTCGAGGTCGAATTCTAAGCCACTGGGCTATCACCGCTGTCTTACACGTACTTCAAGCGGAAAAGCCTGATAAAAATAATAAAACAAACCCTACAACGCTTAACACTTTAAACGCGAGCGAACGTTAAAAAATAATTTCGAAAATATTTCGAAAAAAAGCACAGAGCTGAGCAAACATTAACAGCTGTAATGGAATTGTTCGTGAACGGATTCAGACGGACAGACGGACAAATGACTGTACTTCATTAGGGGGTACAGACGAACGGCAAATTGGTACTTTACAATACCGATTGTAAACTAGCTGTGCCCGCGACGTTTCCGCGTGGAATGTAACTATGTAGCAATAATAATACAATTGTAAAATAAAAGCGACCCAACTTATTCCTTATTACATAAACTATCTGTCAGTGAAAGACTAGTCCAAATTGGTCCAGCCGTTCCAGAGATTAGCCAGACAAACAGACAGACAGACAAACATAGTAAAAAATGTTATTTTGCTATATGTACCGTGTGTACATAATTATGCATTTAGTAAGACATAATCACATGTAGTGTAGTAGTAAGTTATCGATAGGATAGCAGTCGTTAAAGCTTGTCAGAGTTCAAAAAATAATAAAAATGGAGTGTTTGGTCGATGTAATTTGGTCTTATTTATGCCCTTACATTATCGCTAGTTCGAAGTTATTTTTTCCTTTTCTGATCACCACGAGAAAGATGTAGGCATTCCACCACGCTGGCCTAACGTTCGGTATACTTCAATTTTTTTAAACCTAAAAAGACCTTAGTATAACCTACCTACAGGGTAAAATAAGGACATAGTAGATAAAACACAGTATGCCTTGTGTGTATACAGTAAGGTATTCGGAAAAATGCTCATAAACTCATTCCGAGGTACAGTTAGACACAAAACAATAACTATAACGCATGCAGCGGTACAGTCGGAAACAAAAGCCTTTGTTAAATCATAAAAAATATACCTATATTTTCCGTTGAAATACGAGATAAGAAGACTAAGAAACCCTCAGAAGGGTAAAAGCAAACATAATAAAAAGTCAATCTGTATTTGTAGAAAGTATTGCGACTTTTGTAAACGGTTATTATTTGATTAGAAACCAACAGTGACCCATTACAGAGTAGGATCTCCTTGCATAATGAGAAGGATGCAGGCCTTAGTCTACTACGCTGGCCTAATGCGGGTTGGTGGACTTCACATGCCTTTGAGAGCTTTATTGGGAATTCTCAGGCAGTTCTCCTCACGATGCTTTCCTTCACCGTTGCAGCAGGTGGCATTTTATTTAGTAATAGCTGTCCCGGCACACTTCGTTCTGCCAAATTTAAAATTCCACTAATTTCATCGCATTATTTTCAGATTTTCTCACATATACGAACATATCAAAATTATAATGAGCCAGATCGGTCCAGCCGTTCTCGAGTTATAGCGAGACTAACGAACAGCGATTCATTGTTATTGTATAGATAAGAAACATAACTTTCAGTGTTATTGGGATTTGTATCTAAACCTTTCGAGGAAGAAACCTAACTACTGGGCTATCGCCGTTTATCAATACATCAGATTAAGTGTGATAATTTCAAATTTTCCACTATCATTAACAAAAAAACCGCGCATTAGATTATCTTTTTAATTAATTGGGTACACTAGATTACTATCATTGATAGTATATTTATTTTATATTTATCTATACTACCTAATATTATAGAGGAAAGATTTGGTTTGTTTGTATTGAATAGGCTCGGAAAAGTCGGAAACTACTGGACCGATTTTAAAAATTCTTTCACCAATAGATAGCTATGTTCAATCTGAGTAACGTAGACTATATTAGATTTTCAAAAATATAAGGGATCCCTACGAAAACTTCAATAATGTAACCCAACTAATGTAACCCAATGTACAGAAAAATTACCCTTAAAAACTTTAAACCGCGTACGGTGCGAGAACTAATTAAGATGTAACAAAATGATGTACTACACTTTTGTAGAACACATTTATTAGAAGTACCTACTTAGGATACTTAATAATAAAATAAAAAAAATAATACATAAATAACATAAGAGCGGTGATAGCTCAGTGGCTTAGAATTCGACCTCGAATCGAGGGGTCCGGGTTCGAATCCCAGTGGCACGCACCAATGACTTTGTAAAAAAGTTATGTGCGATTTATAAAATTAAATATCACCTGCTGTTACGGTGAAGGAAAACATCGTGAGGAAACCTGCGTGCCTGAGAGTTCCCAAAAAAAAGAATGTTCTCACGCGGCATGTTCGTCCACCAACGGGCAGTAGTGGTGCGTGGTGGACGGCGGCCTACATCCCTCTCATTGTGAGAGGAGACCCGACCCTGTAGTGGGTCATTAACGGGTTAAAACAAACAAACAAACAAACAACATAAGAGCATGTTGTTGTCAAATACTTAAAAATAAAATTTGATTTTTTTTAAATTTTCGAACAGAAACACACTTTCGATCGCAACTGCACAGGAGCTCGCGTTTGGAATAATGTTAATTACTTTTTTAAAACACATACGGGAGGAGGATGCACTAAGTTTTTTAATAAACCCATATGGAGTTGAAAAGTTGTTGCTGAAATAAAAAAAAATTAAACACGCTACAGCATGGAACATTCCAGAACGAAATTCCACAACAAAGTACATATTTGTTGAACGGAACTGATTGGTTGTGTTGAATGTTTTAAACTGATTCTGTTTGACGTCTACTATTCACAGGATTTTGTTTTTATCTTTTACTAGCTGTCCCCGCACACTTCGCTGGTATTTGGCTGATAAATATAAAAATATTATCTTCTATTTTCATCGCATTCTTTTCATATTTTGTCACCGTATAACCTTACCTAGACTTATACGAATATATTAAAACTAAAATGAGCCGAATCGGTCCAGCCGTTCTCGAGTTTTAGCGAGACTAACGAACATCGATTCATTTTTATTACATAATTATATAGTTAGTAGGTAGTTGAGTAGCAAACGGGTATGCAGGCCACCTAATTTTAAGTGGTCACTGCAGCCCATGGATACCTATCTGAAGGAATCCTATCTGAGGTTGCATGCGGGTGCTTTGTTACTCACGAGGACTAAGATGTTCGCCTCAAATAAAGCATCCCCGGCAACCACACCTCCCCAGACGCAACACGACACATGAAGAACACGCTGCTTTACGACGGGTTACGAGGCTGGCGGTAAGATATGCGAGCTACTATGGCACTAGCACTAACAAAATAATCAAAAACATCTTCTAATAAAACATCATTTAATCCTCAACGATCGTTAGTTTATAGCTACACACAACAAAAATCAGTACCACCCAAAAAATAATATAAAATACATCTACTAGTAAAACCGTGATAGCAGTGCTTATATCGTTATAGGTGTCTTTAGAATGGTCGAAGCATCGTTTGTCTATAGAACATACTATTAGCAAGTACAAAGAAATTATAAAGGATAGGACTAAATGTCCTATAATGAGGATGACGTAGGCATTTATGAGCTTTGTGCTTTTGTTGAAGCAAGCTGTTAGTAAGAGCAAGTTTGTAAAGAAAAGTAGCCACATGATAGCTAGAAAACTGTAAGCTAATGTTGCTAGATGAATTTCGTTTTCGGGGATTTTTCTGTCTTCATTTTGGTCTGAAAATAAACGATACAAGAAAAAAAAATCATTTTATAAAAAATAAATATTGTGAGACAATTCACACATTATGATTCCCAAGTAGTCTTGAACCTGTTTTATGGTAGTCCATCAACCCGCACTAGGCCAGCGTGGTGGACTAAGTGCCTACATCCTTCTCATTGTGAAAGGAGACCCGACCCTGCAGTGGGTCACTGATGGTTTAAAGACATAAAAATATTAAATCTTTAATGTGAGTTCGATATTATATACAGATGTCAGTAAATATTTTATTCAAAACTAGTATTTTTTGCCCGCGACGGTACGGAGACGGTATAGGTATGTGTTTGGGGTGAGAGGGTGTTTCTGCAAATATATGTTGCCACTTATCTCCAAAACTACTAGTCTGATTTTGATGCAGTTTACAGTGATGGGTTTGGAATTGATTGGTGCATGTTGTTAGATAGGTTTTATATTTCATAACATACACCTAGGCTCTTACCAGTAAAATATATTAATGTGTACAGAGGTCCAAAATTCACAAGATCGTATAAAACACATTTTTCTAACAACTTTTGAATTCCAATAATTTGTAAACATTTGCATGTAATGAATTGTAATGTAACTGACATTTGGAATGACAAGTCTTTGACAAGCGCGCCAAACTGTCTAAGTATTTTTTTTTAGGTTGAGACTGTGATAAATTTCATACAGTCATCTATATTATTTAGGTACATTGTATAATAAATACAAATAAATAAAATTGGAGTGAATACACGGTACATATAACAAAAAAATAATTTTTAAAATTTTTGTGTGTCTGTCCGTCTGTTTGTTCTGGCTAATCTCTGGAACGGCTGGACCGATTTTGAAGGGACTTTCACTGGCAGATAGCTAATGCAATAAGGAATAACTTTATTTTAGAATTATATTATAGTAAGATAGCTAAATTCCACGCGAAGTCCCGTTCTGTTGTCGTGGTTGTGTCTGTAAAAAAAACCTTAAAAACCCTTTTTGTAAATAGAAGAACCCTTTGCCAGCGCAACGACAATATTTTCTCAAAAACAAATTTCGAAGGTGAGAGACAAACAACCGGCAGCAATAAAACCCCGATGTCGGCTGAATGTTGTTCAATACGGCGTCCGTCTTGCCAATTCTGTCCAACTGTTTATTTATTCACTGACCACGTATGGGTTCCGTGTCACATTGCAATAAACGACACGAAGGGTTCACGGGTTGACTGTATTGAAATGTTAACATCGAATAAAGTCATGTCTTGTCAGTGCCCATTAATGACCCACTACAGGGTCGGGTCTCCTCTCACTATGAGAGGGATGTAGGCCGCCGTCCACCACGCACCACTACTGCCCGCTGCTGGGGGAACATGCCGCGTGAGAACATTGTTTGTGAACTCTCAGGCATGCAGGTTTCCTCACGATGTTTTCCTTCACCGTAACAGCAGGTGTTATTTAATTTCATAAATCGCACATAACTTTTATTACAAAGTCATCACCGGGATTCGAACCCGGACCCCTCGATTCGAGGTCCAATTCTAAGCCACTGGGCTATCACCGCTGCACATACTTTTTGCTGCACATACGTTTGTTACATACTAGTTATAAAAAAGTCTGGAACATGTCTGGAAAATCTGTTTAAAATCTTGTTGACAATACAACTGATAAATTTACCTTACCGGTGTCTAATCAACGGTGAAATAGGCTTCATTGTACGAACGGGCTTCATTGTGGTTGTTTGGCGAACCTCCAGTTATGTTTGTGACGTACGATATCTTCGATCATAGACATTTGTAAAGGCGCATACACACTATTTTAACACATAAAAATCTATCGTCTTGCTAACCGATTGACCGAATTGGTTCATTTTGGTTTCGAAACGTTCGTGTCCAAAGCCCAAGGAAGATTTAAAAGTTGAAAAAGAATGCGAAAAAAATTGTAGCTATAATATTTGGCAGAACGAAACGTGCCGGGTCAGCTACTCGTAGTTTGAAATCTTATATATAAAATAAAATTCTCGTGTCACAATGTTAGTTACCATACTCCTCCGAAACGGCTGGACCGATTTTTATGAAATTTTATATGCATGTTCAGTAGGTCTGAGAATCGGCTACTGTCTATTTTTCATACCGCTAAGTGATACTGGTTGTCCACATTTTTATTTTGTTTTTTGGACAAAATTTTTTACTTTTATTTTTTAATAATTGATAAAAAATACATACAACCCTAAATTTTCACCCTTCTACCAACCCTTATGTATTAATAGTCATTTTAGCAATTTAATAATTTTTCATCCCGCTCGATAACTTATATGGCAAAAACTCCATCAAAATCCGACAAGTAGTTTTGGAGATGGTGGTAACAAAGAATGTTGCACAAACGGCCTCTCACCCCAAACGCATATACAGTCTCCGTTCCGTCGCGGGTAAAAACAGCGTTTGCAGGGTCAGCTAGTACTCGTATTTTATAAAATAATACATCAAGTGAATATTTTGGAAACAACTTACAGCTCAATACGCGAACGGGGCAGTGTCTGCACAATTAAATAGAGGGCCTCCGATAAGGTTTAACGACTGCTATCGTATTGATAACAACCACCGAACCAACAAGCACCGAAGCGCGTTTAATTCGCCACTAGCGGTCACCCATCCAGGCACTGACCGCGCTCGACGTTGCTTAACGTTTTCGATCGCTTGCGATCTACTCAAACAGCGGGGCTGTGCGCCCTTTGGGAAACGCTAAATAACATGTCTTAAAGTTGGGGTGAGATGTCCATAAAAAGGGTTGTAACCATGTTGTAACCATAAATAAGCGTGGTCTGATCTCCCCCTAACTCACCTGGGTTAGTCTAAACCAGTGATTCTCAACCTGTGAATGCGAGCTTCTCTACTTCTTCACGCTGCAGTCCACCTGTGGGGTTACTCTTGAAATCAATCCCGATCGATCGTCATTGGAATTGTTGCACACTAGCGCCTTATTTTTCCAATATTGAACGGATATTGCAGAACTAAATGAAATAGTGTAATTTCGTTGCAATCTTCTTAATTCCAAAGAATAATGCCAATTTTTTTTTAATTTTTAATCTGCATACCTGAAAAGGTGAATATGGATTGATCAAACCAATAACTAACCTATATTCGTGCAAATAAATGATTTTTGATTTTGATTTTGACAGTTCAGATTAGATCGGAATCGGAATTAAAATTGAGATTGTTTTCAAGAGTAAGGCCTCTGGTCAGAGGGTGATCTATACAATCTTTCACCACCACTCTCGGTCACCATTCGAGGACCTTTCTTCCTTATCGGTTGTTGGTCCTTCCAACGGTGTGGCCAGCCCATTGCCACTTCAGTTTGCTAGCTTCGAAAGCTACGAGAGAGAGAGAGAGGTTTCATATTTACGGATTCTGCGTAAAGAAATACCAAACACAGCCCTCAATAGTATTTTTATAGATTTAATTCGGTACTCGCTTATACAAAAAAGTTGAGATACACTGGTTTTAGCAGTCAACCATCTGTTCGATATCTTTGATCTGATATTAGATAATGTTGTCTGGATACGAACTATGGTAGACTATTGTGTCGTACGTCGTAGGTCGTCGTAGGTCGTCGTAGGTCGTCGTAGGTCGTCGTAGGTCGTCGTAGGTCAATCTAGTGTGTAGTCACTGGTATATGTGTGTCTTTATCCACACATGTATATAATTGAACACCCGTTTACCTACTTAATATCTGTCTCCTTTCACAATGAGGAGGATGTAGGCCGTAGTCCACCACGTTGGCTTGCCGGTTGGTGGACTTCACCTTTGAGAATACTATAGAGAACTCTGAAGCGTGCAGGTTTCCTCAAGATATTTTCTTTCTTTCACAATAAGTGACATTTAGTTGCATAAATGATATCTGTTACAAATTCAATTAACGTTTAACAAAACTACCAACAGACTACAGGTAGTTTGAAGTAAGGTAGTCGGTTCATAATGAACTCTGAAGTTGAAATAGTCGCTATTGTCTTGTTTAGCGACTTGTTGCTGTGATATTAAACTGTGGACTTCGGACGACATTAAAAATAAAAGATGGCGGCTTATAACTAGACTGCTTGTTACTTATGCCTATCTCTGGATATTAAAATTAACAACAGTTTTAATATAGTTAGTCTTATTTTCATTTTTAAAGTAATAACATACTTATTTATAAGCATTCGCATTAAGTTGTTGCTTATATAAGCATTCTTGAAAGAATATATTTTGATCAGAATGCTTTGTAAAATTTTAAACTAACAACCAATAGGCATTCAAATAAACGTTTTTGACGGTTTTATCTAGAAATGTTCCGAAGTTCAAAGTCACTTGAGTCGCGCCCATCGCGTTGAAAATTCAATTTCCACCTCTTTGTGCTCCCCGCGTGTGTTTTACGAAGTTTTGCCATTGTTTTGCCATTTTGCCATCAAAACGCTGCGACGCCAAATATGAACATATTCGAAAGGTTTAACTGATTGTCTGATAGCAAATGAAATACACACAAAACAATGAAATGTCAAAGTTTTCTTGTCGCTGGAGCTTGTTGTATTTCATTCTTAGACGATTAACACACTGTCCCGCATCACGCAGCGCAGCGCGGGAATGCGCGATCTAGCGTTGTTTGTAAGTATTTCCATTTGTATAGACAACACGCACAGTCCAACACAGAACACGCATCTGCATGTACGCGCGTGGATGCGTTGTCTGTACAAATGGACGCGCACCACCGCACTACGCTGCGTGATGCGGGGGAGTGTGTGAATAGCTTTATCCTTTCAATGCTACGTAGATTTACATAATTATTACAGTCCGATATCAAGTTCAATAGAATCTCTGCATACAAATAGTCCGAAGTTAACATTCGGATCGCGGTCCCCAGGCAGCGACGTCGCCTGGCGGGAGATCTCCCCTCTTCCTCCGAACTGGTCAAATTTAAAATTCGAATAAGTTTCGAATCGATAACCCTCTTTTTGAAATCGCAGAAAGAACAATGTGTGTAAAGAGCATCCAAGATCAGAGTACGTGTTTGTAAGTTCGCTAAAAATCTTACCTAACTTAAGAGTCATGTGCATGGAAACTGAATACATTTTCAATACCACTTCATGCAACGTTACAAAATACATTTAGAATTTGCATAAAAGACACACGTTGTGCGACGGCGTGAATAGACGCGAACGAGATTATATCACTTTGTTCTGTTCGGCCCCTACTTCGAGTTGTTCTCGAACGAAACTAGAAACAAAGTCACGATAACATACCGATTTCTGGAAATAACAGCCTTGGTAAGTCATGTACAGTATTGTACAGTAATATAAATAGATAAAGGTCCTAGAGTACCTCCTTGGGGTACACCACGATAGTGGACAAATGGGAGAAGAGGCAGATAAGTAATAATAGAACGATTGGTAAAAGTTTCTACAGAAACAAAAGGTTTCCGTCCATCTGAAGTGGCAACAAATTTAAATAAAATAATATTTTAAATGAGATATGTATTGTGTTTGTTTGTCCAAAATTAACAGCAAAACGGAACGTCAGACTGATGTGTTTCTTTTGTGAAGAGACATATTTGTGAGGCTGTAGTTGTGTACTGACAGTTGGGAAGCTGGAAATTGTGATGAACTACTTTTAGTTATCTAGTGGAACTTTGCGAGCTTTTATGTCTAAATTATGACGAAGTCGCGTCTAAAAGCTAGTTAAAAATAAAATTGAATTAAATACTTTGTTTGGACAACAACCACCCACGCTACAATCATTGCTGTTTTCTACAATTTTTACCTATGACATTGTGCCTAAATATAGTTTTAAAAGATGAGTTCCTCTAGTACGGGTATCCGAACGCAGACGCGAAGCGGACGGCAAGATGGCGGAAGCGCGGGAAACTCGATTGTTCAGTTTGACAACCAAATACTAACCTATAAATACGAAATACATACACACCAGTCCCGCCTTAATTCCCTAGCAAATACAGTTCAGAATCCCTTGATTTTAAATCCTAGTTGAATAATCATATAACATGCGATAATTTTGTAAGTTTGCACGTATGGTTGACGTAGGCAACTTTTGTTTTATTGTCAAAAGATAATGTCTGAGTTTGGATGGGGTCTTAATAGCATTGCCTGTTGAATGTCTTGGTAACAATAGTTTATTGTGTATATTGAATTTAATTCTGTATGTTTATGCAGAACTATTATAATATTAAATATCACCTGCTGTTACGGTGAAGGAAAACATCGTGAGGAAACCTGCATGCCTGAGAGTTCACAACAAATAATATGTTCTCACGCGGCATGTTCGTCCACCAACGGGCAGTAGTGGTGCGTGGTGGACGGCGGCCTACATACCTCTCATTGTGAGAGGAGACCCGACCCTGTAGTGGGTCATTGATGGGTTATTGACATGCAGAACTAGACTTTACTCGCGACTTAGTCTTCATGGATTTTAGAAAATAGTCCAGTGAAGGATTAAATATATTATCCTATATGTTTAAAATCTGTTTCTAATTTTCAAACAAAACAACTATATATTCATATATCAATCTATCTGTCATTCGGAGACATACTCGTAGGTTTTTCTCGAAAGTTACTTTAAAGATTCAATTTTAACCAAACTTAAATTGAATTGGAGGTTTATCTGCGACTGTTAATCAGTCATTAATTTTAAGGATTCTACCTTAAGCAACCTTAAATTGAATAACTGATGGATTATCTGTGGCTGTATACTCTACCTGTTTTCAATGTAGATAATGATTTGATCTATACTGTGGACGTGGTAAAATGCATTTTGAACTGTACACCACCAAGTTAATACCTTAGCTACCAATATTACCATTGCAAATCACAAAGCCACTCAAAAATCGTCCTTATTTCCATACAGATAAAGGTCCTCTCACGTGCCTTCATAAGATGCGTCCGTACCCGCAAATCGATACCTAAATGAACGTAACCGGAAACGTCCACCGCTTGTCTCCGGTCAGCCGTTAAATTTGAATTTGGAATCTGAATCGCAGATAACGCAGTCGGCGCCCGAACTTGCTGGGGGACGGTCGTGTCGGAAATTAAACCGTTCAAACAAGTTCGGTGGCGGTTGTTTCGCGGGATGGTTTTGGTTTGTGTAACTGATGTTGCAGCCAGATGTCTGCGGAGTTTAGCTGGGATGGGGTGCGGGATTTTGTTGGTATTAAGCCTCGTGCGGTGATAGCCCAGTGGCTTAGAATTCGACCTCGAATCGAGGGGTCCGGGTTCGAATCCCAGTGGCACGCACCAATGACTTTGTAATAAAAGTTATGTGCGATTTATAAAATTAAATATCACCTGCTGTTACGGTGAAGGAAAACATCGTGAGGAAACCTGCATGCCTCAGAGTTCACAAAAAAATGTTCTCAAAGGCATGTGAAGTCCACCAACCCGCAGTAGTGGTGTGTGGTGGACGGCGGCCTACATCCCTCTTATTGTGAGAGGAGACCCGACCCTGTAATGGGTCATTAATGGGTACTGACAAGCCTCACAAGCTTGAAGCGAAATGTCCAGTGGTTAAGGATTCTCTCAGTCTAGTTACATCAGTGTCATGTCAATTACGACAGCTAAACAGAGCCCTGTTAAAATTTTTAATATTTTAAAATTTGTCGGCAATTAGGAGAAGGCCTTAGATTTATCGTTATTGTCACAAACACACAGATGAACAACAGAGCGTAATAGACACGGTCCCTTTAGATACGAACCCTTACAGTTAGGTATAAATACCAAGTTGCAATAAGCACTTACAATAATGGACCCCACATCCCCAACAAAAGTACAAGTACGGAAATGAAAATTATTCGTCCAGATTGTTCTGTAGCAATCTCAGGTCTCAGATTTTTCTAATAAGAACCTATTCAGGCGTGTTATAGACCAACGGAGGGATAGACAGGACAAAAAAAAAATTAAAAACATTAAACCGACGTCAGAAAAGTATGAAATAAAATTGGTTACATACTTTAGGCGTACTATTTTTTGAGGTTGGTGTCAAAATTGAAAAATAGATACAAAAGCCTTATACAAAAGACACGCACTTGTAAAGCTTTACAGTTTAACCTTGTCAGTAACCCATTAATGACCCACTACAGGGTCGGGTCTCCTCTCACAATGAGAGGGATGTAGGCCGCCGTCCACCACGCTGGCCTACTGCGGGTCGGTGGACTTCACATGCCTTTGAGAACATTTTTTTTTGAATTCTCAGGCATGCAGGTTTCCTCACGATGTTTTCCTTCACCGTAACAGCAGGTGATATTTAATTTTATAAATCGCACATAACTTTTTTACAAAGTCATTGGTGCGTGCCATTGGGATTCAAACCCGGACCCCTCGATTCGAGGTCGAATTCTAAGCCACTGGGCTATCACCGCTCAGTTAACCGCTCAGTTTCAGTTTAACCTTGAAATCTTTAAATTAGTTTAAAATAACAGCTTCAGAAGTAGTGGTTTAAATTAATAGTATAATAATATAGTATTAAAATAATTATACACCGCATCCAAACCTTTAACCTATAAGTGGAAACTTGTAATTGGCCATAAGGTGTCATAAGTTTATTTTTAGCCGTATATTTTCCTAAAATTGTAAAAATAAAATAAATGACTTTTTCTGCTGTCAAAATCGTTTCCACTTCTAGTTTCTAACATTCATGTCACTTCTATTCATCTCTCGGTCTACTTGTCTTGTCTCCCTCGCGGTGTAGTGGCAGGCTTTGTGCTCAGAACAATGTTCCACACAATCCATACAACCCATCCATTCTCACAAACTTTCCGATTTATTATTGGTAACATACAACTTACTTACTTACTTATTATTAGTTATAATTAATAATTACTAGCTGAGCCGGCACACTTCGTTCTACCAAACCTACCTCGCATTCTTTCAGATATTCTCATCGCTTAAATCTTCCTTCGACTTATACGAATGTACTTATCAAAATGAATCGCGAGGAAACCTGCATGCCTGAGAGTTCATAAAAAAAATGTTCTCAAATGCATGCGAAGTCCACCAACCCGCAGTAGGCCAGCGTGGTGGACGGCGGCCTACATCCTTCTCATTGTGAGAGGAGACCCGACCCTGTAGTGGGTCATTAATGGGAACTGACATGACACATGACTTATCAAAATTGCAATGAGCTAAATCGGTCCAGCCGTTCTCGAGTTTTAGCGAGAATAATGAACGGCGATTCAATAGACTTAAAACGTGGTGAGAGCTTTGACTGAGAATTTGACCTTTTACCCGAGAAGACTGTTGTCAGTTTTTTGTAGTAACTGGGTAGCAAAAGGACACGCGGACCACCTGATGTTAAGTGTTCACTGCAGCCCATGGACGCCCACATCCAACCTCAAATAGAGACATCCTATCTGTGGTTGTATGCGGGTGATTAGCTACGCATGACGACTAAGATGTTCGCCTCAAATAAAGTATCCCCGGCAATCATACTCTCTGGAACTCACAGACATCCGGGTTTCCTCACGATGTTGCCCTTGTCTGCTATAGAAAGGGACAGTATAGTCTGTTATTATTCCTTCCTTTGGACATGGGCCTAAGCGAAGCCACTCCACCCGGTCCTGGTGTACCTATATATTATAATACACTAGCTGACCCCGCAAACATTGTTTTGCCATATTATAAGTACTCTCATAGTTACACTGCCTAGAGTGCGTTTGACGGCGAAATAAGAAAATACATAATTTGAGTTTTTTTCCCCGAAAATTTTTCTCTTATTTTTTCTCTCATTCAACTAAAATACATATAACTATCATAGTTACACTGCCTAGAGTGCATTTGACGGCGAAATAAGAAAATAATTTAAGTTTTTTTCCTCGGAATATTTCTCTTATTTTTTCTCAATTTCAACTAAAATACATATAACTATCATAGTTACACTGCCTAGAGTGCGTTTGACGGCGAAATAAGAAAATAATTGAGTTTTTTTCCCCGAAATTTTTTCTCTTATTTTTCTCAATTTCAACTTATATACATATACTATCATAGTTACTCAGCCAAGAGTTCGTTTGACGGCGAAATAAGAAAATAATTTGAGTTTTTTCCCCGAAAATTTTTCACTTATTTTTTCTCAATTTCAACTAAAATACATATAACTATCATAGTTACACTGCCTAGAGTGCGTTTGACGGCAAAATAAGAAAATGATTTGAGTTTTTCCCCGAAAAAAATTCTCATATTTTTTCTCAATTTCAACTAAAATACATATAACCATCATAGTTACACTGCCTAGAGTGCGTTTGACGGCGAAATAAGAAAAAAATTTGAGTTTTTTCCCTGAAAATTTATCTCTTATTTTTTCTCAATTTCAACTAAAATACATATAACTATCATAGTTACACTGCCTAGAGTGCGTTTGACGGCGAAATAAGAAAATAATTTGAGTTTTTTCCCCGAAAATTTTTCTCTTATTTTTCTCAATTTCAACTAAAATACATATAACTATCATAGTTACACTGCCTAGAGTGCGTTTGACGGCAAAATAAGAAAATGATTTGAGTTTTTTCCCCGAAAAAAATTCTCATATTTTTTCTCAATTTCAACTAAAATACATATAACTATCATAGTTACACTGCCTAGAGTGCGTTTGACGGCGAAATAAGAAAATGATTTGAGTTTTTTCCCTGAAAATTTATCTCTTATTTTTTCTCAATTTCAACTAAAATACATATAACTATCATAGTTACACTGCCTAGAGTGCGTTTGACGGCGAAATAAGAAAATAATTTGAGTTTTTTCCCCGAAAATTTTTTTCTTATTTTTCTCAATTTCAACTTAAATACATATAACTATCATAGTTACACTGCCTAGAGTACGTTTGACGGCGAAATAAGAAAATAATTTGAGTTTTTTCCCCGAAAATTTTTCTCTTATTTTTCTTAATTTCAACTTAAATACATATAACTATCATAGTTACACTGCCTAGACTACGTTTGACGGCGAAATAAGAAAATAATTTGAGTTTTTTCCCCGAAAATTTTTCTCTTATTTTTCTCAATTTCAACTTAAATACATATAACTATCATAGTTACACTGCCTAGAGTACGTTTGACGGCGAAATAAGAAACTAATTTGAGTTTTTTCCCGAAAATTTTTCTCTTATTTTTCTCAATTTCAACTTAAATACATATAACTATCATAGTTACACTGCCTAGAGTGAGTTTGACGGCGAAATAAGAAAATAATTTGAGTTTTTTCCCCGAAATTTTTTCTCTTATTTTTTCTCAATTTCAACTAAAATACATATTATTATAACTATCACAGTTACATAGTGTAACTATAATAGTTCCGCTCTTATAAATTATAAGTTATCGAGCGGGATGAAAAATTATTAAATTACTTCAATGACTATTAAAAATAGGGGTTGGTCATAGAAGGGTGAAAATTTAGGGTTGTATGTATTTGTTTATGCCACATTATTGAAAAATAAAAATAAAAAAATTGTCCAATAAATAAAATAAAACTGTTAGGTGTGGACAACCCACTTAGGGTTATGAAAAATAGACAGTAGCCGATTCTCAGACTTACTCAATATGCATATAAAATTTTTTAAAATCGGTTAAGCCATTTTGAAGGAGTATTGTAACTAAAACTGTGACATGAGAATTTTATATATAAGAAGAAGAAGATTACCTACTATTTATTTTAGAATTATTTCTTCGTATTTTATTAGAAATACCCTTGCATGCATAACACCTAGAATTTCAATTCCGATCACCTTTGCCTCGATACAGATTAAATCCTCGTTTGTTTTGGCGCGTCGCCGCTGACAGATGACAGTCATTTGCGCGGGAAACGAGCTTCAAGATGGCGGTGACGTGCCTTATCCGATAATCGGTGTTTTGTTCCATTGTTGATGCGTCAACGATATTTTTATAATAAATCTGATTCTTTTCGGTGTAAAGCTGACTGCAATTTTAATTAGCCATAGTAGCCCAGCCTCTTAACCCGTCGTAAATGTTGAGGAGGTATGGTTGCCGGGGATACCCGCCAGCCTCTTAACCCGTCGTAAAGCAGCATGTTCTTCATGTTGTGTTACGTTTGAGGAGCTTATGATTTCCGGAGATACTGTATTTGAGGCGAACGCCTTTTTTATACTCATAAAAAGATCAAGAAACAGGCAGACAGGCCACCTGATCGTACATAAGTGGTTATCGTCGCCTACTGATACGTACAACACCAGAAGAGTCATCTGTAAGTCGCCGGTTTTGAACTAGGGCTCTTTTTATATTATTCCTCGTGAGTAGCAAAGCATACAACTAGATGCACCACTTCGGATTGGATTTTTAACCAACGTTAAAAAAGAAGGAGATTATTTAATTATTATCTTTTGTATATTATAAACACAATACGACGCGTTTATGACGGGTTAAGAGGCACTTATCAGACGAGCGACTATGACTCTACCGTCTATTAAACATCCGTTTCTTTTATGAGTTTAATATGTGAAAGTCGTCAATGCCGACAGTGGAAACAGTGTTTTAAAAGGCTAGACTTAAGTATCTGTTTGAAATAGAATGTGTTTTCAATTATTATACTTTTTAATATATTATGTGATATACTTACAATAGACTAATGTAAGAAGTTTATGACGCTATAGGCAAGATGATTTTATTTTTAACTTTGAAATGATGGGTGCAACATGCAAATGCAATAAAGGTCCTCGAATGGCGACCACGTTTAGGCTAACGGAGCACAGGCCGCCCTCCGACCAGGTGGACTGATGACCTGAAGAAGACAGCAGGAAACCGTTGGATGCAGAGGGCCCAGGAGCGGGCGGAGTGGCGTCGATTAGGGGAGGCCCATGTCCAGCAGTGGACTACCAAGGGCCGAAAGACAGGATAGTCTTATTATGTGAGAAACAGAACTTAAAATAAGAAATAATAATTATACAATATATCCTGTCTAATAAAACCAAGTACATTTTAATTAACCTCGACATTTCTTTATGGGGACTCTAAAACAAAAAACAAAAGGAACAAACAATAATATTCCCCGACCCGCTGCAGAATGTAAATGAACTCAAGTAATGCACAACGGACAGACAAATAAATAATTGGTATTTTATACAGATTTCGCGCAAGACACCCCTGTTGTTTCGTTAGGATATGGGGATATGACTTGGAATAATCGACTTTAAATTAAACCGACCTCAAAAAAGCATGAAATAACATTGTTACATACTTTTGGCTTGCTATTTTTTGAGGTTGGTGGTTGTTTTTACTCATGAAGTACAAAGCCCTTATACGAGCATACGAATTCAGATAGAAAAGAAAGAAGGGCTGGTGATAGAAGGGTGAAAATTTAGGGTTGTATGTATTTTAATGCCACATTATCTATACTAATATTATAAAGAGGAAACATCTGTATTTTTGTATGTTTGTAACGAATAGACTCAAAAACTACTGGGCCGATTTCAAAAATTCTTTCACCATTGGAAAGCTACATTCAGCCTGAGTAACATAGGCTATTAAATAAAAATAAAAAAAAAAATAAAAAAATTCATTGGCAGAGCGAAGCCTGCTGGGTCAGCTAGTTAAAAAATAAAAATAAAAAAATTGTCCAAAAAATAAAATAAAAACGTTAGGTGTGGACAACCCTTATCACTTAGGGGTATGAAAAATAGACAGTCACCGATTCTCAGACCTTACTGTATATGCATAAAATAAAATTTCATAAAAGTCGGTCAAGCCGTTTTGGAGGAGTATTGTAACTAAAATTGTGACATGAGAATTTTATATATAAGAAAGAATTTATTATACTGAAATACAATTAGATACATAGAGTTTGTTCTCTATTTGAGTTGGTTGTTATCATCCATGGGCTGCAGTGACCACATAACGATATGAAAGCGTGGGATTGAATAACTTCACTAGGCTATTTCTATACACCATTGTAACAATATTCATTTGTGAGCGGATGGCAATGGGGCGATATTGACACACACGATAGCTGTCACGTGTGTTCCTTTATTGGACCTAGCCATACTGCACTATAGAATAATTCATACTTATTTTTAAAAGAGTGCTGGGAGTTTTTATGCGTTTACGTTTTGCCTGAGGGGCGATCAAAGCGGATGTTTGTATAATGTTAAATGTATGACGTTCATTAAGTGTGCATAAATTGTACCTAATAATGAATAAAAGCTTTTGAATTTGAATTTAACATCAGGTGGCCTGCACGGCTATTTGCTTCTCAATTGCCACTCCAACTATGAGTCTACCTCATAGTTGGATATAAAGTTGATATTTCTGAGCGTATCCACACAAACATAGCCTTGAGACGAATCGGATAAACAGACATTAATTCGAATAAATCGCGTATACTTATTGCGCACTTGTTGCCGCGGCGGCTTGTGTCTGTGTCTTGTATCCGTCTCGAGACACGTATTGAATAATGCGGGACTTACCCGTATATACGATGTGGCATTGATAATATTATTGAAATATTGTTTAGCGGTACAGTGTGTTTGTCTTCGAACTAGCGACAATAAGGTCGTGTCCTACGAGTCAATAGGCATGATGACAGTAATCAAGTATCGCCAAAATATTTATCTGATCTAATGAAATAGGATTCAAAGATTTTGAAACATGTATTTATTCTCTTATTAATGTCGAGATTAATAATTTATTTGTTAAAATGAATCTACAAAATACAACAAGCCGCCATGATAGCTTAAACACCCATCAGATCGAATTACGTCAATTTACGTCACGTCTTAGTAAACGTCATTTTTTTCGTAAGCATATTATACGCGATCTGGCATTTTTTACTGAGCCGTGGCGCAATGACAGACGCCATGACACAGGCGAGCGTTTTGGAATGAATTTGAAACTTAAAATTTAAATGTACTTTTATTGCACAAAAACCTTAATTTTCTACAAAAATATGATATATTTTAGACATAATAGAAACTTCTAAATATCATAGAAGAGTTTTTGAAAATTAGTCATCATGCCTATTAAGATACGTTTAATGAACTGTCATAAACACTACCCTTCAAATGGTGGAAGGTGGAAACATTCCCATTTGAGGGCATAAAATATACCGAATTTCATCGACAAACAACCCCCATTAGGGGGTTATTGAAAAAAATAATTAAAAAAATTAGGTAAACCGACATCAAAAAAGTATGTAAAAGCAAGTAGGCCTACTTTTGAGGTTGATGCTAAAATTTAACAATAGAAACAAAATATTTGGATACTAAAGACATCAACCTCAAAACATAGTAGGCCTAAAGTATGTAACAAATTTTATTACATACTTTTTTGATGTCGGTCTAATTTTTTTTTTTTCGATCGCTCACGATCTACTCAAGCAGCGGAGCTTTGCGCCCTTCGATACATACTCTAGAGTATCGCGGTAATTAAAACCAATAAAATCAAAATCAAAGTCTTTTATTCATTGTCAGACCAGGTACGAGTTGTGTATAGTTAATGAACGTCATACATGATACAATATTATCTTACATCTAACATCCGCTCTCGGTGCCCCTCAGGCTAACGTAGACCAGGAGAAAAAAGCGGGCGGAAAAAAACTCCCGGCACTCTTTTAAAATCAATTATGAACTAATTATATTGCAGTATGATTTTCAACCGATAAATGAGCACGCGTGACAGCAATCGCGTGTGTCAGTATCTGTCTACTGTCATCTGCTCACAATTTCTTAAACTATACATGGGGTATAGAGATAGCCAGGTGAAGCCTGTTCAATCCCATGCTTTCTTATCATTTAAATAGTCCTGTATTGTATAATATGCCTTTCGGCATAGGACTGTCTTTATTGTTCTCTTAAATTTATGGAAAGGCAGGGATTGCATTTTGTCTGGAATGTTATTATACATTCTCACAGACATACCTCTAAATGACTGGCTTTTCTTGTCAGTAACCCATAAATGACCCACTACAGGGTCGGGTCTCCTCTCACAATGAGAAGGATGTAGGCCTTAGTCCACCACGCTGGCCTAGTGCGGGTTGGTGGACTTCGCATGCCTTTGAGAACATTTTTTTTTGTGACCTCTCAGGCATGCAGGTTTTCTCACGATGTTTTCCTTCACCGTAACAGCAGGTGATATTTAATTTCATAAATCGCACATAACTTTTATTACAAAGTCATTGGTGCGTGCCACTGGGATTCGAACCCGGATCCCTCGATTCGAGGTCGAATTCTAAGCCACTGGGCTATCACCGCCCAATTCTTATGAAGCCTAATAATAATATGATACGTATGATATTCAAGTAGAAATGCAACTTTTAAAACGAAAAACTTAAATGTTTATTACCATCTCCAAACTGAATCGTCAATCTCCACCCAAGAGGAAGACATTAGTATGCAGAATGAATTTCGCGAGAAAATTAAAATAGTTAAACATTTTTACGATCACAGTTGAGTTTTACGGGCAGTTAAACTTTAAACCTATGACTTCGTTCGGCATACAAATGGATTAAAATTATATTAAGTATTCACAGTTGGGAACAGTGCTTGATTTTTATTTTAGGAGTAGATTATAGGAAGACTAAGGAAGAAGAAGAATAAGGAAGAATAGCGGTGATAGCCCAGTGGCTTAGAATTCGACCTCGAATCGAGGGGTCCGGGTTTGAATCCCAGTGGCACGCACCAATGACTTTTAAAAGTTATGTGCGCTTAATAAAATTAAATATCACCTGCTGTTACGGTTAAGGAAAACATCGGGAGGAAACCTGCATGCCTGAGAGTTCACGAAAAAAAAATGTTCTCACGCGGCATGTTCGTCCACCAACGGGCAGTAGGCCAGCGTGGTGGACTAAGGCCTACATCCCTCTCATTACGAGAAGGAGACCCGACCCTGTAGTGGGTCATTAATGGGTTACTGAAAATAAGGAAGACCGCGGTCTGTTTGGAATCGGTTTCGACTCGAGCGGTGGTAGCCCAGTGGTTAATTCGACATCGAATCGAGTCCGAGTTCGAATTCCAGTGGCACCTTTGTAAAAAAAGTTAGGTATGTGCGTTTTATAAAATTAAATATCACCTGCTGTTACGGTGCAGGAAAACATCTGAGAGTTCACAAAAAAATATTCTCACGCGGCATGTTCGTCCACCAACGGGCAGTAGTGGTGCGTGGTGGATGGCGGCCTACATCCCTCTCATTGTGAGAGGAGACCCGATACTGTAGTGGGTCATTAATGGGTTACAGACAGAAAGACTATGTTTCTTTGCTATTTTCTGCTTTTTTTATAATAATTGTGTAGCTATTGGCATCCAGTCCACCTGACATTAAGTGGCCACTACAGCCCAAACAACATCCAACCTCAAATAGAAAAAAAAAATCTGAGGTTGCATGCGGGTGCTTTGCTACTCACGAGGACTGATGTCCGCCTCAAATAAAGTATCCCCGGCAACCACACCTCCCCAGCCGCAACAACACATGAAGAACACGCTGCTTCACGACGAGTTACGAGGCTGGCGGTGAGGTACCGCGGACGGGTAACTATCTATTTCTCTACCACTTAAAATTGCTTATCTTTATATCCACAAAAAAAAAATGTTCTCAAAGGCATGCGAAGTCCACCAACCCGCACTAGGCCAGCGTGGTGGACTAAGGCCTACATCCTTCTCATTGTGAGAGGAGACCCGACCCTATAGTGGGTCATTAATGGGTACTGACATGACATGACATATCCTTTTGAAATGCTCACATTATAACAGGGTATTTTTGCCCAAAAGCGACGTAGCCAAGCAATGAAATCCATGAAAAACGATTACACCACGAAACCTAGACGTTTATATCTGTTCGTATAAAAAATATCTCGTACAGTCCATGGTATATTCATAAAATGTATTCGGTATTGATTTTTGCCGCGTCCACCCAATTGGACGGGTAACCACGCCCACTCAGACAGTGCGGATGTGCGAAGATGTGTGTGCGTGGTTGTACGCTCATGGTTGGTGATACTAGTTTGTGCCCGTGGATTTGTTTGCATTAAATCTTCTATATAATAAAAAAAATAATTTAAAAAAATTAAACCGACATCAAAAAAGTATGAAATAACTAGGTTACACTACACTATACTACTTTACGTTACATGTCAGTAACCCATTAATGACCCACTACAGGGTCGGGTCTCCTCTCACAATGAGAGGGATGTAGGCCGCCGTCCACCACGCTGGCCTACTGCGGGTTGGTGGACTTCACATGCCTTTGAGAACATTTTTTTTGTGAACTCTCAGGCATGCAGGTTTCCTCACGATGTTTTCCTTCACCGTAACAGCAGGTGATATTTAATTTTATAAATCGCACATAACTTTTGTACAAAGTCATTGGTGCGTGCCACTGGGATTCGAACCCGGACCCCTCGATTCGAGGTCGAATTTTAAGCCACTGGGCTATCACCGCTTACGTTACATACATTAGGTCTATTATTTTTTGAGGTCGGTGTCTTTAGTAGATATCAAGTATTTTATTTCTATTGTTAAATTTTGGCACCAACCTCAAAAAATAACAGGCCTAAAGTATGTTACAAATTTCATTTCATACTTTTTTGATGTCGGTCTAATTTTTTTTTAATTAATTTTTTTTCGTAATTATTAGTTTTAAGTCCATATCACGGAAACTACTGGACCGATTTCGATGAAACTTTTACCATTCCCTAAGTTGAACAAAACGCAAACAAACAGAAAAAGAACTAACACGGTCCGTCAATTTTTTTCGGAGATATGCGGACAAACTTACATATCTACACACATACATACAAACATAAAAAATCGTATTCTTGTTTGAAGCCGTAATAGACCAACATAACGAAAAATTGCGCAGGTCTTACATTACATATGTTTGTATAATGTTAAATGTATGACGTTCATTAAGTGTGCATAAATTGTACCTGATAATGAATAAAAGCTTTTGAATTTGAATTTGAATACATGCGTAATTGATAACCTCCTTTTTCAAGTCGGTAATAAAGCCAGATGAATCAGTGTTCAATAACTGGAACTGAAAAGAATATTGATGTTCCAATGGTTGCCATTTAGGGTTTTAAAATTTTTTCTCATACCGCATCTATCTTTCCTTCATCCGAGTTCTGACCACGCCCAGTCCTCGCCACGCCCCCAAGGCGTGATGGTACACACCTCCATGATGCTACGAAGAACTTTAAGAATCCTTTGTCTATTCACCATTTTGTTCACTGCACAGGTGGCATAATGCGTGCATTTCTTCTACTAGCAATCTTTTCCATAAGCGCACTCGGGGCCAGTTCCCAGGGCCCCCGTCCTCAGAGGGCCCCGAAGGACCGACAATTTCTCTAACTTTTAATATCAAAATATTATGGTCGGCCGCATTGCACTTTTCTCGTTGCACGAACGTCGATCATTTTCGTCGATCATCAGATTTATTCAAATAAATACGAATACGAATCAAATCAATATGAATAGGTATAATTTGAGTGATTCGAACACAACATCGAAACAAGAACAACAAAAAACAGCAGCATACATTGTATACTTACTAATATAGCATTAATAACATATTGTATTATTATAAGTATTTCATTATTAAAGCAGATCGTAGTGACAATTTTTGGTATAGTTCGCTTTCTTTACATTCCAAAAGGGCCCCGAATTCTTGTTCCCAAGGGCCCCAGCATAGTCTAAGACGGCCCTGCCTTCTACCACCAAACATCATCGCCTGCATGCCCAATTATTACTCAACTCATCATTTCAGCTCTTCGTTGTCCACTGCTGGACATCGGCGTCCCTAATCGACGCCACTCCGCCCGGTTCTTGAGTCAAAGTCAAAAGTTTTTATTCATTATTAGGTACAATTTGTGCACACTATGAACGTCACAGCCGGTGCGGTGATAGCTCAGTGGCTAAGAATTCGGCCTCTCACCCGAGGGGTCCGGGTTCGAATCCCAGCGGCACGCACTACAATACGCACCAATGACTTTGTAAAAAAAGTCATATGCGCTTTAGAAAATTAACTGAATTTAAACTGAGGTCAGTTTAAAAATGTGGACGAAGCCGCGGGCATAGCCTAGTTATTGAATTAAACTTTGAAATGGTCTTAACATAAAGTTACATTTAATAGAATCGCAAGAAATCTAATTTGAACACGATACAACGGGAGCCGCAATACGTTTATATATTTATTGATAAAGTTTTTGATTGTAAGGGGCCCATGTGCTCTCGAATAGAAAACTAATCCTCGGGGGCCCCCGAAATTATTACTTTCTTGAGGCACTCTGTGCACCGTCACAGATAAGCTAGAAGCGAGGAGACAGAAAAAGTTAGTGTGAATGTGAAACCTGTGAAGACTAAGGAAGAAGAAGAATAAGTAAGAATAGCGGTAATAGCCCAGTGGCTTAGAATTCGACCTCGAATCGAGGGGATCGAATCCCATCCCAGTGGCACGCACCAATGACTTTTAAAAGTTATGTGCGCTTAATAAAATATAAAATTAAATATCACCTGCTGTTACGGTGAAGGAAAACATCGTGAGGAAACCTGCATGCCTGAGAGTTCACAAAAAAAAATGTTCTCAAAGGTATGTGAAGTCCACCAACCCGCAGTGGGTCAGCGTGGTGGACGGCGGCCTACATCCCTCTCATTACAAGAAGGAGACCCGAACCTGTAGTGGGTCATTAATGGGTTACTGGCAAGGGCGAAGGTTGTAGGTAAAATAAGGTAATATTGGAGTTTTAATAGGGCTGAAAGATCGAAATACGCACATCAAAAAAAAATTAAATTTTGAAGATATTTGAAGTAAGTACTAACGGTTGAGTTTCTGGAAGCACTATTTTGCCATCACGTAATTCCAATTTTAGCTTTATATCATTAAATAATGACAATGGCTCATTATATATCAAGTGATATATTCACTCATCGTTTAACGCTTGCAATGAAACAAGTCATTGCATAAAATATTTTTACGATTAAAGTTAAATGAAATAAGAACTTTTGAATTAAACATATTCATTCTCGTTTGCAATCTTAAATTACCGTCGCATTTTATTCTGCTTTTAATAAAGTACGTTGTATACACCACCTGCGCCCCGACATGGACACTATCGTCAAAGCATTCGTACAGATAACGTGTGACATTAGTATAGGAAAATGTTACACAGACATGGGGTTCTTCAAAAAGGGCGAAAAAAGCCCTCCTTCATACTTATCAAATTTTCTCAGGAAGTATGAAACTTACAGCGATCATATTTATAACTACAGAAAGTGCGTTTTATGCTTATTATCGATAAAGGTGGCATAAGAACACGCGTTTGAGCAAATGATCTAAAGAAAAGGAAAGAAAATTCGACCACCTTCAATATCACAACTCTAGTCAAAACAGAGCAAATCGTTAACATTTTGTTTGTTGCTTGATTACAGTCTCAGTTGCCGGTACTTTAGATTAAGTTTATGGTCATTTTAATTGTTATTAAATACCCTTTCTGTAGGTATGAGTTTGATGGGTGGACGTTTTCTACTTCCTGAGAAAATCGAATTATTGTTACAAGGTGGCGGGTGGCTCGGTTTATTTGCTGTCCAGTATATTTCGGTCACCGTCGTTCTTCTACGGATTTTGTCATAGATGTATTAAATAACTAAGTAATAGGATTTTGTTATTTCTGACCCTGTCGCGCAGAAAAATGTCTACATATTGAAATAAAACACCGAATACACTTCAGAAAAAACATGTATTGCGGCTTTTAAGCATTCATTTATTTTTGACAAAAAGAAATTGACGGGAAAATAGTACATGTCATATAAACATGTCATCCTAGTAGTAAATCCGAACATAATCCAGTTTTGGGGTCCTTAATTTGATGGGGTTGACATTCTTCGGGCGACGCGATCGCTGCAGTTTGCTGGCCGCTTTCGATGAAACTCTGCGCCTCGCAGAAGTCGGCTGTTATGCCGAAAGCAATTAGTAATAACATAACAGCGAACATGTTGATGCTGAAGTTGCTTTTGAAGAATGAATTGATATTTTGTCGTGTTTATAGCATTTATACTATGCTGTGTTTCTACTTGTGTAATAGTTTAAGTGTTATAGCACACGGCTACTCAATGCTTCAAAAAAATGTTTTTAAATATTTAAAAAGTTATGTTTAAAATGTTTAGTTGAAGATGTGGAATAAGTAGTGCTCTTGTGTAGACTTTTGTACATGAACTTGTGTACAAGTCCACCAACCTGCAGTAGGCCAGCGTGGTGGACTAAGGCCTACATCCCTCTCATTGTGAGAGGAGACCCGACCCTGTAGTGGGTCATTAATGGGTTAAAACAACAACTTGTGTACATAATTAATTTTAAAAAAGGTCAATAAAATTGGTTAAGAAGGTAGCGGCAAATCGACAAACAAAATACCAAATATATCCTAAAAACCTTTATTTTTCCCACGCATAAGAAAAAAAGTGGGTACATAGGACAATCTCATCCTATTAGTAAATCAGCACATAAACCTGTTAGAGGGTCCTTAATTTGATGTGGTGCACATATAATGGGTGGCCCGAACGCTGCTTGCCCATTTTCGATGAAATTCTGCGCTTCACAGAAATTTGCCGTTACGCTGAAAGCAATCAACAATAATATAAGAGCGAACATGTTTCGATTTTGAAATCGCTTTTTGAGTGTAATAAATCGAATGCCTGTGCGGTATTTATATTACTATAATGCTATAAGTTCAGTATCACACGTTTACTATTGGTCTGCAGCCTAATATTGACCCACTGGCGGGTCGGGTCTCCTCTCACAATGAGAGGGATGTAGGCCGCCGTCCACCACGCTGGCTTGCAGGTTGGTGGACTTCATGTGCCTTTAAGACAATCGCGGAGAACTTTCCGACCTGAGTTGCGCAGTGGTTAAGACGGTGTGTTGCGCGGAGGGTCCTGGGTTGGATTCCCAGCAGAGCAGAGATTTGAATGATGAATTAGAATTTCTGTTTCTGGTCTGGGTGTGTTGTGTTCTTGTCTTGTGTGTGTCCATGGCACCCACGACAGAAATCCTAGTGTGGGGCTATGAGTGTGAAGCATTCTTTATTTATTTCAGGCATGCAGGTTTCATAATGTTTTTATTCTCAGTTGCATCAGGTGACGTATAATTTTCATAAATCGTACAAGACATTACATTCCTCTTGGATTCTTACCCGGACTTGTATATTAAGAAGCCGAAATCTTAGCCATTTCGCTATTGCCAAACTTGCCGTGTACTGTGGTACCAAGTAAAGCAGTTAAATTAGACTTGTAATAAATAAAATATAATAATCGATTGGTTTTGAATTATTTTGCGTTTAAAGTTACTTACTTTGTATTAAATCAATTGATTTTAAATTATTTCTAGTGTGTAGTTACTTTTATAATTTAAATTAATTTTTATTATAATTGAAAATTTTTAAATACTTTCAATTTTTCAAATTATTGATTTCATTTATCAGGTTGTGATTTAAGGTTGATAAATAACGGTGAAGAGTGAATCGGGCAAACAGTTAAGGGTTCCGTATAAATTATAAAAAGCTTAAAAACGACTTAAAATAAAGTTATTGTATTGATGTTTTCAACATGAAATGAGAAAGTATTACAGTTAATTTTAATTTTTTATTTGTCTTTTTATAATTTATACGAAACCCTTCAACAATCCCGATTCACTCTTCACCGTTACAATTTATCAACCTTTGATCACAACCTGATAAATGAAATCAATAATTTGAAAAATTGAAAGTAATTTAAAAAATTGAATTATAGGTAATAAAAATTAATTTGAATTATAAAAGTAACTACACACTGAAAATAATTTTAAACCAATTGATTTAATAGAAGGTAGGTAACTTTAACTCAAAATAATTCAAAACCAATCGATTATTATATTTTATTTATTACAAGTCTAATTTAACTGCTTTACTTGGTACCACAGTACACGGCAAGTTTGGCAATAGCGAAATGGCTAAGATTTCGGCTTCTTAATATACAAGTCCGGGTTCGAATCCAAGAGGAATGTAATGTCTTGTACGATTTATGAAAATTATACGTCACCTGATGCAACTGAGAATAAAAACATTATAATTTAAGTAATTGTGAGCAGATGATACTAGACTGATACTGACACACGCGATTGCTGTCACGCGTGCTCATTTATCGGTCGAAAATCATACTGCAATATAATTAGTTCATAATTGATTTTAAAAGAGTGCTGGAAGTTTTTTTCCGCCCGCTTTTTTCTCCTGGTCTACGTTAGCCTGAGGGGCGCCGAAAGCGGATGTTAGATGTAAGATAATATTCTATCATGTATAATGTTCATTAAGTGTACACCAGTCGTACCTGACAATGAATAAAAGACTTTGATTTTGATTTTGATTATGAAACCTGCATTCCTGAAAGTTCTCCATGATTGTCTCAAAGGCACGTGAAGTCCACCAACCTGCAAGACAGCGTGGTGGACGGCGGCCTGCATCCTTCTTATTGTGAGAGGAGACCCGACCCGCCAGTGGGTCGATATTAGGCTGCAGACCAATAGTAAACGTGTGATACTGAACTTATAGCATTATAGTAGTATAAATACCGCACAGGCATTCGATTTATTACACTCAAAAAGCGAATTCAAAATCGAAACATGTTCGCTTTTATATTATTGTTGATTGCTTTCAGCGTAACGGCAAATTTCTGTGAAGCGCAGAATTTCATCGAAAATGGGCAAGCAGTGTTCGGGCCACCCATTATATGTGCACCTCATCAAATTAAGGACCCTCTAACAGGTTTATGTGCTGATTTACTAATAGGATGAGATTGTCCTATGTACCTACTTTTTTTTCTTATGTGTGGAAAAAATAAATGTGTTTAAGATATATTTGGTATTTTATTTTATTTGCCGATTTGCCGCTACCTTCTTAACCAATTTTATTAACCTTTATTTTTTAATTAATTAAGTACACACAATAAAAATACATAGGGAAAAAATAACAAGATAAGTCTACACAAGAGCAATACTTATTCCACATCATCAACTAAACATTTTAAACATAACTTTTTAAGTATTTTAAAATGAACTTTTTGAAGCATTGAATTATAGCCGTGTGCTATAACACTTAAACTATCATACAAGTAGAAACACAGCATAGTATAAATACTACAAACACGACAAAATATCAATTAATTCTTCAAAAGCAACTTCAACATCAACATGTTCGCTGTTATGTTATTACTAATTGCTTTCGGCATAACAGCCGACTTCTGCGAGGCGCAGAGTTTCATCGAAAGCGGCCAGCAAACAGCAGCGATCGCGTCGCCCGAAGAATGTCAACCCCATCAAATTAAGGACCCCAAAACTGGATTATGTGCGGATTTACTACTAGGATGACATGTTTATATGACATGTACTAGTATTTATCCTCCAATTTTTTTTGTCAAAAATAAATAAATGCCTTAATGCCGCAATAAATGTTTTTGAAATCTATCCAGTGTTTTGTTTAAAACACAACACACCCAGACCAGAAACAGAAATTCAAATTCATCGTTCAAATCTCTGCTCTGCTGGGAATCGAACCCAGGACCTTCCGCGCAGCGGTGTCCGGTGTCTTAATCTTAACCACTGCGCCACTTGGGTCGTAATACTGTTAGTACCTTTGGGCACAGACCCCTAAAAAGTAACGCTTCACATTATCGCTTTATAATTAGAGATTTAAATAAACAACATGCACAAATTGAGATGAATTTTTTGTAAGCGAACCCTAACTCTTATTTTACAACGTATTTAAAGTCGGAATAATTGTTCGGAGGGTAAAATTTATTTTAAATTACAATTAGATTCGACCAACAGCCACGAAATGTTAATTTTTACTTTACTCATTGCTTTGCTGTGTGCCGCTACTTCTGGAGACGAGTATGAAGGTAAAAAGAGTAGAAGGTAGCTGCAACCCTTTACTGGGCCTTGGGCACCGGGGGAGGCCTGAAGCATACTCCACCACGCTGCTCCAATGCGAATTGCTTGAGAAACGAGTTAGTGGCACCCCGTTACAGATGTTTTCAAACCGCTCATAGGGCCTCCGACAAAGTTTAACGACTGCTATCGTATCGATAACAACCGGCACCGACGCTTAACGTGTCCTCCGAAGCACTGAAGCGCGTGTAATTCGCCACTATCGGTCACCCATCCAGGTGCTGACCGCGCATATCCGTACACATAACGCCTAATTTTTTATAAACTAATAACATATAATCAAAATACATCATTATTATTCTACTTAATTAGGAAGGTAGATTGTTTTTAAGTATTTTTAAAGCCAATTCGCCACTAGCGGTCACCCATCCGGTACTGACCGCGCCCGTAGCTGAACTCATTCAATCGCTTGCGATCTACTCACGCGCGCTAAAAACAATAGAAGTAGCTAGTAGTAATGTCAACAACAGGTGTTTCGTCACTCACCAAAAGATGGCGCCACGGGTGTCCTGAATCATGGTATCGAAGTTTTCTACGTCGCTGGCATATATACAAAACAGAGTTGAGGAACACGGGGCGCGCTCTCCAGGTATGGCTCTCTAGCCTTGGAATCAATCAAATTGTAAGTTAAGGAATAAGAATGTTACCATAACCAACTGCAGGTTCGGGTCTCTCACAATGAGAAGGCCACCGGCAGGTTAGTGGACTTCACATGCCTTTGAGAATATTATACGTTTAACAGACGTTACACAGAATTTGAAATAAGAACTCGCGCATTTTGTGTTATTCTGTGTCGTTGGCAGGAGACTTGATTGGTCAGTTTCGTCCCCTCCCGCACCCCGCACACCAGGCACGTTTACAGCGATCGACCGATAAGTTTTCTTATCCATAACCGATCTATCTATTGTTACAGGTATTACCTTCCTTGGAGTCGTTCATGAAACTGACGAAGAACCCTTGGCTAGAGGTAAAGTGAATTTGATCTTCTATGCTTCTATCAGGAGTACAGAAAACCTTCACAAAAGGAGGTTATCAATTTGACATGTATTTTTACATATTATGTTGGTCTATCACGGCTTCTAAACAAGAATACAAATTTCATGGGTACATACATATATACATACATACATACATACACCCATGAAATTGGGTACCTATTCTTGTTTGGAAGCCGTAATAGACCGAAATAATAATATGTAAAAATTGTGCAGTTCTGAGAATATTACCTACATACACATACGTGTCGAATTGATAACCTCCTTTCTTGAAGTCGGTAAAAAATTAAACTGTGACATCAAAAAAGTATAAAATAAATTTTGTTATACTTTAGGCCTGTTATTTTTTGAGTGCACCTTTGGTGCCAAAAATTTTACAATGGAAACAAAATACTTCATACTAAAGACACCGACCTCAAAAAACAATAGGCCTAATATACGAGTATGTATGTAACAAATTTTATTTCAGACTTTTTTGATGTCGGTTTAATTTTTTAAATAATTCTTTGTAAATAGGTACAGAAAAAACATTTTTTTTCTCAGGTGCTAGGTCCAGTGACGATGGTGATTCACGCAAGGAAATTTTGATCAGAGGTCAGTTATTAATACATTTATTGTGAAAAAAATATTATTAACTAGACTGTAAATCAAAATTTACTAGACATTGCCCGCGGCTTTGTTTGCGTGTATTTTGGAACTTGGTCCAGAGAGGGATAAAAGTATCCTATATGAATCCAGGTTATAAACTACGTGCGTACCAAATTTCATCCCAATGTGTTCAGCCGTTTTTGCGTGAAAGAGTAATAATAGTAGGAAGAAGGATTTTTCTATACAGTTTTGAAAATAAATAAATAAAATATATTGTGGGACAACTCACACACAAGGCTATCTGATCGCAAAGTAAAGCTTGTATTATGGTAACCAGATAGCTGATAAACCTACATATAGTATATTTTTAAATACATACTTATATAGATAATTTACACCCAGACACGGAACAAACACTTGTGCTCATCACACAATTACTTGTCCTGGGTGGGAATCGAATCCACGACCTCGGGCGTAGTAGTCAGGGTCGCTAACCATTAGACCAACAGGCCAGTCAATGACATGACATTTTTTTATTAGTTGCCAGGGATGTTGGCGGGGATGAACCGGAAATACTTACATTAAGAGGTTAGTTGAACTTTACATGTTATGTTTCAAACAGTTCACTTAAAACATTAATGAATTATATATTATATACCTTTCCCTAGAAACGCTCCGTCGATTGGTGAAACCGTATCAATGTCAGTTCGGTAGTTTTTGAGTTTAAGCATACCAAAAATGGCAAATATAGATTGATCTAAATAATTTGTAACAACTCTATGCCTATATTTGTGCAAATAAACGTTTTGTCTCTGTCTCTGTCTCTGTCTCTGTCTCTGTCTCTGTCTCTGTCTCTGTCTCTGTCTCTGTCTCTGTCTCTGTCTCTGTCTCTGTCTCTGTCTCTGTCTCTGTCTCTGTCTCTGTCTCTGTCTCTGTCTCTGTCTCTGTCTCTGTCTCTGTCTCTGTCTCTGTCTCTGTCTCTGTCTCTGTCTCTGTCTCTGTCTCTGTCTCTGTCTTTGTTACAAACAAACAGATGCGGGGGAACTTCGCTTTTTAATAATATAAAGAAGATGATCTGAATGTTTCAGCTTTTAGAATGGAGCGGGAAATAAATCGAATGGAGTTTTTAAGTGGTGAGTGTTATGCCATCAAAAACATAACCTGTAAAAGAACCCAAGTCTCGCAACTCAGTTTTAGCACCTTAAAAGTTGTGAGTTCCATGTAGGTATGTATCCATAGATTGACTTGACCATCGCATGAAAGCACAATGTATCTCACACGTGGTACCAGTCGAACAGGGGCCCGATTCTGTACGACCATTCACACTCGTATCGCGGCAATGTCGTGTCTTACCCGTGATAAAAAGTAAAAAAGGCTTAAAAGTCAAATATCGTGACAATCTGTTATGTGCCTTATTGAATAGACATTAAGGTTCCTTGTCTTGCCGAGTTCATGGAATGACATACGGTTGGATGACACACGATATCGGCACGAAATCTGAATGGTCATACAGAATCAACCCCCTGGACGGTACCGCTAGTGGCGAATTACATGTGCGGTTGCTAGCTTCGGAGGACACGTTAAGCCGTCAGTCCCGGTGGTTATCGATACGATAGCAGTCGTTAAAACTTATCGGAGGTCTTATGGGAAAACATGTGACATGGGGTGGCCACTAGCACCAATCAGGCATTGGAGCAGCGTGGTGGAGTATGCTCCAGAGTTTATTTGCATACCTAAAAATGGTAAATATAGATTGATCTAAATAATTTGTAACAACTCTATGTCATGTCAGTACCCATTAATGACCCACTACAGGGTCGGGTCTCCTCTCACAATGAGAAGGATGTGGGCCTTAGTCCACCACGCTGGCCTACTGTGGGTTGGTGGACTTCGCATGAGAGAACATTTTTTTTGTGAACTCTCAGGCATGCAGGTTTCCTCACGATGTTTTCCTTAACCGTAATAGCAGGTGATATTTAATTTCATAAATCGCACATAACTTTTATTACAAAGTCATTGGTGCGTGCCACTGGGATTCGAACCCGGATCCCTCGATTCGAGGTCGAATTCTAAGCCACTGGGCTATCACCGCTGCAAATTAAATTTCATCCGCTGTAACGGCGAAGGAAAACATCGTGATCAAACCTGCTTGACTGTTAATTCAATGCGTGCGAATAAGTGAGTGCTGCCATAGTATTTCACGCACGAGCTATATTCGAACGAATACGAACACGCGTCCAAACTGACCGCGGGTTAATGTTTGTTTCAGGACGTCGCAAGGAATACTGCCCTGACGAATGCATTCCCAAGTCGGGTCCTCCGAACCGAGATAGATGATAAGACTATTATTATATTTTTGAATCTTAATTTAAAATAAATAAAATTATTTTCAATTAATCCTTTTTTATTTGCGTTGTATAAAACTTGCGAAACCCCTTAGAAGATAACCTAACCTAACATATTAATCTTCTTATATGAATGAAATTTGGCACAATTAAAGTTTATATGGAGAAGAATGAATCATTCTAATAAAATAATAAAATTGTTTTGAATAAAAGGCATTAGAAATAAATGAAATTCATCAAAATATACGCCACGCACACTTACATAAGTGAGTACTTTGACACGCACTGGAATAGGCATGATGACAGTAATCAAGTATCGCCAAAATATTTATCTGATCTAATGAAATAGGATTCAAAGATTTCGAAACATGTATTCATTCTCTTATTAATGTCGAGATTAATAATTTATTTGTTAAAATAAATCTACAAAATACAACAATCCGCCATGATAGCTAAAACACCCATCAGATCGAATTACGTCAAATTACGTCACGTCTTAGTTAACGTCATTTTTTTCGTATGCATATTATACGCGATCTGGCATTTTTTACTGAGCCGTGACGCAATGACAGACGCCCTGACACGGGCGAGCGTTTTGGAATAAATTTGAAACTTAAAATTTAAATGTACTTTTATTACACAAAGACCTTAATTTCTACAAAAATATGATATATTTTGGACATAATAGAAACTTCTGAATATCATAGAAGAGTTTTTGAAAATTAGTCATCATGCCTATTACTCTAGAATTTTGTACCACTTTAAATAAAATATCTGTATTTAGGAGCGAAAAAATGTATTTATTTTTTGAGTGCATCATAAGCTTCGCTGCATAGGTTTCAATCTTTGGTCTTCCATCGACCTCAAGGACTTAATACATAATATTAATAAGATTGAGGCTGAAAAACGTCTCTCATAATTTTTGCCATACTTTATTCATACGAAATTTCATGCAAATATGACAAAGGAATAAAAAGTTTCATACGAACATCTATCCCCCCCATCTATTTCACCCCCTCGTGGGTTGAATTTTGAAAAACCCTTCCTTAATGGATGCCTGCGCTATAAAAGCAATACGTGTGCGAAATTTCAGGTTTCTAGCCCTAAGGGTTTGTCCTGCGCACTGATACATCAGTCATTTTGGAACCATAAACAAATCGTCCATTCTCGATACTTTTCTGACTAAATGTATTTCTAATATACTACAAGCCCGTGGACAAAATTGACCTGTGAAATGAACGAAAAAAAAATGAAGGCTGTTACTATATCAGAAAATAACTCTGAGCACTATGCCGTCGTAACCTGTTAGTATTTCATATTATTATGGCCTAATACGTATGATTTTAAAATTAATACTAGTATAAATATAAACAAACTTATTTTAATCAATTTCATGCATATTAAATTTAAATTGAAAAATAATGATGAATAAATACGGAATAATTTATACATATAAAATTTTAATCGATTACTTTAATAATAAAAAGTTATTTTTGAAAATTATTAAATTTCATGATTATTTAAAGCCGTCCTGGTTGTTATCGACACGATAACGAGCAGTCGTTAAACCTTGTCGGAGATCCTATGGGCGGTTTGTAAACATCCGACACGGGTGAGCCACTAGCCCGTTTCTCCACCACCGCATTGGAGCAGCGTGGAGCAGTATGCCCCAGATGACCTGTTTAGAGCCGTGTCTAACAGTGGACCATAAAAGAATTACAGCCATCACTTGCCTACCGTTTCAAATCATCTAATAACAAATTTAAAATCCATTAAAATATATTTGTTTCGCTTCAATTAGGCCTTAAAAGCAGTATATAAAGCCGGATTTTCATCATACCGTATTAAGCAGTCAACATGTGGGCTCCTTTAGTACTTCTCCTATTCATTGGTCTGGCAGTCGATCCCATGGAAGCCAGCACTAAGATAGGTAACATAGCATTTTATATTTATAGTGATAGTACACTAGTCGATGCGGCCGGCGCCGCCCTAGACTATCTATCGAAATACTTGCACCGTGATATTTATTTCGAGTGAGGTTTCTGTTGGAAACCAATCTTATTAAATAAAAAACATAGCCAATACGAGATAAGGCTGGCGGTAAGGTACCTTTGCGGACGAGCAGCTATGGCTTTACCTTATAACTAGTTGTGGCTTTTCAAAAAATTAAATTCTAATCTTAGATTCCGTTTTTTTGTTTCAGTACACCCGCGACAATTGCACGTGGCACCTGGAGGTAATTAATATAGGAATAATTAATACAGGAATACCTTACGTACTTTAATGGCGATAACCTTCTTAGCATAGAATTCGACCTCGAATCGAGGGGTCCGGGTTCGAATCCCATTGGCACGCACCGATAACAAAAAAAGTTATGTGCGCTTTATAAAATTAAATATCACCTGCTGTTACGGTGAAGGAAAACATCGTGAGGAAACCTGCGTGCCTGAGAGTTCACAAAAAATGTTCTCAAAGGTATGTGAAGTCCCGCAGTAGGTCAGCGTGGTGGACTGTGGCCTACATCCCTCTCACTGTGAGAGGAGACCCGACTCTATAGTGGGTCATCAATGGGTTACTGACAACTTTCTTAGAGTTTCAATAAGATGAATTTTCGTTCTGTTTTATATCAATATCATGTTTTTATATCCATTAGAGAGCGCCAAGCAGTCGAAATTGGACTATAATTTATAGAAATTTGAATTTGACTCGCAACGGAATGTACGTACACGTCATGTCTGTCTATGTGTGCAGTCCAAAGTACTCTTACTTATAGCAGTGTGCGTGGCGTGTTCTTTGATGAACTATAATATTATGTCATGTATTTGTAACGCATTTTAATGAAAAATATTAGAAGTCGTGCATTCTTTTCCATGTAAACTTTAATCGTGCCAAATTTCAATCTGCCCTGTTCGCATAGTGAGCTGTTAATTGTACATACATACATACATACACATATACATACCTTCCTTCCTTTTTTGAATTAAATATAAAATCAAATATGTATATTATTTTCGTTTCAGCTGTCAACTGCGCAAAGCTCGGGTGTCCCTCGACAGGGTATTGCGCTAAATACTGTCAAGATCCCAACAACACGGACACCCCCCCAACCGACACCCCACAGTAGTGAATGGTCTTTATTTGCATTTCACGACGGCGCTTGGACCTTGTTCTTATCCGGTGGCTTTTTCAACACCTGTCTCCTTCGTGCCACTCTTCCCCTACTTGCTGACGTAGCCTTAGTAAAAAAGACAAAAGCTTAAGATAAGTAAACCTACAAAATTAGGGTTGAAAATGAAATAAAATTTCAATAATACATATCCATGTATAGAGATGTAAATGAAAATGAAAAAAAGGCGGTTTTAAAATAATAACGCATAACAGCCTAGCTCGATCATTTCAGAAGTAATTCCCTAATTAGGTTTACTTATTTATAAATTAAAAAACAATGAAGAGTAACGTGTCGTTGGGCATGACGACATAAGAAAGCGTCACGCCAAGTCGAACTTACTGCCAAGGCCTCTAGATGTTATCTACACCCCGATTACATATTACTAGTAAAACTACAGTATGATTTTGGACTAATGTCCTCACTGTCGTGAGATGAAAAACCAATTGCACCGGCAAATTTTAATGTACCCTGTAACAGTACAATGTCTGTGACAATAAAATAAAAATGTGACCAAAAACTGTTTTATTTGCTTCGTTAAACTTTAAGATTAGCCGTGAGCGTGAATTTTCTGGGTGGCGCAGTGGTTAAGACACCGGTGTGCTGCGTGGAGGGTCCTGGCTTCGATTCCCAACAGAGCAGAGATTTGAATGATGAATTTGAATTTCTGATTCTGGTCTGGGTGTGTTGTGTTCTTGTCTTGTGTGGACCATGGCACCCACGACACAGGGAATCCTAGTGTGGGGCTATGAGTGTGAAGCGTTATTTATTTATTTATGTTATTTATTTGAAATCAGGCTGGTATTTCAGGCTGGTATTATCGTCAAAGTATTCGTATGGTAAACGACAGTTATTAGTATGTCCTCCGTCCTCCCTCTGACATCTTTATGGGAAGTATGTAATTAGTATGGACTGATGACACACGTTAACTATACGCACACTTTGATGATAGTAGTCATGGAGGCATATACACCCAAACCAGAAACAGAATTTAAACTCACCGTTCAAATATCTGCTCTGCTGGGAATCGAACCCGGGACCCTCCGTTCAGCGCTCCGGTGTTTTTAACCACAGCACCACTCAGGTCGTCATTTATTATTTGATATTAATACGTAAAGCGAGAATTTTGATTACAATTTACAGCTCACTATGAAATTTGGCACGACTAAAGTTTATATGGAGCAGAATGCACGAATTCTAATAATAAAATAAAATATTTTTAAATTAAATGCTTTAGAAATACATACAATTGACATTCATCAAAAAACAGGCTACACACACCACTATTATTATGAGTATTTAGACATCATATAATAAAGAAACATAACTTGTACGTTCTTTTACAGGAGAAATTCAAATTTCAATAATTATAGTCAAATTTCAACTACTTAAGTCGTTATAAATTTCACATAAAATATTTTCAGTAAAAAATTACGCACACTGACGAACTGACGACTGTCGAACCAATCGTGTGCACCGCAGCGCAGTCAATGTCAAGCCGACCAATGAAAGTTGTGCTCACCACTCGTGACGGCAACTATAGTGGCCTACACAAGTACACACCCTTTTGCGACTCAATTACTATTAAGAAATCGAATAAGCTGTTTTGTGTAATTTTTCAGGTAAACACAAGCAGAAAATTCCACCCTTCAATGTACCTCAAACATGGCCTCCCTTCGATCGACCAATCGGTACTTCAACTATTAACTACTTATATATAATTATAATTAATATGTATAAAAGGCAAAGCTGATTGACTGATGTATCAATGCAAAGGCAAAACCCTAATTTTTCAAAATTCAGTCAATAAACTTTCCAAAGAAATAAACAAACAAACAAACTTATGACATTAAGTTTCAACTTAGGGAATGATAAAACGTGTTTTTTTTTCAGCTGGCCTGAATAAGTACACGACCACTCCTCGGAGACCTCAATCTAATTAATATTATATACTCAGTCCTTGAGGTCGATGGAATACTAAAGATCGAAACCTAGCTCACACACAAAAAATAAATAATTCTTTTCGCTCCTAAATACAGATATTTTATTGAAAGTGGTACAAAATTCCAGAGTAATTCCAGTGCGTGTCAAAGTAATCACTTATGTTAGTATGCGTGGCGTATATTTTGATGAATTTCATGTATTTCTAATGCATTTTATTTAAAACAATTTCATTATATTATTAGAATATTATAAGAATTCGTGCATTATTCTCCATATTATAAACTTTAATTGTGCAAAATTTATCCATATTATAAGCTGTAAATTGTACCCAAAATTCTAGCTTTACGTATTAACATATAAGATAAAAATAAATGACCTGAGTGGTGCTGTGGTTAAAAATACCAAAGCGCTGAACGGAGGGTCCCGGGTTCGATTCCCAGCAGAGCAGATATTTGAACGGTGAGTTTAAATTCTGTTTCTGGTTTGGGTGTGTGTGCGTCCATGACTACTATCATCAAAGTGTGCGTATAGTTAACGTGTGTCATCAGTCCATACTAATTACACACTTCCCATAAAGATGTCAGAGGGAGGACGGACAACATACTAATAACTGCCGTTTACCGTACGAATACTTTGACGATAATACCAGCCTGAAATACCAGCCTGATTTCAAATAAATAACATAAATAACGCTTCACACTCATAGCCCCACACTAGGACTCCCTGTGTCGCGGGCGCCATGGACACACACGAGACAACAACACAACACAACACAACACACCCAGACCAGAATCAGAAATTCAAATTCATCATTCAAATCTCTGCTCTGTTGGGAATCGAACCCAGGACCCTCCACGCAGCGCACCGGTGTCTTAACCACTGCGCCACTCAGAAAATTCACGCTCACGGCTACTCTTAAACTTTAACGAAGCAAATAAAACAGTTTTTGGTCACATTTTTCTTTTATTCACACAGACATTGTAATGTTCCAGGGTACATTATATTTTGCCGGTGTAATTGGTTTTTCATCTCACGACAGTGGTGACATTAGTCCAAAATCTCAATCTTAAGCTTTTGTCTTTTTTACTAAGGCTACGTCAGCAAGTAGGGTAAGAGTGGCACGAAGGACACAGGTTGAAAGAGCCACCTGATAAGAGAAAGCTTTATAACTTAACGCGCCGTCGTGAGATGCAAATAAGGACCTTTCACCCTTGGGGGGTGTCGGTTGATGGGGCGTCCGTGTTGTTAATATTTTGACAATATTTAGCGCAATACCCTGTCTTGGGACACCCGAGCTTTGCACAGTTGACAGCTGAAACGAAAATAATATTATTTGATTTTATTTTTAATTTACCATCTTCAAAAAAGAGGTTATCAATAATAATTCGACACGTATGTACGAGTACGTATGTAATATTGACGGAACTGTACAATATTTACGTATGTTGGTCTATTATGGCTTCCAAATAAGACGTATACCTACCAAATTTCATAAGTGTATACTGTATGTATGTATGTACAATTTACAGCTCACTGTGCGAACGTTTGAAATTTGGCACGAGTAAAGTTTTTATGCTTGGGCTATCACCGCTATATAATTTAATAGCGGTGATAGCCCAGTGGCTTAGAATTCGACCTCGAATTGAGGGGTCCGGGTTCGAATCCCAGTAGCACGCACCAATGACTTTGTAAAAAAGTTATGTGCGCTTAATAAAAATTAAATATCACCTGCTGTTACGGTGAAGGAAAACATCGTGAGGAAACCTGCATGCCTGAGAGTTCAGAAAAAAATAAAAAGTTCTCAAAGGCATGTGAATTCCACCAACGGGCAGTAGTGGTGCGTGGTGGACGGCGGCCTACATCCCTCTCATTGTGAGAGGAGACCCCACCCGCCAGTGGGTCGTTGATGGGTTACTGACTGACAAGTTTATATGGAGAAGAATGCAAGAATTCTAATATTTTCCATTAAAATGCGTTACAAATACATGAAGTTCATTAAAGAACACGCCACGCACACTACCATAAGTAAGAGTACTTCGGACTGCACACATAGACAAACATGACGTAGGTAACGTACATTCCATTGCGAGTCAAATTCAAATTTCTATAAATTATAGTCGAATTTCGACTGCTTGGCGATCTCTAGTGGATATAAAGGCAAGAGATAAAACAGTGAGAAAATTCATCTTATTGAAATTTTAAGAAAGGTGTCAGCAACCGTTAATGACCCACTATAGAGTCGGGTCTCCTTTCACAGTGGGAGGGATGTAGGCCTTAGTCCACCACGCTGGCCTATTGCGGGACTTCACATACCTTTGAGAACATTTTTTTGTGAACTCTCAGGCATGCAGGTTTCCTCGCGATGTTTTCCTTTGCCGTGACACCGTGATATTTAATTGTATAAAGCGCACATAACTTTTTTCAATGTTATTGGTGCGTGCCACTGGAATAAACCCGGACCCCTCGATTTGAGGTCGAATTCTATGCCTCTGGGCTATCGCCGCTAAGAAAGTTATCGCCATGCAAAGTACGTAAGGTATTCGTGTAATAATCACCTCCAGGTACCACGAAAAATTGTCGCCGGTGTACTGAAACAAAAGAACGGAATCTAAGATAGAATTTGATTTTTTGAAAAGCCACAACTAATTATAAGGTAAAGCGATAGCTGCTCGTCCGCAGAGGTACCTTACCGCCAGCCTATTAACCTCGTATTGGCTATATTTTTTATTAAAAAAAATTGGATTCCAACAGAAACCTCACTCGAAACAAATATTACGGTGCAAGCATTTCGATAGATAGTCTAGGGCGGGGCCTGCCGCATCGACTAGTGTACTATCACTATAAATATAAAATGGTATGTTACCTGTCTTAGTGCTGGCTTCCATAGGATCGACTGCCAGACTAATGAATAGGAGAAGTACTAAAGGAGCCCACATCTTGACTTCTAAATACGGTATGATGAAAATCCGGCTTTATATACTGCTTTTAAGGCCTAATTGAAGCGAAACAAATAGATTATAATTGAGTTTAAATATGTTATTAGACGATTTGAAACGGTCCCATAAGTATTGGCTGTAATCGCTAGGAACTTACTCCACCACGCTGCTCCAATGCGGATTGGTGGAGAAACGGGCTAGTGACCAACCCGTGTCGCATGTTAGGACCTTAGAAATACTGTGGAAGCGCTGACAATAGGGTGTCAGTAACCCATTAGTGACCCACTGGCGGGTGGGGTCTCCTCTCACAATGAGAGGGATGTAGGCCGCCGTCCACCACGCACCACTACTGCGGATTGGTGGACGTGGTTGGAATTTTATCATATCATATTATCATTAATCTATATCAGATACAAAGAGAGCATGTATAATTTATATTTGACCATTTTACAGAATATTACTGACGTAATAATTAAAAAATAATAACAACAAAACAATTTATTTTTATTGACGACCCGAGTGGCTCAGTTGGTAAAGACGCCAGTGCGCTTCGCGGAGGGTCCTGGCTTCGATTCCCAGCAGAGCAGAGAATTGAATGATGAATTAGAATTTCTATTTCTGGTCTGGGTGTGTTGTGTTGTTGTCGCGTTATTTATTATTTATTTATTTATTTATTTACAAAATAAATATGCCATCCAACAGCTCCGCATTATTACCATCATTATCGGTTTGTTCGTGCGTGAACGCACGTATACGCACGACTTGAATTCGTACGAACACGCGTCCAAACTAACCGCGCCTTAAGAAGACATTTAATATCAAAGTTAAGAAAGAACACTCGGGAGATCTGACTTTACAGAAAATAATTGTTTCAGGGTTAGTGTATTGACTTAAAATTTAGTCGACAAATTCTTGTAGCTGCCTTAAGATTAAGATCAGGCCATATGGCCTTAAATAGCTTTGGTTTTTAATGAGAAAATTGCAATCGGCCAACTGTACTAAGTGTCATAGAACAGAAGACGTTCAGCATTTTTTAATTGAACGTTGCTGGTACAAAGATGAAAGAGAAGCTTCTCGATTGATGGAGTTTCTCGGCATTGGAGAGTGTCTTGGCAGAGCCAGCCTCTGAACAAGCGAAACATATTTATGCGGTCGCCAATGCATCGCTTTCATCTCGAAAATTAGAAGAAAATAATTTTTAATAGTTTTGGGTGTAATGCTTTCTTTTTCTTTGTTAATGTTAGTTGTGGGATGCATAGTGTAAGGTACAATGGGGTTGGCATGTACTTAAGTACAAAAGCCCCTAAATAAATTATGAATAAAAAAAAATTCGGGAGACCTGACTTTACAAATAATAATTGTTTCAGGGAAAATGTTACAGAATAATTAATTTCACTACGAATAAAAGTACGATAAAATCAATTTAATTTCAATATACTTTTACAACTACAGTAAATACGATCATTTGTGCGTTTGTTTGTTATTTGTGTTGTAAGCAAACTACACATTATCCCGTGTAACATTCCCGACTGTATCGTGTACTTAAAATCAAAATCTTTTAAGTATTCATTGTCAGGTACGAGTTGTGTACACTTAATGAACGTCATACATGATAGAATATTATCTTACATCTAACATCCGCCTTCGGTGCCGTTCAGGCTGACGTAGACCAGGAGAAAAAAGCGGGCGGAAAAAAACTCCCAGCGCTCTTTTAAAATCAATTATGAACCAATTATATGTATTGCAGTATGATTTTTAGTCCTCATGACTAGCAAAGCACCCGTATACAACCTCAGATAGGATATCTTCTCTATCTAAGGTCGGATGCAGATGTAAATGACTATACTTAACATCACGTGAGCTTGCACAAAAAAACCAAACAACACCGAAGCAAAAACCATGTTTTAATTTCGAATTACTCTGATAAATCTGGACCATACATTTGAATCACTATAAAAAGTAACGTTGATAAAAAATTAATGAAAAATACCAAGATGTCGGCTGTATTCGTTGCTTTAATGTTATTTGGACTGATAGTTAGTCCATTGGGAGTCCATTGCCTCTTGGACGAAGCTGGTGAGAACCACGTTACTTAGTAGAGATTTCCGTGTCAGTACCCATTAATGACCCACTACAGGGTCGGGTCTCCTCTCACAATGAGAGGGATGTAGGCCGCCGTCCACCACGCACCACTACTGCCCGTTGGTGGACTTCGCATGCCTTTGAGAACATTTTTTTTATGAACTCTCAGGCATGCAGGTTTCCTCACGATGTTTTCCTTCACCGTAACAGCAGGTGATATTTAATTTTATAAAGCGCACATAACTTTTTTACAAAGTCATTGGTGCGTGCCACTGGGATTCGAACCCGGACCCCTCGATTCGAGGTCGAATTCTAAGCCACTGGACTATCACCGCTTATTAAAATATATTATTGTTTATTTATTTTTGTTTAATTATTGTCCACCAACGGGCAGTAGTGGTGCGTGGTGGACGGCGGCCTACATCCCTCTCATTTCGAGAGGAGACCCGACCCTGTAGTGGGTCATTAATGGGTACTGAATTGTTTATTTCAGATGCTGTTCAACAATATCCAGGCCTTATAAATTATCAGCAGTCACGTAGTAAGTTGGTTTTGTTAATATACTAATTTACAGTAGTCCCTTGTACTAATTGGGCGACATAACCGACCGAGCAAACAACACGACAAAATTTAAACACAGGACTGTATCCAGGAGCTGTCCTAATTGAACATGAGAGAACATTGACAGCGGTGATAGCCCAGTGGCTGACAATTCGACCTCGAATCGAGAGGTCCGGGTTCGAATCCCGTTCGAATTAAATATCACCTGCTGTTACGGTGAAGGAAAACATCGTGAGGAAACCTGCATGCCTGAGAGTTCACAAAAAATTGTTCTCATTGTGAAGTCCACCAAGACTACATCCCTCTCATCGTGAGAGCAGACCCGACCCTGTAGTGGGTCATTAATGGGTTACTCACAATTGAACACGACACTGACATATATGGCAAAACAACGTTTGCGGGGTCAGCTAGTTTTATTATAAAAAAATCTTTATTTTGTTTCCAGTTCAACGCCAAGTATTCGATCCAAATAGATTCTTAGGTAAGTGAATTTAGATTAAAATAAAAGCAATACTCTTGAACTTAAAACCATATTCGGCAAAAGGAGATCTCCAGGCGAGCGAGGTGATGATGCCTGGAGAGCGGCCGTGCTCCGATTACGTCATGTCGTAGTTCTGTATATATGCCAGCGATGTAGAAAACTTCGATAGCGTGATTCAGGATCGTGTGGCGCCATCTCTCGACGAGTGGAAGGAGTGACATTTTGACGACCCAAGTGGCGCAGTGGTTAAGACACCGGTGCGCTGCGCGGAAGGTCCTGGGTTCGATTCCCAGCAGAGCGGAGATTTGAATGATGAATTTGAATTTCTGTTTCTGGTGTGGGTGTGTTGTGTTGTTATCTTGTGTGTGTCCATGGCACCCACGACACGGAATCCTAGTGTGGGGCTGTGAGTGTGAAGCGTTATTTATTTATTTATTTATTGAAAAAACTCACATTTCAGGAAGCGCCACCTCCCCTCCAATCTCACCAGACAGAGGCATGGCATTATGTAAGTTTGTTTGTCACTAGACCTTAAAACTAATCCTTCAAACAAAACTCTCATAATGTATACTGTAGTATACTTTTTTTACATCTTGGATTTATAATTATACTGAATCTTTTACAGACGCGTGATCCTATTGTCAGTACCCATTAATGACCCACTACAGGGTCGGGTCTTCTCATACAATAAGAGGGATGTAGGCCGCCGTCCACCACGCTGGCCTACTGCGGGTTGGTGGACTTCACATGCCTTTGAGAACATTTTTTATGAACTCTCAGGCATGCAGGTTTCCTCACGATGTTTTTTTTCACCGTAACAGCAGCTGATATTTAATTTTATAAATCGCACATAACTTTTATTACAAAGTCATTGGTGCGTGCCACTGGGATTCGAACGCGGACCCCTCGATTCGAGGTCGAATTCTAAGCCACTGGGCTATCACCGCTGCGTGATCCTATACCAACTACAAACAAAAATAACCTAAAAATTAGATCTGTCTTTAAAACACTGACTTAAAAGTATGATAACATTAAAATTTGTTAAATACTTTTGGGAGTATCTATCTACCTAATACTGGCTATCACTGCCAGTATTAGATACTTAGGTACCGTGTTTAAATCAACACTTACTAGAACAAAGATGCTTGTATACTATATATTTTTATCAGAATTTTATTTTACTACCCTTATTAAAAACATCAATTTATAACACGCTCCCTTAAAGACAGACATTCTTTCACGTAGAAGAAGCGCAGATCGATTTTGTTTTTTGTGTGAAGAAAGAAAGAAGAAATAATATTTTTATTTTTTTTATTTTCAGTAAACCGGAGACTTCTGAAAAACCCCGCCGCTGACATTATGAAACCTAAACTTTAATCTGTCAGTGTAAAATAGATAAAAGTTAAAAAAAGATATTAAAAGAATAATTATAATATAGCTTGAGACGTTTTATTTATATTTTAGTGTTCATTTCTACCTGTCTACTGTTGCTAATCTCAAAAGATGAAATAGTATAAATAAATATTTATAACAAAGATTGCAGAGTAGTCGACTAAAATTTATTGAAAATTGAATTTGACACGTAACGGAACGTTCGTACACGTCATGTTATATGTAAGGCGGTATATAAGTCGACAGTGTTATATACTTAAGGTGTTGTGTTGTGTTCACTTCTAAAATAAACAACGTGAAGCTGCGTTTTCAGATTAACTTTTAAATTAACAAAAGTTGGCAACAATTCAGTTTGCAAAAGCTGTTGACTTTCATCGAGATAAGGTAGAAAAAACACACACAGTATCCAATCCATCGACCCTTTTATTTAATAAAAACAACAATTCGTAAACCGAATATCACAATTATGTATTTTCGAGATGTTTAAGACCACGTTCTCGTATAGACGTCTACAACATACGCCAGGAACAAAGTTAGTCATTGTCTGTAACGTTTTATATCCCACTGTTGGGTGTGGGTTTCTATTAAAGTGAGGCCTGGATCATACTCCAATGCGGGTTGGTGCAGAAATTGTCTAGAGGCCTCCGACGAGGTTTAACGACTGCGATTCGATCGACAACAACCGGGACGGCTTAACGTGTCCTCCGAAGCACGGAAGCGCGTGTAATTCGCCACTAGCGGTCACCCATCCAGGTGCTGACCGCGCCCGACGTTGCTAACTTTTTCGATCGCTAGCGATCTACTCAAGCAGCGGGGCGGTGCGCGCTTCCTAGTCATTGTTATTGAAGACTAATTTTCTGGTAAGAGGGACTAAAACTAAAGATTAACTTGTATGTGACTTATAACGGAGTTACTACTGGTCACAAAATCTAAGGGCCTAAGGTTTTAATGAACTTTTCATTAGCATAGATGGAATGGAATGATGCTCGATTAGTAATTAGATAAGTAAGTAAAGTAGGAAGTATTCGTCATGTTTCGGATTCAGTCTCGGATTCTAAGGTCTAAGGGCGTTCTGGGTCACAGCTCTGTCGTGTTTTACCTGTGAACAATAGTAAAACAATTAGGTAGGTATGAAAATATGAAGCGCGCAACCTCGCTGCTTGAGTAGATCGCAAGCGATTGAAAAAGTCAAGCAACGTCGCGCGGTCAGTACCTGGATGGGTGACCGCTAGTGGCGAATTACACGCGCTTCCGTGCTTCGGAGGACACGTTAAGCCGACGGTGCCAGTTGTTATCGATAAGATGTCAGTCGTTAAACGTTGTTAGAGGCCCTATGGGCGGTTTAAAAACAGGTTGGTTCCAGCTGTTTCCCCAGCAATCTGCATTGGAGCGGCGTGGTGGAGTATGCTCCAGGCCTCCCTCTGTTGTGGGGAGAGACCCGTGCCGCACAGAGGGCCATGAAAGGGTTGCTGCCATATAAATTTGTAACTAGTTTAATTGCTATAACGAGTACCTCGACTGCTTGGGTACCTACCCTCGATGATAATCTGCAACAAAAAAGAACTGATCAATAACAAACTAACTTTCGGCATTCGTCAAGAGATGTCGCCACACGATCCTGAATCACGCTATCGAAGTTTTTTACATCGCTGGCATATATACAAAACGGAGCACGGGCGCTACCCAGGCATGATGACCTCGCTGCCTGGGAGATCTCCCTTTGCTAAAGCTTGTTTGAACGCGCAAATGTCTGGAATTATCAGTCGGATTCTAAAAATTCTTTGTAGGAAAATATGATAACTACGTATAGGTATGTATGGCTACATTTAGCGGCTGAAATTTAACTGTTGGAAAATGTCATAAGCTACTAATTTTATATTTTCTCATTTTCAGTAAAAACGATCTTCAAAACTTCACCTGGATAGTCTGGCGGCTGGATAGGAGGGGGGATCGAAGTCTTCTGTTGAAATAATTGTGCTGTGCGGCCTGGAAAACAAAAAAATCGGATGGGGCTGTGTCGATGCACACGGCCGTTGGTTTTAACGCCGATATATCCTGCCCGGCTCCGATGCAAACTCAAGATCTTAGCAGAAAGCTGACTATACAGGGTTACCCGTAAAACATTAGCAACCTCGCAGCACTAGGTAGCTAACACCATGTAGGGACACACAACTATAATTATGTAATGAATCAGCATAAACGGCTGGCTGCGCCAGTCGCTCCCCTTCTCTCTTGTCGAACGCTAGCGGCTAGACTCTAGCATCTAGCGTCTAGCGTCGGGGTCACCAATTTGGAGGAAAAGGGGAGATCTCCCGCCAGGCGATGTCACTGCCTGGGGACTGCGGTCCAAATGTTGACTGCGGACCGTTTGTATATATGCACAGATTCTATGGAACTATGATAGCGCGTTCGAGGACACGTGTTCCGATTGGCCAGTTCGGTATGACGCGTGTGACGTGTTCTATTGTTGACTACACTCGCTGCTTGCGTCACGCGTGGTCAGCATTTCATGTGAGGCGCGCGCTCATATTGCTGTAGGTATCGCGCCGCTACAACCATAAGCAACAACTTGTGTACTACGACTTTTGGTAATTTGTCAATTTTTAATTTCATACAAAAATATTTATTAATTTAATTTCCCGTTTGAATGTTTCTAACTCTACGCGCATCGCAAATATTACGTAAACAAACCGCTTAAAACTTTTCTGTCATGGTATCCTGTGTATGGTGACGATTTTAAAGACGTTTCACTTAAAAAAATATTTTAGTTTTACCCCGATTAAGCGACCATTTAGTCCGAAAAAAGGGGTTTACCTATACGATACGATACGATAGCGATAGTTAACGTCCGACACGGGTTGGCCTCTAGCCCGTTTCTCCACCGCACCGCATTGGAGCTGCGTGGTGGAGAAGCTCCAGGCCTCCCCAGTAGTGGGCAGAGACCCGTGTCCAACAGTGGGACATAAAAGGGTTGCAGTCAGCAAAAGGTTCGTACTAACCTCGACCAATCGGATGAGACCATATCTTCCTTAAATGACCTGAAAATAATAAAATTTAAAGTGATTTTCCATTTGAATGTAATTTTCAAAACATTTTGATTAATTTTAGTACTCAAAATTAAATTGAATTATTTGATTTCTTTTTTATTTAAGTAGATTAATTTTTTTTCCGTTTTTTTATTTTAAAATTTCAAATTTAAAATTTAAAAAAATTTAAGAATTAAAAAAAACTGATTAAATAAAGTAGTCAAAATTCGACTATAATTTATAAAAACTTGTATTTGACATATGGAATGTACATTATTGTACATACACATCATGTTTGTCTGTGTGCATGTTGAAGTACCCAAACTCATGGCGGTGTGCGTGGTGTGTTTTTTATGGATTTGATGTATTTCTAATGCATTTTATTGAAAATATTAGAATTCGTGCAAACTTGTGTGCAATACCAGTGGTAAATTTTAGTTTTGACTAGTTACTTCTAGTTCTAACAAAGGCATTTAGTAACACCTAGTTCTAACTAGGGAAAACGCGTTCTATTTAAAAACTGGTTTTAACTTTAACATATTATTATATAAACTTTAATAGTGTCGATTTCGAACTAATCCGTACGCGTAGTGAGTATCTAGTATTGTACCCAAAATTTTCGCTTCATGTATTTATATTGAAAATATATTGATTTTTGCCAGTAACCCATTAATGACCCACTACAGGGTCGGGTCTCCTTCTCGTAATGAGAGGGATGTAGGCCGCCGTCCACCACGCTGGCCTACTGCGGGTTGGTGGACTTCACATACCTTTGAGAACATTTTTTTTTGTGAACTCTCAGGCATGCAGGTTATCACGATGTGTTCCTTCACCGTAACAGCAGGTGATATTTAATTTTATAAAGCGCACATAACTTTTTTTACAGTCATTGGTGCGTGCCACTGGGATTCGAACCCGGACCCCTCGATTCGAAGTCGAATTCTGAGCCACTGGGCAATCACCGCTTCTATTTTGATTAATTAATTAAAATTAAAACATTACTTGGCCAAATATCATCATCCGGAGGATCCCTCTGACGGAAAAGCGCTGAAATTTTTGTAAAAAATATTTTTTGTAATAAAATTAAGAATAAAACTAAGAATCACTCAAAAGTTTTTACAAGCTTTTAACTAGTGGTTGTCCAACCGAAGTGGGATTAAGGCCGCGCTCAGTTTGGATTTCGTACCAATTCAACTCTGAAATACTATGGTAGCGACTGGGTGCGAGTTAGTCGTAACGTCAACTTAGTCTGAGGACGGAAGAAATCCGAATCTGATGAAAATTGAAAATCCAGCCGAGCGTAGACGCGGCACGTCGAGGGAGACGCACGGCGCATACGGCGGCAGGCGGCGCCGTGCCGTAGCGCTGCCGTGTAAATATGTTTGTTGGCTCTCAAGTCTTAGTGATATCATACAACACTGGCAACCGTGCCTACACACGGCTAATAAACCGTAGATTTTCACGCCGTAAAAACGTGTCTGGACAAGAGCCTCAGAGAATAAGGGTACTGATTCTGTGTCCCAAAAGATTTCGTGCCGATGTCGTGTGACATCAAACCGTACGTCATTTCACGAACTCGGCACGACAAGGTATCTTAAATGTCTATTCTATAAGGCACACAATAGATTGTCACGATATTTGACTTTTAAGCCTTTTGTGACTTTTTATCACATATCATGTGAATGGTCATACAGAATCAGGGCCCTGATTGGTCAGTTTCGTTCCCCTCTCGCACCCCGCACACCATGGGAGAGTCGATACAGCGGTCGAGCTGTAGCTACTGAAAATCGAACCCAGACCTCTTGAATAAGTAACATCTTCCATTGCAGTTTACTTACGTCCCCATAATTGATCATCGTCATAATCATCCGGGGGGTCTTCCTGCCGCCAATGCACTGAAATGTTTTGTAAAAGTTATTTACGAAATCATACTTACGACTTAAAACTAAAATATACGAGAAAAATAATTTAAAAAATTAAACCGACATCAAAAAGAATCAAATAAAATTTGTTACATACTTTAGGCCTACTTTTTTTTAGGTCGGTGCCAAAATGTAACAATAGAAACAAAATACTCGATAATAAAGACATCAACCTCAAAACATTGTAGGCCTAAACCTAAACTATGTAACAAATTTTATTTCATACTTTTTTGATGTCGATTTAATATTTTTAATTTATTTTTGTCACTTTTAGTTAGTGGGCGGTTCATATTTTTGTTAAAACATTAACTAAATTTCCTACCTCGACGATTCGAAACACTATTCTTCGGCCTCTTAATTACTGAAAAAAAAAACAGAAATAAATCACCATTTTTGCCATTAGTATGAGTAGATGTCGTAGATACTGACATGTGAAATATTAATGTAATGACTAATGTTCTCTGAACCAACGAATACTTTGATGATAGTGTTCACGAGACAGGTTTTCGTCATATTTTATTTATTTTGGCGCGCATTTTTTCATTAATGAATTCCGCAACCCAATAGTATGCTTAGTAAAATGTAGTAAGTTCAGAACACGCCACTATACAAAGTACACTCAGTGTATATGTTATGGACCAAATGATAAATCGAGCATTATGCATATTGCCCGGGCAATATGCATAATGCTCAATATGAGAGGGCAATTTGATAATAATTATTCAAATAATCAAATTCACTGGGCATTATTCATAATACACGCCACCTTTTGAGCAGAGTAATACAAACATAATTATTTAATATCCTAACCATCGAAAGGATTTTTATGTAAAATTTAGACTTCTGTCACTGACCCTCACTCCACTTCGCTTCGCTCGGGGAAAAAAAATTTAACCTAACCTAACCCATTAAAGGGATTTCTGTGTTAAATTTAGATTTCTGTCACTGACCCTCGCACCGTGAATGAAGTGTCCTCCATGAAAGTATTCCCCCAAATGTCACGCGTACTTCCCTCGCCGCATTTCCCTCCCCGCATCGCGTCAGACTTAGCTCTATTATCAAATTGCCTGTTTGTCACGTAGCAATATAATAATGCCCGGTCAATATGATAAATAATGAAGTTTAGATAGTAATTTATCACTTGACCCGATAGAGATAGATAGGCCCGATATAGATCCCGAGGATGTTGAAGGATAGCTACTGGAAATCGAACCCAGACCTCTTGAATAAGTAACATCTTCCATTGCAGTTTACTTACGTCTCCGTACTTGATCATCGTCGTAATCATCTGGGGGGTCTTCCTGTCGTAAAAGCACTGAAATGTTTTGTAAAAGTTATTTACGAAATAAAATTATCAAAATGGTATTTTTATTATCTAATTTGAACTAGTCCTAGCCCGTGTGGAACTCACTAATAACCCACTACAGGGTCGGGTCTCCTCTCACAATTTGAAGGATGTAGGCCTTAGTCCACCACGCTGGCGTAGAGCGCGTTGACACGAACACAAAAAAGTTTTAAATTGCTTTAAAAAAATATATTACTTTGTAGCATTAAATGACATTCGTTTTTAAATCTTTATAATTTTGTGTCTGCGTTATTTTGCGTTAAAACACAAATTAAAGTAAAAAGACACGGTAAGATTGTTTATTGGATAAATGTAAAAAAATGGACTATTTCAGAAACATACTTTTTAGAACACTGGGGGGCGGTAGTCTCCAGAGAGCTGAAATAAAAAAAAATCCGATTAAAAATATTAAAATTGTAGCCTTGTGGGAGCAGGATAAAGAAAACATTTATTGCATTGTTTTAAATTTAAGGGATGAGCACGCAATCGCGAGATGCCTTCCAGATCGGTATTTTCTTAATTGGCTGATAGTAAAATATCGTTTAAAAAAATTCTAGCTTCGTGGGAAACGGGATAGTCAGATGGCGCTCGTAACCAACCCGTGTCGGATGTTTTTTAAACCGCCCAGACCTCTGAAAAGATTTAAAGACTGCTTTCTTATCGATACCAACCGGCACCGTCGGCTTAACGTGTCCTCCGAAGCACGGAAGCGCGTGTAATTCGCCACTAGCGGTCACCCATCCAGGTGCTGACCGCGCCCGACGTTGATTAACTTTTTCGATCGCTAGCGATCTACTCAATCTAGGGTTGACGTGTAAGGTGTTATGAGGATGAGGATGAGGAAGTATCAAGCACAAAATAAGAGGATGAGGAACGGTTTGAGTAAGGAAAAAAGAGTAAAAACTATATAAATAAATAAATAGGCTGGCTAGGGAATCCTAGTGATTCCCTTTGACGTGTGAACCATGGACACACTAAATTCCTCATAAATTCCTCTTAATTTAAGGGGAAGCGGAAGAGGATGAGGAATTTCTCAACTTTCCCTAAGAGGAAGCGGATTTCCTCATTCAGAGGAAGAGGAATCCTCATCAACAGTAACTCAAACAACGGGCTATGCGTGAAGATTGCTTATGTTATGTATTCATACATCCAGGGCCGGATTTACGGGAGGGCAACCGGGGCAACAGCCCCGGGGCCTCCACAAAAGACGGGCCCCCACAATAGAGACTTCGGAAAAAAAAAATTCAAATTCAGACTATTAAACACTAGTAAACAACTTTTCCTTTCATTTTTTTTTCGTTTTTACTTTACCTTCTTGTTTCCCGTTATAATTATTTATATTATGTACGATAAATAATAAAAGAATCTATAGGTACTTGGTTTCACAATAAATTATTTATCCAAAAGTCGACTGAATAAAATTGTTCATTTTATTTGGAAAATAATTTAGGGTCAAGGGGCCTCCACTCCTTTGTTGCCCCGAGGCCTCCAGACCTCTAAATCCAGTCCTGCATACATCTAAATGGTTACTTACCTCTGGTAGACCTTTCCTCGCGTTTGATCTCAGATTCCACTGAAAAGAGACGATTTCTTTTAAAGAAATAGGTCATGTAGGTCTTTAAATATTCCATATTGTAACATTCAGTGGTCAAAGCAACCAACGAATCCTTTAAACGTCCGAGTTCAAAAGATTGAAATCTTATTTGCGATGTGGGTGCGTTTACTCATGGGGACAAAAAGTCGCCTCAAATAATACTCGTAATTTTATTTATCCCCGACACCCAATCCTAATCGCAAGACATGAAGTAAGATATTATTATGTAGGTAAGGTAAGATACCACGGGTGAGCTACTTTTCACGCGTATCCCACCTCATCCTACCTCATATCCTACCTCAAGATATAAAAATCGTATTTGAGGTGCGTTGCTACTGATGAGAAAAGGGAAACCTCAAAGTATTGCGTCCTGCGGTGTGCACGTCCTGGTTTATGAATTGCATGATTGCATCTTATTATCATAGTTTTTTTTTATTTTAGTTATGGATAATGTAAATTTCTTCTAGTGTTCAAAATTTCGATAGCGTGATTCAGGATATAATTATGTGGCGCCACCTCTTATGCGGAAGCCGTCACAAAAAATTACATGTCAGTACCCATTAATGACCCACTACAGGGTCGGGTCTCCTCTCACAATGAGAAGGATGTAGGCCGCCGTCCACCACGCTGGCCTACTGCGGGTTGGTGGACTTCACATGCCTTTGAGAATTTTTTTTTTGTGAACTCTCAGGCATGCAGGCAATTTAAAAAATTACATAATTCTTTTAATTTCCTTTTGATCTTCCATAGTTTTATGATTATCGAATTGAAAGAAGAACGCTTAACTCTTGTATTTCAGTGTGTCATAACTGTTTATCGATAAGAAGAGATTAATAAAAAATTCTGCATGTTTGTGTGTCTGTGAAATTTAAAAGTATTTGACAGTGTCTTGAAATTACGTAACTTTAACATTAAGAAAACGTTTATGTGCGTGTAGTTTTTATTAAATTATTATTATTATCTATATTTTTTAATTATTATTATTTTTTACTTATTATTATTATATTTGTTGTAATAAATAAACAGTTTCAGTTTGTACTTTGTAGTCAAGGTCAGCGTGGAAGAAGCCGAAAAAGACTATCCAATGTGTGTTTAATCTCAAAAGTATTCGAAGATTGCTGACCCATTGACGAGGAATAGAAAATAGGTAGTAGGGTAGAAAATAGGGTGATAGGTAGAAAAAAAGAAGACAAATAATAAATAGAAAAAAAGTTTATTCATTGTTCTTTACAAAAAGCTAAGAAAAACAAAGATTTCAGCTAAACCTTAAGAAATTTAAATAATGATGTCAGACATAAAAAATATTCAGAGGTGACATAAAATATAAAGATAAAGTGCAGAAAAGATAAAACATAGAGAGAAAAGCAATGAATTTAGAAACAAACTAAAGAATGCTAGAAGAAAATATTAAAATAGATAAATTTAAACAACCACAAATCTAACCAAACGGTAAAGGTAAAGAAGGTTTAGATACTACAGAACTAACAATAGAAGCCAAACTGCTCGGCATGAGTTCAAAGTGTTTAAGTTTAACCAGTGATATTACAAACGTATAGATAACCTTCGATAACTCAGTAAAGAAAGTGTAAAATGTTTTTGCTACTTCGTCTGCTAGTGCTATCCCTTGAAGCGCCATTGCTGAAAATAATAATTGACACAATACTTTGCTGTTCCCGGTATACGGTTCAACCTTTTTATTTATTTATTTATTTACGCTTTATTGTTTTATAACAATGGGCGGACTTAATGCCTAGTGGCATTCTCTACCAGTCAACCCTGTGAATAGCGAGAAATTTAGGCGTACAGGTTGGAAAAAAAAAAGAGAGAAAAAAAAGTAAAATAACAAAAAAGGGGAATATAAAAATAAAACAAAACAAATAGATATATAAATGTAATACAAACAAAATAAATAAAATACAATTTTAATAAAATAAATAAATAACTATATATACCTACATATTAAATATAAATATGAATATACAAAAAATAAATAAATTAAATAGACACAATATTATGGATAGTTTATGGATACCTTTGTTATACTTCAAGGCGTAGGTCAACTTAAAATGGTGACCACCCTAGTATCGCCGGTAATCACCGGTAATCACCGAGATATGCCTTATATCAAGTTACAATGGTGTGTTTATGTCTATTTTTATCACTTTTCGAATTTGGTAAACAATCTTACAGTATCACAGTCATTCATTAGCGTTATTGGTTCATTATGAAAATAAAGATGACACTTATTAATATGTCGATATAAATAAAGACGATTGAATTGGTTTGCTAATGAATATTACGTTAAATGACGTCTCTGAGTGCGGCCGTTAGCGTGTCTTTTTGTTTTAATTTACAATTTAAAAATACGTAACACAGATTCAAAATTAAATAAATTTAAAACCAATATTCATTGAAAACTCAAACAGATTTCTAAAAACTACAATTAAAAGCAATTTTAAATTTTTTGCCAATAAAATGTAGTGCTATGATTGTTTACCGAATAGGACAAGAGAATAAAAAAGGACTGTAGATAGCTTCGCAGACTATCTCAGTCCTCTTGTAGCAACGCACTTGCATACTGATTTAATCTTAGATAGGGCTTACGTAGAAGATTCTCCACTACGATGCTCCTATTTTTGGTGAAGATTGTCAGTAACCCATTAATGACACACTAGCGGGTGGGGTCTCCTCTCACAATGAGAGGGATGTAGGCCGTCCACCACGCACCACTACTGCCCGTTGGTGGATTGCACATACCTTTGATAACATTTTTTTTCTGAACTCTCAGGCATGCAGGTTTCCTCACGATGTTTTCCTTCACCGTAACAGCAGATGATATTTAATTTTATAAAGCGCACATAACTTTTTTACAAAGTCATTGGTGCGTGCCACTAGGATTCGAACCCGGACCTCGATTCGAGGTCGAATTCTAAGCCCAGATAGCCCAGTTATCACCGCTATTGTGGTGAAGATTATGAAACTGTTATTGGGAAAAAATTGTCAATTACAGTTCACGAGTTGAGTCTCTTGTCATATTAAGAAGGATAGGTCTAGGCCTAGTCCACGATGACCTAACGCTGGTTCGGTAACTCTCTTCTCTTCACAATGTCTCTTTTTACCGTTAAGTAAGGTGACAGTAGACAAGTGACTGGGATTCGAACTTGGGATTTTCGGGAAGAGACCGAATTCTTAGCCATTACGCCAATATCTTATCGACCATTTGCTTGTTATTAATAATTTATTAAAAAAAAAATTAAATAAAAAAAAATCAAAACGTGTTCAGCATGGACCAAAAGTTCAAAAGTCTGATTAAGTATAACTAAAAAGGGCCAGCAATACACGAATATATCTCCATAATGCAAAAGGCATAAAAGGTAGAAAAGAAGAAACCAAAGCAGAAGAAAATTGTTTATTCGTTTTATCAAAAACTTAAGATATTTAACAATTAATGATCAGTTAACATGACGACAATATACAAAGGCCAAGACAAAGCAGTCAAGAATAAACAATTCGAGAAGCAATGAGGAGAAAACAAAAGAAGAAGGGTATATAAATCAAGATTGATGATAAAAATACAAATTCAACCAATCAAAGTAAAGCAGGTTTACTCATAAACAAATTTACAATAGGAAGGAGACCACTTGCACCAGGGTATGCTTTAATAATAAACGATATTAGTATCTTTAAGATTATCTTCGCTAATTCTAAAATAAGTTTGGAAATATTCTGCATTCCCGGTACTGTCATGGCTGAAAATAACATAAATTAGCACACCACTTTGTCGCGAATCAGGTCCTAATCGTAAACCAAACCTTCCTATCAGATATAATAGTTGTCTAGATACAGCGACCATCTTAGCCTTTAAAATCGCAGCTTTAGGGATTATGAAAGCAGTGTCCGTAACCTATCTGTTTTTCTTTCTAACTATTTGGTCATATAACAATAAAATAGTCTAAAAAGCCGTACGTTTGTTCTCGTCTGCAGAAGCCGCAGCGTCATCAGCAGATCTGGCTACGCGAACTTTAGAAATCCCTGCAAACAAATAAAAATAATAAAATAAACAAGATTTTGAATTATAAACCTGTATTTTTAGTCATTTATCAATGTCAGTGTAGCTCTCGTAATCCACTGCTTGTCACGGGTCTCCCTTAAACCTCCTGGATCTTGGGCCCTTTGAATCCAACGATTTCTCGCTGCCTTCTTCAGGTCATCAGTCCACTTGATCGGAGAGTGGCTTGTTCTTCTTTTGCCGAGACTTGGTCGCTATTCGACGACCTTTCTTTCTTTATCCTTCGAACGTGTAGGATGTGGCTAGCCTATTGCCACTTTACTTTATTAGTTATGAGAACTCCGTCTAGGGATTTCATCGTAAAGAATACTATTTCTTAGATTATTTAGCAGAACTCCTGTGGATTGGCTGAAAGAATACTCTGTTTGACGAAATTTCGGGAAAATTGGAAGAGCTACGAGTGATCTGTCCCTAACGATAGTGATTCATTCACCTGTGTGTGGATCAGTTGGAGGCGCCTCATCTTGGGCAGACCTGGCTCCACGGAGAAGCTCAGTGAGACCAACTGAAAAAAAAGGCTTATTTAGGTCACCTTTGTATTTCATGTAAAATTAAAAGAAATCCTTTGAGCTCCACAAAAATAATTTTCTTAAAAGGAATGTGGAAGCGCGCGTCTAAATAAATAAAGTAGAACTAAAACTGTGCTGAGAGTTTTTTCCTCCGGCTTTTTCTCTCTTTACCCAGCGGTGGGTGGCACATAGGCAGCCGATGAGTTCGATTAGGTAAAATTATAACTAAATAAAATGAAAATAATTAATATACTTGGCTAAATTGAGAAATAAATTGGTCAAAACATATCAAATAAATTGTGTATTAGTAAAAGTTGTAATATTTTATAAGTTTATAAGTTATTTGTATTACTAACATTAGTTTTATATTTTAATTTGCATACCTGAAAAGGTGAATATGGATTGATCAAAAAACCAATAACTAACCCATATTCGTGCAAATAAATGATTTTTGATTTTTTTTTTATATAGCAGAAAATGGGAGAGGCTAATCTTACGAAGTTGGTTGTAGAGTCCACATCACCTGATGATGCTCCGTTTTGGGGCGAAACACGTGTCGTGTGCTATTGGAATAAGTTGTTATGGTATATACCTACTCAGAGAGATAAGGGAGGGTGGCGGGTCCATACCAAAACAAGTTCCACGTGTGCGGATTGTTGCAAACAAATATAAATACAACTTAAATAGTTTGTTCTTACGTGGTCCCGGCTTGTGTTTCTTCATCTCATCTGGGATGTCATCGTTTTGTATTGACCGCCGGGACAACAGACCTGATATCAATAGTCAATCAACACAAGTTTCTAGAATAACTGAAACTAAATTATAAGTAAAATAGTTTTTTTCTGTACTTTCATTGTTTTTGTATTGTCCGCACCAAGTCGTTTCTATTTGATACCCATATCATGGGAGTGCATAAAATAGGGCGGCCGCCATATTGGATTTCGAACTCGCACGTATTTGTATAGTACAAACGTGCAATGTTAGATAAAAATCCTATTTAACGTGATGTCGGTCTTAGTCCACCACGCTGGCCTATGGGTTGGTGGACTTCAAATGCTTTTGAAAACATTTAAGAGATCGTGCAGGTTTCTTCACGAAGTTTACCGATACCGTTACAGCAGATGACATTTAATTCTTATAAATTACCACAAATTCTTATAAAGTACCACAGGGGTTCAAGCTAGGACCTCTCGAGACCTATTACTTAGTTAAATCGTTGCTCGTACGAAATCGGGTCCAAACTGGGGCCTGATTCTGTATGACCCAAAAAATTTCGTGCCGATATCGTGTAACATCAAACCGTACGTCATTTCATGAACTCGGCACGACAAGGAACCTTAATGTCTATTCTATAAGGCACACAACAGATTGTCACGACTGTTAAACCTTTTTTGACTTTTTATCACGGGTAAGACGCGACATTGCCGCGATACGAGTGTGAAGGGTCATACAGAATCAGGTCCCTGAACACGGCCTAATAAGACATCCAATTTAAAAGCATGTTTAAGAAATAGAAGAACGAAAAGAAGAAGCAGAATAAGAAAAGCAGAAGATTTACCTCGGACTGGCGAATCTGGAGCTAAGGGAAACAATATACCAAGCCATGTATTGATAAGAAATTGGATGAAACTTTTGATTTTCGCAGAAACATTGACCATGAATTTTAAGGGATTGAAAGGTGAGGGTTCTGAAGTGGTTTGTGAAGAAGGGCCGTTATCGTTGCTATTACCAGTGCCTTCCTGTGCATGTGTGCACGCTATGGCGAAGGCTAGAAGGCACACTACCCGCATGGTCGGACCCATTGGACTGAATCGTTGAGTTTGAACCACGGGTCTTTATCTTATTATATAGTGGTTATTGGATATGAAATCAATTTCATAGCGAATTGATTTTGATTGTATTGTTTCACTAGACTGTGTCCGCGGCTTCGCGCGTCCTTGGTCCAGAGGGGGATAAAAGTATCCTATGTTAATCCAGGTTCTGATCTATTTATCTGTGTACTGAATTTCATCCAAATCTGTTCAGCCGTTTTTGCGAGAGTAACAAACATCCATCCATACTCACAAACATTCGCATTTGTAATAAATACCTAGAATAAGTGAAGTAGGATTTCTGTTTCGTGGTCGAAAGTTTTTTACTCGCATTAAAATTCAGATGCAGTTTTTGAGAATTGATGAATATGTTAATAGATGAAAAAGCGTGGGTTTCTGAACAATTCAGAGGTTCTGGAATGATCCGATAATTATGATGATCAGAGTTTGATTTTGATTATATTGTTTCACTAGACTGTGCCCGCGGCTTCGCGCGTCCTTTGGTCCAGAGGTGGATAAAAAGTATCCCGTGTTAATCCAGGTTCTGATCTATCTGTCTGTGTACCGAATTTCATCCAAATCTGTTCAGCCGTTGTTGCGTGAAAGAGTAACAAACATCCATCCATACTCACAAACATTCGCATTTATACCTAGTATAAGTGAAGTAGGATTTCTGTTTCGTGGTCGAAAGTTTTTTACTCGCATTAAAATTCAGATGCAGTTTTTGAGAATTGATGAATATGTTAATAGATGAAAAAGCGTGTGTTTCTGAACAATTCAGAGGTTCTGGAATGATCCGATATGATGATCAGAGTTTAGCCCAATGGCTAAGAATAGGCTTCATCAGGCTAGACTTAGTCCTACAAGTCAATTGAGATACTTTTAATGAACTGTCATAAACACTATTCCATTCCTTCATACATTTTGTATGGCGAACGCACGGGATGACGTCATAGATTTTCGAGTCAACTGACTAGGTTTTGAAAAACAGAAAGGCGGGCTAGATTTTCAGATTAGTAGTGAAAGCAGCTTTTTGGCAGAATTATATTTTGAAATTTATTGTGATATGTGAGAGGTCTGAGATCAAATCCTGGATCTCACGGGGGACGATAATGTCCCAATGATTTAAATTTAATGTCAGCTGCTGTTACGGTGACGGAAAACAGTGAGGAAACCTGCGTGTCTGACTTGACAACGTTCTAAGGTTTGAAGTCAACCAACCCGCAATAACACAACATTGAGCGTTAAGAATACAATGTATACGCAATGACGTTGTCTACGATTAACTTTTGCGAGCCACAGGGCTGTTACAAGGGGTAAGTTGCAATACAACACACCCAACCCATAATCGGATGAATAACGAAAGCGACAAAATGGCAGCGACGTGCAACAAACGCAACGACGTTGTCGCACGACATATCTGACATGAACGACAGATTTTGTCGTCGTAAAATTTTACAAATTTTAGCCTTTAACCTAATCTAAGCGGGCTAAGTAAGGGCCTATAGCGGTGATAGCCCAGTGGCTTAGAATTCGACCTCGAATCGAGGGGTCCGGGTTCGAATCCCAGTGGCACGCACCAATGACTGTAAAAAAGTTATGTGCGCTTTATAAAATTAAATATCACCTGCTGTTACGGTGAAGGAAAACATCGTGAGGAAACCTGCATGCCTGAGAGTTCACAAAAAAAAAGTTCTCAAAGGTATGTTCGTCCACCAACGGGCAGTAGTGGTGCGTGGTGGACTAAGGCCTACATCCCTCTCATTACGAGAAGGAGACCCGACCCTGTAGTGGGTCATTAATGGGTTACTGGCAAGCGGGCTAAGTAGTTAACCAATTTAATAGAGAAAAATAATTAAAAAAAATTAAACTAACATCAAAAAAGTATCGTATAGTATTTCTAAGGTCGGGATTGTTCGTGCATGAACACAAGTATACGGACGAGTTGAATTCGTACGAAATCACGTCCTGACTTTCTGCCGGGACGATTTCTGTCCGCTCAATCTACTATAAGCCGCGCAAAGAAACTTCGTTCCAAAAAAAATAAAAAAAAAAAAGCAAAAAAAATCCTCACCTTTGAAAGGAGACGGCGACGGCAGCAGGAAACCGAACAACTTTTTGAAGATGTTTTTGAAAAATCCTATGATTTTGCGGGGTATATTGAACAATGCTTTCAGCGGATTTGACGTACTTTCGTTGCCGCCTTGGTCATTGTTATTACCACCCCCTTGATCATTTCCCCCTTGTTGTCCACCATTGCCCCCTTGTTGTCCATCACTACCCCCTTGTTGTCCATCACTACCCCCTTGTTGTCCATCACTACCCCCTTGTTCTCCATCATTTCCCCCTTGTTGTCCACCATTGTCCCCCTGTTGTCCACCATTGCCCTGTGGTTGGCCATTATTACCGCCACCGCGCTGTGCTTCGCCTGGTATAGCGAGCACAGCTAGTATAACCACCACCCATATCAACCGACCCATTCCACTGATTGGCGGTGTTCAGACCACGGGTCTATATATACTGGTCCATTTTGTAATGGAGAAAATCAGAGTAATTGATTATAATTTAATAAATTTCGATTGTGTTTAATTCATTTTGTTTATACTGTTTGTTTGGGGTTTGCTTGTTTTGATTTATGATTTTGTTCGAGGTTGAGTGGATTATTGTATGCTGTTAATATTGTGATAGATAAACAGACAGCTGGGCGTTTTTTACAGTTATAGTTATGGCATCTTCTTTTATATTAATGCGTGGGGAGAAAATTTTTGTACAATGTACAGCTGACTAGGCGAACGGCGCGGTTTGAAATAGAAAGAAAGAACGAAAGAAAGAAATAACTTTATTCAGTTTTTACATCGGATAACTTATTAAATCTAGATTAACCTAGAGAAAGACATGTGGCATAATTAAAGTTAATAATATGTTTAAGAATGCGCAAATTCTAATTTTTTTAAATTATGCATTAGAAATACATCAAAATACGCCATGCTCACAACCACCACAAGTTTGAGTAATTTGACATGCACACATAGACAAACATGACGTGTATGTATGTACATTACGTTACGTGTCAAATTGAAATTTCAATAAATTTTGTCGACTACTTAGAGCATCTCTATTTCAAGTAATTTAGTAGGTAATGCTTTATTACATCAAATCGAATACCGATGCGATAGCAGTAAAAACTTTATCGGAGGTTCCATGGGCGGTTTGAACACATCCGACACGGGTAGCCACTAGCCCGTTTCCCCACCAATCCGCATTGGAGCAGCGTGGTGGAGTGTGCTCCAGGCCTCCCCAGCAGTGGGAACAGACCCGTGTCCAACAGTGGGCGATAAAAAAGTTGCAGCCAGTCAAGACATAGTGTTGAATGGGAGAGTGCGCGCTTCATAAGACGATACGACTGCTTGTTCTGTGTTCATACTATGCAATAATAATTTTTTAATAACTTAATTTTCATGCAATATCTCAGTTGTTTAGATATAGTATGAAAAGTCAATTGGGTAAATTAAAATTAATAAGCAATCGTAATTGATATTCTATACTTTAAACCAATTTAAATTCTTGTATTAAAAGAATTAATGTAGTAAAATAAATTGCGAATTTTTGTGTTTAAATATTAAAACTGTTTCATAAAGTAAGGCTTTTTTGCGAAGGACATTGAAGGTATAGATTTGAATGATGAGTTTGAATTTCTGTTCCTGACATTAAAGAGTGCTGGGAGTTTCTTTCCGCCCGCTTTTTTCTCCCAGTCTACGTTTTGCCTGAGGGGGGATCAAAGCGGATGAATGTAGAATGTATAATTTATATATGACGTTCATTAAGTGTGCACAAATTGTACCTAATAATGAATAAAAGCTTTTGAATTTGTGCTTTCATACGAATTCAACTCGTACGCGAGTTAGTCGTCCGTCAACTGTCGCACGCAGTGTGAGCGCTCCCAAAATATTTCTAAGGTCGGGGTTGTTCGTACGAGCACGCACGTATTCGCCCGATTTCAATTCTTACGAAATCGCGTCCAAACCAAGCGTGGCCTGAATCGCTTATTATTTATTCACCCATCCATTTATTCCCAAAAAAGTCAAACAACTCAAAACAAGCAAACAAACATGAAACAACATACTCAAAACCAATTGAATTGTTTATTATAATTTACATAATAATCAATTATACTGATATCCACCATTACCAAAACGACCAGTATAAAAAGGTCCGAGGCCTCAACTCAACTATTCAGTACAATGGGTCTAGCGATATGGATAATGGTGCTGACAGCAGTCGCTGCACCAAGCTCCGCACAGAACAAGGGGCTAGGATCCTCCCTCATGTCGCTACTGCCGCTAGGTAATGATCAAAACGATCAAAATGATCAAAACGATCAAAAAGATGATAGCACGCAAGATTCATCAAACCAGTTCGAAACCCTGCAAGATTTGTTTCGAAAAATGGGCGGTAATGAAATCATAAGTAAACTTCTCCACAAACTGGTCGACGCTCTTCTTCCCCCTACGACAGCAGCGATAGTGAAAGGTAAGGAATTTTTTGCTTCAAAACTTCTTATGTGACTTCCGACAAGGTGACGTTTAACGCTTCTGGGGAGGGTTAAACGTCAAAGTCAAAGTAACCATGGAAACTGTCAAAAGGAAACGTTCATAAACAAAATGCGTCCAATTAGATGGAACTATGGAAACTGTCAAAAGGAAACGTTCATAAACAAAATGCGCCCAATTAGATGGAACTATGAAAACTGTCAAAAGGAAACATTCATAAATAGAAAGAGACAGCGAGAGTGAAAGCGTGGCGGGGAAAGGGAAGGGAAAAGGGGAGATCTCTCCGTCTCGTCACTGCCTGGGGACCGCGGTCCGAATGTTGACTGCGGATCGTTTGTATATATGCAGAGATTCTAAAGAACTTTGATAGCGCGTTTGAGGACACGTGTTCCGATTGGCCAGTTCGGTGTGACGCGTGTGACGTGTTCCATTGTTGACTACACTCGCTTGCGTCATGCGTGGTCAGCGTTTCATGTGAGGCGCGCTCATATTACTGTACGTATCGCGCCGCTACAAATTGATAGAAAAACCTTTCCATTCTCCAGGTTTGTTACCAGGTCGATCTGAGCGGTCTGCAAGGAACGTTGACTCAATGAGACCTGTCACTTTGCCACGTAAGAAATCATTTAATTATTTTTTAATTGTTAGATCAGCACTATTTCTTTACTGGATTTCTCTAGCGACAAAATGCGTAACGAAGAAATTCATAGAAGAACGAAGGTAACTGACATAGGTCTCAAAGTTTGCAAATTAAAGTGGTAATGGGTTTAGCGGTGATAGCCCAGTGACTTAGAATTCGACCTCGAATCGGGGGGTCCGGGTTCGAATCCCAGTGGCACGCACCAATGACGTTGTAAAAAAAGTTATTTGCTCGATATTGATAACAAGCAAAAAACAAAAAAAATTGCAACGGAACTAATAAGGAACCCGTGCGCGACTCGACTCGCACTTCGCCGATTTATTGATTGATTGATAATTATCTTCTTTCTATGTAAAGTGCCTTCCATTACTTTTCAGACGGTATACCGACACCAGAACCTCGACATCGACGCTCAATCAGTAAACAAGATGATACCATACAATGGATCTTATCTGGGGGCCCGGGAGTACCCCGACCAGGTCGGGAAATAAAACGGCACGGCAACCCCTAATAACTTCGTTGTGGTTAAAACTAGAAGCTTGTAATTTTAGTACCCAGGCAGGTATTGTATAAATACCATATATTTTAAATTTCATTCAATTTGAGTCAGTAGTTTAAGAATTATAACTGGTCAAAGTTTCATGATTATGTCACTCACTGACCTGACCAATCATCAAAACTCTGAGGCACGTATATCAGACATAGAAGCTTCAAATTTAATATACAATGTATAGTCTCGGATCTCCCACAATGAGAGGGATATAGGCCTTAGTCCACCACGCTGGCCTACTGCGGGTTGGTGGACTTCACATACCTTTAATAAATAATAAATAATAATAAATAATAAATAACGCTTCACACTCATAGCCCCACACTAGGATTCCCTGTGTCGTGGGCGCCATGGACACACACAAGACAACAACACAACACACCCAGACCAGAAACAGAAATTTAAACTCATCATTCAAATCTCTGCTCTGCTGGGAATCGAACCCAGGACCCTCCGCGTAGCGCACTGGCACTGGCGTCTTTACCAACTGAGCCACTCGGGTCGTCGTCGGGTCACTTTGAGAACTTATTTTTGTGAACTCTCAGGCATGCAGGTTTCCTCACGATGTTTTCCTTCACCGTAACAGCAGATGATATTTTATTTTTGAATAGCGCACATAACTTTTTTTTAAAAGTCATTGATTTCTAACCCGGACTCCTCGATTAAGCGGTCGAGTTCTAAGCCACTGGGCTATCACCCCATTCATGACCCTCAAATAAACATACAAAATTCGAAATAGTATAATAGAAAAAATAATTGATTTACATTAGTTCCGTGAAAATACAAACCATTTTTTTTTTCAAAATTGATTTCATCGTGTGTTGATAAGAAGCAATCGTTTTTTATTTTATTGTGAGCTGGACTATTTTATGCGCTGCAGGTCACCTAATTTTAGATGGTCACTCTATACAGTGGTCACTCATATCCACTGTTAATTAGTATGTATAGCAATTCTATATAAAGTAGGGTACTGGATCCAGAAGTCGGCCAGACACCGACACCGTTAATAAAAGTTATGTGCGCTTTATAAAATTAAATATCACCTGCTGTTACAGTGAAGGAAAACATAGTGAGGAAACCTGCATGCCTGAGAGTTCATAAAAAAATGTTCTCAAAGGCATTTGAAGTCCACCAACGGGCAGTAGTGGTGCGTGGTGGACGGCGGCCTACATCCCTCTCATTGTGAGAGGAGACCCGACCCTGTAGTGGGTCATTAATAGGTACTGACAGTGGTAATTTTTATTTAATTTTTTATAAAGTCAGCCACTGGGATTTGAACCTGGACCCCTCAATTCGAGGTCGAATTCTAAGCCACTGGGCTATCACCGCTTGTTAATAACTGCAAAGTTAGTTATTAAAACTCCAAATTATTATTTTACAGAGAGGAACCCTCGTATCCTGTAGAGTGTGCTAATCCTGCAAATGCTTTGTAAAAAAATAGCTGTTTATTTCGTTAAGAAGAAATCATAAACATTAGCTAGTGGAAAGAGACCCCATATAAGTATTAAATGTTACTATAAGACCTTAAACTAACCCGTAGATATTCGTGCAAATAAATAATAATTGTATTTGTCTTTGGTCTTTGTCACCCACCAATTTGATTTCGCGCCAGAAAACGGATTTAAGTCTGTTAAGGGGCGTGGGGTCTAGTAGACCGCGTGTCGCCCCAACGTCTGGTCGAGGTGTGGGCCGATAAGACCTCGTGCTGCAGGAACAGAAAGTATGCAAAAATTGGTGCTGCAGCGAATGTATTACGACAATGGGCTGGTCACATCGTTCGCAGGACTGACAGCCGATGGGGAAGCAAGGTCCTCGAATGGCGACCACGTTTAGGCAAAAGGAGCACAGGCCGCCCTCCGACCAGGTGGACTGATGACCTGAAGAAGACAGCGGGTGACCGTTGGATTCAGAGGGCTCAGACCGAGCGGAGTGGCATCGATTAGGGGGAGGTCCATGTCCAACAGTGGACTACCAAGAGCTGAAAGGAAAGAGTTATTGGTGAATTGCGAAAACATCCCTGTTACATCAAAGAAAGAAATAAATATAAACACTGCCTATAAAAGGTAATTCAATACGTCTGCCCTTTGTCCTTACTACCATAAACCTGCGTTACATTGCGATAACTGACCGAAAACACGCAAACTTTGTCACAATAACAGTTCTTTTATTTCGCTGACATTCAATGGGTAAGCATTATCACAGTATCTTCTTATACATCAGTCAGTTACCCATTAATGACCCACTACAGGTCGGATCTCTATCTCGCAATGAGAGGGATGTAGGCCGCCGTCCACCACGCTGGCCTACTGCGCGTTGGTGGACTTCACATGCCTTTGAGAACATTTCTTTTTATGAACTCTCAGGCATGCAGGTTTCCTCACGATGTTTTCCTTCACCGTGACGGCAGGTGATATTTAATTTTATAAAGCGCTTATAACTTTTTTTACAGTCATTGGTGCGTGCCACTGGGATTCGAACCCGGACCCCTCGATTCGAGGTCAAATTCTAAGCCACTGGGCCAATACCGCTGTATCACTTCTGATACATAAGTACTCTATCTTATATGTACTTATATAAAATTCTCATGTCACAGTTTTAGTTACCATACTCCTCCAAAACGGCTTGATCGATTTTTATGAAATGTTATATGCATATTCAGTAGGTCTGAGAATCGGCTACTGTCTATCTTTCATACCCCTAAGTGATAAGGGTTGTCCACAGTAGTCCTACCTACACCTAACATTTTTATTTTATTTTTGGACAATTATTTTTATTTTTATTTTTCAATAATGTGGCATTAAAAAATACATACCTACAACCCTAAATTTACATCCTTCTATCACCAATCCCTATTTTTTTTAATAGTCATTTTAGTAATTTAATATTTTTTCACGATAACTTATAAATTATAAGTTATCGAGCAGACTGAGCGGAATAAAATAGTTGCACAGTGTAACTATGATAGTTTTATGCATTTTAGTTGAAATTAAGAAAAAATAATAGAAAATTTTTCGGGGAAAAAAACTCAAATTATTTTCTTATTTCACCGTCAAACTCATTCTAGGTAGTGTAACTATGATAGTTATAGGTATTTTAGTTGAAATTGAGGAAAAATAAGAGAAAATTTTTCGAGGAAAAAACTCAAATTATTTTCTTATTTCGCCTTCAAACGCACTCTAGGCGGTGTAACTAAGATAGTTATGTATTTTAGTTGAAATTGAGAAAAATAAGAGAAAAATTTTCGGGAAAAAAAAAACTCAAATTATTTACTTATTTCGCCGTCAAACTCACTCTAGGCAGTGTAACTATGATAGTTATATGTATTTTAGTTGAAGTTGAGAAAATTAAGAGAAAATTTTTCGGAAAAAAAAACTCAAATTATTTTCTTATTTCGCCGTCAAACGCACTTTAGGCAGTGTAACTATGATAGTTATATGTATTTTAGTTGAAATTGAGAAAAATAAGAGAAAAATTTTTGGGGAAAAAAACTCAAATTATTTTCTTATTTCGCCGTCAAACGCACTCTAGGCGGTGTAACTATGATAGTTATATGTATTTTAGTTGAAATTGAGAAAAATAAGAGAAAAATTTTTGGGAAAAAAAACTGAAATTATTTTCTTATTTCGCCGTCAAACGCACTCTAGGCGGTGTAACTATGATAGTTATATGTATTTTAGTTGAAATTGAGAAAAATAAGAGAAAAATTTTCGGGAAAAAAAACTCAAATTATTTTCTTATTTCGCCGTCAAACTCACTCTAGGCAGTGTGACTATGATAGTTATATGTATTTTAGTTGAAATTGAGAAAAAATATAAAAAAAAATTTCGGGGTAAAAACTCAAATTATTTTCTTATTTCGCCGTCAAACTCACTCTAGGCAGTGTGACTATGTTAGTCATTTGTATTTTAGTTGAAATTGAGAAAAATAAGAGAAAAAATTTCGGGAAAAAAACTCAAATTATTTTCTTATTTCGCCGTCAAACTCACTCTAGGCAGTGTTACTATGATAGTTTTATGTATTTTAGTTGAAATTGAGAAAAATTTAAAAAAACTTTTCGGGGAAAAATCTCATCAAACTCAAATTATTTTCTTATTTCGCCGTCAAACTCACTCTAGGCAGTGTAACTATGATAGTTATATGTATTTTAGTTGAAATTTAGAAAAATTTAAGAAAACTTTTCGGGGAAAAAACTCAAATTATTTTCTTATTTCGCCGTCAAACGCACTCTAGGCAGTGTTACTATGATAGTTATATGTATTTTAGTTGTAATTGAGAAAATAAACTGAAAAATTTTCGGGGAAATCTCAAATTATTTTCTCATTTCGCCGTCAAACTCACTCTAGGCAGTGTAAGTTACTTATAATGTGGCAAAACAACGTTTGCGGGGTCAGCTAGTATTTTATAAGTTTGAATTTGATGGGTTGCTATGACCACTTACCAATAAATGTTCGTTTTCACATAAAAACCCAGTAAAACATTACCAACAGATCAGATATCAATAAACTCCAGAGAGCACATAATAATTCTGGCCATATTTACGTCTATACCCTAAGTTGTACCCTGTGTTGTGTACGATAGTGTTGTACCAAGTGCTCGATAATTAGCGATACATTATCGACATTACGCCGTCGCGACTGCACTCTACTGCGCCCATTAGTGTAGTGATGAGCTCTGGTGATGCTATGTCGATAGTTTTCATATTGAAGGTTTTAATAACAATAATAATTAAAAATAAAAATTAAGTATAAAAACCTCTCAGATTCATATACTACAGATGTTACGAATATTATTGACTAAAACGAGGACAAACAAAAGTCTAATGTATGACAAATCGTATAATCGTAGGTATATCATGGTTTTTTTATAAGTTTTTGTTATGCGTTATTTTAATAAAGTATTGGGAAAACCACATACCTCGTAAACGAAAATGAAGTGAAGTATTTGGACTCTTCGTTAGTTTCTTATAGTCAAGTACATAAATTTTATTCTTGCAAGAAATGCCATCCCAAATAAGACACTGTTTGTTTTTAAGCAAAGTACCTACTGTAGAATTAATTTACTATGTTATTATTAAAACCACCAGAAGTATCTTACCTTTATTCTTAGTTAAATCTTAGAAACATAATGATTATTATCTAGATGCTTCATAATTTATCTTTTTCTCTCTTTCTTTTCTTTCTTGGATCTTTCAAGAATTTTTAAATTTAATTTTTTTCAAAGTGTCATCGATAACAAATTCAAGGCACGCCCCATCCCTATTTTCGAGCAATGCAATAATTTTCGTACAAAATACAGCACTTTACCGGCGGTTACTTTCGATACTGGTCCGCTTCTAGTGGGTGCAATACAGGATGTTTCAAAATATTCATCCTTTTTACATAGGGCTTCATATTTTAAAATATTGGACTCAACCGTCTTCTATTAGATATTAATTTAAAAAATATATATTAAAAGTTAATAGAAGATTTTTTTTCTTAATTACCAAGAGCGAAATAGTATACACGAAATTAAGAATGGTAATATATAAATAAAATTATAAGGAACTTTATGAGAAGCTTTAATTTGATCATTATTATTATGAATTAATTGTTAAAGATATAAAAGGGCCGAGGACCGGATGCGATAGTGTTAATTTGCGGAGATTCTCCTCTTAAGAGAGAGTAAGACTATAAAGGGCTGATGATGGATAAATGACTGAAATTTACAAATTACGTTAAAAAAATAAAAATTGCCAAAAATATTTAGTCTATTTTAATACATCACCCTGTACATCCAGTAATGAGAGCGCACGTACCACGATGTATATTTAAATGTTGTATCGTAGCGCTATATTATCTACATATACAATATATAGCGCGTCCATCTGTATACCTTTAGGGGAGATTAGTCTAAAAACGGACTTAGAAAAACCGGGGCAGAACTGAACACTAATGTTTAGTTCGAATTAAAAGCGATCTTCTCTCATCTGTTTATTGAATGAATTTATTGAATGAAAAATACATAGAAGCATGTCATTTTGGAAGTACCTAATAGGAGAAAAATGATTTACCTATCTACAATAGATCAGCGTGTGCCTCAGAATAAAAAAAATCATTATTTTTGATTCTCAGAGGTGAAGTGACACGAGAGTGCATCTCTAATGGGTGCACACTAATGAATATTGAAATTTATAGTCTAACCTCTTTGAAATATTGTTAAATTATCTGAAACAACAGAGTAATGAAGTCAGTTTCGTTAAAACCAATATGAATGAGAGGTCTACGATTGCTTTTGTTGTTCAGAAGTTAGATACTCGCAATCTCAAAAGTCAACCTTTAAAAATTGATATTTTAATCCTGAAGCCAGTAATCGTTGATTGAATAAGCAAATTGAACGTACATAGTAAAAATCGATTTACAATGTTCCCAACATTTTTCATTTCAACGTATCCCTTACTGTCAATCTTCCCCCACGTTCCCCTCCTACGTGACGGGAATACCTATACTCTTGATATTTCATACCAGCCCCTCCAGACACGATGTACTCAGAGCTAAAATATCTAACAACTCGCACGCCACGATACAAAGTGCGCGAGTTTCGGTTCCATCAAAGTTTTAGATGGCAGAACCTCACGGTACCTCACCGCCAGCCTCGTAACCCGTCGTGAAGCAGCATGTTCTTCATGTGTCGTGTTGCGGCTGTCGTGTTGAGGTGTGGTTGCCGGGGACGCTTTATTTGAGGCGAACATCAGTCCTCGTGAGTAGCGAAGCACCCGCATGCAACCTCAGAAAGGATTTCTTCTCTATTTGAGGTTGGATGCTTGTCCGTTTGTTGTAACTTCTATAAGAAAATAAATAAACAATATAAAAAAAGATGTGGTGTCATGGAACGCCAGGTAGGAACGAAGTTCCTTCGGATAATATACGTGTGTGTCTTCACTTGGGTCCGGACTACGAGAAAAACAAATTGCAACTTGATTAATAACATTTTTTTTATAATTTTTGTCTGTCTGTCTGTTTGTTCCGGCTTATCTCTGGACCGATTTTCACGGGACTTCCACTGGAATATAGCTGATGTTGTTGTTATGTTGTTAGTAACCCATTAATGACCCACTACAGGGTCGGGTCTCCTTCTCGCAATGAGAGGGATGTAGGCTTTAGTCCACCATGCTGGCCTACTGTGGGTTGGTGGACTTCACATACCTTTGAGAACATTTTTTTTGTGCTCTCAGGCATGCAGGTTTCCTTACGATGTTTTCCTTCACTTTTCGTAACAGCAGGTGATATTTAATTTTATAAAGCGCACATAACTTTTTTACAAAGTCATTGGTGCGTGCCACTGGGATTCGAACCCGGACCCCTCGATTCGAGGTCGAATTCTAAATCCCTGGGCTATCACCGCTTTTCCGCACTGCACGAAGTCGCGGGCACAGCTAGTAATGAATAAAAGCTTTTGAGCTTGAGTTCGAATCGAACCCACGACCTCTGCGCCGTAGCAGCAGTAGTTAGGAACGCTAACCAAAACCAAAGTACCCTTTTGTTGCGGAACCCTAACGCACCTAAGACACGAATATTCTGGAATGTTTACGACCACAGAGGGTAGTCGGAGTTAATATTTTATGATACGTAGAAACAACTTTATTGAATGTACCTACCGATCGATGCAGTACGGTCTCATAGATGGCTGGACCGGTGTAGCCTTATCTTTATACGATTGTGTCCTACGAATCAATTGATATACGTTTAATGGACTGTCATGAACACTATCCATTCATACATTTTGTTCGGCGAACGCACGGGATGACGTCACAGTTTTTCGAATCAACTGATGAATTTTCTATCGTTTCGCGCTGAGCAAAATTTATTTTTTGGACATATTGGACGATGGGCTAGATTTTCAGATAGTCGTAAATTTATGCAGCTTGTCAGAGAATTACATTTTGGAATTAATTGTGAATGTTTCCACATTCCCATTGTCTGACATAACCGACCGACCAACGAACACGACAAATTTTAAACACACATTCCTGTATGGAGCTGTCCTAATTGATATTTGGAGGAAAAGGGGCGATCTCCCGCTAGGCGATGTCACTGCCTGGGGACCGCGGTCCGAAGCTAACATTTTGTATATGCAGAGATTCTATGGAACTTTGATAGCGCGTTTGAGGATACGTCTTCCGATTGGCCAGCTCGGTATGACGCGTGTGACGTGTTCTATTGTTTCCGAACCTGCAGTGGGTCATTAATGGGCTACAGACGTCCTACCCACTGGCTTTAGGTGAATTTTAAAAATGAAATTCAATTTCTCTTCAGTCAATTCGCTTCCATAAAACACTAACAATTTTAAAGTTATGGGCAGACGGTAAAACCGCCTCCAAATAGTTCCCTGCTCCCTTGATGCAATAAAATGCAGTAATAACCTAAGAGGTTATGTCTGGACGCACGGCTGTGTGGTGACCAAGTTCGGTACATGCCACATGTATGCTAGATAGATGAGGAAGTTTTAAACGTATTTTGCACGTTTAATTTATTAGACTTTTTTTTTCATAAACAGCAGTTATTTGTATGCATGTAAAATTAGTAAAAAAAATCAGATTTTTTTTACTGCTAAGGGTATATCAAACCTGTTGTCGTTTTTATGCATTTTTTAATTTATTACTGAAGCTAAAAATGTCAAGTACCTTAAAATAATAGAAAATCCCTATCTTATCAACAGTTTTTTTATTGTGGCATTTTAGTTGCCTTAAAAGTGACTTCTTCAAATTCAATCACAGTCATATATCTCGAAAATAATTGTGTTTTGGATAGAGCTTTACATGGCTTAAACGACTTTTTACAGCCTACACGCTCTTGCGGGATTACATCACATAATAAAATTAAATCATCCTGTGTTAATTAAACACGTATACGTGGTGAAATTATTTTCTTACGAAATATAAAATTTGAGGAATATGAAGGATAAATAAAATTGAATTGTTTTCTTACGAAATACGAAATGACAGGTTTAACACCAATAAAATTTGAGGAATACCAAGGATTAATAAAATTGAATTGTAAAGAACTTGGCCTATTTTCACAAGCTCTACATCGAGCCTCAAACTAAATATTTCAGCGCAGAAAACAATAAAATGCAGCTCTGTGTTATTAACTACTTTCTGTTCCTGAAGGGACTAATTTGTTCAGTACATTTTCAGTTAGGTCTGTAAAAGTAACAGAAATCACTGACAAAATATTTTATGATTGCTACTAGACTTTGCCCGCGGATTCGTCCGCGTAGATATTATAAGTTGGTCCAGAGAGGGATAAAAAGTATCCTATAAGTTAATCCAGGTTATAAACTACGTGCACACCAAATTTCATCTAAATTTGTACAGCCGCTTTTGCGTGAAGGAGTAACAAATATTCATCCATTCTCATAAACTTTCACGTTTATAATAGTTGCAGGATTATAATACTTACGAAAGTAGTATTGAAGTACAGAGCTAGCGGACAGCTGACGTTATCATATAAAAACGGCTAAACAGATTTTTATGAAATTCAGTGCAAGATAGATTATAATGTCTGTTTACATTTAAATATTTTGGCTCTTTTTTGGTAGGTACACCTACCCATAGCTATAAATAGAAACAATAATAATTCTTAAAAAAAACTATATTATTTTATTGCATAAAATCAAATCATAATAATTATAATAATGTTACACAATAGCTGAAAAATAGCAATTACAAAATAATGCCTAACCTAAGAAAACCTTTTAACGTATCAGAACCAAGAACCCCTAAAATCCTCTGGGTATTGAAAATAGAATCGATTGGTTTGTAGCTCGTAATTTCATAACGAGTTCGGATCAATCTGAATGACAATCATAATCGAATAATTCATAATATTCATAAATTATTTATGCGTATCGGTGCTTTTGTTTCGGTTTCGCGTTGTAGGATTTCCATCACTAAAAGTTCTTGTTTTGTGTAAGTAGGTAGTAAAAACGAGGCACTTAGGCAAAGCGTTATCTTTTTAGATATATATCTATGGGCTTATCCCTCTCTTTGCTACTGGTACTTGAGAATATCCATGTTATCTCACGTAAAAAGGATCTAGAATTCTTCAAAGGTTCTCCAACTAATTTTCTACTCTTATTCTTCTCCTTCTCAGTCTTCAATTCTTCTCCTATCAAACTTCTATTCTTTCTTCTTAGATTCCGTCACAGCATCTACGCTGCCAGCGGTAGACCTCGTATGTTTCTTGCTGTAGTACTTGATAAACTTGTTGATTCTTCTTTTTATTCTTCTATCGGAATTCGGTCTTCTTCTTTTGAGTTCTCTATACATGCGGATAGGTGCATCTCTTTTGTAGTATTTGTAATTCTGGAAAAAAATCTGATTTATCGTAAGTTGTCAACATTTTAAGGAATGTAAGTTGTAACCGGATTCTAAGGCCGTAAAACGATGAAATTGAAATGAAATAAAGTAACGTGTATTATACAAAATTTTTGCTCAATCGGTTGAAAATATCTACTTCAAAATTGAGTTCGCAGATTCCACCCGAACAAACATACATACATTGGAAGTTAAATAAAAGCTTTTAATAATTAAGTACAAAGGATTGCAATTGAGTGAAAAGAATGTTGTATGTATTTGAATTCAATATAATGATTAAGAATGAGATAAGAGTTTGGTTAAGTGAGAGTTAGTTTTTATAACAATCGAAAACTTTGTGACGATGGATTTTTTGCTACTCTTTCACTTAAAATGATTTGGATGAATTTTGGTGTACAAGAAGATTATAACCTGGTATATGGCAGGGTATTATGGCCCACTGTTAGGCACCGGTCTCTCCCAACAACATGGGAAGCCTGGATCATACTCCACCACGCGGCTCCAATGCGGACTGGAGAAACGGGATGGCCAACTAGTGTCGGATGTTTTCAAACCGCCCATAAAGCCTCCGACAACGTTTAACGACTGCCATCGTATCGATAACAACCGGCACCGTCGGCTTAACGTGTCCTCCGAAGCACGGAAGCGCGTGTAATTCGCCACTAGCGGTCACCCATCCAGGTGCTGACCGCGCCCGACGTTGCTTAACTCTTTCGATCGCTTGCGATCTACTCAAGCAGCGGGGCTATGCGCGCTTTTGGTATTTAGGGAACTTTTTATTTCAACTACTGACTATCCACTATTTCTGCGTAGGTACATACGTGTAGCTCTTCCAAGGAAGCCACCTTCCTGTTCAGGAAGTCTAACTGATTGTTTAGGTATTCCTTGATACCGGTCATTTTGCTCTGGAAGTATAATATGTAATAATTAGTTCTTTCAGTTTCAGTCGATTCAGTCGAGTATGAAAAAATAAAAATCAAAGTCTTTTATTCATTGTCAGGTACGACTGGTGTACACTTAATGAACGTCATACATGATAGAATATTATCTTACATCTAACATCCGCTTTCGGTGCCCCTCAGGCTAACGTAGACCAGGAGAAAAAAGCGGGCGGATAAAAACTCCCGGCACTCTTTTAAAATCAATTATGAACTAATTATATTGCAGTATGATTTTCGACCGATAAATGAGCACGCGTGACAGCAATCGCGTGCGTCACCATCAGTCTACTGTCATTTGCTCACAATTGCTTAAATTATACATGGGGTATAAAAATAGCCAAGTGAAGCCTATCCAATCCCATGCTTTCTTATCATTTAAATAGTTCTGTATTGTATAATAGCCAATGAATCGTAAAATTGTACAATTATTTTATTCATTGTTAACATCTGTTTACATGCGTTTATAATGAATTGCAGACATAAATAAGTGCTTACTTGATCCTCGTGGTTCATTTCATCATACTCCCTCATCAGGTCCTGGACAGCCTGTATGGTGCCCAGGCACTGGGTCTTGTCATCCATCTGGTCTTCCGGCATCACGATGTTGGAGGTGGCTTCAGACGACTTTTCTGGAACATGACCTACATACAGCATACATACATACAAATAATAATAAAATAAATATTGTGGGACAACTCACACACGGCTTTCTGATCCCAAAGTAAGCTGTGAGTTTGTGTTATGGTGACCTGGTAGCTGTTAAAAATTACATAATATAAATTTTAAAAAACATACTTATATAGATAATTGACACCCACACACAGAACAAACGCTTGTGCTCATCACACAAATATTTGTCCTGGGTGGGAATCGAACCCACTACTTCCAGCACACATTAACCCTAACACTACTACAAAACTACCCAACTGTGTGCATAGTAGTTAGGGTCACTAACCAATAGTTGACCAACAGGTCAGTCGTGCGAAATGCGAATTTGTGTGTATGAAATGTGAGGATGGAAGTATGGATGTATGTTTGTTACTCTTTCACGCAAAAACGGCTGAACGGATTTGGATAAAACTTGGCACACAGCTAGATTATACCCTGGATTAACATATAGCATACTTTTTATCTCTGTGTCAAATCCTATGGTAAAGGTGGACGAAGTCGCAGTCGAAAGCTGTTTATTCACGTGTGGGAAGACCCACGCTCGCCCGTGTGTAAAAAAACATTACAAAATTATCAGTATTATTAAGAAATACTAAAAAAAAACATTATAAAATTATCAGTATTATTAAGAAATAATACTGATAATTTTATAATGTTTTTTTATTACATTTGTAAATCAAACAGGCATGCAAGCCACCTGATGTTTAGTCGTCACTGCAGCCAATGGACACTCATTTCCAACCTCAAATAAGACAGAACTTACTTTTCTTAACATCTTAGTCATCGCGAGTAGCAAAGCACCCGCATACGACCTCAGATAGGATGTCTCCATTTGAGGTTGGATGCGGGCGTCCGTGGGCTGCAGTGAGCACTTAACATCAGGTGGCCTGCAAGCCTGTTTGCTACTTAACTTCTATAAAAAAATTTAATGACTAGTAATACGAAAAATGACATTACCATATCCATGAAATTCAGTGAACCTAGGAGCTGAATATGTCATTGTATCAACAGCTTCTGATTGATCAGACGGAGACATCAGCCATTCTAGAAATTTCTGAAGGTCCGCTGGTAATTCTGAAAGAATTATGACGACATAAATGCCAAAAGCCAAAAAAACTCTGCTATCAGAGCTACTGTATCTCGGTCGGGGAGGTTGACGTTCATTGAGTGTCCACAAATAGGCGTGTTTCCACTAAGAATAAATCGGCTGGCGTAGGGTTTCTAATGATTAATCATATTATGTAGTAACCAAATAAACACCTTTTTCATTAAAATAATTAAAGATTACCTATATTTACGGAAAATAAAATCCGCAAAATTCGCCATTTAATCACGTGACATTAAAATTATTGAACACAAATCAGAGAGGCGTGACGTCACGCCTCGCAAAACGTCATGTTGGTGCTGTCATTTTCGTATACAATGAAAAGCTAGTTTCGCGAGGCGTGACATCATTCAAGACGCCATGACAGTCTTAGCCTTACGCAAAATTCTTAGGTAAAATGGCTTATTTTTCGTAAAGTAATATATTTTTGGGGTAAAAATAGATACCAAGCTATATTTTTAAATTCATTTCCAAATCTTGTCAACTAGCCTATTGTACCTAATAATGAATCTTAGAAGCATTTGAATTTGAATTTATGAATAGAAGAAAAATTTAAAAATCACATACTTGAGCAAGTCTTCTGCTGGACCTGGAAGTCCACCACGTCCGACATGAGCCGGACGAGCTGCTGCATGAGAGACGACGCCGCCGTCTCCTCTTGGCTGTCTTCCCGAACTGCGGAAGACCAACTCAAATTATTTTGAAGAAATATAAGACAGCCATTTGAGCACAATTGATTAGTGGCAGGGACATTGTACAGTGTACATTTTCGGCCAATGTGAAGCAGTCGAAGAACACGCGCTAGACTAATAGACCACGCTCTAGACCAATAGACGAGGTACTCTGTCCGATAGCGCAGATAACATCAAACCAACCAATAAAGATTGTGCTCACTTTAGAAGTTTAGATTGAATTATTTATTTTTCATTTGAGGTGGGATGCACGCTGCGATGACATTTAGCCTGCATGCCTTTTTGCTACTCAACTTTTTTATATATTCAAATAAATTTTAACCTTTCAAGTTCCTCGTCTGCCTCACGGCCTCTGCTGCTTCACGGACCACCTTCTTCATGTTTGCTGTTAGCGCAGCAAAATCTATGGTATCGTCTTTCTGAAAAGAAAAGAAAAGAAAAGAAAAGAAAAGAAAAGAAAAGAAAAGAAAAGAAAAGAAAAGAAAAGAAAAGAAAAGAAAAGAAAAGAAAAGAAAAGAAAAGAAAAGAAAAGAAAAGAAAAGAAAAGAAAAGAAAAGAAAAGAAAAGAAAAGAAAAGAAAAGAAAAGAAAAGAAAAGAAAAGAAAAGAAAAGAAAAGTTAGAAAGTTATTACACCACTAACTCTGACCAACACATGCTCATAATGATATCTAAATAATAATAGTCAACATATTCATTTCTCTATTTATAAATATTTTTAAGATAATGATAATTTAAAAAAAATCATTATGCATATTATAAAAACAAAAAACAATAAGGGGAAGTCAAAAGTAAAAAATACTATAAGAACAGAAAATTAATAAAATGGCGGTGTATAAAAAAAGAAAAACTTTCAACAGCAACTAGACATTTTATACATGTGTCAGAACATGAATTTCAATAAAAAAATTACTTACACTGAAAATGTTCCTTTTATTCTTGGAATTTACCGTTGGTTTTGGAGTTGTTACCCTGAAATAAAAAATGATAGAAAGCTATTTATCTATATAAGTAAGAAATTCTATTATAATATCTGCCGAAAGCATGAACATTTAGTATTTCATAATAATAATTGTCAGTCTGTCTGACATCTTCTCAAACTAATGTTACACCTTCCTCCTTCCTTCCTTCCTTTCAGCCCTTAGTAGTCCACTGCTGGACATGGGCCTCCCCTAATCGACGCCACTCCGCCCGGTCCTGGGCCCTCTGAATCCAACGGTTTCCCGCTGTCTTCTTCAGGTCATCAGTCCACCTGGTCGGAGGGCGGCCTGTGCTCCTTTTGCCTAGACGTGGTCGCCATTCGAGGACCTTTTTTCCCCATCGGTTGTCAGTCCTGCGAACGATGTGGCCAGCCCATTGCCACTTTAATTTGCAAACTTTGAGAGCTATGTCGGTCACCTTCGTTCTTCTACGGATTTCATCATTTCTGATTCTGTCTCGTAGAGAAATACCAAGCATAGCTCTCTCCATTGCCCTCTGGGCGACTCTGAGCTTGGGACTTACTACCAGGGGATGGGCAGCAGCGTCTCCCTGAGTACTAAACACCTACTGCGGTCACCAACACGCACTTGCCAAGCGCGGTGACTACGGCATCAACCCCCACATGACAAATACAATGTTACACACGTTAATTAAATTAAATAACGCTTCACACTCATAGCCCCACACTAGGATTCCCTGTGTCGTGGGTACCATGGACACACACAGCACACCCAGACAGAAATTCAAATTCATCATTCAAATCTCTGCCCAGCTGGGAATCGAACCCAGGACCTTTGGTGCAGCGCACCGGTATCTTAACCACTGCGCCACTTGGGGCGTCAATTATACTAATACTTCGTCGAGCATTCATGCTGGGGCCACTGTGCCGTGAGCAAAAAGTCGTTAAACATTCGTACGGTAAACGTCGTCATTAGTATGTCATAGATCAGTCGGTCTCACATCTTCCCATACATGATGGTCATACGTTAATTAAATCAATATTTTGAACGTTAACTATAAAAACACTTTGACGGCCGTGTTCGTGTTCGGAGCACTGGTGTATCTACTTACTTTGATTTAATTCTTTCAGTGGAACGTGTACTCATATCGCCATTTTTATCAGCTTTCGTGGAACGAAATTTATCGGCTAGAACCTTCATTCTACCTGCGAACCATTTTGTAGGTTTCTTTACAAAATTTTCTCTGCTAATTGAATCTTTATGTCTTTTGGATTTTTCAAAGTTATCCACATCGACACCGTACTCCTCGTCGTATATATCATTCCAAAAAACCAAATTGCTATCTTTTGAGACACTGCGCTTAGAAATTGTTTTATTTTCCGTATTATCGGTATTATCTTCTGCCTTCAGATTTACTTTTTGGTTTGCAGTTTCTGTCGTTGAGTTTTTAGTGACTAGTTTTGTTGGTTCGAGTTTTGAGACTGCAATGTTATTGTGATTATTATTTTATGTTTTATTAGGTTATTATATATTACTGTTCAGAAGAAAATAATTCAATATCGTATTGTTTTATTATTGCTGCGTTATACATGTCCATCAATTATCATGGAATAGATATATACCTAATAAGCTAGAAACCACTACAATAGTCCAACTCAAAAGTTTTGGAAAGTTTAATAATATAATAAACTGTACGATAGAGTTTGGAGGTCGTAAGCGGCTGCTGACGCTACGACCTTCACGGCCAATTCCTGACCCAGGACTGGCCAAGCAGAGGAAGAAAAAGAAGAACACGGATATTGAAAATTAGAACTGTCATTATTGTAATGGACGTAATATATGATTTATAAGTTCTATTTCAGATTCCTCTAAAATACATATAAGTAAAAATAAAGCTACCTTCAACTTATATGACCGATTCATATTTTACCAACCAGTTTTAACTGTAGATGTAGTTTCAAGTTCATTTTTACTTCGTCCATCATTTTTTCCTTCTGTCTTACTCCCTGTTAGTGAATCATTTTTGTCTTCAATAGACAGTAACATCCTAGATCTATGTCCAATGTTATCTATTATATCCAAATCATATACAGGGTAGAGTACTTCGTTGGACTGATTTTTTTTATCATTATTAGTATAACTTGAATTCTCGTACACGCTAAAACATGGTAATTATTTTTTATTATTGCTCACTTCATTACCAACTAACATAAATGTTACCTTAAGTTAAGAACAAGTACTTAAGCTAAGTACATGTTACTTAAGGACTTGCTCTTGTTGTAAATAGTAACTCTTTACTCGTGAGGTACTTCTTATAACGTTTCTCCCCAATCGAAACACAATATATACAAGAAGCAGAGTATGCAGCAAATACTTACAGTACATAAGTTATTAATAGCAAAAAAATGTCGAGACATGAACCTATAATTATCATAGCCTTGGCTTCGTTTTGTCACATTGCGCAACATTAAATCTTAATTTGATTACAATGAAACAAGATAAAATGTAGTGAATGAATTTAATTGATTAAGATTAGGAAGCAAAAAAAATACTGTAAAGCAGGAATCATTTGCTTCAACGACCATAAATCAGATAAATCTAACAAGTATGTACTTGTGACAGTAAGAAGTAAATCAATCAAAATATCGATAGATAATACTAATAATATAAATTGTTTCCGAAAATCGATTAAAGTGATATACGACTGAGATAGTACCTTCCTTGGACTTCTACGAACGTATCAAAACTAAAATGAGCCAAATCGGTCGACCACCGTTCTCGAGTTTTAGCGAGACTAACGACCAGCGATTATATAGATTTTAATTATTTAATCATTACCTGGAGTTTTTTGTTCCTTTTGCTATAGTCTCTTCAGATAATTGAGCCAATGAGCTAAACCAATCTGCCATCATTGAAAAAAAAGCGCTAGCGTCCATTGTATTATTATCTTTGGCTATGGCATCACTCATATTACTCATAGATCCATTCTTAGATTCATCGATATCCATTTGGAATTCCTTATCAACTTGGCTATTACTTCTAGCATCTATTTCCTTATAATCAACATTGTCTATGTCAACATATTCAACGGATTTTAGCGTTCGCTTGGGTACAACCGAATCTCTTATAGATTTGTTTTTCGGTGCAGCAGTTCTGGTTTTATCCAGTGCATAGTTCAGTGGATTGAGTAACGGATTAATACTTGTTTTGGTGTCGGAGATGTCGTTTGAAAAGTGCTTTTGAATTGTCTTTATGAAATCCACATCTTTAGTACACTTTCCGGGTCTGATCTCAAACCTGATTCCTTTTGATGGTGTAGTAGTTTCTGAATATAATTAATATGAATTTATAATTATTATTGTACTCACCTTATGTAACAAATAAACTGTTTTCATTTTCATTCATCATAATCTAACATTATGAATATTTTTAACAGACTTTAAAAAAGTTATTAATTCGACACATAATATAAATGGAACTGCAAAATAGCCACATATAGTTTCAAATTTACAACATTTCGAAGACTTATATATGTGGATATGTTTGATATGTTTGTCTTCACATAATATCTCCATATTTGTTAAATATTTATTGTTTGATTTGTTTGCTTTCTTTCTTTCTACTTTATGTAACTACTAATAAAAAGGGTGTTTTATATCACGAATATATTGAAAGTTATCCATATTTGTTGGATTCGTTCCGCATATCTTTGGTATCAATAAAGTTTTAAATATGCCATAAGTACCTACCTTTCCGCAGCCTCCCAAAAAACCCGCCCTTGAAAATCTTCATCTTATCTTGCGCCATATTGCTTCTGCTTCCATCGTTGGTAGTCTTATCCATATTCAGACTCGTCACTTCCTTCTTACCGTTCAGCACACCATAATCACTGTAGGCTTGCGCGAGTTGCGCTAATCTATCATATTTGCTATCAACATAATCTTCGATGTACTCAGTATCGCTGCCTTCATTAATCGGTTTATCGATATCCGATAAATCTTTATTGTTTTCTGGAATTTTGATGTTTTCTATGGCCGCTTGCTTTATGATTGCGTTCAGTTCGTCTGGATAGAGAGGTATGGGGCCTTTCCAGTTGCGGTTGTAGAGGTCGGGGACGTTTTCCTGTTGGTGGAATGATTAAAGTTTAATACAGCGTAATAATGCACTGGCAGTCATATTAATTTTCAACTCCGTGTTCCAAGTCATGTCAAACGCAAAAGTTGTTTGTACGATGACTTCATTGCGTACATTTGTCGCATGTCAGACATGTTGAGTCAGTGTGTATTTCAATCTGGACATTCTTACATTATTTTTCATTCTATCCACTTCTCCAGCTGTTTCGTCACTAGCCTCAATTTCATAAGCCAGATCTTTGAGGTCCTCGTAACCAATAGTATCATCATCTTCGTTGGTTTGAAGTATTTTGCGAAAGTTATAACTCCTGCCATTCCAGTCATTTTTGGGATATTCATAGTTGAAAGTCGTATATTTTTCTGAATCCCTGCGAAAGTAGAGACAATTTTACTATTATATGTATATTACTGTACTTACTATCTAACTAACTAATCAATGTAGTCAACATTCTGTTTGTTGGGCCATTTAAAAAAGTACTCACATGTAATCCGTCGTATACGAATTTCTTTCAGTGCTCAAAAAAATAATTTCACTGTAGTCTAAATTCGTATCGAATCTTTTCTCCGTTGTTTTGTCAAAAAATATTTTAATCAAGTTATTGTGTAAAGAATCTTTTGCTTTATATTTTTGCTTGATATCTTCATTTCCGTCATGTTTTACAATGTTGAAGACACCAGTATCCAGTTTGTTTGTTTGAAGTAAATGGCCATTGTTTTGATTATACAGATCCTTATGGTGATTTACGTTTGGTTCAGGATTGACGTGTATGAAAAATTTAAACTCATTAGTTACATGAGTTTTGGGAGTAGTCGTCTCTATTGCATGTATTTTAGCCATAAATTTGGAGCTGTGGTCACTTAGATCTTTCATTGTCTTAGTTTCAACTTTTGTGTTTTGTATACTTTCAAAACTGCCAGTATTTTCTACGGCATTTTCAAGAGTTGTACTTTGAGTAAATGGATTTATAAATAGAAAGTTATCAGGTTCAGCATCACTTTTATCTTTGTAGCTCATTATTATGCCGTCTTTAATTGGTAACGTTTGTTGATTTTTATCGTCATATTTGTTTTTAATTTTTTTTGCGTAAAGATTCAAATTATCTATTTCATCTTCTGCCTTATGATTACACTTATTTAAGTTTAAGGAATTGTTCATGTTTTCTGAGATATCTTTGTCTGTTACATGATCGAGTCGTTCATCTAACCGTTGGCTGTTCTTATAAAATGGATGTTTCAGGTGTTTTTCATGTGATTTGGATTCTTGTGGCACATGAGAACATTTTGGAAACTGGCGTCTTCTATCTATAGATTGATTTTGAATTAAAGGCCTCTTATTTTCAACAACAATTCTTCCTGATTCAGTCACATATCCGTGTGTTTTCATTCTTTTAGGATTATATTCTTGAAAAGCAATATTAAATGTATTCAAATTTTTGTTACGTTTAGTTCTTGTCATGTTTCTATTACGAAAGTGTTTTGGTCTCATAAACTTAATTGATCTTTTATATCTACTTGGAATACTAATGTCACCGATTCCTGTATTAAGGAAACTATTACTCCCGGACCGTTGTTTTAATCGTTTGATTTTTGCGTCCGTTTCAATTAACTTCTTGTAAAATTCTGGAAAAATAAACCGGAAATGAATCATTTGACTTTTTTGTCTGACAAATGACGAAAAGTAAGATAAACGCCCAGTTAATCTCTAACCCATTAGTGACCCACTGAAGGGTCTCAGTCCATCACGCTGGCCTACTGCGGGTTGGTGGATTTCACATGCCTTTAAGAACTTTTTTTGTGAACTCTCAGGCATGCAGGTTTCCTCACGATGTTTTCCTTCACCGTAACAGCAGGTGATATTTAATTTTGTAAAGCCCGCATAACTTTTTTGACAAAGTCATTGGTGCGTGCCACTGGGATTCGAACCCGGACCCCTCGATTCGAGGTCAAATTCTAAGCCACTGGGCTATCACCGCTTACCACAATAAAGAGTATTGTATTGTATTACTATAAGGGTATTTACCCCGCAGTTTTTCACTAGTCTTTCTATCGCTTATCTTGTCTGTATCTATAACGGCAGCGAGATCGTTCGATATCTTGCCTTCATCATCGTATGGGTTCTGTAATAGGATAAAACACTCATCATAACATTCAAAATCGATCAGCTGTCTTTATCAAGATATTAAAGTGAAGCGAATAAATCAGATTCTTTCCTTTGCGTTCTTGTTTTGTGTGTGCCCATGGCACCCACGACACAGGGGATCCTGGTGGTGGAGTATGCTCCAGGCCTCCCCTGTTGTGGGGAGAGATCCGTGCCCAACAGTGGGCCATACAAGGGTTGAAACCACGACAATATAATATATTGTCGTACATAGCATAAAAAGATTAAATATAAATAATAAACAAATTACGCTTCACACTCACGCCCCACACTAGGATTCCCTGTGTCGTGGGTGCCATGGACACACACAAGACCAGAACACAACACACCCAAACCAGAAACAGACATTCAAATCCATCATTCATGTCTATGCTCTGCTGGGAATCGAACCCAGGACCTTCCGCGCAGCGCACCGGTGTATTAACCACTGCGCCACTAGGGTCGTGTCATCGTTTCTTAAAGATCCTTTTTTAAAGCTATTGGAATTTGAGTTGTGTTTTCAGACGTTTCTGAAAGCACTCATATGGGAAAGGCAATTTGAAATTAATTATGAATCATTCATAATTAATTTCTTAATTAATATTCAATCATAATTCTTTCATAATTAATTTCTTAATTATGAATCATTCATAATTAATTTCAAATATTCCAATTATATACTAATTAAAAACTAAATTTTACGTAGGTAGTGGATTTTAATTGCGGCAACGTTGCGAAAAGTACTGAAAAACGCTACAGAACAATTTTCAAATACACCTGCTTAAAATAAATTCCCAAAAATTATGTTAAACACAGACTTCGGCCGGCACTTTTCTTAATTGTTAACCAAAGTGTACTTCGGGGGTGGTACACCGGTACACGCGACGTTTTTGTAAAAAGTTCAAAACGCATGTTTTTGGCGATTGGTTACAACCTTTTGGATAGACGAATGTTCGTTACTCTTTCACGCAAAATCGCCTGAACCGATTACGGTGAAATTTAATTTGGTATGTACGTAGTTTATAGTCGGAATCAATATAGGATACTTTTTATACCACTCTGGACCAAGTTCTAAAACCCACGCGGACGAAGCCGTGATCAAAGTCTAGTATTACACACTACGTGTCGAACGTTTTCGATGCCTTCTTTTTCCAGTTCGGATGTTTGCGAAAGCATACCGAAAGAAAGAGATTATCTCGCGAGGTATCCGATACTTTTTGCAGTCAGTGAAAAAACCGCCAAGTGTAAACTCCAAAGTGAAAGCGAAACCAGGTAATTATTCAGCAGTGTAGCACGAAATAATTCACCCCCACACCTGGGCACTTTTAAATAACCCCCGACATATTTATTGGAGAGGGTTAATATACAAAATGGCGCTTAGTTGAGACGTAACGGGCTCGTTAGGGGTGGTTTACGTTGCTCTAGTTCTCAATTAAGGGTGTGAAGGGTATTGGTTCCTTGACTCGTCTATTCGAGTTTCAGAGTCATTGTTGCCGGTGATGACCTACGGTGCCGGGACGTGGTCCTTTACTGTGAGCCTAATGCACAAGCTCAGAGTCGCTCAGAGGGCAATGGAGAGAGCTATGCTCGGTATTTCTCTACGGGACAGAATTAGAAATGATGAAATCCGTAGAAGATCGAAGGTGACCGTTTGCAAATTAAAGTGGCAATGGGCTGGCCACATCGTTCGCGGGACTGACAACACTTACGCTGCCTAGAGTGAGTTTGACGGCGAAATAAGAAAATGATTTGAGTTTTTCCCTGAAAAAAATTCTCTTATTTTTTCTCTATTTCAACTAAAATACATACAACTATCATAGTTACACCGCCTAGAGTGAGTTTGACGGCGAAATAAGAAAATAATTTGAGTTTTTTCCCTGAAAACTTTTCTCTTATTTTATCTCAATTTCAACTTAAATGTAACATATAACTATCATAGTTACACTGCCTAGAGTGGATATTGCGGCGAAATTAGAAAATAATTTGAGTTTTTTCCCCGAAAATTTTTCTCTTATTTTTTCTCAATTTCAACTAAAATACATATAACTATCATAGTTACACTGCCTAGAGTGGGTTTGACGGCGAAATAAGAAAATAATTTGAGTTTTTTCCCCGAAAAATTTTCTCTTATTTTTTCTCTATTTCAACTAAAATACATATAACTATCATAGTTACACCGCCTAGAGTGAGTTTGACGGCGAATTAAGAAAAAAAGTTGAGTTTTTCCCCGAAAAATTTTCTCTTATTTTATCTCAATTTCAACTAAAATACATACTATCATAGTTACACCACCTAGAGTGCGTTTGACGGCGAAATATGAAAATAATTTGAATTTTTTCCCCGAAAAGTTTTCTCTTTTATTTTTTCATAATTTGATCTGATATAGTATCGATAACAACCGGGACCGACGATTAACGTGTCCTCCGAAGCACAGAAGCGCGTGTAATTCGCCACTAGCGGTCACCCATCCAGGTGCTGACCGCGCCCATAGTTGCTTCTTTTTCGATCGCTAGCGATCTACTCAAGCAGCGGAGCTATGCGCGCTTCACTTTTAGTTTTTTAAAAACACGAATGGAATATATAATACCAAACTAAACACCATTTTGAAACGAAGCATAGAAAATTGGAATACGACAATCCTACACCATAATTTAAGTGAAATATTGGGTTAATATCATAAATCGATATCAAAACAATCGTATGGACGACTTGTGAGTTAATTTTGATTGTAACCCAAAACTTATTGAGTTAAAATATACCACGCGGGAGTTGTATTAAGTGTTGTGTTAAGGCGAGGTTGCGTTAGGGGTTCATTACCCCCTAATGGGGATGTTTCCACCATTCACAATTAATCTCAAAACGTGATTTTGCTAAAAAGTTGCATTCATGACTATCTGAAAATCTAGCCCACCTTCCAATATGTCTAAAAATTAATTTAATCAGCGCGCAAACAATAAAAAATTAGTCAGTTGACTAGAAAAAGCTATGACGTCATCCTATGCGTTCTATTTGGAGGAAAAGGTTAGATCCTGATCCCGCCAGGCGACGACACTGCCTGGGGAAACGCGGAAAAAGTCGCGGGCACAGCATCACACAGTACAATCGAGCCGATAAATTCAACGTAAACCCTCCCCTTAACAGCAAGCGCCAAATTAAACGCTCATTATTAACATGTGTCGTATGCGAGCTTTAAATCTCACCCCTCTCGCTCGCACACCACTCGTTAGAAGGGGATGAAAGACCAATTTGGAGTAGCTTTGACTGACTTACAATGCCATATAAATATTGGCTTCAATGATTGTTTCGGGAACGCTAAGTCTGAGGTTGAAATACTTGATTGGTAGAGTTAGTTACTTAAAGCAATAGAATTAGTTACTAAAAAAGCCATAGTAGCTCGTCCGGGTACCTTACCGCCAGCCTCGTAACCCGTCGTAAAGCAGCGTGTTCTTCATGTGTTGTTGCGGCTGGGGAGGTGTGGTTGCCGGGGATGCTTTATATGAGGCGATCTTAGTCCTCGTGAGTAGCAGAACGATTTCTTCTTTGTTTTAGGTCGGATGCGGGTGCTTTACTACTCATCAGGACTAAGATGTTCGCCTCAAATAAAGTATCCCCGGCAACCACACCTCCCCAGCCGAAACACGACACATGAAGAACATGCTGCTACACGACGGGTTAAGAGGCTGGCGGTAAGTACCTCCCGCGCGAAATATCAATTCTAGAATTTCAGTTATAAAACGGTAAGTAGTTCTTTACTAAAAGCAAAGAACGTTGGCGGTACTTAAAAATCGCTTAGAGCACTATGTTCGAGTGTTTACTACAGGACCTCTGTACCACCAAAACGTTACATACTCGTATCTTCTTCATTTTATAACTTTCATTAGTACGGAGGAAGCACAATAGATATTTTGCACAATACTTCGTCGCTTGTCGCGCGAATATGAAGATAAAAAGTTTATTTTCGAAAATATAGACAGGTATAAATGCTGTAACGGTGAAGGAAAACATCGTGAGGAAACCTGCGTGCCTGAGAGACACAAACACACGACATTCTGCATGTCATGCTGCTTTGTCAGTGACCCATTAATGACCCACTGGCGGGTGGGGTCTCCTCTCGCAGTGAGAGGGATGTAGGCCGCCGTCCACGCGGCATGTTCGTCCACGCACCACTACTGCCCGTTGGTGGACGAACATGCCGCGTGGGAACATTTTTTTTTGTGAACTCTCAGGCGTGCAGGTTTCCTCACGATGTTTTCCTTCACCGTAACAGCGGGTGATATTTAATTTTATAAAGCGCACATAACTTTTTTACATAGCCATTCTCTCAGTCTACATTTTGCCTGAGGAGCAAACTTAACGTGCACCAATAGGCATGATGACTAATTTTCAAAATCTCTTCTATGATATTCAGAAGTTTCTATTACGATATGTCTAAAAAATATCATATTTCTGTAGAAAATTAAGGTTTTTGTGCAATAAAAGTACATTTAAATTCTAAGTTTCAAATTCATCCCAAAACGCTCGCCGGTGTCATGGCGTCTGTCATTGCGTCACGACTCAGTAAAAAATGCAGAGATCGCTTATACGCTTAAACGAAACCAAATGACGTTTACTGAGACGTCACGTAAATTGACGTAATTCGATCTGATGGGGGTTTAAGCTATCATGGCGGATTGTTGTATTTTGTAGATTTATTTTAACAAATAAATTATTAATCTCGACATTAACAAGAGAATAAATACATGTTTCGAAATCTTTGAATCCTATTTCATTAGATCAGATAAATATTTTGGCGATACTTGATTACTGTCATCATGCCTATTGTACCTGATAATGAATAAAAAGTTTCAGTTTGAGTTTGAGCTTGTAAAATGAATTAGAGTTTTATCATCACCCCGTGGAACCCTAAAAGGGGGTGGACGTCAGACGTGAGCCAGTCAGACTCTATTGTTCTGGATGTTTCGAAATTTGTACGTTGTATTGCCGTAACGAAGGGGACAACGCACTACGCTACTTGTTTAAATAACCCATGCACTTGCGCCAATTAAGAGATTAGGTGGTATAGCTCGCAAATTCGTAATGCGCCTGGCCGCTGTCGTCTGATGACCAGGGCTTTGTAATCCTACTATCCTACTACATCTACACTAATATTATAAAGAGGAAAGTTTTGTATTTTTGCGTGTATGTTTGTAATGAATAAACTCAAAAACTACTGGGCCGATTTCAAAAATTCTTTCACCATTGGAAAGCTACATTCACCCTGAGTGTCAGTAACCCATAACATTGTTTTTTGTGAACTCTCAGGCATGCAGGTTTCCTCACGATGTTTTCCTTCACCGTAACAGCAGGTGAAATTATATTCAATTTTTTAAAGCGCACATAACTTTTTACAAAGTCATTGGTGCGTGCCACTGGGTTAGAACCCGGACCCCTCGGTTCGAGGTCGAATTCTAAGCAACTGGGCTATCACCCTGAGTAACATAGGCTATATTTATTGCTAGATTTAGTCAGAGCGAAGCCTGCCGGTCAGCTAGTAGGTACTAATTTAATATAAACGCGAAGGGTTGTAAGCATGGTTGTAACTCTTAGATTTCAAATACCGTGAGAAGGAGTTTGCAGCTCGTAAGCGGTAGCTGCTGATGGCTGAAGCTGCGGCCTTCACGGTCTATTCAAGAGCAGGGACTGGCCAACCAGAGGAAGACACAGAAGAACACGAATGTTGAAAATAAGAACTGTCATTATCTATATCTATATCTATACTAATATTATAAAGAGGAAACATTTGTATTTTTGTATGTTTGTAACGAATAAACTCAAAAACTACTGGGCCGATTTCAAAAATTCTTTCACCATTGGAAAGCTACATTCAGCCTGAGTAACATAGGCTAGTAAATTAAAATAAAAAAAAAAAAAAATCATTGGCAGAGCGAAGCCTGCTGGATCAGCTAGTATAATATAATGTTTGTATTCCATTGCAGGTTAATAGGGCGGCCGCCCAGGCACGAGTGGCCCGACAACGTGGGCGTCATGGCCGACAGCTTCCCGGAGTACCCGCCGCAGGAGCTCGGCCGCGTGCTGCCGCGCGCGCCCCCCCGCGCCCTCGTCATGATCAAGGTACCAAGGAACGCGTGCACTCACTGACCCATTGGTGACCCACTGGCGGGTCGGGTCTCCTCTCACTGTGAGAGGGGTGTAGGCCGCCGTCCACCACGCTACACTACTGCCCGTTGGTGGACGAACATGCCTTTGAATCAAGGTACCAAGGAAACGCGTCTCACGCGGACATGCACTCACTGACCCATTGGTGACCCACTACAGGGTCGGTCTCCTCTCGCAGTGAGAGGGGTGTAGGCCGCCGTCCACCACGCACCACTACTGCCCGTTGGTGGGGGAACATGCCGCGTGAGAACATTTTTTGTGAACTCTCAGGCATGCAGGTTTCCTCACGATGTTTTCCTTCACCGTAACAGCGGGTGATATTTGATTTTTTAAAGCGCAAATAACTGTTTTTGCAAAGTCATCGGTGCGTGCCACTGGGACTCGAACCCGGACCCCTCGATTCCAGGTCGAATTCTAAGCCACTGGGCTATCACCGCTGCTTATGAGTAGTTGGTAATAACTAACTTATGAGTAATTGGTTACAACCATATTTTTACATTTTTTTTAAACATCCTTAGAACATAAACTTAACTTACGTTGCTTAACTTCCCCAATCGTTCGCGAACTACCTCAACCACAGAGCTATGGGCGCTTCACACCGTTATTCACTTCCAAACCCTCCCATAGGTGTCGCTAGTAATTCAGTGAATCTATGCAAAAAGCCACCGATACAAAATGTATAAGCCACAAACACGACTACCCACAAATTTGAGAATTTTTTGTCAATGCAACATGAACCGTATTCGTACGTATTACGGACGTTAGTACGGATACAGTCGAACGGGAATAAATTTGTTTCCCAAACGGGAACCCTCCCGGTTAAGATAAATATTAATATTATTATAATGGAAGTCAATTGGTGTTGTCTACCTTCGATATGTACAGGGTGGTACAAAATAAGTATAAGAAATTCTTGTTAACATAGACTTTTATGTGTCAAGATGGAATGTATCTGACTCAAAAGTGGGACACCTAAAATTGGCGTCTTTTTATTTTTAGGTAGCTTTTCTAGCTAGGTGATATTTTAGTGATATTCGTCTGCTATAAAATGTTAGGGAAATTTAATTATTGGGTATCCTTTTTATTTTTAGACACTAAAACTAAGCCCATTTTTACTTTTCATTAACTACGTATAAGTAGTATCAATATCAAGGAACAAAAAAACTTAAAGAAATTAATTTAAATACAACATCACAAACAATCTCCCGCAAACAACAAAACGACCAATCCGCGTCACAGAACTACGACAGTGACACGGAACAAACAACAAACGTACACAACACACAACACAAACGTACAAAACACTTTTTAATCACGAGTCCTCGCGCAAAAAAATTAAAATAAAAAAAATGCCTCTACATTTTATAGAAAAAACCCCTCAAAGCACGTCACGGTTCCAAATTATTTTCCCCGCCGTTCCCCTGTTTCAATCATAACGGAGCAACCTATATCCCTTAAGGGGCAGGCGGACGACAAATCATATCGCGTCGCGCGCCTTAAGCGGTATTTATACGCTGGGCCTTAAGTGATTTGTGGGACGGCGGCGGCGGCCCGAGAACAACTCTTTTTTGGGGTCCCGTAACAAAACACAATTCAAATTCAAAGACTTTTATCCATTAAAAGGTTCAATAGGCATGATGACTAATTTTCAAAAACTGTTCTATGATATTCAGAAGTTTCTATTATGTCTAAAATATATCATATTTTTGTAGAAAATTAAGGTTTTTGTGCAATAAAAGTACATTTAAATTTTAAGTTTCAAATTCATTCCAAAACGCTCGCCCGTGTCATGGCGTCTGTCATTGCGCCACGACTCAGTAAAAAATGCAGGATCGCGTATAATATGCTTACGAAAAAAATGACGTCTACTTAGACGTGACGTAAATTGACGTAATTCGATCTGATGGGTGTTTAAGCTATCATGGCGGATTGTTGTATTTTGTAGATTTATTTTAACAAATAAATTATTAATCTCGACATTAATAAGAGAATAAATACAAGTTTCGAAATCTTTGAATCCTATTTCATTAGATCAGATAAATATTTTGGCGATACTTGATTACTGTCATCATGCCTATTCAAAGTCTTTTATTCAAGCTGTGTATCTACACTTAATGAACGTCATAGATATAGGTAATACAATATGATATACATCCGCTTCCGGTGCCCATCAGGCTATATCGTAGACTAAGAGAAAAAAGCGGGTGGAAAAAACTCCAAAAAAAAACAATAGGTTCCAATCCTCTTGTCAAATTACCCAAAGTGGCTAGCTCCAACCTTTTTATGGCCCACTATTGGGGACACGTCTCTCCTCACAGCAGGGAGAAACCTGGAGCATACTCCACCACGCTGCTTCAATGCGGGTTGGTGGAGAACCCGGCTTTTGGCCAACAGTGTGTTCAGGGCCATAGGGCCTCTGAAAAAGTTTAACGACTGCTGTCGTATCGATAACGACCGTGACCGTCGGCTTAACGTGTCCTCCGAAGCACGGAAGCGCGTGTAATTCGCCACTAGCGGTCACCCATCCAGGTGCTGACCGCGTCCGACGTTGCTTAACTCTTTCGGGCTGCATAGCTTCGATACAATTCTACACAGCCAAAAAAACTAAATTTAAAATCATAATTTTCCCCCACAAGAAACCGAACCTAAAACGCTCCACACACCGCTCGGTGTCGGCGCGTCATCCGATACGGCGCCCTTAACGTTTTCCCGTTTCACCCCTAACCAGTACAACGCCTATAACTCTGCAATGACACTAAGACCGAGCGAGTTTTTCTAAGAGATTTATTCGAAACATACTTTATAGTTCTCGGGAGACGCCGGGGGAACCAATATGTCTGTCAATTATTGTACCTACCCTTTGAGCTTGGACGAATCAATATAGATACTCGGGTGCGGTAGATTTTTATTTTTATTTTTCAACGGTGTTTACGACAGATAAAAATGAATTTAACTAAGTGAACAGTAACTACTGTACCTATTACAAGAAGCGCGCATAGTCCCGCTGCTAGAGTAGATCACAAGCGATCGAATAAGTCAAGCAACTATGGGCGCGGTCAGCACCTGGATGGGTGACCGCTAGTGGCGAATTACACGCGCTTCGGTGCTTCGGAGGACACGTTAAGCCGTCGGTCACGGTCGTTATCGATACGATGGCAGTCGATAAACCATGTCGGAGGCCCTATGGGCGGTTTGAAAAAATACGACGCGGGTTCACCACTAACCCGTCTCCCTATCAATGCGCATTGGAGCAGCGTGGTGGAGTATGCTCCAGGCCTCCCCCAGTTGTGGGGAGAGACCCATGCCAACAGTGGGCCGTGAAAGCGTTGCAGCCAGCCAGCCAACTACCACATAAGTAGACATACTCACCGTAGTACATACTACTCATACTTATACTACTTTATTATACGAAAGCACGTCATGTTTAAATGACTCACCGAATCCTGAAAACTGCTGTCACTATATCCTGTGAGTACAATAAAAATAAACAATTTATTTAAAAATCAAGGCCTGTAACACGTCGGACTTTTAAAAAAGCTACGAGTATTCTTTTCACGCACACAGAGGATGAATGGTTGTTTGTTACTCTTTCAGGTGAAGACGGCTGACAATACTTGGATGAAATTTGGTAAAAATATGGCATTAAGCACCTGGATTACCATATAGAATACTTTTTAAACCTCTCGTCAGTCTACACTGACTAAGTCTGGGGAGGCATCTATACTGGACAGAAATAAACCGAGCCACCCGCCACCTTGTAACAATAATCCGATTTTCTCAGGAAGTAGAAAACGTACACCCATCAAATTCGAAAGAAAGGGTATTTGATAACAATTAAAATGACCATAAATTTAATCTACAGTACTGGCAACTGACACTGTAATCAAGCAACAAACGCAATGTTAACGATTTGCTCTGTTTTGACTAGAGTTGTGATATTGAAGGTGGTCGAATTTTCTAATCATTTCTTTGGATCATTTGCTCAAACGCGTGTTCTTATGCCACCTTTATCGGTTAAAAATGGATACAACACCTCAGGAAGCAGCTCAAGCTTACACTTCAAGCAGGCTGCGAACGCGAGGTCACTCGCAGACTATGAATCAGCAGATCTTCGGTGCAACGAGTTTACGGGCGTTAATTAGCATAAAACGCACTTTCTGTAGTTAAAATATGATCTGTTAGTTTCATTCTTCCTGAGAAAATCTGATAAGTATTAGGTACAGATGGCGGGTGGCTCGGTTTATTTGCTGTCAAGTGTAGTTTATAATAAACAAGACTGGCTTCGTCTGCGTGGATAAGAACTTGGTCCATTGAAAAACACTAGCCTGATCCGAACAGTCCCGCATAACTTCCGAGTCGATTCGTCAGGTCTGCGTTCCAGATGCTCCTGAAAAATAACAAGCAATCTCCTAAATAATGGCCGAGTTTTCTTCCACTACAATTTTCTTCTGTGAATTACAAAGCTACATTTGCATTTAGATTGTTTACTGCGATTGCCAAGTCAATCTATGGATACATATTACATACATACATACATGGATCTCACAACTTTTTACGGTGCAAGAACTGAGTTGCGAGACTTGGCTTTTTTTTTAAGTTATGTTTTGATGGCTTTAGTTATTGGTTTTACAGGGCATATTGATCAATCCACATTCACATTTTCAGGTATCCAAATTATAAAAGTATAATCGAGCCGCCCATCCAGGGCCGTCTTAGACGCACACAAGAATTCGGGGCCCTTTTGGAATATACAGAAAGCGAACTATATAATTTATTTTCACTAACATCTGCTTTATTAATCAAATATATTATAATAATACAATATGTTATTAATGATATTAGTGTGTATGCTGCTGTTTTTTGTTGTTCGTATTTCGTTGCCGTGTTCGAATCACTCAAACTATTCAATTATATATGTATTGATTTGAATAAATCCGAAAATGATCGACGTACGTTCGTGCAACGAGAAAAGTGCAATGCGGCCGACCATAATATTTTTTGATATTAAACGTGAGAGAAATTGTAGGTCCTTCGGGGCCCTCTGAGGGGCCCTGGGCACTGGCCCCGAGTGCCCTTATGGTAAAGACGGTAATGCGCCCACCCTCCATCAAAAACCTTCTCACAGTACATCATAATAGTAATAAAGGAACCTCTCAGTCCGTCCAGCACCAATATCCAGTTGGTACTCCATCGTCACTTCTTCGCCCCTGGTCTCCGGGGACAGGGGCATGGTCCTGAACACCACGGTAGAGACCACGGCCACGGACACCAGGAACAGCACGAGGAAACACGCGAAGCACGCATACTCTGAACTGATTATCCTCTTGAGACTGGAATTGGAATAATTTTAGTCTTAAGTCCATATCACGGACACTACTGGACCGATTTTGATGGAACTACATAATAATATGTACATACATACAAAAATACAGGCATGAAATTTGGTATTCTTGTTTGGAAGCCGTAATGGACCACCAATTATGAAAAAATAGTGCAGTTCTGAGAATATTACATACTCGTACACACGAGTACGTGTCGAATTGATAACCTCCTTTTTTGAAGTCGGTAAAAATGTGACATAATTATTATGTTTTCAACAATTGTCTATTAGTGTTAAGTCCATATCAGGGAAACTACTAGACCGATTTTGATGGAACTACATTCATACATACAAACATACAAGCATGAAATTTGGTATTCTTGTTTGGAAGCCATAATGGACCACCAATTATGTAAAAATTGTGCAGTTCTGAGAATATTACATACTCGTACGTACGTGTCGAATTGATAACCTCCTTTTTTGAAGTCGGTAAAAATGTGACATAATTATTATGTTTTCAACATGTCTATATTAATGATTAAAAAAATAATTTGGACTGCTGAACAAAATTAATAATGAATCAATTGCCATAATGTAAAATTAAGTTTTAGTTATGTAAGTTTACTACGTGTATTACATGTGATCTATCGTTGAAAATTTGCTTCTAAAGCCGGCTTGTTCCTTTGGTTGGTTTTCATCAAGTGTACGTAATTGTAATTCGCGAGAGTATAATTTTAGAAAATACTTTATAACACAAAAGAATAGCTGGCGGAGAGTGGCTGAGAAGGTCAAAGGACAGGAACTAGTGGAAGACATTAGAGGAGGCCTATGTCGAGAGACAAGCTGTTTCCTAAACATACCAGACGTCGATACTTAAAATATTTAATAAAATTCTAGCATTAAAATTATATATAATATTTAGATATAGGTAAGTATTGTAAATTTTAACAGCAATAAAGGCTTATTATTATTATTATGTTTTAGTTATGTAAGTTTAGTTATATTATATCAAGATAGTAAGTCAGAATGCCCAAGAACGGACGCCTAACATTGGGGGACTTTTATTTTGAGGTTACTTTTAATTTGGTAAGACCCGCAATAGCGGGTAATACTTGATGAGGAGTATTAGACGATTCTAAAGATATCTCATCACTCATCAGTAAACTTACGGACAAGATCCAAATGAGTTATTATCATTCGTCCTTTTCTTTTCGTCGTCCTTCTGTCGAAACAATTAAATGTATTAATACTGACAACTGACAAAAAAATTGTAGGCAAATATCGGTATGAATTTATCTTTGTTATTGAATTATATTGCTGCCGCCATGCTTGTGACGTCACTCGCAGTGTAAACAATACATCTCAGTAAAGGAAGAAAGTCATACTCCATTGTTTATTTACACTGCTAATGACGTCACGCCGATAGCTTTCATGGCGTATAGCGGTTTTGACATTTGAAAAACAGATTAAAAAACCTGAATTTTAAAATTGAAATAATAAATGTATGGTACTACATTTTTCAGAACAGAAATCACCATTTTTCACTTACTTTTAACAAAATCTATCAATATTACATAATTTTGGATTTTTCCTTGCATGGTGCGAAATACCCTATTATAATCAATAAGAAAAATCGTATTTACCCAAAGCCACCAGCTGTCTCTTCTTTCGTTTTGAAAAGGCTGAAAAAAGTTATTAACTGTCAAAGGCGATAAATAAATATATTCAGTAATTATTTGCTACTTTTTTAAGCCTTCATGATAGACAAACAAGTAACGAAGTGGTTCTGTATAATTATACGCCAGCGATGTAGAAAACTTCGATAGCATGATTCAGGATCGTGTGGCGCTATCTCTTGATGATCGAAGAAAGTTGCCACGAAACAAATAAGACAGATAAATGAGGCTATTGAAATAATACTAGATTTTCCGAGACTCTTCAATGCTTAAAATAAAAATACATTAAAGTAGCTGATTCGGCAGGCTTCACTTTGCCAATTAATTTGACTAATGTCGCGAAGTTTTTCTTTAGTATTGTAGAACATACTTTTGTTCTATCATCAATAGTTTCCGCAGCGCGTGCGACGAAAGACGTTTTAGGGCACTTTTTTACACCTTGGGTTACGTTACTTCAGTTTTAGTGAGGATCCCTAATCTTTTCTAGCAATTAATATAGCCTATTTTTAACCCCCGATGCAAAAGATAGGGTGTTATAAGTTTGACGTGTCTGTCTGTTTGTCTGTCTGTGATTCGGTCGTGGCACCGTAGCTCGCGAACGGATGAAGCGATTTCAATTTAGTTTTTTTTTTGTATGAAAGGTGAGTTACGGCCGAGTGTTCTTAGACATGTTTGATGAAAATCGGTTGAGTCGTTTAAAAGTTGTGGGGCTGAAAGTGGGGAAGAATAACCGAATGTCTGCAAATATAATCGAGTGAGGTCTCAAATGAAAGCGCATCACGTGCACATTACAAAATAATTCAATGAAAATTTTCGTTATTATGTCGGGGTTTTTTTTTTAATTTTCAGTACATACTCCAATGTTCCAATGGTGAAAGAATTTTTAAAATCGGCACAGTAGTTTTTGAGTTTATTCATTACAAACACACATACAAAAATACAATTTTTTCCTCTTTATAATATTATTATTAGTGTAGATGTATGTAGATGTATGTAGATAGATACATCTACATACATATGTAGATAGATAAATAAATAAATAAATAAATAAATAAATAGATGTAGATAGAAACTTCTACTCACAATACTCTGGGTGTCATCTTGATTCAAATTCCATTCTTCTGCCTGTGTACTAAGATCCGCCATCTTCTTTTTGGATTTACGTTTTGAACGCTCAGCGCTACTTGCTTCACTGGGTTTCTTAAAAAAATAGTAAAATAAACTTTTATTATATGCTCTATAGGCAAAAGGAGCACAGGCCGCCCTCCCACCAGGTGGACTGATGACCTGAAGAAGACAGCGGGAAACCGTTGCATTCAGAGGGCCCAGCACCGGGCGGAGTGGCGTCGATTAGGGGAGGCCCATGTCCAGCAGTGGACTACTAAGGGCTGAAAGGAAGGAAGGATATGCTCTATAAGATAAAATTTATATCAAATGTGATCCATCAATTTTTACTAGTTATTACATTACACAATTTATTTGATTTAGATTCTTGTCGCTTAAATCAATTTAAAAAAATACATAAATACCATTGATAGAAAGAAAATTACACTAGCACTTGGGAAAAATATGTTCGTAGAATTTATGTATCAGTAAAAAGTGACATAACAACAATTCCCGCCAAAATGCAATCCCCCAATTTGTGGGGTCCCATTTTTGATGCACTGATACTCTATCTGGACATACAAAAATCTTTGACTTCTTTGTACAGTGTAGATATGCCAGTAACCCATTAATGACCCACTACAGGGTCGGGTCTCCTTCTCGTAATGAGAGGGATGTAGGCCTTAGTCCACCACGCTGGCCTACTGCGGGTTGGTGGACTACTGTAGTACTGTGTAGATATACTATTATACTAAGTACTAACATGATCTGACTTCGATCTCGACCCCGCGTGTGTCGTTTTAGTATTTTCCTGTTTCTCCTTCAAAAGGTTGGATTTTTCTGGGTCTCTGCGATAAATAAATTCCGTAAATAACAAATAAACAACCGCAATTATAAGCGGGTGAATAACGACCTCAAACAGTGCTGATGCCTCAAATTTCTTTCTCCGCGACGAAAGAAATGTTAGCCTCAAACAGTATTTCCGGGACCTATAGTTGCTTTAAGCAGTCAACCAATTACAATAAACCAATCGAATACCAAATGTAATAAAAGTTATGTGCGATTTATGAAATTAAATCACCTGCTGTTACGGTGAAGGAAAACATCGTGAGGAAACCTGCATGCCTGAGAGTTCACAAAAAAAATGTTCTCAAAGGCATGTGAAGTCCACCAACCCGCAGTAGTGGTGCGTGGTGGACGGCGGCCTACACCCCTGTCATTGTGAGAGGAGATCCGACCCTGTAGTGGGTCATTAATGGGTACTGACATGACACAATCGAATACCACCAAGCACCGATAGATGGCGCTGTTACAAAAATAATTAATGTCTATGACGACGTGCTTACACAAGTAATTCAAATATAATATGTACTAGTATGTCGTCACCTCCGTTATATAGGTATTTTTCTTACGGTTTTTGTCTCACGTTTCTTCAGTCCGGTCGCGCAGCAAACTCGCTCGCCTCCAAGCTCTCGCCAGCTGTGAGGAGCTTTCGTTCCAAATATAAAATACTTACTGATGTTCCCTCTGTATCATTTCCTTAAATACCCTCAGCATTGGTGATTGGGTTTCTTTATCTGATCGCTTGTCATGGCTGCAAGAAAAAAACCTATAATAATTCAACTCCGTCTCGGCAAATTTCGCCGTTCGTCAGGAGATGTCGCCACGCGATCCTGAATCACGCTATCGATGTTTTCTACATCGCTGGCATATATACAAAACTACGACATGACGTAATCGGAGCACGGTCGCTCACCGAATTCACTAAGTTCCAAAACATTTCATGCCGATATCGTGTGACATCAAACCGTACGTCATTTCATGAACTCGGCACGACAAGGAACCTGAATGTCTATTCTATAAGGCACACAATAGATTGTCACGATATTTGACTTTTAAGCCTTGGTTGAGTTTTTATCACGGGTAGAACGACGTTGTCGCGATACGAGTTTGAATGGTCATACAGAATCAGGGCCCAGGTACACTTGGCTGCAACCCTTTCATGGCCCACCGTTGGGCACCAGTCTCTCTCCACAACAGGGGGAGGCTGGAGCATACTCCACCACGCTGCCCCAATGCGGTGCGGTGGAGAAACGGGCTAGTGGCCAACTTGTGTCGGATGACGTCTCAGGCATACAGGTTTCCACTCACGATGTTTTCGTTCACCGTTACAGCAGGAATTGGAGCTGGTGGACTCAAATAGCTGATGGAGAATAATACTTTATATTCCAGGCAAAGAATATATCCAAGATATATTACCTTTTTTGACTAAATCCCATAATAAAGTTGATAAACAGTAAATGACATTACAAAATTTCTTTATGACTTCTGTCATCAATTTTTTTTAATCGCGAAAAGAAACGTCGGTTTTTTCGTCAAGAAAATTTAATGTTCTATTAAAACTCTTTTTTGTAAAATTTTTAATTAAATAAAGCTTCTTTATTCTGTAACTTTTAGATAAGAGAAATTGCGAAATTTGGTTTTAGTAGAAGAGACATATAAAAAAATGTAGCGTCTTCACAAACCAAAAAAAAGTACGATTAAACAAATAAATGAAATGAAAAAAAGGAAAATCTGCAATGCCTGAGAGTTCCCCATAATGTTCTCAGTGGCATGTGAAGTCCACCAACCCACACTAGGCCAGCGTGGTGGACTAAGACCTACATCCTTCTCATCGTAAAAAAACCCGACCCTGCAATGGGTCCTAAAGGGTTATTGACACGATAAACATGCTAGAATGCGGCAAGTACATAAGCGTACATAAATATTTCATATATTATTTTCTCGTAAAAAAGCGATTAACGTCGCAAACATCAATTTATTTACTTCAGAGGCAATAGATCTTACGCACTTGTTTCATTAACTACGAATGGGCGAATAACGATATAAAAAAGTATAAGAATGATATAGTTCAAAAATGATCTGAATGTCTATTTTTTTCTCTTTCTATAGCTTTCTAAAGCTTGGACACGGGCCTCCCCTAATCGCCGCCACTCCGCCCGGTCCTGGGCCCTCTGAATGCAACGGTTTCCCGCTGTCTTCTTCAGGCCGTCAGACCACCTGGTCGGAGGGCGGCCTGTGCTCCTTTTGTGGAACGTGGTCGTAACTCAAGGACCTTTCTTCCCCATCGGTTGTGATTCCTGCGAACGATGTGACCAGTACATTTTATTATAAGTAAAGCTAGCAAACAGACAGACGGGCCACCTGATGGTAAGTGATCACTGTCGCCTACTGACGCGTGCAACACCAGCAGTCGCCAGTGCGTTGCCGCTATGAAGGAGAGCTTTTTTATGCCCTTCTTGAATAACCCCATGTCATAGTCCTGCGGGAATACATCGGCCGGAAGACCGTTCCAAAGTTTGCATGTACGAGGCAAGAACGTACGTGAAAAACGGACTGTGGAGGAACGCCACATATCCAGGTGATGAGGGTGGTATTTTAGTCTCCGGCGGGTAGTGGAGTGAAGAAGGGTGTTGTCGGCATTATTTCGTATAGCTCCACTTACACATTGTCAAGGTGATAGGTATTAAACCACTATTAAACGCTATTATTTTCTCTCGACTCATGAAACCGGGGGTTTCTACACCCCTAAACCCTTAAAAGATCGTGCAATTATTTTAGGTAACGCATCAAATATAATTTTATTGCGGCAAGCAACCATAAGGCGGTAACGAAATACAAGCAATTTCTTTGAGTGATATTCAGATAATATCTTTTTTGGGGTACAGTAGTATATGAACCTTTTGCAGCATATTTTTTTTTGTAAATTAATAGAATATTAGAGTTTAGGATCAGTAGAAGAACGAAGGTAACCGACATAGGTCTCAAAGTTTGCAAATTAAAGTGGCAATGAGCTTGCCACATCGTTCGCAGGACTGACAACCGATGGGAAGAAAGATCTGGCTACCGCGTCTCGGCAAAAGGAGTACAGGCTGCCCTCCGACCAGTTGGACTGACGACCTCAAGAAGAGATACAGGCTATGAAAGGCTATCTTATATACAGGCTATCTTATATTTAGAGACCTAAGAAGATAATTATGCGGATCGGTGGAGAAACGGGTTAGTAATCAACCCGTGTCGGATGTTTCCAAGCCGTCCGACAAAGTTTAACGACTGCTGTCGTATCGATAACAACCGAGACCGACGCTTAACGTGCCCTCCGAAGCACGGAAGCGCGTGTAATTCGCCACTAGCGGTCACCCATCCAGGTACTGACCGCGCCCGACGGTGCTTAACTTTTTCGATCGCTTGCGATCTTGCGCTTGCTACTCAACACTCACTACATCTCTCTCTCACTACATCTATCTACTCAACTCAAGCCTATGCACGCCTAATCATACTAGTTAACATCGTATGTTATAAAACAAACAAACATTTGAAGCTACAAGTACTATCATTTATTCTGTGCTATCTACCTGTAAAAAAATCTACTTCAGGTAGGTTTTTCTTTTCCGAGTGGGTTCAAGAAAAACACGAGAGGAATGGAAATGCGCGGCCGTCGTCTGATAAATAAACTAAAAGGTTAAACGACTGCGGTGGGAGCGTTACTTGCGCATAGGGCTGTACAGTGCATCAGGCTACTTACTAAAATAATAAATAAATAAATTAGGTGTAAGTTAAAAATTTAAAAAAAGCTTTTATTTTTCGAGATATTCTTAACAAACCCTTTCATTTGTTACCCATATTTTAGAAATGCATTAAAAATAACTATACCGATATCTTGGATGGTCCGCCATATTGGATTTAGAATGACGTCACAAACCATATCGTGCATTGTCATCCAAACTAAACGTGTATACAAAATTTCAGCTCAATCGGTTGAAGATATCTACTTCAAAATTGATTTCAAAGATTCCACCCGAAATATTGCAAGGAAAGATGACAGATTCCACGTTCACGTCACGGACTCCAAAAATACCATAATATTGAAGTCTGTTTCAAAGCTTATTTCTTACTTCTTAGTTTGATTTCAGTTGTAGTTTTTGTGAAAAAATATTTTTTTACATCGCCTGCCGTGTGTGGCAACCCTACCAGCTAATATGCGAGTGACAGACGCACATAAACAACAGACGTCACATCCGCCCGGGTTCGATTCCGGACAGACAAACATGTTTTGTTACAAGTCTTTCTTTCAGCCTTTTGTTGTCCACAGCAATGGACATGTCTGTGACCCATATTTGTTGTCCACTGCTGGACATGTGATGTATGTAACCCATACATGACCCACTGCACTTCGGGTTTCACAGGAGAAGGATGTATGTCGGTCTTAGTCCACCACGCTGGCCTAGTGCGGGTTGGTGGACTTCACATGTTTTTTGTGAACTCTCAGGCATGCAGGTTTCCTCACAAGGTCCGGTCAGGTCCAGCCGTTCTCGAGTTTGGGCGATACTAACGAACAGCAATTCATTTTTATCAGTTATGTTGCTACTAGCGGTGATAGCCCAGTGGCTTAGAATTCGACCTCGAATCGAGAGATCCGGGTTCGAATCCCAGTGGCACGCACCAATGACTTTGTAATAAAAGTTATGTGCGATTTATGAAATTAAATATCACCTGCTGTTACGGTGAAGGAAAACATCGTGAGGAAACCTGCATGCCTGATAGTTCACAAAATAAATTTTCTCAAAGGCATGCAAAGTCCACCAAAGCGCAGTAGGCCAGCGTGGTGGACGGCGGCCTACATACTTCTCATTGTGAGAGGAGACCCGACCCTGTAGTGGGTCATTAATGGGTACTGACATGTTGCTACTTATTTACCCAGTATATCTGTATTTAAGGTAATTTCTTTCATTCCATCTAATTTCTTAGAATTATCACGCAACAGAGACGTAGGGAGTTTCAGCAAGGTAAAGGTACCGGTTATGGGCAGTATGCGTCCCTTTCTAATTTCTTAGAATTATCACGCAACAGAGACGTAGGGAGTTTCAGCAAGGTAGAGGTACCGGTTATGGGCAGTATGCGTCCCTTGAGCAACGCTGTCGTCGTAAAATGAGCGCCCTTCGCTTATAAATTATTCTGTGGCATAAACTTATTAATATATTTCTGGTTGGGATGCTATTACTATTATACTTTCGACTGGCCTGGTCTAGTGGCTAGCGACCCTAACTACTATACCGGAGGTCGTGGGTTCGATTTCCACCCAGGACAAATTTTTGTGTGATGAGCACAAGTGTTTGTTCTGTGTCTGGGTGTAACTTATCTGTATAGAGTTGTTCCACAATATTTACTTGTTTACGGAATGGATTTATTTTGAAATGGTTTTCAATACTCATATTTATAGTTATTTATATTATTATAATATTATGTAGTTTATCTGTATTTTAGGAAAGCAAAGCAAGATATATGCAAAACATTTGAATATGCAAAATATCTCATAGAAGTGACATTTCTGTGTCTTTTTTGTGAAACTTCTTTAAAGCTAAACCTTTTGATGTGCCTATGATAATAAACTATTTTCCAATCTATCGCAGTCTTTGATTTTGCGGTAGATTCCCAACATCACACGCAATTACAATAAACTCGACAAAGCTGTGATGCGGCTTCGCTCGCATTACCGAGAATCCTTGTTTGCGACACTGTGAGACTTAAGGAGTATTGGTGTGGATTGGCTGCTTTAATAAAAAAATAATTAAAAAAAATAAAACCGACATCAAAAAAGTATGAAATAAAATTTGTTACATACTTTAGGCCTACAATGTTTTGAGGTTGGTTTCTTTAGTATCAAATATTTTGTTTCTATATTTAAATTTTGGTACCAACCTCAAAAAATAGTTGGCCTAATATACTTTTTTAATGTTGGTTTAATTTTTTTTTATTATTATTTTTATTATTAAATAATATACATAGATACGTTTCATAGTGTCAGTTATCTGTTATTGCTCTCGAAGTGATGTAATGTTTTTCCTTCCATCACGATTTCTGCCACTCTACCCTACATTAAGCCGTGTGTTACTTTGTTCCAGTGATAGTATTTTCAACCATTGACCAATCCACAACAAAGCAAGTAGGAAGGTAAAAAGTGTGACTCGTAAAAACGCCGTGTAGTCTCACTCGGTACCGTCACCCATCGATACTTCGATGTATTGGCCCGCTACAAGTCATAATCGGGAGCGGTTTATTCATTTCTCTGAATGGCGCAGTGGTTACTCTATACTTCGATGTCAATACATTGAATTCGAATTACTTCGAATACATCGAATAAATTACCTATAGGACCTATAGGTCATTTATTACTGTACGGCATTTGTGTAATTCCTTTTGTATACATATACAGATACTTTATGCATGAACGCCGTACATATTTCCAGGGCAGGGGCGAAAGCCAAGGGTCGCAACCCTTATCTCTGACATCATGGTACTGCTCAGGTGTACCGCTCAGAAATGACCGCATAGTGCTCAGAGTTGTTTTGTGATTAAGTAACAGCCTATTGTGCCAACGTGAATAACTTCCAAGCGTTATTCACGTTGGTTCATTTCACAGGTAAATTTTTAACCTACAACACGTAAAAAGTAACAACTCATAATAATATGTATTCTGTTTGTGTGTAGCAATTTGAACAAAGAAGGAGCAAACCCATCTGTATTGTAAAATGATTGTGTTTTTGCAATATATTATAAGTAATATTTATTGGTCAAGTAGTAATTACTGTATATGTATACGCCTAAGGCTAAAGTACATATATTATATAACAAATCTCATATCATTCTTTTTTTGAAGTGGGTTTAATTTTTTTAAATTATAATTTTCTTTGTGATTTTTAGTTTTACGTCGATATCACGAGAGCTGCTGAACCGAATCTGATGGAACTTTTACCATTCCCTTCGATCGGTTTAATTTTGTTAAATATTTCTTTTTACTCTTTACCCCGCTGCCTCCTGTAACTCAGTCTGTTGACACCGTAAGGTAATATCACCAATGTGGGACCCTCCTCGACCTTTAGGGTAAACCGCCCAGTTTACGACGCGACTTTACGGCCAAGGTGATCCGATAGGCATATTGGTTCGCGACTCGTCCGCGTTGTAATTGAATCATTGTTGGGACTGTCACCATTCGCTAGGGGGGTGTATTTGCGGGGTTAATGTTGGGAATTAAAATGGGGACGTTCGGTATTTGATGGTATTGGGACGTAAGGAGTTCGACATTTAGAGTTGTTACCCCTTTCTTTTAGTAAATGACGCGCGTAATAGAACATTGAGTTACTGGTTACGGGCTGCGTGTTTCCGTATTATCAGTTTGAATGGATGCAATGCTGCGCCAAAAAAAGAAACGCATCCCTGAGTCAATGTATTTATTGTTTACTATTCTATTTTACTACACAGAGTATATTGTTATGAGAAAAAAAATGTGCGTGAAAAAGTGAGAAAATGTTTTTTATACAAAATAAAATATAGCCGCAACACATGCGGACGGTTTTCCTCTAAGTCTATACAACGATCAAAATTGCATTCAAATCCTTTCAGCCGTTACGGTTCTTGAGATGTGCGCGCACAAACAAACAGACAAACAGACTAACTAACAGAAAAACAGATAAACAGACAAAAATTGTAAAAAGTACATTTTTGGGCTTAGAAGCGTGTCCTGACTTGGAAAAACTTAATTTCACTCAAAAGTATTACATGTACAGAATTCATAGCTCAACAATTTTATTACAATAATATATGTATAGATGATGATAGCAACGATGAGTGTAGGTTAGAGTTCTTGCTAGTAATTAAATTGGTAGTAGGTGCTCGTAGCTTATTTCCAAAAGTTTTTCAAAATAGTATTTGAGTAGCAAACGGGCATGCAAGCCACCTGTTCTTACTTAACAGCCCATGGACGCCGGCATCCAACCTCAAATAGAGACATCCTATCTGAGGTTGTATGCGGGTGCTTTGCTACTCATGAGGACTAAGATGTGCGCCTAGAATAAAGTATCCCCGGCAATCACACCTCCCCAGCCGCGACAACACATGAAGAACACGCTGCTTTACGACGGGTTATAATTTTACTTTTTGGTTTAATTTTCAATTTTCACAGCGGGATTTCTAAACGGATTTGTGCACCTGTGCAGATGATGACCAGAGGCTTGTAATTGCACTCACGTGCATGCAGTCAGTATGACGTTGTAAAACGTCACTCGAGCGATTGCGTTGAGAGTTGGGACGGGGTGGTTCGGGACGGTGGTATGCAGTGAGAAACATCGTTCTAATATACTATTCTATTTTTATTATTAACGACTTCAAAAAAGGAGGTTATCGATTCGAAACGTGTATGTAATATTAACGGAGTTGCACAATATTTGTATATGTTATTGTTGGTCTATTAGGGCTTACAAGTATACCGAATTTCATAGATGTATGTATGTAAACATGTTTGTCTTTGTTTATCTCCGAAACTAATTGACGGATCGTGATCGTTTTTTTTTTTGTTGTTTATTTGCATTTTTTCAACTTATGGAATAGTAAATTTCATCGAAATCGGTTCAATAGTAGGAAAAATCACATCAAAATTAAATCAAAATATTTTAATTCATTCATTCATTCATAGTCTCTTTATTGTGGACAAAAGGTAATATACAGATGACAATAGTTAAAAAGACAACTTTAAAAAAAAATGATATAAAATTTGTTAGGCTTACTATTTTTGAGGTTGGTGACAAAAATTTGCTAAAATACAAACAAAATAATTGAATAAAAAACACCAACCTCAAAAAATTGTGTATGTAACAAATTTTATTTCATATTTTTTTGAAGTCGTTTTAATTTTTTTTATAATATTTTTTTTTATTTAACTATGGTATGCCGAACACTATTATTGTTATGTTTTTTGATATTTAACTCTGTAATTTTTAACTGTATGCAATAAAGTTTATTTATTGATTTTTCTACCATGATTGTTCATTGTTGCATAACGCCTTACTCGGGAACAGTTAGCAAGCTTTTAAAATCCATTTAGCGGAACATCGCACAACGAATACAAATAACGTTTAACACAATACATTGAAAATGTATTTTAACGGATCCTGATAATACTTTTCTGGCGTTAAAAGATGTATAATGTAAAAAAAGTTGAATTTAACCCATTAATGGCCCACTGCAAGGTCGGGTTTCCTCTCATAATGAGAAGGATGTAGGCCGCCGTCCACCACGCTGGCCTACTGCGGGTTGGTGGACTTCACAAGCCTTTGTGAATTTATTATATATGAACATTTTTTTGTGAACTCTCAGTCATGTAGGTTACCTCACGATGCTTTCCTTCACCGTAACAGCAGGTGATATTTAATTTTATAAAGCGCACATTACTTTTTTAAGATAGTTTTTAAGACCCACCACCCTCCCTTATCTCCAGGTATAGGCATTACCTATCTATAGCAATATACCATCCCAACTTATTCCAATAGCACACGACACGTGTTTCGCCCCAAAACAGAGCATCATCAGGTGATGTGGACTCTACAACGGTTGGTTGTGGAGTCTTTATGTCGAATTAAGTCTTTTACAACTTTCCTTGAGCCATAGTAGGGGACCGGTACCTTACCTTCTTAATCTGCCTTTTAAAGGAGAGCGACCCAAAAGGGGAAAAAAACTCTTTTTGCCTCAAGCTACCCTTTTTTTTATCAATATTTATATTTAAGAAAGTAGAGTTTTGATTTGTGGAACTTTTGAATTTGAGCAGTGACATGTAATAATAATAAGTTGCTTTAACAGTACCTAGTAATTGATCAGTAAACTATATAATACATTAAGTAAATTCATAAAAGCTCTACAAAAGCTTTCTTCACAAAATCACAGTCTGTTTACATCAAGATATTGTGACATTATCCTATTTTATTTAATCCCGTCTCGTTTGAAGTGAAACAGACAAAAAGCCCCGGCTTGTATTGTCATGGTAGGGGAAAGGTGCCAGATATTGACATCTTATTAATATCAGAAACCCTGCTTAATTTTTAAGGAGAAAATTATATATTAATACGTAAAGCGAAAATTTTGGGTTCAATTTACAGCTACCACACGCCACACATACTACCATGACGTGTACGTATATTTCGTAACGGAAATAATATATAGTAACAACAATAATATACGAGTAACGTAATAAATATAAAGTCGAACTTCGATTACTAGGCGATCTCTGGTTTCAGCACAAGTTACAAAACAATATTTTTTAAAGCTTCTGCTGGTAAAGGTAATTATTCGAAACGTCTTGAAACATCATCGTTACACTTATATTTGTGAAAAACATCTTTTGCATTTCATTTTAATTAACAATAACTCAATAACATTAATTGATGAACCCAAAATTTGTGATTTCGTAATTTGAATCACAATTTTGAAATTGAAAAATAAGATCTGCAACCTGTTTATTTCACGTTTATAAATAATGGACATTAATTATAATATTTAGACATAATTAAAAAACCACAATGCTAGCTGATCAACAAGCGGTGTCTTCACCCTAATACTATAATGAGATTCGTATTTAAACATCTGTTCGCGATTGGATTAAGATATTATTCCACTCCGTCCGCCACTGGTGCGTTTACCCTACGCTCAAGGAATTACTAATCAGTTTATTTCTTATGGTTGTTTTGGTATACTTTATATTTTAAAGGTTTAAAGACGAAGGAAGAATTGGTAACCGGAGGAATAAAATTATTATTAAACGGTTTTATTTAGCTTGCCCTGTTTGTTTATTTCTTTGTTTGGGTCAAATTTAGTAACTGGAATTTGACCCCCTTCCTGTAGACATAATTATTGATCTAATATTTGGTACACTCTCTTAATCTTGATGACGACACAAGAAAAGAAAAGAACACGTTTATTGTTGACTGTTACATGAGAAAGATGTTACAAAAATTTATAATAAGTTTAGAACAGTCTACCCTATGCGGGCATACAATAATTATGTCTTATATTACTAAAACTTAATTTTATATTACATGGCAATTATTGCTAAAGTATATTTATTTATTATTTATTATACAATCATTCTTTATGATAAATCCAATATGGCACTAATAATTATTTACTCTGAATACACTACGCCCAACCGCCCGATTTATCTTCTCGTCAATCTGGGGTATTGATATATAAGTGCGATCTGGTAGCTAGGACTCACCGAACCGCGTGGTGGACTAAGGCCTACATCCCTCTCATTGATAAAGAAATAAATTATTATTATTATGTTTTTTTTTATAGCGGTGATAGCCCAGTGGCTTGGAATTCGACCTCGAATCGAGGGGTCCGGGTTCGAATCCCAGTGGCACGCACCAATGACTAAAAAAGTTATGTGCCCTTTATAAAATGAAATATCACCTGCTGTTACGGTGAAGGAAAACATCGTGAGGAAACCTGCATGCCTGAGAGTTCACACAAAAAATGTTCACAAAGGTATGTGAAGTCCACCAACCCGCAGTAGTGGTGCGTGGTGGACGGCGGCCTACATCCCTCTCATTGTGAGAGGAGACCCGACCCTGTAGTGGGTCATTAATGGGTTACTGGCATTATGTTTTTTACCTCCACATATTTTTTTTCCTCCTTTTTATTACAAACGGGTAAATTACAATCACATGCACGGGCCTTAGCCAAGTACATGAGGAGGGGTTACTCTATCGATAATGTCGCTGAAGAGATTGTAGAAGCAGTTAAAAACTTTAAAAATAAGGATGAAATTTGGTTTTTGTAACCGACAACGCCATCTAGTATCGAGTAGCAAATTCACAACATAGCAATGATATTAATTTGAAATAAAAACTAACACACTGAAAATGCTTTACAAGCCAAGTATATTCATTATTTTTATGTTTCGTTATAATAGTATCTAATCGAACTCATCGGCTGCCTATGTGCCACCCACCGCTGGGTAAAGAGAAAAAGCCGGAGGAAAAAACTCTCATCTCAGTTTTAGTTCTACTTTATTTAATTAGACGAGCGTTTCCACATTCATTTGAATAAAATTGTTTTTGTGTGGCTCAAAGGTTTCCTTTTAATTTTACATTAAAATAACAGAATTTAATTTTTTTCGTTAATGAATACGTTTGTCCCGTATCAATCGTCATTGCATACTTTTGTGTCATATCAATGTATTTAAATAAGTACCTACACGAAGTACAGCTCCATGCAGAGTCCTGTGTTTAAATTTAGTCGTGTCGGTCGGTCGGTTATGCCAACCAATTAGGATAAGGCCTTAATTAAAGAAATTTCAAAGACAATGAATTTATGGACAACATTCCATTAACCTTTGATAAGATAGATCGTTACAGGAAACAAGATAATATCGATTACTAGTATCGGATAGTATGACGATTAAGTATAAACGAGTAAATGATCGAAATTTAGGTGGTTACCTTACCGGTATAACACGCCGTATATCAGCAACCCATTAATGACCCACTGGCGGGTGGGTCTCCTCTCACAATGACAGGGATGTAGGCCGCCGTCCACCACGCACCACTACTGCGTGTTGGTGAGCTTCACTTACTCGTACCTTTGAGAACTTTTTTGAACTCTCACGCATGCAGGTTTCCTCCTAATGCAATCCTTTTATGTCCCACTATTGGGCACGGGTCTCTCCCCACAACAGGGGAGGCCTGGAGCATGCTCCACCACGCTGCTCCAATGCGGTGCGGTGGAGAAACTAGCTAGCGGCCACCACATGTCAGATCATGTTTTGAAACTGCTCAAAGGGCCTCAGACAAGGTTTAACAATTGCTCTTGAATCAATAACTGGGATTGACAGCCCAACATGCCCTTTGAAGCACGCAAGCACCCATTTTTGATTCAATTTTAATATAATATAGTACTTGCGCACACACCCATACTAACGAACACACACACACACACACACACATACACACATACTCACACACTCCCACACACATGACACACACACTCACACAGACATACACACACACACACATTTTCACTTCATCTCATTTCATTACTTGTAATTTTATTAATTAATTAAGTCTGTAGGCTTGTGTTTGTTTTTTCTTTAAATTTTAATTTGATATGTTTCGTTTTTGCTATTATTGTAATCACTCTAGTGGAAGAGCGGGGGTTTCTACTACAGGCTTTTAATGCTTAAAAGGAGCCTCCTGCCACTAACTAATGTACAAAATGTTGTTTACGAAATAAAGTTTTTATTATTATTATTTTTATTACTATTTTGCCACCAGCGGTCACCCATCCAGGTGCTGACCGCGCCCGACGTTGCCTTTTGCAATCTACTCCAACAGCAGGGCTATGCACGCTAATAATTCGCGTCATAATAATATCTGATGATTTTATCTTTATCTTTAGTTTATCTTTCTTTATCTTTCAGTAGATAGTGATTTAAAAACAGAAGTGGTGTTGGGAATGTAATTACACGTTAAATCGGGTTCCCTACTCGAAATAGATTGTCGCTACATTGGAAAGCACTTATGAAACGTTTTCCTACATAGATAAATCAGGTACATAGGAAAAATGCATTAAAAATAACCATTCCGACATCTTGGATGGTCCGCCATATTGGATTTAGAATGACGTCACAAACTATATCAATTGCTTGAACAAACATACTTACATATTATTATATTGCAAGTTAAATAAAAGATTTTACTAAAAAGAGTAGAAATATAGTGGATCATTCGAGGTCTCTAGTCTGTAAGGTCTGTGACCCATTAATGACCCATTGTAGGGTGGGGTCTCACAGTGAGAAGTGTGTAGGCCTTAGTCCGCCACGCTGACCTAATACGGTTTGGTGGACTTCACATGCCTTTTTCCTTCACCGTCACAGCTGGTGATATTTAATTTTATAAAGCGCACATAACTTTTTTTATAAACTTTTTTCCGGATTTCCCCATCCACAAACACGACCCGAGTGGCGCAGTGGTTAAGACACCGGTGCGCTACGCGGAGGGTCCTGGGTTCGAATCCCAGCAGAGAAGCGGATCGAATGATGAATTTGAATGTCTGTTTCTGGTCTGGGTGTGTTGTGTTGTTGTCTTGTGTGTGTCCATGGCACCCACACGGTAATCCGAGTGTGGGGCTATGAGTGTGAAGCGTTATTTATTTATTGAAAAATTCAACCTGTATAGGATGAACATGGATAAGTCTAGAGCATTCTGAATGGTGGACCACGCTATCCCATTGAACATGTGTAACGCTACCTATACCAATCTATGTATTACTAGGCAACAAGTGCCCGCCCTCTAGATTTACGCGTAGATATCTAAAATTATCTAATTTTAATGGATTGATAACACTATGTTTGTTAACTATGTATTGTTAGAGTTACCTGTTTGTTTGTCCACTCTATCTGTAACCCATTACTGACCCACTGGCGGGTGGGGTCTCCTCTCGCAATGAGAGGGATGTAGGCCGCCGTCCACCACGCACCACTACTGCCCGTTGGTGGACGAACATGCCGCGTGAGAACATTTTTTTTTTTAACTCAGGCATGCAGGTTTCCTCACGATGTTTTCCTTCACCGTAACAGCAGGTGATATATAATTTAATAAAGCGCATATCTTTTTAACAAAGTCATTGGTGCGTGACACTGGGATTCGAACCCGGATTCCCGATTCGAGGTCGAATTCTAAGCCACTGGGCTATCACCGCTGTTTCCAGCTCGATATAGAGTCTTGTGTTTAAATTTTGTCGGGTTGTTTGGTTGGATCAGTCAGCCAATTAGGTAAAGGCCTAAATTAAAAATTCAAAACAACGTCGCGAGCAAAAGTAAACTTTTCTAATGAATCCAAATAAACGAAACAATAATTATTTTTCTATTGAACTTGGATTTTTGATTACCGATAAAAATAGATTGGTAGTTAGTCGCGATTTTATCGACCATCTGATTGCGTATTGCGGAAAACGATAAGGTATATGCCTAATTTGAATTTTACACTCCAAAATACTACACTAACGGAAAATTTAAAAAAAAATTAAAGAAATTAAACCGACACCAAAAAGTATTTAAAATAAAATTTGTGACATACTTTAGGCCTACTATGTTTTGAGGTTGGTGTCTTTAGTATCGAGTATTTTGTTACTATTGTTAAATTTTAGCACCAACCTCAAAAAATAGTAAGCCTTAAGTATGTAACAAATTTTATTTTAAATACTTTTGTGATGTCGGTTTTATTAAAAAAAATTTTAACACTGCCTGACCAACTAGTAGACATTTAGTTAAGCAATAGGGATGTATTACTATGTATCACATATGACTCATGGGACGAAGTGATGAAAGTCATTGCCAAAAATACTTTTTTAGTCATTATTATGTGCGAAAATCAGATACTTCACTACCTAATTAGGTAAACAGCGATTACGTATGTACAGATTGTATCATCTAATGGCGATTACCATCTAATCTAAAGAACGACTCGAAAAAATCTATTGTTCGTTTTGTACACGTATGTAACCCATTAACGACCCACTACAGGGTCGGGTCTCCTCTCACAGTGAGAAGGATGTAGGCCGCCGTCCACCACGCTGGTCCAATGCGGGTTGGTGGACTCCACATGCTCATAAAAACATTATGGAAATCTCATAGACGCAGGTTTACATACAGGTACACGGATTATTTGAATTTTTTTCCAGTTGACCTGGGGTAGGAGAAATAATACTCGAGAAAGGCAAATCTAGTGTGTTCAAGATTGTTTCATACGATGCTAATACATATGTGTATTTACAATATAATACACTAATACATACAAACTACAAAATTTATTATATGAATAGAAATATAATATAAACAGGCATAATAAATAACGGATAAAAAATAAAATAATAATGGGAACGTAAACAATGGTTTAATTCTCATAGGTATAATTCTACTTACTTTAATTTATGTTTTTAATGCAGTTATTATTGCAGTTATATGCAGTTATTTCATTAAAAATACGATGCCAAGATCGTTAACGTTAAAAAATTGACAATGAAAAACGGACTAGAGTACATTATTCAAAAACATCCGGTGATTTAATCCCTAGCAATAAAATATTCGCCAAAATTTCAAGGAAATATTTCTCCATCCTTTCATTGATTCGTCAATATTTTTCATGAATCATGTCCGACTAAGCCAATTATAAATGACGGGTTATCTATCCGATATTATCGATTTCGATGGATAATAATAATATATAAAGTTGATTTGCCAAAAAAATTTCAGTTTAGTGTTGTGCGCTAACAAATTGTTTAAAGGGAGATTGGTGGTTCGGAAAAATATTTGCGTCTCATCCGACGCCATGATAGGTATGTAGATAAAAATTTAGTTTAATTTTAAATTATTTAAGAATTGAATTTAGAATTTTAATTTTCGGATTTATAATGGTTGGGTTGATTGATTTAATTTAAAATAAATTGAAATTAATTTTTAAATTAACAGCGAATTGTAAAATAATTTTCCAGTTTCATTTGTAATTTGACGTAGTTTCGAGTGATACGTGTTCTGGATACTGACGTGGAGTGTTAAATCAATCAATTAATTTTATTTAATTAATTTTAGATATTTGAATAAAAATGCTGCCAGCGTTTTTCTATTATTTTTTCAATGAACTACGAATTATAAAATTTTATTTTATAAAATAAAAATTGAATTGATTTTCAATTTTTTTAATTGCAACTGATTTTGAATTATTAGTATTTTCGATAATGCTGCAAATCATACAGTTGATGTGCAATTTTGGTAATTTGAAAAAATGTGCGTGAAAACGGTGATGGTTCAGATTCATCATTTAAAAATGGAATACTCAAAATTACGTAAGGAAAATTCTACTTCGGAGGTACAATATTTATTTTAACAAAGGTATTTTTCCAATGAACATGTTATGTTCATTGGAAAAATGCCTTTGAGCGCTATTTTTGTTAAGTTTTTGAACGAAAAAAACCGAATTATCTAGAAAGTTCTAGATCCAATAATAAATCAAAATTGTTCTACGCAGACCAACTAAATGGCACTATATACATTTGACACGATCTATTCATATCTAATCTAAGAAATTAATTTTGTATAAGGCTTAAACGATTCAATAATATTTATACAAAAATCGTTATCTTTCATCTAAATTACTTATTAATAAGAAAATGTGAGCCCTAATAAATCTGATTGTAACAATCAATATATTTTTAATAGATTCGAAGTATAGTGATAGATAGGCCTTGTCCTAATTGGCTGACACAGCCGACCGATCAACCAACACGACAAAATTGGAACACAGGGCTCTATATGGAGCTGCACTAATCTTATATACGAGATCAAATTCTCGTGACACAATGTTAGTTACCATACTCCTCCGAAACGGCTTGACCGATTTTTATGAAATTTTATACGCATATTCAGTAGGTATTTTTCATACCCCTAAGTGATAACCACCCCTAACATTTCTATTTTATTTTTTGGCAAGTTTTTTTATATTTATTTTTTAAAAATATGGCATTAAAAATACATACAGCCCTAAATTTTCGCCCTTCTATCACCAACCCCTATTTTTTGATAGTCATTTTAGTAATTTAATTAGATAATTTTTCATCCTGCTCGATAACTTATATTATTAGGGCAAAACAACGTTTGCGGGGTCAGCTAGTTGAATTTGACTTGCAACAAAATGCATGCAATGACGTTGTCGCACGAGCAACTTTTGCGTAAGACATCACGACACGGGGTAAGAGGGTGAAAGTAAGAATCAAATTACTCAATAGCGTTTCAAAAACCAAAAATATCCGATTTTGCGTAACACGGAATAAAGTGGCGAAAACTGAAAACAAAACACATTTTTACATTTATTACACGCCATAAATTGATAAAGAATTATCACTAAACTCAATAGATAAAAATGCCGCCTTCCAAACATTGGTAGCGAAAACTTAAGTAGGTAATTTGATTCGTATCAATTATTAAAAATCTTTTTGTTAGCGGTTGATGTCCTTTGTGAGATATTATCATACATATATTTTTTCATTATAATAGCCGCCAAAAGACACCTATTTTATTTTGACACACGGTGTCATTGCCAAGTGCATTACGTGTTAATCGTTTACAAAACTAAACAAATAGATTGACAATTAACAAAAAAGAAACAAAATAAATCTAGTAACATCGTATTGAAATCCTTAAAGTTATTTAAGTTATTAAAGTTATTTAAGCATTTTAATATTGCCAGTAACCCATTAATGACCCACTACAGGGTCGGGTCTCCTTCTCGTAATGAGAGGGATGTAGGCCTTAGTCCACCACGCTGGCCTACTGCGGGTTGTAGGCCATGCGTATTTTAATATTATGATGTTTAATTATTTAATAACTCAATTTTAACGAGTTATTAAATATTTAAACATAACATTATAACTTTTAATTTTTTTAAATATTTAATAACTCAATTTTAGGTTTAAATGTAAATTTAATGTAATGTAAGATACCTTCAAACAAAATATAGATGAAGAGAAGGATGTAGGCTTTAGTCCACCACGCTGGTAATGCGGGTTGGTGGACAACACATGAAGGTTTAATTATGAAGGTATTTTTATATTTAAAAAAGTATTAAAAAAATTTCTGTTGTTATAAAATTTATCTCTGAATACTACGCCCTAAAGCAATATGATTTAATTGATATTGTCCAATTTATTTACAGTCTATTATTATAATGGTAATAATATTAATAGTCAATAATAAATAGTGGCGGGAAAAACATTTGAATTTCGCAAGGGGATTTACCTATAGCTTCATAAAAAGTCGTTATTACGTGTAACATTAAAGAGAAAGCGGTGTGTATCAGTGGTTAAGAATTCCACCTCTCACTCAGGGGTCCAGGTTCGAATCCTAGTGACACGTACCAATAACTTTCTTAAAACCTATGTGCGTTAAAATAGACCAACAGATCAAAATCTAACCAAAACCCAATCAAAACCTAACTAAAACCTAATCAAAACCTAACCAAAATTTAACTAAAAACTTACCAAAATTTAACTAAAAACTTACCATAATTTTACTAAAACCTAACCAAAATCTAACCAAAACCTAACCAAAATCTAACCAAAACCTAACCAAACCTAACCAAAACCTCTTTCCAGGAAAGCTACTTTTCCTGGGCCTCCTAGCGTTGGTCCAGGCGAGGCCTGACGAGGCCTTGGTGGCGGCCTCTCGCAGCGACAGCGAGTGTCCCGCCACTGGGCACTTCTTGCTGCCCCACGAATATGATTGCACGAAGTTCTACTACTGCGAATACGGCGTAAGGTGGGAGACGCCTAGAGACTGCGCCGTAGGCACTGAGTTTTCGTTCCAGTTGCAAGTGAGTAAAATTGTTTACCTATAGTAAGTCAAAGTCGCATCATATTGCATACGTATCATACTCGTACATTCATCCGCTTTGATCGCTCAGGCAAAACGTAGACTGGGAGAGAAGAGCGGGCGGAATAAAACTCCCTGCACTCTTTTAAAGTCAGTCAGTAACCCATTAATGACCACGATGTGAGGGATGTAGGCCTTAGTCCACCACGCTGGCCTAATGCGGGTTGGTGGACTTCACATGCCGTTGAGAACATTTTTTTTTGAACTCTCAGGCATGCAGGTTTCCCCACGATGTTTTCCTTCACCGTAACAGCAGGTGATATTTAATTTTATAAAGCGCACATAACTTTTTTACAAAGTCATTGGTGCGTGCCACTGGGATTCGAACCCGGACCCCTCGATTAAGAGGTCGAATTCTCATCCACTGGGCTATCACCGCTTCTTTTAAAGTAAATACAAATTATTCTATATTGCAGGTGGACTAGGACTTTTCAATGAACCTCATTTATGTATTTCAATGTATGCGGTAAAGATCTTATTGTTAGTACAGCAACCAATAGCTTTATGACTTAGACCTTAGTCCACCCTATTGCGAAGCCCTTGACAACATAACGAAAAACTCTCAAGAATGTAGGTTTCTTCGACATTTTAGTCAGCGCCAAAGATGTATCTTAGAAAAATAAATTGGAGCATGCCACTGGGATTCAAACTGAGCTACCAATACTTAAAAAACCTCACTTATTCCTCCACTCCCCACTTTCCAGGTCTGTACGTTCCCTCACTTGGCGAATTGCAACCTGCCTGGGTCACCAACCGCCGCCCCCCCTACATTACCGACGGAGGCGTCCACAACCCAGGCACCCACGACAACTGAGGCGCCAACTACGACTACAACACAGGCACCAACTACCACCACAACACAGGCGCCTACAACAACGACAACTACTACGACAACTGAGGCGCCTACTACGACAACGACAACTCAGGCACCCACTACGACAACTACTACGACAACTGAAGCGCCTACTACGACAACGACAACTCAGGCACCTACTACGACAACTACTACGACAACTCAGGCACCTACAACCACAACTCAGGCGCCTTCAACGACAACTCAGGCACCTACAACGACAACTCAAGCACCTACAACCACAACTCAAGCTCCTACACGGCCTCCGGGTGGAGACCTGGAGAACGGCTGTCCAGCTGACTTCGAGGAGTACAGACTTCTTCCTCATGAGGACTGCAGCAAGTTCTACTACTGTCACTTCGGTCGTCTCGACGTGAGAGACTGTCCACCCGGATTGCACTTCAACCCAGCGATTTCGGTAAGTCTTCTTTCTTCTTCCAGCCTTACTTCAGACCCCTCTTTCCCAGTGGGCACTTTGGGCAAGTGTCCACGGCCCCGCGATCGATAGGGGATCCTGAGATCAAATACAAAGTGCCTAGTTCCTGTCAGATCACCAAACGATAACCAATATTTATTACCAAAAAACTTATATAATTCGAAGAAATCGAACCTGGAGGCCCCATTATCCTAATATGTCCAGTATTGTCCAGGGCCTCCAATAGGTTAAAGACGGCCCTGAGTCCACTGCTAGGTATCAGTAACCCATTAATGACCTACAGGGTCGGGTCTCCTCTCACAATGAGAGGGATGTAGGCCGCCGTCCACCACGCACCACTACTGCGGGTTGGTGGACTTCACGTGCCTTTGAGATAAACTTTTGTGAACTCTCAGGCAGTCGGTCGTGAATGTTATCGATAAAATAGCAGTCGCTAAACCTCGTCGAAGGCTATAGGTTTGAATACACGGGAGGTCATAAGCCCGTTTCTCCACCGCACCGCATCGGAGCAGCGTGGTGGAGTATGCTCCAGGCCTCCCCTGTTGTGGGACAGACCCGTGACCAACAGTGGGCCATAAAAAGGGGTTTACAAACTTCAGCTATAATATTATACTTCTAGGAGATACCCAGATTCATGTGTTTCGGCTGGGGAGCTATCTACGGTTGCTGGGTACTTTATTTGCGGCCTACACGTTAGTCCTCGCGATCTTAAGGATTTCTATCCATTTTAAGATTGTACGTGTAACAATAACTTGTTTACGTGTAAAATATATTCAAAACAAAGCAAGGATGTCAGCATTTTACTGGTTGATAATGATTGGATTAACATTATCGCATTTTACAGCTTATCCGGCTACTATGCCACTTTTTTATCTGCGACGGCCGTTACTCAGAATGAAAATTACGAATCTAAGTAGACTTTTACACAATTTCCCTGATTTTTATGCATACCATAAGGCTGTGTTTAGTTTTGACGCGATTTCGTGCGTATATAATCCCGACCTTAGAAATACTATGGAAGCACTCACACTGCGCGCGACTTAGTTGACGTGCGAAAAGAAATAATAATAATAACGCATCACACTCATAGCCCCACACTAGGATTCCCTGTGTCATGGGTGCCATGGACACACACAAGATAAGAACACAACACACCCAGACCAGAAACAGACATTCAAATTCATCATTCAAATCTCTGCTCTGCTGAGAATCGAACCCAGGACTTTCCGCGCAGCGCACCTGTGTCTTAACCACTGCGCCACTTGGGTCGTCAAGGTAAAGAAGGTGAAGAAAGGCAAGAGAAAATTACTCAAAATGATTGAAGTCGCCTCAGAAAACAGTAGCCTTGAAATAAAAAAAGAAGATACTATAATTCATTAAATTTTGAATATTATAAAATACGATAGTTATTTGACCTTAAGTTTCTAATTTATAATAATGATGACGATGATATTCATTATTGCGTGCATGTTCCTGATTACTTATCTTTTGTCATTAAAATCTCCAGTCATATCGCATTATCGAAATTTTAATCATTCCTGATCATCAATCAAAAAATCGATCACTTTATTTTAATCTTATCTTTTTTAATCCCTTAAAACTATAATTTTGTTCCTGATTAATAACAAAGATTTATGCTGTAAATAATTTGCAATTTTATCTTCATTTTAAAATTCAAAGTTGAATTTTCCAGTATTATAATTATCTTTTTGCATTTATTTATGATTTTTATTTTGTATTTTGTTTGTAATACCTCCCTAATCTTGGCGGTATTTTTAGTTTTCATCAAAATAGGCTCCCAGACTCCTTTCAGCATTTTACGCTATTCCTCATAGCGTTTCGGATTTCCCCATTCACGCACACTTGAAAAATTCACTCTGTATATTTATAAACCTATACTACCAGTTCTTGCATACGTAAACACAAAGTAAATTACATGCTATAAACCCTTATCGACATTGTAATCAGACAAACGCTATTCAGAATTTATTTGCTGTTATCTGGAAACTAATCCTTTAATACGGATTTGGAAAGAAAGGTTTCCTAGAAGTTATTACGCTACTTACTTACGCAGAAATTTCGATGTTTTGGTACGGTAATCAAAACCTGTATAAATCTTAAAAGTTTTAGAAAAAAATATACAACGTATAAGCTATAATCCATGAATATATACCAAATCGACTCCGAATATCAATTTTTTCGAATACCCATTCGATAAATAACCGATACCAAATGATGATGACTCTAAAATATATTATATTTTTTTCGAATAGCATTTTAATAAACTAATCTAGGTAGCTTAGCCCTAGCTTATAATGACTTACTTAGTTAGCAGACTTTGATAATTATGTTTTTTCTATTGTAAAGCAAAGCTGTTATGATTAGTAACTGTAAATAATATACTTGCGATATTCTTGATAAGTCTCGGATCATTTGCATCCGAAACTTTTAACGAATACTTTCTATATTTGTAATAATAATTGCAAATATTTAAAATAATCTTATGCATTTTTTAAAACACATTAAAAATAGAATAAAATAACACAAAAATTATTCCATAAATTCCTAATTGTAAAAATGAAAACCGACATACCTAATTAAGAAACAAAAGAAGGAAAGAATTATAAATCAGGTTATTTATTTATTTATTTATCACAAAATCCACAGTTCTTAAACTCTACAAAAAAATACATTAAGCTTATAAATAATTGTTTACAGCCAATAACGGATGTCCATGTTTAAAGTAACTTGTATTAATTATCTATTAACGATTCAACAGTAATTTTTAGGTAATTTTAATTATTTTCTAGGTTTGTGACTGGCCCTGGAATGTGGACTGTGAAGGTGGCAGCGGAGACGGCGGAGGTAGCGGAGACGGAGGTGGCGGAGCTGGCGGAGACGGTGGAGGCGGCGGAGGCGGCGGCGGAGGAGACTGGCTAGACGACGGCTGCCCAGCCGACTTCACCGAAGAAATGCTCCTACCCCACCCCGACTGCGGAAAGTACTACCAGTGCGTGCACGGACGCAAGGTTGAAAGGAACTGCGTCCCTGGCCTTCACTTCAACCCCGTGACACAGGTAACGATGCTCTCAATCCTCAACGAACACGCACATCCCCTAAGATTCGCCACAAAAATGTCCTTGACTGGCGACCACGTTTAGGTGAAAGGAGCACAGGCCGCCCTCCAGGTGGACTGACGATCTGAAGAAGGCAGCGGGATCCGTTGGTTTCGGTCCAGGAGCGGGCGGAGTGAGGTCGATTAGGGGAGGCCCATGTCCAGCAGTGGACTACCAAGGGCTGAAATGAAGGAACACATACAAAACAAAACCATACACAGAAACAGAAATTTAAAGTCACCATACAAATATCTGCTTCGCGGGAAATCGAACCCAGCCAACCCTCTGCGCAGTGCATTGGCGTTTTAACTACTGAGCCAGTCAGGTAATCAATTATTTATTGTTTTCTGAAAAAACTACAAATACTACCACACATTTTAAGAGTGCCGTGAGTAATCAATAAGGATTCTTCAGAATTTTTACTAAAGATTTTTAACAAGTTCATTTTCTTTTAATTTCTTTTCAAATTTAATCACTAAACCTTTTTTCTTTTATTCACAGCAATGCGATTGGCCCGAATTGGCTGGTTGTGTGCCTGGCGGTGGAGGTGGTGGAGACGGTGGAGACGGTGGAGACGGTGGAGACGGTGGAGATGGTGGAGACGGTGGAGATGGCGGAGCCGGTGGCGGTGGAGGAGGTGGAGGAGGAGGAGGAGATGGTGGAGACGGTGGAGATGGCGGAGCCGGTGGCGGTGGAGGAGGTGGAGGAGGAGGAGGAGATGGTGGAGACGGTGGAGACGGTGGAGACGGCGGAGACGGCGGTGCCGGTGGCGGCGGAGGAGGTGGAGGAGGAGGAGGAGATGGTGGAGCCGGTGGAGATGGTGGAGATGGTGGAGATGGCGGAGCCGGTGGCGGTGGAGGAGGTGGAGGAGGAGGAGGAGATGGTGGAGACGGTGGAGACGGTGGTGCCGGTGGCGGCGGAGGAGGTGGAGGAGGAGGAGGAGATGGTGGAGCCGGTGGAGATGGTGGAGATGGTGGAGATGGCGGAGCCGGTGGCGGTGGAGGAGGTGGAGGAGGTGGAGGAGGAGGAGGAGATGGTGGAGCCGGTGGAGACGGTGGAGATGGTGGAGACGGTGGAGATGGTGGAGACGGTGGAGACGGCGGAGCCGGTGGCGGCGGAGGAGGTGGAGGAGGAGGAGGAGATGGTGGAGCCGGTGGAGACGGTGGAGATGGTGGAGACGGTGGAGACGGCGGAGCCGGTGGTGGCGGAGGAGGTGGAGGAGGTGGAGGAGGTGGAGGAGGTGGAGGAGATGGTGGAGACGGTGGAGATGGTGGAGATGGTGGAGACGGCGGAGCCGGTGGCGGTGGAGGAGGTGGCGGAGGAGGAGCAGATGGTGGAGACGGTGGAGACGGTGGAGACGGTGGAGACGGCGGTGCCGGTGGCGGCGGAGGAGGTGGAGGAGGAGGAGGAGATGGTGGAGCCGGTGGAGACGGTGGAGATGGTGAAGACGGTGGAGATGGTGAAGACGGTGGAGCCGGTGGCGGTGGAGGAGGTGGAGGAGGAGGAGCAGATGGTGGAGACGGTGGAGACGGTGGAGACGGTGGAGACGGCGGTGCCGGTGGCGGCGGAGGAGGTGGAGGAGGAGGAGGAGATGGTGGAGCCGGTGGAGACGGTGGAGATGGTGGAGACGGTGGAGCCGGTGGCGGTGGAGGAGGTGGAGGAGGAGGAGGAGATGGTGGAGACGGAGGAGATGGAGGCGGAGGTGGAGACTGGCTAGACAACGGCTGCCCCGCTGACTTCTCCGTGGAGCAGCTGCTACCGCACCCCGACTGCGGCAAGTACTACCAGTGCGTGCACGGACAGAAGTTCGAACGGAGCTGCGTCCCCGGACTGCACTTCAACCCCGTATCTCAGGTCAGTGTCCACTGTTAACAGCACTAGTTAAAGTATTTTTAGGAGTATTTAATTTTAAAATGTATCGTGGGACATTCCACCTTATAAAAACAAATGTAAAAAATCCAGGGATAGCTTAAATATACATATAAAATCAAGGTCACTGAAATTCAGCAGTTACAAAGAAAATATCCTTTGATCTTCGAGCTTCGTGGGAACTTCAAATTCTACAGTGCAAAGTTTTACTGAAATTCAGCAGTTTTGAAATTAATCAACATCTTGTCAAAAACAAATACACGTTAGAAACAGTTAAGGCTTAACAATAACTTCAAATCAGTCACAATGTTTATGTACAGTTTGAAAAATAATGTAGTGAGTAAAAAACTGTTAGTCGTACTAAAAAAATTTTTAGAATTCTTTTTTTTCTATTCTAAAATTATTTTCTATTATTTCAAACAAACGAATTCTTCACGAACTTCTCAAAGAATATTAAGTTCAATATATACGAGCAAGTTAACATAAACAAATGGTGGTATACATAAATCATTTATCCTTGGTCCATTCCAAAAATTATTTATCATTTGATTTCTTATTCTCAATTTTATTTGTAAATAATTATTGTTAAAATTATGTTCGGTTTACATTTATTAATTCAATTCCATTTTGTTCAAATCAAATAATTTTGTTGTTTTTTAATAATTCTAGCTAGATGAATTAATTCATACATTTTCTATCTTAAATAATATGAATGTTACGCGCTTTTAATTTAATTTACTTAGAATTTAAGAAGGAAAGAAGGAAAGAAATATCGGAAACACAAATAAAAACACATTAACATAAAAAATTTTCGGGGATCGTTAAGATTGTTTTCTTGTTACAGAAATGTGACTGGCCCGAATTTGCTGGATGTGATCCTGGTGCCGGCGGTGATGGCGGTGATGGCGGAGATGGAGGAGCAGGTGGCGACGGAGGGGGCGGAGGAGGTGGTGGAGATGGAGGAGATGGGGGAGATGGTGGAGATGGAGGAGCAGGTGGCGGCGGAGGAGGCGGAGGAGGTGGAGGAGGTGGTGGAGATGGCGGAGACGGTGGAGATGGTGGAGCAGGCGGCGATGGAGGAGATGGCGGAGACGGTGGAGCCGGTGGTGGCGGAGGAGGAGGCGGTGGTGGAGGCGGTGGAGGTGATGGAGGAGATGGCGGTGATGGAGGTGATGGAGGAGCAGGTGGCGGCGGAGGAGGCGGAGGAGGTGGAGGAGGTGGTGGAGATGGCGGAGACGGTGGAGATGGTGGAGCGGGCGGCGATGGAGGAGATGGCGGAGACGGTGGAGCCGGTGGTGGCGGAGGAGGAGGCGGTGGTGGAGGCGGTGGAGGTGATGGAGGAGATGGCGGTGATGGAGGTGATGGAGGAGCAGGTGGCGGCGGAGGAGGTGGAGGAGATGGTGGTGATGGTGGTGCTGGAGGTGATGGAGGAGATGGCGGAGCCGGTGGAGACGGCGGAGCTGATGGAGAAGGCGGCAGCAACGCGAACGACCAGAAATGCGCCAACCACTGCAACGTCCTCCCCTGGCCTCACGAAGACGACTGCGACAAGTTCTGGCTCTGTGACGGCAACAAAGCCCGCCTCGTCACCTGCACAGAGGGCCTCCAGTTCAACAGGCACACCTCCACCTGCGACTTCAGCTGCAACACCGACTGCGTCAGACTCAACGTCCAGGCGTCATCCAGCAACGACGGCCTGAGAGTGTTCCTGCCCTGGGACATGGTCGATGAGGACGTAACTCAGCTTCTACTTAAAGGACACTCGGCGTAGACGACACATAAATAGGAAAGAAAGAAAGAAAAATATCTTAAAGGAAACTCGGCTTAGATGACACAAAATATGTTTATGAATTATGTTTAAGAACACTGTGACTGTGACTAATACTTCGTAAAAGAAAGGCGAAGATTACAATAGGAAAGCTAAGCAAGAAAAGCTAAGATTAGAAAGACTAAAGAAAAAAATAAGTTAAAGGAAATTCGGCTTAGATGACACGAAATCGTTAGGAAAAAGGAAGATAAATAAATATCTTATGGAAACTTGGCTTTGATTTTATAAAATCGCTAGGAAAAAAAGGTAAAAAAATACCTTATGGAAACTTAGCTTAGATACTACAAAATCAACAGGAAAGAAAGAAAGAAAATAATAATATGTTTATCAGTGTACATAATCCGACCAAAACATTTAGCGAAAAAAATCTATGTCGTAGCAAGCAAGAAAAGCTAAGATTAGCTTTTCTTGCTAATCTTAGCTTTTCTTAATAACTAAACTAAACTGTACGTAACAATCAGTATTTATTGTTGGAAGTAAAGTAATTTATTGACTTTGTAAATATATTTTTTGTTTTTTTATATAACTTTGTTGTTTTTTTAACAATAAATTATTGCAATTTTTTATTTTATTGTTTTTTTTTTCAATGACCGTTTACTTACATACTAAGTAGGAAAGGACTTTAAATAAAATACTCTTAAGAATTGTTGTGATCATTTATTTACAAATTTTTAAAGTATTATTTTTGGTTTAATTTTTTATAACAATATGGAATAATCCATTCTAAATGGAAAATATAGCTATAAATAATAATAATTAATTGATTCCGTTATACATACAACATTCTTAAAAAAACAATTTAAGATTTACGTATGAAAATTCTTGCACACGTTTTCTTATAAAAAATTATTAACTTACATGGAATGTATTGCCATCACAAAAATATAAAAATATAGTTACATTTCTACTTAAAGTACTTAGCTAATTCTAATTTTACGTATGTATAATATTAAAATTTGGATATAATACTAGAATATCATAAATATTACTTTTTTCCATAAAACAACCCATAAAATACTTCTTAAAAACAATTTATTATAATAATTGATCCCGTGATGTGTTATCAATATACATAATATTTAAATGACTTATTTTTTCAATAAATAAATAGCATAATAATTTATTATTTTCCAACGTTTTGAAGTGTCACTCATGAAAACCAGCGCTATACTGAAAAAAGCTATACCAGAAACATAATTATAAAAATTTAGTTCACAGAAATTCAGGCTATTATAATTTATTAAGTAGGTAGTAATATTTTGATTCACAAACATAATAATTAATATCCAGTGAAAGAGTTTATAAAGCTATTTATTGAGCCGGGTATGAAAAACAAAACTAAATAACTATCCTGATAATAAAATAGCAGTCGTTAAACCTTGTCGGAGGCCCGAAAAGTCTTTTTTTACATAATATTTGTTTGCAAAAAAATTTTTTACTATTTTTTATGAGTTTTTATGACTTACGAATTCATATAAAAAGCTTTTTGACATAAGCCGTAATACCCCATTCAATAGATTAAAAATAAATTGAGCATTTTTAGGTATCCTCTTCTTGTGTTTGATGTTTCCTTTTCTATTGTCCTTACTGGCTATCAGCTGCGTTTGCTTCAATAACCTATGAAATAAGAAAGAAAAATTTAGAGAACCGTTTAAATTGAGTTAGAACGTACGGTTTTTTTCTGTTAATTTGCTAACACGCTGTAGAATAATAATGACACAAAAAATCAAAGTTATACCGGGATAGTTTTGAAAAATTTTGAAATTACTGAAAATTATTGCCAATAATAATTCATTTTTGTTACAAACGTCAAAGTTTATTAAATATTATATTGATGTTTTGATAGCTACGTGTTATTCTATCCTCACTGCCAAGTACTTGACGTATTATTGTTTTTTATTTCAACGAAATCGACCCACTACTTTGAAAGAAATCGCTTTTTTTGTACAAAGGGTCCACAATAAAAAAACCGAAATCTTAATTTATGAATAAAAACTAGAATTTTCTTTTTTATTATTTATTTCTATTTTTAGTCGGTAACTTTTGGTCTATTTTCACCCTCCTCTTTCGGTATTGCACTTTATCCCGGGTCATAGTGTATAAGATTATAGCGAGTTATAGCTTAAGCGGTGATAGCCCAGTGGCTAAGAATTCGGCCTCTTACTCGAGGGTTCCGGGTTCGAATCCCAGTGGCACGCACAAATGACCTTGTAAAAAAGTTATGTGCGCTTTATAAAATTAAATATCACCTGCTGTTACGGTGAAGGAAAACATCGTGAGGAAACCTGCATGCCTGAGAGTTCACAAAAAAAATGTTCTCAAAGGTATGTGAAGTCCGGATTAGGCCAGCGTGGTGGACTAAGGCCTACATCCCTCTCACAGTGAGAGGAGACCCGACCCTGTAGTGGGTCATTAATGGATACTGACATAGCTTAATCACATGACCTACCCTTTTCACCTTCTTCCCGTTGACAGACCAGAACGTGACCTTCACTTCAGTGGGTATTCCGGTCCTGGCGTCAAAAACCCTGCAGCTGTCAAACGGGGGAGAATATAGATGGAGGGAGACGGCTCCATCCACGTGAGAGGGATTCTCCATTCTGTGGAGGCCTAGGGCATCTGCAACAAAAATATATACGTTTTGAAATACATACAGGGTGATTTGTTATGTGACGTATTCCCGCTGAGATCGTGTAAACTCAAAAGCAATCATTTAAGCTATATGAAGATTTGTTATGTGACGTATTCCCGCTGAGATCGTGTACATAAGCTCAAAACATGTGAAGCTCTATCCAAAATTCAACGGTTTTCGAGATATTCGAGTTTGAATTTGAAGAAATGTCACTTTTAGGATAGGTAACTGAAGTGCCATAATAAAACAACCACTTGATAAGATTGGGATTGTTTATTATTATGGAGTACCTGACATTTGTAGCTTCAATAAAAAAATCAAAAAAGAAAAAGGTTTCTGAATTTTTTTACTCACTCATTCACATATGTAAGCATAGGAATTAAAAAATATTATTGTGAAATTCAGTGGGGATAATAGGCATGATGACTAATTTTCAAAAACTCTTCTATGATATTCAGAAGTTTTTATTATGTCTAAAATATTTATTATCATATTTTTGTAGAAAATTAAGGTTTTTGTGCAATAAAAGTACATTTAAATTTTAAGTTTCAAATTCATTCCAAAACGCTCGCCCATGTCATGGCGTCTGTCATTACGTCACGGCTCAGTAAAAAATGCCAGATCGCGTATATGCATATAATAGTGCTTATAATATGCTTACGAAAAAAATAACGTTTACTAAGACGTGACGTAAATTGACGTAATTCGATCTGATGGGTGTTTAAGCTATCATGGCGGATTGTTGTATTTTGTAGATTTATTTTAACAAATAAATTATTAATCTCGACATTAATAAGAGAATAAATACATGTTTCAAAATCTTTGAATCCTATTTCATTAGATCAGATAAATATTTTGAAGATACTTGATTACTGTCATCATGCCTATTCTATAGGATAGGTTAAAGGTCAACAATAGTTTGTGATAAACGTTCGTTATACCTAGTGAGGTTGTTTGAGAAACATAGATAGATATTCGCAATTTAAAGTTCTTATTATGAATTCAACGCCATCTGTTATCTACACATAAAGTTATACCAAACAACGCCTTATGTGTAACTTAATGTCGTTCACCTATTTCCAGCTAGATGGCGCTATAAGCAATTAAAATTTCTATAAGTTAATCAATATTATGTTCCAAAATAATAGAAAACAATACGGTTTTCAATAAATTGGCACAAAATGTTATTTTCCAGTGTTTTGCTTACGCGATATAATGGATTATTATCGAAAGAATCTTTACTGCCACCTGTCGTTTAATACTAGAACTATGTGATTTAAAGTTTTACGAGCCGACTTATAGTTCAAAACTACTTGCCTAGATGGCGTTGAATAGATAATTATAAAATATACAAAATTTTGTGAAATGGACAAAACAAAGTATTAAAATGTTTATTTAAATACTATTTTTTATTCATTCATTGTTCGTGTTCACACAATTTTTATGAAATATTTTTCTAAATAATCCCGAGACCGTCCCTTACTTATCCTAAAGACTTTAAAATTGATAAGTAAATAAAATAAAAGTGATAATTATTAATAATCTTTAACACAATCAAAATTTCGATTCGTTGCCCGATCTTAAGATGACCGCTTTATCTGTTTGTATACTGCACGGAAAGTACCCACTATCAGTTACTACGAAGTATATAATAACATAAGCACATTATCTACTAGTTATCTGACGGGATGAGCGATGTGTTTGTTCAATGGATAGGTTTAATTATTGTAATCAGCTTGGATGTTGCTTGGGCCGCGTCTATCAATGTGTTGCTATTGAACAGGACCTTTCGTCGCCTTAATATAATTCCTTAATATAATAAGTCGCAACATAACTATAATGTAAAATTTAGTTTTAGTTATATAAGACATAATTATTGTATGCCCGCATAGGGTAGACTGTTCTTAACTTATTATAATTTTTGTAACATCTTTCTCATGTAACAGTCAACAATAAACGCATTCTTTTCTTTTCTTTTCTTTTCTTTTCTTGTATCTATCCGCATAGCTAGTTAGCTTCACATGCAGACCTCCTGATATTAAGTGGTCCCTGCAGCCCATGGACGCCCGCATCCAACCTCAAATGGAGACATCCTATCTGATGTTGCATGCGGGTGCTTTGCTACTCACGAGGACTAAGATGTCCGCCTCAAATAAAGCATCCCCGGCAACCACACCTCCCCAGCCGCAACACGACACATGAAGAACATGCTGCTTTACGACGGGTTACGAGGCTGGCGGTAAGGTACCTACCTCACCGGTTGAGCATACCAAATTTCACCCAATTCTGTTCAGCCGTTTTTGTGTGCAAGAGTAACATTCATATTAGTAGGACGAACAGAGTTAAATATGCATTAAAATATTAAAAACTCACCATTAATATAGCAAACATCATCTATCTCCAGTCTTGTTCTTCCAATTTCTTCCATTTCTTGCATTTCGTAGTAACCCCTATCTTCCCCGTCACCTTTCCCGCCAATATCCGTGTTGCCGCCATCTTGTTCGATCACCACATCCGCCATCTTGTCTACACTGTCAGCGGAATTACACCGCTTTAGGTTTTTTCTCTTGAATTTCCTCATCACTTCCGGTTCGACGTTCGATGGCCAGTCGTATCTGAAAGATTTTTGAGGTGAAAACTGTTGAAAACTTTAGCAGCACTGAGCACTTTTTGGTACGGGTAAAAGAATTGTTAAACTCGCGACAGGACACGTGACGTCTGAGAGTTCATAAAAAAAATGTCCTCAAAGGCATGTGAAGTCCACCAACGGGCAGTAGTGGTGCGTGGTGGACGGCGGCCTACATCCCTCTCACTGCGAGAAGGAGACCCGACCCGCCAGTGGGTCATTAATGGGTACTGACAATATTGTAATGTATTGAATTGTATTGTATTAAATTGTCAAAATCAAAATCAAAGTCTTTCATTCATTGTCAGGTACGAGCTGTGTACACTTAATGAACGTCATACATGATGGAATATTATCTTACATCTAACATCCGCTTTCGGTGCCCCTCGGGCTAACGTAGACCAGGAGAAAAAAGCGGGCGGAAAAAAACTCCCGGCACTCTTTTAAAATCAATTATGAACCAATTATATTGCAGTATGATTTTCGACCGATAAATGAGCACGTGACAGCAACCGCGTGTGTCACTACCAGTCTACTGACATCAGCTCACGTCATGATATACATACCTGACTTCATCCAGACTCCCGCTGAGCAGTTTCATGAAGCAGTGGGAGTCAGCGTGGTCGTGGATAGCGGACGCATGCCCAGCTCCCCAGCAAAGAACCATGATGTTGAAGGCTCCGTTCCCAGCATCCACCAGGTTCCGTGTGTACCTGGAGAGATGGGGAAAGTAAGTGGTAAAGTGGTAGAGAAATAAAAGTGGCAGTGGGCTGGCCACATCGTTCGCAGGACTGACAACCGATGGGGGAAAAGGTCCTCGAATGGCGACCACGTTTAGGCAAAAGGAGCACAGGCCGCCCTCCACCAGGTGGACTGATGACCTGAAGAAGACAGCGGGAAACCGTTGGATTCAGAGCGTCCAGGACCGGGCGGAGTGGCGTCGATTAGGGGAGGCCCGTGTCCAGCAGTGGACTACCAAGGGCTGAAAGGAAGGAAGGAAGGAAAGTGGTAGAGTAAAGTAGAGAATTGTTTCCCCCAATCAGCAGAGAGCAGCGTGGTGGAGTATGCTCCAAGCCTTCCCCTATAGCGGAGAGAGACCCGTGCCCAGCAGTGGGCAATGAGAAGGTTGCAGCCAGTTTGGAAAGCCATCACAAATATGGGCAAAGGTTCCCAAGCAATGGTTTCCCAGGATTTTGTCATATTAAAAAAATCAAACCGACATCAAAAAGTAGGTAAGCATGAAATTAAATTTGTTACTTAAATACTTTATGCCTACTGTTTTTGAGGTCAGTGTCTTTAGTAGAGTATTTTGTTTCTATTGTTAAATTTTGGCAGCAACCTCAAAACGTCTCACGTACGAGTATGTAAATATTACTATGCATATGATAATAATTAATTAATAAGTCTGTCATATAGCGTCAATAAACTGTTTAGTTAGTAGTAGGTAACCCATTAATGACCCACTACAGGGTCGGGTCTCCTCTCGCAATGAGAGGGATGTAGGCCTTAGTCCACCACGCTGGCGTAATGCGGGTTGGTGGACTTCACATGCCTTTGAGAACATTTTTTTATGAACTCTCAGGCATGAAGGTTTCCTCACGATGTTTTCCTTCACCGTAACAGCGGGTGATATTTAATTTTATAAAACGCACATAACTTTTTTACAAAGTCATTGGTGCCACTGGGGTTCGAACCCGGACCCCTCGATTATGAGGTCGAATTCTTAGCCACTCGGCTATCGCCACAATAAACTGTTTATAACACTCTTATTATTATGTATTTTCTGTTTTGTTACGCATATATACATTAAGAGGTCAATTACGACCGAATTAACCAAAACAAAATGGTTACCATTTGGTATATTGTTATCGGTAGTCTTCTTATTATCTTGTCGCTGAGAAAAACTTACGTATTAGTCAGTCAGCGTTTTTTATCTGTCTGCCATTTATTCTGCGCAATAAGATGCGGTTAATACTTACATTAATATGACGAAATATACATATTTTTGAAGCGCGAACCCCGCTGCTTGAGTTGATCGCAGCGATGGAAAAAGTCAAGCAACTATGGGCGCGGTCAGCACCTGGATGGGTGACCGCTAGTGGCGAATTACACGCGCTTCCGTGCTTCGGAGGACACGTTAAGCCGTCGGTCACGGTCGTTATCGATACGATAGCAGTCGATAAACCATGTCGGAGGCCCTATGGGCGGTTTGATAACATCTGACCGACACGGGTTGACCACTAGCTCGCATTGGCGCAGCGTGGTGGAGTATGCTACAAGCCTTCCCCTGTAGTGGAGAGAGACCCGTGTCCAACAGTGGGCCAAACAACCTCTGATAGGAGTTCTTGTCTATTTGAGGTTGTACGTGGATTGGATGAACATGGGCTGCAGTGACCACTTACCGTCAGGTGGTCCGTTTGCCATTTTATCTGCTCTTCGTAAACAAAGAAAACAACTCACCGAAATCGATCGAACTTTGCGAATTTCTTCCAGTCTTTCGGGTTAGACTTGTACCCCGCCATCAGTTTCTGAACATCCTGTATATTGACGTGGTCCCTTGAAAACACCTTGTGTAGTTCCGCTACTAATACTTCTAAGCCGGATATTTCTCTGAAAAGATATAAGAAATACACATTAGAAAACTTTCACATCTACATAGTCATACACACTCATTGGCCCCAAAACGTGTTATCATCATTCGCACAATTAAAAAAAATAAAAAGCAAAATACGTACGTAATTGACAGTTGTATACTGAAACTCAAACTCAAAAGCTTTTATTTATTATTAGGTACAATTTGTGCACACTTAATGAAAGTCATACAGATAAATTATACATTCTACATTCATCGATCGCCCCTCAGGCAAAACGTAGACTGGGAGAAAAAAGCGGGCGGAAAAAAAACTCCCAAAAAACCGGGCGGAAAAAAGCTCCCAGATACTGTACGTATACAGCAGTGATAGGCTTAGAATTCGACCTCGAATCGAGGTTCGGGTTCGAATCCCAGTGGCACGCACCAATGACTTTGTAAAAAAGTTATGTGCGCTTTATAAAATTAAATATCACCTGCTGTTACGGTGAAGGAAAACATCACGAGGAAACCTGCATGCCTGAGAGTTCACAAAAAAAATGTTCTCAAAGGTATGTGAAGTCCACCAACCCGCAGTAGGCCAGCGTGGTGGACGGCGGCCTACATCCCTCTCATTGTGCGAGGAGACCCGACCTTTTAGTGGGCCATTAATGGGTTACTGACAAGATACGCAAAGTTTCAACATAATCAATATTTCTATTTATTTATTCTCATATATTTCTTGTTATTCTAATAATTTGTTATTCACAAACATTATCGCGATAGTCAGACAACATACGCAATTTAAACGACATGTTTACAGTATAAATACACAACAACGACACAGTATTGAAGCGATTAAAGGTTTGTAATATCCGACCTCAAATAGAGAAGATATCCTATGTGAGGTCGTGTGGGTGCTTTGCTACTCACGAGGACTCAGTTCGCCTCAAATAAAGCATCCCCGGCAACCACACCTCCCCAGCCGCAACACGACACATCGCCTCTTTACAAGAGCAACGTGACATCTCAAGAAAAACGATTTTTTTATTATTTGATATTCAAAACCGCGATGTCGAATTTTATTTTCTACAAAAACGCGGCATTTTTAAAGTAAATGTTAGAGGAGTTATGAGTGAAAGAGACGACACGGCCGTGGCAAATGGCGTTATCACGTTGTCTCTTTCGTTAAGGCATTTGATTTCGAAAACGCGACGCATAATGTTGTCCCAGACGCGCGACGAGTGAAGTGCTCCCGCTTTTCACAATAAACGTGGCTTCACGAGTATACCATGTTTTCAGTGCAAAGGTATGTTTCTTGTTGTTATTTGCTTTAACATTAATGATGTGATATAGTTATTTAACTCGTTTTTGTTGTAAAACTCCTGAGCATTGAGAATGAGATAATTAATATTGTCACATCATTGATGAAAAAGTTACAAGTTTTCTATGTGATATCTTTGATTGTAACCATGTTGTTGATGAATCGTTTTCAAATACCATGGGTTATTTTATTTTACAACATTATTTTTGAAAACCTTTTAGTTTGGGTTTATTATTATACTAAAATGTCACATTATACATGCTAAAATAAACTAACTTTTACGAGTTTGTTTTTCAGATGTCATCGCGATCTAGGACGTTAGTTCAATTAGCTACAGGTGTTAAAAATAATTTAAATGTACAAGATTCAAATATTCTCAGATAGTTAGTTTAAAGCAAGATGAGAATGAAAATGCTAAAAGCTCGACCAATACTTTGCAGACATCAACAGTAGGTATTTTTTTACTTGTACTGATTATATTTTTTTCTAGTTATGTTCCTATAATTTAATTATTTCGCATTAGATTTCATCCGATGTTTCAGACAGCGACGACTCAGTAAAGGATCCTAGCTATGAAGCCCAATCAACAAAACGTGCTAAGTACTGCTAAGTACTGATACTGACGTGGAACTAAATGTTAGTGACATTTAGTTCCACGTGATAGTGTTTTTATTAGTATTAAGAGAATTTGTGATTCTATGTTTATGAAGGGTGATAGCAATGTTCCTGTTTTGTAATGTGTAACCCATAATTGTGTTAGAAGACTTTAATTACTACTTCCTTTCTTCCTTCCTTTCAGCCCTAGGTAGTCCACTGCTGGACATGGCCTCCCCTAATCGACGCCACTCCGCCCGGTCCTGGGCCCTCTGAATCCAACGTTTTCCCGCTATCTTCTTCAGGTCATCAGTCCTCCTGGTAGGAGGGCGGCCTGTGCTCCTTTTGCCTAAACGTGGTCGCCATTCGAGGACCTTTTTCCCCCATCGGTTGTCAGTCTTGAGAACGATTTGGCCAGCCCATTGCCACTTTAATTTGCAAACTTTGAGAGCTATGTTGGTTACCTTCGTTCTTCTAAGGATTTCATCATTTCTGACTCTGTCACGTAGAGAAATACAGAGCATAGTTCTCTCCATTGCCCTTTGAGCGACTTTGAGCTTGTCAATTAGGCTCACAGATCGTTTGTCCTAGGTAAACTTACTTGTCTACAACTTCGAGAGCAGTGCCGTCAACAACCACCGGTACGGGTGTGACATGGACATTAGACATGATTTTCGTCTTGTCCATGTTCATCTTAAGACCCACCCGTTGTGAGGCACTATTGAGGTCGCTGAGCATGATGCTGAGTTCCTCCAGCGACTCCGCCAGGATCACTATGACATCGGAAAATCGGAGGTGTGAGAGGTGTTCGCCGTTGATGTTAATACCATTACTACTAGATAACTTTAAGTACAGTTAACTTTTTGATTTTTTTATTTGTATGAAAGTAAATTTTTAGTTACCTTATAATTTTAATTAAAGCAAGTACTTAGTACTATGTGATTAATTGATCTCTTGTTGATTATTGTGCCTTAAACTAATTTCATGGTGAAAGTTTTCGTATTTTTTCATTGTTTTCGTAAATTTGTATTTTTTAAAATACAATATATTTATTTTGACAGTGTGTTTTATTTTACTTATCACATAGCCTTACACCTAAATTTAACAGCTTCAACGTGATATAATCAATATGTTACAAGCATTTTGTGACATATTTTCATTAAGAACGTGACATGTGTTTCTGTGTTTTTTTAAATCAGTTTTTTTAGTTATTCCATATTGATCTGAGTTTTTTTTTGGTTATTTTCAGAAAGCACATTAATTACCGCAACCATTTAATTGTTTTCCCACAATAAAATTATCAATATTTTAGAATTTATTGACGCTTAAATGTTTGAAATTGCTCTCCTGAAAAGTTGTGGTTTTCAAGATATCACGTTGTTCTTGTAAAGAGGCGACATGAAGAACACGCTGCTTTACGACGGGTTAAGAGGCTGGCGGTAAGCACCCGAGTGACTTTACCACCTACAGATTTTTATATTCTCTAAATAATAATATAATCTAATATCTAAATTATTAATATGGCTGTACAATTACAGTTTCTAGAAATCTGTTTCTGTATTAAATGACAATTTGTTTTTAAATTTTCATAATTTTGTGTCTGCATTATTTTTTAATCGCGAATTAAAATAAAAAGACATGCTAAGATTGTTTACCAAATATGACAAGAGAATACAAATGGACTATAAAATGTAATGTTTTGAGTATTTCTACTGTGTTTTATTCAAAAACATTAGATATTGTATTCTTTTTCAAACTGCTCCATTCGCGTAGTGAGGTAAAAATTGTTCCCAAAATTATCGCTTCACGTATTATAATTTTATATTCGCAGTGGATTTTACCTCCACGTGCAAAACAATAAATACTTAGGTAAATTAGCAATCAATAAGTCAATTAAGTATCTTCTAATCTTATTTTTGACAATGGCCTTAAGATAATATAGAAATGATAATATAGAAACAACTTAACAACAACTTATTTTTTAATCTATAGGTAATATGGATTTAATCGACATTGATCTATTGATAATATTATTTGTTACTTTATCAACTACTTAGGGGGCATTCTTCGAATGGATAAGAAGACTAAATGGAAAGGAAATGAGGAAAATGAAAGAAATGGGAGGAAAATGTATCAGGAGTGGAGGGGTCTAGGAATTTCACGTAATTTCATTTCGGCAAAAAAATATTTTCGATAAAACCGGTTTAGAGTACCTGAGTAAAATGTTTTTAAACAAAAAAATAACAGACATAAATAATAATATTTCAAACAAAACATAAGCGCGCATAGCTCCGCTGCTAGAGTAGATCGCAAGCGATCGAAAGAGTCAAGCAACGTCGGGCGCGGTCAGCACCTGGATGGGTGACCTTCCTTCGTTGTGAGGCACTATTGAGGTCGCTGAGCATAATGCTGAGTTCCTCCAGCGACTCCGCCGGAATCACTATGTCATCGGCAAATCGGAGGTGTGAGAGATGGGTGACCGCTAGTGGCGAATTACACGCGCTTCCGTGCTTCGGAGGACACGTTAAGCCGTCGGTGCCGGTTGTTATCGATAAGATAGCAATTGTCGGAGCCCGTTTCTCCACCATCAAGCGGGCATACAGTCCACCTGATGTTAAGTGGTAACTGCAGCCCATGGACACCTACAACCAACCTCAAATAAAAAAGCAATCCTATGTGAGGTTGTATGTAGGTGCTTTGCTACTCATGCGGACTAAGATGTCCGCCTCAAATAAAGCATCCCCGGCAACCACACCTCCCCAGCCGCAACACGACACATGAAGAACCTGCTGCTTTACGACGGGTTAAGAGGCTGGCGGTAACCTCCCCGGGTAACTATGGCTATACCACTTAAAACTAGTTTAATATCAAATAGGTTAGTATAAAACTCCGCTTAAAACTAGTTTAGTTTAGTATACATATAGAAACCTATAAAACTCCAAAATGAATCATATGTGACTCACAGGTCGATCTTTAAAGGTCGCTCCACAGCCAGTCTCTCCAGTTCCTCGCAGTCAGACACCCTGCACTTGCAGTTTGCACTTTCAACCTCCATTTCAAACTGCAACAAAGAAAACATCTTTACTACAAGTGCTCCACTTGTAGCGGCGCGATAGCGATTCCTACAGTAATATGAGCGCGCCTCACATGAAACGCTGACCACGCATGACGCAAGCAGCGAGTGTAGTAAACAATAGAACACGTCACACGCGTCACACCGACCTGGCCAATCGGAACACGTATCCTCGAACGCGCTATCAAAGTTCCATAGAATCTCTGCAATGTATATACAAAGGGTCCGATGTTTTCCTTCACCGTAACAACAGGTGATATTAAAATTGAATTTTATAAAGCGCACATAATTTTTTTACACTGGGCTATCACCGCTCTATCTGAATCTGACTTTATTGATCTAACTCATTATGCAATTCAATTCAATGCAGCGGTGATAGCCCAGTGGCTTAGAATTCGACCTCGAATCGAGGGATCCGGGTTCGAATCCCAGTGGCACGCACCAATGACTTTGTAATAAAAGTTATGTGCTATTTATGGAATTAAATATCACCTGCTGTTACGGTGAAGGAAAACATCGTGAGGAAACCTGCATGCCTGAGAGTTCACAAAAAAAAAATGTTCTCAAAGGCATGCGAAGTCCACCAACCCGCAGTAGGCCAGCGTGGTGGACGGCGGCCTACATACTTCTCATTGTGAGAGGAGACCCGACCCTGTAGTGGGTCATTAATGGGTACTGACATGACATGCAATTCAATTAAGTCTTTCATCACGTGTCAAGCTGTAATATAATTGCCTATTAAAATATAACTGATTATAATTATTATGTATTTGTTCTGAGAACATGCTTAATGGAGTTATGATTGCAGATAAATAATCTTCTTATATTATGTATTTGAAATTCTCGTGTCGCAATGTTAGTTACCGTTCTCTACCGAAACGGCTTGACCGATTTTTATGAAATTTTATTTATATGCATATTCAGTAGGTATGGGAATCGGCTACTGTCTGTTTTCATACCCTTAAGTGATAAGAGTTGTACACACCTAAAATTTTTGTTTTATTTTTTGGATAATTTTTTAATCGAGTGGCGAGTCGAATTCTTTCAGACAACATAATATTAGACTTACTCGTAAAAGTCTCTTCGACAGAAATCTATGTTAGTACCGACCACTTCCTTGACCAGTGTAGGTACATCTTCGATCGGAACTTATTCGAATATATCAGTCGGAACATGGCTGTTATCAAACTTGTTAGAGCTCGTTACTTATCAGGTCACTAGTTCAAAACAAATGGGATATCGCGATTTTGAACTGACCAATCACGATGCTTTATGTTTCTTTCTTTTACCTCTCAACGCTATGCTTTGACTGAATTGTTTCTGCGTAGAATCTATGACATGCGGTGTCTGTTAGATATAAATTGTGGTCGTTGGTTCGGAGCTCTCCATGAGCTCAAGAAAGAGTCTTGAAGAACCCCACGTCAGTCCCGTGGAAACACCTCGGGTGAATTGTACCACAATTTACATGCAAAAATAAACGGAAAAACTACAATGCAATACAATACTCTTTATTGTGCACATACATACAAAATCAGTCATAAAACGTGAGAGAGAAAAATCACAATTGGCGGTGTTATCGCTACGAGCGATTTCTTCCAGACAACCGTCTAGGTGAGGAGTTAAAGCAAGAGAGAGAAAGTTGTAGGTAGGGTGCACGAAATGTGAAAGTATAGAGAATTGAGTACAGAGGAATAGTCATGTTAAGAACCCATTAAAAACCCACTACCGGGTCGGGTCTCCTCCCACAATGATAGGGATGTATGATAGGGCCGCCGTCCACCACGCACCACTACTGCCCGTTGGTGGACTTCACATGCCTTTGAGAACATTTTTTTTGTGAACTCTCAGGCATGCAGGTTTCCTCACGATGTTTTCCTTCACCGTAACAGCAGGTGATATTTAATTTTATAAAGCGCACATAACTTTTTTACAAAGTCATTGGTGCGTGCCATTGGGATTCGAACCTGGACCCTTCGATTCGAGGTCGAATTCTAAGCCACTGGGCTATCACCTCTTATTAGGAATAGAGGAATAGTGTACAGTACAAAATGACGGAATAGAAGAATAGAGACAGTGAATATCAAGGGAGAAAACTGTAGAGGGATAAGTAGAAGGGATAGACAGAGACAGAAGGAGTGTTAGAGTTTGTGAAAGTGAGCTTTGACTTGGTTTTTGAAAGAAAATATTGAAATCTGTAGGTAGATAATTCTAGAAATTAGTAATTTTCCAAGCTGTGTTTACGTAGCCGAGACGTGAGCGAACCGTCCATGGACTTGAGATAAGGGTACACACGTTACTTATAAATAAGTTATTGATATTATCGTAAAAGTTATAATTAACCTCATAAATTAAAATAAGGAAGACAAGCTTGGTTGCAGCAAATACATTAAATTTAGGTGATAGAAAATAAAAGAAGAGAACGTGTTTATTGTTGACTGTTGCTTGATAAAAATGTTACAAAATAAGCAACGTCGGGCGCGGTCAGCACCTGGATGGGTGACCGCTAGTGGCGAATTACACGCGCTTCCGTGCTTCGGAGGGCACGTTAAGCCGTTATCGATTCGATATCAATAGTTTAACCTTGTCGGAAGCCCTATGAGCGATTTGAAAACACCCGTGACGGGTTGGCCATTGGCCACATTGGAGCAGCGTGGTGGAATATGCTCTAGGCCTCCTATTATGAGGAGAGGGACCCCGTATCCAATAGTGGAGCATAAAAGAGTTGCTAGCTAGCTTATAGAGCTAGTTATTTGTCAGCATAGATATATTATAGTAGAGCAGGGAAGCCAGGCTTCCAACCGTCCTTCAGTTAAAAAGAGACAGAAGACTGCGGTACCTTCTCTGTTTCTTGTCGCGCATGTGCAATTAGCGACAAACAATTTTGGGTATTGGAAGTGTTAATGCGCATGCGTGAAGCGCGCGAATGCACTATGTTCTTTAATGCGCACGGGTTAAGCCAGCTTTTGACTACGGGATATAATATAATTTAAATTACATCTTGAGATATATAATATTTTATCGCTCGTCATACATTTTGTACGTGATCGTTCACACTGCGCTGTAATATATATTACATCCCAAACTATAAATATTTTTTCGACCCATCGAGCGATATTTGAAGGATTATATTTTACTTCACGTCCCCGGACACCGCGCCCCTGCGTCGCCCGCAGTCGCAGTTTGAATGGTAGTGGCCGAAGCTAAACTGTTCCAAAATATATATCTTACAATGTGAACAGCAATCGCGGGATGTAATATATAGCTCAAGATGTAATTTATATTACATCCCATAGTCGAAAGCCGGCTTTAGTAGAGAGACAGATAGGGCACCATAATCTTATATCTCTTTCTAAGTGTCGGACATTTCCACTTACAGGCAGCCGTATGTCTCCCCTGTTCTAGTATAACTCCCTGCTCTACTATACTCTATGCCTGTCATTCCTTAAGGTAGTTAGATAGAGTATTAGGTACTCGTATCTCAACGGGCAATTTGAACCGGTTGAGCTAGGTTAGTGATACGCAACATTGTGTCTGAATAAATAACGATATCTCTTATTTATATTGACATACTCGTTCGTTTGTACGCTCCTAGAGTATGCACTGATCGTTTCACTATTCATCAACACTATTTTTGGGGGAATCTGGAATGATAAAACGAAATTATACAACTTATTGTTAGGTTTAAGAGGCCACAGAAAAGTTATGTACAATTTTTTTTTCGTGGCAATAGTGCAATACATGGCAATGTCATGGTATGAGCCAATGAACTCACATAAACTTGACATCGAGTGTTATGATTAAAGATGCGTGAACGTGAAAGATAAATGTGGCGTTCTAATTGTTGGTTAGTATTCCGTACCCAAAGCCATACCACGTGTAGACAGTAGGGTTTTTTTTAAGTAGAGCAAGCAAACAGACAGACGGGCTATCTGATGGAAAGTGGTCACCGTCGCCTGCTGACGCGTGCAACACCAGCAGTCGCCAGTGCGTTGCCGGCTATGAAGGAGAGCTTTTTTATGCCCTTCTTGAAGAACCCCATGTCATAGTCCTGCGGGAATACATCAGCCGGAAGACCGTACCAAAGTTTGCATGTACGAGGCAAGAACGTGCGTGAAAAACGCACTGTGGAGGAACGCCACATATCCAGGTGAATTTAAGTGTCTGGCGGGTGGTGTAGTGATGAAAGGGTGGTCCTACGAGTAAGGGTTGTGTCCTACGAGTCAATTGAGATACTTTTAATGAACTGTCAAACACACTACCCCTGCATACATTTCGTATGGCGAACGCACGGGATGACGTCATAGGTTTTTCGAGCCAACTGACTAATTTTTTATTGTTTTCGCGCTGAGCAAAATTTAATTTTGGAACGAAGTTCCTTATCGCGCTTTGTGAAAGGGGGCTAGACGGAAAAAATTCTTACGAAAAGTTGTCACGACACTTTTTGCTGTCATGACGTAAGTCATGACGTAAATGACAATGACTGAAGTTCATGACTACGTCAGTTACGTCATGAACTTCAGTTACGTCATGACAGCAAAAAGTGTCGTAAATGACATTGTCATTTACGTCATGAACTTCGTTCCTTCCGGGTGTCCCTTGACAACTCTCATTTTTATTTAATTTTTGTACACATTTTTATTTTTTTATAATGTGGCATTAAAAATACATACAACCCTTTTTTACCCTTCTATCACCAACCCCTATTTTTAATAGTCGTTCTAGCAATTGAATAATTTTTCATCCCGCCTGATAACATAAATGGCAAAACAACGTTTGCGGTGTTAGCTAGTTCCCCATGTCAACTATTGTGCCATGTCAGTTCCCATTAATGACCCACTGGCGGGTCGGGTCTCCTCTCACAATGAGAGGGATGTAGGCCGCCGTCCACCACGCACCACTACTGCCCGTTGGTGGACGAACATGCCTTTGAGGACATTTTTTTGTGAACTCTCAGACATGCAGGTATCCTCACGATGTTTTCCTTCACCGTAACAGCAGGTGATATTTAATTTTATAAATCGCACATAATTATTATTACAATATATTACAAAGTCATTGGTGCGTGCCACTGGGATTCGAACCCGGACCCCTGGATTCGAGGTCGAATTCTAAGCCACTGGGCTATCACCGCAAATATGTATATAATAACAGTTAATTGATATCTACATTGATACTACAGAACCACTGCGTAAGTCGTATTCACATTTGACTGTTTATTTTAATAGTCTAGCATAAAATACAAAGAATCGCACATTTGTTTCAACCATTGTCAACTGAACAAAACCACGGGCATTGCCAAGTACCTAATATATTAATCTCTAACGTCATATCACAGTATAATGTGGTAATATCTTTCTAGTAGCCACAGTACCTATATATACCTATACTAATATAGTGTTTATGAAACGCGCATTGCTAGAAGTACATAATTAATTAAGAAACTTTGACTAGTTATATTTGACCCCAGATTGTATACCCCTATAGGGTGGACTGTTCTAAACTTATTATAATTTTTGTAATCATTCTCATGTAACAGTCAACAATAAACGCATTCTTTTCTTTTTTTTTCTTCTTTTCCCCTAGATAGACCCTTCGGTACATAAATCATGGTGCCCTTACATGGTAGGCTCGAACCAGTCCTTATGCAATTATAATCGGAATGCTTGAGCAGTTTCCGCCATTGCTTGCAAGTTGCAATCATTTTTTTCCTTTTCAAGCCCTGTATACTCGTATTATAGCCTATCTCGCCTTTTGTGCGAGTTTATTTATGGTGATAATTAATCTTACGTTAGGTTTGTAGGTGATCGATTACTTTTACGTTAACCGACTTCTAAAATCAAAATTTACTTGTAAATAGGTAAAAGAGAAGATATGTCAATTTCGAGTGGGTTTTTCGTAGGGATCCCTAATTTTTCAAAAATAGAATATTATATCGACGGTTCCCGGGCTATTTGTATTAAGCGACATTTTGTAAACTTTACACCAGAGCAGTTTAAAGTTTTGATTTTTGAAAAAAAATTCATAACTTCCGCAATTTGTAAAATTTTAGAAAAAGATGGATATTTATTGATAAGGTTACATAGTCTGCATAATCTGAATAGGTTTTTTTTTCTGATATTCCTATTATTAACGAAGTTAGATGTCGTTTAATACAAAATAACCCTTTTATTTTATTTTTTTGTTCCAGGCTAAATGATTTAACCGCCTACAATTAGTATTTTTTGTTCCTGGCTAACTGACTTATCCGCCTAGGTTTATTAATTCTTGCTCCAGGCTAAATGACCTAACCACCTAGAACTGAAAATAATAGCTCCAGGCTAAATGCATTAAATTGAAGATTTGTTTTAAATAATTTGTTTCTAATCGTGCCTGAGTAATGAAGTTTACTGAAATGGGCGGTTAAAACATTGTTGAATTTAAAGGTACCTAGGAATTATTATCTTGTCAACAATCTCCCGGGTGCGCTCAAGGGCCTCTTTCTTTACCATGACGGCTTCACAGAAGGAGACCACTGCCTTCCAGTCTGTCTTCTCCGCCAGCATCTTTGCTACAATTGCAGACGGAGTGAAGTTAACCCCAATTTGGCTAACCAAGGCGGAACGCTCATATTCCCATGCAGGACACGCTTCAAGGGTGTGCTGAGCGTCGTCCTGATCTCCATCACAGTGGTAGCAATGGGGTTTTTCTTCCCGTCCAATCCGACACAAATGCTCACCAAAGCAGCCATGCGCGGTGACAGTCGGAACGTAACACTACCCTCCCATCCAGGCGTCAAAATTGGACAGAATTGTTCCACCAGCTCTTTGACCTGCATGCTTCTCCTCCAGACGTTGGCGCCATTCAGTCCAAGCCCGTCTATGTGCCTGCTTTCGCAGAAGACTTGGCTCATCGTTATTTTCTCGTTGGGAGAATTGCCCGACTTTGCAGGTAAATCTTGTCATCCATGTCCGCCAAGATGTCGAGGGGTGGAAAGCGTGTCAGGATTGTTGCCGCTTCAAAGGATATCTTACTCTCAATCCTACAATGTGTTCAGACCACCAGTATACTTCTTTTCTATTAGAGGCCCTACATCGGGGCATCGCTACATCACATATAGATGTCATTACTTCCCGTACCCAGACTGGTTCATTCTCGGGATCAGAAAAGGGCAGGGTTTCTGCTCAAAATCCAGCGTTGGTAGCAGCGAGTAATAGATCCCTATTAAGCTGTTTAACAGACCATCGTCGTGCTTGACCAACGTGTCTGTTATTAGGGGGTCGCAATGTCACAGCGAACATGATATAGCGATGGTCGGATAGACTTACTAACTCTTCTGCGACTCTCCATCCCGATATCATTTGAAGCCCATGTCAAATCCACAATTGTCTCCCCCTGCCACCGTACGCAGGTACTTATGAATCCAGTGTTGAGAAGCCGAAGGTCCAACCCTGTCGCCCACATTTGGATAACTTCTCCTCTTCTGTTTCCCCTTGTGTCACCCCATGCTTTTGAGCGAGCATTAAAATCACCCAGCACTATAATAGGGCGTGGTAGGCATCTACGGGTACAAACTGCGAGTCTATCTAGGTATGCTTCATAGGCACCAATTCCACAGTTGGGAGATACGAGTATGTAGCAGCTTACAAATGCGAGAGGTCCCCACTCCACCTGCCTAATCCTGCCCTCCATCAATGAGGGAGTACGAAGGGTATCTCTTTCCACCCCAGTAAATGGCAACAGAGCCTTCGATATCCCCGAACCAAAGAGGATGTTTCGGCACAACGTACGGCTCTGTCACCATTGCCATGGCAATCGACCACTCCGCACAGGACCTTAACAATAAAGCTTAAGCCCCGCGGCAGTGATTCAGATTGCCCTAAAGGACCCGAAATCCTGTGAATTCTGAATCTCCATTGCTTCCTCAGTCGTTATTTGACTTTCTATGTCAATCCTGAGATGGTTTAGAAGAATCCTGAGAACTTCCAGCCAAGCTCTTGCTCTGAGGCGGAGTACATTTTTTACCTCGCATTCGGTGGTCTGCAGGTAGGCCAATGTCAGCACATACGGTACATTTAGGTGACTTAGCTGAGCATTCCCTCGCTTTGTGATCGTCATCTGTTTCACCGCACATTTAGCAGCGAGAACTTCTGTCCACAGAGCTCGTGCATTGTTGTCGCACGTGTCCAAACTCCAAACATCGGAAGCACTGCAGCTTGCGTGGTGCTAGTACTTGAACTCTTGCCCTGATCCAATCAAAACGGATGTACTTTTCACTAGCCAGTTTTTTAACTGGAGTGAGTGGACAACGAGCCCATACCATTCCCAGTGCGGTAGGGTGAAACGAATATCGCCAACTTTGATGTCCTCCAAGGGCAACCGCAGGTCCGCAATCGCTGCCATAATTTCCTGGCGGCTTACGGATTCCACCAAATTCAATATTCTTATTTCTCCGGTTTTAGTGGGATGGGCAATTTTGACATCCATGTCCCCGAGCGCCCCACGTAACCGTTCCGCTAGAATGTCCGCGTTTTGTAGAATTTCAGACCCCTTAAATTTCTAAAACTAGTCGCCCTGTTATTAGACGCCCGTATTAGATGGACACGCCGCCAGCGCGCCCTCGCTAAAACCAATGTTTTAACCGACGCCTCAATAGTCAATCCATAGTCAAGTTTGATTGTATTAAGTGTATACTGCTATTATTAAATTTGTTTGAAGTACTACAATTTTGTTTTTGTAGTAGCTGTAGCGACAGTGCTAGTTCAATAAAATATTAAGGAACATGGGTTTATTCGCCACATCTAGCAAATTCAAGTATCTAGCTAATTGTATTAAGCGACATTCTTACGTATTTATGAGGTAAAGCTAATTGTATCAAGTGACATTCTAATGTATTTATAAGGTAAAGCTAATTGTATGAAGTGACATTCTTATGTATTTATAAGGTAAAGCTAATTGTATGAAGTGACATTCTTATGTATTTATAAGGTAAAGCTAATTGTATGAAGCGACATTTCAAAATATTTATCAGGTGAGGCTAATTGGTTTAAATAACTCTCTGGTATTTCATAGTATAGCTTAAGTACACAGTTCCTAAATTTGTCAAAATTTTGTGTCGGTTCATACATCGTAGTGCAAAATGGGCTCCAAAAATGCCATTGTATTAAGCGACAAAAAAGTGCTCAGATCGTCACCAAACCCCGCTCAAACGACGCGGAAAAATTCGCTGATTCCGAATATGTATATAAGTCAATTTCGCCCAAAATGTCGCTTAATACAAATAGCCCGGGAACCGTCGATATAATAATCTTTTAATTAATTGTTATTGCCCAGCGTTTTTCTCTATTAACAGTGAAAATTGCGTTCAAATTGGATAATATTCTGGAGATAAGCACACAACAGATCAGACACAACACACGGAAGTTTCTGAACGAAAAATAAAATTACTAAAGAATCTGAAAATTTTTCAAAACAAAACATGCTTAAATTTAGCAAAATAGAGCAAAGATTACATTGGTATTTCATCGGCTGCTCAGTACAAATGCCTAACTAATTAGAAAAATGTATTGAACTAATTATTACAATCAATCACGCAAATCTTTAGCTGAACTAGTGAACAAACAAAGAATTTACTTCACAAACAAAAATACGATTGCATACTGTTTAATAAATTTAAGGTTTTCGGGATTTTAGCTATATGAAATTATTTTTCCTCATCATATTAGATTATTTTTTTGTTCACGAAAAAAAAACCTAAGTAACTCAAAAAAAGAAATGCTTAAGTTAAACTTTGGCTTTCTAAAATCTTCCGGTCCTTTAGCTTCCAGACGCTTCCTTGCCCCAGTTTACTTAAAAAACATGGAATTCACCTTGGCCGGTTATAAATTGTAACTAACGTTCGAAATAAACAAATTCTCAACTCACCACGCAGTTATCCAACAATACAACACAACGATCGTCACAGTTAACCACAAATAAATAATCTTTATCTAAGAACGTATAACTTTCACAGAGCACTATGTCCGAGTTATCTTTGCCTTGCAAAACGAACCGTCTTCCCGCTCGTTTAAACTGTCAATGACATTTGTTTTCCCGCGCCGGGCTTATATTGCACAGATTACGTATGTCGAAAGCTTTTTGTTTTCGTTTACTAATCTCTACAAAAGCGATAAATAAATGTGTCGGATATTCCTTTTTGAGAAAAACTGGGACTGAATAAAGGTAGGTAATAGTTAAAACACATCTGTAGGATTACACAATTAATTAATAAACCCGCAATAATCTTATATATGAAGATTCTATGAAAGGAGGAATTCGATACTTGTTAAATATCGGTTTATGCGTTTTTCAAAATGTTAACTCTTGTAACATTGTAAGGAAAAACATGTATGCATGGGCGTTCTCGATAATGTTCTCAAAGGCATGTGAATTCCACCAACCCCCATAAGATCAGTGTGAAGGACTAAGGCCTACAACCGTACCTACCTAGTTCAACCTTCAATGAAGACAAAAGCGCCTACACCTATTCGTTTGTCCGATAGATATTTTTAAACATTTTATCTCCAACAAAAAACATCTAAGTACTCTATTACAATAATAAAAACGATTAAAAATGGAAAACACCGTACACGCAGACTATTGAATAACAAAAACATTCAAATCACAGAGCAGCTCATTGATAAGAAAACCTAATTTATTAACACTAATTTGATAAAATTTCTCTATTTTTCAATAACATTTTTTAATTTAAGTAAGTATATAATTTTTTAACAATTAATTTCAAATCAATCAAATCATTCGCCCTTCAAAAACGGACTTTTTTAAACTACACATTGCCTTTGACTGAGAATCGAATTATAAGCGAACGTATCTTAATACGTGTCCTAGCAAATTGTATCTTAACGGAAGGGTATAAAGTCTATATTGGAACAACAAAATGGAAATTGCATTTTAAGCAATTAGGTGCAGTGCTAAAAACAAGTTTTAAGAAGATTACTTTCATGGTGAAATAGCCTTTATTTTAAGAATCATTTGGCTAGTTTTCTGGCAGTAGTGTTAAACTTATTGTGCATACTGTATTTACACGAAGTTAGTTATTAGATGCACTAAGGTACTCGAAAAAAAGGGATTATAGGGATGGGAACGAATCGATAACTTGATTTTATCGATAAATAATTAATTAAACTATGACGATTATAGTTGCGGTGGTAGCCCAGTGGCTTAGAATTCGGCATTGATTCGAGGGGTTGGTGGACTTCACATGCCTTTGAGAACATTTTTTTTGTGAACTCTCAGGTATGCAGGCTTCCTCACGATGCTTTCCTTCGCCGTAACAGCAGGTGATATTAAAATTTAATTTTATAAAGCGCACATAACTTTTTTTTACAAAGTCATTGGTGCGTGCCACTGGGATTCGAACCCGGACCCCTCGATTTGAGGTCGAATTCTAAGCAACAGGGCTATCATCGCTTACTCAGGCAATACTTACCAACAACTGTTATCTATTTAAAAATGATTTGTTTTCCTTATTCTGGATTATTCTGATAAGTACGAATGTTATGATTCGATAATGTAAATAATAATTCAGAGTTGATAAATCACAAACAAAATGGGGTTTTTAATAATACATTTTTAATAGTTATTTACATAAACAATTAAATCGATTTTTCCTAACTGACTATAGTTACTAACAAAGCACAGCAATAAAAATTACTGAACTCTGTACTTACCTTGCGCCCAACTAAGTGTAATAATTATTATTAATGACTTTTTTAATTTGAAAGCAATGTTAAATAAATTACTACTTACAACTAAAATTACAACTTAGCTAATTATTTAACTGATAAAAAATCTTTTTGATGTTAACATTTTATGAAAGGAGAAAAAATGGAGATTATTTTTAGAGTTAAAAAAAAAAGTAACGAAATTTTTTTCCCTATAATAATAGTAGGTACCTATAGACAATAATATATAAACAAGATAAGTACACACTTTTTTACATTTGTCACATACTCGTAATAACAAAACATCGTTAAGAAACCTGCATGCCTGCGAGTTCACAAAAAAAAAATGTTCTCAAGTCCATGTGAAGTCCATCAACCTATTGACTTTGCAGCTATCTAAAATTTCCACTGTACCTATTGCAAAACTTTCGTTTATCTAATTTATACAAACATACACATTTAGCTCCAGAATAACTACATTACCTACACAATTTATCTATCTATACTCGGCTCAGGCTCTTGCCTGAGTATTCGAGTACATTCCATTATTTTTTTTTACCGTCTACAGCGAAGCAAAAGGAGGGTTATGTACTCAAATAGAGACGAAATCCTATCTGAGGTTATTTATGGACGCTTTGCTATTCACGAGAACTAAGAAGTTTGTCTCAAAGCATCCCTACCTTCTCAACCGAACACGACACATGAAGAACATGCTGCTTTAAGGTGAGTTGCGAGGGTGCAAATCCCCGCTGCTTGAGTAGATCGCAAGCGATCGAAAAGATCGAATAAGCAACGTCAAGCGTAGTCAGTACCTGGATGGGTGACCGCTAGTGGCGAATTACACGCGCTTCCGTGCTTCGGAGGACACGTTAAGCGTCGGTCCCGGTTGTTATCGATCCGATAGCAGTCGTTAAATGTCGGAAGCTTTATGGGTGGTTTGAAAATATCTGACATGGGTTGGCAACTAGCCCGTTTCTCCACCAATCCGCATTGGAGCAGCGTGGTGAAGTATGCTTCAGACTCCCCGTAGGAGGCCTGCGCCCAACAGTGGGCCAGAAATGGGAGGCGGTAAGGGTAGGCTGTATTGTTTCAATGTTGTACTAACTGTTATTTTTTTTAAATGATTAACAGCCGTGCTCCGAGACATTCATTAACGTTAATGGTTCATTATGAAAATAAAGATGACACTTTAAATGTCAATATGAATAAAGAGGATTCAATTTGTTTGTTAATGAACATTACGTAAAATGACGTCTCTGAGTGCTGCCGTATGGGTTTTTTTTTAATATAAAATTTTATGAAAAAAGTAATATATGTTATATAATGTTAGTTTATCGATAGCACTAGCCCCCCACTAGCCTAGTGGAGCAAGTCAGTTGAATCCAGTTCGAGCAAGGCCGGTTCAAAACCCGTGCAGACCAAGCTATATGAACTTTCTTCGAACAAAAATCTGCGGTAAAATCTAGATGAAAATCTTATAATAGATATAAAATTCTCGTGTCACAACGTTAGTAACCATACTCCTTCGAAACGGCTTGACTAACATAATAATATTTAACTAACATAAGGTTGAACAAAGTAAAACAAAGGAACTAACATTTTATGCCAAATAACAGTTCCGTAGAAAATTCAATTTCTAAAAACTTTCAAAAAAACCTGATCCCGTTCTAAAACGTCTATTTTTCTCGCCTCTAATATGGACATATCACCTTTTGCTTCTACAGCGATCTAGATTAAAAGTAGTATACCAATTTCAAACGGACACGATATTACCAAATTTTCGAAACATCGTATCCCATACAACAACACTAAAGACATACGCCATTTCGCATTCAGTCACAAACTTCACAAAAGTAGTATACTATTTTCTGAGCTCCATACTAAAACGGCGTAAGTCATTCGACTTCCGAACATATTTCATGCTCTTTTGTTTCGAAGTAAATGTGTACGTAATTTGGAATTCACTTTACGCTACCGAATATAGGTGAGCCTTACGCCGGTGGAATGTTTTATGTAAGTACGATCAAGCATTTTAATGATGAAGTAAGTAAACAACTTATAAATCTGTCGTTAGACCAATTTAGGCAACATATCAGTATGACACATCAAACATAGATAGTATATGTACAGGTTACATTTCTTCATAAAACACACTTTATTATGCAATTATATTATACAACTTATTATTTTAATAATAAAAATTATTATATTGTATATAATGTATTAATTATTAATAGCTCTATCAAAATGTGTATCGATATAAATATCTTATCTGCCCGAAAGCTATTTAAGTATGCCTAATTAATTATGTAGGTAAGTCTTAGTTTGAACTGGTAGAATTTATTATTAGGAGGATTTTCCCTTAATAATTATTAGGTATGGGTGGAAGCAATAGTCTTCTGAAGCTGATTGCATTCACAATAGTTCTTAAATTTATAATTGTCCTGTTCGAGTTTCCAGTTCTAGCCCCAAAGTTGTAAGACGTGCATGCATATTGTCCACTAAGAAATTTGAAAGTATTCAGTGATTAAATAATGTCTTTTAACGTTAATAATTATCAATTACAAATATTTTACTTTATAATACTAAAATTTTTGTTTGTCAAGTATGCGTTTTATAAAAGTTTTTTAGAATGTCCTAGCAAGGAGGTACGTAACGTGTATAGGGACCGTGCACAAACGACAAAACGCCACCTAGCGGATTAAAACGAAACAAACTGTCACAAAGTGCAATATTGTCCCTTTGTTTTTCATATGTTTTCTAAACATGCGCAAATCATGTTCGGTAATGGATTGAACCTGGAACGGTTAATTGACATGTCGGAACTAGTTCCCTTATCATGTTCGGGGAACTATATAGTTCCTCTGATTAGCACCGACTGAGGAACTGAGACCGCTGAGGAACTGTAAACTGTTTATACCTAAACAGGTCCACGGCGGTCTTAAATTAAATCCTACAAATTACAGTTCCTCGGTGCATTGGACGTGTATTTGGTAAAATTAAATAAACTTATTTTGTATCAATTGATTTACCTTCATACTTGTCAGGCTTAGGACTGTCAACCAAATAATAACATTAATTAATATTTAGTTCTGAAAGTATTTAACCTTAAACTCTCGTTTTTCTTCGGGATGCCATTTTCAAGTCTTTTACACTTTTGAACCATTGTTTATAATACAAATTATTTATATTTATTTAGACTTCCTAAAACTAATATTTATTACAATTTACAATATATACACTTTACTCAAAGGTAAAACAATTTATTTAGGTACTATCGTATCGAAATGCAAAATAGAATATCATCAGGGCACCGCACGTACGTACGAAATTTTGTTTACTTTAATAAATCAAAATTCCAAGAATTGAGTCAGTGGTAGGTACCGGTGTCAAGGTCAAAAGTTCAAAACGAAATTTGCATTAATAATGTATTTTTCGACTTAAAATAGTACTTAGTGCATATAACATAAGGTCACATTATTATCCTTAAGCAATTTTACATTTGTTTATTATCTGTCCCAATCTTCGCGCCCAGTCTTATACTGCATCTCTTTCGCACCTACACGAGATTCGGCAAAGCTCGGACCGACCCGCCTCTATTCGGTGTTCAAGCATGTCTCGGTTCGCTCGGACATGCTCGGAACTGTGAACCTGTTTGTTTAGACGCCTCGGAGAGGAACTATATCGTTCCAGTGTCGAACATAGTTCCAGGAACTATTTCGGTCCGGAACTACACATGTCTAATGTTTTCATAATGTCGCATAACGAGGAATAACTCAGTATTTCACTATAAATTACGGATTAAATTACGTAAAATGTATAAAATGCGATTTTAGTGATATCAAGAATAGTGTGTGTCGTGCGAACGTTGATATTTTTCATATTCTAAAAGTATTTGGTCCAAGTGTTTTTCAATAGAAAATTTGTTGGTGTATAGAAAGGGTGTAGAGGATTTTCAGATAACATTGTTTATAAAGTGAGCAACGCATAAAGCAGTATCTATTTTAAGATGAATGCCAGGTATTTTGATATTGTGTGATAAATAAAAATGTTTAAATAGAACAAATTTCTCCTTTCATTGAAAATAAAAATAACTTGAATTTTAAATTAATCTCAAAACAAATTATATATTAGTTTCATTTAAAAAACCTTGATAGTTCTTTTTTACCGTTTGAATTCATGTCACGTGTATTTTTAACTGCATTTATCCAACTTTTCGTATAGTTTTTAGCCAGAGCATGTCGGTACTATCAGTGGAAAATTACGAGAATTTACACTAATATACTTATATATTTTATTCTTGGAAGTATTGGAGCATCCATCAATACAAGAATACACTTTTAATGAGCCTTTTAATATACAAAATTATTTGTGATACGCTTTTCAAAAAGTTAACATACGGTAGTAATCCTACCCATAAAGCAATATGGCAGTTCCGATAAATGACACTAGATGGCATAGGTGTCGCCGTGCACGGTCCCTATCCGACTTTCTAACCTCAACTTTTGACATTTCATTTGACTGACATGACAGATGACACTGACACTGACATTGATAGAAATTTATAAAGAATAATAATTAAAGGAATTGTTTTGTAATAATTTTGTTTGTTAATTCTTTGAGTAAACAAAATGTTTTAAGAAATAAAATAGTTTAAGCAACATGAATTTAAATATCTACTTACTTTTAAAATAATACATTTAAGTTATCAGTCCCACAATGTCAGACGTTGAAGTAGAAGTGCCTACAACTTTCAAAAAGAGAAATTTCAAAAACCGTGGCGGGAGAAAACGTAAAACATCAAGTTCAGAAGGTAATTATCCCATAGGAAGTCTAATATCGCCATTTATCGGTTGGAGACTTTAATGCTCTTTTATTCATTTTTGTTTTGAGGCAACCGTTTTGTCACTAATGCATATTGTTGTAACCTCACATTAATGATGTAGAAACTCTGTTAATGTAAACATTAGGTCTTTTAAATTTATTTCTTGAGATTATTAAAAGTAAAGTATAAACTCCCCATAAGTATATATGTATAAGATAAATACTTATATAAAACTAATTAATTTTTTATAAAATTCCAGAGAAAAACAGTTCAGACTCAGATGAACAAACGGTTGTTCTGCCAACCAAGAGACCTCAGAAGGCCAACCCAAATATCCAGACCACGGCTGGTCCGAAAAAACAGAAACCAGAATTGAATGATGATGACAGCAGTGAAGAGGAAAAAGTGAGTATTTTTTAACCTTAGGTCCCCAATATTTATTGACTACCCTTGGTGATATTATAAGCAATAATATAGTAACATCAAGCGTACATAGCTTTGCTTGAGTAGATTGCAAGCGATGGAAAAAGTTAAGCAACTATGGGCGTGGTCAGTACCTGGATGGGTGACCGCTGGTGGCAAAATGGGTGCTTGCGTGCTTCAAAGGGCATGTTGGGCTGTCAATCCCAGTTATTGATTCAAGAGCAATTGTTAAACCTCGTCTGAGGCCCTATGAGCAGTTTCAAAACATGATCTGACAAGGGGTGGCTGCTAGCTAGTTGCTCCACCGCACCACACCGTTGTGGGGAGAGACCCGTGCCCATTAGTGGGACATAAAAGGTTTGCAGCCATTCCATTATATGCCATGTATAATGAAATGGAATGGAACAGTGGTGATAGCCCAGTGGTTAAGAATTCGAACACTTAATCAAGGGGTCCGGGTTTGAATCCCAGTAGCACGCACCAGTGACTTATATGCGCTTAAAGCTATAAAAAAGTTATATGCGCTTTATAAAATTAAATATCACCTGCTGTTACAGTGAAGGAAAACGTCGTGAGGAAACCTGCATGTATGGCTTCAAAAAAATTGTTCTCAAAGGCATGTGAAGTCCACCAACCCGCAGTAGGCCAGCGTGGTGGACGGCGGCCTACATCCCTCTCATTGTTAGAGGAGACCCGACCCCGTAGTTGGTCATTAATGGGTTACTGACATGACAATGAAATCCACTTTGCATTTGCACCATTTAAATAAATGATTTTTATTGTTATTTCCATTCTTCTTCCAGGCGAAAGAATCCAGAACGACCCTCTCCGTCCAGCAGCAGAGGGAGAACGCGACAGCTACGTACGAGCTGGACACGGAGAGAGATAGAGACGCCCAGGCGATCTTCGAGAAGGCGCAGAAGATCAACGAGGAACTACAGGGCCAGGCTGACGATAAGGTAAGTAAACTACACTGGACACCAAATAAACCAAGCCACCTGCCATCTTGTAATACTTATTATCAGATTTTCCCAGGAAGTGTGCAACTTACAGCAATCTTATTTATATTTACAGAAAGTGTGTTTTATGCTAATTATCGCCTGTAAACTTGTTGCACCGAAGATCTGCTGATTCGAAGTCTGCGAGTGACCTCGCGTTCGAAGCCTGCTTGAAGTAATGTAAGCTTGAGCTGCTTCCTGAGGTGTCGTATCCATTTTTACCGAAAAAGGTGGCATAAGAACACGCGTTTGAGCAAATGATCCAAAGAAACGATTAGAAAATTCGACCACCTTCAATATCACAACTCTAGTCAAAACAGAGCAAATCGTTAACATTTTGTTTGTTATTTAAGTTGTATTTATATTTCTTTGCAACTTTGGACTCTACAACGGTTGGTTGCTGAGCAACCAACTCAGCAACCAACCATTGTAGAGTCCACATCACCTGATGACGCTCCGTTTTGGGGCGAAACACGTGTCGTGTACTATTGGAATAATTTGTTATGGTATATACCTACCCAGAGAGATAAGGGAGGGTGGTGGGTCCATACCAAAACAAGTTCCACGTGTGCGGATTGTTGCAAAGAAATATAAATACAACTTAAATAATAATGGATTTCCGCAAAGTAACGCCTGATACAATATATTATATTTTGTTTGTTGCTTGATTACAGTGTCAGTTGCCAGTACTTTAGATTAAATTTATGGTCACTTTAATTGTTATTAAATACCTTTTCTGTAGGCATGAGTTTGACGGGTGTATGTTTTCTACTTCCTGAGAAAATCGGATTATTGTTACAAGGTGGCGGGTGGCTCGGTTTGTTTGCTGTCCAGTACAGTTCGGAAGTAGCGATAAGCTTGATTTTGTTAAAGCTGTTACTTTTAGCTACTGAATGGTGTCACGAACTCTATTCGTGTGGAGGTTTGTAACGGTTTATTTGACGGAGATACGAGTGTCCATTTTTATTCTCTCGTCATATTTGGTGAACAATCTTAGCATGTCTTTTTATTTTAATTTGCGATTAAAAAACAATGCAGACACAAAATTATAAAAATATAAAAACAAATTGTCATTTAATACAGAAACAGATTTCTAGAAACTATAATTTATTTTTTAAAACAATTTTATTTTAAACTTCTTTTCAATAAAAAGTGGTGCCAAGATTGTTTACCAAATAAGACAAGAGAATAAAAATGAACTGAACACAAGTGTGGAGCTGGTGTGAAGTATAATTTAAACCTTATTCTATTCCAGGTGTATCGAGGTATAAACAACTACGCTCAATACTACAAGAAGAAGGACACGGCAGCCGGCAACGCTAGCTCTGGGCTGGTTAGAAAGGGACCCATCCGAGCACCCGCTAACTTGAGGGCTACTGTCAGGTAAAGAATGTTCTAGATCTTTCTAGCACACTTCAGAAGTATACGCAAAGAAGAGAAAAGAAAAGAAAAGAAAAGAATGCGTTTATTATTGACTGTTACACGAGAAAGATGTTACAAAAATTATAATAAGTTAAGAACAGTCTACCCTATGCGGGCATACAATAATTATATCTTACATAACTAATACTTAATTTTATATTATAATTATGTTAAATAAGTTGTGATCGTTTAGCAGTCCAATTATTTATTTATTTTAATATTTTTCCGAATCGAACTCATCGGCTATGCAATGTGCCACCCATTTCTGGGTAAAGAGAGAAAAATCCGGAGGAAAAAACTCTCTACACAGTTTTAATTTATTAAGAAATTTATTTTTGCGAGCTCTTTTTTATAGTAATTGAGTAGCAAGTCCTGGTCCTGGTAGTCCTGGGTTCGATTCCCAGCAGAGCAGAGGTTTGAATGATGGATTTGAATGTCTGTTTCTGGTGTGGGTGTGTGTGTTGTTGTCTTGTGTGTGTCCATGGCGCCCACGACACAGGGAATCCTAGTGTGGGGCTATGAGTGTGAAGCGTTACTTATTTGTTATTCATTTGTTTTACAGATGGGACTACCAGCCGGATATATGCAAAGATTATAAAGAAACAGGATTCTGTGGTTTTGGAGGTAAGTTCATTTTATAGTTTACATTCAGAGCGACATTTAGTTGATAATAATAATAAATAACGCTTCCCACTCACAGCCCCACACTAGGATTCCCTGTGTCGTGGGTGCCATGGACACACACAAGACAACAACACACACACCCAGACCAGAAACAGACATTCAAATTCATCATTCAAATCTCTGCTCTGCTGGGAATCGAACCCAAGACCTTCCGCGCAGCTCACCATTGTCTTAACCACTGCGCCACTTGGATCGTCCCACCTCTCACAATGAAGGACGTAGGTAGCCGTCCACCAAGCAGGCCTAGAATGGATTGGTGGACTTCACACGTCTTTGAGAATTTTTTTGTGAACTCCCAAGCACACAGGTTTCTTCATTTAATGAATGTGCTCCATTCATCCTGTATAAAGCCACACCAATATATCGAAAATGTTTTTTAGATATCGAGCTCTTTGACTCACACATAAATAGCTCATACATAGCTCAGATACATGACATGGTCATCATTCACACACTCAGAGGCTCAAGAAATTGTATTTGTAATAGAAATAAGATGTTTGACGTTTATTAAGTGTTCTTGACAGCGGTGATAGCCCAGTGGCTTAGAAGTCGACCTCGAATCGAGGGGTCCGGGTTCGAATCACAATGACTTTGTAATAAAAGTTATGTGCGATTTATGAAATTAAATATCACCTGCTATTACGGTGAAGGAAAACATCGTGAGGAAACCTGCATGCCTGAGAGTTCACAAAAAAATGTTCTCACGCGGCATGTTCGTCCAGCAACGGGCAGTAGTGGTGCGTGGTGGACGGCGGCCTACACCCCTCTCACTGCGAGAGGAGACCCGACCCTGTAGTGGGTCATTAATGGGTACTGACAAGTGTTCTGAATTTTGGCTAGTCCGATGAAGAAAAGTAAATTCACGTTCATTAACTAAATAATCAAACATCTCTTCCACCGCAGACTCGTGCAAGTTCCTCCACGACAGGTCGGACTACAAGCACGGCTGGCAGCTGGAGCGCGAGGAGGCCCAGGCCTCCGCCGCCGGGGCCTCCGACTACGAGGTGGACAGCGACGAGGACCTGCCCTTCAAGTGCTTCATATGCCGCGGCAGCTTCGTTGAGCCCGTTGTCACTAAGTGAGTACCGGCTACCGTCGAGAGATGGCGCCACGCGGTCCTGAATCACGCTATCGATGTTTTCTACATCGCTGGCATATATACAGAACTCCGACATGACGTCATCGGAGCACGGCCGTTCCACGAACAAAATTTAAGAATAGAAACAAAATACTCGATACTAAAGACACCAACATCAAAACATAGTAGGCCTAAAGTATGTGACAAATTTTATTTCATACTTTTTTTGATGTCGGTTTAATTTTTTTGTTTATTTTTTTTTTTATTATATTGTAACGGGTCACTCGATTCGTAACAATTGTTTCCCTTTTTACACGCTTTATTATTGTAACAACAAACAAAGAAACCTGTATGTTTGTTTGTTTGTAACCGACTCCTTTGGGCGCGATTTCGACCCACTTTAAAAAACGATACGTCGTTCGAAGCGGTGATAGCCCAGTGGCTTAGAATTCGACCTCGAATCGAGGGGTCCGGGTTCGAATCCCAGTGGCACGCACCAATGACTTTGTGAAAAAGTTATGTGCGCTTTATAAAATTAAATATCACCTGCTGTTACAGTGAAGGAAAACATCGTGAGGAAACCTGCATGCCTGACAGTTCACAAAAAAAATGTTCTCAAAGGCATGTGAAGTCCACCAACCCGCGGTAGGCCAGCGTGGTGGACGGCGGCCTACATCCCTCTCATTACGAGAAGGAGACCCGACCCTGTAGTGGGTCATTAATGGGTTACTGACACTTCGTTCGAACTTTGTAGATTTACCGAGGACCGAGGACAATACACTAATTTAACAAAATTATTCCATTTTTCAATTTGCAAAATAGGTTTTTTTTGATTTCAGATGTAAACACTACTTCTGCGAGAAGTGTGCGTTAGATAACTTCAAAAAGAGCTCGCGGTGTTTCATCTGCAACGCACAGACCAGCGGCGTGTTCAACCCGGCCGCCGAGCTGCGCCGCCGGCTGGAGGCCCAAGCGGCTGGCGACGACGACGACGACGACGACGACGATTGACGACTTTCAACGACGGTCGACGACGGACGTAAAACGACGTCGATCGATGATTTTAAGATTTTTCTTGAGAGCGGTGGATTTGTCTTAAGTTGTTTCTAAAGGATTTTTCATCTTAAGAATGGTTGAACTTATGTTTTGTGTAAGAATGATCTTGAGGTTGATCTTAAGAATTATCATTAAAAGATTGTTTAAGAAAAGTGTTTTTTTATTTCATTTAGAATTTTTACCCTAGTCTCTAGAATTTTCTGGATCTTTTAGGTTATAATATAATCGTAAGAATGGGTTTCATTTTGATTCTTGAAATCAAGGATTTCTCGGGTAGAAATTCGGAATTGTTCTATAAAATAGGGTAGGTTTTGATTTTGATTAGATTGTTGAACGTTTGTTTTGGATTTTAGTAGGTTCCTTGTTTTCTTTTTTTTTCATAATATAGATAAACGTAGAATTTTGATATTAATTTAAATAAACCCACACAATATGACTCACTAGCAAATAGACATCACGAACAAATCAAATCAACAAGACTATCCAAGGCTGCTCAGCATCGTAACTTATGTTTGGTACCTAAAGTATTATGACGTCTATACGAAACTATGACGCCACTGCTCGCTTCTAACCGCTTTTCAATAACCTAACTTCTTTTTTATTTTAAAAATTTGGGATTTAAAAATTATGAGACGAATTTCCAGTACTTAACTGTAATTTACTTTTTTTAAAGCAATTTAAATAACTTTTTTGCAATAAAAAGTAGTGCCGAAATTGTTTGTTTACTAAATAGAACAAGAATAAAAAGGCAGACAAATTATTCTCCAAATTCAATTAAATTTTTTACGATTTTCACCGTCGTCTTAATAATATTTTTGTTGGTATTTAAAATTCGTAATTCAGTAGTAATTATAATGACGCAAAATATTATACGTTGAAAAAAACATGTCAACCGTGTGTTTGTTCTTTTGTTAATTTGTGACGAATGTAAACTCCCACAGAGTTACTGTCTCATAGAAATTCCTAGGAATTTCTTCGTTTCGTTCGCCTCTTCAAAATACGGAAAAGTTTTCTATAAATATCCCATTTTTTATTTTTTTTATCTTCTTCAAAATACAAGGAAGTAGATATTTAATAAATTTACTTTTTTTTTTGGTTTTTAATTAAATTTTGCGTTTCCTTACTCCTGTCCAAACAGATTCTGTCTGCATCGACAAAATCGATCCTTCGTGTCAAATTTGTCGTACAACAATGTCATTGCGTCCATTTGTCGCGTCACAGCGCGTATTGCTAGTTAGGACAGCTCCATTCAAAGACCTGTGTTTGAATTTTGTCGCGCTGGTTGGTCGGTCTATTTGCGTGCGGTGTTTTTTTTTTTTTTTTATAAATGGAGCAAGCAAACAGACAGACGGGTCACCTGATGGTAAGTGGTCACCGTCGCCTACTGACTCGTGCAACACCAGGGGGTCGCCAGTGCGTAGCCGGCAGCTATGAAAGAGAGCTTTTTTTATGCCCTCCTTGAAGAACCCCATGTCATAGTCCTGCGGGAATACATCAGCCGGAAGACTGTTCCAAAGTTTGCATGTACGAGGCAAAAACGTACGTGAAAAACGGACTGTGGAAAAACGCCACGAATCCAGATGATGAGGGTGGAATTTCAGTCTCCGGCGGATCGGCATCATCCCGTATAGCTCCGCGGAGCACTCGCCAAAGTAAAGTCGGTAGAACACACAGAGAGAGCCGACATCGCGGCGAAGGCTCAGTGGTTCTAACTGTATTTTGCGACAGCCAATTCTGACACGGGTTTTTTTATATCATGACCTTTCTATGAATTAAATGTTTCAAATCGAATGCAACTGACAGAGAAATTCGCAGAAAACGCACAGATATTGTTAATTAGCAGTCTAACTAAACAATTTTACAGTCGTTTGTGTTAAAATCGATTATAATGGTAATTATTTTATTGTACGTAATAGTGTTCGGTGCTAATTTTAGTCTTACGTGTTTCGTGTGTGAATTGGTTCGGACGTTCGCTTTCAAAAATGGGTACGCTTTTTTTTAAAATATTTATATGACATAGTAGCTCGCATATCTTACCGCCAGCCTCGTAACCCGTCGTGAAGCAGCATGTTCTTCATGTGTTGTTGCGGCTGGGGAGGTGTGGTTGCCGGGGATGCTTTATTTGAGGCGATCTTAGTCCTCGTGAGTAGTAAAGCACCCGCATACAAGATCAGATAGGATTTCTTCTCTATTTGGGGTGGGATGAGGGTGTCAATGTATTTCTAAGGTCGGGATTGTTCGCGCGTGTACGTACGTATTCGCACGGGTTGAATTCAGACGAAATTGCGTCCACACTGCGCGAGCTATATCATCTATAGAGGTATTCTGTTCCAGACCGCTCTCTATTCCTCCTGCTCACCTCTCTGGCCGTGGTAACCTGCAATCCTTGCGTGAACCGAACCATGAACGCGTTGCCGTATGAAGAATGTGATAAGTACATAATATGCTGGCACTACTTCCCGTTAGTACTGCAGTGCCCTTACGATCTGCTGTTCGATGTGGAGACGAATGTAAGTTGGTAAATGTAAGAGACTAGCTGACACAGACTTTGTTCTTCGAAATAAAGAAGTTTCATGCTACCTTTGTTCCTTCCTTTCAGCCCTTAGTAGTCCACTGCTGGACATGGGTCTACCCTAATCGACGCCACTCCGCCCGGTCCTGGGCCCTCTGAATCCCATGGTTTTCCGCTGTCTTCTTCGGACCAGTCTCGGGCCGCCCTCCTACCAGTCCACCTGGTAGGGAGGCCTGTGCTCCTTTCGCCTAAACGTGGCCGCCATGCACGTTATTTTTTTAAATCTTCCTAGTATACTTTTCAAAGTTTCGTAAAGTTAACTGTTTAAGCTTTCTTTGGACTTACACGAACATTTCAAAAGCAATATTAGGTCTAGCCGTTCTCGAGTTACAGCCAGAATAACGAACAGCGATTCATTTTTATGTATATAGATAATAAAACAATAGAAGAGTCTGTAGATTTTGTTATTACTTAAGAGTAGCAAACGTCAAAAAAAATAAAGCAATGCTGCCTTGAGTAGATCGCTTGTGATTTACTATAAGACTATCACAAGCGATCTACTCACGCACATAAACTTTATGTACTTTATGTCGTAAAGCGTTACAGCCAACTTCTAGTTTGAAACTTATCTTTACTAAACCTAATTCTTTTTCAGAATTGCCAGCCACCTGAAATAGCGAAATGCTCATTCAGCACACCCTCTTATACGTCTACAACTCTACACACAAATGAATCTACATCTACCGTAATCGCTGAATCGACTGCGACGAACGTTTCCACTGTTACTGCTACAGTACCAACTATGGCACCAATCACAATTGAAGCTTTAACTGAACATATAACTCTACCCCCAGCAGAAACTTTACTACCGTTCACACTATCTGAAACTTCTACAGACGTTACTAAGCCAAGTTATGAATACTTGACGCCGTTGACACTGTTACCGCAGTACGTTACTACAGAAAGTCCACTGTCGACTACAGTGTCTACTCCCGAAGAAATAACTGTATTTAACATTTCAACAACCGAAGCTCAGACCACAGAACAACAATTAACGACACAAGAACAGGTTACCACTGAAGAGATATCAACAACCGAATCTCAAGTAACGACAGAGGTACAATTTACAACAATAGAACAATCTACAACAGAAAAACAACATACAACACAAGAACAGCTCACCACTATAGAACAATCAACAACAGAATCTCAAACAACAACAGAAGTACAATTTACAATAGTAGAACAATCCACTACAGAAAAACAATCAACGACAGAGAGACAAGTGACCACTGAAGAGAAATCAACAACAGAATCTCAAGTAACAGCAGAAGAACAATATACAACGGTAGAAAAATCTACAACAGAAGAACAGTCCACTACGAACGCATATCCAGCCACACAAACAACTACATTACATATTCCATCGCTAACAGAAGCTATCACGACAGAATCAGTGTCCACTGAACCACCACAACCTTCCGTCCCATCAGAAACAACCCACAAAGAAAACCTAACCACTCAGCGGTCAGAACTAACTACAGAAACACTCACTGAACTAACTACACGCTGTCGCATCCCCTTACCACCGATAACGACGACCGCAAAACCAACAGAAGATTCTAAGCAATACCTACCACCGATAACTGATCGAGAACAAAAGGAAATGTCACCTTTACCCACAAGTACAGAGCCACTGTGCCTAGAAACAATTACTCCTGAGTCTAATATTGTCAGCAGTACGAGCCCAATACCTGAAACATCAACTAAAACTTCGACAGAAGAATCGTTTACTACCAGTCCAATTATTACTGAAAAATCATACTTACCGACGGAAGCTGGAATACCTTCTAGGTCTACAGTTACCGTAACTAGTGCAGAAGAGTTAACACCAGTCGTGACCGTATCTTCAAGCAATACTCCAGTTACAGAAGCCTCTCCAGAAGTGACATCTGAATTGCATACAACTGTTGGAATAGTTACAGAATCTACTCCAGAAATGACCACTGAACTACTGACAACTGTTGAAATAGTTACTGAATCTATTCCAGAAGCAGTAACTGAATCACATACAACTGCTGGAATAACAGAATCCACTCCAGAATTGACCACTGAAGTATTGACGACTTCTGGAATACCAAAATCCACTCCAGAAGTGACCACTGCAGTATTGACAACTGCTGGAATCACAGAATCCATCCCAGAAGCGGCAACTGAATTAGAAACAACTGTTGGAATAGTTACAGAATCAACTCCAGTAGTGACAACTGAAGTATTGACACCTGCTGGAATTACACAAACCACTACAGAAGCGAACACTGAATCACATACAACTGTTGGAGAAACAGAATTTACTCCAGAAGCAACTACTGAAGGATTGACAACTGCTGGAATAACAGAATCCACTCCAGAATTGACCACTGAAGTATTGACGACTGCTGGAATACCAGAATTCACTCCAGAAATAACCACTGAAGTATTGACAACTGCTGAAATGACAGAACCCACTCCAGAATTGACCACTGAAGTATCGATAACTACTGGAATCACAGAATCCACTCCAGAAGCAACAACGGAATCAGAAACAACTGTTGGAATAGTTACAGAATCCACTCCAGTAGTGACCACTGAAGTATTGACAACTGCTGGAATTACACAAACCACTTCAGAAGCAATCACTGAATCACATACAACTGTTGGAGAAACAGAATTTTCTCCAGAAGCAACTACTGAAGGATTGACAACTGCTAGAATACCAGAATCCACTCCAGAATTGACCACTGAAGTATTGACGACTGCTGGAATACCAGAATTCACTCCAGAAGTGACCACTGAAGTATTGACAACTACTGAAATGACAGAACCCACTCCGGAATTGACCACTGAAGTATCGACAACTGCTGGAATCACAGAATCCACGCCAGAAGCAACAACGGAATCAGAAACAACTGTTGGAATAGTTACAGAATCCACTCCAGTAGTGACTACTGAAGTATTGACAACTGCTGGAATTACAGAATCCACTCCAGAAGCGATAACTGAATCACATACAACTGTTGGAGAAACAGAATTTACTCCAGAAGTAACCACTGAAGTATTGACAACTGCTGGAATTACAGAATCCACTCCAGAGCCAACAACTGAGTTACGTACAACTGTTGAATTAAGTACTGAGACGAGACCAGTTACGACAACCGTACGAGTTACAGAAACGATAACCCCATTAGTGACTGAATCCACACAATCGGAGAATACATCTCCTACGACTCCTTCTCCATCAACTCTTCCGCCGTGCCTGGAGAAGTCCATCCTGATACCTGATCCCCTGGACTGCAAGTACTTCTTCTATTGCGATGCTGGCTTCTGGTATCACTACTCTTGTCGCTACGGCCAAGAGTTCAGCCCCAAACATCTGGTGAGTAATAGGGTTGTGTCCTACGAGCAGTGGCGTTACTATAGCGTGGCAGGGCTGTCAAAATGCCCGCCCCCGGGGCTGAAGGGGCCCCGGACTGAGAGGTCGCGGGCCCAGAAGTAGCCTTAAAAATTAAAACTAAAAGAAATTAAGAAAGTACTGGGGCCCCGCCCTATGAATTAGCCACGGGCCACGGATGGTTTAGTTACGCCATTGTCTAAGTCAATTGGGATACTTTTAATGAACTGTCAGAAACACTACCCCTTCATACATTTTGTATGGCGAACGCACGGGATGACGTCATAGTTGAGTCAACTGAAATTTTTTTTATTGCTTTCGCGCAACATTTTGAATTTAATTGTGAATGACGGAAACATATTATCCATTATTTCTTTACCCACAGTTCGTTTTTAATACTTGTCCTATTTGCTAAACAATCTTTTAATTTTAGTTTGCGATTTAAAATAACGCAGACACAAAAATATAAAAATTTGAAACAAATAGTTTTAAATCGTAAAATTTTAATCGCATTAAATTTCTAGTAACTAGGTATGTTTTATTTTTATAGAGCAAATTTAAAATTTTCTTCAATAAAAAATAGTGCCAGGATTATTTACCGATTTATTTACAATCTTTATTGATAAGTATACCATGTCGCAAAAAAGAAACAATTTTTTAAACATTTCTTTTTTTCTTGACACCATAACTTAATACACGCTCGTATGTTTTTTTGTAATTTTTATGTTATTTTTTTTTGTTGCAGAAATGCATGAGGCCCTGGCAAGCGCAATGCAGAGCAAGATATTTTGACTTATTTTAAAAGAGACTCCTTTTTAGGAGATTGAATGTTCTACAAATAAGTTTTCATTTATTTTTACAATAAATAAAGCTTGCTTCCACTTACGGAGCTACTGAGTTTTGTAAAAACAAAATGGTTTTCATATATTTGGACACTCTAATAAAGATGGCTCACACACAGTTCGCAGACCAACACAATTTCATTGTATGTACGAGTATAGCTTGACTACTGGTTTTGCGGTAAATTCAAGAACTAATTTTTTTACTGGCAATACTGCAAATGATGAAAATGTCACATTTTTTAGTCAATGAGCGTGCATAAACTTGTCATTGACAACGTTTAAGCATAGAGGTATTATACTAGAGTAGGGGAGACTTAGGCTGCCTGTAAGTGGAAATGTCCGACACTTAGAGAGAGATATAAGATTATGGTGCCCTATCTGTCTCTCTATTCTTGAGCATTTCCACGAAAAAGCGAAATTTAATTTCTGTTATAAAAACAAAGTAAGTTAAGTGTACCTATGTCATTGTAATTAACGTTAGTAACGATATGATTTTTATGTAAAATTAGAACAAATTTGTAAATAAAATGCTTAGACATTAATTGTTATTCCTTTTATTGGTTTCCCTTTTGGTTCTAATTAAAATAGTTCAAGGTGTTGTTATATGGGCGGCAATGAATACCAGTAAACTTAAATAGCATTATCAAACAATTAGTCTCACAATAGTAAGTTAGTCTTTTAATATCGAGAAAAGAGTCCCTAAGGAACTATTTAACATTAAACATTAACCAATAAAAGGACTACATCTCATTACAAGAAGGCTATTCTATAGTAAGACCAGCACTGGTTAGCATTAGTTAAATATGTAATTAACATAAGATTAAAATTGCAACATTAATCGTCTCTTATTCTTATATATAAAAATTCTCATGACACACAGTGTTAGTTACCATACTCCTCCAAAACGGCTTGACCGATTTTTATGAAATTTTATATGCATATTCAGTAGGTCTGAGAATTGGCTACTGTCTATTTTTCAAACCCCTAAGCGATAAGGGTTGTCCACCCCTAACATTTTTATTTTATTTTTTGGACAATTTATTTTTATTTTTATTTTTTAATAATGTGGCATCAAAAAATACATACAACCCTAAATTTTCACCTTTATATCACCAACCCCTATTTTTTAATAGTGATTTTAGTAACTTAATAATTTTTCATCCCGCTCGATAACTTACGATATATTATGGCAAAACAACGTTTGCGGGGTCAGTTAGTTCACAATATTATTATAATTGCTCTGGTGAACCATATAATCGCATTTTGGTCTCCCATTGTGTTCAGAGAATGATTATAAATATTATTCACGCTAATTATTATTATAATTTGCATTATTCTACTGTACCTACCTTAAGCTAAATAATTGCTCATTTTAATTTTGTTGTTCGAAGCGCAATCAAGGATCTCCAATATGTTTATTTATTTCAGTAAGTTTTGTTTAATAGTTCACACTTTCTACACATACAGGGTTTTAATTTTAGCTTTCATCAAAATCGAGCCCCAGACTCCTTTGCGTGTTTCTCACTATTGCTCTTAGTTTCGGATTTGGCTCCTCTCACAATGAGAAGGATGTAGGCCGAAGTCCACCACGCTGGCCTACTGCGGGTTGGTGTACTTTACATGCCTTTGAGAACATTTTTTGTGAACTCGAAGGCATGCGGGTTCCCTCACGATATTCAGTCATCCGAGACATACGATATACAGGCATCGTTACAAAAAGTGATATTTAATTTTATAAATCGCACATAACTTTTTTTAAGAAAGTTATTGGTGCGTGCCACTGGGATCCAAACCCGGACCCCTCGAGTAATTCTTAAATTATTGAGAGGCCGAATTCTTAGCCGCTGGGCGATCACCGATAATTTTTGTCGATATGTCATGTCATGTCAGTACCCATTAATGACCCACTACAGGGTCGGGTCTCCTCTCACAATGAGGGGGATGTAGGCCTTAGTTCACCACGCTGGCCTACTGCGGGTTGTTGGACTTCACATGCCTTTGAGAGCATTTTTTTTGTGAACTCTCAGGCATGCAGGCATTGTCGATATGACTGGGAATAGTTAGGTCATTACCGATCAACACATTTATTTCTAAGCTTTGCAGTCAAATCACGCGCAAAGTATAGGTACTAAAAAATTGTTGTGACGTACAAAGGTTAAAATTTGATACAATAAGGTGAACCTACATATTTTACTATTAATTTAAATTAATATTTTTACAGTGTGTGCCATATTGATTGTACAACAATGTGAACCATCTACTGCAATTATTTCGCCGGGCAAAGAATTGAATCTTTTAATAGCTGTACCAGTAAGTTTTATTTCTTTTAAATTTGCTGCTTGACTGTACATTTTAGAAAAAAAAAAACAAGGTGATCGATTTCAGGATGTTGAAGTTTTTTATGAAATTAGTCATAGTCACAATCTTTCAGTGATACTCAAAGAATCGTTAAAATCATTCAAGCTTTGATATTGCTTGTTAATTTCAGAACAAAAATCAAAGATTATCAGGTGAACCACTAGAAACCAAGAGAGATGTATTAGCAATTTTAAATCCACTGCGAAATCCCTTCAACAAAGACGAAGATGATCCTGAAGAATCAATCAGTTACTTTACAGGAGAGGTACCGAAAATCACCATTTGGGAATTTCCCACAGAGAGAAGAGTGTTCATAGATGATGAGGAGATATTTATAAACAGCCAAGAAGACTCCGAAACAGAATCAGACGAGCACACCAAACAGCAAAGCGACGTCTTACATCATCACAAGAAAGCGAAGCCTGATATTAGCAAAGAAGTCATAAACGCAAAAGAGTTTCCAAAATTTCGACCACCCGCCCACAAAAAAGGAAACAAAACAGTAGTTAATGAACCTGCAAAAGTAAGTACGAATAATAGCTTTGATGAACCTACGAAATTCGAGATGAATCGTGAGAAACGCAATACAAATAAACGTGAAATAGTAAGTGAATTTAACATTGAAGATGAGGCGTTAAACATTCCAAAAGATAGATCGGTTCGAACTTGGAGACTATTAAACTATTTAAAATCGTTCCTTAGACACTTGATTGAATCGAAAGTTGCACAGATATATGTCGTTCAATCAAATCAACATAATGCAGAAGAAAGTGACGAATCAGAACGTGGTAATGAGACTTCTTCTGAATTTGAAGAAGAGCATGAAATATCAGAGAGTGTTCAGATAATAATGTCTAGCGCAGAAAATAGTGCGAATATAGATATATTATCATCTGAAATAGATGAAAGAATTTTTCTGCTTCCAATAGATCCCGAATTATTAAAGAGTTTGTTGGAAGAGTTTCGAAACGAAAAGAAAAGGTTTGTTGACCCCCAAACGGGTCCTGAATCTAATAAAGAAGATGATATTAATAATGATAATGAAGAAGTAAGCGCACTGACGCCTATCGCGGCACTTGTGAAGCTTATAGCAGCCAATAACAATACAGTTAAGATACTGAAAGATAAAAGTGATGCTTACTTACATTCTGAGTAATTTGATAATAAATTAAATCTATCTAATTTATTGTTTCATTGTCCTGACTCCGTACGTGCAAACTGTGAAATGGCTGATTCAATTCGCAATACTATGGCACAAGGATCTTCAAAATCAGATGGCCCACCTGCCTGTTTGCGGGTTTTTCTTATAAAAATGTTAATTTAATTTCATGTTATGTTTGATAATACGTAGTTGTAGGGAATAATTAAAAATTTTAACCTAATCAACACAGATATTAAATGTGTAGGCAAACTAACTAAAAACATTGTAACATCTTTCTCATGTATGATGTAACAGTCAACAATAAACGTATTCTTTTCTTTTCCTTTCTCTTCTTTACATAGTTTTTCGAACTATAACTGAGGATTCTAATAATTGAAAAGAGACGTTTTAATGCAGCATAATTTAATTTCGTGTAAAAGTAACAAAAGTAGAAAAGTAACAATGTCATAAATACTCGTATATTCGGTACACAAATTTGTAAATTACCCGTAGAACATACAATTGATAGACAAAATTAAGACAACATTATTACAGGTACATAAATTAAGATAAAAAATAAGTAAACTATAAAACAAAAGTTGAAAGCACAGCCGAACATTAATACTTTCTTTGAATTCATCTATAATACATAGGTACTTAAGTTACAAATAAATTAGAACATAAAACATAACAAAATGTCTGATAAAGAAACATTAAAAGTCTTCCGTTCTTCAAAAACAAATTACTTAAGGACTAAAATTTTCTTGATCAAGCCCTGTTCACAAGACACCTATTAGTATAACAGTCATTCAATTTGGTTTATAAGAGCAGTTTCGTAGTTCATTTGTGTTCGTCTTCACCGTGTGGAAACCGTCGGTTCTGATTCTTTTGCTGCAAATATGAATTATTTTTTGTTAACAAAGGTTCAAAATCAAAATCAAAATCATTTATTTGCACGAATATGGGTTAGTTATTGGTTTTACAGGGCATTTTGATCAATCCATATTCACCTTTTCAGGTATGCAAATTAAAATATAAAAAATAAAACTAATGTTAGTAATACAAAATAATTTAGTTTGTTAGTAAAAGTGAGTAGGATTCTGTTATATGGAAATTAGCTTGTAGAATCTATGAATAAAATCTCAAAGTTTATCTTTTAGACACATTGGGAGGTGAGCTACATTTTCAGATAATCATGGCTGCAGCTTTTTAGCAGAATTACACCTTGAAATTAATTGTGAATGGTAGAAACATCTCCATTGCCTGTTTAAGAGAACCATTTCAAAGTCACCTTTACCTTTGTCTCTGAGGAACCATAATTAATCACAAAATAATCTCACAGATAAAATAAAATCAATAAATTTTCCATGAAATCTGTAATGCATATGAATTAATTCGAAAAATATAATTACAATCAATCTTACCTCGAATAGCGGTGCAGCCGTTATCAGAAATTATAACGCAGTTCTGAAATGATAAAAGATAACATCAATTAATATCCAATCTTATACGCTTTAAGACACCTGTTTGAAGTTGAAATAATTTTATTATTTGGAACAATATAACATTATAGAGGTGACGTAAACTTTCCTACGTATGGTGAAATTTTTGATCCTATTTTAATTTTGATATTATAATTGTTAGTGCTGCTGAAGATAACAGTGATCAAATAAGAAAAGGCATCAAAAGAACAAGTAATATTAATAACTTAAATAGTAAATAACTTGAGGTGCTAAAAGTGTTAAAAATTCTACTAGTGGTCAGTGAATTAAGTGAAGTGATGAATATAAAAATCTCCAGGACAGCTGATAAGACAAGTATGCTAGAGACTGTATAGGGAACAGTTGACAATAAAAATAATTGAAGAAGTGCTTTGAAGATCGCAAAAAAGAGAAGTGACAATGAACTGGACAATTATTGTTCTATAATAAAAAAAAAACCTGTAACTGGAAATGACACTGAACAATTACTTTTGGAAAATTTAAATTTTTTCGGCACCATTTTATCCATATTGCTTGAAAAATCATCAAATAAACATGGATATAGAACGTACTAGACTAAGCAACACGCCGATAGGCAGGAAGTGACCGGGGACAGACGTGACCCTCGAATATTAAGTCACGTGAGAATTGTTCAGTCGTCAAATGGCATTTATATTAAACAACTACACGTAAGGTGGTGTGACGATGACTGTGGCAAGAAAGAAGAACTATGACAATGAAAGAAGCATAAAATAAACAACTTCCCATTGGCATATAATCGTGTGATGAACACAGTGATAAAGACACTGTCTTTATCACTGCTACTGAGCAGCAAGAAAGATGAAGCAAGAAGATGAAATTGTATCTGCAGGAAGCATAGAACAGCGAAATAAAGACGGATGAAGACAGAAGAGACATAGCAGCGTAGACTAACAAAAAATCCATTTCAACTTAACGTAATAATCTCTATATGTAAAAACCAATGTAGCGACTTACTGATAAACTCCTAACCCAAGCTGCTGATAGAAATTTGAAATTTGGAAAAGTTGTAGATTTTATAGTTTAGGCGTTATTTTTGAATGGATTTTTAGAAATTCATTTAGAATAGGTAACTGTAGATACTGATATGTTTTCTAATAAACATCAAGAATATTTGTCTTTCAATCACCATACCCTCGGCACAACAGTAACTCGTGCTTCAGTGCAATAAGCTATGTCAACTATTATTGGTTAGCTGAATAACTCCCTGAGGTCATATGTGAGTGTTTTTCCCTCATATATTGCTATTGACTATTGCTCATTGGACTAAAATGGTAATCTCTAATTTCTTGTCACTGCAGTCTATGGACCATATCGAAACCAGGCCAGGAGAACTCCTTCAATATGTGAATGCGTTGCTAATTCATAGAACTAAGATGGTCACCTCTAAATAATTTTTGTAACTACATCTCCTCAACCGAGACACAAATTCTGCTTTACGGTTGAAAGATTGTATGCGCTCGGACGACGCTCTTTTATGATTCTACCGTCCATAGAATAAACGGTAGACTCTCCCTGAGTAACCATTATTGCCATCATAGCCCGGCTGCTTGAGTAGATCGCAAGCGATTGAAAAGTTAAGCAAAGTCGGGCGCGGTCAGCACCTGGATGGGTGACCGCTAGTGGCGAATTACACGCGCTTCCGTGCTTCGGAAGGCACGTCAAGCCGTCCCGGTTGTTATCGATACGATAGCATTCGTCAAACCGTATCCCTTGGGCGGTTTGAAAACACCCGACACGGGTTGGCCACGAGCCCGTTTCTCCACCACCGCATTGGAGCAGCGTGGTGGAGTGTGCTCCAGGCCTCCCCCTATGGGAGAGACTCGTACCCAACAGTGGGCTATGTAATCTAGCCTTTTGCTATATATTAACCACACTTACCCCAACATCAGGATCAAACTCGTATCCATTTCTACAGAATAGAGGTATAGCGATTCCTGATACACACATGTAGTACGCATCACATCGATCTGGGTGCGCAACCATTCCTATATCAAACGGCCCGCAAATCGGTTGTGGTGCTTTGGTTGTTGCTTTATCTTCAGGATCACCGAATGTAACATCTGCACCTTTAGTAGATCTATATTCAGTGGTTTTTTCGCTAGACGTCTCAGGAAGGTTGGTTGTTTGTAAATCTTTAATGTTATCTACTGTTGTTTCCAGAATTGTAGTTGTTTCTGGGTCTTCTGGGTTTTGGGATGTCGTCCAACCTATAATTTGGAGAAACTTAGTTGGTTTTGCGTAAATTTAAATTGCTTTTAGGAATGAAATTTATCTCATAAGTGGAATACAAGGATACTTTATACGCAGAATGAGGTTTTTGTTAATTATATATGCAACTTATTATTTAAATATTTTTATACAAGCGCCTATAGGATAAATAGAGCAAGTAATATACAATCAGCATGCTAATATTTATTGGCAGGCGATATTGTTAGTTTTAAATATATGTTTGGTTTTTATATTAATTTTTATTATCAAGTAATATAAAGAAATGTTATTAAATATATAAAAACAAATTATAAATATTAATAAGTCCAGCTTGGTTGATTACAGTTCTGTTATAACGAAGCACCTGATAAAATAATAATGCATACAAATAAATTTATTTTGAAAAAAATAGTCTTCTAATGTTCTATATCTTAATATTTTATTATAAATTAACCTAGTTTGTAGTTAAAAGGTTCCACCAGGGCTCCACTCTCAGAAATTAATAAAATGCGAAGTTCGTTATAATTTCATTTATTTAATAAATAGTTTTTTATTGGTTTCCCTCAATATTTACCTTTTTGTGCCGCTGTGCATCCGTTATCCGAAATCACTACGCATTGCTGAAATAAACGATATGCTTATCAAAATGTTATTTACTTTAAAAACCTTCTTTTTTTACTTATTTAAATATTTTGTAACATAGTATACAAACAGTAGCAAAACGTACTGTTTAAAATGTGAATCAAGTGTGCGAAGTTACTGGGTGGTTTCTGAGGTAGGTATACACATAAGAAAACCTTTGGACTGCTGAACAAAATAATAAATAAATAAATATAATTTAGCAATAATTGCCATGAAATATAAAATTAAGTTTTAGTTATATAAGACATAATTATTGTATGCCCGCATAGCGTAGACTGTTCTTAACTTATTATAAATGTTTTTAACATCTTTCTCATGTAACAGTCAACAATAAACGTATTCTTTTCTTTTCTTTTCTATTCTTTGCTTTGAAACATAAGACTTGCTAAGTCGCGGCTGCTTATGAGAGACGCAGTGATACTAAAATGGTTCTATTTCTTAACAAATTCATTCCTTCCATGCTTCCTTTCAGCCCTTAGTTATTAGTATACTGCTAATCGCTAATCGATTAGTATACTCCCCTAATCAACGAAACTTTAATCTGGGCCCTTTGAATCCAACGGTTTCCCGCTGTCTTCGTCAGGTCGTCAGCCCACCAGGTCGGAGGGCGGCCTGTGCTCCTTTTGCCTCGGTGAAATCAGCCTATTGTCACTTTAATTAGCTTTCGTTTTTCTCAGCTTTGAGACGAGTTTGTCGGTTACCATCGTTCTTCTACGGATTTCGTCATTTCTGTCTCACGTACGACTTAATTAAGTATAAGCTAGTAACTATGTAGACCCAAACATTAGTCTTACCTCAGTAACGGGATCAAATTCATAGCCATTCCTACAGTAGAGCTTGAACGCCGTACCACCAGAACACATGTAGAACGAATCACATAACACCGGGTGGGGTATATTACCAAACACTCCCGGTGGGCAAATTAGTTTCTGTGTTGTCACATCATCTCCAACAGTACTTTGAGATGCAGTGACTGTATTCTCTTCCGGTATTGATACTTTAGAAACGTCAGTTGTAGGTTCCTGTGCTAATGTTGTGTCTGCCTTCGTTGTTAGATCATTATCTGGATCACCGATTAGAGTTGGTGGATTTTTAGCTGTTGTTACTTCACTTTCAGTCTCTTTCGGTACGTCATTGGTTGTGTGATCGTCCGCTGCTACCGTCGTTTCTTCATCTACGTTGTTGGTCGTTAGTTGATCTGTGAAGTGGAAAAAGACAAAAGCTATGTTTTGTTGTTTCAACTATGTTTTTTTTCGTATAGTTATAGAACAAAACAAATGCAAGAAACTTCCGGAAACCTAATATAATGGGCGTTTTATTCTCTGTCAAGATTAAATCGATTTTGAAAAAGTAGGTTATCAATTAGATGCTTTTGTAATTAATAATATTGGAACCGCAAAATATCCTCATAATTACAATATTCTACAACACATACATTATAATAAGATCTATAATATATAGGTTTAATTTATAACTAAGCTGTTTTTGACATCTGTTTCATTTTTCTTTCCAATTTATAAAAAATCGTTTTAAAACAATTTTGGTGTTGAATACTAATTTCTTGTAAGAAATAAGTGTAACTTACTCTTTGATGCAAAACATCCACTGTCTGACACGGCCATACAGCTCTGAAATTAAAAAAATACAAATGATAGAATCGTTGCTTATTCATAGTTCAAAGAATCCACACTGATTCATAAGGAAATTATGCCTTGATGATACTGTAGCAACAAATAAAATTGCAGTCAACCTAAAAGACTAGTATTTTTACTACTACTTCCGTGGGTAGCGGCCGACACAAATACGCGCGCGCGTAGTGTTCATTTTTCTCTCAGCTTACCGACACCTCCTTAACCCGTCGTAAAGCAGCATGTTTTTCATGTGTCGTGTTTCGGCTGGGGAGGTGTGGTTGCCGGGGATGCTTTATTTGAGGCGAACATCTTAGTCCTCGTGAGTAGCAAAGCACCCGCATGCAAATTTGAGGTTGGATGCGGGCGTCCATGGGCTGCAGTGACCACTTGACATCACAAGAAACACCTCGATCAAAGAATTCATCCACATGAAGCTGTACTAGACTTGAAATGTTAACGAAACTCATTTATGACCCGTCTAGACCGTTAGTGATAAAGTTAATTCTATTTGTAAATCAGAAGACGTAGACATAGTTGCCAAAAAGCTAGCAATTATCATGACACAGATAAAAATAATTGATTACATACATTAGCCTGTTAGTCGTGATAAGATTGTTATTGTAACGAGGCCAACCCGTGTCGGATGTTATCAAACCCATAAGTCTCCGACAAGGTTTAACGACTGCCATCGTATCGATAACAAGGGTTCGAATCCCAGTGACACGCACCAATGACATTGTAAAAAGAAAGTTTTGTGCGCTTTATGAAATAAAATATCACATGTCGTTACGGTGAAGGAAAACATCGTGAGGAAACCTGCATGCCTGAGAGTTCACAAAAAAATGTTCTCAAAGGTATGTTCCCCGAGCAACGGGCAGTAGTGGTGCGTGGTGGACGGCGGTCTAAGTAAGAGGAGACCCGACCCTATAGCGGGTCATTAATGGGCTACTGACATGTATCACGGGCGAGCTACTATGACTACTATCTAAAATCTGCTATTAGTCCTACTTACGCCTGAATCAGGATCGAACTCGTAGCCAGGAGAGCAGTACAATCGTATGGCTATCCCGTTGGTGCACACGTAGAACGAATCGCAGAACTCTGGATGCGGTAGTCTACCTATAAACCCTGGGGGACAGATGCCAGGTGTCGTCTCTGTCTGTCGGCCCTCAGTTGTGGTTTCAGCGGGTTTCGTTTCAGACTCGTTAGATGATGTAGTTTTGGTTTCTGTGTCTTGAGTTACGTCTTTGTTAGTTGTGGTCTCCTGTGCTAAGTCGTCAGGGAGTACCGAATCTGGAGGTCCTTTAGGTGTTGTTTCTGTAGTATCCTTGTCTGTTGTTACACTAGGATTAGATGTAGTTTCTTGCTCAGTATCTTTGCTGGAAGTCACTTCTACTGTTTCGCCGCTGTCTGATGTTGTGGGAGATGTACCGGCTGTAAGAAATTGATATTTTAAGTAATTTAACGATCAGTAAAATAGTAAAACGGATGAGAAATTATTTTTATTGTGATATAAATTTTAGTATTTTTTAATTTTTGTCTTCAAATAAGCCGACCACCAATAATGACGTAAATTCGTCAGTGGTGATCGACGAATATTTGCGTAATGTGAAATTTTTTACTATATACATATTAGGAATGTAACTAGAATTTGAAGTGCTATGAAATACCTAAGTGACTTTTATCTACTTACTTAGATTTGCGAAGCATCCGTTTTCCGAAATAGCAACGCAGGTCTGAAACAAGTAAAAAATATGTGTTATTGAAGCATCACCCAATTGTGTCTCTTGTCTAGAGAGAAGGCCCAATCCTCTCACAATGAGAAGTGTGCAGGCCTTAGTCCACCACGCTGACCTAATGTGGGTTGGTGGTCTTCACATGCCTTTGAGATTATTTTTGTGAACTCTCAGGCATGCAGGTTTCCTCACGATGTTTTTCTTCATCGTTATAGCAAGTGATATTTAATTTATAAACCGCACATAACTTTTTTTTTTTAAAGTTTTTGGAATCGAACCCGGATCTCTCCAGCGAGAGGCTTATCTTAGCCACTGGGCTATAACCGCTTTAAAAAAGTCCAATCTAGTAAATAAATAAGCTCTTACAGCTAACTCCGGGTCGAACTCTTCTCCCGGCCTGCAGTACAGCGGCAGTTGTATTCCATTTGAGCACAGGAAGTAAGCATCACAGATTTCTGGATGTGGCAGTTGCCCGAAGAACCCTGGAGGACAGACCGCTGGTGCTTGTGTTGGAGACGGAACAGTCGTGGTGTCAGAAGATGTAGAGCTTCCTTCAGAAGTGTTTTCATTATTCACAGTAGTTGTAGGTCTTTCGGTTGGCTGAGTGATTGAAGTATCATCATCTGTTATAGCTGTTTCTTCAGAGCTTTGAGATTCCGTGGTCGTATCTCTAACAGTTGTTTCAACAATATCTACCGTTGTTTTGGTTTCACCATCAACATCATCAGGTTTATTTGTAGTATCCTTTGCAGTCGTTAAATCAGAATCCGGTGTGCTTTGAGTAATGATTGATCCATCGCTAGTCGATTCTTCGTTTTGATCTTCATTAATAGTAGTTTCCACATATTCTATCGTCGTCGTTTCTGTTCCTGTGACAGTAGATATGTCATCAGGGTAGACAGCATCCGGTGGTCCCCTTACAGTTGTCTGATGTTCATTATCGGTTGTTCCTATACTACTGGATGTTGTGACGCCATCAGGACGAGAAGTTGAAGCTAAGTCTGATGGGATAGTGGTGCCGGTGGAAGGTTCACTAGTGAGTGTTGTTCCCTCATTGGCTGGTGTGCTTGGTGTATCTGCAAGGAAAGAAATGTTACTATCTTATATATTACTAGTTGACCCAGCAGGCTTCGCTCTGCCAATGATTTTTTTATTTTTATTTAATAGCCTATGTTACTCAGGCTGAATGTAGCTTTCTAATGGTGAAAGAATTTTTGAAATCGGCCCAGTAGTTTTTGAGTTTATTCGTTACAAACATACAAAAATACAAATGTTTCCTCTTTATAATATCAGTATAGATTAGTATAGACTAGCTGTCCCGGCACACTTCGTTCTGCCAAAACATAGAAATTTCTACTTTTTAGCGCATATTCTTTTCAAATTTTCTCACCGTATAAACCTTACATGGACTTATGCAAACGTATTAAAATTAAAATGAAACAAATCTGTACTTTCGTTCTAGAGTTTAAGCGAGACTAACGAACAGTGTGAAGTGAAAATTTTTTATACAATTTACAGCTCACTACATGAATATACCATAGTATAGACATATCTTGTATATGGGGAAGTATGCACGAATTCTAATATTTTTAAATGAAATGCCTTAAAAAGACTTGAAACTCAACAAAACCACGCCACACACACTACCATAATTAGAGTACTTTGACATGCACACATAGACAAACATGACGAGTACATACGAGTACATTCCGTTACGTGTAGAAATCAAATTTCAATAAATTTTAGTCGAATTTCGCCTACTTGGCGATCTCTAGTATTCAATAAGTCGATATTGATGTTATAATTATTAGTAAGCATGATAAAAATTAAATAAATTGCCAAATAAATTCACCACACTTACTTTGATTTGCGAAGCATCCGTTCTCCGAAATAGGAACGCATTCCTGAAACAAATACGGTCTTAGTATAAAAGAGTTCAGCACAGAGGTACTGATATGGAGATGTTTCCACCGTGTACAATTAAATTCATAAAAAATAAAATTTAAAATAAAAAATAAAAAAAATTAAAAAAACAACATACAGACTGTTGACGCTTGTAACCTCAACAATGACTAAGTTTATGGTCTCAAAAAGAAAAAAAAGAAACTGACATACTGTCAAGATTTTCATATATCATATTAATTTTCTTACTAACCCAATGTATCTAAGTTTCGGCATTTGTACATAATTTCTCCAAAATATTACCTTTTAAAGAACTCAAAGTCTTTTCTTATGCTCCTAACGGAACACAGACGAATTGAAGTATTGTATTTAAGTATTTGTATTTCTACGACGACAGCATTCTCTTGTAAACCATGAAAACTCTGTCTGATTTCAATCCAGATCCAATAAATGGATAGGTTAGGGAATACAGCCCTAATCAGCCTTGCAGATAGTCTAGTCCAATATAACATTATGGACGAAAATTGCCATTTAGAAAATCAAAACATTCCATCTATCCACATGAAAAATAAAACAATTTTAGGAGGCCTGAAAAATAAAATAATTTTATGGCTCCACTCGTACGAGAAGGTGCCTTACCGCCAGCCTTTTAACCCGTCGTAACGCAGCATGTTCTTCATGTGTTGTGTTGCGGCTGGGGAGGTGTGGTTGCCGGGGATACTTTATTTGAGGCGATCTTAGTCCTCGTGAGTAGCAAGGGTACCATACAACCTTAGATAGAATTGTTTTCCCGATTTGAGGTCGGATACGTGCGTCCATGCTGCTGTGACCACTAAACATCAGGAGGTCTGCATGCCCTTTCACTACTCAATTACTCCAAAGAACCTGCATGTTTGATGGGGAGTCATTAGTGTAGAGATAAGTACAATCGACGACGACGACCTGAGTGGCGCAGTGGTTAAGACACGGGTGCGCTGCGCGGAGGGTCCTGGGTTCGATTCCCAGCAGAGCAGAGATTTGAATGATGAGTTTAAATTTCTGTTTCTGGTCTGGGCGTGTGTGTTCTTGTCTTGTGTGTGTCCATGGCGCCCACGACACAGGGAATCCTAGTGTGGGGCTGTGAGTGTGAAGCGTTATAAAGAAATAATGATAACCTTTCAAATCTTCCACCACATTCAAACCTTCTACTTCTATCTTCTATCCATTCTTCTATCCAGCACATACAATAAGCAATCGACAGCGTACTTACGGACAACTCTGGGTCAAACTCCTCCCCAGGCCTGCAGAACAGCGGCAGCTGAATTCCATTCGAGCACAGGAAGTAAGCATCACAGCGTTCTGGATGTGGCAGTTGCCCGAAGAACCCTGGAGGACAGACCGCTGGTGCTGCTGTTGATGAGCTAGTTCCTGCAGATTCTGTCGACGTTTGAGTAACTGAAGTAGTTCCACTGTCATCAATTGTCGCTACGGTAGGATCCGTCGCTTTTTCAGTAGTCTGAGTCACTATTGACGTTCCATCGACTGTAGTAGCTGATCCTTCAGTAGATGTTTCAGCTTCAGTCGTAGTCTCCCAGGTCTCTGTGCTTTGGGTTCCATCTCCAATCGTTGTGGTCTCGGAGTGTTCTGTCGATGTGGCTTCTGTTTCACCATCAGATGTAACTGTGGACAGATCGGGGTGACTTGTGGTGTCTTCAGTAAATGTCACATCAGGGTATGTTGGAGCCCTTTGCGTGGTACTCTGAGTGAAACCATCATCAGTGGTTAAAGTAGAGTCTTGGGTAGACGCTTCATCTTGCTTTGTCGTAGTTTCCAAAGGATCATTTAGTGTTGTGTCTGTTTGACCTGAGGTAACTGTGGATATGTCGTCAGGGTAGATTGGTGTTCTTGTTGTTTGATAGTCTACATCTGTACTAGCGTCACTAGATGTTGAGACTTCGTTTGGAGTAGTAGTTGATGCTGAGTCTCCTGGGACAGTAGGATCAGTTGAAGATTGACTAGTAGACGTCACTTCCGATGGTATAGTTGTTCCAATAGTGCTAGAAACTGTTGGTCTATCTGCAAATATAGAAATGAAAAAATGTGAATGAAATGAAAAAAGAAAAAAATTGTATTTATAATTTTTTATATAGTTATTAATTTTTATTTGAACTTGTATTTCTAATGTTAAGAGTCAATCTTTCCATACTTACTTTGATTTGCGAAGCATCCGTTTTCCGAAATAGGGACACAGGCCTGAAACAAAAAGAAATTAAAGTATCCTGCTTTAAACATTTTACTAGAGGGAAATACTGGATGAAGTGGCATTAATTAGCGTAAGTCCATGTCGAACAGTGAATAACGAAGGGCTGAAAAGACGAAATAGCTGAAGAGCTAAAGAAGCAAGGGCTGAAGATGGGAGGAAACGTTTTATTGATTGATATGATCAGCATACTCACAGACAACTCAGGATCGAACTCCTCCCCAGGCCTGCAGAACAGTTGGAACTGTATTCCATTCGAGCACAAGAAGTACGCGTCACATTGTTCCGGATGCGGCAGGTGACCGATGAACCCTGGAGGACAGACCACTGGGGCCGCTGTTGATGAGCTGGTTCCTGCAGTCGTTGAAGACGACTCCGTCGACGTTTGAGTAACCGAAGTAGTTCCACTGTCATCAATCGTCGCTTCGGTAGGATCCGTCGCTGTTTCAGTAGTCTGAGTCGCTATTGACGTTCCATCGACCGTAGTAGCTGATCCTTCAGTAGACGTTTCAGCTTCAGTCGTAGTCTCCCAGGTTTCTGTGCTTTGGGTTCCATCTCCAATCGTTGTGGTCTCGGAGTGTTCTGTCGATGTGGCTTCTGTTTCACCATCAGATGTAACTGTGGACAGATCGGGGTGGCTTGTGGTGTCTTCAGTAGATGTCACATCGGGGTATGTTGGAGCCCTTTGCGTGGTACTCTGAGTGAAACCATCATCAGTGGTTAAAGTAGAGTCTTGGGTAGACGCTTCATCTTGCTTTGTCGTAGTTTCCAACGGATCATTTGGTGTTGTTTCTGTTTCACCTGAGGTAATTGTGGATGTGTCGTCAGGGTAGATTGGTGTTCCTGTTGTTTGAGAGTCCGCATCTGTAGTAGCGTCACTAGATGTTGAGACTTCGTTTGGAGTAGTAGTTGATGCTGAGTCTCCTGGGACAGTAGGATCAGTTGAAGATTGACTAGTAGACGTCACTTCCGATGGTATAGTTGTTCCAATACTGCTAGAAACTGTTGGTCTATCTGCAAATATAGAAATGAAAAAATGTGAATGAAATGAAAAAAGAAAAAAATTGTATTTATCATTTTTTATATAGTTATTAATTTTTATTTGAACTTGTATTTCTAATGTTAAGAGTCAATCTTTCAATACTTACTTTGATTTGCGAAGCATCCGTTTTCCGAAATTGGGACACAGGCCTGAAACAAAAAGAAATTAAAGTACATTAGCCTGCTTTAAACATTTTACTAGAGGGAAAATACTGGATGAAGTGGCATTAATTAGCATAAGTCCATGTCGAACAGTGAATAACGAAGGGCTGAAAAGACGAAATAGCTGAAGAGCTAAAGAAGCAAGAGCTTAAGATGGGAGGAAACGTTTTATTGATTGATATGATCAGCATACTCACAGACAACTCAGGATCGAACTCCTCCCCAGGCCTGCAGAACAGTTGGAACTGTATTCCATTCGAGCACAAGAAGTACGCGTCACATTGTTCCGGATGCGGCAGGTGACCGATGAACCCTGGAGGACAGACCACTGGGGCCGCTGTTGATGAGCTGGTTCCTGCAGTCGTTGAAGACGACTCCGTCGACGTTTGAGTAACCGAAGTAGTTCCACTGTCATCAATCGTCGCTTCGGTAGGATCCGTCGCTGTTTCAGTAGTCTGAGTCGCTATTGACGTTCCATCGACCGTAGTAACTGATCCTTCAGTAGACGTTTCAGCTTCAGTCGTAGTCTCCCAGGTTTCTGTGCTTTGGGTTCCATCTCCAATCGTTGTGGTCTCGGAGTGTTCTGTCGATGTGGCTTCTATTTCACCATCAGATGTAACTGTGGACAGATCGGGGTGGCTTGTGGTGTCTTCAGTAGATGTCACATCGGGGTATGTTGGAGCCCTTTGCGTGGTACTCTGAGTGAAACCATCATCAGTGGTTAAAGTAGAGTCTTGGGTAGACGCTTCATCTTGCTTTGTCGTAGTTTCCAAAGGATCATTTGGTGTTGTTTCTGTTTGATCTGAGGTAACTGTGGAAATGTCGTCAGGGTAGATTGGTGTTCCTGTTGTATGATAGTCCATATCTGTAGTAGCGTCACTAGATGTTGAGACTTCGTTTGGAGTAGTAGTTGATGCTGAGTCTCCTGGGACAGTGGGGTCAGTAGATGGTTGACTTGTAGACGTCACTTCCGATGGTATAGTTGTTCCAATACTGCTAGAAACTGTTGGTCTATCTGCAAATATAGAAATGAAAAATTGTGAATGAAATGAAAAAAAGAAAAAAAATTGTATTTATCATTTTTTATATTATTAATTTTTATTTGAACTTGTATTTGCAATGTTAAGAGTCAATCTTTCAATACTTACTTTTATTTGCAAAGCATCCGTTTTCTGAAATAGGGACACAGGCCTGAAACAAAAAGAAATTAAAGTACATTAGCCTACTTTTAACATTTTGGTTGAGGGAAAATACTGGATGAAGTGGCATTAATTAGCAGAAGCCCATGTCTAACAGTGAATCACGAAAGGCTAAAAAAGACGAAATAGCTTAAGATCTAAAGAAGCAAGGGCTGAAGATGGGAGGAAACGTTTTATTGATTGATATGATCAGCATACTCACAGACAACTCAGGATCGAACTCCTCCCCAGGCCTGCAGAACAGTTGGAACTGTATTCCATTCGAGCACAAGAAGTACGCGTCACATTGTTCCGGATGCGGCAGGTGACCGATGAACCCTGGAGGACAGACCACTGGCGCCGCTGTTGATGAGCTGGTTCCTGCGGTCGTTGAAGACGACTCCGTCGACGTTTGAGTAACCGAAGTAGTTCCACTGTCATCAATCGTCACTTCGGTAGGATCCATCGCTGTTTCAGTAGTCTGAGTCGCTATTGACGTTCCATCGACCGTAGTAGCTGATCCTTCAGTAGACGTTTCAGCTTCAGTCGTAGTTTCCCAGGTCTCTGTGTTTTGGGTTCCATCTCCAATCGTTGTGGTTTCGGAGTGTTCAGTCGATGTGGCTTCTGTTTCACCATCAGATGTAACTGTGGACAGATCGGGGTGACTTGTGGTGTCTTCAGTAGATGTCACATCAGGGTATGTTGGAGCCCTTTGCGTGGTACTCTGAGTGAAACCATCATCAGTGGTTAAAGAAGAATCTTGGGTAGACGCTTCATCTTGCTTTGTCGTAGTTTCCAAAGGATCATTTGGTGTTGTTTCTGTTTGATCTGAGGTAACTGTGGATGTGTCGTCAGGGTAGATTGGTGTTCCTGTTGTTTGATAGTCCACATCTGTAGTAGCGTCACTAGATGTTGAGACTTCGTTTGGAGTAGTAGTTGATGCTAAGTCTCCTGGGACAGTAGAGTCAGTAGATGCTTGACTAGTAGACGTCACTTCCGATGGTGTAGTCGTTCCAATACTGCTAGAAACTGTTGATCTATCTGCAAATACACAAATGAAAAATTGTGAATGAAATGAAAAAAGAAAAATTGTATTTATGAAATTTATCATATTTAAATTTAAATTGAACTTGTATTTTAATGTTGAGTAAATCTTTCAATACTTACTTTGATTTGCGAAGCATCCGTTTTCCGAAATAGGAACACAGGCCTGAAACAAAATTAAGTTAAAGTACATTAGCCTGCTTTAAACATTTTATTAGAGGGAAAATACTGGATGAAGTGGCATTAATTAGCGGAAGCTCATGTCTAACAGTGAATAACGAAGAGCTGAAAAGACGAAATAGCTGAAGAGCTAAAGAAGCAAGGGCTGAAGATGGGAGGAAACGTTTTGTTGATTGATATGATCAGCATACTCACAGACAACTCAGGATCGAACTCCTCCCCAGGCCTGCAGAACAGTTGGAACTGTATTCCATTCGAGCACAAGAAGTACGCGTCACATTGTTCCGGATGCGGCAGGTGACCGATGAACCCTGGAGGACAGACCACTGGGGCCGCTGTTGATGAGCTGGTTCCTGTAGTCGTTGAAGACGATTCCGTCGAAGTTTGAACAGATGTAGTTCCACTGTCATCAATCGTCGCTTCGGTAGGATCCATCGCCGTTTCAGTAGTCTGAGTTGCTATTGACGTTCCATCGACCGTAGTAGCTGATCCTTCAGTAGATGTTTCAGCTTCAGTCGTAGTCTCCCAGGTCTCTGTGCTTTGGGTTCCATCTCCAATCGTTGTGGTGTCGGAGTGTTCTGTAGATGTGGCTTCCGTTTGACCATCAGATGTAACTGTGGACACATCGGGGTGGCTTGTAGTGTCTTCAGTAGATGACACATCAGGGTATGTTGGAGCCCTTTGCGTGGTACTCTGAGTGAAACCATCATCAGTGGTTATAGTAGAATCTTGGGTAGACGCTTCATCTTGCTTTGTCGTAGTTTCCAAAGGATCATTTGGTGTTGTTTCTGTTTGATCTGAGGTAATTGTGGATGTGTCGTCAGGGTAGATTGGTGTTCTTGTTGTTTGATAGTCCACATCTGTAGTAGCGTCACTAGATGTTGAGACTTCGTTTGGAGTAGTAGTTGATGCTGAGTCTCCTGGGGCAGTAGGGTCAGTAGATGCTTGACTAGTAGATGTCACTTCCGATGGTGTAGTCGTTCCAATACTGCTAGAAACTGTTGATCTATCTGCAAATACACAAATGAAAAATTATGAATGAAAAGAAAAAAAAAATTGTATTTATGAAATTTATCATAATTAAATTTAAATTGAACTTGTATTTTAATGTTAAGAGTAAATCTTTCAATACTTACTTTGATTTGCGAAACATCCGTTTTCCGAAATAGGAACACAATCCTGAAACAAATAAGAAAGTAATATTCATAACCTAGGATGCTTTAAACATTTTATTCTAGGGAAAATGCCAGGCAAAGAGGCATTAATTAGGAGAGGCCCATGTCTAAGTAGTAAATGTAGGCATTTCATTACCTAAACTAAAACTTGCGTGGAAGTAGCTTCTGATTGAAAGTTTTGATACTCACAGACAACTCAGGATCGAACTCCTCCCCAGGCCTGCAGAACAGTTGGAACTGTATTCCATTCGAGCACAAAAAGTACGCGTCACATTGTTCCGGATGCGGCAGGTGACCGATGAACCCTGGAGGACAGACCACTGGGGCCGCTGTTGATGAGCTGGTTCCTGTAGTCGTTGAAGACGACTCCGTCGACGTTTGAGTAACCGAAGTAGCTCCACTGTCATCAATTGTCGCTACGGTAGGATCCGTCGCTTTTTCAGTAGTCTGAGTCGCTATTGACGTTCCATCGACTGTAGTAGCTGATCCTTCAGTAGATGTTTCAGCTTCAGTCGTAGTCTCCCAGGTTTCTGTGCTTTGGGTTCCATCTCCAATCGTTGTGGTCTCGGAGTGTTCTGTCGATGTGGCTTCTGTTTCACCATCAGATGTAACTGTGGACAGATCGGGGTGACTTGTAGTGTCTTCAGTAGATGTCACATCAGGGTATGTTGGAGCCCTTTGCGTGGTACTCTGAGTGAAACCATCATCAGTGGTTAAAGTAGAGTCTTGGGTAGACGCTTCATCTTGCTTTGTCGTAGTTTCCAAAGGATCATTTAGTGTTGTGTCTGTTTGACCTGAGGTAACTGTGGATATGTCGTCAGGGTAGATTGATGTTCTTGTTGTTTGATAGTCTACATCTGTACTACCGTCACTAGATGTTGAGACTTCGTTTGGAGTAGTAGTTGATGCTGAGTCTCCTGGGACAGTAGGATCAGTTGAAGATTGACTAGTAGACGTCACTTCCGATGGTATAGTTGTTCCAATACTGCTAGAAACTGTTGGTCTATCTGCAAATATAGAAATGAAAAAATGTGAATGAAATGAAAAAAGAAAAAAATTGTATTTATCATTTTTTATATAGTTATTAATTTTTATTTGAACTTGTATTTCTAATGTTAAGAGTCAATCTTTCAATACTTACTTTGATTTGCGAAGCATCCGTTTTCCGAAATTGGGACACAGGCCTGAAACAAAAAGAAATTAAAGTACATTAGCCTGCTTTAAACATTTTACTAGAGGGAAAATACTGGATGAAGTGGCATTAATTAGCATAAGTCCATGTCGAACAGTGAATAACGAAGGGCTGAAAAGACGAAATAGCTGAAGAGCTAAAGAAGCAAGAGCTTAAGATGGGAGGAAACGTTTTATTGATGGATATGATCAGCATACTCACAGACAACTCAGGATCGAACTCCTCCCCAGGCCTGCAGAACAGTTGGAACTGTATTCCATTCGAGCACAAGAAGTACGCGTCACATTGTTCCGGATGCGGCAGGTGACCGATGAACCCTGGAGGACAGACCACTGGGGCCGCTGTTGATGAGCTGGTTCCTGTAGTCGTTGAAGACGACTCCGTCGACGTTTGAGTAACCGAAGTAGTTCCACTGTCATCAATTGTCGCTACGGTAGGATCCGTCGCTTTTTCAGTAGTCTGAGTCGCTATTGACGTTCCATCGACTGTAGTAGCTGATCCTTCAGTAGATGTTTCAGCTTCAGTCGTAGTCTCCCAGGTCTCTGTGCTTTGGGTTCCATCTCCAATAGTTGTGGTTTCGAAGTGTTCTGTAGATGTGGCTTCCGTTTGACCATCAGATGTAACTGTGGACACATCGGGGTGGCTTGTAGTGTCTTCAGTAGATGTCACATCAGGGTATGTTGGAGCCCTTTGCGTGGTACTCTGAGTGAAACCATCATCAGTGGTTAAAGTAGAGTCTTGGGTAGACGCTTCATCTTGCTTTGTCGTAGTTTCCAAAGGATCATTTGGTGTTGTTTCTGTTTGATCTGAGGTAACTGTGGATATGTCGTCAGGGTAGATTGGTGTTCCTGTTGTTTGATAGTCTACATCTGTAATAGCGTCACTAGATGTTGAGACTTCGTTTGGAGTAGTAGTTGATGCTGAGTCTCCTGGGACAGTAGGATCAGTTGAAGATTGACTCGTAGACGTCACTTCCGATGGTATAGTTGTTCCAATACTGCTAGAAACTGTTGGTCTATCTGCAAATATACAAATGAAAAATTGTGAATGAAATGAAATTTGAAAAATTGTATTTATGAAATTTATCAAAATTTAATTTTAATTGATCTTGTATTTTAATGTTAAGAGTCAATCTTTCAATACTTACTTTGATTTGCGAAGCATCCGTTTTCCGAAATAGGAACACAATCCTGAAACAAATAAGAAAGTAATATTTATAACCTAGGATGCTTTAAATATTTTATTCTAGGGCAAATGCCAGGCGAAGAGGCATTAATTAGGAGAGGCCCATGTCTAAGTAGTAAATGTAGGCATTTCATTACCTAAACTAAAACTTGCGTGGAAGTAGCTTCTGATTGAAAGTTTTGATACTCACAGACAACTCAGGATCGAACTCCTCCCCAGGCCTGCAGAACAGTTGGAACTGTATTCCATTCGAGCACAAGAAGTACGCGTCACATTGTTCCGGATGCGGCAGGTGACCGATGAACCCTGGAGGACAGACCACTGGGGCCGCTGTTGATGAGCTGGTTCCTGCAGTCGTTGAAGACGACTCCGTCGACGTTTGAGTAACCGAAGTAGTTCCACTGTCATCAATTGTCGCTTCGGTAGGATCCGTCGCTTTTTCAGTAGTCTGAGTCACTGTGGACGTTCCATCGACTTCAGTAGACGTTTCAGCTTCAGTCGTAGTCTCCCAGGTCTCTGTGCTTTGGGTTCCATCTCCAATAGTTGTGGTTTCGAAGTGTTCAGTCGATGTGGCTTCTGTTTCACCATCAGATGTAACTGTGGACAGATCGGGGTGGCTTGTAGTGTCTTCAGTAGATGTCACATCGGGGTATGTTGGAGCCCTTTGCGTGGTACTCTGAGTGAAACCATCATCAGTGGTTAAAGTAGAGTCTTGGGTAGACGCTTCATCTTGCTTTGTCGTAGTTTCCAAAGGATCATTTGGTGTTGTTTCTGTTTGATCTGAGGTAACTGTGGATATGTCGTCAGGGTAGATTGGTGTTCCTGTTGTTTGATAGTCTACATCTGTAGTAGCGTCACTAGATGTTGAGACTTCGTTTGGAGTAGTAGTTGATGCTAAGTCTCCTGGGACAGTAGGGTCAGTAGGTGCTTGACTAGTAGACGTCACTTCCGATGGTGTAGTCGTTCCAATACTGCTAGAAACTGTTGATCTATCTGCAAATACACCAATGAAAAATTGTGAATGAAATGAAAAAAGAAAAATTGTATTTATGAAATTTATCATAATTAAATTTAAATTGAACTTGTATTTTAATGTTGAGTAAATCTTTCAATACTTACTTTGATTTGCGAAACATCCGTTTTCCGAAATAGGAACACAATCCTGAAACAAATAAGAAAGTAATATTCAAAAACTAGGATGCTTTAAACATTTTATTCTAGGGCAAATGCCAGGCGAAGAGGCATTAATTAGGAGAGGCCCATGTCTAAGTAGTAAATGTAGGTATTTCATTACCTAAACCAAAACTTGCGCGGAAGTAGCTTCTGATTGAAAGACTTGATACTCACAGACACCTCAGGATCGAACTCCTCCCCAGGCCTGCAGAACAGTTGGAACTGTATTCCATTCGAGCACAAGAAGTACGCGTCACATTGTTCCGGATGCGGCAGGTGACCGATGAACCCTGGAGGACAGACCACTGGGGCCGCTGTTGATGAGCTGGTTCCTGTAGTCGTCGAAGACGACTCCGTCGACGTTTGAGTAACCGAAGTAGTTCCACTGTCATCAATTGTCGCTTCGGTAGGATCCGTCGCTTTTTCAGTAGTCTGAGTCACTGTGGACGTTCCATCGACTTCAGTAGACGTTTCAGCTTCAGTCGTAGTCTCCCAGGTCTCTGTGCTTTGGGTTCCATCTCCAATAGTTGTGGTTTCGAAGTGTTCTGTAGATGTGGCTTCCGTTTGACCATCAGATGTAACTGTGGACACATCGGGGTGGCTTGTAGTGTCTTCAGTAGATGTCACATCAGGGTATGTTGGAGCCCTTTCCGTGGTACTCTGAGTGAAACCATCATCAGTGGTTATAGTAGAATCTTGGGTAGACGCTTCATCTTGCTTTGTCGTAGTTTCCAAAGGATCATTTGGTGTTGTTTCTGTTTGATCTGAGGTAACTGTGGATGTGTCGTCAGGGTAGATTGGTGTTCCTGTTGTTTGATTGTCCACATCTGTAGTAGCGTCACTAGATGTTGAGACTTCGTTTGGAGTAGTAGTTGATGCTAAGTCTCCTGGGTCAGTAGGGTCAGTAGATGCTTCACTAGTAGACGTCACTTCCGATGGTGTAGTTGTTCCAATACTGCTGGATACCGTTGGTCTATCTGCGGACGTACAATTCATGTATCTGAATGTCTGATTTTTTAACTCAAACGTCTGTTGTGTTTCACTATATGTATGTAGTAGTGAACCTGTGTGTTACGTAGATTTCTAAAAGTTATGAGTTATTATATTGCACGCTTGATTCGGATACATTGGGCCCTTAGACGGCTGATATGAAACCCTGTATAAATGATTATATGTTATATCTGCAAAGCCTATCTATACTTCGAGAGCTTTTTTCCTAAAAATAGCAATAAGGGGCAATGCTGCCAGTGTACTGTGCACACTATGCCGCAGAAGGAAATATAACATTATGAAGGCCAATGTAAGTTTTGTCAAATTTAGAATGTTTTAACTGTTGAATTTGGTATCATTTATAAGTATTACATCAGTAATACACAATTAATTTTTACTTACTTTGATTTGCGAAGCATCCATTTTCTGATATTGGAACGCAGGCCTAAAATAAAGATTTTTATTAATTTTATTTAGCATTTCATTCGGTCAGATATATACAACTGAGCTAAAAGTAAAAAGATTGTTGATCAAGTAGCTGAATTCAAAATATTCCACACATTTGGTATCATGGTGATGATCATATACCCAACATTGAGCGTTGGAGAATCTCAAATAAGTCATCTCAAATTCGACTTTTGATAAGTTAGTTGTTTCGAAATTGGAGCTCGTTAGCGGTTGCTGCAAATGGCTGAAGCTACGACCTTCACGGTCAATTCAAGAGCTAGCACTGGACGCAGTGCAAGAAAAATAGGACACGGATGTTGAAAATACGGATGTCATTATTGTAATAGACGTAATAGAGAAAAGATTCATGCACATTTGAGTTTGTTACCCATCAAAGACGCACTGTAGAGTCGGGTCTCCTCTCAAAATGAGAAGTATGTAGATGTGGCTTCCGTTCAGGTAGGGCCCAGTACAGGTTGGTGGACATCACATGCCTTTGCGAAAATTTTTTTAACTTTTAAACAGGCAGGTTTCACACGGTGCTCACGATGTTTTTCCGCTACTTGAAATTAAATATGACTTGCTGTCATATTTAATTTTTGAAACTGCACATAACATTTTTTAAGCCTTTAGTACTTACAGATAACTCAGGATCGAACTCGTCACCTGGTCTGCAGAACAGTTGGAGTTGTATTTCATTCGAGCACAAGAAGTAAGAGTCACATATTTCTGGATGTGGCAGTTTCCCAGTGAACCCTGGAGGGCAGAACGCTGGCGTCGTAGTTGAACCATCATCTACAGTAGTAGCTGATGATGTGGTCTCAATACTAATGGTTGACTGGTTATCAGATTCCGTAGTTGCAGGTACTTCAGGTGTTGTAATATCAATATTGTCGTCCGTAGTTCCATCGGTGTAATCCTTAGTAGTAGCTGATGATGTGGTCTCTATACTAATGGTTGATTGGTTATCCGATTCCGTAGTTTCAGGTACTTCTGGTGTTGTACTGTCGATATTATCTTGCGTAGTACTTTCAATTGTGCTTCCTATTGTAGAAACTGTTTGATCGTCGGTGTTTGTAGTGGAATAAATCTCAGTCTCACTTCCAGTAGACTCGGTTGGATAGTTCTCAGTAGTAGAATATTCGGTTGGATAGCTATCACTAGTAGTTGTAATATCTTTAGTCGTTGGATATTCAGTGGGATATCCATCACTAGTAGTTGTAATATCTTTAGTCGTAGGATATTCAGTGGGATATCCATCACTAGTAGTTATTGTATCTTTAGTCGTTGGATATTCAGTGGGATATTCGCTACTAGTAGTCGTAGTATCCTTAATTGTAGTGTAGTCTTGTGTAGTAGAATATCCATCGTCCGTGGTAGTAACGGTGCCATCATCTGTTGAGTCTCTCGTAGTAAATTCACCAGCAACAGTGGGCTCAGTTGCATAATCTTGAGTTGTGGAGTCAATGTCTGGAGTGCTTCTAGAAGGTTCTGTGTGGTCTTCTATAGTTGTTGGGTAGGAGATAGTTGTGTCGTCAATAGTTGTCGACTGTCCATCAGTAACTGGTGGTGTTGTCGGAGCGTGAGTTGTGGTTCGATCTGTTATAAGTGTTATATTAGTATTAGGTGAAGTAATATGAAGTACGCATAGCCTCACTGCTTGAGTAGAACGCAAGCGCTAGAAGATATGTTAAGCCAAGATATGTTAGTCCCAGTTGTTATCGATACTATAGCAGTAGGTAGTTAAACACTCGGAGGACCTATGGGTGGTTTGAAAATAACCGGCACGGGTAGGCCGATGAACCGTCAATCCACATTGCAGCGGTGGAGTGCCTTACCCAACAGTGGGCCATAAAAAGGATGGAACAAGTACCAATCTAATTCAAAAAGTAAATTATAAAAATAAATGATAAAAATAACTTCAAGTATCAAGTATCAAATATCAAGATATAAAATTTAGATACAAAAAATTTACAAGTTTTAACAAATGTTTTTCAATGTTAAAAATTATTAAAAATTAAAAATTATTCAATGTTTCGAATAAAAAATACTCACTTTGCTGCGCAAAACATCCGTAATCCGAAATAGGAACGCATTGCTGAAATAGAAAAATAAAATAAATTGTACTATTGATATTTTTCAATACAATAGTATCTCTATTAATAAACTAAAAGATTGCGAGATTAACATTTATTAAAAGTTATATATACAGGATGTTTTGTTATGTGACGTATTCACGCTAACATTACACTTTTTTACATTCATTATACTAATGCGTTGTCATTGGTCCTTGATAAGTATGCAAAGTTTCAAATTGATTCGCCGTTTTCAAGTGCGTCAAAATCATGTTCAAAGTTCCCGTTGCATACTAACATGCATGCATACTAACATACGAGTACGACCGAAGCTAATAAAGAAAAAAGAAACGCAGATAAAGGGCAGAAAGAGTGTTACTACTTGTAAAAGTACTTACTGCTAGATCCGGATCAAATTCATCTCCAGGCCTGCAGAAGAGTTTCAGCTGGAGTCCATTCGAGCACAAGAAGTAAGCATCACAGATTTCTGGATGTGGAAGGTTCCCTATGAACCCTGGGGGACAGATTTGAGGGCTGGACGTCGTCCCATCTGATACTGTGGTCCCGTCTGGTTTAGATGTGGTTTCATCAGTTACCGACGTAGTACTATCTGGTACTGGCGTGGTCCCGTCTGGTCCCGATGTGGTCCCGTCTGGTATAGTAGTCGCGTCTGGGACAGTCGTCGCGTCTGGGGAAGTCGTCGCGTCTGGTATAGTCGTCGCGTCTGGGACAGTCGTCGCGTCTGGGGAAGTCGTCGCGTCTGGGACAGTCGTCGCGTCTGGGAAAGTCGTCGCGTCTGGTACAGTCGTCGCGTCTGGCACTGTTACTGTTGTGGTCGAATGGTCACTACCAGAGGTTCCGGTGGTGTCATCGCCTTCGGTTGTAGGATAATCTTTGGTTGTTGACTGGTCTTCGGTTGTAGGATAATCCTTAGTTGTCGGGTAGCTCTCAGTAGTAGGATAATCCTTAGTGGTTGTTGAGTCTTCGGTTGCAGCGGACTCTTCGGTTGCAGTGGAGTCTTCAGTTGTCGAATAATCCATGGTTGTGGGATTATCCTTGGTTGTTGGGTAACCTTCAGTAGTAGGATAATCCTTGGTTGTATACTGGCTTTCGGTTGTGGAATAGTCCTTGGTTGTAGATTCTGATTCAGTTACAGTTGATGGATAATCCTTGGTTGTTGGGTAATCTTTGGTTGTAGACTCCGAGTCAGTTACCGTTGATGGATATTCTTTGGTTGTTTGATAATCCTTGGTTGTAGGGTATACTTCAGTCGTTGTCAAGTCTTCGGGTGTAGGATAGTCCTTTGTCGTCGACTGATCTTCAGTTGTTGAATAATCTATGGTTGTTTTGGAGTCATCAGTTGTAGGATAATCTTTGGTTGTTGGGTATGTTTCGGTAGTTTGGTAATCTACTGTAGTAGGTTCCCTTGTAGTTGAAGAAGATTTGGTCGTTTCCAAATCTGGAATGGTTGCAGGGTAGACTTTGGTTGTTGGAGTGTCATCAGTAGTTTCTCCTTCTGTAGCTTCATCACCAATGGTTGTCGGTTCATTGGTTGTGGGACCTTCAGTCTGTTCGGTGTCGTCTATGGTTGTTGGGTAATCTTTGGTTGTTGCTGAATCTTCTGTTGTGGTAGAATCTTCGGTTGTTGTTAAATCTTCGGTTGTTGTAGAATCTTTGGTAGTCGACTCTGTCTCTTCTTCAGTAGTGTATTCTTGGGTAGTCGGATACTCTTTGGTAGTCGGATAATCTGTAGTCGGATCTCTTGTAGTTGGATAATCCTGAGTAGTCGACTCTATCTCTTCTTCAATAGTGTAGTCTTGGGTAGTCGGATACTCTTTGGTAGTCGGATAATCTGTTGTCGGATCTCTTGTAGTTGGATAATCCTGAGTAGTCGACTGTACCTCTCCTTCGGTAGTGTAGTCTTGGGTAGTCGGATAATCTGTAGTCGGATCTCTTGTAGTTGGATAATCCTGAGTAGTCGACTGTATTTCTTCTTCAGTAGTGTAGTCTTGGGTAGTCGGATAATCTGTAGTCGAATCTCTTGTAGTTGGATAATCCTGAGTAGTCGACTGTATCTCTTCTTCGGTAGTGTAGTCTTGGGTAGTCGGATAATCTGTAGTCGGATCTCTTGTAGTTGGATAATCCTGAGTAGTCGACTGTATTTCTTCTTCAGTAGTGTAGTCTTGGGTAGTCGGATAATCTGTAGTCGGATCTCTTGTAGTTGGATAATCCTGAGTAGTCGACTGTATTTCTTCTTCAGTAGTGTAGTCTTGGGTGGTCGGATAATCTTTGGTAGTCGGATAATCTCTAGTAGTCGACTCCACTATATCGTCTGTCGTGTAGTCTTGGGTAGTCGGATAATCTGTAGTCGGATCTCTTGTAGTTGGATAATCCTGAGTAGTCGACTGTATTTCTTCTTCAGTAGTGTAGTCTTGGGTGGTCGGATAATCTTTGGTAGTCGGATAATCTCTAGTAGTCGACTCCACTATATCGTCTGTAGTGTAGTCTTGGGTAGTCGGATAATCTGTAGTCGGATCTCTTGTAGTTGGATAATCCTGAGTAGTCGACTGTATTTCTTCTTCAGTAGTGTAGTCTTGGGTGGTCGGATAATCTTTGGTAGTCGGATAATCTGTAGTCGGATCTCTTGTAGTTGGATAATCCTGAGTAGTCGACTGTATCTCTTCTTCGGTAGTGTAGTCTTGGGCAGTCGGATAATCTGTAGTCGGATCTCTTGTAGTTTGATAATCTTTAGTAGTCGACTCAATTTCTATTTCGGTGGTGTAGTCTTGGGTAGTCGGATACTCTTTGGTAGTCGGATATTCTTTAGTAGTCGACTCCGTTGTCGAAGGATATTCCGTCGTCGTATCATCGTCAGATTTTGTTGTTATATCTTCCGATTCTGTTGTTGTAAAATATTCTGTTGTTTCAAAATCTTCCTCTGTCGTACTATCAGTTGTTGAAGACATTGTTGTTGTTACATCACTTGTTGTATGATTCGATTCTGTTGTTGAAGGATACTCTGTTGTCTGTGGGGGTGTTGTTCGTACTGTTGTAACGGCGTCAGACGCATCTGTTGTTGTTGGTTGTTCTGTTGTTTGAGACTCTGTTGTTGTATACTGTTGCGTTGTTGTTGTAGGTCCAGGTGGAGGCCTAGTCATACATGTGACGAGATCAGGCCAATTACACATCTGAAAACAGAAATATATTTTTTTGGAAATTAATAGAACCAAGATTTATCACAAGATAAAAAAAACCATAACTTTGATTCTAACTATTACTATGCCAATTCTATCTAGATCTAGATTTTAGATGATAGTTAAATACTAATAAGAATTTGCGGGAATACACCAAATTTGGTGTTTTTTAAATTGGATTTAGATCTTAATCGAAATTAAAAGAATTCTTGTTATCATGTTCTAAGATCAAGTAATTACTTTTGTACGGTTTTTGCCTAGCGTAAAATAAATAGATTTCATTAGATTTTATATCGATTGCGTAATGGAGTATAATTATGTAATCAATGTCTATGTTTCTATCTTGTATAATAATATGTGAAGCGAAAATTTTGGGTGCAATTTACAGGTCATTACGCGAACGGAGCAATTTGGATTGAAAAATAGACAGTAGCCGATTCTCAGACCTACTGAATATGCATATAAAATTTAACTTACTTAAAATTAAAAATTTAACCCACATTGTGACACGACAATTTTATATCTCATGTCACGATTTTTATGAAATTTAAATGCACATTCAGTAGGTCTGAGAATCGGCTAACTTCTATTTTTCACACCACTAAGTGATAAGGGTTGTCCACACCTAACATTTTTATTTTAGTTTTTGGACATTTTTTTTATTTTCATTTTCAATAATGTAGCATCAAAAAATACATACAACCCTAAATTTTCACCCTTCTATGAACAACCCCCATCTTTAATAGTTATTTTAGTAATTTAATCAGTTTTCAACCCGCTCGATAACTTATAGCAAAACAATGTTTGCGGGGTCAGCTAGTATAAGATTATAATCATGTAATCTACTTATGTAGTCAGATTGAAATTGCGAATCACGGACAAATGCTAAGCAATTCCCGATAAAGTGCTGATATAACTAATGACGGTTATTTACAAGAAAATTTATGATAAGTAAATAGCAAAATTTGTAGAACTGATAACGTAAAAGGGCATGGAACCTATGACATAAATTGCAAAAATAAATTTGGATCTTTATATATAGACAGCAAACAATAGTGAGTTAAGCAACGTCGGGCGCGGTCAGCACCTGAGAGGTTACTACAAACTCCTAAAACCATCATAAGTAATAGTAAATACAAAGCCTCAAAAAGGAAAGGTGCATGATAGCGTCTCTCATGCAGTCGTCGCTATCACCAGACACACAGGCTCTTGCACTTACTACTCGGATGTCAGTGAGGACGCCATCGCAAACTTCATAAAACAGGCCATAGAGGCAAACACAGCTGCCATTGAGGATTACAACCTGGCTGCTGCAATCAGCCACAGAGACGCGACAGTCATTGCAGAAACCCTAAAGGAACGCCCGGGACGATCCAAGGAGACACCGGGCCAAAATTGACAAAGAACTTTTTCTGAAGCAATAATATTACTAGTAACGTGATGCAAAAAAAGGCACGGACCTACAGTCTGTGGATAGCAATTAAAGATTAAAAAAACCATCATAAAACAATAAAACAAAACATCATGTTTTAAATTAAAACAAAACATCATTGCTTTATAATGGTTTTAGGAGTTTGTAGTAACCCCCCTGAATTGGTGACCGCTAGTGGCGAATTAAATGCGCGCTTCCGTGCTTCGAAGGGCACGTTAAGCCGTCGGTCACGGTTGTTATCGATAGCTGTCGTTAAACCTCGTCGGAGGGTCTGACAGGCGGTTTGAAAATATCCGACACGGGTTAGCCACTATAATAGTCGGCATAAGTCGTGAGCACAACTTTCATTGGTCGGTTTGACATTGACTGCGCTGCGGTGCACGCGATTGGTTCGTCAGTTCGTCAGTGTGCGTCGTCTATTGGTTCAGCGCGTTTTTACGGCTGCCGTACATTGTTTTTTTTATGTATTATATTCTGTAAATACATATTTATTGGTTAAGGTTATTTAAGTTTTTTTAGAACAGAAGTAGATAATTCAGAATATCTAACATACCTGATCAACAAAATCGAAGAGCAGGTCGGGCGGACACTGCATCGGTATTTCGAGTCCATTGTCGCAAATGTAGAACCGACTGCAATCATTTTCATGAGGAAGCAGGAGGTGGACAGAGAAGTCGTCTGGACATCGGTCCGGTACTACTGGTGGTGTTGGGGTAAGTCTGACTGTTGTGGGATCCGGGAACGACGCTGTAAATGTCGTTGGGGCTTCTGTTGTTGTTGAAGATGTTGTTGTTGGAGCATCCGTTGTGGTTGTCGTTGTTGTTGTTGTGGATGTTGTTGTTGTTGCTTCCGTTGTTGTTGCTTCCGTTGTTGTTGCTTCCGTTGTTGTTGTTGTTGGAGCATCCGTTGTTGTCGTTGGTGCTTCCGTTATTGTTGTTGGTGCTTCTGTTGTTGTGGTAGTAGTAGGTGTTACTGTCGTTGGTGCTTCCGTTGTTGTCGTTGGTCCTTCTGTCGTTGTTGTTGTTGGCGTTTCTGTCGTTGTTGTTGGTGCTTCTGTCGGTGTTGTTAGTGCTTCTGTCGTTGTTGTTGGTGCTTCTGTCGGTGTTGTTGGTACTTCTGTCGTTGTTGTTGGTGCTTCTGTCGGTGTTGTTGGTGCTTCTGTCGTTGTTGTTGTTGGTGCTTCTGTTGTTGTTGTTGTTGTAGGTGCTTCTGTTGTTGTTCTTGTTGGTACTTCTGTCGTTGTTGTTGTTGGTACTTCTGTCGTCGTTGTTGTTGTTGGTGCTTCTATTGTTGTGGTAGTAGTAGGTGTTGTTGTCGTTGGAGCTTCCGTTGTAGTTGTTGTTGTTGTAGATGATGTTGTAGTCGGAGCTTCCGTTGTTGTAGTTAGTGCTTCTGTTGTTGTTGTGGAAGATGAAGTAGTTGATGGAGTTGTAGTTGGAGCTTCTGTTGTTGTTGTAGTAGATGACGTTGTCGTTGGTGCTTCCGTTGTTGTTGTTGGAGCTTCTGTTGTTGTCGTTGGTGCCTCTGTTATCGTTGTTGTAGTAGTCGATGATGTTGTTGATGAAGAAGTCGTAGACGATGCTGCCGGGGTTGTTGAAGAACCTGACGGTGGTCGTGTAACACATTCCACATTATTCGGCCAGTCGCATATCTGGAAAGGATAACATTCTCATTATGAAACGATTGAAATTTTTAGTTTTAAGTCCATATCACGGAAATTACTGGAACGATTTTGATAAAACTCTTACCATTCGCTACGTTGGATAAAATGCAAACAAATAAAAAAGGACGATCAAAATCCGTTTATTAGTTTCGGAGATAGATATGCGAGGATAAACATATCTACATACATACATACATACATACATACATACATACAACATACATACATACATACACTCGTAAAATTTGGTATACTTGTCTTGTTACTTATCATGTGCTGTTCCGATAATATTACATACATACGTGTAGAATTGATAACCGCCTTTTTTGAAGTCGGTAAAAAAAAGGAACTATACATCTATGCATCCCTGAGTAGACGAAGTCATTACAGTCAGTAACTCAGAAAGAGCACATACCTGTCTATGATAATCGAACAGCAACTCCGCAGGGCATCTCATCAGTATTTCGCGTCCATTGCTGCATGAATAGAACCGGTTGCAATCGTACTCGTGGGGCAGCAGGAGATGGATGCTGAAGTCATCCGGGCATCGCTCCGGGACCTCCGCCGGGGGTGTGGAGGAGGTGGGGGAGGTCTCAGGGGTGGGGGAGGTCCCAGGCGTGGGGGAGGTCCCGGGAGTCGGGCAGTTTACGGCGTGCGGCCAGTTGCAGATCTGAAAGAAGGATAATAGTTTATTTGCAAGGCATACATATAAATTTGTAAACATTAGGGTGTACTGGATGAAAACTAGTAATCCATTATCTTTCAAAAATTCAAAATCATTAAAATAATGTTATCGTCCTTGAGACCTAGTGTCTCTGGGTCTCTAGGACACCTCGTTAAAACCCACGTTTCGACACAACATCGTTAAAAAGTAGGCATTTTACTACAATAGGCATGATGACTAATTTTCAAAAACTCATCTATGATATTCAGAAGTTTCTATTATGTCTAAAATATATCATATTTTTGTAGATAATTAAGGTTTTTGTGCAATAAAATACATTTAAATTTTAAGTTTCAAATTCATTCCAAAACGCTCGCCCGTGTCATGGCGTCTGTCATTACGTCACGCCTCAGTAAAAAATGCTTACGAAAAAAATTACGTTTACTGAGACGTGACTTAAATTGACGTAATTCGAATGGGTGTTTAAGCTATCATGGCGGATTGTTGTATTTTGTAGATTTATTTTAACAATTAAATTATTAATCTCGACATTAATTATAGAATAAATACTTGTTTCGAAATTTTTGAATCCTATTTCATTAGCTTAGATAAATATTTGGGCGATACTTGATTACTGTCATCATGCCTATTATGATGTTTGAAAGAAGCTTGTTCAAAAAATTTGTATTATGGAATTGTGTTCATTTGTTTTTCATTGGTGCCCTGATTATGGGACACCCTGCTTCGCAAGCTTGCAATTACCTGCTAGGAATTAGGGCCCTTGTCACACGAACATTAGATCTGTTAAGCTTTAGGAGTTAAGCTACGTTCAAACCCCCTGATCAACGTTTTGGAGTGATTTTGTCCAAGCTCAGAGGCCCACGATGTGTGGCCTCTTCATTGCATTGGCCTTGGAGTAACGAGCGAGTCGTACTTCTGGAGATACCACAGATAGGTTCCGATCCTAGTTGGATGAAATTTATTACTACTATATACTATATGTGGTGCAACGTCACTAGTGGTGAGCACAACTTTCATTGGGCGGTTTGACATTGACTGCGCTGCGGTGCACACGATTGGTTCGACAGTCGTCAGTTCGTCAGTGTGCGTCGTCTATTGATCCAGCGCGTTGTTTCGGCTGCTGTACATTGGCCGAAAGTATACAATATCCCCACCACTGATAATCTGTGATCGACTCATGACGGTTGTATACCTGTAGGTCCACATCGAAGAGGGTCCCAGGGGCACAGCTCATCAGTATCCGTCGTCCATTACTACACTGGTAGAAGCTGCCGCAGTCGGTCTCGTGCTGCAGCAGGAGGTGGACGCTGAAGTCGCTCGGGCACCCGTTGGGCAGGAGCTGGGCTGAACACGCGGAGAACAGCAGGAGGAAGATCAGTTTTTGCATATCTGGAATTGATTAAAGTGTATTAATTATTGGTAGCGGTGATAACCCAGTGGCTTAGAATTCGACCTCGAATCGAGGGGTCCGGGTTCGAATCCCAGTGGCACGCACCAATGGCAAAAAAAAAGTTATGTGCGCTTTATAAAAATTAAATATCACCTGCTGTTACGGTGAAGGAAAACATCGTGAGGAAACCTGCATGCCTGAGAGTTCAGAAAAAAAAAAGTTCTCAAAGGTATGTGAAGTCCACCAACCCGCACTAGGCCAGCGTGGTGGACGGCGGCCTACATCCTTCTCATTGTGAGAGGAGACCCGACCCTGTAGTGGGTCATTAATGGGTTACTGACATGACACACACAATTATTGGAACGAAAGTTCTTTGCAGGCTTGGGGGAAGTAGGGGTGTCGCTGCGCGACGGAACTGAAAAATATGTGAGACAAACCGTAAGAAAAATAACGGAAGTGACGACATAATAATATTAAATACATAATAGGTATTTCATCACTCAGTTTATTTTCAAATAAACTTAGCTTAGAACACTGCAGAGTGAGGTCTTTTCTCACAATGAGAAGGGTGTAGGCCTTAGTCCACCGCTGGCCAATTGCGGGTTGGTGGACTGCATGCCTTTGACAATATCATTGAACACTCTTAGGCATGCCTTTCTCACTATACTTTCCTTCACTGTTAACGATTCACGATTAACGCACTCCCCGCATCACGTAGCGTAGCGCGGGAATGGTGTGATCTAGCGTTGTATGTAAGTATTGCCATTTGTATAGACAACACGCACAGTCCAACACAGAACACGCATCTGCATGTACGCGCGTGGATGCGTTGTCTGTACAAATGGTCGCGCACCACCGCACTACGCTGCGTGATGCGGTGGGCAGTGTGTTAATCGGTTTACAGCAGGTGACTTTTAATATAGGTAAGTATTTAACTATGTTAATATAATATAGGTAAGTATATAACCTATGGCAGAAACAAACTCACTTTTTTACCGTAGAACTAAAAGCTCTATTTTCTTTATTAGTATTGCTGTTAGCCACATCTATGCGATGGCCACAGTGGCCCACTGTATATTATATAAACTATTATTTTTGATGCTATTTAGTTAATGATGGTTTTAGTTTACATAAAACAAGCACTTTCAATTTTAAAAAGTATTCAACATCCAAAACCAAAATTTAATTTAATTAATATCTGTTTAAAATATCCAAAATCAAAATTATATTTTTGTTCTCTTTTTGTTGTTCTTATATTTTTTACAACTTGGTATCACTGCTGATTTGATTTCTCAAAGGACCGTCCGTTTGTGATAAAACTCCGCGAAAAACTGATAGATAGACGGCTTGGCTTTTAGAAGTATCTAATTGATAAAACATTAGAAGCATAATTTAATCGCTAATTGTAATAAGATAACACATACTTAAATTTCTAGATAATACCTACTATTACGTCAATGTTTTATTAGAAGTTAAGGAAAAAGTCCCGTTCATAACAGTCGAAAAATCTGTCTACAACCTATTAATGACGACCCAAGTGGCGCAGTGGTTGAGACACCAGTGCGCTGCACGGAGGATCCTGGGTTCGATTCCCAGCAGAGCAGAGGTTTGAATGATGAATTTGAATTTCTGCTTTTAGTCTGGGTGTGTGGTGTTCTTGTCCTGGTGTGTCCATGACACCCACGACACAGGGAATCCTAGTGTGGGGCTATGAGTGTGAAGAGTTAAAAAATGACCCACTGCAGGGTTGGGTCTCCTCTCACAATGGGAGGGTTGTAGGTCGCCGTCCAGCACGCACCACTACTGCCCGTTGGTGGAACATGCCATTGAAAACATTATGGAGAATTTAAGTTTGTAAAACGCTAATACCTTTGAAGATACATGCAGTAGAAATTCGAACCCAAACCTCTTGAGAAAGAGACCGAATATTTAGCCACTGTACTATCTTCACACAAAAATATCCATAGTTCATTTTTTACGTTCTATTTGGTTAACACTTCTAGCGTGTCTTTTTATTTTAAAGCCATTTCAATAAAAAGTAATGCAGAGATTGTTTACTAAATTGGAGCATAGTAAAACAACAAAACGGTGGTGATAGCCCAGTGGCTAAGGATTCGACCTTTTAATCGAGGGGTCCGTGTTCGAATCCCAGTAATGACTTTGTAAAAAAGTTATGTGCGCTTTATAAAATTTAATTTAAAAGAAAAGTGAAGGAAAACTTCGCGAGGAAACCTGCATGCCTGAGAGTTCAAACACAAAATGTTCTCAATGGCATGTGAAGTCTACCAAACCGCATTAGGCAGCGTGGTGGACTAAGGCCTACATCCCTCTCATTGTGAGAGGCGACCCGACCCTCTAGTGGGTCATTAATGGGTTACTGACAAAAAAATCAGACTGTACAAATTGTACATCTTTAAAGCTTCGAATTCTTATTTTGGTTATGCGGCGTTGTCCTAATTGCCTGACATAACCCACCGACCAACCAATACCACAAAATTTAAACACAGGACTGTATGGAGCAGTCCTGTGTTTAAATTTAAAAAGGTTCTAAAAACTAAGATATAAACATAATATGTACCTGCTAGATGCAGTCGCAGACAAAATGTAGCAGTAAAGTAAAAAAAAGCTATGATCATATCTACCTCAGTTTCATGTGTGTACACCAATACTAGAGTATCAGAACTACTGACACAGACTACTGCTGACAATAAAATAATAAAGTACTAACAATCAAAAATATCATTATGTTGTGACGTGACTTTTACAAGATTTTTTCATTAATTTTTGATTATGATAAGGATTTAATAATGATACGATCTTTGTGTTAGAAAAACAAATTACGAGATAATACATGCTTAAGTGAGTTCGGGAATTTGAGCTATTTTGGTGTTTAATTATAATTATATTATATCTACAGGATGTTTTACGTTAATTTTGGCTATACATATAATACTTACGCTGTTTTGGGTAAGAGTTTTGTACATATGCCAGCGATGTAGAAAACATCGATAGCGTGATTCAGGACCGTGTGGCGCCATCTCTTCAGTTGCGGAACGTCAACTATCACTATACTATTCGCTTTAATATATCGCGATAATTTTCATGCGATTCTTACCTCAAATTCCTAAGGAATCCTATCTCAGAAATTCACGTAAAATAAAGTATCCCCGGTGATAGCCCAGTGGCTTAGAATTCGACCTCGAATCGAGGGGTCCAGGTTCGAATCCAAGTGGCACGCACCAATGACTTTGTGAAAAAGTTATGTGCGCTTTATAAAATTAAATATCACCTGCTGTTACGGTGAAGGATAACATCGTGAGGAAACCTGCATGCCTGAGAGTTCACAAAAAAAATGTTCTCAAAGGCATGTGATGTGAGTTCACAAAAAAAAGGTTCTCACGCGGCATGTTCGTCCACCAACGGGCAGTAGTGGTGCGTGGTGGACGGCGGCCTACATCCCTCTCATTGCGAGAGGAGACCCGACCCAGTAGTGGGTCATTAATGGGTTACTGACAAAGTATCCCCAGCCGAAACAAGACGTGAAGAACATGCAGCTTCACGACGGGCTGAGAGGCTGGCGCTGAGGTACCTCACCAGACCACTATATAATTCGACTATTTATCTTTTTAGACACGTAACTAAATTAGAAAAGTCACTGGTGCGTGCCACTGGGATTCAAACTCGGGCAATTCAAGTAAGAAACTGAAATGTAGACCACTTTGAGCCACTTAACTAAATGAAAACTAAATCAACAAAGCTATTAAAACTAGTTTTAGACTAAATAGAAAGTTCGCAATATATAATGATATCATATTTATAAACAGCTTTAAAAAGGAATGTAGTAACGCGCGCATAAATAAATAAATAAATTAAAACTGTGTCGAGATTTTTTTCCTCCGGCTTTTTCTGTCTTTACCCAGTAATGCGGTGGCACATTGCATAGCCGATGAGTTCGAGTAGGAAAAATATTAAAATAAATAAATAATTGGACTGCTAAACTATCATAACATATTTTGTCATAATTATAATATAAAATTAAGCACTAGTTATTTAAGACATAATTATTGTATGCCCGCATAGGGTAGACTGTTCTTAACTCATTATAATTTTTGTAACATCTTGCTCGTGTAACAGTCAACAATAAACGCATTCTTTTCTTTTCTTTTCTTACTTTCCTATCAACATTTTTGGTGCTTAAAATATAAAACACCCTATACATAAGTTTATATTAAAAAGCACTTAAATGATACAAAAATTACAGATTCTTAGATTACCTAATGTAACACGCACTAATGTTCATAATATTCTCCGTTCGATAATGATCAGATTGATACTTTAAATATTAGTCACCGAATAAAAATATTTTAATCATTGACAAAACGAGTATTTGATGGCTATTTCGAATGTATGAGCTTTCAAATACTTTTCAAATCATCATTTATCTTACAAAAAATAGTGGAAATTAGGTACTACATGGGGTAAGGCCTTTTTCTCATTGTAAGAGACCTCCCTGCAATGGGTCACTAATGGGTCATGAGACAGCAATCTCGCCCCCACATTATCAAAAGATCAGATCAAATTCCAGTCAATAAAGTCGATAACAACAGAACAATTACTGTCTTATTACTTAAAGTATAAAGATAAAAGTTATCGTTTCATCTATTTACATGAGTAGGTACCGACTTAAGCTTTTAAGATAAACCGGTGAGTTCCTAGTAAATTCATTAAGTGTTCACTAATTGTACCCAATAATGAATAAAAGCTTTTGAGTTTGAGTTTGAGTTTGAAATAAGAGATGCGCTGAATAGTGGTTTCACTGAATAACCGAATACCGAATATTATTCGGTTTAACCTTTACCGAACCGGATATTCGGCCGAATTATTCGGTTTTAAATGTTGACTAAATTTATTTATTTATTTATTTATTTATCCCAAATATGAATGTGATCAAATACCATGACTTTTTTAATATATCGGTGAAATAAATCTTTTGAAAACTCGCATTATAAACCAAACATACATGGAGAAAAATGGATAATAACGAATAAAATGGATAAAAATTGATTTGATTGATAGAAGTAGCAAACTCGAGTCAACTGAAGTTAAGTGGTCATTCAGTCCCATGGAAAACCACGCCGAACTTCACAGAAGCCATCGAAAGACGGTGCATACTTTCCAAGATGGTAAGTGGTTGCGTTATTGCGTAGCTATTTTAAATGTCTACTTACTGATGTAATAAAAATAATCGACACTATTAACAAGGATCGAAGCGGCTGCTTGAGTAGATCGCAAGCGATCGGAAAAGTTAAACAACTGAGAAGTACTGAGAAGGATGTAGGCCTTAGTCCACCACGCTGGGGTAATGCGGGTTGGTAGACTTCACATACCTTTGCGAACATATTTTTTGTGAACTCTCAGGCATGCAGGTTTCCTCACGATGTTTTCCTTCACCGTAACAGCAGGTGATATTTAATTTTATAAAGCGCACATAACTTTTTTACAGTCATTGGTGCGTGCCACATTGGCTTCGTACTCGGACCCCTCGATTCGAGGTTGAATTATAAGCCACTGGGCTATCACCGCTCTCGATCCAAACATACATACATACTCCAAACTCGTAAGGCTCGAAACGATTAGGTACTATACGAATACGAAACCTTACAGTGGGTCCCTAAAGGAACAAAACTAGCCAAAATTGCTTAAATTCAAATTCAAACTCAAAAGCTTTTATTCATTATTAGGTACAATTTACGCACACTTAATGAACATCATACATTTAATTTAACATTATACAAACATCCGCTTTGATCGCCCCTCAGGCAAAACGTAGACTAGGAGAAAAAAGTGGGCGGAAAAAGACTCCCCGCACTCTTTTAAAAATAAGTATGAATTATTCTATGGTGCAGTATGACTAGGCCCAATAAAGGAACACACGTGACAGCTATCGTGTGTGTCAATATCGCCCCATCGCCATCCGCTCACAAATAAATATTGATACATGGTGTATAGAAATAGTCTAGTGATGTCAATCCCACGCTTTCTTATCGTCTAAATAGGCCTTTCGGCCTTAGTTACCTCACCTGCCTATTCGCTTACGATCTACCCTAACCGCGGTACTATCGACGCCTCACCTAGGTGATTAGTACCGATCAATCACTATTACATTATCATTGTAGCAAATAAAGACTTTAGAAAAGCGTAATCACGGATTGAGCATGCTTCTAACTTTCCGCTTAAAATATCCATGACAAGCGAATCTACAGAGTTGATCAACCGGGACTTCAGCCACGTGGAATTCTAAAGTCCTGTGCCCCTTTTGCCCAGACGTGGTCGCCATTCTTCCCCATAGGTTGTGGACCCCTGCGAACGATGTGGCCAGCCCATTGCCACTTTAATTTGCAAACTTTGAGAGCTATGTCGGTCACCTTCGCTCTTCTACGGATTTTATCATTTCTGATTCTGTCCCGTAGAGAAATACCAAGCATAGCTGTGGACTACAAAGGGTTGAAAGGAAGGAAGTGTTACGTGGTGGAGCCAGCCAGTTGCCAAGAGGCAATAGCCAAGTTGCAAAAGCCAAGACCAAAAATCACCAAAGGGAAAGATAGAATTTTGCTTGTACGTAAGCTAAGCAGTCACTACTTTATCAATAAATATACTGCACTCACATCTTAAGATTAGATTATCTAGAATCTGCTCATAAGTACCTATACTTAGTTATTTATGACACATACTTAGCCGTTATCGGTAAGATTTTTATGAATCATGAATTAATTTAATTAGATCATTGGTATTGGATCATTAATCAAATCACCAAATATAAGAATAAAAGGTCAATTTTTATATTTTTAAGGACGTTTTTAGTTCTATTGTAATTAATAGATAAATTTTAGTAAAGAAAAGAAAAGAAAAGAATGCGTTTATTGTTGACTGTTACATGAGAAAGATGTTACAAAAATTATAATAAGTTTAGAACAGTCTACCCTATGCGGGCATACAATAATTATATCTTAAATAACTAATACTTAATTTTATGTTATAATTATGTTAAAATAAGTTGTGATCGTTTAGCAGTCCAATTATTTACTTATTTTAATATTTTTCCTAATCAAAGAATAGTAGAATTATGTTTAAGGGTATTTATAATAAATTTTTGTATGGTTTTGTTCATTCCGTGACCTATTGTGAAGGTGTTAATTTTAAAGCATTCCTTTTTGTTTGGAGTCTCATAATAATTGATGGTTATAACTTTTTATTTGTATATTTTATTACCGACTTCAAAAAGGAGGTTATCAATTCAGCTAATATTAACGGAACAGCACAATATTTACATACGAGTACATTACGTAAAAATTGTGCAGCTCTGAGATAGATTGCAGTCTATTGTCTAGGTACACGGGTCTTACCTATTGGGTACCTGCCTACGCATAGAAACGAGCGTGCAACTCGGATGAAAGAACTCTGATAATAATTTATGGTTTAAGATCTTTATTATTCCTTCTTAAGAATTAAACAATTCACTTACAAAGGAAACAGTTTTACAACATAAAATAATTAGTATAGAGTGCGTATAAAACAAAAATATTATATCTAATTATATCCAAGCAAAAACACTTTTAAATAGTTAACACTTTCGGAACACTATTAATTTATATCTTATATGCTCTTAATCTCTACTTAGACTTTATTTAACGTAGAAATATATTGAATTTTACTTCCGACTTTTCTGTCGACTTTTCATTGAATTCCATAAATGCCATTTTTGCTAAACCGTTTTGCGTGAAAGTCTCAAATATCCATGTTACGAAGAGTACAAACAACATGCAAAAATCAATTTAAACTTCGCCTTGATTTTTACAAGGGCAAAGATAAACACCTACGTACGTATACTTAGGTGTACTAATCAGGTGTCGTATGAATTACCGCTACGGCTTTCGGCACTGATAATAGTATAATATTAATGCTTTAATCCCCAAATTAATGGAATCTATTGATGTGAAATTTGCAAAAACTGTTTTTACTTTTCCTGATGGATTAATAAACCGTTGCTTGCTTAATCCGTCGGGGAAAAATTGTTTTTGATTCAGCAAAGTCTAGATAAAAGGTGTCTTAATTTCTTAAACACCTCAGGTAGCAACGTATAGTAGGTTACAAAATGTAATGGAATAGAATAATTCTTGCGCAATTACTACGAAATTATTCTGATTTAATTCTACGTACAGTAATATGAGCGCGCGCCTCACATGAAATGCTGACCGCGCGTCATGACGCAAGCAGCGAGTGTAGTCAACAATGGAACACGTCACACGCGTCACACCGAGCTGGCCAATCGGAACACGTATCCTCAAACGCGCTATCAAAGTTCCATAGAATCTGTGCATATATACAAACGGTCCGAATGTTAACTTCGGTCCCCAGGCAGTGACATCGCCTGGCGGGAGATCTCCCCTTTCCCTCCAAAAGCATTTTAGGGATGCCGTAGAGTGAAAATTGCCCTTAACCTTGGGAAAATATCTTATTACAGGTTATTCATCTGTTTTCTTTTTATTTGATATTGATGGGCGCACGTGTGCCCTGAGCACTTCAGCCTATAGAGACTAGTTGTGCTTAACCCTTGAGTGTTTAGAGCTGCCATCTAACCCTGCTGTCTTGAGGAAGGTTAGGATTGCATTGACGGGCGGCTCTCTGGCTTCATCAGTGTGTAGCACGTGTCTGCCCAGATGAACTCTCCTTTTGTGCACAAGTGCTGCACACTGGAGCAATAGATGCAGAGGGTTTCCTTTTCCTCTTTGCAGAATCTATGTGTCTGAGGTGCTGAGGCCCATATTTGACATGTGCTTCGCAAGCTTGCAATGACCTGTTAGGGCCCTCGCCACCACACGAGCGTTAGATCTGTTAAGCCTGAGTAGCTTATCAGTTGGGTACAGGTCTCTCCCTACCACAAGGAGAGGTCTACAGCAAAATTCACCACGCTGCTCCAATACGGATTGGTGGTGAAATATAGATGTCGGAGAATCACAGTTGTTATGATGCGAACGCAAGTATGGCCGCGGTACTATTATCCGAACATTGATGACAGATGTCAATGTCACTTGTAAATGTCATGGCTCATGCTTGGATACGGCCGGTTGGCGGGAATCTCGCGGTAATAAGAGAACTCGTGAAGCGGACGTGTCTGTTCGATTACAATAATAAGTGCAGTTTCAATCCACCTGATTAAGTGATATGTCCTCCTGTGTTGCCCGGGGTCACCCACTATGTGGGATACATGCCCACAAAACCATAGCTTCTGATATTGTCTCAACGACATAGATATTTAAAAAGTTATCCTATCACCTGCTATAACGGTGAAGAAAAACATCGTGAGGAAATCTGCATAACATGTGTATTCTACCTAACAAACCTACGTCTAATTTTCAAGGAAGACATGAGCCTGCAGTGAGTGACTAATGAGTTACAGACATTGATTTTTTTGAGCGTCAATGGCCCTAGTTCATTATCTTAAAATAAAAAAAATGGCGCCAAATAGTCGTTCACATTCCTAATCCCTAACTATCACTTTTTCACAGTTCGATAACTCATATCACCATTCGATATGCAATATTATTAATTAAAAACGTCATTTTGGAACTAATTGATTTAAATAAAACTTATCACAGATCAATGATTTGATTTTCAGTTGGGAAGCTGTCGCTACCGTCGCTACAGTCCGTTTTTATTACACGCTTTAGGTACGAGTATTTTAGCTTCACCTGTAGGTATGTTTGTTTGTAAGCGACTGTTTGGGCGCGATTTTGACCCAATTTAAAACGGCCAGATTTCGTTCAAACTTTGTAGATTTATTGAGGACCTATGACAATACACTAATTTGATAAAATTATTCCATTTTTCGATTTGCAAAATTTTTAACTTGTCCTATTTGGTAAATAAATAATCTTGGCACTACTTTTTATTGACAAAAGTTTAAAATTGTTTTAAAAAAATAAATTATGGTTACTAGAAATTTGTTTCAGCATTATCTAAATGATAATTAGTTTTTAAATCCCTACAATTTTGTGTCTTGATTTATTTTTAAATCAGTAATTAAAATAAAAAGACATGCTAAGATTGTTTACCAAATATGGCAAGTGTAAAAATGGACTACAATGTCGAGTCTCCTCGCACAATCATGTAGGCCTTAGTCCACCATGCTGGCCTATACCAAACAGTTAACTAAACGTACTAAAACCTATAAAAAAATTATGAATTTGTTTGTTTGAACGTTTGAACGCATTATCTACCATTCGTTGCTACTAAACAACGTTAAATTAAAAGTGGTTCAAAGTTGCCCAAAATGTTCAAAGTTTTCCGAGCTGACCGATCTAATTGACTGACACAACCGACCGACAACCAACACGACAAAATTTAACCACAGAGCTCTGTATTCGCAGTTCTAATTGAACCCTTGAATCACACTGACATATGTTAAAATGTATGCAAAGATGTTGTCGTACGAGCAACTTTTGTGTGCGATATGGCAAATAGAACACGGGATAAATAGAACGCGTTTTAAACATATCGTGAATTAAAAACACTCACCCAATATTTACACATTATTTTTTTCACAACACAAGTAAATACGTGGAAAGCTTAGCGAGTCCTTATTTAATTTAATTTATCAGCACAAATTACAAGATTATAATTTGATTGATATGATGAATCTTTTCCGATAGCGAAAAAACATATGTAATTACTTCTTTATCACTGAATCCGTGTGAGTATCTATGACTTGTTTTCTTAGGAATACAGAAGTATATGTAATACTTTATTTTTGACTAGTTTCGTATGAGGATTGAATTTTTTATGTTATTGTTGACACGTATTGTCCGCAGCAAGCCCTTGCATATAATACCATCCACGTTATGGGAGCGCATATAAAATAACAAGTCCGCCGGTCGCCATATTGGATTTAGAATGACGTCACAAGCCATATCGTGCATTGTCATCCAAACTAAACGTGTATACAAAATTTCAGCTCAATCGGTTGAAGATATCTACTTCAAAATTGAGTTCAAAAATTCCACCCGAACATACATACTTACATTCAATGCAAGTTAAAAAAAGCTTTTAATAAAAAAAATGCTTCTTTCAGTATAGGCCATAATTCTTAAACTAGATATTCTACACAGATGCTGTACTATTCTAGACTATATTACAACAGTATTATTCAAGAAATATTTTAGTAGACAAAATATATGCTTTAGTTTATTTCGCGATAAAATATTACTGTATATTTAAATAAAAATTGATCTATAAATTAAATTATTTTAAAATAGGGCCAGAAATAAAACAAAACAAAAAAATTTAAAACATTTATTTAGTACAGAAAACAAAATATACAAATAAATCTAAAATAATTAAACAACTTATATTAAAAATAAAATAGTGTAGAAATAAAATAGAATTCGAATCAAAAATAATTGTTTACTTACAATACTGGTAACAATCATAACCACTTACAATATTGTTTATTATTTTCATTCACATGTCCAAGAATATATTATTGTAAATAAAGACAAATTAATTTTAGCTACTTTTGGGTAACTTTTTATTTCGCAATAACTTAGGTACATACCAGAAAAAAATTAGGAGTCATAGTCAGAGTAAAGAAAAGAAAAGACAAGAAAAGAATACGTTTATTGTTGACTGTTACATGAGAAAGATGTTACAAAAATTTATAATAAGTTTAGAACAGTCTACCCTATGCGGGCATACAATAATTATGTCTTAATAACTAAAACTTAATTTTATATTTCATGGTAATTATTGCTAAATTATATTTATTTAATTATTATTTTGTTCAGCAGTTCAAATTATTTGTTTATTTTAATATTTTGCCTATTCGAACTCATCGGCTATGCAATGTGCCACCCATTACTGGGCTGAGTATTCGTTTAATTACGAGTGCCATTAAGTAGGATGTCGGAAAGACTGACAATTAACATACTAATGACTAACGTTTACCGTACGAATAATTAGCGATGTCATACTCACGGCACTGCTGTTCCGTCATACTTATAGCTTTAGAAAAATTGGACTAAATTTTCTGACCATCTTATATCCTAAACTTTACGGAAAAATCAAGTTACCCAAATTACAAGACATACAATACACAGTATTTGAAAAAATAATATAGGAACATAATATATTTTTATTTGCACGTGCTGAGTAAACATTTTTACAACAATTCAAGCTTACAATTTTTATATTTTAAAACATTTTTTGACGAACAAAATGTTAAAAAAAAATAATTTAACATTAATTTAATGGAATAAGTGTGTAGGCTAGAACGCTTACTATAATCTCGCAAAATCATGAAAATTTGTACTGTGACGGCTTTCCGCCTCTCGTCAATAAATGGCGTCACACGATCCTGAATCACGCTATCGAAGTTTTCTACGTCGCTTTTCTCAAAGGCGTGTGCATACCAGCAACCCACAAGCCAGCGTGGTGGCCTAAGGCCTTCATCGTTCTCATTGTGAGAGGAGACCCGACCCTGCAGTGGGTCACTAATGGGTTACAAGCACACACAGACGATAACCCTTCCAATATATTAACGTATTAGTAAAAGTTTTGTCCACTACTTTTGTCCACCAACCCGCAGTAGGCCAGCGTGGTGGACTAAGGCCTAGATCCGTCTCTTTGCGAGGAGACCCGACCCTGTAGTGGGTCATTAACGGGTTACTGGCAAGTAGTAAAAGTAGAGTTTTTGGAGACTTTAGTAAGCACTCGTTTCTCGAAATAACACATTACAAATTCTTTCATTAATTTAATACAACTACATCAAAATTTGTATAGCGCTCCTCACATCAGACTACGTTCGCATCACAATCACTAGAAGACTACCGCTGTACGGCGACTGCCAGTGTGCGGGGTGCGGGGATGAACGAAACTGACCAATCAGGGCCCTGATTCTGTATGACCATTCACACTCGTATCGCGGCAATGTCGTGTCTTACCCGTGATAAAAGTCAAAAAAGGTTTAACAGTCAAATGTCGTGACAATCTATTGTATCTTATAGAATAGATATTAAGGTTCCTTGTCGTGCCGAGTTCATGAAATGACGTACGGTTTGATGTCACACGACCGATAACGAACTCTTTTGGGACTTACAGAATCAGGGCCCAGCTCTCTGCCGGCAGCGACGCAGAACAAAACAAAACGCGCGAGTTCTTATTTCGAAGCTGTGCCTTTGTCGCGACTTTGTTCGCGTGGAATTTAAGGAAAAAGTTATTGGTCAGTTCGCAGGTTTAACGATAACTAATTGATTCTGTATTTCGATTAGAAAAACCTATTGTAATTTTAATGAAATTCTTCTATATTTTAAACTGATTTTTAAAATAAAAGTAGGTAGCTTTAGTTACTTTTTGTTACATCAGCTATCTGCCGGTGAAAGTCCCGTCAAAATAGATCCAGCTGTTCCAGAGATTAACCGGAACAAACAGACAAAAATTGTAAGAAAAATTATTTTGGTATATGTACCATGTACATACGATACACATATGCCTTTAGTAAAAAGCGGTTATTTTAATATTACAAACACACTTCAATTTTATTTATTTGTATAGATGTATAGATATGTCGTTGGGTCGTTGCCCCCCCCCCCCCCCGCACAACATGGGAGAGCCGCACTTACGGCAGTCGACCTATATTATATATATAATAATATAACTACAACTTTAAAGCTGCCTCAAAAGAAATTTACAGCGGCAAAGAAATTAATAGGAATCATATTTTTACATCAAAAAATAATCTACCATTTATACATTTTCTTAGTCAGCGTTTTAAATTTTTTTACATATTTTAGGCAAAATAAATTTTCAAATATTAAAAACCAAGAAAATTATTGGGATGAGATTCCCATTATTATTTAAATTGGATTAAAAAACATTTTTTAAACCCTTATTAAAAAAATACTAATTACATTTTTTATCAGCAAAAAAAAAACAATTTCAAATCAATTTTTATCGAGATTTTTTTTCAATTTTTTTACAATTCTAATCCTTTTACTTAGAAAAGGCATTTTCATCTACCAAAGTCTACCAATTCGAAATCAGCTTTAAATAATAAAAAAAATAATACTGATACGAGAGAATGTGACAGAACAGATACCTACTAAAATATTTTTCAGTCAAACGACCACATATTAAGCGAATAACACACTGCCTCGCATCACGCAACGCAGTGCGGGGGAGCGCGTCCATTTGTACAGACAACGCATCCACGCGCGTACATGCGGATGCGTGTTCTGTGTTGGACTGTGCGTGTTCTCTATACAAATGGAAATACTCACATACAACGCTAGATCGCGCATTCCCGCGCTACGCTGCGTGATGCGGGGGAGTGTGTTAATCGGCTTAAGTACAAAATCATACTTGTTTCAATCATACATGTTTAGAAATATCATTATTGTTTTAATTATACATGGGGTTATTCAAGAAAATATAAAAAAGCTCTCCTTCATAGCGGCAACGCACTGGCGACTGCTGGTGTTGTACGCGTCAGGTGACGGTGACCACTTACCATCAGGTGGCCCGTCTGTCTGTTTGCTTGCTCTATTTATATAAAAAATGTAGCAAAAGGGCATTCCCTGATGTTAAGTGTTCACTGCAGCCCATGGACGCCCGCATCCAACCTCAAATGGAGACATCCTATCTGTGGTTGTAGTGCTTTGCTACTCACGAGGACTAAGATCGCCTCAAATAAAGCATCCCCGGCAACCACACTTCCCCCCCTCCCCAGCCGCAACACGACACATGAAGAACACACTGCTTCACGACGGGTTGAGATTATAAGGTATTAGATCGTTGATTCTTCGCAAATTGATTTATTAATCGTCTTTGTGAAATCATCTAATATTGTAGAAAACTATCGATTATTGCATCAATCGATTTAAATTTAAAATTTTATCTAAAACCGACACATTCTTTACATTGTTCACCAATACTACTATTTATTATTACATTTAGTCGAACATTGCAATATCGATTAATGACTCGATTAATGTAATAATCGATTATTCGATTCGATTATCTAAAACCAAAATAATGCTTACAAGTTTCAAAAAAAATTTCAAAAAAATTAATGACTCACCGACCCGATTATCGATTCGATTAATGTAACAATCGATTGTTTCATTCAATTATCTAAAGCCATAGCAACTCAAATACAATTCCCTAGGCAAGTTTATTTTACAATTGATTCTATCCGAGTCGAGATCGATACTCATACCGATAGTAGTTGTTTTTAAACGAGCGACATATTTAATCGAAGACAATGAAGTGCAGTTCGATTAATGACTCGATTATCGACTCCATTAATATTATAATAATCGATTATTCAATTCGATGATCTAAAACCGACACATTTTTTACATTTTTGACCAAAAACTACTACAATGCTACCAGAACCTTTTTACCTAGGCAATTTTCTTAACAAAGTCGATTGCTACTACTCCCGGTAGTAGTATAACACTGGCGCTAGTAGCGGTAGTAGTCTCTTAACATCAGCTTCAAAACAAATTTCTATTTTAATCGATTTTAATAGCGATTAATGAAAAATCGATTATATAAAAACCGACACATCCTTTACACTTTTCACCAAACTTACTATTTATTACTACATTTAGTCGAACATAGCAATATCGATTAGTGACTCGATTCCCGTCTCGATTAATGCAATAATCGATTATTCCATTCGATGATCTAGAACCAAAATAACGCTTAAAATGTTCACCAAAACCCATCTTTCCAACGCGGCAAGAACCTTTCTACCTAGGCAAGTGACTCCACCACCGCCACTACCCGGTACTAGTGTAGTGCAGCCCCGGCGCCAGTAGCGGTAGTGACTCCACTACCCGGTACCAGTGCAGCCCCGGCGCCAGTAGCGGTAGTGACTCCACTACCCGGTACCAGTGCAGCCCCGGCGCCAGTAGCGGTAGTGACGCCACTACCCGGTACCAGTGCGGCCCCGGCGCTAGTAGCGGTAGTAGTTGGGCTTGAAGGGCCCCACCTTGTTGAGCCCCAGGTACTTGGCCTGCTCGTCCGACAGCTCCGTGAGGTGCGCGTCGAACGTGGGCAAGTGGAGCGACGCCACGTACTCGTCCATCTTCTTCGGGAGCAGGTACACGTCGGCCTGCGGACAGTAATGTCATGTCAGTACCCATTAATGACCCACTACAGGGTCGGGTCTCCTCTCACTATGAGATGGATGTAGGCCGCCGTCCACCACGCTACACTACTGCCCGTTGGTGGACTTCGCGTGCCTTTGAGAACATTTTTTTTGTGAACTCTCAGGCATGCAGGTTTCCTCACGATGTTTTCCTTCGCCGTAACAGCAGGTGATATTTAATTTCATAAATCGCACATAACTTTTATTACAAAGTCATTGGTCCCTCGATTCGAGGTTGAATTCTAAGCCACTGGGCTATCACCGTAATGGGCTGTCACGTGTGTTCCTTTATTGGACCTAGCCATACTGCATTATAGACTAAGTTTTATTTACTTTTAAAAGAGTGCTGGGAGTTTCTTTCATCCCGCTTTTTTCTCCCATTCTACTTTTTGCCTGAGGGGCGATCAAAGCGGATGCTTGTATAATGTTAAATGTACGACTTTCATTAAGTGTGCACAAATTGTACCTTATAATGAATAAAAGCTATTGAGTTTGAGTTTGTACGAGTGTGTGACGCTACATAGATCGACCTGGGGCCCGATTCTGTACGACTATTCACACTCGTATCGCGGCAATGTCGTGTCTTGCCCGTGATAAAAAGTCAACAAAGGCTTATAAGTCAAATATCGTGACAATCTATTGTGTGCCTTATAGAGAAGACATTAAGGTTCCTTGTCTTGCCGAGTTCATGAAATGACGTACGGTTGGATGACACACGATATCGACACGAGATCTGAATGGTCATACAGAATAAGCCCCCTGACGAACTGAGTGGCGCAGTGGTTAAGACATCGGTGCGCTGCGCGTAGGGTCAGCGCCTGCGTAGTGGCAGTCACCGACACCACGAACGACGGCAGCGAAGAGTCAGTGAGTGGATCGGCAGTGGGTCACTAATGGGACACCAGTGGGACACTTATTGATCATCCCTACACTTGGTCACTAATGGGCCACGGGTTATACAGATGCGTTGACGACGCTGTAGTGGGACACTAATTGAAATTTCAGTCGGTTACGAATGGGTCACCAGTGGGTCCTTACTTCAGTGGGTCACTAATAGGTCGAAATTTATGTGGGACACTAATGGGTCACCAGTGGGACAGTGATGGGCACTGGGCCACGGGTTATACAGATGCGTTGACGACGCTGTAGTGGGACACTAATTGAAATTTCAGTCGGTCACGAATGGGTCACTAGTGAGGTCCTTACTTCAGTGGGTCACTAATAGGTCGAAATTTCAGTGGGTCACTAATGGGTCACTAATGGGTCACCAGTGGGACAGCGATGGGCACACCTTGCAGATGATGCGGCGCGTCGCACAGCTCAATGCGCGTCTCGTGGGACACTGGTTAGTCGTCAGTGGGACACTAATGGGACGCACCTTGTACCGGTGCTGCGGCGCGTTGTACAGCTCGATGAGCGCCAGCGCCTGCGTGGCGGCGGTCACCGACACCACGAACGACGGCAGCGACGAGCAGCACAGGTTGGCCAGTCTCCCCTCCGCCAGCAGCACGATGCGCTTGCCGTTCGGCCATATTATGTGGTCCACCTGGTTGTTGGAAGGGAGACATTTGAATTTCGAGATGAAATTTCAAGGTGTACATAAGTTTTCAGTCAAACTCAAACTCAAACTCAAAAGCTTTTATTCATTATTAGGTACAATTTGTGCACTCTTAATGAAAGTCATACAGATAAATTATACATTCTACATTCATCCGCTTTGATCGCCCCTCAGGCAAAACGTAGACTGGGAGAAAAAAGGGGGCGGAAAAAAACTCCCAGCACTCTTTTAAAAGTAAATAAAACTTACTCTATAGTGCAGTATGACTAGGTCCAATAAAGGAACACACGTGACAGCTATCGTGTGTGTCAATAACGCCCCATTGCCATCCGCAATACAATAACTTATACAATAACTACAATAACTTCACTAGACTATTTCTATACACCATGTATCAATATTTATTTGTGAGCGGATGGCAATGGGGCGATATTGACGCACACGATAGCTGTCACGTGTGTTCCTTTATTGGGCCTAGTCGTACTGCACCATAGAATAATTCATACTTATTTTTAACAGAGTGCGGGGAGTTTTTTTCCGCCCGCTTTTTTCTCCTAGTGTACGTTTTGCCTGAGGGGCGATCAAAACGGATGTTTGTATAATGTTAAATGTATGACGTTCATTAAGTGTGCACAAATCGTACCTAATAATGAATAAAAGCTTTTGAGTTTGAATTTGAATAAGATCTACACTTCGGTTATCATACGAGGATCTCTGAAGGATTTATAGTTAACCACCAAACGACAGCTGCGACATTTGATTTTGCCTAGTATTTCGAATATTTCTGTAATCGAATCAAAGTGTATGTGTAAAGTGAAAGTGTAAAGTCAAAGTGTAAAATGAAAGTGCAAAGTGAAAGTGTTACGTGAAAGTGTACAGTGAACGTGTAAAGTAAAGTGTAAAGTCAGTGTAAAAGTGCGCGTGCGTGCTTACCTGTGTCATAGTGAAAGCGTAAAGTGAAAGTGTAAAGTCAAAGGGCGCGTGCGTGCGTACCTGCGTCAAAGTGAAAGTGTAAAGTAAAAGTGTAAAGTGCGCATGCGTGCTTACCTGCGTCACAGTGAAAGCGTAAAGTGTTAGTGTAAAGTCAAAGTGCGCGTGCGTGCGTACCTGCGTCAAAGTGAAAGTGTAAAGTCAAAGTTTAAAGTGAACGTGTAAAGTGCGCATGCGTGCGTACCTCCGTCAAAGTGAAAGCGTACCTAAAGTGTGCGTGTAAAGTGTGCGTGTGTGTGTGCGTGTAATGTGTGCGTGTAAAGTGTGCGTGTAATGTGTGTGTGTGCGTGTGTGCGTGGGTACCTGCGAGCGCACGCGCTCCCAGAGCAGGTCGGGCGTGCGCAGCGCGTGCACGTCCACCTCGGTGTTGCTGTGGCCCATGTTGCACACCACGCAGCCGCCCTTCATGCGCTCCATGTGCTCGCGCGTCACCACGCACTTGTTGCCCGTCGCCGTGATCACGATGTCCACTTGCCGGATCACCTGCCAGCCATGGTACGATCTTGTTATACATACGAGTATATATACACTACACAGGGTTAAACGTAAAGCGCGGCGGTGATAGCCCAGTGGCTTAGAATTCGCCCTCGAATCGAGGGGTCCGGGTTCGAATCCCAGTGGCACGCACCAATGACTTTGTAATAATAGCTATGTGCGATTTATAAAATTAAATATCACCTGCTGATACGGTGAAGGAAAACATCGTGAGGAAACCTGCGTGCCTGAGAGTTCACAAAAAAAAATGTTCTCAAAGGCATGTGAAGTCCACCAAACCGCAGTAGGCCAGCGTGGTGGACTAAGGCCTTCATCCCTCTCACTGTGAGAGGAGACCCGACCCTGTAGTGGGACATAAATGGGTACTAACAAAGCGTAAAACACCAGCAACCTCGTAGCACTAGCTAGCTAACACAATAAGCAACGACTGCTGTTCTTTGACTTCGAACATAACTCAATACATACAAAATAAATGGTCACCTGTTTATTGAACACAAATACAGTAAAGCAATGAAAATTAAAGTGAAAGTGAGGATGAGGATGAGGTTGAACGAAGATAAAGATGGAGATGAGAATGAAAATAAGAATGGAATGAGAATAATAATGAGGATGAGGATGGAAATGAGGTTGACAGTGATAATGAGAATGGAGAGAATGATAATGAGGATAAGAATGGGAGTGGAATGAGATGAGAATGGAATGGAAATGAGGATAGGAATGAATGAGATAATGGCTGAGGTTTGGTATGTTTACCGTGTATCCATACATAATAATATGCATTTAGTAAAAAGCGGTTATTTTTATATTACAAGCAGACACTCCAATTTTATTCATTTGTATACATAATATTAAATTTGACTGATTTGTTACCTCATTTAATTTGACCACTCTGAAACCATCCATAGCCGCTTGCAGAGCGCATATTGGATCTATTTCTGTTACATACACCTGTCGATAAAAACATAATAACAAATACATACATTACTTTCTATATTAAAGATTTTTTACAAAAAATAAGATGACTTGTCTGATGGCAATTACGAGTAAATAAACAGGGTTCACCTTGTCCACCAACGGGCAGTAGTGGTGCGTGGTGGACGGCGGCCTACATCCCTCTCATTACGAGAAGGAGACCCGACCCTGTAGTGGGTCATTAATGGGTTACTGGCAAACAGGGTTCTTTGGTTTGTTCCTTCGTTTCAGCCCTCGGCAGTCCACTGCTGGACACGGGCCTTCCCTAATCGACGCCACTCCACCCGGTGCTGGGCGCTCTGAATCCAATCCTGGGCCTTCCGTTGTAGTGTGATGGCACGCACGTAAATCAACTCACGTATCGTTTACCTCAACACTGAAAGAATTTAGAGCATACGCCTGATTCGGGTGCATACGTGGGACACGCGTATTGATTGACGTCCGTTCTGTCATGTGCATAATCAGTATATAATAGGCATGATGACTAATTTTCAAAAACTCTTCTATGATATTCAGAAGTTTCTATTATGTCTAAAATATATCATATTTTTGTAGAAAATTAAGGTTTTTGTGCAATAAAAGTACATTTAAATTTAAATTTTCAAATTTATTCCAAAACGCTCGCCCGTGTCATGGCGTCTGTCATTGCGCCACGGCTCAGTAAAAAATGCCAGATCGCGTATAATATGCTTACGAAAAAAATGACGTTAACTAAGACGTGACGTAAATTGACGTAATTCGATTTGATGGGTGTTTAAGCTATGATGGCGGATTGTTGTATTTTGTAGATTTATTTTAACAAATAAATTATTAATCTCGACATTAATAAGAGAATAAATACATGTTTCAAAATCTTTGAATCCTATTTCATTAGATCAGATAAATATTTTGGCGATACTTGATTACTGTCATCATGCCTATTATATTGTTAGGAAATTAGCATGTTCATTCATTATTAGGAGATCATTCTTAGGATAGCCCTAAGATATTGTAAACCTTAGTATAGTGCATAAAGTGAATTAATAAAAAGTATGAAGTGAGAACGCTGCCGTTATTAGTCTGCAACCCCGCTGCTCCCCACATCACACCGTCCTGGTGAGGCCGTCGTGAGAGGAGATCCGACTCGCCCGTGTGTCATTAATGCGTCACAGACTATAGAGGTGTACTCACCACACACCCTAACGCCTTTAGGGCCTGACAGCAGCCCTTCCCGACCTCCCCGTACCCGCACACGACCGCCTGCTTCCCGCCGAACATCAGGTCGGTGCTGCGTTTCAACGCGTCTATTATGCTTTCGCTGCAACAAAAACAATACTACACTTCAATATGTGTGACTTGAGCCTATGGGGCGTGAAGTTAGCGACGAACGGAGCGGACTAGCAGCTAACTTCAGTTCAACAGAAGTATTGTAGAGACAGAGAAAATTTTATTACAACCTTTATTATCGCTTATGCACCTGCAATAGCCTGCACAATATGGTTTACTGCAACGCTCACTGCAAGGCACGCGGAACAGTTCCCTTACAGTAATTTATTCTTCACACATTCCACTTCCCTTACCATCGTCTCCGCGTTCTTTCTCTACCCATACACACACACTCACGCATGCACGCACCCCCTCCTCACACACACACTCCGCACACTCATGCACATACACACGCACACACACACACACACTCACACACACTCGCACATACATTACCTTACTTTACACATTATTCACTTCACTTTATTCTAACCTAGATACTTAATGCCTAAGTTACTAAGTAATACTACCTGTAATACTATTACTGGTTATTTTTTACTTGCATGTGTAACTTGAACATACCTCCTCCGTGTTTCGGGGTGGGCGTAAACAGCTGCGACACACTTTTACACTATTGCAGCTGTTTACGTACAACTAATAATTGTAATATTCTGTTTATTTGTTCAATAAAAATCTTTAAATCTTTAAAATCCTTCCAACAGACCCTTTGACCCCCCCCCCCTCTCCATTCCGTTCCTAAACGTACCCTTGCCTTGTTCACTAGCTTTAATTCACCTCCCCTTCATTCTACTCCCTCTCCTACACTCTACTCCTATTCCAATTAAGTGCCTCTGCTTCCTTCCGCACCTCCTTTACCACCTTTCAAGTCCACTCCGCTCTGTTCATTCCATTCAAGTTCCTTCTCCTTTGCTCCAACCCTTTCATCACCCCTTTTTCACTTAACCTTTCGTGTATCTACTCTTTACCCCCTACTAGCTCTCTCCCTTCTTCCCTTCTTCTAGCTACGTAGAAGGAAAACGCATCACTCTATTTCCTTAGATACATGTAGATATAGATTGGAACAGCGGTGATAGCCCAGTGGCTTAGAATTCGACTTCGAATCGAGGTGTCCGGGTTCGAATCCCAGTGGCACGCACCAATGACTTTGTTAAAAAAAGTTATGTGCGCTTTATAAAAATGAAACATCACCCGCTGTTACGGTGAAGTAAAACATCGTGAGGAAACCTGCATGTCTGTAGTTCGCAAAAAAATGTTCTCACGCGGCATGTTCCCCCAGCAACGGGCAGTAGTGGTGCGTGGTGGACGGCGGCCTACATCCCTCTCATTGTGAGAGGAGACCCGACCCGCCAGTGGGTCATTAATGGGTTACTGGCATAGATTGGCACTCACCGGCAAGAGTACAGGTTGTCGAACTTGGTCTTGGTGACGGACGCGTTGACGTTCATCGCCGGCACGCACAGCTTGCCCGCCTTGCTCAGCTGATATAACCTGTGGACGCCCGTCACGCTCTCCTCCACTATGCCTGGAAAAGTAATACAATACAATACAATACAATACAATACAATACAATACAATACAATACAATAACGCTTCACACTCATAGCCCCACACTAGGATTCCCTGTGTCGTGGGTGCCTTGCACACACAAGACGACAGCACAATACAATACAATTCTTTTTTTCAATACAATAAATAAATAAATAAATAACGCTTCACACTCATAGCCCCACACTAGGATTCCCTGTGTCGTGGGCGCCACGGACACACACAAGACAACAACACAATACAATACAATTCTTTTTTTTGCTAGAACATAGTGCAATAGAAGGTAATGATACTTCATTATGTCCTACCTATAAAAGGCATGCAAAAATTACAGTCATTGATTTAATAATAACGATCCAAACGTTAAATATAATTTACTTTTGAATACAATATAACAATTTTTACTTAAATTTTACATTCTAATTATACATAATTATAGTATTTCAATTTTTGGTTTCGTCAATTCATAAATAATTTGTCAAGAATAAAAATTTTATCATAATACATTATTTAATCTGTGAGTATACATTAATTGTTTAAATTATAATTAAGGAATTCATTAATTTAAAAAAAGCATTTTTCAATCAACCATAACTTCAATTTATATTTAAACTTGCTCACCGTCTCCTAGACCACTTTAAACCGTCTCCTGCATAGGGAAAGCAATTTCGCGAGATCTCGGCCTTTTTTAACGAGATTAATCTCGGACGAAAAAAGGGGGGCAATCTCGCGAGATCTTCAATTCGTTTGAGCTTCAATCTCGCGAGATTCGCATTCCCTACTCCTGCACTATTAAGAACCTCCCCTAGACTTCAGTCAGTAACCCATTAATGACCCACTACAGGGTCGGGTCTCCTCTCCCAATGCGAGGGATGTAGGCCTTAGTCCACCACGCTGGCCTAATGCGGGTTGGTGGACGAACATGCCTTTGAAAACATTTTTTTGAACTCTCAGGCATGCAGGTTTCCTCACGATGTTTTCCTTCACCGTAACAGGTGATATTTAATTTCATAAATCGCACATAACTTTTTTACAAAGTCATTGGTGCGTGCCACTGGGATTCGAACCCGGACCCCTCGATTAAGAGGTCGAATTCCCAGCCACTGGGCTATCACCGCTGTCCCAAGACTTACTCGTGCAAAATGTCACATTTCCTATAACCTATTGTATGCCCGCATAGGGTAGACTGTTCTTAACTTATTATAATTTTTGTAACATCTTTTCGTGTAACAGTCAACAATAAACGCATTCTTTTCTTTTCTTTTCTTTTCTTTTCTAACTCATCACGCGTCGCGACCTGATGAATAACTCACCCTTGATCTGCTTGAAGTAGTTGGGATGCTTCTTCAGCATGAGATGGGTGGCGTCCCCCCCGTCGTCCAGGATCATGTTGGGCTGCCACGCCGCGGTCGGCGTGCAGCACTGGTCTATGCACCACCAGAACGCTTCTTCAGATTCTCCACGCCACGCGAAGATCGCGTAACCTGGTGATGAGGAGATATATTGGTGAGCAGATACATTGGTGACTTGGCAAAGGTCACCTTCAGCGCAGCACAGTCGTCTTTTTTCTCCGTCTCTCTTTCTCACTCTCATACACACAGTCATGCAGATACGCACACACACGCACGCATGCACCTAACCTAACCCAGTAAACTTGAAGTTTCTAGAACATTCTACGCTATCTATGACTCTTGTACTCGTACCATTTACCATACAGTCTCCCATAAAGTGTTAAACTCTGGAACATTTGAAGTCAAGAGAACGTCCAGTAAACCTTCCCAATTACACCTTTAGAGCACAACAAATCAGTTTCTAGAACATTCTACGCTATACAGAAAAAAACGTATTTTGTTATAAATGAGCTCTATCCTTAAGTTTGCCGTATATCATTACTTTACAGAATTTGTTCCTTATTAGTGACACTATCGAATCGTGTAATAATACAGGATGTGATTTTTTTTCAAAATCAACGGCTTCGCTACCTGTCTGCACATTGATTTTTCAAAAATCGAACAATGCAGTTTTAGTCCTTTCAGCTAATTTCGAAATTCCTCATAGTTTCGGATTTCCCCATCCACGCACACTTTACGCAAAATTTACCCTGTATATCTCTCGTGCCATCTTACCAGAGTGAGCCAGGGCCGCGGCGACCTCGTTCTGCGTGCTGTATATGTTGCACGCCGCCCAGCGGACGGTCGCGCCCAGAGCCGCTAGCGTCTCTATCAGCACCGCGGTCTGGGCGTTGATATGTGTGCAGCCTACGATCTGGAACAAAACGAGAATTGACTTGAGATTGAGAGAAAAAGAGATACATAAGCGATTTCTTCCAGACAACCTAACAACGAACAAGTAGTAGACAACAAAGAGAGAAAATTTAAGGCCTTATTAACCTTTCGTTGTCTTTGCCTATCCTTTCTTCCTTTCAATCAACCCTTCGTACTAAACTGGTGGCCGTGGACCTTCCCTAATTGACGTCACTCCGCTCGGTTCTGCGTCCTTTAAATCGAACAGTTTCCCGCATTCTTCATCGATTATCAGTCCACCTGGTCGAAGGGCGGCCGATACTCCTTCCGACAAGGTATAAACGCCATTCGAGGACCATCAAATATACCATCTACAAGTAGCTACGAGCTGTTCACGGTACTGCGACGACCATTTTCCCCATCGGCTATCGGACTTTTCTTGGATGAAAAAGAAAAATCAAGTATGCAAGCTACGTAACGTTCAGTGGTTCCTACCTAAAACTTATCACACCCATTTTTACGTGGAGAAAATTCATTATGGATCTTTCTGTCAAGTACAATAGACTATTATGCCAGACTCCTACAGTAATACCCGAGTGTTCCTTTCAACACCAGTTGTTGGGACATCATGTAAACCTTCGCATCGAATCTCGATTATTACAAATTTACGAGGTTAGCTCCAAAGAACGACACGGCCGATTTATTCATAGCATCAAGTGCCAACTGGAACGCCGTATAAACAGATAGACAGATACACTGAATTATGTATACGTAACCTAGTTCGAGGTGGATTTGTCGATCGGTGGCTCAAATCTAAAAGTAGTAAATAAAATGTAAATGTAATCTTGTGAGGAAGTATGTACTCGTAAGTTACCTTTTCGAACAATCCCATATCCTGTTTGTGTTTTGTTACCTTTTTGAACGAATTACATGCGCGACTATGACGCCTTAAACGATAATGGAGTCGCCAGAACGCGTTGTCGTCCTTGAAAATCTTATTACGCCCTTCTTGTAGAACCCCATGATAATCTTGCGTATTTTAGTTAATTCGCGAGTAAATTAGTATAACCTAGGTTCTACGGGTTGAAACAGGCAACATCAGAGCATTCACTAATACGTTGCAAGCTTTGGAGAAGATCAGTAAGGTCGCTAGTGCGATTCCGGCTTTAAAGAGCTCATTTTACACCCTTCTTGATGAATCCCATATCAATCCTGCAAATAATATCGAAGTCTGCTCTACATAGCTGTGGGGCCTTCAATGATGATTAAGTCGGCAGCGATTTGCCAGTTTAAAGAGCTTCTTAGGCCCTTTCTGATGAACGCCACGTCAATCCTGCAAAAACACAAGCGAAAGAACCCTACCACGTCTGCTCAGGAGCTACATACCTTGGCATCCTTGTCCTTGTCGTCCTATTTAATCGGGCAACACCACTAGGAGAGTCGCCAGAATATTGCCAGTTTTAAAGAACTGTTTTCAACTGTTTTCCAGAACACCATGTCACAATTCTGCGAATCGGGCAATGATCCTCGATGATGACTTTCAATCAGCTATTAGATCTACTACAGGAGCTCCACACCTCGGCGTCCTTGAGCGGCTTGTCGTCCTATTTAATCGAGCAACACCACTAGGAGAGTCGCCAGAATATTGCCAGTTTTAAAGAACTGTTTTCAACTGTTTTCCAGAACACCATGTCACAATTCTGCGAATCGGGCAATGGTTCTAGATGATGGCTTTGAATAAGCTATTTGATGTACTACAGGAGCTCCATACCTCGGCGTCCTTGAGCGGCTTGTCGTCCTATTTAATCGAGCAAACCCCCCTAGGGGAGTCGTCAGAATAATGCCAGTTTAATAGAACTGTTTTCCAGAACACCATGTCACAATTCTGCGAATCTGGCAATGATCCCAGATGATGATTTTGAATGGGCTATTCAAATGTCAGTGATCTATTAAAAGAGACTTCGTACCTTTGCGTCCTTGATCGGCTTGTCGTCCTATTTATTCGAGCAAACCCCCCTATGGGAGTCGCCAGAATAATGCCAGTTTAATAGAACTGTTTTCCAGAACACCATGTCACAATTCTGCGAATCTGGCAATGATCCCAGGTGATGATTTTGAATGGGCTATTCAAATGTCAGTGATCTATTAAAAGAGACTTCGTACCTTTGCGTCCTTGATCGGCTTGTCGTCCTATTTATTCGAGCAAACCCCCCTATGGGAGTCGCCAGAATACTGCCAGCTTTATAGAACCGTTTTCCAGAACACCATGTCACAATTCTGCGAATCGGGCAATGATCCTTGATGATGATTTTGAATGGGCTATTCAAATGTCAGTGATCTATTAAAAGAGACTTCGTACCTTCGCGTCCTTGAGCGGCTTGTCGTCCTTGGCGCGCGCCCGCAGCGCCATGATCCCGGGCATCTCCTGCTCGGCGATCTCGATCTCGCGCCGCCCGAACGCGTGCTGCTCCACGTTCCTCACGCAGTGCGGCGGGCTCGGCTGCCCGGCGGCGATCGCCTTCTCGTGCGGCTGCACCGTCTCCTCCTCGTCGGAAGAGGACCCTGGATTGTAAATGGTGAAACGGCCTATATAAATTATGTGCACGTGTTCGCTTGGGGTCCGGTGTTGGACTTAAGGGTGGGTGGACTGAGCTGAGCTTGGGATCGAGTGAACTGAAGGGTCGCTTTTATAATTTGCCGTAGGACGACACGGCACGGCACGGTTTTGCCGTCACGGTAAAATACGAAAGCAAAATGTATGAAATTGTATGCAGACGCTTTCAATTTATCGGCCACGGCGAACGTCTGCCGTGCCGTCGCCGTAGCACACCGTTGGGAGCGCACCATTAAACCGTCGCGGCATTTGAGAGTGTATTATGTACGTACAAGAAATGTAGCTGTGTGTGTGTGCGTAGCCAGGTAGGCGGCGCGGGCGACACACTTGGAGGCGCAAGGCGTAATGCGGCGAATTATAAAAGCGACCTACGGCACGGCATGCCGTCGACGGCTACAAAATAACCCGAGACTTCCACGGGAACCGTGCCGTGCCGTCCTACGGCAAATTATAAAAGCGACCAAGAGTTTAGAGCAGTTTTTAGTGTATACCAGACTGTGCCCGCGGCTTCGCTCGCGTGGAATTTAGAACTTAGTGCAGAGAAGGATAAAAAGTATCCTATATGTTAATCCGGGTTATGATCTATCTGTGTACCAAATTTCATCCAAGTGTGTTCAGCCTCTTTTGCGTGAAAGGGTAACAAACAACCATCCATGCTCACAAACAATCGCATTTATAATAGTAATATATAAGTAGGATGAGTAGCGATAGCAAACAGGCCACATGATGTTAAGTGATCCTTCCTTCCTTCAGCCAACATTCGTCCACTGCAGGACATGGGCCTCCCCCAAGGCGCGCCACTGAGTACGACCTTCAGCTCTCCGCATCCAGTTGCTACACTGCAGCGTTAAGTGGTCATCCAACCTTAAATAGAGACGAAATCCTATTTGAGGTCGTATGTATGCGTTGAGGACGAGGACTACAATGTTCGCCTCAAAGAAAGTACGAGTATCTACGTCAACCACATCATCAAACGAACGACGACAAACGAACATCAAACGAAACGCAAGACATGAAGATCATGTTGCTTTACGGCGAGTTAAGAGGGTGGTGGTCACCTCCACGGATGAGCTAGAATGACTCTACCACTAACACCTGTCTATATGTTCACGCACAATGACACGTCCTTTGTTTTAAAATACACATAATAACACTCGCTCTTTCCTTACATTGTCATTAACAATTTAATAACGCGTGTGTACATTAAAAGAACGTTAATTCGTTTAATAATTCATTCATTCAATAGCTTCATTCATTCGTCCATTCAATGGTCCAGAGGAGTCTGAACCAGACATGTTCTCAATTAAACAACGCCTGAAGGACTCTTCACCACAACAATTGTTTTGACAGACGCTCATTGTGCGTCATTAGGTTCAATGAAACTGGTGGTGTTCGCTGTATTTGCAATTTTAATAGGGTATTACGGCCTATGTCAAAAAGCTTTTTATATGAATTCGTAAGTCATAAAAACCCATATAAAATTGGAAAAAAAAATTTTGCAAACAAATATTATGTAAGAAAAGATTTTTCAATTTAAATTTCAAAAATCCCCGCGAAAACACGGTCTCGGCCGTCTCGGCGCTGCCGCCATGCTTGTGACGTCACTCGCAGTGTAAACAATACGTACATCTCAGTAAAGGAAGAAAGTTATACTCCATTGTTTATTTACACTGCTAATGACGTCACGCCGATAGCTTTCATGGCGTATAGCGTTTTTGACATTTGAAAAACAGATTAACGAACCTGAATTTTAAAATTGAAATAATAAATGTATAGTACATTTTTTAGACCATAAATCACCATTTTTCACTTGCTTTTAACAAAATCTATCAATATTACATAATTTTGGATTTTTCCTTGCATGGTGCGAAATACCCTATTCACTTCTAGAGGCAGACAGACCCATAGAGATGTCGCAGTCGTGTTGTATAATCCGCCGTATTACATTACGGCTAGCTGTTATCAAAAACAGGGCCGTTTTGTAATGCGGCGGTTCAACGATTAGCCGGATTGAATGCGGCTGAATAATAAACCGCCGGAATGTGTTCGGTGCCATACGTGATTCAACACGGCTAGCCATAATGTAATAAAGCGGCTAAACGTGGGCGGCGCCTTATTGAAGAACGTATCGCAATAACAATCCGGCTAATCGTTGAACCGCCGCATTTCGAAACGGCCCTGTTTTTGATAACAGCTAGCCGTAATGTAATACGGCGGATTATACAATCCGACTGCGATAGAGATATTATAATAGACTAGGGGAAACATACGGCTGCCTGTTAGTGAAAATGTCCCACACTTAGAAAGAGATATAAGATTATGGTACCCTATCTGTCTCTCTACTAACGCGTGCGCATTAAAGAACTATCACGCATGCACGTTAAACACTTTCAATACCTAAAATTGTGTCTCGCTCTTTGCACATGCGCGAGAAGAGACAGATAGAGAAGGTACCGCAATCTTCTCTCTCTTTTTAGCCGAAGGAGAGTTGGAAGCCTGGCTTCCCTGCTCTACTATAATACCTCTATGGGTTGACCGCCGTAAGCGCGGCTTTCCCATGGTGTGCGGGGTGCGGTCAAAAACTTTAATACAGCATTTTAGGATACGTCTTCTGATTGGCCAGTTCAGTATGGCGCGTGTGTCGTGTTCTATTGTTTACAACATTCGATGCTTGCGTCGTCATGCGCGGTCAGCATTTCATGTGAGGCGCGCGCTCATATCGTTGTAGGTATACCGCTAAACCCTGGTCAAGTTACAGTGAGCCCGCCCTGCCAGTCTGCTGTTACTTATGTAACTGAGCAAGTAGACCAGGTACAAGTTACACATGTCATGGTGTCGACCTCAGCCTGAAATGCCTTATTTGGCGTTGAATGGAACCGCCTAGATAACTTTAAACAAGTTCACAGTTTTTGGGGTTCCTTAATATACAGGGTCTCCCGTAATCTGTGGACCAACGGAAAACTGGTAGGTAATAGAGGAGACCATTATCTATCAATATCAAGTCACTAAATTTTATCGTCCTAGACGTATTTGTTTAAAAGATATAATCGTTTCAAAATTACTTAAAAACAGGAATTTTACTACAAAATGATGTTTGAAAGAAGCATGTGCAAAAAAATTGATATGGATTTGTAAAACTTTATTGTAAAAATATCTGAAACTCACACTGATTCCTAAAAGAATTTAAAGTGATAAAAATAATCAGCGGGAGTTTACGCGCTCCAAGAAACTCTACAAAATAAATTCGTGTACATAGTTGTCGTTAGGACATCCAGCAGTGGGACACAAATGGGACGATATACTCACAAAAGTCGCTTCTCCCAGATATGACTGAGTGACGCTTCTTCAGAGAAGGGTCCCCATCTTCACTGACTGTGTTCTTCAGAATACCCGTTGTAGGCATTTTGTATAATTGTATAATCCTATCTACTGTCTAATTATAAATTATTATACACCATATAGTCTTGTGGATTGGCAACACTATCACTGATTCGCTTATGTTATACATGCGATATGCACTGAGAATTATAATACACTTTAAAGTAGGTACACACATTTTAAAACCATAAAAAATTGCTTAATGAAAGTGGATTTCTCGCATAGAATAATTAACAATGCAAAAAATTTAAAAAAAAATTTTCAGATTCCATAGTGATGAAGATAAAACGTCAACCTTAGAATTTGATTAGAACCTTACAACCTTAGAACCTTAGAACCTGGATGGGGGAAAAAGGTCCTCGGATGGCGACCACGTTTAGGCAAAAGGAGCACAGGCCGCCCTCCGACCAGGTGGACTGATGACCTGAAGAAGACAGCGGGAAACCGTTGCATTCAAAGGGCCCAGGACCGGGCGGAGTGGCGTCGATTAGGGGAGGCACATGTCCAGCAGTGGACTACTAAAGGCTGAAAGGAAGCAGGAATCAGCAGTATTTTTCGCCTGATTGAGTAACAGACACCTATAGGAGCCGCTTCGCCAACAAATATTCCGAGAAGCTCCTTCGAGCTCCCAAAAATAAACAGGGACAGTGAAAGAACACCTTTCATGAGGTATTTATTACTCGTAGGCTGACAATCTATTTATAGGCCGGTTATACGCTGTCTTTAGAAAGGACTCCTTCCGATACCTGTAAATAGCATCTACGTGGGACGCGAAACAACATTTTATATAACCACCACAACATTCCGGCAGTAGGCGTAATACGAAGGAAAAGCTTACGTTTCCAGTTTATTTTTCTCAAGGTAGACGTACCTAACTTACGTAAGCAAGCTTCGTCGACGTGGATCTAAGAATTCGACCCTGAGAAAAAAAGTATATCCAGGATATCATCTAACTACTTGTGCACCAAATTTCAGCTAAAAATGTTCAGCCACTTTTCGTGAAAGAGCTTTTGCATTTACAACAGTAGTAGGAAGTATCACAATAAGTCAAATTAAAATTTGGAGTTTAAAAATCAGATCTAGATTTATAATGGGCTGATGAGAATACTTTATCACATCGTCTTAACTACTGCGCCACTGAGGGCCCTGATTCTGTCCCAAAAGATTTCGTGCTGATATCGTGTGACACAAACCGTACCTACGTCATTTCATAAACTCGGCACGACAAGGAACCTTAATGTCTATTCTATAAGGCACACATAGACTCGAGCCTTTTTTGACTTGTTATCACGGGTAAGACACGACATTGCCGCGATACGAGTGTGAGTGGTCACACAGTTCAGGCCCCAGGTCGTCAAGCACAAACGTAAAGAAAAGCAAGTAGGTAAACGAACTCTTGAACCGCAGAGAGCTGAGACCGAAACCTTTGACATATCCGTGTGGTTACGTAAACGTTGCGAGTTGGTGCTATGCGGAAATCAAGTTTGCTACAACACACGTAGAAGTTAAAGTTCTAGATTGAACTGTCCATTAGAAAGCCTTTATCTAATCGTTTTAGCATGACCCCGCTGCTTGAGTAGTGCCTCGAGCATAAACTAATACACCATTTTCTATACTCAGTCAACAATAGCGCGTCTTATTTTTAAATTATAAATTATGAATGTGTAAACTATTTAATGTCGTAGTTTCTGTTATAATTATTATTCAATTTTATATGACGACCTGATTGGCGCAGTGGTTAAGCCACCGGTGTGTTGCGCGGAGTGTCCTGGGTTCGATTCCCAGCAGAGCAGAGATTTGAATGATGAATTAGAATTTCTGTTTCTGGTCTGGGTGTGTTGTGTTGTTGTCTTGTGTGTGTCCATGGCGCCCACAGCACAGGGAATCCTAGTGTGGGGCTATGAGTGTGAAGCGTTATTTATTAATTTAATATGAGTCCTGCCTGAAATAAAGATTAATTTCATTTTAATTTTATTTTGATATATGTGATTTGAGGCTGATAGCCGATAGCTGACGCTCGCAATTCTGGGAATTCTGATCGAACGCACAAGAGGTCCGAGGTCCGTACCGATCTCATTCTGAACACGTATACGTTTCACTTTCCTTGCTTTTCCTCGAAGCTCTGTTTTTGTCGTACGACAGGAAATACTTTAGCACTTGACTGAACTCGAGATTTTATGTATAAAACCTGCGGATTATATCTGCGGAATACATTATTTTTCATACTATTCTGGCAATGGGATCCAATCAGGCTAGAGCTACCGTGCTACGATGACGTCATCTAGGAGTTTCGTATTTGAGCCTCCATAAGCAAAAATCACAGACCGATGAACGACTCATGAAACGGCTACCATACGACCCAGATTCGTTTGTTTGTAAACGAACCAAAAATACCTCTCCCATTAATCTGTGGTAATAAAGTTCGTCGTGATCAAAGATCGAGATGACCTACGGTGCCGAGACGTGGTCTTTTAGCTTGTGTGTGTGAGTTTAATCCAGAAGCTCAGAGTCGGTCAGAAGGCAATGGAGAGAGCTCGGTATTTTTCCACGTAACAGAATCAGAAATGATGGAATACGTAGAAGAACGAAGGGACCGACATAGCTCTCAAAGTTTGCAAATTGCAGTGGCAATGGGCTAGCCACATCGTCCGCAGGACTGACAACCGATGGGGGAAAAGTCCTCGAATGGCGACCACGTTTAGGCAAAAGGAGCAGCCTCCGTGCTAGCAGATGGACCTGAAGAAGACAGCGGGAAACCGTTGGATTCAAAGGGCCCAGGACCGGGTGCAGTGGCGGCGATTAGGGGAGGCCCATGTCTAGCTGTGGACTCCTCAAGAGCTGAAAGGAATGAAGGAAGGAATAGGGATCGACAAACAAGATAAGGAAAGAACAGTAATCTAATATCAACCTCGATCATTCTTCTTTGTCACACACTTTATATATCACACAAAATGTCATTATGAGATTAAAATAAAAGGAGTTATTCCACATCGCTTAGCACGTTCACGCCCGATCGCACTTTGAACAGATCTAATTACTCTTGCATTTCAACTGATTCGTTTATGTAGATTGAACTACAATAAATACTATCTGACTGGTCTGCCAAATATAGAAATTTCTACTATTTTACTCGCATTATTCTTAATTTTCTCATCATATTCCTTGGAATTTTACGAAAATATCAAAACTAAAATGAGCCAAGTCGGTCCAGCCGTTCTCGAGTTTAAGCGAGACTAACGAACAGCAATTCATTTTTATTATATAGATAATAATAATTGATTCTAGTCACCTACAGATACTTTTATAGGCGGTAGTTTTTTTGGGAAAAGGGAATCTCCCGTCAGACGATTCGCAGCCTGGGGACTGCAATCCGTATGCTAATTTCAGAAAAATTGTCTATAATTATGCTCAGAGTCTATGGAACTTTGATAGCGCGTTTAAGGATACGTCTTCTGATTGGCCAGGCTCAGCGCTTGTGACGTATTCTATTGTTTACTATAATGTCTGCTTGTGATGTCATGTGTGGTCACTGGTCAACATTTGTTTTGTTTTGATATTGACACACACGGTAGCTGTCACGTGTGTTCCTTTATTGGACCTAGTCATACTGCACTATAGATAAAGTTTTATTTACTTTTACTTACTTATTTGACGCAAACATCTTAGTAACCTCGAGTTTTATCAAACAACAAAGCTCACGGTTGCCTGACAAATCGATATTGTGCACATTTTCTATGGTGCTTGTAATGTTTTCCTACGACCGTATATAATTACCAAATGGGCATGTTTCATGAGGCATGCGAAACTAAATTCATGTTACATTTTTCTATAGCAATAACCGAGAAACGGTTACAGACTACAATACTTTGACTGAGAATTCGGAATCGTACGCGAGAGTTCCGGGTTCGATTCCCAGTGGCGTTCCTCAATAGTTGTGTGCGCTTTATAAATTCAAATGACCCCAGCTGTAACGGTAAAGGAAAACACAGGAGACAGAGAGAACAGAAAATCTCCCGTATCCCGAATGCGAGCTCTTACGACCAATGAAAATGAGCCCTTTTGCATACTTTGCCATGTTGCGGGAAAATTATGAACTAATTTATTAAATTAATGAAAAGTTAAAGCTATTTACACCTAGATGTTTTTTACAATCTACGAAAAACTTGGAATATTCCAAGATTCCATTCCTCAATACGAAACAATAAAGCGTGATTGATGTGAGATAATGACGCGTGGTGATACTCATGACGTGACATCAGCTTTATCTAAAGGTCGCCAGAGCTTATGATTTGCTTAATGTCCTTTATATACAGGGTGATTTTTCAAGTTTACATGGGTGTACACAGATAGCTTGGATAACAAATAATTATAACGTAAATGTTCATATCGGCGGTGATAGCCCAGTGGCTTAGAATTCGACCTCGAATCGAGGGGTCCGGGTTCGAATCCCAGTGGCACGCACCAATGACTTTGTAAAAAAGTTATGTGCGATTTATAAAATTAAATATCACCTGCTGTTACGGTGAAGGAAAACATCGTGAGGAAACCTGCATGCCTGAGAGTTCACAAAAAAAATGTTTCAAAGGCATGTGAAGTCCACCAACCCGCAGTAGGCCAGCGTGGTGGACGGCGGCCTACATCCCTCTCATCGTGAGAGGAGACCCGACCCTGTAGTGGGTCATTAATGGGTTACTGACAAATGTTCATATCGTAGAAATGTACGTACGTACAAGACATGTTTGTCTATGTGACCATGTCAAGTACTCCAACTATAGTAGTGTGCGTGGCGTGTTTATTGATTATTATATAGTTTTTCTACTCTTCTCCATATAAACTTTGATTGTGGCAAATTTCAAACAGCTCCGTTCGCGTAGTGAGCTGTAAATTGTACCCAAAATTATCGCCTATGCGCCTCGCGTATAAAATTTAATATAGTACAGGCTAGTTACAATTCTGCCAATATAATGTTGGAAACCCGCATTCATATTTGCATTCAAGGCTACCCATACAGCAACGCCATGGTATAATTATGCGTTATGGACGCCATAATATTTTATGAGTTCGTGTAATGTTTTCGCGAATTTGCTTGTTAAAATCACTTACTGTTACGGTGAAAAGAAAGTTCACAAAAAAAAAATGTTCTCAAAGGCATATGAAGCCCACCAACCCTCATTAGGCCAGCGTGGTGGACTAAGGCCTACATCTTAATGTTTTAATGAGGACCCCATGATGAAAAGCGTTGTCGTGGACATCGTCTGTCTCTGACCCATTAGTGACCCACTGCAGGGTCGGGTCTCCTCTCACAATGTGAAGAGCCCTACAGATTCGTAGTTTATGTGTTTCTTTTTAAGACGTATCGTCTATTAAAACGCAATAGCCTTCGATTTGCATGCAAGCAATATCAGATGCGAATAGAAACGGTTATCGAATCTAGATAAGACCAGATTTATGTGTATATTATTTCAGATTTTACTGGTTGTTTTAGCTACCTCTTCTAACAAACATAGAAGCTTCAAATTAAGAATACCATTGGTGTTTAGTGTATAAGTCGAGGTAAAACTACAAAAAATGCAATTTCCGTCGTTTTCTAGATAGACCGACGTCATAAATAACTTTACAAATGTGTAATTACCAAGTTACATTTGCAGTTAGATTGACAACACTAAAAGAAATGAGTTGCCGTCAAAACATAACTTGTAAAAAAAAACCCAGTCATGCAACTCAGTTCTTGCACCGTAAAAAGTTGTGAGATCCATATATGTGGGTATTTATCCATAGATTGACTCGGCAGAGACTAACAAGTTCCAATTAAAAGAAAAAAGAAAGCCCGTCGCCACTCGACCAGATCGGCACCGGCGACGAATCAATAACCGACCGCGACACATCACTAGCGCATATAGGACGACCAAATGACCATCCTATCCTACTAATACCAGATCATCCTACTACCTGGCTGCAACCCTTTTATGTCCCACTGTCGGGCACAGGTCTCTCTCAGCCTGGAGCACACTCCACCACGCTGCTCCAATGAGGATTGGTGGAGAAACGGGCTAGTAGCCTATAGTAGTGTCGAATGTTTTTTACAGACTTCAAAAAAAGAGGTTATCAATTCGACACGTATGTATGTAATATTCTCAGAACTGCACAATTTTTAATGTTGGTCTATTACGGATTCCAAACAAGAGTACCAAATTTCATGGGTATGGGTATGTATGTCATTGTATGTATTATATGTATGCATGTATGTTTGTCCTCAGATATCTCCGAAAGTGATCGACGGATCGTGTTCGTTCTTTTTTCGTTTCTTCGTATTTTGTTCAACTTTCTTAGGGAATGGTAAAAGTTTCATCAAAATCGGTCTAGTAGTTTTCGTGATATGGACTAAAAGGCCTACTATTTATTGAGGTTGGTGTCTTTAGCATCAAGTATTTTGGTTCTATTTTTTTAAATTTTGGCACCAATATCGGTATAATTTGTTATTATATTTATTGATATATATATTATATTACGTGTTTAAATGCATGATGACATTCGCCGTTCAGATCAAAGATCTATTGCATCGAATAAATGTTTGTTATTTTGGCGAAAAACATTTTTTTCCTAATTTGAGTCGGCTTTATTATTTTTCTAATACTTTAATTTAAGTCGATATTCGACTCAAATGCAGCTAAATGTGCGTTCACCTTATAGGCGACGAACCGGATGGTAATCAATAACAGCTGACCGCATCGTTCATTACTACCACAAAGTACAGGCAGTGCAGTAGTCTGAGTTTTAGCGATACAGAAACGAAACGTTTGTGCGATTCGTTTCGGATAGATACGTAATTCATACACAGCTTACTACACAGGAGTCCACAGGTTAATAACAAATAGAGGTAAAAGATTTTTAAACGAGTTAAAAAATTTAAAATCAAATTTTTGTATGGAGTGAAAGATATGAATACTTATCGTTAGACATTATAATACTAACAAATATTTAATACCTACGGTATAATATTACTTCGAAATTTTAGAGTGCATTACGGCCAATTCATCACGGTTATTATGTTTCATTAATATTATTAAACATTGAAAGAGTGTTAATCTATACTAATATTATAAAGAGGAAACATTTGTATTTTTGTATGTTTGTAACGAATAAACTCAAAAACTACTGGGCCGATTTCAAAAATTCTTTCACCATTGGAAAGCTACATTCAGCCTGAGTAACATAGGCTATTAAATAAAAATAAAAAAAATAAAAAATAATAATTGGCAGAGCGAAGCCTGCTGGGTCAGCTAGTTAAAAATAAAGCAATTTATGTGATGATTTATCTAATGCTTTATTAATTTTTTAACTCTTCTAAAAATCTTTTACCTTTGTTGGTTATTACACTGTGCATTTTCGTCTGGTAAGCTGTGTATGTGTGCGTTTCGTTTCGGAACTGCCAAAACTCAGACTAAGGGTACAGAAGCTAATATGAGTTGGGAAACCCTTATACAATGCGATATTAAAGGCGGCATTTGATCACTGAAGACCAACAGTTATAAAAAATATAAAATGCACCATACGAAAGTTAATGGTTTGGTTACGGTGCCAGTGATGGCCTACGGCGCCGAGTGGTTCACTGTAAACCTTTTTTTTGTGACGAGGGGGAAACCTTCATAGGTACCCGAGAGCCGTGGGAGCGACTCCGGGTTATGTGGGATTCTTACCCACTAAAACCCCCTCGGTGGCCTGCCTCTGCGCATGTGGCTCCGGGATCTCCAGTGGAACACACCGGTGCCCCCTTGCGCGGCGCCCTTGAGGGGCTCATCCCGGGGGAGACTCACTGTAAACCTAGGCCCGGTTCCCATAAAACATTTCCCATGGGGTAAATAAACAATCGTGCTTGTTTAGTGCGATCTTAAACGGCCTAATCCACAACTTCAGAGTCGCTCAGCGAGCAATGGAGAAAGCTATGTAGAAAGAAAGAAAGGAAGTTTCTTTTTTTTCTTTCTTAATTTCTCTACGTGACAGAGTTAGGCCTTGTATTAGCTTATATATAGGCCTCGTAATTGGCTGGCATAACCGATCTGTCCTTAATGAAATAACTACTGACATGCGACAAATGTACGCAATGACTTTATCGTACGAGAAACTTTTGCGTGCAACATGGCAATTCGGACATGGGGTTAGAAATGAAGAACAAAGATAGGGGAGAAAGGTCCTCGAATGGCGACCACATCGAGGCAAACGCACAAGCCGCCCTCTGACCAGGTGGACTGACGGCTTCGATAACCTCAATGTCTGCACTCTCCATACTCTGTGTCAATACCGCATACCGCTTTACCGCATATTGGCTAAACGATACCGCATCGCGAGCCATACAAGACAATCAAGAGATAAAAACACGTCAGTTGATAGCAGAACAGATAAAAATACGCCACTTTATATAACCACGATGACTGCAACATTTAAGCGGTGATAGCCCAGTGGATTAGAATTCGACCTCGAATCGAGGGGTCCGGGTTCGAATCCCAGTGGCGCGCACCAATGACTGTAAAAAAGTTATGTGCACTTTATAAAATTAAATATCGCCCGCTGTTACGGTAAAGGGAAACATCGTGAGGAAACCTGCATGCCTGAGAGTTCACGAAAAAAATGTTTTCAAAGGCATGTGAAGTCTACCAAACCGCAATAGGCCAGCGTAGTGGAGTAAAGCCTACATCCCTCTCATTGTGAAAGACCCGACCCTGTAGTGGGTCATTAATGGGTAACTGACAAGCATACTTATCAATATGCCCAGCTACTAGGCACGAGTCTTTCTTCACTATAATATATCAGTCTGAAGTATTCTTAAGTAGTACTTCAATGGGATTCGTGGAGATACTGGGCGACGACCATCAAATCATATAGGTACATAGGTACGTAATATATAAAATTGAATGTAAGAATCTTTTACAATCAGCAAAAATCAATCAGTCCGATTTAAAACGGTTTTAACGACTGTAAAGTTTTCATTCAACGCTACCTTTCAGATGTAGAGTTTTGAATCAATTTATAGCAAATTTTACTCTTTTCCGTTTTCAAAACCAACAAAAATTATTTCGAATTTGATCACTCTTGAATCTGATATAGGGTTAAGAAAAATATTTGCTTAAAAGGTTTTTAGTTCAACATATTCGTATATGTACACTAACACCGTTAAAGAGACGAGAAAAAAATGAAAAATAAACAGCCAAAGAAATATGTAATTGAATTTCGAAATCTATTAAATCTTAAAGAGGTTTGTTTGTTCAAATAATTAAACAATAATCGCAAAAAAGCGTGAAATAAACAAGCTAAACCATAATTGAATCTGAAATAGATAACTACATATTATAATAAATATTCGGACACGTGCAAAAATTGACTCATTAAATAAAAATCTTAAACTTAAAAGCTCAGAATAGAGCTTAAAAGCTTCATCACCGTGGAATCTGAATTTAAATCGAAATGAAACATTCGTATACTGAAAGATACTAGATTGTTTCCAAACATCCAGAGATGTAGGTATGAGTTTCGTCCGAAACAGATTCACGTCGCGTTGTAATCTCACAAATTTTTCAAATGTCAACTAAAAACAGAGGTAACGTAAAACTAAACACTGCCACTACACTTTCACTACACAATATTCAACAACGTTTTAAAACCACTCGAAAACCGGTAAAGTCCTACAAAAATAGTCCTGTCAAAAACCGCGCCAAACACCATACGTCAAAAAAATACTGCAATACGGCCTTGCAGTTTTAACTTTTTAATGTTTTAAATTTCGAATAGTACGTGTACCGTGCGCGGACCGCCGCGTGTGTGTGACGGAGTGGCTATTCAGCCAGCCAAGTTTCCATTCCAAGTTTGAATTTGAACTGCGATCTAGTCGACCCAGTCGTCGAGCAAATGTTTTTTTCTTTTTAATTAAGTAGAAGGTGAACTACGAGAGCTTTATACAGCCAGAATATATGTTTGGTTGTATAACATGTTTTACTGTTTTTCAAGGCGAATTCATGTGATGGTCAGATCATCTACGGCTTGAAAAGGAGAAAGATTCTATAATTCCTTTTCTTACACTCAAAGGGGACAAAAAGGAGAAATACAACGCGATTTCTGCAATCAAAAATCCCAATGCTATTATCTTCTAAATCCAGGAACAGAAACCGTGTTAAAATACTTTCACGATGCTTTCACGCTTAAAAATTGGGAAAGTTCGAGTCAAAACTTTTGAATTAATATTCCTTTTAAACTAGCACTAACATATTAAATGTTAGCACCGTTAAGTTACAGAGAACTTCTATAAATCTTGTAAAGTCAGGAATTTATAAAAAGGCGCCCTGGGAAAATTTACTCCACTCAACAGCGCCCTTAAAGCCTTCGATGGCCCTTGAAAACGCCCAAGGGAGTGATGACCCCGTTCTTGAAGTACCTTCACATATCTTAACATCGAGCTGACGGAGAATGGACACGGCTGTGTGCTACTGAAAAAAAAAGAATTCATAACGGATTCGATTTTCAAATTCAACTTTAGAACGGGTAAAAGGGACCGAAGAATCTCAAGTTTTCAAATTGTACACCAATCTGAAAAGAGAACTCCTGCTTTTTCTTAATTTCCTTATTTATCTGCTTTAAAAGTCGTTAGCAGCACATAACATTAATTCTTCAATAACAATCACTTAACTATAATGTCTGTTTAGTACAGTCAAGAATGAATTCGCTAAGTTACACGTTAAGTCTGAAAGTTTATATGGCATCCTATCTGGTTTCACTGAAATAATAAAGCAGCCACGCTACGTCTCATATAAACCCAGTGGCGTACTCGTATGAACTCTATCAAAACCAAAGTTCTATAATATCTCTAAGTTTGACCTTGTTAATAGGGTATTACGGCCTATGTCAAAAAGCTTTTTATATGAATTCTTAGGTCATAAAAACCCATAAAAAATTGGAAAAAAAATTTGCAAACAAATATTATGCAAAAAAAGACTTTTAAATTTCAAAAATCCCCGCGAAAACACGGTCTCGGCCGTCTCGGCGCTGCCGCCATGCTTGTGACATCACTCGCAGTGTAAACAATACATCTCAGTAAAGGAAGAAAGTTATACTCCATTGTTTATTTACACTGCCAATGACGTCACGCCGATAGCTTGCATGGCGTAGCGTTTTTGACATTTGAAAAACAGATTAACAAACCTGAATTTTAAAATTGAAATAATAAATATATACTACATTTTTTAGAACAGAAATCACCATTTTTCATTTGCTTTTAACAAAATCTATCAATATTACATAATTTTGGATTTTTCTTAGCATGGTGCGAAATACCCTATTCAAAATAGTGCATACTTCGATTTATGTATTTAAAGTCTTGTATTTTATAAAAGCAGATACTTTCATTTTTTCATTGTATAAAATAAACAATACTACATTATATGTCTGGTACTGGCACCAACTTGTATGGTTCTTCTATTACGCGCTAGATGGCGCTGTACAGGTTTCTGAATCACGCTAACGATGTTACCGCGTAGCTTGTATAAGTAGCGGTAACAAGTTACACTGCGATCATACAACCCTAATTTTCCACTGCTGGACATAGGTCTAAAATATTTTTTGCCCAGTAAAAGGCTTAATAAACCTTTTGCTTAATTAGCTTGTAGTCTTGTAAAATATTGTAAATAAGTAAATAGAATGATTGGCTAGTCATACTTCATACTAGTTCATACTAGCGATGTGCCGAGTCGGCTATTTATAGTATTCGAATATTTTGGTATTCGTTAAAAAAATATTCGAATTCAGACTCGAGTCGGAAGACACGGACAGGTATTCGAGTACTGGCACGAGTATTCGAATACTTTAGTGGACTCGAGTACCTTTTGAATCGAACTTTGACAAAATAACATATCCTAATATTTCATCACAAATCATGTAAGATATTAAAGGTGTATTTTTTTCAAATGTTTCAGTAAATTTGTTGTGTTCCCAAAATTTACAAATGTTTTTTTGCACTCTTTGCACTCCACTTTTTTACCTTCTAAAATGTTGAATAAGTTCCATATTTCCGATTTTTTTTGGAGCCATCCTATCACAGACCTGGCTAAAACAATTAAACTAAACACTTAATTTAACTGACAGACTAACAGTTTGACTGATTAAAATTATATCTATCTTTATATTAATCTTAATCTTAATTATATTAATCTTTATTAAACTGACCGTTGGGAAAACATAAACACGTTGAAACCTGCAACGATTCATCAGTCACGCGGCGGGACTAACTTCACAATGCTCTTTAAAGTGAACGGGGCATTCAAAATTCGACTGTACGCGTAAAGCAGAAGGTTTCTATTAAAGTACACGACTTAGGATTCGAATACCGTAAGTACTCGAATCCTGAATTCGAATACCGTAAGTACTCGAATCTTGAATTCGAATACCGTAAGTACTCGAATCCTGAATTCGAATCATGTGGATTCGAATACCGTATTTTATGTATTCGAGTACGTGAGTACCTGCTAGGTATTCGAGTAAGTACTCGAGTCAGTCTGACTCGGCACATCTCTAGTTCATACTTTCATAGTCACTTAACTTAACGTAACGTGACAACCAGGTTGACGGTTGACGTTGACCATCGTTGACCATACTTTAAGCACATTGTATCTCACACGACAATACATAATTAGATTGTTTACTGCGATTGCCAAATTTGCCAATGCCAAGTCACTAGGATACATACTATTACATACATGGATGGATCTCACTTTTTGTTTTTTTTGTTGCAAGACTTGGGTTTTTTACAAGTTATGTTTTTGATGGACTCTCATATTTTCTTTTTGTATGTTGTCAACTGTAAATGTAACCTTGTAATCCTTTGTATTGATTTACAGTTATTTATGCAGTTGTTGTATCTAGAAAACTGCACCGAAATTGCATTTTTTTTTAGTTTTTCCTCGACTTATACACTAAATACGAGTACTAATTGTATTCTAAATTTGAAGCTTCTATGTTTGCTCTCCCATGGTGTGCGGGGTGCGGGAGGGGATCGAAACTGACCAATCGGCTAGTCCCCTGCCGGCCACCGCACCGGCGCAATACCGACATGTCTGTTAACTCAACTGTATTACCATTAAAATATCGCAACTCATTTCCCTTTGAACAATTCAAATTAATATCGAAGCTCTGTATTTTTCTTGTAAAATCATTTCCCTTTGAAGAATTCAAATATCGAACCTCTTTTTTCTGGTAAATAGAATAACAAGACAGAGGGAAAACGTTGGATTCAAAGGGCCCAGGACCGGGCGCAGTGGCGTCGATTAGGGGAGGACCATGACTGTCCACCGCTAACATTTTTATTTTATTTTTTTTGGACAATTTTTTCATTTTTATTTCTTAATAATGTGGCCTTAAAAATACATACAACCCTAAATTTGCACCCTTCTGTCGCCAACCCCTATTTTTGATAGTCATTTTAGTAATATTTTAATTTTTCATCTCGCTCGATAACTTATATGGCAAAACAGCGTTTGCGGGGTCAGCTAGTATAATAATAAATGTTGCAAACAGTCTATAAACAGATGTAAGCGTCCACAAACATCTCTGCGGCTGGTTCTGGAGGGTGGATGGAAACGCGCCAAGTCCAGGGTTAAAGATTGCACGAAATACGTCCCAATTTATCGTCGCAATTTGTTAGCTGCAATTTGTGATATTTTTACTCAGTTCCCCGTATCCTAATTGCCCAGTCGCTCGCAAGTCGCAACAAGTTGGTCGTACGACAACATCATTGCGTCGCATGTCACTGCGTTATGGACAAAAACCTAATTGCACACCGGCAGTGCCGGCAGAAGTGAAAACTTATAAGATGTGTTCTCTTGGTGATTTGGACGACAGTTCAATTAAAACACAATTGAGTTTCTCTGTAAGAAAAGAAACTACATTTAAAGCATTAAATGTCGTTTAATAATCGCAATGTCGAATCCACAATCACAATAATTATAATAGGTATTTTTTATACTTAACAATTATTATTTATGAATGTTTCCTTTTGACAGTTTCCATAGTTCCATCTAATTAGACCTCAGAATTAGACGCATTTTGTCATAAACAAAATGCGTCTAATGTTTCCTTTGACAGTTTCAATAGTTACTTTGACTTTATATATGGTTCTGTAGCTGCGTCTCGTAACGGTGTCGCGAGACCAGAGATTCTATCTCATCTAAAAATATGCGTACCGCGCTAAAAGAAGTTTTCACTTCAATTAGGACAGCCCCATACAGAACCCTGTAATTTAATTTTGTCGCGTTGCTTGTTCGGTCGGTTATGTGATTATGTCAGCCAATTAGGTCGAGGCGTAAGTCTGTTATCCGTCCTGGGGCCCGATTCTGTATGACCATTCACACTCGTATCGCGGCAATGTCGTGTCTTGCCCGTGATAAAAAGTAAAAAAAGGCTTATAAGTCAAATATCGTGACAATCTATTGTGTGCCTTATAGAGAAGACATTAAGGTCCCTTGTCTGACATACGGTCGGATGACACACGATATCGGCACGAAATCTGAATAGTCATACAGAATAAGCCCCCTGTACTGATGACTTGAAGAAAACAGAATTTTGTGCGTCCGTCCGACTGTCACAGAAAACTGACGTACATAATATTGTGTCATGTCATTTTTTATCTATGACACTCGTGAGTGGCAACGACCTCGTTGGAGGTAAACACCGGAATCTCTGCTAATATTTGCGTTACTAAGTTAACGTTTATATTTGGTAGTCAGAGATTTGATTTCGCATTTGTTAACGAAGCGCGCATAGTCCCGCTGCTTGAGTAGATCGCAAGCGGTCGAATAAGTTAAGCAACGTCGGGCGCGGTCAGCACCTGGATGGGTGACCGCTAGTGGCGAATTACACGCGCTGACGTGCTTCGGAGGACACGCTAAGCCGACGGTGCCGGTTGTTATCGATACGATAGCAGTCGTTAAACGTTGTCGGGAGCCCTATGGGCGGTTTGAAAACTGCCGACACGGGTTGGCCACTAGCCCGTTTCTCTATCAATCCACATTGGCGCAGCGTGGTGGAGTATGCTTTAGGCTTCCCCCTGTTATGGGGAGAGACCCGTGCCCAGCAGTGGGACATAAAGTATCGCAGCCATTGCAGGCTCAACGGTGATAGCTCGGTGGCTCGGCCTCATACTCGCGGGGTCTGAGTTCGAATCCCAGCAGCAGGCACCAATGAATTAAATATGCCTGCTGTAACGGTGAAGGAAAATATCGTGAGGAAACCGTTATCCATAATTCTTAGTCATGTGAAGTCCACCAACCCGCATTCGGTCAGCGTGGTGGACTAAGGTAAACCTACATCGTTCTCATTATGAGGAGACCAATGTCAGTTATAACTAAGTCGATAGTGACAGCGGTGATAGCCCAGTGGCTTAGAATGCGACCTCGAATTGAGGGTCCGGGTTCGAATCCCAGTGGCACGCACCAATGGCTTTGTAAAAAAAGTTATGTGCGCTTTATAAAAATTAAATATCACCTGCTGTTACGGTGAAGGAAAACATCGTGAGGAAACCTGCATGCCTGAGAGTTCAGAAAAAAAAAGTTCTCAAAGGCATGTGAAGTCCACCAACCCGCACTAGGCCAGCGTGGTAGACTAAGGCCTACATCCTTCTCATTGTGAGAGGAGACCCGACCCTGTAGTGGGTCATGAATGGGTTACTGACATGACATGACAAGTCGACAGTGTAGGACTTAAGATATACCTACTTAGATATAGGTAACTGAGCGAAGCAAGTCAAGAGTTCAGGACAAAGGATTCTATTGTACTAAGATAAACATAGAGAGACTTTAAATAGATATGAACTTTATACTTCATATCTTTTATGTCGACCTGAGTGGCGCAGTGGTTAAGATGCCGGTGCGCTGCGCGGAGGGTCCTGGGTTCGATTACCAGCGGTGCAGAGATTCGAATGATGAGTTTAAATTTCTGTTTCTGGTCTGGGTGTGTGTGTTCTTGTCTTGTGTGTGTCCATGGCACCCATGACACAGGGAATCCTAGTGTGGGGCTGTGAGTGTTAGATTAGAAGCGTTAGATATTTAGATATCATGACGTTTTTGCAAGATAATTTAAATGTACAAACAAACATGGCATGTTTGCATCGATCGTGGTTCGTGGTTCAATGACATCGCCAAAAATTTCGCCGGTACTACTCAGTACCGTCTCGATATTATCTTGATGTCTGACAAAGAAGATAGAAGATTTTTAGTTTTCGTTCAGATAACACTAGTTGATTCCTGCAGCTTTATACGAAGAACCAACTAAAATACACTGAATAACATAGCGCTCAAAGTCAGTTCAAGCTCGCGATGTCCCATTTGTTTCTGTAATATTTAAGATGAGCTCGAAACCAATTTGATAACAGCGATGTTCCTTCGTCAGGGAAGTGGTCGGTACTATACTTGGGCCATTACAAACGTGCGAACTGAGTCATAAATCATTTTAATCAGACCTCTCGCTCACACTTATAGGCATATCGGATCTCTCGCTCACACTTCTAGTGTTGTGTGTAACAATAAACAGGAATTTGTCGATAGTTAGTAGCAGGTAATAAGGGAAAGGTTAAGTACAATAATTTTAAACATTTATTAATCAGTTTGGAATATTAATCTATATCTGTGTCATCGTCTGTGCAGCACTCACTGACATCTTCATGTAAATTTATTATCAGAGGATCTTTATCGATAACGAGTTGCCCAGCATTGTCACATTCCTTTGACGTAACGTTTTATGACTCAGTTCGCACGTTTGTAATGGCCCAAGTATAGCATAGATTTCGCGCCCGTTATCCTATGAGACTTAAGTATTCTCTGAAAGTGTTGTCTGAAAGCGTTCGCCTAGCATGAGGCGTCTATTTGGCTATTATAATCGTTGGTTTTCCATTCCTTCCTTCCTTTCAGCCCTTGGCAGTCCACTGCTGGACACGGGCCTCCCCTAATCGACGCCACTCCACCCCAGCCTCTGAATCAAACTTTTTCCCCATCGGTTGTCAGTCCTGCGAACGATTTGGTTTTCCATTACCTACTATCACAATATTTACAGTCTGTGACATTTAAGGTTTTTTTTTTAATTGTATCCAAAACATTCGCGTCACGCGGCTTTTGACAATAGGCCCAGTTATTGGCTGTCGAAGTTTAATTAACTTTTCGTTTATAGGCTTTCGGATGTCACGTGCCTATTATTTTAGGCTCGTGTTGTTGTCGTTTTGTTTTGAACGGAAAGGGCGAACTGTAAGGAAATTATAAAGATTAAATTGTTATTCAATCTGAAATATTTATTTATTTAAAATATAAACATATAGGTACATATTTAGACTAGCTGACCCCGCAAACGTTGTTTTGCCATATATAATGTTATGGAGCGGGATGAAAAAATATTTAATTACTAAAATGACTATTAAAAAATAGGGGTTGGCGATAGAAGGGTGCAAATTTAGGGTTGTATGTCTTTTTAATGCCACATTATTAAAAAATAAAATAAAAATTGTCCACAAAATAAAATAAAAATGTTAGGGGTGGACAACCCTTATCACTTAGGGGTATGAAAAATAGACAGTAGCCGATTATCAGACCTACTGAATATGCATATTATAAAATTTCATAAAAATCTGTCAAGCCGTTTCGGAGGAGTACGGTACTCGTATATTTACTACAGGTAAAACTGTGACATGAGAATTTTATATATAAGATTATATTATGATAGCTACGTCCCCTTTTCACTTAACTATCATTACTACAAACGATATCTAAATATTCCATATTATTATTGCATGCTATTATGGTAAGCAGAATATTTGCATCCCATTACGGGTATTATCATTTTGGCCTTGTACCAGGCCTGGCCCACTCCCCGTGTCGGTATCAAAAATGTACCCACGCACAGCGGCCCCGCATAAACGGCTAGAAAGGAAAGTGGAATAGGTAAGAGTAACGCGCTAGAAAGAGACGCAACATGTAGCGGGAAAGTGGAAAAGGTAAGACTTATGCGCTAGAAAGAGACGCAACATTATCGTAGGTGATAAGCGCTGCGCGATCTGAATTGAACTTAATCGTATCGTAGCTAGAGTCTATATTTCTACTATTATGTATTCTGTTATGTACTATTATTGTACTATTATGTATTCTGTGCTTGTAGTAAAAACATGATTAGAGACACCATTACCGTTCATGGTTTATTTTCCATGTCTCTTAGGTAATATTTAAAAGAACTGTGAATAATCTACACTATTCTATACTATAATATTATAAAGCTGAAGAGTTTGTTTGTTTGTTTGTTTGAACGCGCTAATCTCAAGAACTACTGGATTGATTTCAAAAATTCTTTCAGCGTTGGATAGTCCATTTATAGAGGAAAGTTATAGGCTATATTTTATTTTCAAAAAAATTAGGGATCCATAAGAAAATGGAATCAAAAACCTATTTATGTGTGCGCTGCAAAAACTATTGACAAGAGAACAAAATGATGTACTACGGGTTTGTAGGTCTTATTAAGATCTACAATAAAGTCTGCGAGAGCACATATCTAACTATCATAGTTTAGTCACAATAACCGCAAGTTCTAAAATCTAAGCGGGCGAAGCCACACACACTCTCGTTATTTATAAATATAAATAAATGTTGTGTCAGTAACGCATAAATGACCCACTACAGGGTCGGGTCTCCACTGACAATGAGAGGGATGTAGGCCTTAGTCCACCACACCGGCTTAATGTGGGTTGGTGGACTTCACATGCCTTAATTGAAAACACTTTTGTTTTGTTAACTCTCAGGCATGCAGGTTTCCTCACAATGTTTCCTTCACCATAACAGCAGGTGATATTTAATTTTATAAAGAGCACGTAACTTTTTACTAACTCATTGGTGTGCGCCACTGGGATTCAAACCCGGAGCCCTAGATTCGAGGTCAATTTCTAAGCCACAGGGCTATCACCCCTTTCAAATTGCTTAGTTATGTAATTATGTTTCTAGCTAATATAAGATGAATAAAAACACAATGTGGAAAGTCACAATCAATTATTATTGTATCAAAAACATAAAACAAATAAACAATAGGTTGAAAATTTTCTACAGTTATAATTGTGTGTGTGAAGTTTTAAATGTGTACAGTAAGTTTTTTAATAATGTTCTATTTCCATTTGGTAAACAATCTTGGCACTACTGTTTAGTGATTTTTTTTTTAAATTGCTTTTTAAAATAGTTACCAAAAATTTGTTTTACAACATCGAATAACAATTTGTTTATAATCTTATTTCAAATCATTATATAGGTACCTACTTACTTTTGCGTTATTTTTAAATTGCATAATATTATTATTATTATTAAAATAAAGAGACATGCTAGTTTTGTTTGTCAAATAAGACAAGAGTAGAAAAACCGACTGTAAATTTGTTTATGAAGTACAAATATAATTTTAAAAAAATCCCCTACCTGTATAGGAAGTCGAGCTGTACGAATCCGCAGACGACGCCGACAGCGAGCGGGACCGGTACCGCGCAGACTTCTTCATCGCGCTCGACTTACTACGCTGGCCCTCGAACTTCGCCCCCGTGGCCTCCGTGGTCACGCCCCGGACCTGCCCCGGGTCCGTCACGGGACTGTCGCTCGCCACGTTAGCGGTGGCAATGCTCTCCTTGCGATGGTTGTGCTCGCCCTGGCCCTCCGACATCGTAACTTTTGAAACGCGACGCAACTCTTTTATCGACGTCAAATAGAATTGATGTCGCAAGTTATTAGCGTGAACGGATAGAGGAAATTATTCAGAATTTTTTAATAGCAGATACTTGACAAAAACGGGTTTTTTAACGCTTTTTACCAATAATAAAAACAACCCAAGCACGCGCAACGAAGATAATCCAGAACAGAACGTTTCCGCACTAAGCGAGCGAACACTCAGCAGTACGATGCACTGGACAGATCTAATTCGAGTTTTATGGCGCCTGGGTGCATTTCAGCATGGGATATAAATTTTATTTTATGAAATACCGAATATTCACATAAGCGCGTATCAACGAAACTCCCTCCGCGCACTTCAACCCCCGAATCAAAAATAGAAATGTCAATTTCGATCGATTAGAGATTGCGAGTTTAGAATCGGTATTATCGCAAATAGACGGTTATTTTATTAAATGTTTGTCTTTTACGGATTTAAAATAGTTTTTAATTTCTATAAATTTCAAATAAAAATCATGACATAGTAGTGTTAAGTGAAGCTAATATCACACTATAAAATAGCGATTAGTACTTATGTGAGCACAAATCCTTTAAAAATAACTTTAATTTTATCGGCATTATCACAAAAGTTTTTCCCTGCAAAATAAAACAATTTACTCCCGAGAAAGTAAGTGAAAATCCATATCTTATTTTCAGACATTCTTATCCAATAAAATACAACATTTATTTAATTCTAGTTATGTCTGTATACATTTATAATTTGAATGTGTTATTAACAATTTTACTAATTTATTCCGATTTATCAAACTCAGCCATGATTCCCACCAAACTGGGCCCAAGGTAAACCGCACAACATTGGATATCAATAGCAGCACGGTACAATTTTTTTTAAATAAATTCCGTAAAAACCGGCAATAATCAAAAAATACTGTATCTGTGGCATGCGTAGGACATTTTGAATTTTATCTGACATCACTAGCGTCGCTAAGATGGTGTGAAATGCTTGACAACCGCGGACGAAACAACCAAGAAGATAAATATTTAACCAAATTCCATTTTAACAATTACTTTCGGTGAGTAAATTTAATCAAAGCTCAACACCAAGGAAGGCATTAATACACCTGTGATATAACGAAGCAACAAGTGGCGTGACTTGTTAGGGAAAACCAGACCATTGTCAGTCGTCATCATCTTGGTACATACAGCCGGTTGACAACACATAGAAAAAAATATTTAAATCCTGAATCCGTGCGTGTCTCCAGGGCACATCGTAAATTAAACATGAGGTAAAATCTTGGAGAGTTTCATTTATTTTACGTCGCAAAACGACCGTAATAGAAGTTCTAGCTTGTGTTTACGTCGCGTTGCACCGACGTCATATTTCATTGATTTTACAGTTAGTGACCGAGTGTTTACGAACAAACAAAGTGATTATATGTTTTCTAGTACTACATATTATGTTTGCAAGGTAAATATTTTGTAGTAATATCGTAGGATTAGTGTGTTGAGGGTATGACAATTTAGTGTATGAGATGTGACATCTTTTAACTTATCAGATATCAAGGCTGCGTATTCGTGTTACTGTTGCCCACTGCACGTGGCCAGTATTTATAAAACTGACGAAAATAATCTCCCTATTTTTGTTCGTAGCTAATCTTAGAGAGTATTTTTAACTAGCGATAGTACATGCCAGTTTAAGCGCGATTCGATTTTGAACGAAAAATGTCAGCAGACTAAGCCAAAGTATGTAGACGATGCGTCTTCGATTGGAAATATCCATTAGTCCTCATAATCCGCCACCACTATCGAAATGTTTAGCAAGCCAATGTTACACACACTCAGACCAGAAACAGTAATTAAAACTCATCATTCAAGTCTCTGCTCTGGGGGGAATCAAACCCGGGACTCTCTGCTTAACTTCGTGCATATAAATGTTCTTTCTTTCTTTCTTCTTAGCTCACTGGTTTTACCTACTCTGACTAGTGCGGGTTTGTAGACTTCACTGTGTGTCACTTCACTTTGAGAGCATTATGGAGAATGCAAGTTTCCTCAGAATTTTGTTCTTCACTGTTACAGCAGTTGACATTAAATTTTAGAACACACAGTACTTTGCAAAGTCGTTGGTATTTGGTACCCTGACTTGCCAAGTAAGAGTCTGAATTCTTAGCCACTGAGCTATCACCACATTGTTATACTAGAACAACATTAATAGAAAATGATAGACATGTTTCTGTGTGCTATATGAATAAGGAAAATCTTACATTAATAACAATCTTCATAGCATTTCTCAATGCCAAATTATTTAACACAGAGTTCACCTGTTGCTTCAAGTTTAAATGTCTTGTTTTTCAAATTCACTTATTCAAATTTATTTATTTAACCTATCTATAACTAAATAGCATATCAGTGATTCAGAAACTCAGGGTGGAGGGAAATATCCTATAAATAACCATCCTAATTGTGAGTTATTAGAAAAAGAAAGAACCTGGATTTAACACTGGGGAAGCCTGGAGGATACTTTTCTATACTGCTCCAATGCACATGCTCCGGTACGATAAAGGCACTACAATGTTTAAGACTAATAGAGACGAATGACTAGGACCAATGACTTAACATGCTCTCAGAAGCAATTTAATTTTAATTTAATTCACCACTAGCGATCACCAATGCAGGTGACTGTACCCGACGTTGCTTAACTTTTTCGATCGCTTGTTGTCTAATCAAGCAGCGGAGCTATGTTCCGGTCAGCTAATAACAAGATAAAAATACAAAAAAAGCAAAATAAGAGGTATACAGCGACCATATAACCTCCTTATTTGAAGTCTGTTAATGATACATTGCAGATAAACAAAGATGTCGTCAGCGGGCCGCGGGCGCGGTTACACCGGGCGGCACCACTTGCGCGAGACGCGGCCCGGCGACCCCGAACTCGACGACGAGGCCCGTACCCTCGCAGAGCTCAGCCCCAGAGCTGCAGGTAACTTCACACTCGTAACAGACATTTTTTTATTTTGCTTATTTATTTACTTAATTATTTAATTAATACCTCCTTCCTTCCTTCCTTTCAGCCCTTGGTAGTCCACTGCTGGACATGGCCCTCGCCTAATTGACGCCACTCCTAACTACTCAGCTACTGACATTCGCCTCCAAAACCCACTGTATCCCACTGTGCTAAAAACCTCATCCTAAGTTTAGTATGTCAGTAACCCATTAATGACCCACTATAGGGTTGGATGACCTCTCTCAATGAGATGGATGTAGGCCTTAGTCTACCACGCTGGCCTAGTGCGGGTTGGTGGACTACACATGCCTTTGAGAACATTTTTTTTTGTGAACTCAGGCATGCAGGTTTCCTCACGATGTTTTCCTTCACCGTAACAGCAGGTGTTATTTTTACAAACTTTTTTTACAGTCATTGGTGCGTGCTACTGGGATTCGAACCCGGACCCCTCGATTTGAGGTAGAATTCTAGGCCACTGGGCTATCACCGCTATAAGTTTAGTATAGGGATCCCAAACTTAACAGATGGGTCTTAATCGACGTACTTTTACCAAAATCCCTTTAGTGTATGTGATGTAGTATGTTCCGATCTTTCTCCTATTTTGGGAAGGATCTGTGCCTATTAAAAAAATCAACTTTCTCCATTCCAGAACCCAAACTGGAGCTGAAGCTGGAGCCCAGTGCTGATGAAGAACCGGTGGGCAGAGACGACAAGCAAGTGGAGAAACCGGAGACCAAGTATCGGGCGTCGGGGGATGATGAAGCCGCCCTCTGCGAGCTGCTGACAATCGATGAACAGTTTGCACCTTTACTCTTGTTGGTGAGTAGTATTTATTGGTGTTTGGTTTCTGCATTGCATCCTCTATTTGTGTTTAGCTTTTGGTCACAGTGAAAAATAGCATTGAGTTGTGTCCCCTTCGTACTAAACGATCACAACTTATTTTAACATAATTACTATAATATAAAATTTAGTTTTAGTTTTTTAAGATATAATTATTGTATGCCCACATAGGGTAGACTTATTATAATTTTTTAACATCTTTCTCGTGTAACAGCCAACAATAAACGCATTCTTTTCTTTTCTTTTCTTTTCTTTACATTTTGTATGGTGAACGCACATCATAGTTTTTTCTAGTCAACCGACTAATGTTTTATTGTGTTCACGTTGAGCAAAATTTATTTTTAGACGTATTCGAAGGTGGGCTAGATTTTCAGATAGTCGTGAATGCAGCTTTTTAGCAGTCTTACATTTTGGAATTAATTGTGAATAGTGGAAACGTCCCCATGCTGTGACCACTTATTCCAGTAATATCCTACTACTAATATACTAGCCCCGCAAGTTGATATTGCGATGGAACCTTGTCACAATAACAGCTGCGTGACGTCATCCGTCTCCCACGGCTCTCGGGTACCTATGAAGGTTTCCCCTGTCACGAAAAAAAATGTTTATGAACTGTGTATATACGAAATTACACCCAAACCTGTTCAGGCGTTTTTGAGTGAAATAATAACAAAAATCCATCCATCCCCACAAACTTTAAAATTTTTAATAGAAGTAGGATGTATCTTATAGTTGCTGTCACGAGTGGTGAGCACAACTTTCATTGGTCGGTTTGACATTGACTGCGCTGCGGTGCACACGATTGGTTCGTCAGTCGTCAGTTCGTCAGTGCGCGTCGTCTATTGGTCCAGCGCGTTGTCGGCTGCTGTACATTGGCCGAAAGTATACAATATTCCTACCACTGATAATCTGTGCTCGCGACTCACAGCGGTTACTATAGAACAGTATGACTTGGCTCTGTAAATGGCACACGTGTTAGCTATGACAGTGCTGGATAAAATATGTTTCCTTTTTTTATTTCAGCTAGAGCAGTTCTCACCGGGCGAGGATGGGATACACTTCAACAGGAAACTCAGACAGTTTGAGACCACAGTCACTAGTATGTGCCCCGATGAGGCCAGATTACAGTGAGTGGTTTTCTTTTCTTGCTATAATGTATTGTGTTTTTATAATGTAGTGTGTCCAGTCTCGAATTAGTGACATTTTATGGGCGTAAAATAGATCAAATTTCATTGACAAAATACCACCTATACAGGGGTACAGCCAAAATACCACCCATATAGGGGTACAGCCAAAACACCACCCATATAGGGGTACAGCCAAAATACCACCCATATAGGGGTACAGCCAAAATGCCACCCATATAGGGGTACAGCCAAAATACCACCCATATAGGGGTACAGCCAAAATGCCACCCATATAGGGGTACAGCCAAAATACCACCCATATAGGGGTACAGCCAAAATACCACCCATATAGGGGTACAGCCAAAATGCCACCCATATAGGGGTACAGCCAAAATACCACCCATATAGGGGTACAGCCAAAATGCCACCCATATAGGGGTACAGCCCCCATCCTTTCTCATTGCGTAATCTATAGAAAGACAGATGAATAGTTTTAACTGTAACCCCCTATTATAAATTCTTGTTTAACTATTGTTATTTATGTAATATTAATATGTGAAGAGAAAATTATGGGTACAGTTAACAGCTCACTACGCAAATGAAGCAGTTTGAAATTACACGGAGAAGAATGCACAAATTCTATTTTTTTAAAACAATCGATCATCAAAAAGCATGCCCACACACACTGTCATAAATTGGAGTACTTTGACATGCACACATAGACAAACATGACATGTACTCAGATTCTGTAACATTTCAATTCAAATTTCAATAAATTATGGTCGAACTAAGCAGTGATAGCCAAGTGTTAAAAAGTTATGTGCGCTTTGTAAGATTAAATATCACCTGCTGTTACGGTGAAGGAAAACATCGTGACGAAACCTGCACGCCTGAGAGTTCACAAAAAATGTTCTCCAAAGCATTTGAAGTTCACCAACCTGCGATAAATTCAAATTCAAAAGCTTTTATTTATTATTAGGTACAATTTGTGCACACTTAATGAACGTCATACATTTAACATTATACAAACATCCACTTTGATCGCCCCTCAGGCAAAACGTACACTAGGAGAAAAGGCCGGCGGAAAAAAACTTCCAGCACTCTTTTAAAAATAAGTATGAATTATTCTATGGTGCAGTACGACTAGGCCCAATAAAGGAACACACGTGACAGCTATCGTGTGTGTCAATATCGCCCCATTGCCATCCGCTCACAAATAAATATTGATACATGGTATATAGAAATAGCCTATAGTGAAGTTATTCAATCCCACGCTTTCTTATCGTTGTATTCTTAAGCCAGCGTGATGGACTAAGGCATGTAGTGGGTCATTAATGGGTCACCGACACGATATCTACTCTTGTTCACAGACAAGCATTCGCCACATTCAGAGCGGCGGCCCTCCAGAGCTCAGTGACATCACGGAAGCTGGCGGCCGTCGGAGCGTCGTTCACGCGGCAGCAGCGCCAGCAACTGCTGCGAGGCACCCTGCTCAATGTCGTCATGCAGGGGACCTTCACGAGTATGTGTAGATCATGTAGTTAGGCGTTTCCCATTTACCGGGTCGCGACCCGGTACCGGGCCGTCAAAATAAGATACCAGTACCAGACCTTAGAAGACCTTAGAAGTAAAGTCAAAAGTCAAAATTTATTATTTATTATTAGGTATAATTTGTACACACATTATGAACGTCGTACATTTATAATTATACTCAGACAAGATATAGAATGGGAGAAAAAAGCGGGCGGAAAGAAACTCCCAGCACTTTTAAAACCAGACCTTAGGATAAAACTTTTGTCATTTTCCGCGAACTTGGATTCTTTGATAAAAAATAAGCAGCAGCTCCATACTTTAATGACTAAATAGGCGATACCAAAGTATGTACTAATATTATTATGTCTTTGCGTTTAATAGATCTTAATTATTTTACCTAATTGAGCCAGTTTGGGTTCAAAAGTGTTTCCAGTGAGTCACGAAAGTACAGTTTGAGAATTACCGGGTTATGACAGAACAGTGTTTGGGAAACACTGGGGCCCGATTCTGTATGACCATTCACACTCGTATCGCGGCAATGTCGTGTCTTACCCGTGATAAAAAGTCAACAAAGGCTTATAAGTCAAATATCGTGACAATCTATTGTGTGCCTTATAGAGAAGACATTAAGGTTCCTTGTCGTGCCGAATTTATGGAATGACATACGGTTGGATGACACACGATATCGACACGAAATCTGAATGGTCATACAGAATAAGCCCCCTGATCTAGTTCGAGAACGAACACCCCTCCACTAATCTTTTTCTTATCGGTTTCAATGATTTTCTGTGGACATAATATACTCATAGTCTATGCAAAGTGATACTATTGAGACATATCTAAAATATGTTTTTTTTTTATAGAATTGGACTTATTGGAAAGAACAAACCCACTATTTTTGATAAACGCAGCCAATTTGATGGGAGACTATTTTGCAGGTAAGAAATAATTATTGTAAATTATTATGACACAAGCGGTGATAGCCCAGTGGCTTAGAATTCGACCTCGAATCGAGGGGTTCGGGTTCGAATCCCAGTGGCACGCACCAATGACTTTGTAAAAAAGTTATGTGCAATTTATAAAATTAAATATCACCTGCTGTTACGGTGAAGGAAAACATCGTGAGGAAACCTGCATGCCTGAGAGTTCACAAAAAAAATGCTCTCAAAGGCATGTTCGTCCACCAACGGGCAGTAGTGGTGCGTGGTGGACGGTGGCCTACATCCCTCTCATTGCGAGAGGAGACCCAACCCGCCAGTGGGTCATTAGTGGGTTACTGACATTATGACACACAATCAGTCACTTTACAGCCCCTTTATGAATACTTGTGAGATGTTAGTTCCTTGGCTGTTGTCACTAATAAGCTTGACCTGTACGTTACAATTATAGTCCAGGCATATTAGTCAAATGAGGGCAAGAATCTCGGATTAAGAGTTAGTCAGCAAAAAATTTGTATAAACCTCAAAATCGATTTTTATACATTTATTGCAAATATCTCATTTCTTATGGGTTTTATCCTTTTTGTATATTCACTATAAATATTGTAGAGGATTTAATTTTCAACGAGTTTTGTTCGAACTGTTTTTATATCTTGAACCATTTTCAAGATAGGTCAGAGCGCGCGCAGTGTTGTGCAAAGTTTAAAATAGCTTTAAAATAATAAATAACTCACGGTACGTCACTAGAATTGTTTCTTAACACAAAGTGATGATTTGTTTTTTTTTTTTTTTAATTTCCCAGAGGCTCGCCTTTGCAACGGCAACAAGGTACACATACTGGCCAGTCCCTTGCTGCAGTACATGCGGGCGCTGCTGGCCAGCGACGACATCAGGGCGCACAGGAGCTTGGCGACACAGGTGAGGGACAAAATCAAACGTCATGTGCTCTCACTGTGCAGGAAAAAGCGGGTTTCAAAATTCGAGACCATAAAATAGTCCTAATACCTGTTTATACCAGGGTGTAATCAGCGGTATAATCAGGGTATAAGCAGCGGTGATAGCCCAGTGGCCTAGAATTCGACCTCGAATCGAGGGATCCGGGTTCGAATCCCGCTGGGCTATCACCTGTGTATAAGGCTGCCTATTGCAAACTACCTGATACGCCTGATAAGATTGCATTTTATGTTTTTACTTTTCCCTCTGCAGCTGATGCAGAACGGGCGAGAACTCCTCTCGGTGCTGTCACAAGAGTTGGACGACCTCTCAATCTCCATCCGCCTCCGGCTCCTGACGCCGCCGCCCGTCAGCATCATATGGCTGCTGCTGTCGGCCGACCTGTGCCTGAACAAGTTCCTCCCCCTCCCCAACACCCTGCAGCAGTTCTACGCCGCCCACCTCGACCTGACGGCGGACGAGAGCTACTCCGAGGTCAGCTACGGCTCCTGGAGGAAGGCGCAAGAGAAGGACGACGGCGAGGACAAGGGCGGCCAGAGCCTAAACCTGTCGCAGATCAGCTTGAACAACGACGACGACACCAAACCCAAGCTGAGACCGATACTGGGGGCGGGCGCCGGGCTGCTCCGACAGGAACAGGCCGGCCAGGACCAGGACTCGTGGACGGACACGTGGACGCCCAAAACCAAGACCGGTCTGGCGAAACGGTACGACCTGAACTCCTGGAGGCAGGCCGACGACGAGAAGGAGGAACAGACCCCGGAGCCGGTGTTCAATCCGTCGGTGCTGCCACCGAACTACTCGGTCACCGTTCCGGACTACCCTCCCCCCAAAATGCGGTTCAGCTATCAGGAGGAGTACCCGAATTATCTCCAGCAGGGCGATGGAACGTACATCCAGAACCAGTTCGTCTCAAATTCAAACTATACTCCACAAGGTGAAAGAATACTATTTTTTTAATCTATTTAAAAATGTCTGTCAAATTTATACAAGCCTCTTTTAATTTATGTTTCGTTAATTTAGGTACTATTGTTTAAAATAAAGTCATTGATGGTTACAGTCCATTTTTATTCTCTTGTCATATTCGGTAAACAATCTTAGCATGTCTTTTTATTTTAATTTGCGATTAAAAAATAATGCAGACACGAAATTTATAAACATTTAAAAACAAATGGTCATGTTATACAGAAACAGATTTCTAGAAACTATAATTTTTTTTTTAAAGCAATTTTAAACTTTTTTTCAATAAAAAGTAGTGCCAAGATTGTTTACCGAATAAGACAAGAGAATAAAAATGAACTGTAGAGTATGTCATAGAGTAAGTTGCACTATTTGGATCATTGTCATGTCAGTACCCATTAATGACCTACTACAGGGTCGGGTCTCCTCTCACAATGAGAGGGATGTAGGCCGCCGTCCACCACGCTACACTACTGCCCGTTGGTGGGGGAACATGCCTTTGAGGACATTTTTTTTTGAACTCCCAGGCATGCAGGTTTCTTCACCGTAACAGCAGGTGACATTTAATTTTATAAAGCGCACATAACTTTTATTACAAAGTCATTGGTGCGTGCCACTGGGACCCCTCTATTCGAGGTCGAATTCTAAGCCACTGGGCTATCACCGCTTTTTGGATCATTAAAATATTGTTACGTTCCTCCCGACTCTAGTGTAACAGTGTTCTCTATTCTCTTTCCAGGTGACTTCGTCCAGTTCACACCAGACCGGCCGACCCCAGCGCCGGAACGGGTCAACAACGAAGTGCAAAAGAGCAGTCGACCGGCCCGTCCCATGGAGAACTGGCGGAAAGAGAAGAATCAAACCGACCTCAAGGAAGACGCCAACCGGAACAAGCCCAAAAACTGGACCCGACAGCGGTCGAAAGACAACGTGAACGAGGAGGACGACCCGAAGGACCGGAGGCAGTCCCAGAGCCGGTTGCACAGGCGGAACAGTGGGGAGATGTCGGACGGGGGCCTGAAGACCCCTCAGCGGCGACACGTGACCGAGGTGCCCCGGAACCAGAAGTACTGGGACCACGACGACCGCTGTGACAAGGACTACAATAGTTAGTGAATGGATAGTGTGTGCGGTGACTGTCGGTGAATGGCACTGGTTAGCGAGTGTCCTCTAAATTCAAGTGAGTGAAAGGTTCAAAAATTTCAAATATGTAGCTACATTGAGTGAGCTTTAAATGGTCAAAGGCAGGATTGTTTTTCATGTGGCATCCAAAAGTAACTAAATAAGACCCAAAAGTAACTAAATGTCATCCAAAAGTAACTAAATAACTTTCATAAGTTTGGTCCCTTGGCTGTTGGTCACATGAGAATCGGTCAAATGATAGTCAGTCACATGGCGGTTGGTCACATGACCGTTGGTCAAATTACTATCGGTCAAATAACTGCATCAGTCCAAAAATATCATGTCGAAACAGTCTCAAAATTATTATGAAATACTTAAACAAACATAAAATCTATTAAAAGAACGTAAGTCAGTCTACTAGGCGGTCATACAACTGTTTATCATATTTCTTATTTCAATTTAAAAATTTCACCACAATCTAGGCCAGCAATGTGTCAGTGTCGCTTCTAGTGTCCATGGTCAACGGTGACCACTTATCAGCCTGTCTTTTCATTTCCCCTTTGGCATAAAAAATCCTTAGAAATATATTTCAACAATACAAACCGTTAAAACATATTTATAACACAAACAGAATATGGTAATACTCATCAACTAAATGTGCCAAATAGCGTTACAAACTAAAACTTAAAAAATATCCTCACCATTTCACTATGACCTTGACTCAGCCTTTGAAAATTCTCATAGCACCCTCAAATTTTTTTATCAAAGTTTTTTTATTACCAGAGTGGAAAGTAACCGTCATGAGAGCACAGATAATCAGTGGTAGGGATATTGTACACTTCGACATGTACAGCAGCCGAAAAAACGCGCTGCACCAATAGACGACGCACACTGACGATTTGACTAACCAATCGCATGACCCGCAGCGCAGTCACTGTCAAATCGACCAATAAAAATTGTGCTCACGACTTATGCCGACAACTATAAGTATATATATTAACTTTGTAATCTTTGTCCATACATCGGCGGAAATTAAAAGATAAATTTAAGTGATATATTTTAACATAATATGTGCTGTAAATTGGACTTAAAATTAATTATAACATAGCTGTAATAGTGATAATGTGTTTATTTAATATTTAATCACATAAGGCTTTGATTTGCACAAATTATTGTTAGCTGTGTTTGGGCGAATGTATCTTTAAATATTTTATAATGATATGTTAATTTAATTTTTTCAAATTTTTTAGAATTTCATCGGGAAGAATCGGTAGTTTTCTTATTTTAATTGAAATCTTATAGATAACTGAACGGCACAAAAATAACAAACCGGAAAAAATTACCATTGTCGAGAGATGGCGACATAGGTGACCTGAAACACGCTATCGAAGTTTTCTACATCACCACTACACACACTACACCTCTCGGGCACACCTCATTTTAAATATCTGGTACATTATCTGGGAAGCTTACCTCAAGCCGTGCTACATTCTGTGATATGGGTACACTAGTATCTGTTTTAGATGTTATCGATGTCACATTTTTCATTGGCTCGAAAACGTGATATTGATATTTCACACTATTGTCAGTACAAGAAATTAGTTCATAATGTTTCCACAACATAGCAAGTTATAGAAAAATTGCACATCAAATTACATTTGCCCAAACATTCCATAATTGAATACAACAAACCATGAAATGCTCTGTTATTTGCTCAATTATAACCTAACCGCTAAATCACATGACAAACTGAACCAGTGTTAATGAGAAGATAATCGTAGATCAATATAGCGTTCGATTTGGAATAACTGTGACCATTACCGGTTAAATATTCTTTTCATTGTAATGTAGGCAAAGAAATGCATAGATTTTTATTTTTAAGGACCCAAAAGGGAAGAAGAAAGATGGCCCTAGCTACTATAACCCTTAGGCCTTGTGCTAATTGGCGGACAGAAGTGACCAACCAACACGATAAAATATAAACACAGGGCTCTATGGAGCTGATCGTACCACGCACTGACATGCAACAAATGTTCGCAATGACGTTGTTGAACGAGCAACTTTTGCGTGCAACACGGCAATTAGACACAGGGTAATAAAAACTATGCATTTCTTTTCAAACAGATTTTGTCCTTCAAAGACTGTTATCAAGCTCTATTTTATACTCTTAATTCTTTTTTTAAATTAGAAATCGTTATTTAAATTAAGCCTCGTTTATATCTGTGTCATTGGGTTTTTATGTTCTTCAATAATTCATTAATTTGGGGGTAGTTGTTAATATTGGTTATGTTAACTACCCTCGTTTTCAAAACAATCCATTTATTCATTGTGAGATGTATCACTGTGTATCGAATAGCTGCGTATAAAATTCATAAAAGTAATGATTACATTTCCAAAAAATATGGCGAAATTATAAAGTTTAAAGTAAGGAAAACCGCAGGCGGTAGCTAGTGTACATTAAATTATGTGTCTTCAGATGTAATTGGCATATTTAAATTAGTTATAATATTTTTCTATATAAAATAAGTAGATAGTATAATACACACACCAGACTGTGGATTTTGTTTGTCTATCTGTAACCCATAGCAGAGTCGGTTCTCTCACAATGAGAAGGATGTAGGCCGTAGTCCACCACGCTGACCTAGTGCGGGTTGGTGGACTTCACCACCAACATGTCTTTGTCAACATGTGTCACAATGTAAAACGCACATAACTTAGTCTTTGATTTGTGATAATGAGATTGTTTGGCATAATTAAATTAGCGGTGATAGCCCAGTGGCTTAGAATTCGACCTCGAATCGAGGGGTCCGGGCTCGTATCCCAGTGGCACGCACCAATGACTTTGTAAAAAAGTTCATAAAAATGTTCTCACGCGGCATGTTCGTTCACCAACGGGCAGTAGTGGTGCGTGGTGGACGGCGGCCTATACCCCTCTCATTGTGAGAGGAGACCCGACTCGCCAGTGGGTCATTAATGGGTTACTGACTAGCACGGGGCTAGCTGATTGGTCAGTTCCGTTCCCCTCCCGCACCCCGCACACAGGGGGAGAGTCAACCTCTAAAATCCATATATTATATTAAAATCCTTATTTTGAATTTGTCAGTAATTTAGTTACTTTCCACACACAGTTCGGTGTGCCATTGTAAATAATTCAATGTTTCAATACAACATTATTTTCTATGTGAACCGCGGTGTATGTGTTTATATATTTTTGTATTTATTTAGTTAATTTGACATTCATGTGTTTGAAATTGAAATGGAAAATTATGCGATGTGTACATTGTAAATGATATGTTCATTTTGAAAAGTGGTAGTGAAATTTGTCTATAACAACGACCACATAGCCTAATGGACGCCCCATGTCATAGTTTCTACAAAGAAACAATCAAAGCATTGAAGTGAGGGGGATGGGAAGATAAAGCATCGTGATTGGTCAGCTCAAAATCGCGATATCCTGTGGATGTCTAAGTGTGTGTTGCTTGAAAGCGTTCGATTAGCATGAGGCGTCTATTTGGTTATGTAGTCGTTGGTTTATAGTGAGGAATGTGTAATGACATTGTGTTATCCAGCACTGGTTCAATAATAGCTACGTGTGGTTTAAGTAACCTATTATTGCACTTGATCGTTAGCCTGAGTGGAACGAGGGTTCTAACCGCAGTGCTTGCAATGCAAGTGACTGCCTTTAACCACGAGTATCCTATTCTATCAGAAACGAGCTAAAGTAAAGGTGCAATAAGGTACAACATAACGCACGGCATGCCGTGGTTTAAGTGCCTGTAAATGTCACACTGAAAAGAAAAGAAAAGAAAGAAAGAAAAGAATACGTTTATTGTTGACTGCTACATGACAAAGATGTTACAAAAATTATAATAAGTTTAGAACAGTCTACCCTATGCGGGAATACAATAATTAAATCTTAAATACTGTACTGTTGTATAATTAGAAGGCAATTGTCAGTAGCATCCTAACCCGCCGAAAAGCCGTGTTTCGGCTGGGGAGGTGTGGGGAGGTGGGAGGTTGATGTTTGCTTCAAATAAAGCATCTCCGGCATCCCTACCTCCCCTCCTCATACCTACGGCGGGTGGCGCGGCTGGCGGCAAGCTACTGGCCCGGACGAGCTATGACTTTACCACCTAAAATTTATTGTGAACAACGTCATCTAGTTCAGTGCTGGAGAACTCAACTGTTGTAATGAATAGCGAAATTTGACAGTATCTTATGCCCCAAATGCCTTGTATGCAGCGGCCTTCAATATACGATAAATGTTAACATATAAGCTAGTAGCATAATTGATGAATAAAACGATTGCATGTACTCGTGAACAAACGTGAGGTGTGAAAGATTGGTTCCGTTGTGATGACCGTTTTCTACACTTTCATAAGTGTTTCGTCTACTCGGGGAGAGATGGCGCCACGCGATCCTGAATCACGCTATCGAAGTTTTCTACATCGCTGGCATATATACAGAACTCCGACATGACGTAATCGGAGCACGGCCGCTCCCCAGGCATCACCACCTCTCTCCCTTTGCTAAAGCTTCAGACCTTGTTTAATGCGGTCATCTATGGTCACCATTAAAACATATTATTATGTACTTACATCCTTCCTTCCTTTCGGCCGTTGGCAGTCCACTGCTGGACACGGGCCTCCCCTAATCGACGCCACTCCGCCCGGTCCTGGGCCCTCTGAATGCAACGGTTTCCCGCTGCCTTCTTCAGGTCGTCAGTCCACCTGGTCGGAGGGCGGCCTGTGCTCTTGCCTAAACGTGGTCGCCATTCGAGGACCTTTTTTCCCCCTACATATACTCGTAACACAATAATTTATATAGATTGGATGAATTATGAGTAATCTTAGGATAAATTTGACTGGTGCGATTTAAAACGATTGTTATTATTATTATATATTTATATGTACCTGTATAGAAAATATGTGCACAATTTCATAAATTATACTTTTTTCAGATTAAGTTGATTTGACTTTAGATATTTTAATAGTTAAAAGTGGGCGTGGTCATGTCTCGAAGTGAAAGAGATGGCGTATCTTATGATTTTCGAAAAATTGGAGGTAGACAGAACGCTCTCTTTTTCGTTTCTCAAATACCACGCTCACTGCAATGTTATTTTCTTAAAGTTTTGCTTCGCTGCCGTTGAAAATGTCTTACGACTAAGTTACGACAAATTGAACTTGCGATTAAGTTTCGTTTAATAACGATGGCTCGGTAAAATTTATTGTAAATAGCTTATGTCATGTCGTAAGTAGCGAAGTACTAAGGATATTATAGTTGATTTGATAATTTACTTTGGACTACTTGGGTTGCAAAATGTAGGATATTAGTTCTATTAGTCTATTGCGAAAAGGCGTAACTCACGTCGTATATCAAGCTTACGCCAAAACTAGTTACGTCTTTTTGTCCTTTGCAGTAAATAATTTCCTCTAAATTTTAGTTTATAATATTTAGGTTTGGATCAAAATTTTGCGTATTCTACCATTTTTTGAAGAATATTTTGGAACCCCAAGTAGTCTTGTGAAGTGAATTATTTAGCGAAAATACGGCGTACAATATATGCGGCAAACGTGTTATATTGAAAAACGCCAGCACTCGCGTTATTTAGGAAATGTATAATAGATTAACAAAAAGTAGATTTTATAAGACTTGCTACATGTGTAGTTTATTTCACTTACAAATATGTTAAAAAAACATTAGAAACTACCAAGATTTGTTAATATTTAACAAAAGAAAAAGATGTAAAAGTTAATTTAAATTTTGATTTTGTCAATGGGTTCGAAAAATTATGTAATCTCAATAAATTGAAATTCAATTTCGAACTGAAGTTTTTATTTTCTTATCGTTTTACAATTTGCAACTCATGTCAAACAGCGCCTTTGTCTTAACCTAGTATTATAAATATCCAAGGAATTTGAATCCCTGGCAACATAAAATTTACAATCTCGTAAAAATAACAAAATGTTTTAACAATAAAATAAATTACAAAACATTATGTAACAATAATAATAAAGAATATTTTTATCCATAAAATCTTTATAATTTCGTTGTCATGAGACTAAATAAGGTATGTGTCGATTTCAAATGAAGTAAAAAATACTTAAAATGATAATTATTTATATACTCTTGAAGTCAGGTATTCTTTAGTGCAATCTCTTGGGAAATATTTTTCTTTAATCTTTAACTTCTTATTGATTCATATACCTAATCAAATATTTTAGTGGTTTACGATAAATCAACTTAATACTGCGGTGAATTTTAACTTAAAATACCTATTCTCTTCATATATTTTTTCCTTAGTTATTTATTCTTTGTTCATATTTATTAAGTAATACTGATTTCAATTTCACTAAATGTCTATTAGGAAATGACTTATTTATTTCTATTTCTCGTAGTATTAAAAAATGAAATTACTATACTAAATTGTTATAACAGTTACTTATTAAATAAACAAAAGATATAAACAACAGTCATACCTACTAGAAGTTATTATATAATAGAAGTTATTAAAAATTGTACGTCTTTTTTGAAGAATCTTCAAATAATACATTCATACATACAGGCTACGCACCTCGCCATATTTACGGAAAACTTATGAACTAATTTACTGACAATAGCGTGAATTTAGGAATGTCCTACTTTTGAGCCAGTGAGCTGCAAAACTTGACATCGACAACGTTACAGAAAAAAGATAATTGTGGCTTTATCAAAAATAAACAATTTAGTTCTTTTCTCTGGTAAAACCATAGAAAACTTACAAATTCGAACTCAAAAGCTTGTATTCATTATTAGGTACAAATACAATTTATGCACACTTAATGAACGTCATACATTTAACATTATACAAACATCTGCTTTGATCGCCCTTCAGGCAAAACGTAGACTAGGAAAAAAAAGCGGGCGGAAAAAGACTCCCAGCACTCTTGAAAATAAGTATGAATTATTCTATGGTGCAGTATGACTAGGCCCAATAAAGGAACACACGTGACAGCTATCGCGTGTGTCAATATCGCCCCATTGCCATCCGCTCACAAATACATACATCCACGTAAATCAACCCACATTCTACAACAGTAGGTAATAACGTAAGTACATTGTCGAATTTGTGCTTTTAATGTGCTCTTATATTAATTCGATATTTATTTCTACAAACACACAATGTACTTACCTAATAACTATATTTTGTGTCAATATCTCGGATCCATATTATTTATGACAATACTCAACCAACAGTATTAATAACAGCACAAACATAATCTTGCAGTCCATCCCATCTTAATACGTCATTCAATTCCATGTGAATGTACCTAAACAATCAATATTAAAATACTTTATGCGATACATTAATAGAGAAAATCTTATACAATACGGTATAATACTATTCCTAAGAATGAAGTGTGAAACAAAAAAGACAACCGTGTCAATTCCTTGCAAAAAATACTTATAAAATACTATGCATGGAACACCTATTGAAGCGTTGAAATATGTATAAATAATCTATTCAGTATTTCAGTATCTTGTAAACTGCAGCAAAATAAAGCATAAATACTCTTGCTTAAAGTTTTATAGAGGAAACATTTCGTTTGTAATTGATAAGCTCTGAAACTTAGAATCTATATTATCCAGCAGTAAGAGTAACTAAATGGAGACTAAGGTGTTCGCCTCAAATAATCCTGGCAATAATACTCGTGCCTCCACAGCCGAAACACAAGACAATATGAAGAACATCATGCTGTTTTACAACGGGTTGTAGGCTGTATGCTACACCGAACGAGCTTCTTTAGCTACCACCTAAAACCTAGGTCAGTGGTGTAGCTAGGTAGCCAAAGGACAAAAAATAAATAAATTAGGGACGCAACTAAACTATTTAAAATCGTTTCGTCGCAAAACTTATAATCGGTCAAGCAAGTTGCCATTATTAAAGATACCAGAAGAATCTGGTTTATTTACGAGTATATTCCGGTTGCGGGAGAAATTTCCACTACTTCAATTTAAAATTTGTAAGCCGTAGCTCGAGCGGCATCTAGCCCTCCAGTATCTACGCCACTAACCTAGGTTTATACCTTAGTCTTCGGCGGGTAATGTAACGAATAGCGACGTAGGCATAAGGTTGAAAAGACAATGAGTAGAGGCTAGCACACACGTTACGAGAAATCATCACGATCGCACTGTACCGTTTAAACTGCATCGATAATCGAAATGTGTGTGTGATAAAAACTCTACAGTTTTTACGATTTTTCAACGTGTATGGTCTGTAGGGACGTACGAATTATCTGTACAGTTCCACTGCACAGTTTTATCGTACAGAACGTGTGTTTTATTGAATAACACAAGCGATAGGATGCGTCAAGAGATGGTTGAGCAGCAGGGGAGTCCCAGCGGCCACCTCCAGCTGCAGCGCGTCCTCATCCCCCTCCAGGGTGTCTGACGAGATGGACATCTTCTCCCGACCCTCGAGCAGGAGGTCCGTTGATGCGTTGTCTTCTGGGATCGTCTCGTCGAACACCTGACAAATATTATTTTTATTGAGTCGATTCTGAATTTCCTTCCTTCTTTCCTTTCAGCCCTTGGTAGTCCACTGCTGGACATGGGCCTCCCCTAATCGACGCCACTCCGCCCGGTCCTGGGCGCTCTGAATCCAACGGTTGCCCGCTGTCTTCTTCAGGTCATCAGTCCACCTGGTCGGAGGGCGGCCTGTGCTTCTTTTGCCTAAACGTGGTCGCCATTCGAGGACCTTTTTTCCCCATCGGCTGTCAGTCCTGCGAACGATGTGGCCAGCCCATTGCCACTTTAATTTGCAAACTTTGAAAGCTTTGTCGGTTACCTTCGTTCTTCTACGGATTTCATTATTTCTGACTCTGTCACGTAAAGAAATACCGAGCATAGCTCTCTCCATTCGCCATTTAACGCCAAAATTCAAAATTTAACACCGCTGGGCTATAGGTGAGTGGTAGATAAGAAACTTATTCCGCTTTGGAGCTCAGTATCAGTCAGATCTCGTACCCTCTGCAGTCTCCCCCTTCCCACATCCCAGCTCTCTGTCGAATGCCTCTTGTACAAACCTCATCCTTCCCACTGTGAGGGGAAACTACCGGCGGGCAATATAAATTTGTATATTAGTTTTTACTTTGTTAACTAGTGTGAAAATTTTAACACGGTTCACACCCATTACCCATACCCATAAAGGTGCTGCGACTTTTAGTGTCTTGTCTCGTCTAGTTGAAATATGTAGATAGGCAATGATGCTAGTTTAATAGTGTTTGCGAAGACCCGATTTCAACGCGCCCCCCCGATCCTTGCGCCCTAGGCTGCAGCCTAATTAGCCTAAGGGTTAATCAGGCCCTGATTTTGAGGACGTTACCAGATCGCTTTCAGGCTTGCTGCTTTCTGCTCTCCCAGCGAATTGTGTCGAATGCCACATGTACAAACCTCATCATCCTCGTACTCCTCAGGCTCCGGCTGGTAGCGGCCAGACTCCAGGTCGGGGCTGGCGTAACTCGCGTAGTTCAGGAAGTCGCTGTCATCGCTGTAGTCATACTCGCTGTCGTCATCGCACTCGAAGTAGCGGCTCTGGAATGAAACGATAAACGATAACTCTGTTCTGCAGTTCTTTGGCAAATGGAGATATCCCACCAGAAGAGGTGATCCATTGGTAGGTGATTGTATGCCAGCCATGAAGAAAACTTCGATAGCGTGATTCAGGACCAGTGGCGCCATCTCTTGGCCAGTGGAGGAAGTCGCCATAATACCATAATTTTTATATATTTTGGTAAACAATCTTAGCATGTATTTTTATTTTAATTTGCGATTAAATAATAATGCTGACAAAATTATCCTCCATTACCTCACAAAGGCATGTGAAGTCCATCAACCCAACCCCTGATCGGCCGCCTTGGTGGACTAAGACCTACATCCTTCTCTTTGTGAGAGAACACTTTACCCTACAGTATCTTATTATTGGGATGCAGATAATTATGTCCTAAACCTTTTCTAGATAACGCATAACCTTGTTTATTAGAATATCGATTGCGCTGTATCTATCACGCTATAAACAAGATGTTTATAAAGTATTGTGGTACAAGCGAGTAAACATTTATTTATGTAATTATATCTAGAACACGTGTATCTGTCAGTTGATAGGTCAATAGTGCCTCTGAGTCATATACCTACCTACTAATGAAGAATCATCTCCACGCTTCTGACATCATTATAATTAGTATACGAGCTTCATAATATGCATACAAGTTGAGTACTAATGTATTTATGTATGTGTGCTATGTTGAAGTATCTTTTTAAAATTTGGTGTAAATCATAGGTAGGTACTCTACAACACGGGTGCAATGCGCATTGGTAGCTTGAGATAGTGCCCTCGAAAATTCGTACTATATTGTTATGTATTCAAACCGCCCCTTAACGCCTCCGACGAGGTTTATCGACTAATCCTGTAGATCGGGACCGATGGTTTCAGCAGTAATAGTTCATGAGAGATTACTGAATGCGCTTGATTAACTCATTCGGCCGTTTGCGACACAAATCGAAGGGCTGTGTTAGTATGCGCTATTAACCTACTTTTACAGTACCTACTTTAAACCTACTTTTATAATTATTAAGTCTATTCTAATTAAAGGTGACTGGGATCAACTATGATCGACCCAATCTGCCGATCTGCTCATAGCTGGTCATTTGTATAGATAGACCAGGTACAATCCATAATGTACAATCGTAGATTGTAAATTTCACTTCATCCTACAAATAAGACAAGACTACCCATTCCCTTTATTGAGTGTTGTGTTGTGTCGAAATGGGAACATGTCCTTGCCTTGTGCAACGAGGTGTTTCCGTAACTTGGTACCTACTTATACAATACAAGGCTACATTGTACCAGTTTATCCATAAACCATGCATTAATTAGTAATGACCCAAATCTTCCTTGTGTAAAAAGAATAGAACTTATTATAGAACATTTTGTTTGGCAGTTTGTTTTATTATGTTGGTATAATGAAACACGTTCTGCTTTGTTGATGGTACTTGGTACAAAACGTATTTCATTTTATTAATGTACCGTACTTTTTATTATTTTATAATACTTTAGCTTTACAGGAATTATTAACATAAATATATTATATAATTATTTATTTCAAGTGTATACTGAAATTTTTTTTAATCATTTTACAGGCCTATTTGATCTTAAGACAAATCGTACTACTAGCGTAAAAAGAAACAGTGAGTCAAACTTGCCAACATGAGGCTTGTGAATAATCTGTCCGCAATTGTCTGTCACTGTCAGTGTCAGATTAGTCATCCTGTCAGTCAGTCACTCTAAGTCAAAAAAAAAGATTACATTACAAAATTTACAAAGCTGATCAACAACACACAATCCTTACAAAACAAAGAAACAAATTAGCATGACGCGCGATGTGTTATAAATTAAACCAGTGACAGTATAACGTAACACAAAAGCATACGCGGACGTATAAGGGAACATGGTGTTATGACTCGAAGTTAACCATGGCTGCGATTTTAGCGAACGATTCGCCAAAATACCGTAACAGCCTGATATGCTGTAGTCCCCGGAGCGTCGACGTCGCTTCTCGGACCTCCTCGTCATCTACCTCGGGCTGCGTCTCAGCGGACGAAAGCTACGACTCAAATTACATTCCGAAGTCGATAGCTAATCGTAAGCTAAAAATTCACAGTACAGCAACTCGGGAGGAGATTGAAAAAGCGATAAATCAGTGCAAGGAGCTCGTTCTGAGCAGTCCCCAGTGTTCGGACGAGCGAAAGTGGTTGGTACGATACCTAGTCGAGTTACGGTTACGTCTTGAAGATCTGAAGGATAGCGACGGCGTTCTGAGGGTTCAAGTGGCGATCAAGGGCCACCACTTCGAGCAGCAGACCAATACAGGTAACAGGAAACTTTACTGTGACCACTGCAGCGGGGTAATATGGAGTATTGTTCAGAGTTCGTACATTTGCAATGACTGTGGTTACTTGTGCCACTATAAATGCGTGGACGACATCTGTCGGGTATGCGCTCACGTCGTTATGACGGAGAAGGGGCAGTTTGAGATGAGTATATGTCCGGAGAAAGGTCTAGCGGCTCAGGAGTACAAGTGTGCGGAGTGCCACACGGCTTTAACGTTTAAGGATGCGTGGAACGAACCTCGGCTGTGCGACTACACCGGCCTTTACTTCTGTGCCACATGCCACTGGAACGACTTATCTGCAATCCCAGCGAGGGTTGTCCACAACTGGGATTGGGAGAAACGCTACATATCTCGAATAGCCTATCAAATGCTGAACTTGTCGTGGGATAGGCCGTACATAGACATTGAGAGGATAAACTGTCGGCTTTTCAACTTCATTGCGGAATTGGAATGGGTCCACAAGATGCGAAGGGACCTGGAATGGATGAGGCGGTATCTTTGCGCTTGTGGGGAGGGCACGAGCTTACTGTCTCCACTGTTCGTTCAGCTCGGAGACGTGAACAAAAAGTACAGCATGGCTCACCTACAGGCTATAAACGACGGTACGTTGGAAACGCAGCTGACCGAGCTAACCGAAGTCTGCCGGGCTCATATCACGGGGTGCGCTCTCTGTTCGGGCAAGGGGTACCTCTGTGAGGTCTGTGGCAACAATGAGGTACTGTACCCCTTCGATAGCGGGGCCATAATGTGTGATAAATGTAACTCCATGTACCACCGGGGCTGCTGGCTTCGGAAAGGACAGAATTGTGTGAAGTGTATGAGGCTGGATGAAAGGAAGAAGACCCAACCTGACAATGAAGCAGAAAAAAGTCACCAATTTGATATCGACAAATTTGTGGAATAGGCTCTAAAGTTGTTCAGTGTGTATATTTTCTGGTCTAAATGTTATGGACATAAAATCTGGATCTTTCAAAAGTAATTGCATTTGCTGTAGACCACATTTGAAGTAGATACATAAAAATATTACAGTTAAATTAATTTTTATATCCCCAATGTAATTTAGCTACTAATGCCCTTACCTGATTTAGTTGTAAACTGAAAATCTTGACAAATAAACATACTGCATCAAAATTATTTGACATAGACCATAAAAGAGAAATAAATAATAATGTAACACTAAAATATTTTTTGTATTCACTACACCACTATTGACCTGATTAATTTTTAATGATAAACTAATAGTCAAAATACCTTATTTTGTATACCTTATAAATGCGCATACTAACAAATAAATAATAACATAAAGATTTCTTACATAACAAAAGCAAAACTGACTAATAACAGAGAAAAAATAAATGGTGACATTTACGATAAAGTTTACACACATTTATATTTCTATATTTATAATTTTGTATTGTGTTTTATTTATATTATACTTAGCTGCTTTACTTGTGTATTAAACTTTTAAGCTTGATACCTTAGGCATTATAACCATAGAGGTATTATACTAGAGCAGGGAAGAGAGGCTTTCAACTTTCCTTCGGATAAAAAGAGAAAGAAGATTGCGGTACCTTGTCTATCTGTCACTTCTCGCACATGTGCAATTAGCAAGAAACAATTTTAGGTATTGAAATTGTTTATGTGCATGCGTGAACCGCACGAATGCGCACGCGTTATTAGAGAGAGACAGATAGGGCACCATAATCTTATATCTCTTTCTAAGTGTCGGACGTTTCCACTTACAGGCAGTCGTATGTCTCCCCTACTCTAGTATAATACCTCTATGATTAGAACAGTGTACAGATATGGATAAATTAATCCACCTCTATACTCCTAACCCTTTCATTAATTAATTCAAAAGCTTCTAAGGAAAGTACCTCATAGACAACCTTTAAGCAATTGTCATACTTTAACCATAGTGACCCACTGCAGGGTAGGGTCTCCTCACACAATGAGAGGGAGGGCCTTGGTCCACCACGCTGGCCTAATGCAGGTTAGTGGACTTCAGAGGGCACATTTAGCGACGATCCCAGTAGTTAGCTATATGATAGCTGTTGTTAAACCTTGTCGAACCCTATGGGTGGTTTAAACATCCGACAGGGGTTGGCCACTAACCCGTTTCTCCACCTCACTGCATTGGAGCAGCGTGGTGGAGTATGCTCCAGGCCTCCCCATGCCCAACAGTGGGCCATAAAGAGTTGTAGCCATGCTTCCTAATATTTGCAATATAAAGCAATATTTAGTTGAAAATATTTTTTGTAGGATGTATATTATATTATGACTAATGACTGTGTCTTGTGACGAGACATGAAGCTTGTAAAAATTTGCTAAACTTATGTTGTTGTATCATATTGGAATTTAGTTGTTAAGTTATGTTTATGTATATTGATTTTATTGTAAAAGCAATGGGCATGAAAGTTTATAAGCCCCGCAAATTGGTAATGTACTGGAACCTTGGCACATTAACGTCATTATGAATGAATCAAAAGTATAACTTATAAAATAGTTTGTTGTATTTTCTCTTCCATACTTTTTATCATCAATTGTAAAATTATTAGTAGATATTAGTGATTATATTTTGTTCAATAAAACATTGGTGCTGTATATTTAAATGAAAATTCAATAAATAAGCTTTAAATACGCCTTTCATAATATTTTAAAGCAATTAATTATAGCTTCGAGGTTGTTAAGAAAAAATTTAGTCAGTATGTTACAATAATTATATTTGAATAAAAATTGTTAAGATTGACGCTCTGAAATATTTTAGGAAATAAAAAGATTAACAGTTTACTCTTTGTATTTTTTTTCAATCCTGTGGCATGTTTTGTTTTATTAAAACATCTGCAACCCACGAGCTCGGGTCTCCCTATTATATTGAGATGGATGTAGGCCTTAGTCCACCATGCTGGTCTGTTGCGGGTTGATGGACTTCACGTGCCTTTATTATGGACAACTGTCAGACATACAGGTTTCCTTCTGATGTTTTTCTTCATCAATACATTACTATGTATTTAATTTTGTAAAATGCGTGCCTGATTCGAACTTGGACCGCTCGTTTAATAGGCCTTTCTTCTTTAAAATTCTTAGCTTGCTTGAATAACGCCATAACGCTTGATTGAAATGCCTATTTTTTACCTCTTCCGAATGAAATTCATCAATAAACACGCTACGCTCACTACGATAAGTTTGAGTAGGTACTTTGAAATGCACACATAGACAAACATCGTGTTTTCCATTCATTTCAGCTTCCATTTCGGTGACAAATTCAAATTCCAATAAATAATAGTTGAATTTCGACTACTTGTCGATCTCTAGTACTAGAAGGTATATGTATAAATAACAAGGATAAAACTCAAAATAAAAAATACGTTCCACATGTGCAAAGAAATATATTTATATTACTGGTATAATAATGAAGCATCAAAAAATACATACAACCCTAAATTTTCACCCTTCTATCACCAATCCCTATTTTTAATGGTCGATTTTTAACGCTCGATAACTTGTATCGCAAAATAACGTTTGCGGGGTCAGCTAGTATTATATATATACTATTATAAATGCGAATGTTTGCGAGTATCGGTGGATGTTTGTTACTCTTTCACGCAAAAACGGCTGAACAGATTTGAATGAAATTTGGTACACTGATAGATCATAACCTGGATTAACATAGGATAGGTATTTTTATCCTTCTCTGCACTGCAAGTTCTAACATACACGCGGGCGAAGCCGCGGGCACTCTAGTATCAAATAAAAGCCAACATACCTGGCAATCCAAGCACCTACACGACTCCCGGTAAGTGCAGCCGTTGAGTGCACTCTGCAGGTGCTGCAGGTGCGTCGGCTGCGCGTCCAGCCGCGGCTTGCGGCGCGCCAGCGACCACAGGCACGCCAGCAGCGACACGCGCCGCGGCTTCTGCTTTGGGAAGTCGCTGCTGGACGGAAAATATAGGAAGATATAGACCTGAGTGGCGCAGTGGTTAAGACGCCGGATTTGAATGATGAGTTTAAATCTCTGTTTTTGGTTTGGGTGTGTGTGTTGTTGTCTTGTGTGTGTCCATGGCACCCACGACGCAGGGAATCCTAGTGTGGGGCTATGAGTGTGAAGCGTTATTTATTAAGAGTTTGTTATATTTAGGAGATGGTAGAACCAGTGGCAAGTACGGCTAGCTGTTTCATGGCAGTGGTAGCTAGGAAATGCTGCTGTACCTAAAGCAGTATGCTGTTCATGGTGTGTGTGGTTGGGGAGATATGATGGCTAAAAATCGGAAGTATCAGGTGGACTGACGACCTAAAGAAGACAGCGAGAAACCGTTGGGTTCAGAGCGCCAGGACCGGGTGGAGTGGCGTCGATTAGGGGAGGCTCCGCCCAGGTGGACTGATGACTTGAAGAAGACGGCGGGAAACCGTTGGATTCAGAGGACACAGGACTGCGTGGTGTGGCGTCGATTAGGGGAGGGCCATGTCCAGCAGTGGTCTACCAAGGGCTGAAGGAAGGAAGGGAGGAAGTAAAGATAGTGCTACCGACCCATCCTCCACGTGGTTGAGGGCAGCGGGCTTCATCTCCTCCTCGCAGAGCTGCGCCTCGCTCTGGCGCCGCTTCACGCGTCTCTTCACGCCGATGCCTGGCTCCGACTTGTCGCTTTCGTAGGACACTGGGGACGAAAGAAAGTATGATTTGTAGCTCTTTTTTTTAATATAGAAATAGCAAGCGTGCATGCCACCTTTTTGTGGTAAATTAGCAAACAGTATAGTATATAGCCTGTTTATTAGTTGTCTTCGTCGCCTATTGACCATTGTTCAGGGTAAATTACCTGGGGATTTAGGTGAATGCGTTTCTACTTGAGATTAAGGTAAAATGATTGGTTTAAAGAGTCCGGCTGGCAAACGCTACTATACCAAATTACAAGGCCTTGCTTCTCGATGGATTAGAATGTAATGGTAAAGTAAGAGGGTAATTAACGTAACGAACAATTGACACCTTTGAGTGACACTCGCGCGCAGTGTGAGCGCTCGTTTCTATATAGGTATTGAAATGTCGGGATTGATCGTGCGTGAACGTACGTATACGCGCGAGTTGAATTCCTATGAAATCGCGTCCAAACTGAGCGCAGACTAGAATTAAAGGAACCTGGCCTGTGTAGCTTATCAGCGAAAGCTAAAAACAAAGCTTCCTCAAAGTTTCTCTCACCCGGATAGTTATTCTGGACGTCCCCATCACAGTAGTTCCAGGTGTCCCCGTTGGGGCAGTTGTCGTATTGCCACATGGTCTGAACTGAGTTCTGGTGCGTCTGTGGCCCGTTACCGTTCTCCGCGTCGTGCTTGTCTGGTTGGTCGAGCACCTGTGCGAAAGTACGTTACAATAAGCGTCAAAAGCTTTTTTTTTGACGGAGGAAACCTTCATAGGTACCCGAGAGCAGTGAGAGCGACTCTGGGTTATGTGGGATTCTAACGAGCCGTGCGGGTGCCACGTTTTGCCGTCGATCCCGGCTGTTATCGATACGATAGCAGTCGTCAAACATTGTCGGAGCCTATGGGCGGTTCGAAAACATCCGACACGGGATGGCCACTAGCCCGTTTCTCCACCAATCCGCATTAGAGCAGCTCCAGGCCTCTCCTTGTTGTGGAACGAGACCCGTGATCAACAGTGAGCCTTAAAAGGATTGCAGCCAGATAGGTTAAGTAATCACCTGGTAATGTGCCCGTGTCCCTAGAAAGAAAACAGCTCCTGAAGAACCGTTGGACATCGCAGTGATCTGAAAAAAAAAACAACAGTGAAAACAATTTTAATCAAGGTTTTGTTCTTCAGAAATATCTAACTCGAGTGGGCAGCGTTCGAGAAAGTACGACAAGTCCTGACCAGTATTGACCTACGGCCTTAAGACGCGGTCCAACTCGGTAGACTGCCGATCTGAGACAGGGGGGAACCGATAGGGCCCAGGACCGGGTGTTGTGGCGTTGATTAGAGAAGGGTTATGTCCGGAAGTGTACTACGAAGGGCTAAAAGGAAGGAAGGGAATTCGTCCTTAAATAGTATAGGTGGTAGAGTTATAGCAGCTCGTCCGGGGAAGTACCTTACCGCCAGTCCCTTAACCCGTCGTAAAGCAGCATGGTCTTCATGTGTCGTGTTGCGGCTGGGGAGGTGTGGTTGCCGGGGATACTTTAATTGAGGCTGATATCTTAGTCCTCGTGAGCAGCAAAGCACCCGCATGCAACCTCAGATAGGATTTCTTCTCTATTTAACATTAGGTGGCCGGGATGCCCATACTGCACTCTTGCCTTGTACATTCGGCTCATGCTTGGCGTTATAATACCTATAGAATTAACATCAACAGCTTACCAGAAGGCCAAGGTACTACCACAAAACAATAGTAACGAAGGAAAAAGAAAAAGTGTAGTATGATTTGACCTTGCCCTAAATACTTTCTTATCAATTTTAAAAACATCTTTTTGGAACAACACAAATGTACGAAAATTTCGAGTATTTTTTTACTTAAATAAAATCTTAAAATAGAAATGAACAAATACGCAAATATATTATTAATAATAAAACAATCCAAGATCATTAATATATATTAAAATAAATTTACATGCAAATTAAAAAACTGGCATGAAAAACTAACGCCTTACGTATAGAAAAAAGTCACTTACCTTTTTTCTAAAAACGATTTTCGGATGTTTATTTAGTTGAGATAGGTATTCGGCTGTTTTTGTTATTTTAATATTTTCAATGAGTCATATTGTAACCTCTCTCTTGTGAGATGTTTGACACTGTTTGGACTTGCGCAGTGAATATTAGGGGTTGCAAGTAAAGAGGGTGTTTGGAGACAAAATTCCTACTTACGTTAAGTTACGCTTTCTTAAATGGAGAATAACACTATGATCCAATTGCCATGTCGCTCGCAAAAGTTGCAACAACAACGTCATTGCGTATCTACATTTGTCGTCCCAATTGAAATACGCACTGAGCGTATTTCAATTGGGACAGCTACAAATGTTTAAATTTTGTCGTGGTGGTTGGTTGGTTGTGCCAGATAATTAGGACAAGACTTTAGGGGTGTCGACTGTTTTTTAAATAATGTTTTTTATGCATGAAATTTTGTATTATTTGGTAAAACATTACCCAAGTTATTGGTATATTGGTAGAGACTGTAGAGATAGAGTTCAATAAAGTATTTTTTTGATACGATACCAGTCGTTGAACCTTGTCGGAGGCCTATGGGAGGTTTGAAAACATCAGAAACGAGTTGACCACAAACCCGTTTTTCCACAAATCTACATTGAAGCATCGTGCTCGAGTCCTCCCTCTGTTGTGAAGATAGAGTCGTGCCCAACAGTGGGCTATGAAAGAGGTGCGGCCAGAATGAAAAAGTGGGAACTTAAGTAAGTAGGTACGACAAAAATTCTACCATTCAGTGTAAACCTGTAAGTATAGGAGTTCAATGTCCTCGGATGACCTCTCTTGAGTGCATGTAGGTATGTTGCGTGCAAAATTCGAATCACGAATTTATTGAAGCTGCACACCTACAAAACTTATAAATAAATAAATAAATAACGCTTCCCCCACATTAAGATTCCCTGTGTCGTGGGTGTCACGGACACACACGGCAAGAACACAACACCCAGACCAGAAACAGAAATTTAAACTCATCATTCAAATGTCTGCTCTGCTGGGATTCGAACCCAGGACCCTCCGCGCAGCGCACCGGACTTAACCACTCCGCCACTCAGGTCGTCATAATACCGGAGTGTTTAGTTTGCGTGCCATAGCGAATGCACTGCTATAAACTGCAATGCGTCACGCAATAGCATTCACAGAAGAGTGCAGTCTATGTATGAGTGAGTGTTTATTAGTTTTGCCACAGATTTTGCACGCCGAAGAGGTTGCTCTACACCTATGTATGTATGTATGTAGGTATGCTCTACACTAACGAAATGTCAAATCAGCTATTTTTCTTCGTATGTATTGCTTTCATTTCATTTATATTGCACTTTGAGGTAATGTGAGTAGAGTGATATATGAATATAAATTAAAACTGTCGAGAGTTTTTTCCTCCGGCTTTTTCTCTCTTTACCCAGTAATGGGTGGCACATTGCATAGCCGATGAGTTCGAATAGGTAAAATATTAAAATAAACAAATAATTTAGACTGCTGAACAAAATAATAAATAAATAAATATTATTTAGCAATAATTGCCATGAAATATAAAATTAAGTTTTAGTTATTTATGACATATTTATTGTATGCCCGCATAGGGTAGACTGTTCTAAACTTATTATAAATTTTTGTAACATCTTTCTCATGTAGGTAATAGTCAACAATAAACATATTCTTTTCTTTTCTTTATGAAGAAGAATACTTGTTTAATAATATTGGACACTCTTTGGATTTTGGATACTCTATTTTCTAAAAAAAAAGAAAATACGTAATAAAAAAGAGGCTGGCGGTAAGGTACCTCCTCGAACGAGTTACTAATATGGCCCTACCATCTACATGCGTATCAAAATCGCAAGACTGCATCGTCTCTAGGTACTACGTTGCGTGACGTCACAAATCGATTTCTGAAGCCGGTAGACACTTTACCGTTAGTAACAAGAGGCGAGTAAACGGTTATGAACTGTAGGTACGTGTGTGAACTGTCGATATTGCAATTAATAGCTTACTAGCGCTTACAAGGTTCGTTCACGTAGCTCTATGTTCAAAAATGGAATTTTTACCAATAGGGTTTTGTTAGGGTTGTGTTCCACGAGTCAATTATGATCTTAATGAACTGCAGCGGTGATAGCCCAGTGGCTTAGAATTCGACCTCGAATCGAGGGGTCCGGGTTCGAATCCCAGTGGCACGCACCAATGACTTTGTAATAAAAGTTATGTGCGATTTATGAAATTAAATATCACCTGCTGTTACGGTGAAGGAAAACATCGTGAGGAAACCTGCATGCCTGAGAGTTCACAAAAAAAAATGTTCTCAAAGGCATGCGAAGTCCACCAACCCGCAGTAGTGGTGCGTGGTGGACGGCGGCCTACATCCTTCTCATTGTGTGACAATGAACTGCCATAAACACTACTCCTTCATACACTTTGTATGACGAACAATCTCTATGCAATGCAACATTCCATAGAGGTCGATTTAATAACTATAGAACCTGTTTTGTATTATAAAACTCCATAAATTATCCTTCCGAACCCTTGCGGGTAAGTTTAGATCAGCCTTAAAAAATAGGGGTGACGTAGTTCCCCTTATTTAGGTATGAGTCGAGTTACGCGTGGGGAGAGGGGTGCACGGACGGCCAAACGGTATAACTAAGAAATTTAAGATTTTGTCTCAAATTTTCATTAGGCGGTACATGAGTTTGGGACGAGAGGTGTTTGTGCAAAACAATGCTGCCATTTATCTCCAAAACTACTAGTTTAAGATCTTGAGTTGATCGCTACAAATATGCTCAAACACAATGTTAAAAGTAAGAATATTATTAAATACAGGTGAAGGAAAACACAAAACAAAGCAGTCACATACAACCTCAGATAGGATTTCTTCTTTATTTGAGGTTGGATGTGGAGGCCCATGGGCTGCAGTGACCATTTAACGTAGGTCTGGCACGGGCATCCGTTTGTTCCAGAACATTATGTAGGTTATAATTACGGTCTTATATCTGAACGTAATACATAAAATTCAATAAAAATCGTATTACATTTCAATTAAAAAAAACATTATCTTAAAGTGGGTTTAAAAATATTTGTGATGTAAGTTGCAACGGAAAATCAAATAAATCGTAATCTTAGATTATATTACATAACTTAGTTTTATAGATTTATTTACAACACAACAACAATGTTGGCAAAACAGCGAAACTGCACTTACATGCTTTTACCTGCAACCGTGCACTCTACGTAAGCAACGTCACGGAAAGTGACCAATCAGAGCGCCGATCCTGAAACGCGCTATCAAAGTTTTTTACATCCTCTGTATATATACCAAATCGAGACACGTATTGTCGGGAGGTCTCTTGCTACCAGGGAAACCGGCCGTGGTGGGGGGCCGGTCTAAGCCCCCACCACCTGATTATGTCGCCTTGAATAAGTCGTCATGTATGAGTTTAACAGCTTCGCTGCCACATGGAAATTTGAAGTTTTGCCCCCGGGGCCAAAAGTGTTTTTTTGTTTAATTGATTTTAAAAGTGATTGGTTATGATTATTATTACATTTATTTATTATATTTATATATTTTACTGTATTTCGAAGAGGTGAAAAACTTCACCGCACCGGTGCGTGCTTGGCACTGGGAATGGAATGGACATTCCCAGTGCCGAACAACGCACGGGTGCGTTGTCAGTTTTTGTCATGGTTTATAGTTTATTAGAAATAAAACACAGTTATTTGTTATATAAATCAAATATAATAAAAACTAGCACTATTTTTAGAATAATCTACAAAAAGAAACATTTGGAAAAAGGAAATATAAAACTAAAACACTTTTGAAATGGCATTAGGTACATCTGTACATCTCAGAGACAGTCATATCTTTCCAAGAGTTGATTCTCGAGTAATCTCTACCTCTATTTGGTTTTGTTTGGTTAATCTCTATCTCTACCTCGTTTCGTGGCCGTTTATGGACCTAATATTATATAAATAATTCTTATTGATTTTATTTAGTCCACACAAACACAACCGTTCAACTTATCAAAAAACCAAAAACACGTTACGAAAGTTCGGAATTTCAAGCACAGTGCCACTACAAAAACAACGTCTCTCGCCCTATGCCGGCAGCGTAATGAGTGTAGGAAATTTCCAAGATGCTAGCCCGCACCGGTGCGTGGCCGGCACCCCGCGCCACACTCCCTACCACGCACCGGTGCGTGCTCGGCAGCGAAGCTGTTAAACACTTATGGAAATGATTAAACAAACTATACAGTTCTGAAACAATTACGATGATCGAGAATTTCTTCTCACAATCACCTGGTAGCTGCTTCGACTTCCTTTTGCCGTTTTCACTTCCTTTTTTGAAATATTTTGAATTATTGTAATTCCTTTTGCTATTCGAAATTCTTTTTATTATTTTTTTATGGTATAGAGACATACATGTACAAATTGTTACACTCCGATTTTAGAATGCCTTTAATAGTTTGACCTGTAGGTTTCTTTTTTTGTTTTTTTGGATCCTTTGAATGCGTATTACTTTCTGCTTTTTACATGCTTTTATTATCTTAAATTTGACCTTATCTATTTAGTATGATTTAAACCCTTTTTAAATTATTTAAATAAACATTCGGAATTATAATGCCTCAATATCACCTATGCTATAGTTACGATGGACGGAAGCTAGACAAAGAAATTCCGTAACTCATTAACGTGTTTAATCAACGTGTATTTGCTAAATGATCCACTTTGACGATGATTGTAACCCGTTTTTGGCGCTGTTTAACAATGAGTCGATAAAATGGTAAAAATCAGACTTCGAAATGCTAAAGTCTAACTTTTTTCTTTATTATTTCTTAACTAGAAAATTCCCTTAGTGAACGATGTCAGAAAAGTGTTTCTCTTAAGAAGAGAAAATAAAAAAGGAATGTTCTCAAGCTCTATATTGATAGTAGTGTCATCTATCTTCTGATTTGTTCTTTAATAAAGCAAATCGGCAGGTAGCGATGGAGAGTAAAGAAAAGTGGGTGTTTCATAAACTCTACATTAAGGATAGAGTCCTCTATCAGCAGATTGCTACCTTAGAAGCGCCGCATTGCGGTTTTTTACGGAACTAAATAATTGTGACAGATTCAAAGGTTTGTTATGGTGAATACTAAAGCAGAGCCCTCAGCATTAGGTCTTGCATAAGTCTGTATAGAGTATACCAGGTGGCAGCATACATTTGAATATGTAGAGATATTTCGAGAGAGATAGCTCAGTGGCAACGACTTCGCTTTCTCACTTGAAAGGTCTGGGTAATCTGGGCTAAAATTCTTAATTGATAAATTGTGACTATACATGTATACTATATAGGGGAAAGCAGGTAGGATTCGTACACTTTTTTTATATATTTTTTACGCCAATTTTGGCAAATAAATATTCATTTATTCATTAATTCAATGACTGTGAAGGAAAACTTCGGGACGAAGTATTCCTGAGAGCTCTCCATATAAAGTCCACCAATTTAAAGTACTTAGGCTCTTCCTTCTTTCTTTCATATTCCTCGGAGTTGGAGTTCCTTGGAGCGCCTACAATGCCTACATTAATGTAGAATCTACATTGTAGAGTCATCTAGGTATTGTTCGTATAAACATCAAATGGATTTACACACAACTATGTAGCTGCAAACCAAAGCACCATTATTGTGTTTTCTTTCGAATTAAGCGCAGTGGTCTCTCTAATTTAGGTTTTGTTGTTACCCACCAGATGGCAGTAACACTTCGAAAATATAGAGCTAGAAAGTTAGCTGAAACAATAAGTGAAAATGTAGAGATAGTTTTAAATTAAAGGCAAAATGTTAAACAAAATAAATTATACCTACTCTATATTTATTTTTGAAGTGATAGCATTCATGTTTTTATTCCCTTAACTCAGTATAAGGAATTATTTGGAACAACTAATATAAATGTAGAAATAGTAGGTATACTTGATCCAAAGGATTTTGTAGAGCCTAATATTATGGTCGTATTGCAAATGATTAAAAAAATAGCGAAGTTGACGAAATAATTATTAGTTAATAAAAAATCACGATCTAAACAAAAATAGCTAAAGCTTAGCATTGAATAAAATAATACAATCACAAAACAAATATTTTGTTTAAAATGGCAAAAGGAAGTCAAGACGGCTACTGGCGTAAGGTTGAGACCGTGGTCTCTCTTTATCATTTTCATTTTCTTGACATATTTGACATTATTTACCATATATGAATTGCTTCGCTTCAACATATCTGATGGCAAGGAACTAGACCGGCTCCCTGCCAGCACCGGCCTACGCAGTAGCCACGGACCTCCCGACAGAATCTGATGAAAATTTTCTTATATACGAACATCCTAAAAAACTTCGATAGCGTGATTCAGGATTCAAATTTAGAACCCAAATTTCTCCTAAACTACTACATGTATAACAACGAAACTTTCACGACACGTTAATATGCTTCAAAACTGTAACCTTAACGCATTACTTTTAGTTTATTTGTAACAGAAAATAAATAATTCAAAAACAAAAATTATTGACGCTTCTTATGGAAATTCCATAAGAGGGAAAGAGACAGATAGATGTAAATCAGGACAAATACTTAGTGAGTCTCTCATGAATGGAAACGTAAACGTAGTAACGCAGTGCGCAAACTCGGAATCTGCGTTTCGCGTTTTATTGGATCAACATGGGAACAACTCGGTATGGTGAAAACGACTCTACAAAATTGACGCTCAGAATAAGATAAAGCTATACGTTAGAATAGGATGACGCGAGTTTTCTGACATTATAGGTAGAGAAGCAGTTTTGGAGAATTTATTGAATTCACACGCATGAGAAATTATTTAAATATTTTGTGCTTTTATTATTGTTGTATTATTGTCAAATATCACTGGTGCAGTAATACTGAAGGTGAAAATATTATTACATTTTATAAAAGGCACATTGTTTAAAATATGATACCTATTTGTGTCGATATTCTCTGTAATGTTTTAGAATTTTGTTATTTTTTCTCACGTTAAATTAACACAATAATAATTTATAATTATATAAAATAAAAACGAGAACATAATAAAATTAATGTACTTTACTAATTTTGTTCAGTGGCAACTTTGGCATAATGTCTGATATCATTGCCCTCTTTATTTTTGCTCCTATCGGAAAAATATATTCAATGAACGGCCCCAATTTTAAGATGGCGGCTTAACTTTCTTTAGTGAAAAATTTGGTTTATTTGGTATTGCGCATCGATTTATATCAGTTTTAGCTGTTTTCTTTCCAATTCTGAGCTCGGGAAGCGCGAAATAAATAAACAAAGAATATTGTTGCCATCAAGGTAAGTGATTATTGTTGCAATTATAATAAACATATTCTTCTATAGTACTAGAAACACCGAATATTATAGTGTTGCAATAAATCGATTTGTTTTGAATTGAATTGTCATTTTACAAATTATTTACATCGTAAGCTGTTGTAGAAGTAATGTTTTACTTCGTTTTGATAAATAAGTCAGAGTATTTAAGCTCGTTTAAACCGCCGTATGGCTTGAATAGCTGTTCAAATGATGACGATATAATGTTAAGTACGCTTGTCGCTTACACTTGTTCGATACTTCGAAATTATAAACATGAAACTCATTTCTACACCTTTCAAAAGATTATACAATGTCCAATATTGAAATATGCGAAAAAACATCATATGGACGACCATGCCAAGTAAGAACGTGCGTGAAAAACATATTTTGGTGAGTAACCGCATATCAAGGTGGTATGGGCGAAACTTCAGTCACCTAGCTCAGCACTCAACAAATAAATTGGTAAAATACACAAAGGGAGCTAATGTCACATCAATTAATATCAACTTCCATATTCTTCGGTTATCCTGACAGTTTGTCCACTGCTGGACAAACACACATCAGATCAACACACATCAGTCCAGTATGGTGGACTAAGGTCTACTTATCGACACACATCAGACCAGTATGGTGGACTAAGGTCTACATCCCTCAATTGTGTGAGATCACCTGATTTTGCAGTCAATCTCTAGGACACATACATGCAGATAGACTGGACTTTTTGTTGTTTCGAAGTTGGAGTTCCCCGATCCCATCTTCTGAAGGTATCTTGCAAAATTATGTGTGATTTACCTACTTTTCAGGTGTAACCAGTCATGTCGGACGGAGACAGCAGTGATAACATATTGACTGCTGAGTACAAAGATGGTAATCATTGGCTTTTTATCAGCATTTTAATATTAATTTTAGTGGAAGTAAAAAGAATCCTTTCTTTTTATAAAAGGCACATATGACACTCGCTAGAATATAATATTAAGTTCGAGCTATGAGTTTATGATTTTCCATACCAATGTCAGTAACCCATTAATGACCCACTACAAGGTCGGGTCTCCTCTCACAATGAGAAGAATGTAGGCCTTAGTCCACCACGTTGGCCTAGTGCGGGTTGGTGGACTTCACATACCTTTGAGAACTTTTTTTTTCTGATCTCAGGCATGCAGGTTTCCTCACGATGTTTTCCTTCACCGTAACAGCAGGTGATATTTCATTTTATAAATTGCACATAACTTTTTTACAAAGTCATTGGTGCGTGCCACTGGGATTCGAACCCGGACCCCTCGATTCGAGGTCGAATTCTAAGCCACTGGGCTATCACCGCTACGTATACCAATACCAGTAGCAAACACGTCCAATGCAGTAATGTTGAAAAAAACAGAATAAAAAGTCTTAAAAGTATTGCAGATAGGTAATTTTCAAATTCAATTATGTATTTACAGGAAAGTTGGAGATTGTTGAGGTCTCGTCCTACAAAGATGAAAAGGTGAGAGATTTAACTTGTGTCTATCTACACCTTATGTAGATATTCACTATTTATTATACACTTTATTCCACACCAAAGTCATACAAATTATCCTTGTTATAATGTGAAAGTTTGGATGGGTGGATGTTTGTAACTCTCTCATGCAAAAATGGCTGAATAGATTTGGTTGAAATTTGGTACACAAGTAGACTAAGATTAATCATATCATATAAATGATTAATCCCCGTGGTACATCACAAATTCCCAGTTGCATTGGCATCTTCAGATGCCCACAGTAGGGGAGGAGATCAAAAAGAGGCTGGAATCGTATTCTCGTCGCCTTAAACAACATCCCAAGAAGCTGGATCAGAGCCTGATGCAGCCCACATGCACACAGGAGAATTAAAAGGAGGATTCCACAAGACCTCATCCCGCCAATAAAACAATCCTCAACAATTAATGGATGCGCCACTGGGTGCGTACCATACACGCCAGATTTTTCAAATACCACACTAAATGCCGTAGTAAGGCAGATCGCGAGGTCTAGGGAAATAAAAAAAATATATAAAATCCTTTGTCCTGAATGACTGAGAATCATTATGTATATCAAACTTTTTATCCCTCTCAGGACCAACTTCTAAAACCTATGCAGACAAAGCGACAGGCAAAGTCTAGTGTATTAATAAATGACGTCTTTAGCAGGACGAGGTACCCACCAGTTCGGGGAGTACGGAATATCGTGTGGTGGGGGGCTCCGACAAGAGCATGGTGGTGAACCTACTGAACTTCGCCCTTGTCAGGTAAATTACACCAATGTTATGTTTTGAATTTAAGTTGTATAATATCAAATTGCGTAGCAAAAATGTTGGGTACAATTCACACGATACTGATCTCTATGTGTACTATAATGGAACTGGCTCACTATGCAAACTGCAGTTGAAATTTGGCACAGTTAAAGTTTGTAATAAAGACTGACTAACAGCCGTAACAGCAGGTGATATTTAATTTTATAAAGCGCACATAACTTTTTACAAAGTCATTGGTGCGTGCCACTGGGATTCGAACCCGGACCCCTCGATTCGAGGTCGAATTCTAAGCCACTGGGCTACCACCGCCTATAGTTTAATATTGTAGAATAGCATTTCAATTGTGAGGGATTATTGTGATCTAGAATTATGATACACAGAGATTGTTACTATAGTGTTGTCTTCCATTAGTCCTGGTTCCCTCGCCCGATCACCCACGTCGACCCACAGTGACACACACGGCCCACACATATAGCCAAGATGGCGTCATCATCACATATTGGTAGCGACGCCTCCTACAAATATATCTATCTTTTTTTATTATAAATGAAGCAAGCAAACAGACAGAAGGGCCACCAGATGGTAAGTGGTCACCGTCGCCTACTGACGCGTGCAACACCAGCAGTCGCCGGTGCGTTGCCGGCTATGAAGGAGAGCTTTTTTTATGCCCTTCTTGAAGAACCCCATGTCATAGTCCTGCGGGAATACATCAGCCGGAAGACTGTTCCAAAGTTTGCATGTACGAGGCAAAAACGTACGTGAAAAACGGACTGTGGAGGAACGCCACGAATCCAGATGATGAGGGTGGAATTTCAGTCTCCGGCGGGTGGTGTAGCGAAGAAAGGGCGATGTCGGCATCATCCCGTATAGCTCCGCGGAGCACTCACCAAAGTAAAGTCGGTAGAACACACAAAGTGTAAATTTAAATTTTATTTACTGTAATATAACTTCATAATTTGCATACCTGAGAAGGTGAATATGGATTGATCAAAATGCCCTGTAAAACCAATAACTAACCCATATTCGTGCAAATAAATGATTTTCATTTCATTTCAGAGAGCCGACATCGCGGCGTAGGCTCAGTGGTTATGTTATGTCGTATGGTGGTAGTTGGCATAAATGTTGCGACCTGTTTCAGGGGTGAAGACGGTGAAGACACATACAGACTGATCACCGGCAGCGAGCAGGTGGCCCAGTCCGAGCGGACAGTCAGCTGCGTGCTGACCAACGATGACGGTGAGCTCCACTGTAACCCATTAACGACCCGTCCAGGTGTAATCTGAGCTCGTCTGCTCCCCAGGCATGGGAGCAAAAAGGAAGGTCCTTGAATGGAGACTACATTTACACGACCTGGGTTCGATTCCCAGCGGACCGGAGGTTTGAATGATGAATTTGAATGTCTGTTTCCGGTCTGAGTGTGTGTTGTTGTCTTGTGTGTGTCCATGGTACACGACACAGGGAATCCTAGTGTGGGGCTGTGAGTGTCTGTGTGAAGCGTTATTTATTTATGACAAAAGTAGGCAGCGCAGCTCGTGCTAACGCAGAAGTCGAGAGTAGCGCTGGTTCTCAGCAGCTCCCGCGATCCCGTGGTTGTTCTGTGGGACTACAGTTAGGTATAAGGAGCTGCAAGGTGCACTGACGACCTGTAGTAGACAGCGGGAAACCGTTGCATTCTGAGGGCCCAGCACCGGGCGGAGTGGCGTCGATAAGGGAGGCGTTTGTCCAGCAGTGGACTGCCAAGGGCTGAAATGATGATGAATGAATCAAACTCAAACGCAAAAGCTTTTATTCATTATTAGGTACAATTTGTGCACACTTAATGAAAGTCATACAGATAAATTATACATTCTACGTTCGTCCGCTTTGATCGCCCCGCAGGCAAAACGTAGACTGGGAGAAAAAAGCGGGCGGAAAGAAACTCCCAGCACTTTTTTAAAAGTAAATAAGACTTAGTCTATAGTGCAGTATGACTAGGTCCAATAGAGGAACACACGTGACAGCTATCGTGTGCGTCAATATCGTTCCAATTGCCGTCCGCTGAATGTATAACTCAGATAGTGTATTGATTACAGAACAAGGCCAGGAGTCGGACTCGGAGTACGTGATGGTGGAGGCGGGGGACGGGCCCCTGGTGGTGCTGCACACTGCGGCGGCCCCCAAACCAAAGGTACACGTTCAAAATTAACACCTAAAAATACATAATTTAAAAAATTGAACCGACTTCAAAAAAGTATGAAATAAAATTTGTTATAGGCTTAGGCCTACTATTTTTTTGTATTGGCATGTCACTGGGATTCGAATACGGATCTGACGAAAATGAGAATTCTCGAGCCACTGGGTTATGTGGGCTGTCAGTCTTTTTATGCACTCTCATAATTATAATTTTCATATCGTTTTCAGAAGCCCCCTACCTCGTTGACGCCGACAGAAATATTGGAACGCGCTAAAGCATTGCAGAAAGCCAAGTGAGTATCAGTGTACTAACGGCATGAAAACATTCCTATCTTGTATCGAATTACCTTTTTTTCCTTACAACCCCGCGTCCTAGTCCCCATTGCCATGTCGCACGCAAAAGTTGCTCATACGACAACGTCAATGCATGTAGTTCATTTTTATTCTCTCGTCTTATTTGGTAAACAATCTTGGCACTACTTTTTATTGAAAAAAAAAAGCTTAAAATTGCTTGTTTCTTTCTTTTTTCAATCTTTCTATGAAAAATAATTTCTTTCCTTTTTCAACATTTTGTTGAATAATCATTTCTTTCTCTCTTTCAATCTTTTATGGAATACTCATTTCTTTCTTTCTTTCAATCTTTTATTAAATAATCATTTCTTTCTTTCAATCTTTCAATGAATAATCATTTCTTTCTTTATTTGAATCTGTTATTGAATAATTATTTCTTTCTTTATTTCAATCTTTTATTGAATTATCATTTCTTTCTTTCAATCTTGCAATGAATAATCATTTCTTTCTCTCTTTCAATCTTTCAATGAATAATCATTTCTTTCTTTCTTTCAATCTTTCAATGAATAATCATTTCTTTCTTTCTTTCAATCTTTCAATGAATAATCATTTCTTTCTTTCTTTCAATCTGTTATTGATAATCATTTCTTTCATTCTTTCAATCTTTCATTGAATAATCATTTCCTTCTTTTTTTCTTTCAACTTATCAATGAATAATCATGTTTCTTTAGACGTCTTGTCCTAAGGCCTTAAAAGTTTATCTCTAACATAGATATATGTCGTTTTCAGAGCGGCGATGGCCTCCGAGAGCAGGAAGGTCCGGATGAAGGCGGCGCCCAGGAGACACAGGGGCAGAGGCCTGCCCAGCCCCGAGGAGATGCTGTCGTCGCCCAACTTCAAACTGTTCCTGTACAATTGCAAGCTGTGCAGCTTCAAATGCAACGCTATTAAGGAGCTCACTGCACATAAGGTAACGATTACCTAGCTTTTGTAGATCTATCAATAATTGAAAAAATTAAACGGACATCAAAAAATTATGAAATACTCTAGGCCTACTGGTTTTTGAGGTTGGTGACAAAATTTAACAATAGAAACAAAGAAATTGATACAAAAGACACCAACCTCAAAAAATGTAGGCCTAAAGTGTGTAACAAATTTTATTTCATACTTTTTTTGGTGTAGGTTTAACTTTTTTTTAATACATTATGTACATACACCCATGAAATTTGGTATTCTTGTTTGGAAGTCGTAATAGACCAACATTAAAAATTGTGCAGTTCTGAGAATATTACATACATACATACGTGTCGAATTGATAACCTCCTTTTTTGAAGTCGTTAAAAATAGAAATTTCTATATTTGGCAGAATGAAGTGTGCCGAGTCAGCTAGTTATAGTAACCGTCATGAGTCGTGAGCACATATTATCAGCGGATATTGTACACTTTCGGCCAATGTACAGCAGCCGACAACGCGCTGGACCAATAGACGACGCACACTGACGAACTGACGACTGTCGAGCCAATCGTGTGCACCGCAGCGCAGTCAATGTCACACCGACCAATGAAAGTTGTGCTCACCACTCGTGACGGCGACTATATCGATCCGTTGTCCGCAGTCGCTGGAGCACGCGGGCGCGGGGGGCGCGGGCGGCGGGCGGCGCGGGGGCGCGGGCCGCGCGCACAACAGCTCGCTGCAGTGTGCGCGCTGTCCCTACCGGGCGCACACACACCCGCAGGTAGCGTGTCACGCTCTCATTATTGACTAGCTTGTTGCGTACGGACAAGAATGCTAAATGTATCTTATACTTTATATTTTAATGGTGTGTTTGTTTGAACGCGCTGATCTCAGGAACTGCTGGTCCGATTTCAAAAATTCTTTCAGTGTTGGATAGTCCATCTATCGAGGAAGGTTATAGGCTATATTTTATTTTTAAAAAAATTAGGGATCCCTAAGAAAATTGCATGTCCCTAAAAAAACCCAAGGTGTAAAATCGAAACCTATTAACATATAGGATAGTTTTTACCCTTCTCTGCACTAAGTTCTAAAATCCACGCGGACGAAGCCGCGGACACAGTCTAGTTCAGGATTATTCCTATCTGTCCCCCCTATTTAAAAATAAAATTGTTTTGTTTTTCAGTTGGTGAAACACGTTCAGGAAAGTCACCTAACTCAGCCAGAAGGCGACAGTAATGTTCTCAAATATGGAGGTAAGTGCTATTTTTTTTTCTTTATTTTATTAATTTCACTTTCAGCGCTTTACATTTAAACGAACAAAAGCTAGCTACCACCTTAAAGCTATGGCAGCTAGTTTTTAAAAAAATAAATCATGATATTTTGTCATTTAGCTGAAGAAATACTTTCTTGAATTTCGGTTTTCCTTTATAATTCAAAAAAAAAATTGTTTTTGGAATTTTTTCTTGTTAAATTAAATCACAAATTATTATATTTTTAGTTTTACTTCACTCTATTTAATTGATAGCAGTATTTAATGTATACAACAATGGGAAAAACATACAAGTTAAAGCAAAAAGATCTATTGTGTTGTATCTAAATGGTTGGCTTTCCAGATGGAAACCGAAACCACAAAAACGACTGCAAAAGAATTTAAAAAAATCATTCAATAAAAACGTTTAACCAAACAAAATTGAATTTTTTTTCCAAAAAAAATGTTAAGTTTATAGAAAAGTGATTATAAAAACTGTCATTGTTTTTGTAAGTGATTTTAAAAAATTCAATATTAAATAGTTCAACTTAGATTAGTTTCAGTTATCACTTCTGTCGAGCATCCCGAGACGCACACGTTTTTTTTCTTTTCTTGAATTTTGACGTTTTTGTCTTACTACATGCTTATGTGCCTAGGAAAGCGCCTGTCAGACGTCAGACAGAGTGACAACGTAACGCGTTACGTAACGAAGCGGTTTACTCTCCCACAAGAAGTTATCACTTCAAAAAACGTTGAGCGTAGAAATAAATTAATAGATAAATTGAATTAATTAATTAATCAATCGGTTTCGTCCCCAGCACCGGTGTACCTGGACAGCGCGGAGGTGGAGGCGGCGGACGTGCTGGTGTGCGGCGCGTGCGGGTTCGAGTCCGCGGCCAGAGACGAGTTCAAGCGCCACATCGAGGACGAGCATGGCGCCACCACGTGTTGACGGCACACAGCACACACAGCACACAGCACACAATGACATGTCCGACGCTAAGTGACTCGTCTACTGAGTACACAGCACACAATGACATGTCCGACGCTAAGTGACTCGTCTACTAGTACACAGCACACAATGACATGTCCGACGCTAAGTGACTCGTCTACTGAGTACACAGCACACAATGACATGTCCGACGCTAAGTGACTCGTCTACTAGTACACAGCACACAATGACATGTCCGACGCTAAGTGACTCGTCTACTGAGTACACAGCACACAATGACATGTCCGACGCTAAGTGACTCGTCTACTGAGTACACAGCACACAATGACATGTCCGACGCTAAGTGACTCGTCTACTAGTACAGTACACAATGACATGTCCGACGCTAAGTGATTCGTCTACTAAGTACACAATGACATGTCCGACGCTAAGTGACTCGTCTACTAGTACACAGCACACAATGACATGTCCGACGCTAAGTGATTCGTCTACTAAGTACACAGCACACAATGACATGTCCGACGCTAAGTGATTCGTCTACTAAGCACACAATGACATGTCCGACGCTAAGTGACTCGTCTACTAGTACACAGCACACAATGACATGTCCGACGCTAAGTGATTCGTCTACTAAGCACACAATGACATGTCCGACGCTAAGTGATTCGTCTACTAAGCACACAATGACATGTCCGACGCTAAGTGACTCGTCTACTAGTACACAGCACACAATGACATGTCCGACGCTAAGTGATTCGTCTACTGAGTGGATTCAAGTGCGAAAAGTGCGATTGTGTGTGAAAAGTATGTACCTTACTGTTCATTAAATTTTTATTCTCTTGTCTTATTCGGTAAACAATCTTGGCACTACTTTTTGTTGAAAAAAAGTTTAAAATTGCTTTAAAAAATAAATTATACTATCTAGAAATCTGTTTCTGTATTAAATGACAATTTGTTTTTAATTTTTTATAATTTTGTGTCTGCATTATTTTTTAATCGCAAATTAAAATAAAAAGACACGCTACGATTATTTACCAATTAGGACAAATGTAATAAAAATGGACTCTAGATAGATAATACTGTGTTAAGTTACTTTTATAATTACTGTTCCTGTATGTGTTAATTTTTTTTTTACTGATGTATATTTATTAAGGTTAGCATAGTTATTAAAAAAAATAAATGTTTTAAGTGATTTAATAGTGTGTTATTTCCTTTGTAAAATTCGTGACCGCTCCCATAGTATTTCAAAGTTCGGAATGGTTCGTGGCTCAAAGGTACGATTCTTAGCCACTAATACGTATTATAGCGGTGATAGCCCAGTGGCTTAGAATTCGACCTCGAATCGAGGGGTCCGGGTTCGAATCCCAGTGGCGCGCACCAATGACTTTGTAGAAAAATTATGTGCGATTTATAAAAATTAAACATCACCTGCTGTTACGGTGAAGGAAAACATCGTGAGGGAGCCTGCATGCCTGAGAGTTCACAAAAAAAAAAAATGTTCCCACGCGGCATGTTCCCCCAGCAACGGGCAGTAGTGGTGCGTGGTGGACGGCGGCCTACATCCCTCTCACTGTGAGAGGAGACCCGACCCTGTAGTGGGTCATTAATGGGTTACTAACAATACGTATAATACGGTAATTAAAGTTGCAATAGGTTTTTATTGTTCTGGTTAAAGTAAAAGCTATAAGTGAAGCACCAGATAGATATCAATTACATTTTATTTCAAAATACAGCTTATATTACAAGTTACAGATAGTAAAAAATAACGTAATAGGTACATTACAGCAAATATCTTTTCACGGATTCGTTCTAGACTTAATTTAGTTAAAATTATACTACAAAATTCAACCCTTAACCCGTCGTAAAGCAGCATTTTCTTCATGTGTTGTTTCGGCTGGGGAGGTGTGGTTGCCGGGGATGCTTTATTTGAGGCGAGCATCTTAGTCCGCATGAGTAGCAAAACACCCGCATGCAACCTATAGTCTATTTGTATTCTCTTGTCATATTTGGTAAACAATCTTAGCGTGTTTTTTTATTTTAATTTGCGATTAAAAAATAATGCACACACAAAATTACAAAAATTTAAAACAAATTGTCATCTAATACAGAAACAGATTTCTCTATAATTTATTTTTTTAATGCAATTTTAAACTTTCTTTCAATAAAAAGTAGTGCCAAGATTGTTTACCAAAAAAGACAAGAGGATAAAAATAAATTGCAGTGGATAAAATGTAGGATATCTTCCCTATTTGAGGTTGAATGCGGCTATCCACGGGCCGCAGTGACCACTTCACGCCAGGCCTGCGTGCCCGTTGGCTCCTCAATTACTATAAAACAAAATATATTATGTTAAGAACAGTCTAAGGGCATTTCCTTTCCAGTTGCCCTTTGCCGCCCTCGTCGTACTCCTGCGACGAGATCCACATTTGTTGGAAGGAGCCGATCGATGCCAGGATGGACCCACCTGGGAATTAAGGATGAATGCTACAAAATTTAATACCATTTAATAGTGGCGAGAGCGGTGATAGCCCAGTGGCTTAGAATTGTGAACAGTGGCAAAAGAAAAGAAAAGAAAAGAATACGTTTATTGTTGACTGTTACATGAGAAAGATCTTACAAAATTTTATAATAAGTTTAGAACAGTCTACCCTATGCGGGCATACGATAATTATGTCTTATATAACACGCACCAATGACTGTAAAAAAGATAATATGTGCGCTTTATAAAATTATATACGATGTTTTCCTTCACCTGCTGTTACGGTGAAGGAAAACATCCTGAGGAAACCCGCATGCCTGTGAGTTCACAAAAAATATTCTCAAAGATATGTGAAGTCCACCAACCCGCAGTAGGCCAGCGTGGTGGACTAACGCTATCACAAAAAAACCTTCTCACGCGGCATGTTCCTCCACCAACGGGCAGTAGTGGTGCGTGGTGGACTAAGGCCTACATCCCTCTCACTGTGAGAGGAGACTCGACCCGAGATTTCGTGCCGATATCGTGTGACATCAAACCGTACGTCATTTCATGAACTCGGCACGACAAGGAACCTTAATGTCTATTCTATAAGGCACACAATAGATTGTCACGATATTCGACTTTTAAGCCTCTTTTGAGCTTTCATCACGGGTAAGACACGACATTGCCGCGATACGAGTGTGAATGGTATACAGCATCAGACCTCTGTAGTGTAGTCTTGTGTCTAACCGGTCATCACCGAGAGCGGTCAATTTAGTTTATAATACATGACGAACTAGTTCGTTCTATTAGTTCATTAGTTCAATTTAGTTCTTTTTTTGAAATAATTTATTAAGAACAATAAATAAAGAAAAAAACCACAGAGTGGTTACTGGTTGTAAAATTACGTTCTAGATGTCGTTGTAAGTCGCCAGGTCAAGAAATGAATATTAATATTATTAATTTTAAATATATTAAAGAGTCAAAAAATCCCTGAAAATTCCCCTAAAAATCCCATTTCACTTATTAACTCCCTAAATCTGGAGGAAAAACCCCTAAGTTGGGAACGCCACTGTCTAGTAAAGTGGACGTTAAAAAAATATAAAAAGAACTAAGAGCGGGATGATCAATGAACTAGTTCGCACAGTTCACCTAAAGGAGCGCTCTTCCCACCTAGTTCGTAGTGGGTCATCAATGGGGTCGACAAGACTCACCGATCCAGGCGGCGAAGCGTCGCTCGTGCGGCGCGGGCGGCGCGTGCGTCTTGATGCGGTGGCTGGAGGGCGCCCGGGAGGCGAGGTCGCGCGCCACGCGCTCCAGCCAGCCGCCGCACGCCGCCGCGCCGCCGCACGCCACCACGCACCCCCACAGCGCCGGCCGCGCGTCCGCGTCGCACGCGCCCACCGCCGCGCACGCTGCCGCACCACCAAACATAAACATTATAATATATTATAGTTAAAAAAAAACTAAAAGACACGCTTATAGGGACCGTGCGTGGCGACACCTATGCCATCTAGTGTCATTTATCGGAACTGCACATTGCTTTATGGGTAGGATTACTACCGTATGTTAACTTATTGAAAAGTGTATCACAAATAATTTTGTATATTAAAAGGCTCATTAAAAGTGTATTCTTGTATCGATGGATGCTCCAATACCTCCAAGAATAAAATATATAAATATATTAGTGTAAATTCTCGTAATTTTCCACTGATAGTACCGACATGCTCTGGCTAAAAACTATACGAAAAGTTGGATAAATGCAGTTAAAAATACACGTGACATGAATTCAAACGTTTAAAAAGAACTATCAAGGTTTTTTAAATGAAACTAATATACCTATAATTTGTTTTGAGATTTATTTAAAATTCAAGTTATTTTTATTTTCAATGAAAAGGAGGAATTTGTTCTATTTAAACATAAATCATACAGTGAGTGGAACGCAAATGAATGACATTTGACGTTTCCCGCTCTGACGCAACTCCGGGCGCTAGTGCACGAAAGCGCGCGAAAGTAAAGATGGCGCTAAAAATAAGAAATTCGGTGGTGTCGTGCATTACGTGTTCGGTGGAGTGTCAATGATTTTGTGTGATTAGTTCATTGTGACTTTTGTTTGAGTATTAGTCAATGATTCTATCGTTTGTAACACAACAAGGCTACTTTTTATTCTCCTCGCCCGATCTACCTACGCCTACCCAATAATATCCACCGTGAATTGTAATATGGAGCAACAGAAAAATAATGATAAAGACACTGATAACGGCACTGTGCCTATAGATATTATATAATATATTATAGTTAAAAAAAAACTAAAAAACACGCTTTTGAAGAACATCGAACTAAAAAGTTAAAATTATATTTCAAAATAAGTTTTAAACAATAAAACAAATGAAAAATACACGTATTATTGTGAAAGGCTTTGTGCCATATTTTTCGTATATCGAACGCCCGACGCTGTTTCACAAAAATACTAGTATTTTTCCTTCATTATTGTTTTAAACTTATTATGAGAATTATTTTTAACTTTCTCGTTCGACGTCCTACAAACCGTGTTTTATACTTTTTAGTTTTTTTTTAACTATATTTATTTTTCACTGTTTGGTTCGACCTATATCACTTTTTGTGTTTATTTACAAACTATAACGGGATGTTATGACTTTAATATAAACTTTGCAGTAAGTTAGGCAAGCTATTGTATATTTGCATACCAAAAAGTTGAATATGAATTGATCAAAATGCCCTGTAAAACATTAAACCAACCCACATTCGTGCAAATAAATGATTTTCATTTCATTTCATAAATTACGTCACACCATTTTTAGCACTTTTTAACCGCTCCACCGTTCCTTGTCACGGTTGTCATATCTTCAGAACCCCTTCCTTTCCCGCTGATGTGACGTCACACATTTAAAAAATTTATGCATGTATTTAAAAATAATAAAAAAGCAGTTATTTATATTTTTTTCTTATTATATTAACTTCCTTATTATATTATTATAATCTTATATCTTAATTATCTTCGCACGGGGCCAAAGTCCAGATGTACAGTCCTCACATTGTAAGAGTGGGGACCCTGCAGTGGGTAAGTAATAAATAAATAAATAACGCTTCACACTCATAGCCCCACTAGGATTCCCTGTGTCGTGGGCGCCATGGACACACACAAGACAACAACACAACACACCCACACAGGAAACAGACACTCAAATTCATCATTCAAATCTCTGCTCTGCTGGGAATCGAACCCAGGACGTTTCGCGCAGCGCACCGGTGTCTTAACCACTGCGCCACTCAGGTCATCAACAATGGGTCACAGACTCACCGAGATGCGGAGCGCCCAGCGTGGGCTCGGTGAGCTTTATGCGTTCAGGGCCGAAGTCCAGATCTACAGTCTTCTCATTGTGAGAGTGTGGACCTCGCAGTGGGTCATCAATGGGCCACAGACTCACCCAAGTGATGGGCGCCCAGCGTGGGCTCGAAAAAGCACTCGATAAGTTTGAAGCTCTCCGGGCCGAAGTCCAGATCTATAACAGTCCTTTCACTGTATACAGTGGGTCATCAATGGGCCACAGACTCACCCAAGTGATGGGCTCTCAGCGTGGGCTCGTAAAAGCACTCGATAAGCTTGAAGCTCTCCGGGCCGAAGTCCAGATCTATAACAGTCCTTTCACTGTATGCAGTGGGTCACAAATGGGCCACAGACTCACCGAGATGTGGAGCACCCAGCGTGGGCTCGAACAGACACCGGTGAGCTTTAAGCGTTCAGGGCCGAAGTCCAGATCTAGTCCTTTCACTGTATGCAGTGGGTCACAAATGGGCCACAGACTCACCGAGATGCGGAGCACCCAGCGTGGGCTCGAACAGGCACTCGGTGAGCTTGAAGCGCTCGGGGCCGAAGTCCTGGTGGTAGCCGCCGGGGAACTCGTAGTGCACGCCCGGCACCACCGCCGCCGTGCGCTCGTCGTACGGGGACTCCGATATCTGCGGCGAGGGGACACGGTCATAATGATGTCAGTACCCATTAATGACCCACTACAGGGTCGGGTCTCCTCTCGCAATGAGAGGGATGTAGGCCGCCGTCCACCACGCACCACTACTGCCCGTTGGGGGACGAACATGCCGCGTGAGAACATTTTTTTTTTGTGAACTCTCAGGCATGCAGGTTTCCTCACGATGTTTTCCTTCACCGTAACAGCAGGTGATATTTAATTTCATAAATCGCACATAACTTTTATTAGGTACAAAGTCATTGGTGCGTGCCACTGGGATTCGAACCCGGATCCCTCGATTCGAAGTCGAATTCTAAGCCACTGGGCTATCACCGCTGCAAAATAATAATAATAAGTAAAAACGAAACTAAATGACGGATCGTGTTTGATCTTTTTCTTCTTTGTTTGCATTTCGTTCAACCTAGGGAATGGTTAAATTTCATCAAAGTCGGACCAGTAGTTTCCGTGATATGGACTTAAAACTAAAACGAAAAAAAATTAAATCAACACCAAAAAGGTATGAAATAAAATATTTTACATACTTTAGGGCTACTATTTTTTGAGGTTTGGATCGAGATTGACACGGCATTGTATTGTAGCTAAGATACTCAAAATACTCTATATAATTTCTTCGAAACAACAAATGTTAGATAGCGACCAGATATCATTTAGGCGATCCATAATCTGAAAATTGGTTCTTAATTTCCGGCGTTAGCAATTTTGTGATAAATCAGAATTTTTCTTAAAATTATCTATAAAATTCAAGGATTAAATGTATTATTAAATAACTAAATAAAAACAAAATCAATACTAAGAATAACTATTTACAATAAAAACAAACCATCTAAAATATCATTTTGTGGCATGGTGGCCAGGACGCTGGCAGCGTTGCCCCTTTGAATACTAAATATCAATTTTTTGAGCTAAAAAGCTGCTAACGAGGAGCGAGAATAAGCTTCGCAGACAGGTGTTTATAAAATTTCTTCATATCAGCCGATTCGCAACTTTTTGTAATAGGGTGTTACGGCCTATGTCAAAAAGCATTTTATATGAATTCGTAAATCATAAAAACCCATAAAAAATTGGAAATCAAAAATTTTTGCAAACAAATATTATGTAAAAAAAGACTTTTCAATTTAAATTTCAAAAATCCCCGCGAAAACACGGTCTCGGCCGTCTCGGCGCTGCCGCCATGCTTGTGACGTCACTCGCAGTGTTAACAATACATCTCAGTAAAGGAAGAAAGTTATACTCCATTGTTTATTTACACTGCCAATGACGTCACGCCGATAGCTTGCATGGCGTATAGCGTTTTTGACATTTGAAAAACAGATTAACAAACCTGAATTTTGAAATTGAAACAATAAATGTACACTACATTTTTCAGAAAAGAAATCACCATTTCTCACTTGTTTTTAACAAAATCTATCAATATTACACAATTTTGGATTTCTCCTTGCATGGTGCGAAATACGCTATTGTAGAATATTTGCGACGCTCGAAAAGAAAAGAAAAGAAAAGAAAAGAAAAGAAAAGAAAAGAAAAGAAAAGAAAAGAAAAGAAAAGAAAAGAAAAGAATGCGTTTATTGTTGACTGTTACACGAGAAAGATGTTACAAAAATTATAATAAGATAAGAACAGTCTACCCTATGCGGGCATACAATAATTATATCTTATAAAACTAAAACTAAATTTTATATTATAATTATATTAAAATAAGTTGTGATCGTTTAGCAGTCCAATTACTTATTTATTTTAATATTTTTCCTAATCGAACTCATCGGCTATGCAATGTGCCACCCGTTTCTGGGTAAAGAGAGAAAAAGCCGGAGGAAAAAACTCTCGACACAGTTTCAATTTATTAATTTATTTATTGTTGCGCGCGTTACTACATTTCTTTTTAAAGCTGTTTATAAACATGATATTATTATATATTGCGAACTTTCTATTTCGTCGAAGAGCTGTGCCTGGTCGGCTGCGGCTGCTCGCACACGTTTCATGTAAAATAAATTCCACTTCGGAAACCCATCGCACACTCACCTGTGCGACACAGTGCACGAAGTCCTCGTATTGCCGCTTCAGCATGTACTGCTGCCAGGAGGGCGCCAGGCCGCCCGGCAGCGTCTTCAGCGTGTAGCGCGCCCGCTCGCGCTCCCTTATCACCTCCTTGCTCTGAAAAAAAAAACAGAAGAAACACTAAATCTTTACTCTGAAAAAAAAAACAGAAGAAACACTAAATCTTTACTCTGAAAAAAAAAAACAGAAGAACCACTAAATCTTTACTCTGAAAAAAAAAACAGAAGAAACACTAAATCTTTACTCTGAAAAAAAAAAACAGAAGAAACACTAAATCTTTACTCTGAAAAAAAAAACAGAAGAAACACTAAACAACATTTTTTCACACCCGTCCAATTTGCTGAACAATCTTGGCACAGCGCTTTTTAAAAAAGCTTTAAAGTTTCTTTAAAAAACAAAATTATACTATCTAGAAATCTGTTTCTGTATTACATGACAATTTGTTTTTATGTTTATAATTTTGTGTGTGCATTATTTTTTAATTGCAAATTAAAATAAAAAGACGTGCTAAGATTGTTTACCGAATATGACAAGAGAATAAAAATGGACTATATGTTGACATGATTTTATATTATTTTATATTATTATCAGTAACCCTTTAATGACCCACTACAGGATCGGGTCTCCTGTCACAATGAGAAGGATGTAGGCCTTAGTCCACCACGCTGGCCTAGTGCGGGTTGGTGGACTTCACATGCCTTTGAGGTTTCCTCACGATGTTTTCACCGTAACAGCAGGTGATATTTAATTTCTATAAAGCGCACATAACTTTTTTTAACAAAGCCACTGGGATTCGAACCCGGACCCCTCGATTCGAGGTCGAATTCTAAGCCACTGGGCTATCACCGCTATTTATATTATTATTTATAATATATTATTATTTATATTTTAACATGTTCCAAACTATGCGTCCACGCACTAACTCAATGCCAGCGTCAACTTCGTCGCGCTCAGTGTGAGCGCTTCCATCCAACGTATTTCAACAGTCGGGCTTGTTCGTACGTGAGTTGAATACGTACGAAATCACGTCTAATCAGGGGCCCGATTCTGTACGACCATTCACACTCGTATCGCGGCAATGTCGTGTCTTACCCGTGATAAAAAGTCACAAAGGCTTAAAAGTCAAATATCGTGACAATCTATTGTGTGCCTTATAGAATAGACATTAAGGTTCCTTGTCGTGCCGAGTTCATGAAATGACATACGGTTGGATGACACACGATATCGGCACGAAATCTTTTGGGTCTTACAGAATCAGGGCCCTGAGTGCGACCTTACTCTAACGTAGCTTCTACCGAGTAAACTGTATATATTCTATACTAGCTGACCCGGCAGGCTTTGCTCTGCCAATTGTTTTAATTAATCAATAAATAGCCTATGTTACTCAGGCTGAATGTAGCTTTCCAATGGTGAAAGAATTTTTGAAATCGGCACAGTAGTTTTTGAGTTTATTCATTACAAACATAGACACACACAAATAAAAATGTTTCCTCTTTATAATATTGCCAGGGTCGGGTCTCCTCTCACAATGAGAGGGATGTAGGCCGCCGTCCACCACGCACCACTACTGCCCGTTGGTACTTTATAATATTAGTGCATATTATATTATTATTAATATTTTTACCTGTATGCTATATACGGGCAGCATCTGTATATGCATCGTGTTGAGCATGTGTTTCGCCTGCACAGCCAAGTGGTCGCCGCCCACCGGGGAACGGACGGCCGCGCTGGTTATTGCGTATCTGGTCAACAAAAAGTATGCAAATACAATACAATGGTATTTATCGCTATTTATAAAGAAAGTATGCAAATACATACATAGCTCTCAAAGTTTGCAAATCAAAGTGGCAATGGGTTGGCCACATCGTTCGCAGGACTGACAACCGATGGGGAAAAAGGTCCTGGAATGGCGACCACGTTTAGGCAAAAGGAGCACAGGCCGCCCTCCGACCAGGTGGACTGGTGACCTGAAGAAGACAGCGGGAAACCGTTGGATTCAGAGGGCCCAGGACCGGGCGGAGTGGCGTCGATTAGGGGAGGCCATGTCCAGCAGTGGACTACCAAGAGCTGAAAGGAAGGAATACATTTGGTCCACAATGCACAGGCAACTCCTCTGGTGTTGACGACGGTGACCACGCACGATCAGGTAGCGAGTCTGCTGCTGTGTGCCTGCTCTTCTTATAATATAAATCTTATATATAAAATTCTCATGTCACAGTTTTAGTTACCACACTCACCCAAAACGGCTTGACCGGTCTTTATGACCAATTTTTTATTTATTTTTATTTTTCAATAATGTGGCATAAAAAAATACTTACATACAACCCTAAATTGTCATTCTTCTATCACCAACCCCTATTTTTAATAATCATTTAAGTAATTTAATAATTTTTCATCCCGCTCGATAACTTATAATTTAAAAGAGCGGAACAACTATAGTTACACTATGTAACTATGATAGTTATATGTATTTTAGATGAAATTGAGAAAGAATAAGAGAAAAATTTTCGGGAAGAAACTCAAATTATTTTCTTATTTCGCCGTCAAACTCACTCTAGACAGTGTAACTATGATAGTTATATGTATTTTAGTTGAAATGGAGAAAAAATAAGAGAAAAACTTTCGGGAAAAAACTCAAATTATTTTCTTATTTCGCCGTCAAACTCACTCTAGGCGGTGTAACTATGATAGTTATATGTATTTTAGTTGAAATTGAGAAAAAATAAGAGAAAAACTTTCGGGAAAAAACTCAAATTATTTTCTTATTTCGCCGTCAAACTCACTCTAGGCGGTGTAACTATGATAGTTATATGTATTTTAGTTGAAATTGAGAAAAGATAAGAGAAATTTTTTCGGGAAAAACTCAAATTATTTTCTTATTTCGCCGTCAAACTCACTCTAGGCGGTGTAACTATGTTTGCGGGGTAAGCTAGTTATTATAAAATTCTCATGTCACAGTTTTAGCTACCATACTTCTCCGAAACCGAAACTTCACCTATTTTATGAAATTTTATATGCATATTCAGGTCTGATAATCGGCTACTGTCTATTTTTCATACCTCTAAGTGATAAGGGTTGTCCACACCTAACATTTTTATTTAATTTTTTGGACAAATTTTTTTTTTTTATTTTTCAATTATTTGGCATCAAGAAATACATACAACCTTAAATTTTCACCCTTCCATCACTAACCCCTATTTTTTAATAGTCGATTTTTAACGCTCGGTAACTTATATTATGGCAATACAATGTTTGTGGGGTCAGCTAGCTACTTTATAAACTTTTAGGTGGTTTATAAACTGAGAGGTCATGAAAAATATAAATCAAGGTTACAAATACGGATAACTGGCATCTAAATAAATGCCAATGCAGATACAATCCTCAACATTTTTACCAAAGTTAGTCACAGTTCGATAGATCTCTCATTGTAAGAGGAAACTCGACCATGTAGTGGTCATTAATGGGTTACCGAGACTCACCCATCTATAACAGGCACAGCGGAGGTCTGACTAGCGCCCGCATCCAGTACTAGGGCTGTGGACTTCCCGTTAGCAAAGGCAGCCAACACCGCATTCTTCACCAGAAAGAAAGCGGGCGCTTGGTACTTCTCAAACAGTAGTTCAGCCAGCTTCTCTCTAGCTGGTCGGCTGGTCCAGACTGCTTCTGTGAATAGCGCCGGGTGGTGTTCCGATGGGGAGCGGATCACCTGAAAAAATTAAAGTCAAGTCAAGTCAAGACAAAAGCTTTTATTCATTATTAGGTACAATTTGTGCACACTTAATGAATGTCATATATATAAAATATACATTCTACATTCATCCGCTTTGATCACCCCTCAGGAAAACATAGACTGGGAGAAAAAAGCGGGTGGAAAAAAACTCCCAGCACTCTAAAAGTAAATTAAAATTATTCTATAGTGCAGTATGACTAGGTCCAATAAAGGAACACACGTGACAGCTATAGTGTGTGTCGATATCGCCCCATTGCCATCCGCTCACAAATAAATATTGTTACACGGTGTATAGAAGTAGCCTAGTGAAGTTATTCAATCCCACGCTTCTTATCTTTCCTTCCTCTTCCTCATGAATATATCCTCATCCTCTTACTTTGTGCTTGATACTTCCTCTTCCTCATGAATATATCCTCATCCTCTTACTTTGTGCTTGATACTTCCTCTTCCTCATGAATATATCCTCATCCTCTTACTTTATGCTTGATATTTCCTCATCCTCATCCTCATAACTCCTTCCTCATCAACCCTAGTGTAGACCACAGTCATACAAACCTTGGAGTAGCAGTAATCCAGCATTTTCTCAAACAGATCCCAGTTGTCCACCTGGCCATCCTTCATGTAGGTCTGAATCTCCATGTGCGGCCGGGGCACGTGGATCTCTGTCACGTCGATGTAGTGTCGGAGCTCGCCACCGGCTTTTGAACCTGAGGAATGGACATTCTGAAGGTGATGGATGGAAGCAGTACCGGTTGATCCGGTCTGACAATTAATGTAATATGACTTAAGGCTGCAACAAATTCAATTGTCTTTATTTTCATCTTTATATTAACGTTAATGAATGTCTGTGAATACGGCTGTTAATAACATTAAAAGATAACTTTGCTCAAATAATGGGTCATAAGCCAATTCTTTGAGTGAAGTAACGATTTCCCATCCTATTTTGATTAGTTGAGCTACTTTAAAAACACATACATATGGCATCTGTGAAGTGAGCTTTTTAATATAAAAAATAGGTTTATCTTTGACCAACAATTTTTATAAACCAGACCTAATGTTAGACCACTTGATGTTAAATAGTCACTGCAGAACTGTCTGGGTTCGATTCCTAGTAGAGCAGAAATCCTCATTCGAATTTTAATTTGTTTCTGGTCTGGGTGTTTGAGTTCTAATCCGAGGAATTAAGGAATCCTAATGTGGCGCTATTATTATTATTAATGGAGCAATGAGTGTGAAGCCTTATTTATTTTACTGTTTCTTACATAAAATAATTTAGTACAGAGTTACACATGCATATATATATAGGTTCTTTGTTTGAGGTGCTATTTGTACTTCATTAATAATCACATCCGCACTATTGCAATTTCTGCTCAAATACGCAATGTACTCACTATTTTGCGTAACGTTTCCATCAGGAACCTTTTCTTCGGCTTCAGGGATGTGCGTTGCCGGCCCGACGCCTATAACAGCGGGGATGTCGGCCTTCGGCGTATCTTCCTGTGCGTACCCCACTCGCAGCGAATGGTGGCCCGGGTCGAACACTAAGGCCCCTATCTCGTCGCCCCCGTACAACATGCCGTTGGGACCACTCATTTTTCGTGTTTAAAACAAAAATTATATCCGCGGTACCACAAATCCTGTTTTGTCAATAATAAAGCATCATGCATTAAATTTAATTGACGTTTGATTGAATTTGATTGATAATAGCGTTTGACAATGCACCACAGAGTATGTAAAAATGCGTAGCTTCATGTCAAACTTACGACGTTGAAAGGAACGTTAAAGATTTTTATACAGATGATGGAATATAACGTTTGAGTAGATTTAAAAACACACTTGCGTAAGACCTTTAAAGTTTGAACTGATTTTAAAAAATAATACCTTATAATATAATTTCATTTTGGTAAGTCAATGTTTAAAAATTTTATAATGATGATACCACACCTGCGTACATAGGTACCGACTTTTGAATTATTAGGCTTATGCGCATTTGAAAATTTGTTTCAAAGATTACTGGAACTTTCGGAAGAATAAAATGATATATATCTCTTATTGATTTTGTAGGAGATATTGATGCTGCTGTCAATATCAGGAAGACTTAAATGTTTATGTTTACATAGGTATTTAAAAACTGGATATTTAGTTCAGGATGTTTGTGGTGCTATGTCTTGACCAATGATCGAAGAAATAAGGTACAAACCGTAAAAAAAAAAAAAAAGAACAACCCATGAAGATACACAATAATTTTATTCCAGAATAGCACATCAATTTAATTAACTTCGACATCGCCAGTCTTTACCTACGAACACCAATAGACAAAAAATACATCTACTACACACAATAAGTTCTTAAAATATTTACCACTACACATCTACAAAATTCTGCTTATTTTTCTTTCAATTTTTAATAGTTCAACGAAGATAGAAATTTTCCGAATTTATACAATCATCTAAAATACCGCAGTCCTCGAAGTATAAAGTTGTATAATCCAAGAAAATATTAAATTAATTGGATAATTCGTAGATACGTATCAGTATTTCAAATGTAATTAGTGTTGTGCCTAATAAAAATAAGACTCCTCAGCGTTTTAAAATAAAATAAAATTAAACTATAAGTACGTGGTAGATGCAACATATTTTAAGATAAAACTTAAAAAAAACTAAACTTACTTACAGAAGCCTTAAAAGTTTAGTATAGGAACAATTTAACAATAGGTATTATTTTATTATAGAAATACTGCATACATTACAGATTTGGCTAACAAAATAATTCTGGCAAGTGTAAATAATTTAGTATGAAATTATAATACCTTTTTTGATATCAATACATGACATCCTACATTAAATTAGGACTGTGTTTCTAAATAATAATTTTATTGGGTTTAAATACCTGTTATAAATAAAAATGAAATTATTTTTATTTAAAAACACAGTTTTACAACACAGCTACAAATATGTATATCAATTTCAGAAATATGTATTTAAATATCAGAAGTTATGATTAAGATATACCTATTATAAAATACGGTTAAACATAATACATTGTAGATTACTTCAAAACTTACACGTATAACTAAGATTAGATTCTTATAACTAGGCTACAAATAATACGGAAGTAGAGTTGGGGTTAAAATATGGGTTGAAAATCATAAATATAATTATTATTACAATTGAAAAATAAAGCCAGTCAAAGAGCATTTATTTCAATGAAAATAGCAATGTTATTTTTTGCAATTCATCTGGTTAGGTTATTAAATATATAAGTTTATATTTGAGGCAGGATGTAAACAACACAAAATGCGTTTTAAATCACACTTATGCCTCGAATTACATTCTTTTCGAAAATTTCATACCACAATCTTACCGTAATCTAATCCTTAATCGAATTCAAGTCTCTCTTCAATTACGCTTTTAAAGCTCGTAAATTGTTTGACAATGGAGTACACATTGGCACATTATATATTAAGATTTCGATAAAAATACTCATTAAAAAACAATAATTACAACAGTTCATTCCTAAACAAAGGTGAACCATCAATAAATCCGGAACATGTTATGTAAGGAACAGATACCCACACAATACGTACATACACTACGTTTTTTGATCTGAAATAATAAAAAAATCTCGCCAATAGTAATCGAGACGTTTTATTAAAGTGCCTGCTGTTTTAATTTTCTCTGACAAACACCGCTTATTTTATTCCCCCATTTTATTACACACGCAAATACCTATCATGTTTTTGTTATAAGCTTTAGCGGTCGAGTTCATTTGATGAATAAAATGTTGTTTTCTATGAAAAGTCCTAGAATCCAACTGAACAAATGGAATTATCAGGCATTGTAGTCTAAAATGTAATGGTATTTTTAGATTTATTCCTATTTATAGAATCTGTACGAATTAAAACTAGGTTAATAAGGTGCTTCGTTAGCTCTATTATAGACGAAAGCGCTTAAAAATGACAGATATTTAACGTGTGTAAAGAATTTCCTAACAATTCATTCCTCGAATCCTAAGTCTTACTCAGAGTCAACAGAAAATTTAATTTTCCATATCAGTCTTCCATGGAACTGACGCCATTAGCTAATATCAAGTTATCAAAAATAATTCAAAATTTAAAATCTTAACAGGATTCAACAATAAAAATTTAAATTTAAAAAAGTGAAACATATAAAAATTTTAAGTTTAATGTCAAGCGAAGGGTAACATCATAAAGAAATTTGAAAAAGATAAGGTAATACTTGGGGAATACGTAATATTTTTACCTATAATAATATTAATATAATAAACATTTAGAGAGTATACACACGACGTTTTTTAAAATTTGTTGAACGACTAAAATATGTAAAAGATCCGAACAAAAAATAAAATAAAATAGATCCGAAAAACTTTCAACGAACACTTCAGGATGTTTATAATTATGACATGAGATTTAAATTTGACATTGAGTTCTTTTTAATAGAAAGAGGTTGGAGAAAACCAAAAAAATATTGGGTACACTCTTCCTTCTTCGCTGTCAAAGCTTAAAGTACATACCAACAGCTAACGCCCGTCAAAATATAAAAACGCATTTTTCAAAATAACTGCGCGTTTAAAATACTTCGTGAGTATAATCCGTACACACTAAGACTTAATAATAAGACATCAATGTTTTACATAAAGATGATTACACGATATTAATATTTTTAATAAATCTACTACTACGACACATCTAACATTGATAAGTTGAATGTTTTCACGAGAGTAACGAAAACATATATAATATAAATAGGATACTACGGAATGCCTAATAATGGTTATACGTATGGCGCGAAATAAAATATTTTTACAGATTCAGTTATGTATTGAACCAATGAAACCAATAAATTGCTTAAAAATTTAGGTTATGTAATTTTTATATAATAAGGGACATGCGCGGTACTAAGCGAATAGTTTTAAATAAAATAGGTAATGAATCACTTTTAATCAAGGAATATAAAGCTTTATACCTGTAGATAAAGTTACGGTTTTACCGAAGTAAGATTTAAAAGAATAGTCATCTTTCTACACCATAAACTCTTGAATTGAAACTTATAATAATTAAAAAATTAATTAATGTAGTAAGATGTAGATAATGTAGTAGATAGTATGTATAGAGTTAAAGCATTATAGAGGTATTTTAAAGAAATATATTAAAGACGGAGGAATTTGTACCAGAACTTTTAAGTTTTCTAAATAAAAATAAATAGGTCATTATAATCAAATAGCCTGTATTTTGTACTTACCTAATATAAAATTATAAAATAAAATGTTAAAAAAAATTAGCTGGTAACGTATTTAAGAAATATAATAAGTAAGTACCTATACTTACAATCGAAAGTGTTGCCGTAAACCAATATATTTCTATAGCAAGGGCAGGGTTATTGTAGCAGGGTAACTTGTAATCTTATTTAAAAAAACAACCGTGATTCGAATAAAATCGTATAAAAATGTGCAATTCGAAGAAATAATTTAGTAATTTACCCACCGAACCTCGAATTCATTAATTTTAAGGAATTTGTATATACATTCATATTTTAACCATTGGACAACGGTTAAAATTTAGAGCTTAATACACATATTTTGGACCTGAAAGTTATTTTTGAGTATTCTTTTCGTTTTATAATGTAATTTCGTTTTTTAATCTACGTCCAATTTGGTAAACAATCTTAATATTATTTTGATTTGCGATTTTAAAATAATGCACACACCTAATTATAAAGATTTAAAAATAAATTGTCATTTATGCTGAAACAAATTTAATTTATAAATAGAAACTAAAATTTCTTTTTTTAAAGCAATTCGGATAAGTGTAAAAAAATGGACAATAGATTTACGCGGGGTTATGCGCCCTCATTCCCGTTTATCTAATGTCAAAATTTGACAGTACTCATTCGGCCAGGCAAAGGCTCACTGAATCCGACAGCCGAGGCTGAGAGCGGTGGCCAGCATGGGCGCCGGGTTCACATCAGCGTGATCAGCGTACTCGTCGCCCGCATTGTACCTGGCGATCGCGCAGTCGCGACACGTGCAGGTGTCAGTGAGGGTGCACAGCCCGCGGGAGGTGGCAATCGCTTCCCACTTGAGCTGCTGGTCCAGTGAGCCGGTTCTGTGGAGGAGGTTCTGGAAGAGAGGATACGGTGATAATTTTTGGAGAAAAGAAAAAAGAAAGTTAACAATCCGTTAGGTGATTTAACAAATACAATATAAAACATATGTATATAACATAGATGCAAAGACACAAAGCGAACAAGAAGGAAATCAAAAAATATTTAGGGGGTTAACGGACACATTTTAACGTGCAATAGAATCTACTTATATATTTATGAAATTAAATATCACCTGCTGTTACGGTGAAGGAAAACATCGTGAGGAAACCTGCATGCCTGAGAGTTCACAAAAAAAATGTTCTCAAAGGCATGCGATGTCCACCAACCCGCAGTAGGCCAGCGTGGTAGACTAAGGCCTACATCCTTCTCATTGTGAGAGGAAACCCGACCCTGTAGTGGGTCACTAATGGGTACTGACATGACATATATCAATGAAATTAGGATAACATTTCGGAGCTTTGCAAAATTATTCTTGTTATTATTGACGCCACATAGTGAAGACGCCATAACCTGTAAAATCTATATTTTAGAGAGACGCAAAAAGCAACAACAAAATTAAAAATCAGACGCAGACACCATTTTTAAAACTTTTACAATTTAGAACAATACAACAAACGACATTTGAGACAAATGCTTAAATGAAAAGCTTAAAAACGCGATACACCATAAAATATCATTCGCTAGCAAGGGATATAAACTGATTATTTATTACAAGTTTATTACTCATAACACTTGAGATAAGTTTTGAAGTGAAAACTTCTTATGGGAGGGTAAACCGGTTCGTAACGTAACGCGTGACAGCGCCACTCTCTCTGGTAACTATGGAAACTGTCAAAAGGAAACATTCATAAACAAAGCCAATAAAGCTGAAGTTCCGGCAGCGGCCGACGAGACAGGCGCGCAACGGTCGCTCCTCGGCTGATGCGACAGTACTAAACACTATGAAATGTATGGCGCTGCTTCCGAAGCCCCGGCGACTGACGCGCGCGGCTTTGGAAGCTCGGGCAATCAGTAGTATGGATGTCTTGGCGACGAAGGGAAATATTTATTGCCATGTTATACCAACGACACTTTTACACGTAAAGCAAATAATAGAAACACAAGCTCTTGATAGCGAAGCAGATATCCATTGGCATCCAAATATCTACACAGTCTACACATCGAACATCACATACAATAAACATATTTTCTCTCTTTATCTTGCTATCATAGTTGTAGAATCCCAAAGCTATGAGATCTCTTGATAAATCCTGGGGAAGTTACCACATATCTAATATTTTCTCTTTATTTCATTTTTTCTTCATTTATTTAAAATATACTTGATTTTCCATTTTTTTTAAATCTTCTGATCTCAATCCATATTTTTTTCAAAGAAGCCGATTCATAAAATAGTAAATAAGTTTACAATTTTTTTATTTTTGAAATGCTTTTTTTTTGTGCCGAATTAAATTGAAATATTCTTGTTCATTAATCTGCGGGAAGTTAATACATATTTTCTTCATTTCTATAAAAATATACTTGTTTTTCAATCCCTCCCTCCCTTTTTTTCAATCTTCTCATCCCGATCCATAACTTTTTCAAAGAAGCCAATTCGTTAATGCCAATATTTGGAGAAGAAAATAAATTTACATTTTTTCTCCATATTATGAAACATTTTTTTTTGTGTTGAATTAAACTGAAATCTTCGTTTTCATATTTTTTGGAGATTCTTTAAGGATTATTCTTTAAGGACGTATTCTTTCCTAGGATTTTCAAGTTTCCTTCATACCAGTATTGGATAACAATATTTTAACTGGTAACATTTTTTAAAAGTCCAAACAAACAGGCAATTGGGCCACCTGATGTTAAGTGGGATTCTCTTTTTACACCGTTTTTGAAGAACCCATGGTTGTTCTAATCTGCGGCTGTTCCATTTTACATTTTTCTTTCATTTCCCCTTTCGTTTTTTAAATATTGATTCCCAATTTTGAGCTTTTTAATGCCCATTCTGCGTAAAGAAAAATGTTGTGTCATTAAAATTGCAACTTACGGGTGGGTAATTGTTTTCTTTCTCGCAAGTTCCTTTGAAGCGTTTACTGCTTCATCCACTGTCCTTCAGGACTCTTGCGGTCTTTTTGCAGCTCTTCAGGGATGGCGGGCATCTCCTCGCGTTTCTTATAGGCCTCGAGTTTCTTCATGGCACTCTCAATTCCACGACATGGTGGGGAGTTCTATAACAATACTATAACTGGTAGCAAGAGTTATGTAGGAAAATACCTAGGCATGTTTCTCTCATTTACTGTTAATTGCAAAATGACTTTCTCCGAATTAAATAAGGTTTGAAAACTCAGCCTAACTTTAAATATCTTTAAAATGTAGTATACCGCACACCATTAAATAAATTAAATGATAAGGTATTAAATATCTATCTATAATTTATCATTGACATGTTGGGTGTCCCTCATATTTTGATACAAAAGGTTTAGTGTAACAGAATCTTGAGATGTACGTGATAACTAAGCAAATTTGTGAAATAATAATATTATGGAAGAAAATTCTAGTTATTTTTTGATTGACGATCAAATAATTGGAAATGTCGCGAATAAAATCTAAATGTTTTCAAAATTTTGAGACGGATTGCCAATGGATGTAATAATATAATGAACATAATTAATAAAACACACTAGAAAAACTGTAACTTTAGTAATATGTTATGTCCTAAAATCAGAAAAATACTATTTACAGCGAAAGATGAGAAAAAAAGAAGATAAAATAATCTTATACTTACTTATTTGGCTGACAATAGGAACATATAAAAATAAATTATTGAAAAGATAAGAAAAAATAGGCGAAAGAAAGAGAAACTGTAAAAACGTCGTATTCACTGTTTAACAAACACAAATAAAATTAGTAGAATGATCAAAATAAATCAAAAACAATAGTAGAAAGATTAAAAGAAACAATGAAACAATTCTCAAAAGCAAGCATACCGAATACCAGATAGTAAAAAATTGTAACTTTGAAGAGCTACTACTCAAAAGTAGGTATAATATAAGGCTTCTATTTAGACATTGGTACAATAAATGAAGTGATATCTAAGATTATGAAATCTATGTATATAAGAATCAATAACGTACAATAAATAGGTCGCAATTGCAAATAACAATTACATTCGCAATGTATAAATACTGAATTACTGAAAATTCGCAGCGCTGGCCCTAAGTAATCTTTAATCGACGTAGACCGATCGTCTTTTGGAGGTGAATGGAACTACTCTGCATCAGCTCAGTCCACAGTCGGCATAGATGACATCCTTCCTTCATTCCTTTCAGCCTGGATTGAATGGTGGTAATGAATTAGTGTGAAACGGCTGCCATACAACACACCTTACAACAAATTCTCATCACCAACATAACTTCTACAAACCTGCCAAAATCCAAACAACGCTAACTCACCCTCATCACCTCCTCATTCGAGGAGTTCCACATGTCAGTGTCAGATATCTCCTGCTCCCTCAGTCTGATCTTCTTGGGTTTCCTGACAGGCCCACAGTGTATGGACCAGTCCTCGCTCGGCGCGATCGAGGCGATCTCATTTTGGATGGAGTTGACGTCACAAAGAGTGGAGTCAGCGTCGAAGGAGACGTCGTCGCAGTCGGGGAAGGACTCCTCGAACTCCTGGATGTGATCCAGGTCTTGTAATGTGGTCGTGGTCGTCCCGTAGTCGGACGGCAGTCGTCGGTACTGGTCCATGGGCTGAGAATAGGAGTTAGATAAGATTTCGATTTGAGACAAAGACAAAAATGTTTATAAGCGAATATTGGGAGAGTGTCTGTAACCCTTTAATGACAGCAGGGTCGGGTCTCCTCTCATAATGAGAAGGACGTAGGCCTTAGGTTGGTGGACTTCACCTTTGAAAACATTTTTTGTGGGCCCGCAGGCATACTTATGTGCGCTTTATAAAATTAAATATCACCTGCTGTTACGGTGAAGGAAAACATCGTGAGTAAACCTGCATGTCTGAGATTTGAAAAAATTGTTCTCAAAGGCATGTGAAGTCCACCAACTCGCATAAGGCCAGGGTGGTAGATTAAGGCCTATATACCTCTCATTGTGAGAGGAGACCCGACCCGGTAGTGGGTCATAAATGGGTTACTGACTATAATGTGTGTCAATAGAGGTAAAAAAACTTACCTGAGAGCCAACGCTGACCACGCTCCCACGTCGAGGAGTAGGGTACTTATCGGAGATCTGTGGAAAAAGGAAAAAAGTGAATGGAAAAAGGAAAAAAAAGTGAATAGAAAAAGGAAAAAAGTGAATTTTTCACTTTTTAGGCAGTAACGGTGAAGAAAAGTAAAATACATCATATGATCAGGAAAGCCATAGTCCACCAACCCGCAGTAGGCCAGCGTGGTGGACGGCGGCCTACATCCCTCTCATTGCGAGAGGAGACCCGACCCTGCAGTGGGTCATTAATGGGTACTGACAATCAGGAAAGCAATGAAATATTAGTTTTTGCAAATTTTGTGAAACGCACTTAACATGCCCCGTGTCCGTTGCTTTGTCGCACGCAAAAGTTGCTCGCGCGACGTGATTTTGTACATTTTGTCGCATTTTTCACGCGTGCATATCGTTCGTAAGTATTTCAATTTGAACAGCTCCATACAGAGCACTGTGTTTAAATTTGGTCGTGTTGATTGTTCGGTTCGTTCCTAATTAGAACAAGGCCTTAGAATAGTAATTGCTGTCATTGGGACTTGAACCCGAACCTTCTGCGAAGACAGACTTTAAGCCACAAGGCTATAACAGTTAGCAAATAATAAAATATTTCATATCAAAATACTTGCATCTACAAATAAGTTCTGTGAGGACCGATCGATTACAGAGTACGTGTCAGAGACGAATGCAGGGGGAAACGGGAGGAAACGGGCGTTACGGGGGAAATAGGGGGAAGGTCCACCTTTAGGTACGTTCAGTGCATAGTGGGTGGAAACAGGAAGAGGGTGGAGGTTAAGCTAAGAGCAAACTATTGATACAGTCGACTCATATAAATAATTCAAAATTCAAACTTGGGCTCATCAAACAAATATTTGTCCTGGGTGGGATTCGAACCCACCACCTCCGGCCAGTCACTCTTGACTGCTTCAAGCTAAAACCATTTATTTTTTATGTATTGAGTTATGTTCGAACTCATACAACAAATATTGTTGCTTATAGTGTTAGCTACGAGGTTGCTTTACCGATAGTATCCATGCTCACGGCACTGAAGTATGATTCCATCTTTAAAACCTACAGTGCAGGCGGGGAGGGGCGGTTAGGGGGAATTCCAGGAACATATTGTGTTATCCCCTTTGATAGAGTTCTGGAAATTCGCAGAATTTTCCTCTGCAACGCAATACCGCGCGAAATTAATTATTAAAAATGTTGCGGACAGGAAAGATTTTATATAATATATTGTATCAGGTGTTACTTTGCGGAAATCCATTGTTATTTAAGTTGTATTTATATTTCTTTGCAACAATCCGCACACGTGGAACTTGTTTTGGTAGGGACCCACCACCCTCCCTTATCTCTCTGAGTAGGTATATACCATAACAACTTATTCCAATAGTACACGTCACGTGTTTCGCCCCAAAACGGAGCATCATCAGGTGATGACTCTACAACGGTTGGTTGCTGACTCAGCATTGTTGCAAAGTTGTTGCAAAGAAATATAAATACAACTTAAACTATTAAGATGTTGTGATTTTACCTATAGTTTTACCTTTTGGTCAACAAATATAACAAAACCAAAGTTTTATATTTTTTCTAAGTCAAGAATGAATTGATGCTACAACTGACGATAACAGAGTGTGTGTCTATTTTTTAAATTTACTTATTTGGTTTAATTAGAACGGTTCACACCAATTATACTAATCATAATTATATAATAATTGACACGTAATTACTAATAAAAATTAAAATATAAACAATAAAAGATGTCAAAGAGGCATAACAATAATATAATAATAAGAACATTAAATACAATTGCACATAAAATGTGTGCGTAAATTGTATGTGTGTGTGTATAACCGGATATCGGCTCAATACAACTGACAGATACTCGTATCGTAGCTACCGTCGGTCGTCAAGGGCGAAAGCCACAGCCTAGTGGATCGATGGGTGGCAGAGGGGTGGAAACGGGTAGTTTGTGTAATGCCCAGGTTGTTTATACGTTTTTCAGCTGAAAACGAAATCGAATTTTCGGTTCACTATCAGTTGCGGCTGAAACCGAAACTTATTTAAAATAATATTTATTTATAGCGCACATAACTTTTTACAAAGTCATTGGTGCGTGCCACTGGGATTCGAGCCCGGACCCCTCGATTCGAGGCCGAATTCTAAGCCACTGGGCTATCACTGCGACACTAACACTAACTTATTTTATGGTATTCTAGCTCTTTGGCAAGAGATCTCCAAATAGGCAAGGTGATTTTTTACATCACTAAGAATGTTTAGAATTTCCAAGAACATAATTCGACATATTTGCAAACACCCAATTAACCCACCAAACTGCTACGCAGCATCAAAATCGATGCAGCCAGACGAAGATTAATTACACGCGTACCTGATGTATGCATGTAGGGGTAGGGGGAGGGTGGAGGGGGGGGGGGTCGGTGCTAAATGAACTGGACATACCTATAGTGGTATTGGGCTGACAGGTTTTCAATTTGCGAATATTTTAAGTGCAATAAACAGATTACACGTAAAATATTTGCGGTGATAGCCCAGGCTAAGAATTCGACGTCGAATCGAGGGGTCTGCGTTCGAATCCCAGACGCACTAATGGCTTGAAAAAAATTTTGTGTGCGCTTTATAAAATTAAATAATATGTCACTGCTGTTACGGTGAACGAAAACATACAACCGGCATGCCTGAGAGTTCACGAAAATGTTCTTTAAGGCATTTCACCAACTCGCATTAGGCCAGCGTGGTGGACTAAGGCCTAAGTGCATCCCTCTCATTGTGAGAGGAGATCCGACCCTGTACCTAGTGGGTTTACTGACAAACGGAAGCTTAAATAACAATATCAACTTACGTCCTCCTCCTCACTGTCGATCAGAGCCAGGGTGGAGAAGTCTGGAGGTGACTCCGAGTACCCGCGGCTCGTGGAGGGGATGGGGGACTCCGGTCTGCTCACTGTTGGGCAAAAAATATATTTAAACTCTTTTTTTAACGCTTCACACTCATATCCCACACTAGGATTCCCTGTGACGTGGGCGCCATGGACACACACAAGACAAGAACACAACACACCCAGACCAGAAACAGAAATGCAAATTCATCATTCTAATCTCTGCTCTGCTGGGAATCGAACCCAGGACCTTTCGCGCAGCGCACCACTACGCCACTCAGTGCGTCCAACCAGTCGTCCAACGTCCTCCAACCAGTCATCTGATTAGTCGTCTAACTAGTTGCCAAACAGGCATTCAAGCAAACAAATTAGTCGTGTGTCGCCTAACCAGTTCCCCAACTGTCAAACAACCAAAAAAATAAAAAATCCGTCATCACCTGACACGTAGTGACTATGTTTCCTTCGCTTGAACATCTGAAGCGCGTTCATTCTTTTTTCTTTTTGACTGATTGACTTCTTTTTTCTTTATGACTTTGTAAACGATCACTCTGTAGGATATTTTCCAGTGTCTAAGTTAATGAAAATGACCTTATTTTATTAGGCGAAAATGAATCGTAGTGGAAGTGCCAAAATGGAAAAAAGTAATAAAAAATGCAACAAACAATGCAAATAAGTACATTAACGATTAGGTAACGTAATTAAGAATGATAATAATTTAATTATTATAATGTGTACACGATCTATCTCTAATAACAATTAACAAAAATGATTGTAAATAAATAAACAAATACTCACTTTTGGACGACATTTGTAGCAGAAAAATTGCTGAATTACCTAATAATATTTTATTGTGTGCGCCAAACAGCAAACCTATAACTTATGTACTCTAGCACAGAACAATGCCTAGATAAAGATATCAAATTGATATTTATATTATTATCTATAGCAATACACTCATCCGACGTGTCTGGTATCAGAGATCAGACTGACGTATAATAGCGCCACCCCCGGGGATGTTCCGAGAACAGGCAAACAAAACGATGTTCAATATCAATATATATTGAAGGTTGAATTGAATTTATTGGAGTTTTAAATTTCATTTTGTATCTATTATAGGGTGGAGTCATAGTAGCTCGCCCGGGTATTACCGCCAGCCTCTTAACCCGTCGTAAAGCAGTGTGTTCTTCATGTGTTGTTGCGGCTGGGGAGGTGTGGTTGCCGGGGATGCTTTATTTGAGGCGATCTTAGTCCTCGTGAGTAGCAAAGCACTCGTATACAACCGCAGATTCTTTTATTTCGGGGTGGACGGGATCACTAATAGGTAACAATCAGTATTGAAATTGATTTTTTAAAGTAGGTAACTGAGTTGCGTAAGGGTAGGCAATCTGATATTAAGTGGTCACTGCAGCCCATGGACGCCCGCATCCAACCTCAAATAGAGAAGAAAATCCTATCTGAGGTTGCGGGTGCTTTGCTACTCACGAGGACTAAGATGTTCGCCTCAAATAAAGCATCCCCGGCAACCACACCTCCCCAGCCGACACAACACATGAAGAATATGCTGCTTCACGACGGGTTCAGAGGCTGGCGGTAAGGTGCCTCCCGGTCGATCTACTACGGCCCCACCACGTAAAGCAGCTTGTTATCTCGAAGCAATCAATAATCTCAGCAATGAACTGTAGTAGGTACGTCTTACTCTACTCAACACTTAGACAGCGATGTAGAAAACTTCGACAGCGTGATTCAGGATACCCGTGGCGCCATCTCTTGACGACAAACCGAATTCTACAGTATTACTACTGACCCTTCTCAGCGCTGGCTCCTCGCAGCAGGTTCTCAGTGGAGGGCTGCTCCCCGCGGTCTCGAGTCCTTGCCTTGAATAGCCCGAACTTTGTAGGCGCCATTCTGATGGGAAAAAGCTTATGAAACGCCTTCAAAGAGTGAGGAGACTCGATTCGGATTTGTTTATGTTTTTGGATGATAAGCAGGTGCAACTCGGGTAACTTTGTCCTTAAATAATCCTTACGGCAACTTTAGATTATGATCTAAACTTTAGATTATGATCTAAAGTTGCCGTTGGACAATGGCCCAAAGTTATGAGTTGTTGTTAAAAATTTGAGAGTCAAAGCTGTATTACATACTAATTAATACGACAAATATTAGTCGAAGAAACCGTTATTAAAGCTGCTTAAAAGTGAGCCAAAATGTTCAAAGTTAACCGAGTTTACATATATTATATTATACTCATAATATAATGACTCCTTATAACATGAGGTTCTTCAAAAAGAGCGTAAAAAGCTCTCCTTCAAAAAATTTACCATCAGGTGGCCAGTATGCCTATTTGCTGGTTTATCTTATTCTAACACAAGAAACTAAACGTTTTCATTTTCAACACACTTAAAAAACTGCGATCCCAAGAGGCTAGGTACGTTCCCCCTTTAGGTAGCAATGCCTATCGTTTGTCCAAAAAAACACCGAGCCCGGACCCGGTATTTTTATCTACACTTTTTTTTTACCGTAGATTAGTAGATAATTTACGTGTATGCCATCATCAGGTTAAGATTTACTGAGATCGTTTCATTGCTATAAATAAAAAGGCCTAATACAAAAGCAATAACAATCCAAAAATATTTCATTCTAAAATTACGTTTTTTATTTAAAATAAAGGTTAAAAAAATATTTACAATTACTTAACAGAAGCTTTAATTAAAAAATAAATTATAGTTTTTAACACCTTAACAATAGCTAACTAAAAAATCTAGTTTTTTAATAATTAAAAAAAATATATTATCAACTCGATTATGATAAACGATATTGTAGTCAAAAGCAAAAATTAAATTATGAATTTATAAGATAAAGGAAAATTAAATTTTTACCTTATTTTTTCCAGGCAGAAGACGATAAAACCCGGGACACAACACTATTTAAAACAAAAACACTGCTCAGATAAATAAAAATCCTACAAGTCTCTAGAGAAATATTTAATTTAACACTAATAGATTTAAAAGAGTACTTGTAAGGTGCAAATGGTCAAAAATGGGTATATTCAGAAAACTCCAATATCGAAACAGGTGTTCTTGAAAATACAGCTGTGACGTCTTTCTTTTCCGCTAGAGGAAAGTTTCAGTGATAAAGCCACCTCAGTAGAAGGTTTTCTTCAGTATCGAGTGAGAGTATTGATCAAGTTCGATTCGATTTTCGCGATTCGATTTTAACTTAAAGTAAAAAAATGTAGGTACATTTTCGCATCATTTTCCAAATTAATTTGTCGTTTGTCAGTTATAATGCTATATATAGATAAACCAATACGACATTATTCGGTTTAAAGATCCCTATTTTTCATTCAGATAATTTGATTTATAACACTAGGTATTAAAATTTTTGAGTTGATATAGCTATTTCACCTACTCCAATTATTTAATATGGTTTACTAATCAAAAAATGATGTCTTACTGTTAGCCTAGTTTATCTATAAAATATCTCGATCCCAACTTACAAATTATAACCTACGAAATTAAAAAAATCTTTTGCAGGTTGGAATAGATTAATATTCGCATGCTTTAAAGACAGGATTTATTGAACTTAATGCTTTCACTATACCAACTATATTGTAACTAGCATTGAATTAATTGAGAAAAATCGATTCACAGTTATCGATATTAGATAAAATCGAATCACTATTTTTCCGTCTTTCCAACACTAATCGCCATTTTGATATTGCGCGCGCACTATGTTTTCGATACATTTAACTTCGATTGCATTGCCAATCAAGAACCCTTTGTATTCTGAAATAAACCTTAACTTAAAATGCAATTAATCTATTTTCAATTGTACTTGATATTATTATTAAATTTTAAATGTCTATAATATTCTTTCTTAATTTTAACCTTAAATTTAATTGAACAAGTTGATTTTAGGCCTTTCGTTTTCTACGGTACAGAAAATTTTCAAGGTCTTTCTAAAGAATATTGTAACCCTTATTGCTTGGGAATAAAGTTGAAAAATATCATGTTAATTTTAGCAAAAGGTTTGCACGTGTAAAACTAAGTTATGAACTAAGTACCTAATAAGATTTTCTTATCTTCTCCAGAAAGCGTCTCTCAAATCAAGGATTAATAACATTTAAGTGAATTTGAATATATTATGAAAGAACTTTCCTGTGACCTGACGGCGTAATGCTATTTGAGAAAAAGTAAAAGGGGACTCAGCTTAGGCAGCGGGGGAGTCGCTCCCACGGCTCTCGGGTATCCGTTTTAGTAGATAGCGCTCTATACACAATTTTCGGTACTGAAAGTGATAGGGAATACTAAAACGGACCCGAGAGACGTGGGAGCGACTTCGGGTTATGTGGGATTCTTCCCCAACCCCCCTCGGTGGCTTTCCTCTGCGGCTGTGGGGGGCGTTGGTTATTAATTATTATTCCAAAATTGAAAGCTATAAAATGAAGCTCATAGTGTGCTCTATTGGGAAAATGTTAAGTTTCGTACCGTGTTGTTAAATGTTACGTCATCATGATTGTATTCAGGAAAGCTCCATTTTTGGTGCTGCGTGGTGGAAGTGCTACGAAAGATTCAGTAGATGGCGCTGTATACACAAATTTTAGGTATAGAAAGCGATAGAGAAAGTAGTAGAGTAGGTATTGCTTTTTACTTCCAACAGATGGCATTATTTCCACTTTCTCGGGTTATTTTTCTATAATGTTTTTATACAGTACAAATTTATTTTTCGTACAAATTTATTTCGTGCAAAATAGTATTCTTCTCTGAAGTAAAAGCAGTGGCAGGTTTCGGAGTTTTGTATAATTATGTATGCCAGTGATGTAGAAAACTGATAGCGTGATTCAGGATCTCGCTATCTTTTGATGAGTGGTGTGAAACACAAGCATTTCAAGTATTCCTAGATGCAATTATTATAGGTAATAGGTATGTACCTACATAGTACTATTATTTATAATTGCCAGGTTATTGTTTAAAAAATAAAACAAAACAATATATTCTTGAAACAGTTCTGTATTTCGGAATATAATATTATTTAACTCTACGTTAACATTAATTACTTATCCGTTTTAATTGCAGTTCTAAAAAGGTTCAACAGAATTATTTAACTAATTAACTTATAGCAGGTGAAAATGAATTATTACGTTCTAAAAATTGTATTACAATCAAGCAAGCAAGCAAGCAAGCAAGCAAAAGTTCCCTATAGAAAAACGGATTACTACTAGAAATACCTAATAACATAAATAAAATACATAACTTAAACCTTATATTAAAACATATCGCATAAATATTACAAAAATGTAAAGATAGTAGGTATGTCCTATGTAGTATTATTTACAATAATAAGTTTCTTAAAATAAAAATTGTCGACGTATGAAATATAATGCAACAATGTATAAAATAATAGGAGAGATATATTATATGTAATTATCTGTACGTTGCAATTATTGCGTTAAAGAGAAAATAAACTAAAGGTATTTAAATGCAAAGTATTGATAAAAAAGAGTTTATACTTACTAATAAATAGCAACCGTAATAATTCACCCACATGTGATATATCGAAATAGTCTTTTAAAATACCTGAAATAAATTCTTTCCCAGCCTTAGAATTTATTTCGGAATTCAAAATAACATCTGTTAAAATGACTAGAATTATATTTAAGCAAAATATTGTACAAATCGTTCATTCTCATTCACCTTCAACAAGTAAAATATAAAAACAAAATTTATTATATCGTTGTTTTTTTTATTTAAAATCAGAACGACGGAAGATAAACACTTAACAACAATATTAATTTAAAAACAATTAACTAACAGAGTTACAGATTATGTCACAACACAGACTACAAATACTTTAAAAACAGAAAAATGTTATGACTTCTTTTTTAAAAATTATAATTGTTTTTAGCTGCCTTCCATTTTGATTTATTAGCTATATTTCGGGTTAATTTTTACTTGTATCCCAGGTTTTTGAATAAAGCTTCATCGTTGAGCGAGTGGTCGAAAAAGGGCGTCTCTCGGAAAATGACGGACGCATCGGCTATGTGCATTTGGCGCTTGCCATATCTGTAAAGATAATGCCATATCTGTAGAGAAAATGATTATATTTAAAAAAAATCATCTTTTTCATTTTACTGTCCTATCATCGTTTATGCCAACGGCTAACTACACGTTACTTTACAAGAAAATGTTTTGGTGGCATTTATCGAACTTGTAAGTATGACTAAGATATGCATGGTATATTATTATGTAGAATATTATGACATTGACGCATAAGTAAATTGACGAAAAGGATAATTATTTCTTCTATCCTTACGCTTATCTTACAGTCGCGGTGGGGATGATAGAAAAAGTAGAGTAGAGAGAGAGTAGACTAGAGTACGCCTGCCGCATCTATTTGTTTACCATAACAAAGTGACTTCAAAAATAAAATTGGACGATTGTTTAATAATTGACAAATGTCGATCACAGTCAATACAATACCTACCTGCCCCGACCATGCACGGAGTAGTACTCCTGCAGCTCCTTCAAGTAGTTGGAGATCTGCTCGGCGGTGTCGAAGCGCTCGGGGCGGCGCGGGCGCGGGTACTGCGCTTGCGCCGCGCACGACAACATGGCGGCCGTTAACAAAATGGCGGACAGGAGGAAGCGCATCGTTGCTGTTCTGTGAAGCGATAGAGGTTTTTAAACATGTCGATGTTAACTATTTTTTGATGCATTTATGAAAATACAAGGAAAATATACTCGTACTTAATAAAAGTCTAATCATATTATAAAAATAGGTTGTAAAGAAACGAAATAAAACGAAAGGAAACGAAACTAAATGAAATTAAATGAAATGAAAAAACATTTATTAAATAATTATAATATATTTGAAAAAAATCGGGTTAGTTTATGGTTTTATAGGGCATTTAGACCACCTATTGACCTTTTAAACTTTTAAACCTGTCGTAATTTTATACATTTTATGATTGGTTTTATTATCTAAAGCTACAAATGTCGAGTATTGAAACATAATAAAAAGCTGAATTTTATTAAGCGGGTTTTTTTACTATGGCGCTTTAGTTAGCCTGAAAATGCCTCAAACTACCCTCAAATATCTCGAAAACCGTTGAATATTGAATTTTGACGACCCAAGTGGCGTAGTGGTTAAGACGCCGGTGCGCTGGGCGGAGGTCCTAGGTTCGATTCCCAGCAGAGCAGAGATTTGAATTGTGAGTTTGAATTTCTGTTTCTGTGTCTGGGTGTGTTGTGTTGTCGTCTTGTGTGTCCATGTCCATGGCACCCACGACACAGGGAATCCTAGTGCCGGGCTATGAGTGTGAAGCGTTATTTATTTATTTATGGACCTTCACATATGTTAAATGATTGCTTTTGAACGGATCTACTCACCCTTAATGGGAATACGTCACATTACACATCCCCGTGTATAGACCTATAATGCATAGATGTATTAATAAAATAACAGAAAAGACAGTGGGGATCAAGGGAGAAAACTATAGACTGAGAAATAAACAGGATAGACGAAAGGCGGAAGGAGTGTTAAAGTTTGTGAAAGTGAGCTTTAACTTGTTTTTTAAAGGAAAATAAAGATTTTACATCTCGGTAGGATCGTATGTCGTTGCCACACAGGTTACATCACGATATTCATTCGACACCTCACCGCTTCCTAAGGCTTGCATATCCAAGCTAGATTTAAACCGATCACAAATAATAATTTGGGAGCCATTTACATATCAAAAGGTTAATCTTTGGTGGTTACGTGTCAAAGGTGTAGGGCTCAGTAGATACTAGGAAATCGAGCCTATGATAGGACTAGGCCATACTAGGTGGACCCTTTATCTAATCGAATATCGAAAACCTCTTATGTAGTACATACAAAATTCATGAAGTTATTCAGGTGATAAGCAGAACGAACGGCTGCCTGCATACCCTTTTGCTACTCAGTATAAAAAAACCAACTACAAAAAGTATCTCCACTAAATATTTCACGAAAACGCATAGATAATACGTTAAAGTCATAATTATACTTTATAGTAAATTTATTTTAAAATGACGCTTCACACTCATAGCCCCACACTACGGTTCCCTGTGTCGTGGTCGCCATGGACACACACAAGACAACAACACAACACACCCAGACCAGACACAGAAATTCAAATTCATCATTCAAATTTCTGCTCTGCTGGGAATCGAACCCGGGACCTTCCGCGCAGCACACGGGTGTCTTAACGACTGTGCCACTTGGGTCGTACGGTACAGTGGTTACGGTCGTAATATACTTCAATGGGTCGGTTTTTAGCTCGTAGCAATGGCGTAGCGATCGTAGCAAGTGCGTAGCATACGAGAAATTCGTAGACCTCTTCTATCTGAGGTTGTATGCTTTGCTGCATGACTGCATTCGAGATCGCGTTCAAACTGAGCGCAGCCCTAGGTAAACTACATGCTTACGAAATTTTATCCAAATCTGTTCAGCCGTTTTTTGTGACAGAGCAACAAATATCCATCCATACTTACAAGCTTTTAATTTATAAAACGATTATAGCGAAGCGGTGGCACATTGCATAGCCGATGAGTTCGAACAGGTAAAATATTAAAATTAACAAATAATTTGGACTGCTGAACAAAACAAAATAATAATAAATAAATAAATATAATTTAGCAGTAATTGTCAAGAAATATAAAATTAAGTTTTAGTTATATAAGACATAATTATTGTATGCCCGCATAGGGTAGACTGTTCTAAACTTATCATAAATTTTTGTAACATCTTTCTCATGTAACAGTCAACAATAAACGTATTCTTTTCTTTCTTTTCTTAAAAATTAAACACACTGCCTCGCATCATTCAGCGTAGCGCGGGAATGGTTAATCTAGCTTTGTATGTAAGTATTTCCATTTGTATAGAAAACACGCACAGTCCAACACACAGAACACGCATCCGCATGTACGCGCGTGGATGCGTTGCGTTGTCTATACAAATGGAAGAGCACCACCGCACTACGCTGCGTGATGAGGGGCGTGTGTGAATCGCTAGTTAGCTAGTTAGTTAGTTGCTAGATTAGCAATAGCATCTACAATTTCAGATCTAAAACCTACTTCTCACAATTTTTTTCACTTTATTTAATAACCATAAAACTAGTTTCCATAATCGGTCGTTCGCTTCAACCTATCGACTTTCCCAGATTAAAATAATCCCGCGAATGACTTAACCATTAATTTGTTTCACTCCAAAGTGCCGCTAAGCGACTTATCGCGCGTGATAGTGTAATCCCGTGAACAGTTTATAATTAGATGTAGGATTACTGATGACATTTTAAAAATATAGGTGAAGTTTGCTGATAACGCGTGGGGCTCGCTGAAATCGCTATCTAAACGTCATAGTGCCTACTCGAAAGAGTTTCTATCGATCTACCATTCGTTGAAGCGCGCATAGCCCCGCGATTGAGTAAATTTAAGCAACGTCGGGCGCGGTCAGCACCTGGATGGGTGACCGCTAGTGGCGTATTTAATGCGCGCTTACGTGCGTAAGCCTAGGTTATCCATCGGTTATCCCATCCTATCCATCGATTAACGATCTATCCATCCATACTCACAGACCTTCACATTTATAATGCCAGTAACCCATTAATGCCCCACTACAGTATCGGGTCCCCTCTCACAATGAGAGGGGTGTAGGCCTCCGTCCACCACGGTCGCCTACTGCGGGTCGGTCGACTTCGCATGCCTTTGAGAACATTTCTTTTTGTGAACTCAGGCATGCAGGTTTCCTCACGATGTTTCTCTTCACCGTAACAGCAGGTGATATTTAATTTGAAAGCGCACATAACTTTTTATAGTCATTGGTGCGCGCCACTGGGATTCGAACCCGGACCCCTCGATTCCAGGTCGAATTCTAAGCCATTGGGCTATCACCGCTTATAATAGAACGAGTAAGTACATTTACAATAGTAAGTAAATATAGATGGTAGGATGTAAAAATATATCATCTTCTTAATCGCTTCGCTCTTGTAATAGCGGTCGTGGTCGTCATGTGATCACGTTTGTGGCAGATGTAATTTTCTTCACAATCTCTCGCCACTTTGCTCGGTCGCTCGTCATTTTGGTGCACTCATGCAATGGACCGCCCACAGCTGATTTGATTTGGTCGGTCATCGTACGGGCGACGATCGACGGACACGGGTGGTATTAAAATATAATAATTATACTGAACGTTTATTTCTAGTTATCCCATAAAGGTGTAGCTAACCCATAGAGGTGTAACTAGACCTCTACTTTTTCAAACAAAGCATTAAGCACGAGACTTATTGTTCAGGCGAGAACAATGCTTTTGCGTAAATATGCTTTTTATTACTCGTAGCTTTTGTGATACTTTTGTGTTTGAATTAAGGGCTCATTTTCATTGGTCGTTACAGCTCGCACTCGGTACGGGAGATTTCTGTTCACGCATGCCATAGGAACCGCATGCTGTAATCGTTTTCATTGCCCGCATGTGGGGTACGCGACATTTCTGTTTAAGCATGCCATAGGGCCAGCATGCGATAGCCGTTTTCATTAGTCGATAGGGCTTGCGGATTGTTGGATATTCTTCACCGCGCATTTGTTTTGAAAGAGTTTAATAACATTCGTAAACTGAGTCCCCGCGCCACGCTTGCTTTACACCAACCGATGAATTTCAGTTAGGCCGCGTGCGACTCACGTTCTACGTATATCGACCAAGATATATGTAGATAGGCTACTTTCATTAGGCGATAGCCCGTATTTGGGGGACTCCCCGCCTGCTGTATAACGACTGAATTAACGACCAATGAAAATGAGCCCTTATATGGGTTGTGACTGCAACCCTAGTCATTTTCCACTGCTATGAATATGTATCATCAACATCATTTCAACCCTTCGTAGACAAAGTCCCCTAATCGACGCCACTCTGCCCGTTCCTAAGTCGTTTGAATCCAACGTTTTCCCGCTGTCTTCTTCAGGTCGTCAGTCCACCTGGTCGGAGGGCGGCTTGTGCTCCTTTTGCCGAGACGTGGTCGACATTCAAAGACTTCTTCCCACCAGCTCTCACAATGAGAAGAACTAAGGCCTACGTCATTCTCAGTGTGTAAGAAGAATCAGGGTCAAATAGGGTCGGGCCCTGTATTCGGTTATGAACGGTCGCAGACAGGACAATGTATAACCAATCGGATCACTGTATCCGGTTAATTTTGATCAATATTTTGTCAAGGAAAATATTAAAGAAAATAGCACATGTAGTGCAGTAAAACAATGATTTATTTCACAGCGTGGTGGCGCTATCGTCCTCGTATATTGTGATATAAATCAAATTTCATCTCGGTAGAGTCTAGTAAAGATCATTTAATACATAGTACGCTCCATCTCCAAAGAAGAAACTTTAAGCCTTTGTTATGAATACATATACAGTGAAATAGTTTAACAAATATACAGTCATATTGTTTTAACCCATTAATGACCCACTACAGGGTCGGGTCTCCTCTCACAATGAGAGGGATGTAGGCCGCCGTCCACCACGCACCACTACTGCGGGTTGGTGGACTTCACATACCTTTGAGAACATTTTTGTTGTGAACTCTCAGGCATGCAGGTTTCCTCACGATGTTTTCATTCACCGTAACAGCAGGTGATATTTAATTTTATAAATCGCACATAACTTTTATTACAAAGCCAATGGTGCGTGCCACTGGGATTCGAACCCCTCGATTCAAGGTCGAATTCTAAGCCACTGGGCTATCACAGTCATATACTTACACTATAATTATTATGAAATCAAAAGCACTGATTATGAAAATCGATCACTATAATGAGTGCAGTTTTGCGATAAACATTTGAAGCGTTCCCAGAGAGTGCTTCTCAAACACTCTACGGTGATAGTTTCATCATTTTAAGTCACTGCGGCTAATTACATTAATGATGTTAATTATAGACCGATGGGCGGATGCGTTCAAAGTTTTGGTACCTATATATTATATTTGTGTTTTGAAATGTGTGGTCGCTTGTTCTACTTCTACTTGTTCTTTACGCATAAACAAAATATTTCAGCTAGGACTGAATTAATTTTGAAAATTACCCGATACATAATATACTTACCAAAATAATATTTTTTACAAATTTTGTCTATCCATCTGTCTGTTTGTTCCAGCTAATCTCTGGAACGGCTGGACCGATTTTGACTAGACTTTCACTGGCTGATAGATGATGTAAAAATAATAATTTAGGCTATTTTTATTTTAGAATTCCACGCGGACAAAGTCGCGGTCACAGCTAGTTATTAATTAAAAGGACAAACAACTTAAGAGCAGGTGACCTTAAGAGTGTGGCGGCTTTCCCTCACACAAAATGATTATAATTAGCGATGCTTTAGTACAAACATGTGAAGTGTTCCGCAAAAGAGCTGCCCAAACACACAGCGGTTAATTTTCATTATTTTAAAGTTAATTTTCATTATTTTAAAGCGGTCCCTCTGATGTGGTTAATGACATTAATAATAATAGAGATGGGTGTTCTACTACTAGGTAGGTTGTATATCCTACTTCCTACTACTACGAGTATTATAAATGCGAAATTTTGTGAGGATGGATGGATGTTAGTTACTCTTTCACGCAATAACGGCTCAACTGATTTGGACGAAATTTGGTACACAGGTAGATTATAACCTGGATTATGATATAGGACTTTTTAACGAACCCGTTGATTTTGAAAAAAAACTGCACCCTGTATTATAACACCATTCGATAGTGTCACTAATAAGGAACAAATTCTGGAACGTATTGCCCTGTATTCAAAAAGCTGTGTTCAAATTTTGTTGCATTACGAGTAGTTAGTCGGTCGGTTGTGTCGTAATGCAACAACAAGGCCTTCGAAATATATTTTAAAAAATATCGTCTGCTGTCCGGTGAAGGAAAACATCGTGAGGAAACCTGCATGCCTGAGAGTTCAAAAATGTTCTCACGTGGCATGTTCCCCCACCAACGGGCAGTAGTGGTGCGTGGTGGACGGCGGCCTACACCCCTCTCATTGTGAGAGGAGACCCGACCCTGTAGTGGGTCAGTAATGGGTTACTGACTTGTATGAAAAGAGCGCCGTGAGTCAATAAAGTAAGTAATAGATACAGATTTAAAACTACACAGCTTACCTAATCTCACTTAAATTTTTCAAATAAAAATAATAAAAGTTAATTGGAGGTGAAACAAACGAATAGTGAGATAGAAGATACCCCTAAAAGATTTTTTTTCAAGCGAACTAGGTAACATTTTAAAAATATGTTAAAAATACTTATATAATAATTTGTTGTGCCATACGAGTTTACCGCCTACGCATTATTTGCTTATATCAAAATCTTTACAACATGAAAATAATTGTTTTTACGCTTACATCGTAATTTGGTGTTTTTTGTTTTCCCTTATTTACTTTCCATCTGGTGAAAATACGAAACAGTTTATATTTTCAAGGGTAAACCGTTATTTTCGCGCCATTCCTATAAATCGGGCGGGAAAAATTACAGGGCAATACGACGTTGGTTATAGTGACGTTCCTGTTGCGATTTATTTTTTATTACAAGGTTTTCGCTCGTTTCTGTGTGGACTTAAAAACCTCCACCTATACAAAAAGACTCCTTAATATTAGTTCTATATTTTATTTCTTTTCAGTCATTTTAATATTTAAGGGATCCTGTGGCCTTACTCTTGAAAATATAATCTCAATTTCAATTCCGATTCCGATCCAATCTGAATTGTCACATGATTTGGTACTCTTGAACGCAATTGGCATTTTTCTTTGGCATTAAGAAGATTGCAACGAAATGACACAATTTCATTTCTGCAATATCCGTTCGATATTGATTAAATAAAGTTAAAAAAATGTGTTATAACATCTATTAAAAAAACTCCTTAATTATGGTCACCCTATACCGTTCAACGATTGTACTAATGGGTTGTACCAATGAATGAGAATCTCTCAACTTGTTTATAGCTCAATCTTGACTCGGGATGAATCATTCTTCATCAGAACGGATCTTTGTGAAAAGCTGCTAATGAGCTATCATTGTTGATTGCTATCATCATTGAAGCCTACGTGTTTTGATGAGAAGAGTTCAAACGAAGTGGAAATAGGTAGTAGCCCAATGGCTTAGCCCGCGCTCAGTTCGGACTCGATTTCGTACGAATTCAACTCGTGCGTATACGTTCACGCAAAAACAATCCCGATTTTTGAAATGCTTTGGGGGCGCTCACACTGCATGCGAGTTAGTCGTCCGTCAACTTAGGTAGTTGCGCGTAGTGTGAGTATACTAATATACAATAACAAAAAAGAAAACAAAATAAAAACACAATCGTTTCACTTAGTGAAAAGAAAATTGATTGCATCTCCTTCTGCTAAATTTAGGAAATAAAGTTTTGATTGGTTTTTATACGATTTTTGAAAAATAAAATTTCATCTAACGTTTTGGGTCGCCTCTCTTTGATGCCGTATTAAACAGAAAGCAACATTTAATTGAAGTGAGAATCATTTTATTGAGCTACTATTATTTGCTCTTTAAAAGAATCTCTTTAAGACTAGACAACTAAATAAAGTTTTGTCACTGTACATTATACTATATTTTAACCTATGATTTTATTATATTTCATTCAAATAATACCACAAACTTTTCTAACTTAGTCTTGCATTACACCTACATAAATAACGTGGCATTCTAACTGAATTTCAATAGGCTGAAATTTGCATTAGAAAGCGTTTAAAATTGTCTCATAATATGTGCCGACTTTAAGATTCACACCGCACGGAGTAACACTGAATTTTTGATGCGTAACTAATGTGCCCTCACGTGCCATTTTTAACGGGATCGTCCTGGTTTTAATCTGTCACGATGTCTTCAAATACACCCGACCCGAAAATATTCCGTTTTTGGAAGAGATTTGAAGGTTTAATATTTATATATTTTTATGACAAAAATTACGTCACAGTTTTGATGTACATAAACAGCTGGAATTGAAAAAGGATTGGAAATAATACAAAAAAAGATACAGCAATCGTTACAAACTTTTAAGTCACGCTATATACCTATAATAGGCTGGCATTTTGGCAAAAATGTCTACATAAAGTTAAATCGAATCAATATTTTTTATATCTACTCTCAAATTTTACATAAATCTTATGTATATTTTTTAATATTTTTTTCGATGGGCTTATGATTTATAGTGCTTATAAATGTAAAAATATCGATAATAATAAAGACTTTTGATATTGAAACTAGTCCCATTAACGTTCAAAACATTATACATGACAGAATTTAACAGTTGGCGGGAAAATGTAACCGCCATTTTGATCACGTCGTCTATCTCGTTACAGTGTTGCCAACCGTAAAAACAATATTCGACGCGTTTTGAATTCTACCTTTGAGGTGGCAATATTGAACCGTGGGTGTTCAAAATGTAATTTGAATAAATAATAGTTTTCATTTAAGAATTGTTGATGTAATTATTGAGATGCAAATTAGGATGAAATTGAGAAATGAAAATGGGCGATTCGAGTAAGATATTTCACTGGTGGTAAGATTGTATCAGTACGTAGAAAGTGTCAATTTTTTTCATTATCTGTCGTCTAGAAAAAATTTCTTCTTCTACTTACAAGAAGAGCTTTTTCGTATGTAGGAGAACCATTATATTCCTTCGGTTTCTTTCCGCGAAAAAGATATCCCATATCAGGAAGCAAAATAAAAGAAGATACTGCCATTGCATTTTTCATGCTTAGGCAAATCCACAAATCTATCATATAATTCTTTCACAACAAAAGAAGATTGTGAGGAAACCTTTATGCCTAAGAGTTCTCCACAATGTTCTCAAGGGCATGTGAAGTCCACCAACCCACACTAGGCCAGCGTGGTCAACCAAGGTCTACATCCTTCTCATTGTGAAAGGAGATCCGACCGTGCAGTATAGTGACCATGTAATGATTTGTTTGAGTAGCGGTGATAGATAGGACCTCGAATCGAGGGGTCCGGGTTCGAATCCCAGTGGCACGCACCAATGACTTTGTAAAAAAGTTATGTGCGCTTTATAAAATTAAATATCACCTGCTGTTACGGTGAAGGAAAACATCGTGAGGAAACCTGCATGCCTGAGAGTTCACAAAAAAAATGTTCTCAAAGGTATGTGAAGTCCATCAACCCGCAGTAGGCCAGCGTGGTGGACTTAGGCCTACATCCCTCTCATTGCGAGAAGGAGACCCGACCCTGTAGTGGGTCATTAATGGGTTACTGACATGACAATGATTTGTTTGCTATTTGTTACTTAAAAAATCGTGTTCTTAACATTTTCTTTTCCGTATTAATCACAGGATTAATTTCACGTCAAGATTACACCTTACGTCCTTATAGCATAAAAACATGCTATAGTGACCATATTGTAATGTACTCTGGCTTGTTTATAGTTACTTTAAAAATCGTATACTTTAATTTCGAATTAATTACAGGATCAAGATTGACACTTAATCCTTTGTGTAGTAAAACGTTATCCTTGCTAATTAAATTGGGATTGTAAACATTGGTGACTGATGTTGATTGCAACTCGTAACGCTTTCATAGGCTGTCGTAGAGCTTTCGTAGAGGTTTCGTAGACGATCTATACGTCTGTTGATTTATGATGTGGAGAAAACCATAGAAAAAAAGAATATAGTAATATAGTAGGTAATTACTGTTAATAATAATATAGTAATCAGGTGATATTTAATTTTATACTGCGTAAATAACTTTTTACAAAGTCATCGGTGTGTGCAATTGGGATTCGAACCTGGACCCCTCAGTTCAAGGTTAAATTCTAAGCCACTGCTATCACCGCTATGATATTTGGGTATTATTGATGTAAAACTACTAAAATTGGGAGTGAAATAGGAGGTCGAAATTTTGGAGTGGAATGTATTTTTTGATCCTAAATTATAAATAGTTTTTCAATAGGGACATCCTAATCACCAAGTGGAATGAAATATATTTTATGACTTAATATAAGGTTCATTGGCGATGCCCTTTTTAAGATTTTTATAAGACTTTTATAAATAACTGACGTAATTTACAATCTTAACAAAAAAACTTATTTGGGGGTAACCCTATTACTATTATCTAAGTATTAGAATTTTTATTTACAAAATAAACAATACCACTTTGTAACCCACTACAAAAATATTGATCTACATCTTATTTAAAAAGAAACATTTCATTATACGGATCGCTTCTCAAAAGGGTTTTTGATGTCATTCTGAATTAGAGGTTTTTCGTTGATTGAGGGCATTGTCGAGCTAAGATGGCCCTATTAGGAAAATAAACTTGAATTAACGTTGTTACTCCGTTTTTTCGTTATTTTCATTGACAAAGGGCTTTTACTAAACCTTCTCTGAAAGGTGAAGTTCTTCACTTCTAATGTATTACGGTTGAAGAATTTAGTTTGTAGTACCCCTCGTGTGTAGGCTTATAAAACGCGAAAATTTCTGCAGCTATTAAGTTTAAATCTTGACACATTAAAGAATTAACTTCAAGGAATGTTTTTTATATCTTTTTGGTGTTATTAACATACACACAATTGAGCAAACAAAACAATAATAAAAATAAAGACATTCAAATAAAATGAATGTGTAATTCTTTTTCATAACCTGGTCTTACTGACAAGCTTCTTAGGTCTTCACAACATCTTGATTTGGGATTTGGGCTCCTAAAGAAAGCGAAAGCTGCATGCCAGAGATATCTCCTATTGTTCTCAAAGGCACGTGAAGTCCACCAACCCGCATTAGGCCAGCGTGATAGACTAAGGCCTAAATCCTTCTCATTGTGAGCAGACCCGACCCTGCAGTCACTAATGCGTTATATACAGAGAAAGATTCCAATTTTTCAAATTGAGAAACTTAAATAGCTTTGTAAAAGCAGGTGATCAAAAACAAGAAAAAAAAATAAAACTACCGACATTTCAATGAAACATAAATCATTTTTCTCAGAAGGATTTAGCTTGTATTCGCACCATTTTGCGTTTCGCCACAGATATCTAATAAATTTTTCAATCATCAGTCATTATAAGCTGCGGACGTCAGGCTCCGCAATATAGATAAATAATGAAATGTGATTCAATATTCATTGTCAGTTAAATAATGGTTTTTGGTTAAGGGAATAAAATATTATATTTTCGCCGAACTACGGTATGGGTACATTACAGAGTCAAAATAATGGAATCCGTAGAAGAACCAAGGTAACAGACATAGCCTTAAAGACAGGATAGACAATCGATGAGGAAGAAAAGTCCTGAAACGGTGACCACGTTTAGGCAAAAGGAGTACGTATATATGTCGCCCTCCGACCAGGTGGACTGAAGACCAGAAGAAGACGGGAGGAGGAGGCGGACGGGAGTAGGAAACCGTTGGATTTAGAGGGCCCAGGAGCCGTCAAACTCACTCTAGGCAGTGTAACTATGATAGTTATATGTATTTTAGTTGAAATTGTGAAAAAGTAAGAGAAAAATTGTCGGGGAAAAAAACTCAAATTATTTTCTTATTTCGCCGTCAAACTCACTCTAGGCAGTGTAACTATGATAGTTATATGTATTTTAGTTGAAATTGTGAAAAAGTAAGAGAAAAATTGTCGGGGAAAAAAACTCAAATTATTTTCTTATTTCGCCGTCAAACTCACTCTAGGCAGTGCAACTATGATAGTTATATGTATTTTAGTTGAAATTGTGAAAAAGTAAAAGAGACATTGTCGGGGAAAAAGCTCAAATTATTTTCTTATTTCGCTGTCAAACTCACTCTAGGCCGTGTAACTATGATAGTTATTTGTATTTTAGTTGAAATTGAAAAAAAAAACAGAAAAGTTTTTCGGGAAAAAACTGAAATTATTTTCTTATTTTGCCGTCAAACTCACTCTAGGTAGTGTTAGTTACTTATAATATGGCAAAACAACGTTTGCGGTATCAGCTAGTATAATATAATTACTAATTATTAAAGGTCAAATTGTCACAAAAATCTGTTTTTTGCGATGGTCTCTGATTCTGTAGCACAGGTCTGTATGATTTTAAAACATCTTAATTATTAAAGAATTTTCTCTTATTTAAGAATTGTAGAGCATAATATTTGCGACAAATTTTGTTCAAAACATTTCTTCATAGCATATGAATCGTTTTTCTCAAATTAATAAAATTTTCGTGACTGTTTGTAATATAAAAATAACCGCTTTTTCTAAATACGTATGTATGCATACACTGGTGTACATATACCAAAATATTTTTTTAGTTTTTGTCTGTCTGTCTGTTTGTTCCGGCTAATCTCTGGAACAGCTGGACTAATTTTGACGAGACTTTCACTACCAGATAGCCGATGTAATAAGGAGTATTATAGGCTACTTTTTATTTTAGAATTCCACGCGGCGAACTCGCGGGTACAGCAGAGCTATTTTCATAATATAAAAATAAGCGCCCGCTCACGTGTTGCGATTGTGGTACGTGTGAAATAAACCTAGGATCAAGCCTAGTATTGTACAGAAAGCTATAACCGACATTTGAGATTCAGAAGTCTTTCAACGACCCCGGTGGCGCTATTAAAATCTTAATTAACTTTACCAACGTTTGATGGCCCGCGAGTTGGCGAAACTTCGCGCGATTATTAAACGGTTACGAAACGAATTAAGCTTGATACAATTTTTACATTACAACACTACATTACAACACTACATATACGTTTTTTTTCATTGAGTATTTACCTATTATATTATTACTAAGCTGACCCCGCAAACGTTGTTTTGCCATTATTATATAAGTTATCCAACGGAATGTTAAATTGTTAACATGACTATTAAAAATAGGGGCTGGTGATAGAAGGGTGAAAATTTAGGATTGCATGTATTTTTTAATGCTACATTATTAAAAAATAAAAATAATTGTCCAAAAAATAAAACGAAAATGTTAGGTGTGGAAAACCCTTATCACTTAGGGGTATGAAAAATAGACAGTAGCTAATTCTCAGACCTACTGACCTACTGTCAAGCCGTTTCGGAGGAGTATGGTAACTATCATTGTGACATGAGAATTTTAGATTATTGTTAAATCATTTCGGAGGTCTATCTAAAGGTTTGAGAACTCCTACAGGCTTCACCAATAGACAGAGCTTGCCTAATTAGAATGTACGAGTGTGCACATAAACTGTGTGGTTCCGTTAAATATTAATGGGCTTTTATGAACACCAAATTAAGCAACTAAGTTAGCGAAAAACTGTGGATGATTGCGTTGTTTACGATAGTTATGAAATGGAATTTAGGAGAACAACATGGATTTATGAAAAATAATACGTCGTTGCTTTGTTTGTTATTAAAATTTTCTAAAATTATTCCTTTATTAAATTATTCCATTATTAAATTAGACATTAAAAATCTATGAGAACGATAATTAAGTTGTTTCTCTTAGGTACTTACGTAGTAGATATTTTCAAACTCTTTAAATATCTTATAAGTTAATATTGAAATTAATATTTTTTTGTTAATAAGAGTACTAAATTTTATTTAATGGTTAAACTTGAATGAATAATTTATATCTTAAACTGATTTTGTTTGGATATTAAATTCGTTGTTTATAATATAATTAATTTTTATGTTTGCAGGTTATTACAAACGAGTTATTCACCTCAAAAGGTCGTTTTTTTTAATTAAAATAATAATAAATAAAATATTGAAATAAAAAGTAAACAAAAAATTGTTGTTTATTTATTACAATTACTTTAATTAATTATTATTATTATATTTATTACAATCAATTCAATTGAATTAATGAATTATTTGCTCAATAATAAATTATAGAATTTATTCTTTATTTAGATGCAGTCCGATTATTTTTTTAAATATTTTTCATTTCGTCAAATTTATATCAAATCTAAAAAGAGCTTTAATTTTCAATTTTATTTTTTTATATCATCTGAATATTATTTTCACATACAGTTTATTTTATTTTTTAAATAAAAAAAATAGAAAAAAATTACGTCATTATTATTTTGGTTTTTCATTTTTATGAATACGATATTTTTATTTTTACCTCGCCTGTGATTTTCTGTCCTTAAACATTCATGATTTTTCTGTTATTTTTTTATCGATGTTTTTTTTTTCAAAATATAAAAGAATCAACAGACTCACCTGTGGAGCGAGCGGCGCGTCGGGGGCTGAATGCGCTTCCCGCAACCTGTCCACATTTATATTGCCGCCGCGACAGAGCCCTGCGTGGAGTAGACTTCGAACGTAAATTTTTACGAAAACACGTTTTACGAACGTACGTTTTAAAGTCAAATTTAGCATACTTAATAAATAGTACCTACTGGTGACATTAAATGAAGACAGATACTGTGCCATGGAATAAATATGTATTCCTCTACTTACATATTTTTTTAAAATTATTTTTTCTTACTGTTGAATTTATCAACCAAAATAAAATAAAATATTGTTTAGGAATATTCTTTAGGAATACAAATTTAAATTAGTTATTTAAAATTTGTTCAGTTTTTACTCATCTCTGTGTTAATCCACTTTCTTATCTTATTTTATTTGGTCACTCGAGAAAAAGCTTAGGAAAGGAGAGATTGTGAGAGATTTTGAGGATTCCGTTTTCGTCCTTTAAATGCTTTTAATGCTGATTATAAATATTTAGAAGTGCGCACAACTCATGATTAATTAATGGTATCATCATGGTTACTAGTAGAACAGATTCGTACAAATAATCCATAGCAACTTTATGCATACATTTGTGCAAATGAACTTTACCTTTTTACTGGTCCAACGCAACTCCACCCCGCCCCTGTCCCTATCTCAAACGCATCACACAACCCGATTTTTGCTTAACTACCCCTGAACTGCGCAACGCTCGTAAAAGTTTAATTAACATATCCTAATCTACCCTCAAGTATTTTTAGAAGACAATGCCGTTTTGGATGTCATTAGATCGCGCACATCTGTGAAAGGGATGAATAGATTGAATTTAGTACTAGCTGTGCCCGCGACTTCGTCCGCGTGGAAGTCTAAAATGAAAGTAGCCTAAGTTACTCGTTATTACATCAGCTATCTGCCAGTGAAAGTCCCGTCAAAATCGGTCCAGCCGTCATGACATTACTTTTCAGAATTCGTTATTTATTAGTGACACTATCGAATGGTGTAATTTTTTTTTCAAAATCAATGGGTTCGATTCCTGGCTAGACATATTGATTTTTCAAAATCCAATGATGCAGTTTTAGTTCTCATCAGAATCGGTTCCAGACTCATTTCAGCATTTTTCGTTATTCCTTATAGTTTCTAATATCCCGAGTTGCATATAATTATTTCAATCTATGACTATGATCGTCCATAACCACTACAAAGGAAAGGTTAACAGTAACTTATTTAATTAAATTTTGGGATATTGCATCAAATTATTTCATTAAACTAATTTGTGATGGATTTATAACGAAAATAGTTTGTTTATGATTTCACGCGCGGCGATATCAAAGCGACCGCACAACGATTGAAATAGTTGAATGTGCAATTTCGAAAAGAGCACATGTTTTTAAAGTCGACTGTGTTCTAAATGCTTTCCTTTATCTAATAATCTCGAAAACACCACATTTCTGATATTTCCAGTGACGTCACAACGTGTGCAGAATCATTTTAAAAAATCGGTTTAACCATACTTTTCTTATTAGTCCTGAGTGCACCTGCTCAGGGTGCCTCCTCTGTAGGAACTAACTTCGCTAAAACCTACTTATTCGTCAGTTCTCACGGCCACATTAGTGTTAGAACAATAAATAATAGAAATTCAACTTAAACAATCCCAGAATGTTTTCAAAATATTTAGCAATAGGATTTAAGTAACAATAGACTATTTAAAGTATTCTATCGGACTAACCAATAACATCATGACGTAACACGGCAGCCATTTTGTGAATGCTTTTTTGAAAAAGGAATTCTATTACCGCTTTCCTTTCCCTGACAGTTAGACGTGAGAGATGTCATTGGAACCGTTATTTTTGATACTGGCAGCTACAAGTTGTGGGGCAAGTTACCATGAGCAGTATAGAGGTAGGCACTAGTTTTAGGGGAATCTGAAATAATAAAACAAAATTATGTATACAACTTATGAATCTTTTCTATGTTACATAGAAAAGCACTAGGATTTACCTAAACTTCACACTCATAGCCTAGGGATATCCTAGGCGATGAGTGTGAAGCGTTATTTATTTATTATTCTATACTTCGCGGCGACCAACTGTCCTCATGAGTAGCAAGCACTCTACAACCTCAGAGGATTTCTTCTCTATTCGAGGTTGGATATGAGTGTCGTCCATGGGTTGTAGTGACCGTCTTGATAAATTTTGCGTTACAAATTCTTGAATGGTAATATTTCAACCACAATTTCATTTTCATTTGATTTCAGTACCTATAGCATCTTCAGAACGATGGGAATCCTACGTTTTCGAAGACAAAGAATACCTCATCCAGAATCTGCCAGTGACTTGGGAAAACGCAAAAATTTTGTGTCGGTTTGTATGGACCATTTTTTTTTATTAAAAAAAATTTAAATTTGTTTAATATTGCTTTAAAAAAAATTAAATATACTTAAATAGTTACAAAAATTTGTTTCAGCATTAAATGACAATATGTTTTAAATCTTTATTATCAGTTATCTGCATTATTTTTTAATCGCAAAATAAAAAGACATGCTAAGATTGTTTACCAAATATGACAAGTGTAAAAAAATGATTTATTCTTCCCTGTTCTGTCTTTGTTCGGCTCTATTCGATTGTAATACCTTATTTAACTTGAAAGCACTATTAAAAATTGTATAACTCTATTTTTCTGTCCCAGGGGTCACCATAATGGTTCGCTAGCAACATTGGACACACGCGAAAAGGCAGAATTCTTGGCTGAAGCGTTGTCTGAACTGCAATTCTGTAAGTTTTAAGAAAAAAAATTTGTAAACATTTACAGCTGATGTTAAGATGTTTAGTGTTTAGCGTGGACTGTCTGTCTGTTTGTTTGTTCCGGCTAATCTCTCGATTGACTGGACCGATTTTGACGGTACTTTCACTGGCAGACAGCTAATGTAATAATGAGTAACTTAGGCTTTATTTTTATTTTAACTTTTTTGTTAAATTCCACACGGATCTAGTCGCGAATCTGTTAGTGTTTAACTATCGTATCACTGGTTTCTTCTAGCAATAGAATCAGTATGGGTGGGCGCTAGACGGGATTCAGGGGAGGACCCACTCGGCTACCGGTGGGGCGAGGGGGTGGGACTGAGACGCACCGCTGCCGACGTCCTGGCGAGCGAGCGAGAGGGATATACAGACAGACGGTTCCCTGTTGTAAGTACTAAGTACCTAGATGAGACGATCGATGTATTTAAAGCTAAATAGGCAAGAGCGAAACAAAATTAAAAAACAACTTTTTAAGTAGAATACTAAGCTCGATCGTCTATTGTCAAGTAGACGAAATTTGACCATGATTTAATGATATTTGAATTTGACACGTAACGAAATGTACACGTCATGTTTGTCTATGTTTGCATGTCAAAGTACTCAAACGTATGGTAGTGTGCGTGGCGGGGTTTTTTTTTGTGAATTTAATGTATTTTGTTTTCTTTTCTCCAGGGTCATAAAACTTAAATAAATTATAGTCTATGTGTTATTGTGATGTATTTATAAGCTATTATACATAGACTATAATTACTGTAGAGTTTCATCTAAATCCTTTCGGTAGTTTTTGCACGATTAGTAGAAAGTAGGATATTAAAATATGTATATTTTCCCCCACCAGTGGCTCAACAGGACCCACGTTCCGGTGCCTGAAGGCGGCGCTGACTGCGTCGCCCTGGAGCGCGTGAACCACGACCTGCCAGTGTTCCTGGACCTGCCCTGCCATCTGGAGAGGCCGTTTGTGTGTGAGCGAGGTAATAAAACCTCATCCAGTAACCCGCAATAAGCCAGCGTGGTGGACTAAGGCCTACAACCCTATCATTGTGAGAGGAGACCCGACCCTGTAGTGGGTCATTAATGGGTGACTGACTGACTCTTATGGATTACACAGAGGTGAAAAATCCCAAAGTTTGTATGGGACAACGCGATTCCTTGGTCCAATCTATAAAATTACACAATCATTCTATAGCAGAACTGATTGGCGGGGTTCAAAAGGGGAAAAAATACTTAAATAAATCTTTTAAATCTTATGATGTTTCAACGCCATCTGTTGTCAAGTTTCAGTCTACTTGATTCTGTGGTTTTTATGTTATTTTTAACCCCCGACGCAAAAGGAAATGTTATAATTACGTATGCTCTACGTCCCAAAGCACGTGCCTAGTTAGCTTCAGGGATATTCCACCTCTGATCAACAGAAGCCCATCGAGCAGTGCGCATCAGGGAGCTGAGGGTGGTCCGCTGCAGGACGGGCCTGTACCGGCTGTACGACGGCAGACTGGACTGGGCGCAGGCGGCTGCCTTCTGTCTGCTGAGGAAAATGACGTGAGGAACTTTGTTATTTATGGTAATGGGCGCTTTTATAATTTGCCGTAGGACGGCACGGCACGGTTCCCGTGGAAGTCTCGGATTATTTTGTAGCCGTCGACGGCATGCCGTGCCGTAGGTCGCTTTTATAATTCGCCGTATTACGCCTTGCGCCTCCAAGTGTGCCGCCGCGCCGCCTACCTGGCTACGCACACACACACAGCTACATTACTTGTACGCACATAATACACTCTCAAATGCCGCGACGGTTTAATGGGGAGCGCAGTGTGCTACGGCGACGGCATGGCAGACGTTCGCCGTGGCCGATAAATTGAAAGCGTCTGCATACAATTTCATACATTTTGCTTTCCTATTTTACCGTGACGGCAAAACCGTGCCGTGCCGTGCCGTCCTACGGCAAATTATAAAAGCGCCCAATGGGCCTGGGCATGTGTGCCCGAGCACTTCAGCCTATAGAGACTGGTTGTGCCTAACCCTTGAGTGTTTAGAGCTGCCATCTAACCCTGCTGCCTTGAGGAAGGGATTGTATTGATGGGCAGCTCTCTGGCTTCATCAATGTGTAGCACGTGTCTGCCCAGATGAACACTCCTTTTGTGCACAAGTGCCGCACACTGGAGTAATAGATGCAGAGGGTTTCCTTTCCTCTTTGCAGAATCTATGTGTATGAGACATGTGCTTGAAGAATGAGGAACTTACCATGTATTGTCGTTTTAACATCATTCAATAAAGCAGGAGGTTCCCTGTTCGATTGTATATTTTTTTGTTTCATGAGGGTCTTGTAATTAGTAGGTAGACATCCTGTGATTTGTTAGCAATGGTAATTATATTTTTTAGTTGTGTAGGGGGTTAAACTTTGTCCCACAGCCGCCATTTTGGAAATAAAGATATCTCACAGAAATCTTGCAGACACTCTATTGATTTCAAATGATTTTTTTACAACGTTGGTCCTATAAATTTTAGTCGTAGAATCAAAACTAGAAAATTGTAAGCAAAAATCGTAAAATTTCTCAATTATTTTTATTATTTTTCTTTTAGTTTATTTTATGCTTTATTGTTTTTTTAAGGTTGGCGAATGTCTCTACCATGAAATGCTTAAAAAAACTAGGTTTGACGATGCTGAAGTCTAGACCAAGTAAGTTATTAAAAACATATCAATTTTAATTCCCACTCTATCGCAAGCTCTGTCTCACTTTATTATTGCACTTTGTATAAGCTAATGCTGTTCACGCCTGTAACTGGCATGCATATCTGCCTATTTACCAATTGTATAAAACCTTCTACTAAAAATTGTATGTAATGCTGTTGGTGTGTAATATAAATAAATAAATAAATAAATAAATATTAAATGCCTGAATCCAGGAAAAATTAGAAATCCGAATGTTTTTGATTACATAAAACTTCGAAATCACACACACATCATCAAAAATCCGCTGAACCGATCCATAATTGATGAAATTTTTACTTTTATATTGGTTGCAATCCGGTTCTGTCCCACAGTTGGGCACTAGTCCCACAAGAGGGAGCCTGGAGCATACTCTACTACGCAGCTCCAAATGGCTCTAATGCGGTTTGGTGGAATAGATCTTTTATATAAAATTCTAATGTCATAGTTTTAGTTACCATAGGTACTCCTCCAAAACGGCTTGACCGATTTTTATGAAATTTTATATGCATATTCAGTAGGTCGGAGAATCGGCTACTGTCTATTTTTCATACCCCTAAGTGTTGTCCACACCCAACACTTTTATTTTATTTTTTTGGACATTTTTTTTTAATAATGTGGCATTTCAATAATGTGGCATCAAAAAATACATACAACCCTAAATTTTCACCCTTCTATCAACAACCCCCAATTTTTAATAGTCGATTTTTAACGCTCGATAACTGAAAATACATTCAACCCTAAATTTACGCCCTTCTATCACCAACCCCTATTTTTTAATAGTCGATTTTTAACGCTCGATAACTTATATCGCAAAACAACGTTTGCGGGGTCAGCTAGTTTTTTTATAAATATGTAAACATTTATTTAAAAAATCTTTTATTTTTTATGCTATGCCCCATTAGGTGTAGAAAGCGCGTGGGTGGGAGCCCACGGGTCTCTGGGACAGTGGACCTGGCTGGACACTGGGATCAGCATATTCCATCCAGTGCTGTACTCGGACGTGGATCCCGGTCAATGGCCGCCAATGAGGTGAGAAAACATGGCGGAATATTTTTTTTTCAGAACTTGGCAAAGGGAAGATCGTTCTCTTCCAAAGCAAGTATAAAGATTTCTTCCAGCGTTCGATAGATGGTGCCACTAGTATCCTGAATCACGCTACCGAAGTTCAGTTCAATATTACATAATATTAGCACAGAATAAATAATAGTACAAGTACAGAAGACCCACTTCAAAAAGTAATTTAAAGAAATTAAGACTCTAGCTACGACACGATAAAGTTCAATTCAGATCGCGCAGCGCTTAATCACCTACGCTTATAGTTGCGTCAATTAAACACTGCACAGTATCTTTTTCTCCATGTTTTAAACAATGCAACGAACAAATGAAGTACCTATATAAGTGCAGGAAAAACGAAACTTACGCTTACCTACGTCACTCACAGCTCGCGCGTGAGGCCCCACTAACTAGCCGTCTCGGAGAGTACAAACGCGGCAGGTACATTTTTGATAAGTAAATTTTATGTGCGTGAGTACATTTTAATACCTACACAGGCCTGATATAAGAGTTAAAATTGTTAAATTACTCAAGGAGATCATCTAAGTAAATAAAGAGGTGGTGGCTATCTGGCTGGAACACTTCTATTGTCTTCTGTGGGGCACGGGTCTTTGCCCACAACAAGGGGAGGTCTGGAATAGGGTTGATGAGGAAGGAGTTATGAGGAAGAGGAAGAGGAAGTATCAAGCACAAAGTAAGAGGATGAGGATATATTCATGAGGAAGAGGAAGGGTTTGAGTAAGGGAAAAAGAGTAAAATTAAAACTATCTAAATAAATAAATAGGCTGGCTAGGGAATCCTAGTGATTCCCTTTGACGTGTGAACCATGGACACACAAAATTTCTCAAAAATTCCTCTTAATTTAAGAGGAAACGGAAGAGGATGAGGAATTTTTCAACTTTCCCTAAGAGGAAGTGGAAGAGCATGTGAAAGTACCAAAAAATGCGTTACTTCCTCATTAAGAGGAAGAGGAATCCTCATCATCACTAGTCTGGAACATCCCCAGTGGTGAAGCATGCGGCTCCATTGCGGATTAGTGGAGAAACGGAGTAGTGCCTAACCCGTGTTTAAAATCGGTGTCCTTTTGCCTCCGACAAGGTTTAACGACTGCTATCGCATCGATAGCAACCGGAACATACGGCTTGACGTGCCTTCCGAAGAACGGAAGCGCGTATGTACCTCTACTGGCCGTCACCCATCCGGGTACTGACCGCGCCCGACTTGGTATAACTTTTTCCATCGCTTACGATCTACTCAAGCAGCGGGGCGAATCGCGCTTCTGGTGCGTTGCTTCCGGCTATCTTGGTTTTCGGAATTGGCAACGTGTCTACAGCTCATTAGTTACCCACTGCTGGGTCGAATCTCCTCTCACAATGAGACCAAAGAAGGCCTTAGTCCACCACGCTATCCTAGTGTGGCATACCCGCTTGTTTCTTCGTTTTTAAAACCATATTTTTGCAATTTCAAAACAGGGACGGTTCGAACATAAAACAAAATGGCTGCCTTCAGCTGGACAGGCATAGCACCAAAGCGCCGGTGTTTTTGGAGGCTCGATGTGAAAGAAAAATGCAGTTCATTTGCTATTCAGGTATGAAAATAAAACTTTTTATAGTTACAGCGCCATCTAGTGACTGGTAGATATAATGATCTCATAAAGTTTACTCGTTTTTGTTTTATAGTAATAAAATTATAGTCATAAGCTAATAATTGTTTGTGGCATCACATTTTTTAATATTTTTTCAGGCGGTAGAGCCATACTTGCTCTCTGAGGAGGTACTTTTTCGCTTCTTAACCAGTCGTAAAGTAGCATGTTCTTCATGTCCTAGAGAGGCGATTTGAGGTGAACAACCTAGTCCACATGAGTGGCACAGCCAGCGCACATACAACATCAGAGAGGATTTCTTCTCTATTTGAGGTTGTATGTGGGTGTCCATGGGCTGCAGTGACCACTCAACATCAGGTGGCCTGCATGTCCGTTTGCTTATTTGCTACTCAACTAATGTTTTAAAAAAGTTGATTTTTCAGGTGTTGCCGCGCTTCGAACGTCACTACCGCCACCTAGCGACGACAACTACTACTACGTGCTTGTCAGACAGCTATTCTACTGGCAACACGCTTTTGAAAATTGCCAGAAAATGAACGGAAGTCTCGCCAGTGTTGACAGCAACGATGTTCTGATTCAGCTGCTGCTTGTTATGGGGGAAAATAAGGATGAACGTAAGTTTTAACATGACCAGGGTCTTGGTTCACCTTCAAGGTCATTGCCACATTCATTTGATATAGCTACACCAATATCTGTCTTCTATACACTGCCAATGCCAATTTTTTGCAAGCTCAGACAACCTGAGTTGCGCAGTGGTTAAAACACCGTTGCGCTGCGCGGAGGATCCTGGGTTCGATTCCCAGCAGAGCAGAGATTCGAATGACGAATTTGAATTTCTGTTTCTGGTCTGGGTGTGTGTTCTTGTCTTGTGTGTGCCCACGGCACCCCCCATGGAACCGTAGTGTGGGGCTATGAGTGTGAAACGTTTCATTGGCTTCAAAACATGACATTGTCCTGTTTCCAGCAGTTGCCAGTAAAAGAAATCAATTCATAAGTTTTCCGCAACATTCCGAAGTACGCAAGAGCCTTGGTCTGGTTTAAAGTTTGTAGACACATTAAATTTTTATAAAACTTCAATAGCGTGATTCAGGAAACTTGTGGCGCCATCTCTTCACAAACGGCGATACTATCCACTGTTCTAGTACAACAGTACTGTACTAGCCCCGCAAGTTGATATTGCGATGGAACCTTGTCACAATAACAGCTGCGTGACGTCATCCGTCGCAAAAAAGTACAGATAGTAAAATAATTGTCCACTTTAATTATCATTTCACGAGCACGACTGGTAATTAATTTCTTACTCGTTTTAACGGGTAACAGATAACAAAACTAAACAATAAAACAGGATAACAAAAACAAAAAGCTATAGGTAACAAGTGCTCGATGCGCGTAAGCACGTAAGCGCGGGCTGACCTTGCGAACGGTACTGAGTACTGACGGTGCACGTCGACTACGTCACCAAAATGGCCGCCAGTCGCAATATCAACTTGTGGGGCTTATACAGCATCTGTTATTCATCAGCCTTGTTTCGTTTCAGCGGTCGAACACATTTGGATATCTGGCCGTCTGAACGTAACGAAGGACCCAGCGACTGACACAGCTGTGTACTCCTGGCACAATCCCGGGAATGGGAGGAGAATTCCCGATCACAAGAGTTTTGGGGAAACAGCTATTGGTTTATACGTAAGTAGTAGTAAAGGATAAAATGTTCTTACATATAAAATCACCGCCTTCAGTTGCTTGAAGTTTGCTGGAGTTATGGGAGCGCGCATAACTCCTCCGCTTGAGTAGATCGCAAGCGACTAAGATCTGTTTAAACGTCATTGGCAAGCGATCGAAAAAATTAAGCAAGATTGGGCGCGCAGCCGCGAACAGTAGCTGGATAGGTGACCGCTAGTGGCGAATTAAATGCGTGCTTCGGGGGGCACGTTAAGCCGCCGATCCCGGTTGTTATCGATAAGATCGTATCGTCAAACCTTGTCGACGGCTTAGGTTGCTTTTCCACCAGAGATGCGCGAGGATGCGTAGCGAAGGATGCGTTTGCGAAGAACCAATAGAATTGCTTCATTTACCTAGCCTCGCTCCGCTAAGCCGTTTCCACCACGCATCCCTCGCTACGCATCCTCGCACATCTCTGGTGGAAACGCAGCCTTATGGCGGTTTGAAAGCATCCGACACTGGCCACTAGCCCGATTCTCCACCGCACCGCATCGGAGCAGCGTGGTAGAGTATGCTCCAGGCCTACCCTGTGGGGAGCCCCGTGCCCAACAGTGGGCTCACTAGCGGTCACCCATCCAGGTTCTGACCGCGCAAAGTCGCTTAACTCTTTCGATCGCTTGCGATTGCAGAGTTCAACTTGGTAGGATCCATATACAATTCTCGCGTATAGACATAGATCTTCCTTCACAGATGCCGCCTTGGCTAGACGAGGAGTTCACGACCGACAGTCCTTGCCTCAATCTAGACAGGCAGGACCACTTGACCGGGCTGGTGTACGGTCTGCCCTGCGACACCGCTCAGTACTCCATCTGCATGATAGGTGGGTGGCGGCCACTCTTGAACCATGAAATTACCTGACAATAAGCACTTATTTTACAAGCGGTGATAGCCTAGTGGCTTATCGACCTCGAATCGACGGGTCTGTTTGAATTTCAGTGGCACGCACCAATGACTTTGTAAAAAAGTTATGTGCGCTTTATTACCTATTACCTGCTGTTACGGTGAAGGAAAACATCGTGAGGAAACCTGCATGCCTGAGAGTTCACAAAAAAAAATGTTCTCACGCGGCATGTTCGTCCACCAACGGGCAGTAGTGGTGCGTGGTGGACGGCGGCCTACATCCCTCTCATTGTGAGAGGAGACTCGACCCTGTAGTGGGTCACTGATAACCGCAACCGCGACGGCTGCGGTACCGCACAGAACTCCGGTCTCGTGTTTGTAAATAAATCGTTTTTAGTAAGTCTTTCTCTATTGAAAGGGCAGATTTAATGATACTAATAATTATTAATTGTCTGTAATTTCCAGAAAAAACAGCTAGAACAAGTCAGCCAGAAAACCTTATAGAAGGAACGGATACAACACCTTTGAGCATTAAACCAGATTGGACAGGTTAATACTCAAAGTACAACATAGACAATTTTAAAGTTTTTACAAAAATTTACTTTTTACATTTCACTTAATGCAATGTAAATATTAATGAAATATAAAATTTATTTCTTCACAATAATGGTGCTTAAAACATACAAGACTTATGAATAAATTTTATAATTATATTGTGAGTTTTTTTTCATTGTTAATTATATTGTGTGTTGACAGAGTTAAATGTAATTTTCTGGTCGCTATAAAAGTACATTAGGATATGCGAGGCATAAGTAGGCTATTATTGCATGGCATAGCATTAATTGCTGAGCTATCCACCTTAGGACACAAGTATCATAATTATACTATTTTTAGCCTACTATTTTTATGCATGGAAAACTGTTATAATAATGATTTTTACACCATTTTAATACTTACATTTAATTACTTATTTAATTTGTGTATTTATCACCTACTGTGAATATTAATTAAATTATTATAAACTAGACTGCCGTTCTCGAGTTTTAGTGAGAGTAACGGACAGCGATTCATTTTTATTATAGAGATTGGCCCTAACATTAGGTTTTAGTCAACAAATCCAACCATTCGGAATTGACTTTGGACAAATGTTTGAAATTTGTGTCCATCGCTGTTATATTTCTCCGGAAGGTCTTGAGAGTTTCAAGGTACTTCTGCAGACAGCTGTTCATGGCGCGGATAGACTCCAACTCCTCCACCAGCTCTGACGTCTTCAGCTGCGAAGTTGAAAAAATATTTTAAACTAACAGTGCCCGTAACTTCGTCTGTGTGGTATTTGACTATCCAACTATCATATCACACCCTTAGAATTAAAGCTGCTCCAAAGATTAGCGGGAACGAACAAACAGACAGACAGACAGAATTATAAAAAATGTTGTATGTTAAAATATGTCATATAAAATATGCATTTAGTAAAAAGCGGTTATTTTTATATTACAAACAGATACTCGAATTCAATTTATTTGTATGGACTACCTATTGTACAACCTTTTATAAATAGTAGAGTAAATATTATAGTAAACTCGTTTAGAGCTACTCGTAATAGAGCTTGCTATTTAGTACTTACCTCTCGTTTAGAAGAACTCAAGGATACACTAGACATCGTTACGTTTAATGGAATTAATTCAAAGCTGAAGACCAACTAGGCAATTACAAATTAAAAAAAAAATTCGATTTTAGTAAAATGATTTGTTTTCGTCTAAATTAAGCTTAACAAAACTTGCCCGTTTCAAATTTAAATGTCATTTTTTTTATATTGACATTGTGAGCCAGGAATTGCCAACTTCTAGCATTGAAATTCCTTAAAATTAACTTTTTAATATTGCTTATTAATGTAAGATTAGGCCTAACCTCACATTAGTTAAAGTTTGGTTATATATCGTAGGTATACCGATATAATTATTGATAAAGTTGTGAAATGATTAGTAAGTTCTCGTGGAATCTTTTATTGAAAGAATTAGGGCTTAAGTAAGTTTTATATATTTAACCTCATTGACTTCATAGGATAAAATTTAAAAAGTCATTATTGATTGTGAATATACCAAATAAATCCTATTCAATGCTATTCGTAAGTAACCCTCAAATGAGTAAAATAACTTAATATTTTATTCATTTTTCATTTTAGTAAAAAATGGGGTAGTTTTCCGAAAATGGCAATACCAACTCCACCTCGTTTAGAAATTAAAATGTTGATAAAAATAATCGTAATTACCTTTAATCTAGAAAATTCAACATTAAATAATATAGTTGATTTAAATAATTTACAGTTATTTCAACATGAATTTTATTTCTCATATAATAATCTATTTGAATTTCTTATAGATGATTTATTTACTATTTTGATGATGATGTGGATTATTGACTTTCTAGCGGTTTCAAAACGCATGCGCTGCGGAATAAAGCGCCCTCTGGAGTACATACATTCGGCTAAAATTGCAAAGAAACGCCGCCATTTTGACATGACATTTGTTTGGCTTTGTGTGCTGCAATAAAAATTATCATGTAATTACGCGATAAATGCAAGTTTAGTTCTTATTTCCGTCATATAATTTATTCATCGCTGTTTTGGATGAATAAAATCATACGCATCATCGGGCATCACTTCCGATTAACAGCGCATAAATCAATAATGTGCTGTGCCGCTTTTTTATTTTCTCTAGTTATGTTTTAATTATTTCAGTGATTTTCGAATAAAAAGTGACTATAATTTGCAGATTAGTGTTATCATGTGTGTTTTTAATTAATTGTTGTCGTGAAAGAGGAAGGAAAAGTATTAAAAATCGGGGTTAAAAAAAGGCGCGAACCTCAGCCGCGTTTAGCGCGATCTTAAAATAAATCTGTGTTTTAACAACAATAGATAAATCCAGTGCGTGCACTGTTTGGGACACAGTATTTGTGATGTCCGCGTTCTTATTTAAACCGTTTGTTTATTGTAAAGAGTGCACATAGCTGTGTAACAATTTTCATGTAAGTATTTATATATTTCCACTTAAAATTTTAAAAAAGTATTTTATTTACTATAACTAGGTTTTTCAAACATTTTGTAGCTCCAAAAATATTGTCATCCTATATAAAACTAGTTTGTACTTAAAACATAAGAAAAAAATTAAACAATTTACCTACATATTTTTATGCAATATTCAAATTAGAAAGTCAGTCAAAATACTGTTAATGTAAGACTTATTGCAACCGATTCAATACCTTCAAACTTACAATACGATTTGTATTAAAATTTAAAATAAAATCCTATGCATTGATTTGCCTTATGGAACTACTATTAACTTAACATTATTGTTGACCTTGAAATGATTTTTTATTTAAAAAATTTGTTAACAATTACAACACAATATACAACAAAGCAAACCGGAAGCACCACGTAACTTGGAAAGATTTTTATATATCAATTGAGTATCAAAAAAATCAGGCCACCTGATGTTAGACATAATGAACACACATTTATTTTGAGCTTTATGACCTCCAACAATACGTTTTTTATTCATACAGAAAAAATTAATAAGTTGGTAAAAAATTGGTTCAGAAAATTCCAAGAGCACAATTTGTACAAGTAAATGACCAAAAATAGAAAGTTAACGAAATTTTTTATATTTTACCATTTCTCTTCTAGGTTGAGTTTCTATCGAAACTTGCAATGCGTTTAAGAAGTAGGAAAAGGGAGCGACCGCTCTCAGCCAAGAAGAGTACACCACGAGTGAATTTGAAGCCAAAACTAATCTCCAAGACCCTCAAATCCAAGCCCAGCTGGGAGAAGATTCTCAGACGGGACTGTGCCAAAAATGGCCTATCTTCCGATTCTGCTCTCCTATGCATCACTAGATCACAGAAGAATTTGAAGACGAGACCAGTGAGAACTCAGCTCATCAAAATCATGGAGAAACCGGCAGATTTGAAGAAGAAAGTGAAAGAAGACCAGTGCGCGAAGAAGCCAATATTCCAGACGGTTGTCCGAAGCTCCAATAAAGACACTGTCTCATCATCTACCGCCGTGAAAGCCCCAAAAAAGCCTCAAAACGATAAAGTTTCCACCACATCAAAGCCGAAACTCAAGGATGTGCGGACAACGAAAAGCGTGCAACTGAGACACAGTTCATTGAATCGGGAGCTCAAGAAAACGGAATCGATGCCAGTTGCAATGGGATCGCCGCGCAAGACGCGCAGACTGGACAAGACTGATAAGGCGGCATCGTTAAACAGCTCTCCGATACGTAAAGTGAGACAGCTAGGGGTCCCCTCCCCGAAAATGAGCAAAATAGCAGTAAGTTCCACCAACGAAAGTCCCAAGAAGAAGGTCAAGCCGAAAGCGCCGATCGTTCCGGAACAATCCAACTGGAACGCTGATGACAATGACGTCACCATGTATGAGCCGCATACAACCACGTTTGTGGACTTCCCGACACCCAAAAGCGAGGAATCGGACTCCGATGGCCACGTGGAATCTTCAGAGCTGTGTCTTCCCAACGATTGTCTCAACGACTTCATGGCTATAGCGGAGTGTGCGAGGTTGATCAACAAGGATCTGACCACCGAGGAAGACATCAACTTCCTAGCCGACAAGGCGGCGAGGGTGATGACAAAGGAGAGGGAGGAGGAGAAGTGTCAGAGGAAGAACTCGGTGGAGAAGAGAGTGATGAAACGCAGGAAGTCCAGCAACGACCTGGAGATGTATCAGCCCACGTCCACCACTGACGATCTGGACAATTGCACCGACTTTCTGACCACTGGAGAGAAATATGTGCAGGTAATGCTGATTTTAATCATATACATAATAATTATAATGTAGTATTACAGAAGTTTGTTTCTGTAAGTCTGGAAATGTTAAATCTCTTTTTTACTCTTGTCTTATTTGGTAGACATTGTTGGCACTGCTTTTTATTGGAAAAAAGTTTAAAATTGCTTTCAAAAATTAATTATAGTTACTAGAAATATGTTTAGGCATGAAATGACTGTTTCTTTTAAATCTTTTAAATCGTCAAAGACAAACATAAAACGCTATGCACTATAGGTAGGTATAGAGATGTTACAAATATCTAAAGTCCATTTTTTAACACGTCTTGTCCTATTTGGTAAACAATCTTAGGGTGATTTCTGATTTAATTTGCAATTTAAAAATAATGCAGATATCGAATTATAAAGATTCAAAAACAAATTTTCATTTTGTGCTGAAACAAATTTCTAGTTGCCATCATTTTTTTTTAAGTAATTTTCCTATTTTTTCAAGAAAAGAAAAGAAACGAAAAGAATACGTTTATTGTTGACTGTTACATGAGAAAGATGTTACAAAAATGTATAATAAGTTTAGAACAGTCTACCCTATGCGGGCATACAATAATATCAATAAAAAGGAGTGCCAAGATTGATTATCAAATTATACAAGACCAAAAAAAGTACCTACTGTACTTTTCTGACTACCGACGAGCTGACAAACATATACCCGTCTCCCTCCCAGCCGGACCTCGTGTCGATGCTCGAGCAGGACGGCTACGTGCGCGACTCGGAGTGCGAGATCTCGTCCACGTGCGACCGCGGCACCGCCATCGAGAGCCTGGAGGCGCTGTCCGCGCGGAGCCCCAGCTCGGGCTTCCTGGCCGAGATCAGTCAGAGCCTGGCCGCGGAGGCTAATGGATGGGTGAGTTGGAAATACTGATCTACACGTATATACAGGGTGTCCCAGAAAGAATGGAACCTGAAACCTCTCATGCCATGCCCATGCCAGTAACCCATTGATGACCCACTACAGGGTCGGCTCACAATGAGAAGGATGTAGTCCACCACGCTGGCCTAGTGCGGGTTGGTGGACTTCACATGCCTTTCAGAACTCTTTTTTTCTGAACTCTCAGGCATGCAGGTTTCCTCACGATGTTTTCCTTCACTGTAACAGCAGGTGATATTTAATTTTTATAAAGCGCACATAACTTTTTTACAAAGTCATTGGTGCGTGCCACTGGGATTCGAACCCGGACCCCTCGATGCGAGGTCGAATTCTAAGCCACTGGGCTATCACCGCGAAACCTCTCATAGCTAAACCCAAAATATGGGTCCTCGGGAGGCCTACTATGAGTGGTTTCAGGATTATTCATTCTTTCTGGGACAGGACATATAAATGCCGAACCTTACTCATTGACTTGTATAGCAAGGCACAGCCGAAACTTACAGTAGTTTAGAAATTAGAAATTTTGTACAAGGGTTTCTTTCATGATGTAAGTGAGCACTAAGAAAGGATTTTTAGAAAAAGGGGTGGTATAATTTATTTTGAAGTTCTTTGTCAGTGACCCGCTACTGAGTCTGGTCTCCTCACACATTGAGAGGAGACAGTGGTTTTGGCGTAATGTGGGATGGTGTACAGCACATTGAGCGATTGAAAAAAAAATTTTTTTGCAAACTCTCAGGAATGCAGGTTTTCCATTTTTTTTTGGATTTTACTAAATAGTATTCAAACGTCATTCAAAATTCATACAGAACATTCATCAGTTTTTAAGTCTTTTGATGTCATAGGCTTGAACAGTGTTGTGTGAAACAAACACACATACACATACATACAAACATATTTTGTGGTACCTTCCAGTTTATTAAACACTTGTCAGATGTCATATTATAAAAATGTAAAATTTAAAAAAAAATGGTGCAGCAATATTAAGAGCATTTTATATGCAAGTTTATTTGCTGCACCTCTCACAATGAGAGGGATGTAGGCCTTAGTCCACCACGCTGGCCTACTGCGGGTTGGTGGACTTCACATGCCTTTTGAGAACATTTTTTTTTTGTGAACTCTCAGGCATGCAGGTTTCCTCACGATGTTTTCCTTCACCGTAACAGCAGGTGATATTTAATTTTATAAATCGCACATAACTTTTTTACAAAGTCATTGGTTCGTGCCACTGGAATTCGAACCCGGACCCCTCGATTCGAGGTCGAATTCTAAGCCACTGGGCTATCACCGCTATGTCATTCCGCTAATATTCAAGACCATAATCTGACTCAAAAGGTTCTAGTTGAACCTTTTGAGTTGAGCCTGTGGTCATGTATTGCAGTGATCACTTAAGATCACGTGTCTCGCGTTTATTTCCTCTGATTTGAACCTGTCTTCCATTACATTATTTCATTAACAAGCGTTGTTTGTTCACAGAGCGCTTCAGACATAATGCCAGATGATAGCTCCCTGGTATGCGCTGATGAGCCTACACCTGATATCGAGGTGAGCATGCTTTTGTAGAATAATACACATCTAAGCTAACACTATTAGTTTGTTTCGCTCATAGGCTCCTCTGTGTGATTTAATGACTAAAATCTAAGGTACTGGCGGGCCTGTCCCACTCCCGTGTAGGTTTCAAAAATGTACCTACGCACATCGGCCGTTCCGAAACGGCTAGTCAGTGGGGGAAAGGAAAGTGGAATAGATAAGGGTTGTTACGCGCTAGAAAAAGACGCAACATGTAGCGTAGGTGCGCTGCGCGATCTGAGTTGAACTTAATCGTATCGTAGCTAGAGTATATTTATTTAAAATTACGTCGAAGTGGGCCTTCTGTACTTGTATTATTATGTATTCTGTGGAACTGGTAAAATAGAAGGGTATACAGCGTTACCCGTAAAACATGAGCAACCTCGCAGCACTAGGTAGCTACCACTATAACCAACAGCTTTTGTTCTATGAGTTCGAACATAACTCAATACATAAAAAATAAATGGTTAAACAAGTTTTTGTTGTACTGTTGTGACATTTGTAAGTCTACGAAAGTGTGTTTCATTCATGAAATTAATAAATATTTTTGTATCAAATTTACAAATGACCAAAAGTCGTAGTACACAAGTTGTTACTTATGGTGTTAGCTACCTAGTGCTGCGAGGTTGCTCATGTTTTACGGGTAACTCTGTATAATTTGACATTAGTTGTTTTATTCATTTATTTATATGTCCAAAAGTGGGGCATTAAATTAACCAAGATAAACATTTTAGGTACAATTTACAGCTCACTACGCAAACTGAGCGGTTTGAAACTTGGGTTGAAAACAATTAGTGTTGTTACACAATAAATAAGGAGAAGATTACATAAATCCTAATATTAAAAAAATGCATTAGAAATTCATGAAATTCATCAAAAGTCACCCCACACACTAGGGTGCGTAAACTTATGGTAGTCCATAAGTTTGTGTACTTTGACATGTACATAGAGATAAACATGACGTGTACGTACTCGTATGTACATTCCGTTACGTGTCACATTCAAATTTCAATAAACTAGAGATTGCCAAGTAGTCGAAATTGGACAACAATTTATGTAAATTTAAATTCGACACAGTCATAATTATATTCTTATGAATGAGTAATTTTTTGACGACCCAAGTGGCGCAGTGGTGAAGACAACGGTGCGCTGCGCGGAGGGTCCTGGGTTCGATTCCCAGCGGAGCAGAGATTTGAATGATGAGTTTAAATTTCTGTTTCTGGTGTGGGTGTGTGTGTTGTTGTCTCGTGTGTGTCCATGGCGCCCGCGACACAGGGAATCCTAGTGTGGGGCTGTGAGTGTGAAGCGTTATTTATTTATTTAATTATATAATATAATGTTGGTTTCCAGGAGGAAGCGGTGGACGTGATCACGTCGTGCGGCGCGCGCGTGGACTGCGAGCAGATCTCGTCCTGGGTGGACGCCTTCGACCCCTACTTGTTCATCAAGCAGGTGCGTTGACAACTATTCGTTCTACGGACAATCCGTGATGGATTTCCCCACATAAAAGCGCGCATAAATAAATAAATTACTTGATTAAAACTGTGTCGAGAGTTTTTTCCTCCGGCTTTTCTTTCTTTGCCCAGTAATGGGTGGCACATTGCATAGCCGATGAGTTCGATTGGGTAAAATATTGAAGTAAATAAATAATTGGACTGCTGAACTATCACAACTTATTTTGTCATAATTATAATATATAAAATTAAGCACTAGTTATTTAAAACATAATTATTGTATACCCACATAGGGTACACTGTTCTTAACTTATTATAATTTTTGTAACATCTTACTCGTGTAACAGTCAACAATAAACGCATTCTTTTCTTTTCTTTTCTTAAAAAGAAAACAATGGGTGTCAGTGGGCTGCAGTGAGCACTTTACATCAGGCGGCTGCGTGCCGATTTGCTACTCAAACACTATTAAATAAAATACTAATAAGCCGAACGGATAAAGAAACAATCTGGCAATGGCGGCCGGTATTTATGGTAACGTCAGTAAAAAAAGGTCAAGTAAAATATGAACCTTCTTTTTTATCTTCGATATCGTGCTGGGGTCCAAACCGGTTGCCCGTGCGTTACTAAATTGCAAGGGTGGTAACGCTCCGGTCTCTTTTCTTGTTCAAAATACTTAATTACGTTGTAGGCTATTTGTCGAGCATCACTATGAAGAACCTTGCCGCGTTTTCTAGAAGCCATTTAAACAACCAAAGATCTAAACTTAACAAAAACAACAAATAACAGAACAGTAGTTGTAACTAACACAGTTAAAATTTTACGAAATGGATTGCGTCGAGACAGCGCGTATGCTAATCCAAACTGGGGCCCGATTCTGTACGACCATTCTCACTCGTATCGCGGCAATGTCGTGTCTTGCCCGCGATAAAAAGTCAACAAAGGCTTAAAAGTCGAATATCGCGACAATCTATTGTGTGCCTTATAGAAAAGACATTAAGGTTCCTAGTCTTGCCGAGTTCATGAAATGACATACGGTTGGATGACACACGATATCGACACGAAATCTGAATAGTCATACAGAATCAATCCCCTGATTATTTTTTTTGTACCGCGTACCACAACGTGCGAGTAGACAGAGCGACGATATGAACGAGATAGCATGAGACCGTCCACCGTTTACAGATTGTTTCTTTATCCGCACGGGATATACCGTTTAAAATGTATGAAAACTCATAATTATTCCTTGTTCGCAGTTGCCTCCGTTGGAGACGGTGGCGACGGGCGCCCTCCGCGCTCGCTATCCCGCTTTACCGCTGAAGACGCGCACCAGCCCTGACTTTAGTCTCGTGAGTACACCTTTTAGTCCCTGTTAGTCTCTAGTCTTAAATGTAATGAGATTTTTTTTAACTTGTAAAATGACGAGTGCATCGATCACCTTTTAGTTTCTAGTCTTAAATGTAATAAGATTTTTTTTTAACTTGTAAAATGATGAGTGTATCACTGGTTGATGTATGTATGTATATTCTTTCACACTGAGAACAGTCCACCACGCTGGCCTATTGTAAGTCTGTGGATTTATGTTTTTTAGAACATTATGGTGAACTCTCGGAAAGCACATTTCCTCACGTTGTTTTCCTTAACCTTAACAGTTGGTCCCGGTTGTTATTGTTTAATTCATACTTACTTTTGTGCTGGGAGTTTTTTCCGCCCGCTTTTTTCTCCCAGTCTACGTTTTGCTTGAAGGGCGATCAAAGCGGATGCTTAAAATAAGAAAATAATTTGAGTTATTTCCCGAAACTTTTTCTCTTATTTTTTCTCAACTTCAACTAAAATACATATAACTATCATAGTTACACTGCCTAGAGTGCGTTTGACGGCGAAATAAGAATATAATTTGAGTTCCGCTCTTATAAATTTATAAGTTATCGAGTGGGATGAAAGATTATTAAATTACTAAAATGACTATTAAAAATAAGGGTTAATGATAGAAGGGTGAAAATTTAGGGTTGTATGTATTTATATACCACATTATTGAAAAATAAAAATAAAAAAGATTGTCCAAAAAATTAAATAAAAATGTTTGGTGTGGACAACCCTTATCACTTAGGGGTATGAAAAATAGACAGTAGCCGATTCTCAGACCTACTGAATATGCATATAAAATCTCATAAAAATCAGTCAAGCCGTTTTGGAGGAGTATGGTAACTAAAACTGTGACATGAGAATTTTATATATAAGATTTTATATATAAGATGTATGTATTCTGTGCCAAAACATATAATGGCTATGTTATCTAAACTATCCTCTGTTTTGTAGGTTCTGGATCTGGACGAGACCCTGGTGCACTGTTCGCTGCAGGAGCTGCCCGACGCCAGCTTCCACTTCCCAGTGCTGTTCCAAGACTGCAGATACACTGTGAGCTACCTCTTTTATATTGCACTAGCTGACCCGGCAGGCTTCGCTCTGCCAATTAATTTGACTAATATCCAAAGTTTTATTGAGTCACAAACTTTTAGTGAGGATCCCTTATATTTTCTAGCAATAAATATAGCTTATGTTACTCAGGTGAATGTAGCTTTCCAATGGTGAAAGAATTTTTGAAATCGGCCCAGTAGTTTTTGAGTTTATTCATTACACACAAATAAAAATGTTTCCTCTTTGTAATATTAGTATACAGTTCCTTTTTTATTCTCTTGTCTTATTTCCTAAACAATCTTAGCACTACTTTTTATTGAAAAAAAAGTCTCAAATTGCTTTAAAAAAATTATGGTTTCTAGAAATCTGTTTCTGTATTAAATGAGAATTTGCTTTTAAATTTTTATAATTTTGTGTGTGCATTGTTTTTGAATCGCAAATTAAAATAAAAAGACACGCTAAGATTGTTTACCAAATATGACAAGAGAATAAAAGTGGACTATAGATTGTATTCTGCTGTTTCCCCATCTTCCATATTGCATTGTATTCTTCTACGCTTCCCCATCGTCCATATTGCATTGTATTGTTTTACGCTTCCCCATCTTCCATATTGCATTGTATTCTTCCACGCTTCCCCATCGTCCATATTGCATTGTGTTCTTGTATATTGTATTGTATTGTATTGTATCGTACGGCGGCAGGTGTTCGTGCGCACGCGGCCGCACTTCGCGGAGTTCCTGGCGCGCGTGTCGCGGCTGTACGAAGTGATCCTGTTCACGGCCAGCAAGCGCGTGTACGCCGACCGGCTGCTCAACCTGCTCGACCCCTCCCGCCGCTGGATCAAGTACAGGTATCCTCACTAACCCATTAAGACTCACTACAGTAAAAGTGGCGGTAGCCCAGTAAAAGCGGTGGTAGCCCAGTAAAAGCGGTGGTAGCCCAGTAAAAGCGGTGGTAGCCCAGTAAAAGCGGTGGTAACCCAGTAAAAGCGGTGGTAGCCCAGTAAAAGCGGTGGTAGCCCAGTAAAAGCGGTGGTAGCCCAGTAAAAGCGGTGGTAACCCAGTAAAAGCGGTGGTAGCCCAGTAAAAGCGGTGGTAGCCCAGTAAAAGCGGTGGTAGCCCAGTTAAAGCGGCGGTAGCCCAGTCAAAGCGGTGGAAGCCCAGTAAAAGCGGTGGTAGCCCAGTAAAAGCGGTGGTAGCCCAGTTAAAGCAGGGTAGCCCAGTAAAAGCGGTGGTAGCCCAGTGGCTTAGAATGTGACGACCTCGAATCGAGGAGTCCGGATTTGAAATCCAGTGGCATGCAGCGATAACTTTATAAAAAAAAATATGTGCGCTTTATAAAATTAAATATCACCTGCTGTTACCGTGAAATAAAACATCGTGAGGCAACCTGCATGCCTGAGAGTTCACAAAAAAATGTTTTAAAACGCATGTGAAGTCCTTCCTTCCTTCCTTCCTTCCTTTCAGCCCTTAGTAGTCCACTGCTGGACATGGGCCTCCCCTAATCGACGCCACTCCGCCCGGTCCTGGGCCCTCTGAATCCAACGGTTTCCCGCTGTCTTCTTCAGGTCATCAGTCCACCTGGTCGGAGGGCGGCCTGTGCTCCTTTTGCCTAAACGTGGTCGCCATTCGAGGACCTTTTTTCCCCATCGGTTGTCAGTCCTGCGAACGATGTGGCCAGCCCATTGCCACTTTAATTTGCAAATTTTGAGAGCTATGTCGGTCACCTTCGTTCTTCTACGGATTTCATCATTTCTGATTCTGTCTCGTAGAGAAATACCAAGCATAGCTCTCTCCATTGCCCTCTGGGCGACTCTGAGCTTGTGAATTAGGCTCACAGTAAAGGACCACGTCTCGGCACCGTAGGTCATCACTGGCAACACACATTGCTCGAAAACTTTCGACTTCAGGCACTGAGGTATATCGGACGTCAAGACGTGTCGTAGATTCCCGAACGCTGCCCAGCCGAGTTGGATTCTTCGAGTGACCTCTCTCTCGAAGTTGGACTTACCCATTCGGATCGTTTGTCCTAGGTAAACGTATTCGTCTACAACTTCGAGAGCAGTGCCATCAACAACCACCGGTACGGGTGTGACATGGACATTAGACATGATTTTCGTCTTGTCCATGTTCATCTTAAGACCCACCCGTTGTGAGGCACTATTGAGGTCGCTGAGCATAATGCTGAGTTCCTCCAATGTGAAGTCCACCAACCCGCTATAGGCCCGCGGGGTGGACTAGGGCCGGGTGTTAGTCAATCTGCTCGACCCCTCCCGCCGCTGGATCAAGTACAGGTATATATGACTGGGGCCCGTTGATGACCCACTGGCTCTCGCAGTGAGAGGGGTGTAGGCCGCCGTCCACCGCGCACCACTACTGCCCGTGGCTGGACTAGGGTTAAGTGTCAGTGACCCATTAATGACCCACTGGCGGGTCGGGTCTCCTCTCACAATGATGAGAGAGATGTCTTGTAGCGGCGCGATACCTACAGTAATATGAGCGCGCGCTTCACATGAAGCGCTGACCGCGCGTCACGACGCAAGCAGCGAGTGTAGTCAACAATGGAACACGTCACACGTCACACCGAACTGGCCAATCGGAGGACGTATCCTCAAACGCGCTATCTAAGTTCTTTAGAATCTCTGCATATATACAATTCGGACCGCGGTCCCCAGGCAGTGACATCGTCCGGCAGGAGATCTCCCCTTTTCCTCCAAAGTCTTTTATTGATTGTCAGGTACGAGTTGTGTACACTTAATGGACGTCATACATGATAGAATATTATAAAATATATCCTACATCCGCTTTCGGTGCCCCTCAGGCTATCATAGACCAGGAAAATAACGAAAAAAAACTCCTGGCACATTTAAAATCAATAGGGTATTTCGCACCATGCAAGGAAAAATCCAAAATTATGTAATATTGATAGATTTTGTTAAAAGCAAGTGAAAAATGGTGATTTCTGTTCTGAAAAATGTAGTATACATTTATTATTTCAATTTTAAAATTCAGGTTTGTTAATCTGTTTTTCAAATGTCAAAAACGCTATACGCCACGAAAGCTATCGGCGTGACGTCATTAGCAATGTAAATAAACAATGGAGTATAACTTTCTTCCTTTACTGAGATGTATTGTTAACACTGCGAGTGACGTCACAAGCATAGCGGCAGCGCCGAGACAGCCGAGACCGTGTCTTCGCGGGGATTTTTGAAATTTAAATTGAAAAGTCTTTTTTTAAGTGTTGAATACTTTTATTTTTACTAATATATTATAATTGACAGCTTTTCTATTTTGTTCCAGATTGTTCCGTGAACACTGTCTGCTGGTGAACGGCAACTACGTGAAGGACCTGTCCATCCTCGGCCGAGACCTGCGCAAGACCGTCATCGTGGACAACAGCCCACAGGTGTGATAACCTCTGTCGGGAGGCCACTATTTGACACTAACATTCTCGATAGGCATAATAATATGGCATATAGCCTTACATCCTTCAGATGGGTACGGGTCTCCCCTCACAACAGGGGTGCTTGCTCCACCACACTGCTCCAATGGGGATCGGTGGAGTGACTGGGGAGAGAGAGAAGAGGAGAGGCGCGCTCTCTGTTAGGAGGCAACTATTTGATACTAAAATTCACAATAGGCATATTATTATGGCATATAGTCTTATATCCTTCAGATGGGTACGGGTCTCCCCTCACAACAGGGGAGCTTGCTCCACCACACTGCTGCAATGGGGATCGGTGGAGTGACTGAGGAGAGAGAGAGGAGAGGAGAGGCGCGCTCTCTGTTAGGAGGCCTCTATTTGACACTAAAATTCTCGATAGGCATATGGCATATAGCCTTATATCCTTCAGATGGGTACGGGTCTCCCCTCACAACAGGGGAGCTTGCTCCACCACACTGCTGCAATGGGGATCGGTGGAGTGACTGAGGAGAGAGAGAGGAGAGGAGAGGCGCGCTCTCTGTTAGGAGGCCTCTATTTGACACTAAAATTCTCGATAGGCATAATAATATGGCATATAGCCTTATATCCTTCAGATGGGTACAGGTCTCCCCTCACAACAGGGGAGCTTGCTCCACCACACTGCTCCAATGGGGATCGGTGGAGTGACTGGGGAGAGAGAGAAGAGGAGAGGCGCGGTCTCTGTTAGGAGGCCACTATTTGACACTAAAATTCTCGATAGGCATATGGCATATGGCCTTATATTCTTTAGATGGGTACGGGTCTCCCCTCACAACAGGGGAGCTTGCTCCACCACACTGCTCCAATGGGGATCGGTGGAGTGACTGAGAGAGAGAGGAGAGTAGAGAGTAGAGAGAATTGCACGCGCTTCTGTGCATCAGAGGATACGTTAAGCTGTCGGTCCTGGTTGTTATAGATACGGTAGCAGTCGTTAAACCTTGTTGCAGGCCTTCTAGGCGGTTTGAAAACATCCGACACGGGTCGACCACTAGCCCGTCTCTCCACCACCGCATCGGGGCAGCGTGGTGCAGTACGCTCCAGGCCTGGAGGCAAGGCGTGGTGGGGGGAGACCCAATAGTGGGCCTAAAAGGGTTGCAGCCAGTCGTTGTACAGAGACTAATGTTCTGTTTCCGTTGCAGGCGTTCGGCTACCAGCTGGAGAACGGCATCCCCATCGACAGCTGGTTCGTGGACCGCAGCGACAACGAGCTGCTGAAGCTGCTGCCGTTCCTCGAGCACCTCGCCACCGTGAGTGACCTTACACCTCTTGACCCACTGCCCGTGTAGGTATCGAATCACTGCGGCCCATCCGAGGCGGCCACACAATGGGGGAAAGGAAAGTGGCATAGGCATGAGTTACGCGCTAGAATACGCGTAGCGGCGATAGCCCAGTGGCTAAGAATTCGACCTCATAATTGAGTCCGGGTTCGAAACCCAGTGGCATGCACCAATGACTTTGTAAAAAAGTTATGTGCGCTTTATGAAATTAAATATCACCTGCTGTTGCGGTGAAGGAAAACATCGTGAGGAAACCTGCATGCCTGAGAGTTCACAAAAAAATGGCACTCAACTTTACGACATACTAATGACTCACGTTTACTGTACAAATATTTTCAATCAAAAAGAACTTTGACGATATCGCTACTTAAGGAGGGATGGTGGGCTGTATAAAATAACAGAAAAATGTAGAAGCACAAAGTATTTTAAAAGGACAGATTATATTATTATTATTTATTCAACACATTCCACCAACGGGCAGTAGTGGTGCGTGGTGGACGGCGGCCTACATCCCTCTCATTGTGAGAGGAGACCCGACCCGCCAGTGGGTCATTAATGGGTACTGACATTCATCACAAATATTCCTCTTGCAGAAAGACGACGTCCGCCCCTACATCAGAGACAAGTACAAGCTGTTCAGCTACTTGCCGCCCGACTAAGCACTGCACTCCGCTCTAGGTATATAACACCCGTTATATATTACACGTTATATGTATGTTGTTTTCGGTTTATCGATTATTGTCAATACTTTGATGTCTGTTATGTGTACAATAAGGATTTTACAATCTGTTTGGGAAAATTATGTACCGTCAAGTTTACTGATAACGATAATCTAGCTATGAGAAGGATTATAGGCCTCTTTTATTAAGAAAATTAACGAGAATAAAGTAAATGTACATGGTTCAAATTTCTTTAAATTATACAATTCATAATATGAGAGATTGGTGGTATAAAATGGAATATTGCTTGTTCAACGTGCAACAGACATCAAAGTTTACGAATCATTTAATTTTCACGTTGAAATTTATAAAAATATATTTATAATTGGAGATTGTATTATTATACTTTAAGCGAAGTGTTCTAAATTATGTATAATTACGCTGTAGATTATACATTTTATTTAATAATCGGCAGAATTAAGAGTATGTATACTGTAAAGTAATTGAATAGTATTTGAATTTGCAGTAGGGGCGTTTACAAGTTTAGATTTAATAGGGTGAAATATATAACCAATGAAAATGTTCTAGTGCCTAATATGGAAACTTATAAACTTTGGTCTAAAACATTTTTAATACTACGTGACATTTTGCTTTTCAACAGGTTTCTTTTTATTTCGATCAGATTTTGACTGCAATTTACAAGAATTTTATAAAAAAAATTGGATATTCAAAAAATACTCACAACAGTTTAAGTATAAAAAAAGGATGGTATCTATAAACGATACAGAGTTTCATCACAAAAGTCGTGTACTTATACCCTTGTCATGTAACACCCAGAATCTAAACCTACTGTAATTGTAATTATAGTTTATTTACAAATATATTGCTATGATGATTCAATCAGAATTATTATTAAGATTAAGAATTTTTTTGTTTATATTAATAGAATTAACGTTTTATTATTTCGAATCTGTGATTATTGAATTGTCTTCTTGAGTTGTTTGACATGTCGTTGGCACAACTATTATGTATCTCGTAGAATTTTAAAAAATCTTATTCACATTTCACCAAGGGGTTGTTGCCCACCAGAGTAGAAAATCATTTTTGTTTCATAGAATATAAACTGATGTACTTCACATATAAATCAAGTTTTTTTCTTCAAATATAGTATTTTTACTAATATATGTTTATTATCTCCTTCTAAATATAATACTTTTGTCAGCGACTTATAAATTTACTTAAAATACATAATTATGTCACAATATTTATTATCATGATTCATATTTTAATTGTTTAATTTCATTCGAATTTTTCGTACCTTCGACTAAATTTGTCTTTTTCCTGCGAAATCTTTTTTTAATACATATTTTCTTATTTACGCATAGCAATTGAGTTGTCCCAATATTTTTTTTAATATCTGATAGTTTTGAAAAGATGTGATTTTACAAATTTTTAAACAATACAGCTTTTGTTCTTGTGTTATAATTCTTTGACAAGTGACGGGCAGCATTAAAACCTCCATAGTACTTTTATTTACTTAGGCATGATATATACATGATATTACATAGTGATATAATCGAAACTGCGATATTCGGTATATACCAAACTGCTATATAGCTGCTTAATTCACTTTAATTCAAACTCGTATAGCAATAACTTTTTGTCTAAACATCGATATCTAGTATAGTTTTTGATTTAGCGATAACTTACGGTACTAAAGGCGAGAGTCTCTTTATATTTTAACATCTATACTGGTGTACAAAAACTAATGTTCTCACGCGGCATGTTCCCCCAGCAGTGGGCAGTAGTGGTGCGTGATCCCTCGCATTGTGAGAGGAGACACGACCCGCCAGTGGGCCATTAATGGGTCACCGACAACTGGGTTACAGACAAAATAATTGAAATTATAGAACAGTGCCCAAGCATGCAACCGTGACATTAGTATGGACACTTTCTCATACTAATGACACACGTTAACTATACTAACAATGTTAGTGCTTGCGGCAAAGGTATACTGTGCAGTAGGGTTGTGTCCTACGAGTCAATTGAAATACTTTGAATGAAGTGTCATAAACATACATTTTGTATGGCGAACGCACGGGATGACGTCATAGATTTTTCTAGTCGACAGACTCATTTTTTATTGTTTTCGCGCTGAGCAAAATTCATTTTTTAGACATGTTGGAGGGTGGGCTAGTATTTCAGGTAGTCATGAATGCAGCTTTTTAGCAGAATTACATTTTGAAATTAATTGTGAATGGTGGGAACATCTCCATAGATTTGTATACCAGTACAGATGAACAATCTAACATACATACATTATATTATTATAATTATATTATATTGCGTGTTCGTATAATCTTAATATTTTACGTAGTTACTAAACATTAGATATTTCGCAGGTGCTACTTTCTTTAAACAGTAGAATAGGTTTATTTTTTTCGTTATTTTTTTTATTTTGTCGTAGATAATTTGATTTCGGATGCGAATGGTTACCTGCTTCTACCATCTACCCAGTTTCAATAACGTGTAGTAGCCGGCATAAGTCGTGAGCTCAACTTTGATTGGTCGGTTTGATATTACTGCGCTGCGGTGCACGCGATTGGTTCGACAGTCGTCAGTTCGTCAGTGTGCGTCGTCTATTGGTCCGGCGCGTTTTTTCGGCTGCTGTACATTGGCCGAAATACAATATCCCTACTACTGATAATCTGTGTTCACGATTCGTGACGGTAAGTGTACCGTAGAGTGGTTCTAGTTGAGAAGGCTTATATCAAGATATCGTTTTCATCCGAAATTAAATATGTATAATAATCGAAACATATGTTCTATGTTTTTGTGTTGAATCGAGTGTTAATTTACGTCCAATCATTTATTAATATATTTTAATTAATTAAACATATTATTGTAATTTGGTAGTGTTTTAAGAGAATTTTGTTGAAAGAATCCCAAAATTATTATTTTTGTGAGGTATTGTAATTTTAATATGTTTGAAGTGTATTTTAATGTATTGCATGTATTCATATTATATGCATGTTATACGTTATGAATGATGTATGATTAAGTCTAGTAGTCTATGCTGGCATAGATTTGTATATTTTATTATTTTTCGTATTTTTTTTAACAATTTTGTTGGATTTATTTTGTTTTCTTTTTTTTTAATTTTGAAAGTGATCTCTTACATACAATCATTGGTGTTGTTTTACGAATTTATGACGAAATTTATCATTCATTTATCATCACTTCAAAAGTTTTTTTAAAATGTCGATGCGTCTAAACAATTTTTTTAGATTTTTCCGTTGCTTTTTTTGGTCGAATACATTGAATTTCGACTAATTAACGATTACTGTTTTGTGACTAATTTAAAATTAAATAATCACACGAAAATAAGTGCACCAAAATCATATATCATACAAATCTGTGTACATAATAATTATTGATATTATTATTATATTGTGTTGTTGAGTCCATACATTTTATGACGCTCGAACGAAAGGCGATATTATTTTTTGTATAGGAGTTGGCATCTTTTGGCATCTTTTCGTATGCCGTCAGTGGCCTTTTACAGCTAAGTCATTGTCGCATGCCATTGGAATTCGAACCGAAACTCTTCTAACGCCCGAAATTAATAACCGATAACAGATAGGGATCGAGATAGACAACGTGTGGTTGCCAAGATACATAACAAATGTTGCCTGGCAACCAAACGTCTTTGAGGATATCCTGATCCGGGGATCGGTTATTGTCCCGTGAGTCACATGTGACTCATAACCGTTGTTTAACTTTTGTGTCTATTTAATGGACAGGGAAAGTGTTAGGATATCCTGATCCGGGGATCGGTTATCGTCCCGTGAGTCACATGTGACTCATAACCGTTGTTTAACTATTGTGTCTATTTAATGGACAGGGAAAGTGTTAATTTCTTGCGTAACAGCGAGTAGAGTAGATATTTTAATCCTTGTTCAATAGACAACTAAATTCCAACTCTTATACAAAAACGAACATTGTTCTTAATTAGTCGACTGTTAGTCATACACTAAACAAGTGTCTTACATCATAGTATGTTTAGTCGATGTCAATAAAAAAATCTTCAGCTCTGCGCTAAATTTTAGGTAAATAAGAAAATTTTCGACAAAAATTGAATTTCATTAGAGTTTGAAAGATTTAAAACCTGTTTTGTGATTTTGTAACAGTAACCGTCTGATTTCTATAATCCTTGTTAACCGAGGGCATACATATCTACATACATACATACATACATACATACATACATACACACATACACACACATACATACATACATACAAACAAACATACATAAATACACCTATGAAATTTGCTATTAATAGACCAACCGTAATAGACCAACATAATTTTATTATTCAAAAATTGTGCAGTTCCGAGAATATTACATACATACGAGTACGTGTCGAATTGATAGCCTCCTTTTTTGAAGTATACAAGATGACGGTCCGTTTACCTTTTACGTGTGACGGTTTAGTTGACATTGAGGCGTGTCGTTGATGGTAACTGATAGATATGATAATAGAGACGTGGGGTGTGTATTTATACTGATATGACTGGCCTGACTGGCCACTACGTCGTACAGTCCACTGAATATCGGGATTGGAATTTTTTTTCCAAAAAATCGATGTTGCTAAAATTCGAAGCAGGTTTTAAAATATAATCTATTAAATTGTAAATGTGAATAAATTATTACATTATGAAAAAAATTATTATTATTGTTTGCACGGATGGAAATAGTGTGTATGGGAAAACATTACAACAATAATTCAATAGATATTATTTCAATGCAGATTTTTTGACGTAATAGAATTGTAACAATTTTATTATTTTTGTGTTGCAAATGTGATACAAATTTCGAACCCAAAATTTCACTTCATAGGGTTGATTTTAGTAATTGCCAATTTTCATGTTCGTAATTAAAGTTGTTTTCGAAATTTCGTAATAGTCTGAGTGTTAATAGTCATGAAATACCAGTGGTGCCAGTGCCCTAATTGACTAATTGACTTGCCGCCTAAAGCGATTCACACACTCCCCCGCATCACGCAGCGTACTGCGGGGGAGCGCGTCCATTTGTACAGACAACGCATCCACGCGCGTACATGCGGATGCGTGTTCTGTGCGTTGGACTGTGCGTGTTTTCTATACAAATGGAAATACTGACATACAAATTATTTCGCCTTTCACCACTTGCGATACATAAAATGCGTGTATACACATAAACCATCTAGATTCAGTATAATAATGAAAACCGAATTAAAATTCCTTGCACACATCAAGCGGCAGCTAAACGTACGGTAATTTTCCGTATTTTTCGAGACTATTCGTAATACACAAACTAAAAATTAAATCTTTCGTCTTTATCATACATATTAAGTTTAGATAGATGTTTTTCCATACATACTAAACTCTATATCGGTTTGTTCTCATTGGTCAACCGCCTATTTTCGTTTTTATTATTATTTTTGTTTCTATTCTAGATAGATAATTAAATTAAGTAGGTACGAGTATTTACAACTCTTTTGTGCGGGCTCAAACGTTTATTTGAATATATTTTTGGTATTCTGAATATAAATTTGTTTTGAAACTGATTTTTATGTAGAAATGTATGTAGTTTATTAAAAGATTTTATTTTGTTACATAAAATAAAACAATTAATATTATGTTGTATTTTTATGAATCATTTTCAAAGTTTATTTTTCATTATTGAGCCTGCATAAGACGGTAAAAACTAATAATGCGTTTTAAAACGAATCGTCTCAGATCATTATAGCAAACACAAATCGAATATTGTTTAATTTATAATTATGTATTTCACAATAAAGCAATATGTAATTGATGAAGGACCTGTGGTTATTTCTTCTTTTTTTCTTTCTAAGTGGCTATTTCCATCAAAAAAACATAGTAGGATTAGGATCTGATTTGTTTTAAAACGCTACAAATTGTTCATTTGTCACACACTTGAGTACCAGTCAATTGCCATTTTAATTATTCTTTAGAAAAATATTAAACTGTCAGTATTTTTTATTTATACTAATTTTGTTGTTGAATAGATTCTTTTTTGCATTACTGAGGCAGTATTTATTTAAAATATATATTTTTTTAAATATCTTATTAAAAATTCATAACAACACCGGCTTCTAAAACAGCTACACTTAATAAATTTTTTTTGTGGGTATTCTTAAAAATGGCTCGCTTGTTTGTGATAATTGAACAAACAACCGATTTACATTACGAATATTACATTGACGGATTTTGTGTTTCACATCACTCCTGCTTCACGCTATCGAAGTTTTCTACATCGCTGGAATATATTAAAATCTCCGACAGGACCCAATCGGAGCACGGCCGCTCCCCAGGCATGATGACCTAGCTTGATTGGAGATCTCCCATTGCCAAATTTCTTACATCAAATAACCAAAAAACTTAATCAAACTCGTCGAAAATGTAACTTATTTCAATATGTGAATCCAATATTAGGTTAAGATAATTCAGTCTATACTAGCTAAGCAAATTTAGAGTAAGTAACAATTCAGTGATAGATTAAGTCTGTAGCGAACAAATGTTTTCAATTAAATAATATAAGATCATAAGGTCGTAATCGAATGTTTAACCTATAAATAAACTATGTAACGAAGTCTGTTTCATTTTATTAAACCCCTTTTCGAAATCTTACTACACAAGCGGGTACATCGGAGCACTCACAAAGGAAAAGTTAGTAGAAATTACAAGAGAAGCCTATTAGGTAAGCTAAGTTGTCTATCACCTAAGAAAAGGTATTATTATCGCTTTAAATTATAAATTATTATCAAGGAAAGATCATCTAATCTTAAACTCAACGCCCCTCCAGAGTCATTACATTTATATCGTCTGGATTTTTATTTACTTGTCACTTATTAAATTTAACATGTGAAAAAGGTTAAATCTGTAATTAGTGCATTAAGTATTGTGATTGAACTGTCAAAAACGAAAAATAGCGTCAACCCAGGTTCTTCATACAATATATTTGTCTAGCAGCTGGGTCCTTATGGCGTCGTCAGTATTTCAAGTCAATTAACTTATGTACCTAATCAGGGCCGGATTTAGGGGAGGGCAACCAGGGCTACAGCCCCGGGGCCTCCACAAAAGAGGGGCCCCCACAATAGACTTCAGAAAAAAAATTAAATTAAGACTAGTACACTAGTATACTAACTTTTCCTTTCATATTTTTTTGTGTTTTACCTTTACCTACAGTACTTTGTACAAACATGATTACATTAAATATTAACAGAAATTAGAATATATTTGTTCACGGCAATCAGTAAAATATCAAAATACCAAATGGCCCTGATAAGCATTTGCAATTTATTATTATTATTTATTCGAAAACTCAACTGAAAAAAATTATTGATTTTATTTGGAAAATAATTTGGGACCAAGGGGCCTCCACTCCTTTGTTGCCCCGAGGCTTCCAGACTTCTAAATCCGGCCCTGTACCTAATTATTGTTTTTAAACACTAAGAAGTTGAGTTTTCAAACGTTTTTAAGCATTATTTTGTAGGTACAAACAACATTTTGAAAAAAACACCATTTACAAGATGGTGTCCTCCACAGGACATCAGTCACATGCCCTATACAAAGCGCGGCTCCCTCACATACTACGCCTACCTGTGTATGTGTAGACTCCAACACGTTGAAGGGGCGTTCATTCTAGACCTAGACGGTCTGACTTTTTTTTTATTTATTTATTCATTGCACATATACATATTATAGTTGAGGCAACATGTAAATGCCCGGGTAGGGCGTAGCAAAGACTAGAGGCAGCTTTTGTCACAAATTCGAACTCTAATAGAAATAATGATAATAATTTACACTAGTCTTAAGATCACAATATTTGTCAGAGATTTTTACATGTCAACTTATACAATACAAAAATTATTATCTCTATCTACTTTGCGTAGAAAATGTTCACTTCTGATAACAATATATTATTTATTACTATTGATTGCAACTGATTTTAACACAACAATACTTTTATTGCGACCGCTGGGCAATAAACCTACAACCATCCAACAACACAATATTTGTATATGGGCATGTATATAATAAATAATCGTAATCTTAAAACACATGTTTCCGATTGCAATATAATTTGATATTCAATAACAATTCGAAATAAGGTACCATTAATTGATAACATTTAAACGTAGAAACGTTGAGCGGTGATAGCCCAGTGGCTTAGAATTCGACCTCGAATCGAGGGGTCCGGGTTCGAATCCCAGTGGCACGCACCAATGACTTTGTGAAAAAGTTATGTGCGCTTTATAAAATTAAATATCACCTGCTGTTACGGTGAAGGAAAACATCGTGAGGAAACCTGCATGCCTGAGAGTTCACAAAAAAAATGTTCTCAAAGGTATGTGAAGTCCACCAACCCGCAGTGGGCCAGCGTGGTGGACTAAGGCCTACATCCCTCTCATTACGAGAAGGAGACCCGACCCTGTAGTGGGTCATTAATGGGTCACTGACTAACTGAAACGTAGAAAGCGTTCTAACTTGAAAGTAAACGGCCCCGCGATCGACAGAGGCCCCCTCAGATCAAATATAAAGTCCCTAGTTCCTATCAGATCAACAAACGATAACCAATATTTATTACCAAAAAACTTAATCCGAAGAAATTGAACCTTAAATACGGTCTCCAATAGGTTAAAGAGTCCTACAAGTCAATTGAGATACTTTTAATGAACTGTCATAAACTTACACTTCCATTCCTTCATACATTTTGTATGGCGAACGCACGGGATGACGTCATAGATTTTCGAGTCAATTGACTAATTTTTTATTGTTTTTGCGCTGATCAAAATACATTTTTAGACATTAGAAGGTGGGCTAGATTTCTAGATAAGTAGTCGTGAATGCAGCTTTTTAGCAGAATTACAATTTGGAATTAATTGTGAGGGGTGGAAACATCCCCTTTCCCCATTCTAGAGAATTGCCTTTAGAAGTGTTTCGAAGATACTTAACGATGCTTACCGATTAATGATCTACATATTTGTTGTTTTATGACTAAGTGTCATAAAACAACAAATAGAATATTAATCAATTGATTAAGGAATAGAGTTAATCTTATAACACCTTACTACGTATTGTCGATGGAATCAAAATCAATATTTATCGATGATATCTAGTTTTATCGAACAGATCTAAAGTAAATACTTCGCAAAACTATGCGATAAACTATTCAGCTTGTAGTGTATAATAAAACGTATGATGAAAATAATTTAGAATACCTACAAAGCCATAGTAGCTCGCCGGAGGTACCTTGCCGCCAGCCTCTTAACCCGTCGTAAAGAAAGTAGCATGTTCTTCAGTCTTTATGTCTTGTGTTTCAGCTTGAGAGGTCATTTGACGGACTGGTGCGGATTTCTTCTCTATCTACTATAAAAAACGGTTTGATGTATTTTAGACTATTTGAGAGTAGCTTAATGAGTAGCAATGGGCAATAGGCTATCTGTATTAAGATTATATAGTACCTACCTATACAATTATATTTTCACGCAGATGGATTTGTTTTGAATAAATCCTAGGTTTACATTAATAATTCAGTTGAAAAGATCTCCATGTTTCTTTACGGCAGCTCGAGAAGCTTGGCTATTATAGACATGACTGTGAAAGCCATCGAAATTGATAGATAATATAACCAGCCTCTGAGATGTAAATATAAATATTTGTTTAGGTACCTAAGTGGCGCAGTGTTTACGAGCAGGGATTTGAATGACGAGGTTATAATAATTATAATATTTTTATTTCTGGTCTGGGTGTGTTGTGTTGTTGTCTTGTGTGTCCATGGCACCCACGATATAGGGAATCCTTTTATGGGGCTATAAGACTATGAAGCGTATCTAATTCATTAATTATGTTCAAAGTCCATGAAACTTCTATGAATAGCTGAAATAATGGTAAAAAACGTAGATTCGATAAGATTTTTAAAGTTCACTTATTCAATCTAAATCTCTTAATCCAAGGATGTGATAACAAATACCTACGTGCCTATAAGTTAAAGAATTAGATTCTTTCCTTAAGTAGGTACATTATTTGAATTTTATGCTTGTCAGTAACCCATGAATGACCCGTTACAGGGTCGGGTCTCCTCTCACAATGAGAGGGATGTAGGCCGCCGTCCACCACGCACCACTACTGCCCGTTGGTGGACTTCACATGCCTTTGAGAACATTTTTTTTGTGAACTCTCAGGCATGCAGGTTTCCTCACGATGTTTTCCTTCACCGTAACAGCAGGTGATAATTAATTTTATAAATCGCACATACTTTTTTACAAAGTCATCGGTGCGTGCCACTGGGATTCGAAGCCGGACCCCTCGATTCGAGGTCGAATTCTAAGCCACTGGGCTATCACCGCTGTGCTGTGATATGTGTGCAATTTTATGCTTAATTGGCTGGAAATACAAAACTCTTGTATGACTATTTACAAAGAGAACTTATTCTATAGTTCGCGCGCGACTTGACTGCAGAGACCAATTTTGCAAAATAAAAAAGTACTCAAAAGCATGTGAAGTCCACCAACCTGTAGTAGGCCAGCGTGGTGGACTAAAGCTTACATCGAAATGTTCGGTCAAATTTTTCCCGTACGGAGCATTACTATGTGACACGAGCGGCTCACCGGCGCCCGCCAAAAATGCCACGGGCCCCGGGGCTGAAGGGGCCCTGACTGAGAGGCCGCGGGCCCAGAATAAGCCTTAAATATTAAAACTAAGAGAAATTAAGAAAGTTCTGGGGCCCCATCTCAACGAATTAGCCACGGGCCCCGGATGGTTTAGTTACGCCATTGCCTGCACTATAGGTTAACGCCCTTACCTTCCTTCTCATCATGCGTTACAGACAGATAGGCATACCTATTAAAAAATTAGATCGTTGGTCGGTACCTCCCCAGACGTTGGTAAAAATGGGTTGAAGTCAATTAAGTATGATGAATACACACTCAAAAAATTTTACTTAGCAATGGGCGGTACTTTTGAACGCAATAAATTAGTTAAATCTATTGTTATGTGGTCATAAATCTGCAATAAAACCCATTACAATCAATCAAACGATATCTCTAGAATTAAGTGGATGAATAAAATGCATTTAATTTAAATTGACATCATTTGAGACCAACGCTTTGGTTTAACCGACTTTTTGTTAAGAGGATTTCACATTATTAAAGGGTTAAGTATTTTAATATTTGAAGGTGGAAGAGCAGTAGATACAGGTATTACCTTACCGCCAGCCTCTTAATCCGTCGTAAAGCAGCGTGTTCTTCATGACCCGTGCTTCGATCTTACAAGAGCGATTGGATTTAGTACGATTACGAACGTTGCAACTTTTCAATTAAGTAACGAACTGGCATGCAAGTCATCTGATGTTAAGCGGTCGCCATCCAACCTCAAATACCTAGAGAAGAAATCCAATTTGAGGTTGTATGCGGGTTGGTTTGCTCATCAGAACTAGGATATTCGCCTGAAATAAATTATCTCCGGCAACCATAATATCTCCGCTAGCTAAAACACAAGACGTGAAGAACACAAAATCAAAATCAAAATCATTTATTTGCACGAATATGGGTTAGTTATTGGTTTTACAGGGCATTTTGATCAATCCATTTTCACCTTTTCAGGTATGCAAATTAAAAAATAAAACTAATGTTAGTACTACAAATTAATTTATAAAATATTAAAACTTATTACTGTAGAGTTCATGTTTCCGAACATTGCTGTCATCTGTCAAGCAAAAGTTAGTTGATGTATGTGTCAATTTGTGTCAATGGTGATTGTTAGTAAAAGTTATAATTTGGTTAAATCCTTTGGTGTTTTAATAATAAATACATCCCTACAATTCTGGCGACGAGTCGAAACGAATTCACGAAATTGCACGACATGGAAAACATTAGTTTTAAATAAATTGGCCAACAATACCAATTAAGTGCTTAAGAAAAAAAAAATGGCGCACATGGAATATGCGGGTGGCGTCGTTGGCCCGCCATTTGATCCATTCAGCGACCCTTCGACTAGTTCCATGCGATGGAAAGTGTGGATACGCAGCTTTCAATACTACATTGACGGGCAGATAGGCCTAGCAGATAAACAGAAAGTTTCAAGGTTATTGCACCAAGCTGGATCAGAAGTTCAGGAAATTTACGAAACTTTAAAGAATGATGCGGCGGAAGGTACGAATGAGTACGAAAAGTGTGTCAATCGTTTAAATACGTACTTCGAACCCGTACTCAATACTGCATACGAGCGTCAAAAGTTCCGTAACATGCAGGTGAAAACGAATGAGACATGTGCACAGTACGTGTTGCGGCTACGCACACAAGCGAAATATTGCAAGTTTATAAGCGATGAAGAAGCTATCAGAGATCAGGTAGTGGAAAAGTGTCAAAATTCAGATTTAAAACGAAAGTTTTTAAAAAGAGGTTCAGATCTTACATTGAAAAGCATTATAGAAATTGCAAACTTGTTCGAAATGGAAAGAGACATGTTATTAGAAGAAACAGAGAAACAGAAGGAACAAAACTTCACTCTAGCAGGAACCGCTGGGTCCAAAGAAAAAGAACAGGAGGCAACTGGGATAAATAGGGTGCAACGAGAAACCACATGTTTCAGATGTGGACGTCATGGCCATCTAGCGAGGGATAAAGATTGCCCAGCCATAGACTCTAAATGCCAAAAATGTGGCATAAAAGGACACTTCTTTAAATGCTGTAAAACAAAGAAATTTACAAACCTGGAAGGAAAGAACAAAGGCAAAAAGAAAAGATATGTAAAATATGTGATTGAGCAAGATAGTGATTCCGAAAGTGATCAAGACCAATCTAGTGAGTGTGATATTGAACAGGTAAACTCGGTATTTGAAGTGAGTGAAGCTCCTCATAAGTGCGACATACGTATGGACAATAAGGTACTGTGTAAATTTATCATAGATTCTGGAGCGTCAATCACTGTAATTGACAAAACCCTATATAAAAATCTTGTGAAGTGTAATGTATTTTTAAAGAAAAAGTGTAGCTCAGAAAACCAAAAATTTTATTCTTATGGTGGAAGAGAAATCGTTCAGGTAGGAATTTATTATGTTAATCTACATTCACCAGCTACTGGTATTACAATAGAATCTAAAGTGTTAGTTTATCACGGACATGGCCCAGCTCTGCTTGGCAGAGATGATTCAATTCGGCTCGGTTTGTTAAGATTAGGTCCACATACTGTTAATTTAGCATATAACTCTATTGTTTCAAAAGATACTGTAATGTCAGATTATCCTGCATTATTTGAGGGAAAAGTTGGTAAACTCAAAAATTTTAAACTGAAAATTCCTATTGACCCTGATATTAAATTAATAGCTCAACCTATTCGTAGGCAACCATTTGGTATACGGAGCATTGAAGAAAAATTAATTCACGAACTTCTCGATAATGATATTATTGAACCAGTGACAGGACCAACCCCTTGTGTTTCACCCTCCCATATTGTGCAGAAAAAGGAGAAAGGACAATATCGTCTAGTTGTGGACATGAGGAAGGTCAATGAGGCCGTGCTGAGAGAACGAGTTCCACTGCCAACATTTGAGGAACTTTTAGCCGACCTTAATGGATGCAAGTTTTTCTCATCCCTTGACATTAAGTGGGGATACCACCAGTTGGAACTACATGAGGATTCACGGAATATAACAGTTTTTAGCTCAAGTCTTGGATTATTCAGATATAAGAGATTGTTTTTTGGTATAAGGTGTGCTTCTGAAATGTTCCAAAGAGTAATTGCTCAACTCCTTCAAGGCATTAAAGGGGTAGCGAATAGCCAAGATGACATCCGAATTGGGGGACGCACGAGAGAAGAGCATGATTGCATACTTAGGCAGGTTCTGAATATACTGCATGAAAATGGCCTCACACTCAATGAGAAGAAGTGCTCAATTGGTGTGACTGAGATAAACTTTCTAGGACACCATCTTTCAGAAACAGGTATAAGACCAACTAGTACATCACAACAGTACAACAGTTTAGATCACCACAGAATAAAGCAGAGGTGAGAAGCTTCCTTGGATTGGTTAACTTTTCTGCTCGATTCATCCCTAACTTTAGTACTTTGACTAGTCCACTAAGAGAATTGACTAAGAACGACACAGAGTTCATATGGAGCAAGGAATGCCAAGAAACATTTAATAAATTAAAGACCTTAATTGTTGAAGCACCAGCACTAAGTTACTATGATAAAGATGCAGAAACTACTTTGATAACTGATGCTAGTCCAGTTGGTATTGCAGCTGTTCTTATTCAACACCAAGAAATTGATAACAAAATACAACCAGTTGCTATAAAATACATCAGTAAAGCATTGTCATCAACAGAACAGAGATACTCACAGACAGAAAAGGAAGCATTAGCCATAGTATGGGCATGTGAAAATTTATATATGTATCTTATAGGAAAACATTTTAATATTATATCTGACCATAAACCTCTAGAAATAATCTACTCACCAAACTCTAAACCAAGTGCAAGAATACAAAGATGGGTTCTAAGATTGCAACCATACACTTTTAAAGTTATATATAAGCCAGGCAAGAACAACATAGCAGATCCAGTATCAAGATTATTAGATACAACGAATGCAAACAAAAAGACTGAAGACAATGAAGATAACTTATTAATAGCTATGATTGAGAAAACAATTAATACAATTACATTGGAAGAAATCCAGAATGCAACATTAATAGACCCAGAAATGAAAGCATTGTTACAGGCTATAGAAAAAGATGTTTGGAGTAAGGATTTACGAAAATATGAGCTTATAAAAACAGAATTATGTGTTATAAATAATATTATACTAAGAGGAACAAGAATTATAATACCTTGCAAATTAGTACCAAAAATTTTAGAATTGGGGCATGAAGGGCATCTTTCTGTAAATTCTATGAAGGCAAGGCTAAGGTCAAAGGTGTGGTGGAAGGGTATGGACAAGGATATTGAGTATTGGGTGGACACTTGTGAGGGATGCAGATTAGTTAGACAAAACACTTGTCCGGAACCTCTTGTGACTACGCAACTACCCAGTAAGGTATGGGAATTAGTGGCAATAGATTATCTGGGACCTTTGCCATCAGGCCACTACCTATTATTTATTGTTGACTACTACAGCAGATATTACGAGGTGGAGATACTAAGGAACCAAACAGCAGAAACCACAATTCAAGCACTAGAGAAAATAATATCAAGAGAAGGCATAATGGATGAAATTGTGTGTGACAATGGACCTGCTTTTAGGGATGAAAAATTTAAAGAATTCCTGAAATCGCAAGGCATACGGTTAAGGCATACTACACCTTTATGGCCACAAGCCAATGGTGAAGTGGAAAGACAAAATAGGAATGTGCTAAGAAGATTGCGAATTGCTCAAGGTTTGAAATTGGATTGGAAGAAAGAATTGTTAACATATCTATCAGCATATCGAACCACACCACACTCAAGTACTGGTGTGGCACCAGGAAATGTGTTCAGAGGGAGAATTGTTAAGACGAAAATACCAGAAATATCAATGGATTACAAGTTAATTGACGAAGAAATACGTGACCAGGACAGATTCAAGAAAGATAGTTACAAACAATATGCTGATAAGAGAAGACATGCAAAGGTGTCTGACATTGCACCTGGCGATAAGGTTTTAGTAAGACAAAGAAAAGAAAATAAGTTAACTACACCATTCTCTCCAGTGGAACACACCGTCATTTGGAAATCTGGAAATGCAGTGGCTGCTGAGTCACCAGATGGCAAAGTAATAAAAAGGAACTCCTCATACTTTCAACCAATCAGGCATAGAGACATGGAAAGATTTGATAGAACAGAAGGAGATATGCAAGAGAAGAGTAATATTACAGCACCTAATAGAAATAATGATGAAGAGAAGACTAATAAAGAAAAGAAGGAAGAACAAGTAGTTATTAAAAATACAGCAATGGAACGTAATCCTAACATGGCTAAAGACATCACCCGGACTAGACCTGACAGGCATCGACAAATGCCTGGAAAATTTAATGACTTCCTCCTCAGCCTCATATTAGACACCTTGAATTAAAACAAGTTCTGTTTGCTATATTTTAAGTTTTTATAAATTATATAAGTTGAGAGATGAATCGAGGATGTAATAGGTACATGATTCCCATTGATTTATTTAGTTGAATCAAAAACATATTTGCAGGTATTAGTGCATTTCCAATACATAATATTGTTAATTTACTTTTAAGTTTATCTGTTATACGACTATGTATGTTATGAAACATTAGTATGTTGAATGTAAAATTATAAGTCTACTATTTGTTTTTATTAAGAAAGAAAGAGATTGTAGAGTTCATGTTTCCGAACATTGCTGTCATCTGTCAAGCAAAAGTTAGTTGATGTATGTGTCAATTTGTGTCAATGGTGATTGTTAGTAAAAGTTATAATTTGGTTAAATCCTTTGGTGTTTTAATAATAAATACATCCCTACAATTACTAATACACAATTTATTTGACATGTTTTGCACAATTTATTTGTCAACTTAGCCAAGTATATTAATTATTTTCATTTTATTTAGTTATGATTTTACCTAATCGAACTCATCGGCTGCCTATGTGCCACCCACCGCTGGGTAAAGAGAGAAAAGCCAGAGGAAAAAACTCTCAGCACAGTTTTACACTCGCACGCTGCTTTACGACGGGTTAAGAGGCCGGCGGTAAGGTACTATGGCTCTAGGTGAAAAGCTTCAGACATTGTACGATCCCCTTTAAACATTCAACACAAAGAAACCGTCCCTTATCATTCAACTATTATTTCCTTATCATACGATAATACAATTAATCGAATATCGGTTCTTCCTTAAACAATAATCTTTATTATAGAAATATCGTTCGCGAAATTCCTATCGCCCTTATTACAACTCAATAAAATAAGTTTTGCGCTAATTTTCGCCAAATCGGACGCAAAATGAGTTGTCTTTTTTAATTTTAAGCGTCTATAAATATTGTTTTTTGAAATTAAGTAGACAGTTACAGGCAGACATCATTGCTAATAGTTTACTGTGCAAAAGTGAAGTGACTAAAAAAATTATGATTGGTATGTCCTTTTAATTTTTTCTTGCAATCAGTGAAACATTTTTAGTAACTTTCGTATCAGAAAAGGTCCTTAGGTACCTGGTTTTATTCCAACGGTTATAGTTTAGATCGGAAGTTAAGTGAGCGTTAAGTACTTAAGAACGTCAAAATTCGTTTTTTGTGCAGTGTTTCTTAAATGTTAAAATTCACTTCTTTAATACAACAAAATATCATGTTTAAAAACGTCAAAAATTACATAATTTTAAAAAAAACTTGGTGTGTGTTTTTAAGTGTAGAAAGTACACCAATTTTATTAGAAATATATTTACAATAGACAAACAAATAAATAGCTAACTAAAAGATATTACAATACCAAGGTGTTCCTTTACTAAACTCAAAATATTTTGTAATTTATTAATGAATAAAAGAAAAGTACATTAAGAATAACTGATAAGCAATATTTAATGTTAACTTAATATATAATGTGTGAAGTGAAAATTTTGGATAAAATTTACAGCACAATACGCAAAAAGAACAGTTTGAAATCTGGCATAGTTAAAGTTTAACTTATTATGTAACCAATAATTTTTTTCAAGAAATTTGGGAATTTAACCTCAATCTCTAACACACAAATAAAAAAATGTGAATTGGAATGAAACAATATTTAAATTAACTAAAAACAATATAATAATGATTAAAACTACTTATTTACATTCACAATTTTCACATCAATGCAATCACCACTGTCTATATCCATTTCTTTAGGAGTCATGTTACCTGAAAACAGAAAAAAAGTTATTATAAGTATGTATTACATATTATTTATTTATTTAATATTTCTGTATACAACACACACATTAATTAAAAATACATACAAGAGACATTGGTACACAGGTTCTGCTTATTTCAATTTGAAATTTCTTCCAGCAGCCCTGGGGTAGGAGAAATAATACTAAAGAAAGGCAAATCTAGTGTGTACAAGATTATTTTATACAATGCTAATACATATATACCTACAATATAATACACTAATACATACAAACTACATAATATATATGAATAGAAATAAATAAACAGGCATAATAAATGCAAAAACGGATGAATAATAAAGGTGGGAACGTAAACAATGGTTTACTTCTCATGAGTATAATTTAAAAGTTAGAAATAATGCTCTTTGACTTATATTATTTCTTTTAGAATTTTTAAGTTTTTTATAGTAGGCAACTATAGTATCTATATTGAGTAATACTTGGGATGTGGACAATTGACATACAATTATGTGTAAAAGTGGTTATTTATATATTTGAAACAGACACTGCAATTACATTTATTTGTACAGATTTGATTATAAGATTTTTTTTTATCATAACATACCTATAACAGTCTCCCCATCAAATTCGAATCTAAGACAGCTCATCGGCAACTCCAAGTGCTCAGCACATTTGATCAGGGCCAGACTCAACCTATCTCCCTTATCGATGATGACCTCAAACGGCTTCCTTAATTTGAGGCACTGGAACTTCAATTTGAACCCTTTTTGCTTGGTCTTAACTACTTCTGTTGATAACTCCGGTAAAGGTCTAGAGTTGACGATACCCCCTTCGATAAACTTGGCTATATTGTAGTCTATTGACTCAGGGGTATCGTCACTCTTTATAATCCTGTCATTATATGTGAATAGGAGCTGGTCCCGACTAACTCCTTCCAGTTCAGCGAAATGGTCGAATATTTGAGTCAGTTTTTGCAGTTTCCGGATATTAAACTTGACCACTTCAATACTTTGCCACTCAACTTTAACAGATACAAGTTCGTTGTATATGGAGTCGTCCAGGTCGATTACAAATGAATCCTGTGGCTTGTTTATGAAGATTGCTTGATTGTCGGACGCATCATAGTACTCATCAGTGTTGCCAACGCTGTATATGGGGATTTGGGATCTCCTTGGGGTTTGGCGCCTTCCTCTCCCGCGACCTCTCTGAACGGGGGTACTGGGAGCACGTCTGCCTCGTCCCCTCTGGACTGGACTACTGGTCACAGCAGGTTGGGATTTCGATCCCCGTCCTCTCCTGGTTTTGGGCTGTGCAATGGTAATGGGACTCACATCGGGCGCTGTAAATGAATTTTCAGCGGCTTTCTTAGCAGCCCTTGTAGCGGGTCTTGACTGATGCCAAACAGGGGGCTCCGCTACAGTGACCTTGCACCGCCCCTTGGGCTTACCTCGACCTCGCTTTGCGCCTCTCCGTGGCGAATTAGAGCTTTTCCGCTTCGTCGACTGCCCTATTACTGACACTGGATCACTGAGAAATAAACTGGTCGAGTCGTAGCCTTTATCAACATCAGGTACGACTATTACTTCATCTGTATTAAAAGCGTTAGGTCGGTACGTATCAACATTATCAGGTACAACTATCACATCGTTATTGCTCTCTGTTTTAGGCTCAGAATAATTGCTTCGATCTACTGTTTCGTTTGAATTTTTAACCTCATGTTGAGTTTCGCAGGTAGGCAACGGTTTACGTGTTTTGTTCATCAACTTTTGCAACTTCTGGGGCATGTTTCCGTACAGGTCGTCGTCTGAATCTGATGATATATACATTTTTTCATGCCACAAATTTGCGATTTAATATAAAAAACAAGTTACACGAAAATACAAAGTTTAATTTAAAACATAGTATTATTTTACTCTGGTTAAACAAGACAAACACGGCAAACACCAAAAGAAAGTCAAAGAATTTATAGACTGACTGACTGACTGACAGAAAATTGTCAAATTGATTGACAATATTTTATTTTTAGGCTTTTTCGTGTGATATCAATTTAAATGTTCATACAGCCAGAGCTATTTCTTTTTAAAATGTAGTTTTCGTTAGGAAAAAATGACTCTCTATCATTGAGATATTATAGTAGAGCAGGGAAGCCAGGCTGTCCTTCGGTTTAAAAGAGAGAGAAGATTGCCCTACCTTCTCTTCTCGCGCATGTGCAATTACCGAGAATCAATTTTAGGTAGAAAGTGTTTAATGCACATGCGTGAAGCACGCGAATGTTCTTAAATGCGCACGCGTTAGTAGAGAGACTGATAGGGTACCGTAATCTTATAATTAACTTAAAACAGAAAATTAAACGGTTACTGTTGCGGATTCTATTGATCTTAGAATTTTATTGAATTTTTGTTATAGTAAATTTTGTAGGTAACTAAATATCTGTCATAAGCCACGGGCGGAAGAGGACAGATAAAAATAAATTAAACCTATGACATGACGTCACATGCCGGCTTAACATGATTTAGATAAATTGAATGTTATCTAAGAATTAGCTTAGATCAAGTAAACTATTTATGTGTTGCTAGTATAACTACGAAGCACTGCTGCTTGAGTAGATCGCAAGCGATGGAAAAAGTTAAGCAACGTCGGGCGCGGTCAGCACCTGGATGGGTGACCGCTAGTGGCGAATTACACGCGCTTCCGTGCTTCGGAATCTATTACACCATGAACTTGAAAATTAGTTAGAATATGAAAAATCTTGAAAATTATCGCAAATGATCAAGATATTAAACGTAATCAGCGATCCACCTAAAAGATAATCTGTTATCATTTACAAAAATCTACTGTTTTTGTGAGTGGAAATTCCGCAAATGTCATGTTAATTCATTTACAAGGTAAAGGTACTAACTTTTATGTAACAATATCTATTAATAAAGTGCGCGCGCAATTTGCCTGAGCGTAAACAAATTTTGCTAAATAAATATGAACATTTTACTTACATTATTTTAACATTGTCATTTTTATTCAATAGGCAATACGGCCTATGTCAAAAAGCTTTTTATATGAATTCGTAAGTCATAAAAACCCATAAAAAATTGGAAAAAATTTTTTTGCAAACAAATATTATGTAAAAGACTTTACAATTTAAATTTCAAAAATCCCCGCGAAAACACGGTCTCGGCCGTCTCGGCGATGCCGCCATGCTTGTGACGTCACTCGCAGTGTAAACAATACATCTCAGTAAAGGAAGAAAGTTATACTCCATTGTTTATTTACACTGCTAATGACGTCACGCCGATAGCTTTCATGGCGTAAAGCGTTTTTGACATTTGAAAAACAGATTAACAAACCTGAATTTTAAAATTGAAATAATAAATGTATACTACATTTTTTAGAACAGAAATCACATTTTTTCACTTGCTTTTAACAAAATCTATCAATATTACATAATTTTGGATTTTTCCTTGCATGGTGCGAAATACCCTATTGTGTTAATCAAGTTTCAGTTTTATACATAATACCGTTTGTAAATCAATGCATTAACATTATGATTTATTATAAGTATTATAGTGGCGGTGGAGTGTATCTTGAGTCGTCACGAATAAAACTCTCTACCACTATATACAAATATTTATTTACATATATTATTATAAAAACAACATAACAAAATTATCAGTATCTAGAATCGAAGTAAGTCAGAATGACAGCAAGAAAAACCAAAAGAAAAACGTTGACTAAATTCGAAATTAAAAAATAAACAAATCATAAAAAACTTCTTGTTGCTACATCAGCCCCCCCGGAGACCGTTAAGGTCGAAAGTAGTCTGGGAAATGTACTCTTCGTCCAGATCGAGTCGTAGTACGAGTACTAGTCTCGACGGGTGGCGAACTCTGTGTTACCGCCGAGTCTTGTTGCACACGTTGTGTCTCCTCCTGTGGTCCATCGCGAAGCAAGAACGCTGGTTTTAGGCGGTCTATGGAAACAGATGTCGGTGTTCCTTTAAAATCTATTTTGAAAAATTTTCCGCTGCGTTCTAAAACCTTATAAGGTCCGGTGTACGGTGCCTGTAAGGGCTTGCGTACAGCGTCCTGGCGAAGAAAAACATGAGATGACGATGACAAATCTTTACTAATGAAAACAGAGGATGGACCGTGATGGATGACAGGAGTGGGTTGAAGTTTATGAATGTGAGCTCTGAAACGTGAAAGAAAATCGGAATGATCTATGACTTCCGTGGGGGTGCGATGAAATAATGATCCTGGTATACGAAGCGGTTCTCCATAGACCAACTCGGCTGACGACGAACCGATGTCTTCTTTGAATGATGTGCGAATTCCGAGAAGGACTATAGGGAGAACTTCGTACCAGTTGTCGTTCGCGTGGCACATGATCGCTGCCTTTAGTTGCCTGTGAAAGCGTTCAACCATACCATTCGCTGCTGGATGGTAGGCAGTCGTCTGAAGGTGATTTGCGCCTATCAACTTAACGAGTTCTTTGAACAAATGCGCCTCAAACTGCCTTCCTCTATCCGTTGTTATCCTCTCTGGACAACCAAAACGCGATACCCAACCATGAACGAAAGCACTAGCTACAGTTTCAGCTGTAATGTCTTGTATGGGTATTACCTCCGACCAACGAGTGTATCTATCTACCGCTGTCAGACAATATTTATTTACATATATTATTATAAAAACAACATAACAAAATTATCAGTATCTAGAATCGAAGTAAGTCAGAATGACAGCAAGAAAAACCAAAAGAAAAACGTTGACTAAATTCGAAATTAAAAAATAAACAAATCATAAAAAACTTCTTGTTGCTACAGTATTACATAATTACATACATTATAAGTAAGCGGTGATAGCCCAGTGGCTTAGAATTCGACCTCGAATTGAGGGGTCCGGGTTCGAATCCCAGTGGCACGCACCAATGACTTTGTAAAAAAAGTTATGTGCGCTTTATAAAAAAATCAATATCACCTGCTGTTACGGTGAAGGAAAACATCGTGAGGAAACCTGCATGCCTGAGAGTTCAAAAAAAAAAGTTCTCAAAGGCATGTGAAGTCCACCAACCCGCACTAGGCCAGCGTGGAGGACTAAGGCCTACATCCTTCTCATTGTGAGAGGAGACCCGACCCTGTAGTGGGTCATTAATGGGTTACTGACATAAGTATTACATACAAGGACAAAAATCGATCTTTCGTTAGTACATATTGATTGTATCCCTTCTTAGCTTTTAACACCCACACCCTAAACCGACCTGCCGAACTGGACCTCTTACCTTGCGAGTTAGTTACTAGTCATAACAAGACAAAGTGATATATTATGTACATAATTATATATTAAACATATTCCGTGAAATATAGTACTTTATCAGAAAATTATATATTTGTGGCGCTTGCAGTAGGGACTATGGGTCCGTGGTCTTCCGACATGAAAATGTCGACCAAATTGGTTGTTGCCTCTGGTTGGTGACCCAAGGGCTGGCGGCTATTTCGCTCAAAGGCTGAGCCTGTGTATTCAACGTGGAAATGCCGCCAGCGTCTTGAGCACGATGCCTCACATGGGCACGTTGGATGAATTATTTTTATTATGATTTTTTTTATTATTATTTTTTTGTAAATACTTAGTTTTAATTTAATGGTTAAGTTTTTTTTTAATTTGTTAGAATTACTTTATTTTCGTTTTTCAAATAAAATTTTCCATGAATACCTTGTAGGTATATCAATCAAGATAAACGATTAAGACAATTAAAATTTTATCAACGGCATTAATACATTGTATCGGTACGTAATAGATCAATATTATAATAGTTCTTGAAAGATTGGATTAGGTTTTGGTAAATCCATAGTTTGTTTCCATCGCAAATATTACGCTTATTAGGTAGGTTATTTAAGAAAATGACCATTAATGACCCACTACAGGATTGGGTCTCCTCTCACAATGAGAGGGATGTAGGCCGCCGTCCACCACGCTGGCCTACTGCGGGTTGGACTGCGGACCTCGCATACCTTTGAGAACATTTTTTTTTGTAAACTCTCAGGCAAGCAGGTTTCCTCACGATGTTTTCCTTCACCGTAACAGCAGGTGATATTTAATTTTATAAAGCGCCCATAACTTTTTTAAGTCATTGGTGCGTGCCACTGGGATTCGAACCCCGACCCCTCGATTCGAGGTCGAATTCTAAGCCACTGGGCTATCACCGCTGTTATGACCTCTCATTACGAGGCCGAATCGTTGCCACTGGGCTATCACTGTTCTTTTGGTTGGGTATTAACTAGCAACTAATTGACTTATCACCAATATTGGAGCCTAGTCTGCCTGGTAATACTATAGTCGTGTATTGCTCGAGCGATACGAATCAGCGATTGTATTACCCAATTATTGCATTAGTGCAGTGATAACTAAAGGTACCTTTTACAATTTCAAAGTAAAAATCAACGATTGAACAAAAAACACACACCTAATTTTCAGTCCGTTTTTTTACTCATATCGTATTAAGTAAACCATCTCGGCACTACTTTGAATTGAAAAAAGTTTAAAATTGCTTAAAAAATTCGTTAAGTATAGTCATTTTGTTTTTAAATCTTCTTTATTATTTTCTTTTTAATTTTTAAATTGCAAATTAAAATAAGAAGACACGCTAAGATTGTTTATCAAATAAAAGTGTAGAAAAATAGACTTTACGTCTCTTCAGAACCATTAAATTGGACGTATCATCTAGGCTGTCACGCCAAGTGGCGCAGTGATTAAGACACCGGTGCGCTGCGCGGAGGGTCTTGGGTTCGATTCCCAGCAAAGCAGAGATTTGAATGATGAATTTGAATTTCTGTTTCTGGTCTCGGTGTGTTGTGTTCTTGTCTTGTGTGTGTCCATGGCGCCCACGACACAGGGAATCCTAGTGTGGGGGTATGAGGGTGAAGCGTTAAAAAATAATGAAAGTGTGTTTATATGACAAATCTAGGAAGACCCATAGCAGCTCTTCCGGGGAGCTACAATGGGTCACTACTACCTACTCTCACCTTCTTACCTCTTAACCCGTCGTAAAGCAGCGTATTCTTCATGTGTTGTGTTTCGGCTGGGGAGGTGTGGCTGCCGGGGATGCTATATTTGAGGCGAACATCTTAGTCCGTATGAGTGCAACGCACCCGCATACAACCTCACATAGGATTTTTTTCTCTGATGGGTTAAGAGGCAGTAAGATACTCCCTCGTGAGTTGCTCTCGAGAGTTTCTCAAGGGGGTTCTTTAAACACTTTTAACATTTCAAAATTATGATTAATGATTTATTTTTGTCACCAGCTATAATTCTCCCATTCTTGGCGTTGCTGGTGGTCACTCATCAAGCTGCCGTGGAACCTGACAACCCCCTGGCTGGAGTGGACCCCAACACTCTATCCTGTGACCCTGAGGGCAAGGTAAGGCTGTTATGCGTATCTTATATGCTCTAACGATATTTGTGGTATAATTATTATTTGACAAAATATTTTCTTCCAGGTCTTCCTCCTGCTTCCCCACTTCACCGACTGTTCCAAGTTCTTCATGTGCGCCCATGGCCAAGAAGTTGAGTTCTCTTGCGCTCCTGGAGGTCTCTACTTCGATTTCGAACTACAGGTAACATTTGATTATTTTGTTCTTGTCCCAAACATAATCAGAAGCAATACTCGGTTAGTAGCTAAAAACCAAAAACCAAATCAAAGACATCTTAAGACTGTAAGCCAGAGCGATTGTCGGCGAATATATGAGATTCATAGTTTATTTGGGGCGAACATCTTAGTCCTCATGAGAAGAAAGCACCCGCATTCAACCTCAGATAGGATTCTTTTCTCTATTTGAATCATTCCATGGGCTGCAATGAACACTTAACATCAGATGCCTTCACTTGCTACTCAATTACTTAAAAAAAAATCAAATTCAAATTGCAAAAATCAAATTCAATTTCTTAACCAGCTACGAAGAATTGCGTCTTGTCATTCCATCCTTCCTTTCAGCCCTTGGTAGTCCACTGCTGGACACGGGCCTCCCCTCATCGACGCCACTCCACCCGGCCCTGGGCCCTCTGTCACTCAAGAAACCTTAATAATTAATTGATATTCCTTTCAGACCTGTAACTGGGCCTCACAGACGAGGTGTGTGCTCCGAACGTTACCTGACGAGGAGATCGAAGATGGATCGGGCGAAGAGGAGTTCGATCTACTCCTCTCAGACAAGGCTGATGTTCAATCTGGTGAGTGACTTCTGCAGAAGTGTTGGTAGAACATGAAATCACCGACATTATGGGCGTGAAACTCCATTCTAATTCATTGTCTCAGTAAATAAATAAATAAATAAAATAAATAAATATCGTGGGACAACTCACACACGGCTTTCTGATCCCAGAGTAGGCAGTGAGTATATACTTAGATAATACATTCAGAAACAAAACAAACACTTGTTCTGGGTGGGAATCGAACCCACGATCTCCGGCATAATAGTTAGGGTCGCTAACCACTAGACCGATGGGCCAGTCAAACTGGAAGTAGGTATCTACTTGGATAATAGAAAGTCGACGACTTCGAAAGCCGACGCCTTTTTTATTTGGTGACGCGGAAACCTCCTTAGGTACCCGAGAGCCGTGGGAGCGACTCGGGTTTATGTGGGGATCGTTATTATCGGGGGAATTATCGGGGGATTGTTACTAAAACCCCCTCGGTGGCCTTCCTCTGCGCATGTGGGGGCTTCGCGATCTCCAGTGGAACGCACCGGCACCGGTGCCCCCTCATCCCGAGGGAGACTTCGTAGTCTCTCCTATACCTCCCGATGTTTATGACGACACACATCGCGGTCCTTCTCGGGATCGTTGGCTGGATGGTTCCCACTCTTGCCGCTAGCAACCTAAGAGCTCATTTTCATTGGTCGTTAATCCATACAGCATGCGGGAAGACCCCCAATACGGGCTATCGACTAACGAAAGTAGCCTACCCATATTTTGGTCGATATACGGCATGCGGGTATTCCCCGCACGCGGCCTAACTGAAATTCATCGGTTGGTGTAAAGCAAGCGTGGCGCGGGGACTCAGTTTACGAATGTTATGTTATTAAGCTCTTTCAAAACAAATGCGCGGTGAAGAATATCTAACAATCCGCAAGCCCTATCGACTAATGAAAACGGCTATCGCATGCTGGCCCTATGGCCTGCTTAAACAGAAATGTCCCATACCCCACATGCGGGCAATGAAAACGATTACAGCATGCGGTTCCTATGGCATGCGTGAACAGAAATCTACCGTACCGAGTGCGAGCTGTAACGACCAATGAAAATGAGCCCTAATGGCGCAATTTCACTAGTCGATAGGGCCCGCATGCAGAGTGCGAGAGATTTCTGGAACGCGTGCCACAGGGCCTGTCCTTCTAATCCAACAAGCACACGTAATGAAATATTTGACTCAAGACCCGCAAGCAAGCTGTATATCGACTGATGAATTTCATTGGTCGATAGCACGGTCGGTATAATGCATGCGGGGAATCCCCGCAGGCGTTGTACCGAACGCGTATCGACTTGCAACTTTCATTGGTCGTTATCTCGCATGCGGGGAGTCCCCGCATGCTGTATACCGAACGAGTTATCGACTAATGAAAATGCGCCATAAGCCTGATGCCGGGTTGACAGGAAATAATAATCTCATCGTTTCCAGGTGCCGTCCGCAGCCTGACAGCTGATGCTGTGGTCAACAACGTCAGGCCAGCTTCAGGTCCCGGGGAGACTGCCAATGTGAAGAGCAGTTCCGAATCCGGCCTGTACTGCATGAGGGCTGACTCTGCGTCTAAACTGGTGCCCTACAAGTGAGTCGAAGAAATAACGCTCCACACACACACACACACACACACACGACAATAACAACCAACACGATGACACAAAAGAAACGTTTCATGGCCCCATGTTATTCCCTGTGTCGTGGGAGCCCCGTACTCCGAGTCATCTCAGACTTTTGGGGAGGTATGGTTGGCGGTATATAGCGGTGATAGCCCAGTGGCTTAGAATTCGACCTCGAATCAAGGGGTCCGGGTTCGAATCCCAGTGGCACGCACCAATGAAACATCACCTGCTGTTACGGTGAAGGAAAACATCGTGAGGAAACCTGCATGCACGAGAGTTCACAAAAAAAATGTTCTCAAGGGTATGTGAAGTCCACCAACCCGCAGTAGGCCAGCGTGGTGGACGGCGGCCTACATCCCTCTCATTACGAGAAGGAGACCCGACCGTGTAGTGGGTCATTAATGGGTTACTGGCATGGTTGCCGGGGATCTTAGTCCACATGAGTAGCTAGCACCCGCATGCAACCTCAGATAGAGTTTTCTCTTAACATGTAACTTGCGTGTCTTTTTGCTACTCAATTACTATAAAGACATCTGAATCACTGGGCTATCACCATATAAGTCAAATCAGTGCTGTGCCGAAAGGCCTATTATGAAACTAAGGACTATTTAGAAGATAAGAAAGCTTGGGATTGAATAACTTCACTATAGGCTATTTCTATACACCATGTAACAATATTTATTTGTGAGCGGATGGCAATGGGGCGATATTGACACACACGATAGCTGTCACGTGTGTTCCTTTATTGGACCTAGTCATACTGCACTATAGACTAAGTTTTATTTACTTTTAAAGGAGTGCTGGGAGTTTTCTTCCGCCCGCTTTTTTCTCCCAGTCTACGTTTTGCCTGAGGGGCGATCAAGATGAATGTAGAATGTATAATTTATCTGTATGACTTTCATTAAGTGTGCACAAATTGTACCTAATAACGAATAAAAGCTTTTGAGTTTGAGTTTGATATGTATACTTACTTTACGCCGATTTCTCAATCCCCAGGGGAGACTGCCAACGCTACTGGCGCTGCGTGAACGGTGTGGCCCAGACCGTCTACTGCGCTGACGGGCTGTTCTTCAACGAACGCAGCCAGCAATGCGACTACGAGGCCAACGTCAAGTGCCTCGTGGAACAGGAGGACGAGCTCAAGACTGAGTTCATCGCTGTCAAGTAGACCAGGATCTTGGAAACCAACGGCTAGTTTCAGTAACTTTACGTCGGATACGGATAGCCAGTTTGGATAAACGCAGACCTTCCTTTCCTTTCATCTTTCGTTACAAAATATTTCCGTTCCAGAGTTTCTACCTAGATATCTATATCATAAAAACCTGACAGGAAGACTGTGGCTCATAGAAATCAAGTGAGAAAAAGCTGCGCATACAATACTTTAATAGCTCAGCTTCCTTTCATAGCGTTTCAGCTTTTGTCAAAGAAATATATTTCCTTTCCTGAGTTTTTATCTATCTATTAATATATCATAAACCTTACAGGAAGTCTAACTCTAAAAAAATTCAAAAGCTGGACATAGCGCTCCCTTAATCTACGCCATTTCGCCCGATCCTAGGCCCTTTGACTCCAGCGGTTTCCCACCGTTGTCTTCAGGTCACCAGTCCACCTGGTTGGAGGGCGGCCTGTATTCCTTTTGCCTAGACGTGGTCGCAATTCGACTACCTTTATTCCCCATCGATCTAAACCGTTTTGGCAAAGAGAGATCTCCCACCAGGCGAGGTGATGATGCCTGGGGAGCTGCCATGCTCCGATTACGTCATGTCGGAGTTTTGTATAGGGTAAGGAGGGGGAATGACGCTCAGTGGGTAATGGCGCTCACCTCTGTAAATCTATCAAAATGGAACATAGAAACACGCCAGGTAGCATGAAGGCGCGGGGGAAGGGGGCCACTAACGGGCGGCGATACAAACGGACAGTCAGCCCGCGTCATCTGACAGTGAAGTGCATTACTTCGTTTGCGGCCGCGCTGATGTAATTTTACGTTTGGTGTTTTTTGTCGGTAAGTCTTAAACTTTAATGCTTATTTAATTATTAATTTAACTTTTCTGATAGTGAAACTATTCTATTTTGAGAATATAGTCAATTTTCAACACATTACGTGCATATTTTTATTACTATTTCAAATCAATCGCAAAATGGCCGTTTGGGGTTATACCGCTCATTTGAGCGCCATTACCCCTTACTGAAATTTTTTTTTATTGTTGTAGATATGCCAGGAATAATACGGGAAAAAAAGTTGCCAAAGAGAAGTTACAAGAGAGAAGAAACAAAAATCATACAAGAGACAAATTTTCCTGTCCAGTTCTTCAGATAGTGAAGATGAAGAGCACCTTTGCGACGATGATAGCGATGACGAAACGAATAAAAATTATAACAAATGCATTATTTGCGAAGAATTTGGAAAAAATAACGAGTTGTGGTATCGTCCATCTGCGGACTCCACAGTCTCCACAGGCCTACGCCCATGCTGTATGTTCAGGGTGGGATTCGCCAGATGGATTTATCTGTGATCTGTGTGTCCAAAAATAATTTATAGCATTTTCTAATTCGTCCTACCTCTTACAATAATTATTATTTTATAATACTACGTTAATCGAAGTTATTTTGATTGTTGATTTTAAGTTTGAAAATTTTACCATATTTGTTAAATTGAAAAAGGCTGATCTTTCGTACAAATGGGGGATAATTGATAATAATTTGTGTTTGTAGACTTTACTTTTATTTTATAACGTTGATCTCATTACTGTATCTCTAATTAAAACTTATAATATTAGTTATATTCCAAAAAACATGTTTGAGCGTCATTGCCCCGTACCCCGAGCGGCATTACCCATAGTCAGGGGCAATGCCGCTCAAACATGTTTTTTTTTAAATGTTTTCCTACTACTAGTAGATCAAAGATATATGCTTTTGTTGTTAAATTGTTGATTACTCGAGAGTTAAAGACTTTGTTACTTTTCTTAATTTTGATTTAAAATATATAATTAAAAAAATACACCATGTTTTCGTTAAGTGAACGCCATTCCCCCTCCTTACCCTATATGCCAGCGATGTAGAAAACTTCTACAGCGATTCAGGATCGTGTGGCGCCATCTTTTAATGAGTGGTGGTAGTCCGTAGGCAATCCATATCCGACGATTGGTTATTGAAACCCATTACCGACACCAGGCTTTTAGAACATCTCAATACGACTTATCTGGATTAGTTTTGTAGAATGCTGCAGTATTATTTATTGAATAAATGTTTTCTGATTAACTTATTGCAATCTGTTTTATAATTCACTAATTTTCCCGGAACTAAGAAAATTTTAAGTAAATGTAAATTGTACCACTTATATGTACATCACTACTAGATACTAATTCTATTATAGATATTACGATTACGATTTTTAAACACACCCTGAAAACCTGAATTTTATCCCAATTTTATATTCTGTAAGATTTGTAATCTCTTCTTTTAATTAAAAAAAAACGATTCAGTCAGGTCAATGCATGAACAACGAAATTAGGAGCAATCTCTACAACTCGATCTTAGCTGCGACAGAAACGTCCGCTCGGTACCATTTCTGAAATTGAAATGGCGTGAAATTTCATTTGATACCAGCCACTGTGTCGTCGCAGGAAGTGACGTCAACTTGTAACTACATTATTATTATTATTATTAAAGAGGAACGACATAAATTTTATCCATTTTATGTTTATATACAGCCATGTTGTTGAAATTTAAATTTCCGGATATTAAAATTGTCGATTTCGCAAAAATAAGTATTGTTTTATTTGTATTTCCTTCGCTCTATATTTCTATTTTCAAATACAGCTAAAAGTAATGGCTAAAACGGGCATAAAAAGAGCTCTCCTTCAAAGCCGGCAACGCACTGGCGACTCCTCTGGTGTTGCTCGTGTCAGTACTTCAGTAGGTAACGGTGACCACATACCATTGGTGGTCCGTTACTTGCAATATTAATTTTTAACAGCAATATCAACTGCCTTCAAACGAAAAAGTAAGAAATAATATTACAAAAAAACTTCAATATCTTGGTATCTATGTTTGGAGTCTGTACCAAAGTTCTGTTTATAGGCACATGTCAGTAACCCATTAATGACCCACTGGCGGGTCGGGTCTCCTCTCACAATGAGAGGGATGTAGGCCGCCGTCCACCACGCACCACTACTGCCCGTTGCTGGGGGAACATGCCGCGTGAGAACATTTTTTTTGTGAACTCTCAGGCATACAGGTTTCCTCACGACGTTTTCCTTCACCGTAACAGCAGGTGATATTTAATTTTATAAAGCGCACATAACTTCTTTACAAAGTCATTGGTGCGTGCCACTGGGATTCGAACCCGGACCCCTCGATTCGAGGTCGAATTCTAAGCCACTGGGCTACCACCGCTAATGTGTTTATAGGCACATATTATATGTAGTTTATATTTATTTAACATGAAAGACCAAAAGACGTCCATCCACGTTTGTTAGTCTGTCATGCAACGGCTAAATAGATTTGGATGAAATTTGGTACACAGATCATTCTTTTGACAAAATTTTTCGGACGGAAGTTAAATAATTATAACAGTGCTATGTTATTATAGCTTGAATTATTTTATTATTAAGAAAAAAATAAATCCGTTCATTGTTATAAAGAACAAATAAATGGCTAACCTGTCTATCTACGGATAAAACGGAGGTCCTGGAACATAGACGTAACCTTTAAGCGATTAACGCACTGCCTCGCATCACGCAGCGTATTGCGGGGGTGCGCGTCCATTTGTACAGAACGCATCCACGCGCGTACATGCAGATGCGTGTTCTGTGTTGGACTGTGCGTGTTGTCTATACAAATGGAAATACAACGCTAGATGCGTGATAAGGGGCAGTGTGTCAAATTGTTAATCGCTTTATAGTGGCTTAGAGAATTGCACAATGAAAAAATAAGTTCAAAAACTAAAACCCACCTACTAAAAACACGCCCTAAAAGGAAAATGAAACAAGGAAATATTCGCGCCTGAAGTTGTTATCTTCTTACCAACTAGATATTTTATTATTATCGTCTACTTATTAAAGTAATTAACGACTCAAACCGTACATTTAAATTAAAGATATTTTATACATAGGTCTTCTAAGTGTTTTTAGAGGATTGCCGTGGTCGTATGTCACTTTTCTCTAGAAATTAACACTAAAGATTGTTAGTATTGTTTTGTGGAGGTAGCAACAATAGTTACAATACAATACTCTTTATTATGCACATACATACAAAAACATATTGACAATAAACATGAGAGAAAAAAACACAATTGGCGGTCTTATCGCTACGAGCGATCTCTTCCAGACAACCATCTAGGTGAGGAGTTAAAGCATGAGAGAGAGAGTTGTAGGTAGGGTGCACGAACTGTGAAAGTATAGAGAATTGAGTACAGGAATAGTGTATAGTACAAAATGACGGAATAAGAATAGGGACAGTGAACATCAAGGGAGAAAACTGTATAGTTATTACTCTGGTTAATAGGAAACTTTTTAAACCACTGATCTAAGGCTCAACTCACACTGGCACAGAGTCGAAGCGACGCGACGCGTCATATTTTTCAGCCTATAGCATATTCATCTCTATTGTTCCATTATTTAAGTACAAATTTGTGCTATGTAAATATGGAAGCGCGCGTCGACGCGCGTTGACGCGCGCATTCGCGCTTCGACGCTCGGCTGGAGTCGAGCGGATTCGCGAGTCGCCGCGCGTTACTCGGCCGCAGTGACGCGTCAGACGCCGACCACTACGGACGGACGACAGTGCTGAAATACGACAATGGACGAAGATGAAAAATTAATTTTTGAATTCGCCAAGAATATGTCTTTTCTTCCATAACTCGTGAACCCAAAATTTTCGTTTTATTTTCCTATTCTCAGCTTCTGATATAATTTTACTTTCTTCCTCTTCAACTTCTGATATTAGCGCAATCATGATAAGATCGATATCAACCATCGTATACTGCCGAGCGAGCACCATTCACGAATGTTCGAAAGTCACTAGTCCAGCACTGTGATCCGAACGCGCTAATACGAGCATCGTCGCGCGCAGACGCACGTCGCCGCGCGAACACGCGCGTCGCCGTGCAAAACATGACGCGTCGCTTCGCTTCGACTCTGTGCCAGTGTGAGTTGAGCCTAAAACAACTAGATGTATAACCTAACCGGTTTCCTATTAGGCTTGTGTACGACTACTGGCGATGGACGAATTTTATTCTAATTATAAGAAATACGGCTTAATACAAAAGCACACCTAATTGAAATTGCAAATTAATTCATTTCTGCATTAACTTTTGGAATTTCCTTCGCAAATCTCCATCAATACATCTAGGTTGGGTTAATTAAATTGTTTGTGAATGGATATTATAGAAGTAGGTATCTACTGGATAAATTTTCAAGGTGCCACAAATAAAATGTCCGACAAAACTGGGCAATCTCGATTTAAAAGTAACAAGACAAAAATATAAAATTTTTAAATTACTAGTAACTACCTACTACCTATTTAGTTTCTAGAAATCTGTTTCTGTATTAAATTACAATTTATTTTTAAATTTTTACAATTTTGTGTAAAAATGTAATTTAATGTAATTTAATTAATAATTTTTGTGTCTGTTTGTGTGTCGCAAATTAAAATAAAAAGGCATGCTAAGATTGTTTACCAAATATGAGAAGAGAATAAAAAAGGACATGTATTGTATACCTACACACGAGTTGAATTCGTACGAAAACATAGTAGTTCTCTATTCGTTGGCAATACGGCAATAGTTTGGCGTTCAATCAGAAACCTTGGGTCACCGTCACAGCCATTCACTGACAGTTCAAAATTACAACATGTATACGGCGATAGTGTTTATAGTGGTCATGGGCAATGCGGTGAGTCGTTTAAATAAAATTATTTGAGGCTTTTTAGGTCCATGGTTGGTTGCTCCTTAAAAATATCTTGCATTTTCTCAAAATGCCTCTCAATATGCCTTCCTGCGACTAACTTATGTAAGTAAAACTGAAAAAAAACAATCAACTTTTGGGTTAAAATCAGCGAAAAAACCTTTTTTATGACACTTTATAATGAAAAATTCTCAATTTTTTTTATCTGATAGAGAGCTGTGGTAATATTATCTATCGATCAAGACCTTTTTTATTTCCGTGGAACTGGTCCAGAGAAGTCGAAATTTTGTCGACGAAATTTGGTATATTTTATTCCTTTAATTTATCGCTAATTCGAAGCCAAACCCACTGTATAATTAGTGTAATAACTAAAATATATTATCTCACTAACATTGTATAGACAGGAGTTGAAAATTAAATTGAAAACAAATTAATCAATAAGTTCGATATCGTAAATAAATTCAATTTAATTCAGCTATTTAGTTTAACCTCCCATTGCAAATATAGGTAAAATAACGCTTCATAATAATAGTCATACACATACAAGGAAACTGTTAATTAAATACCTACCTTTAGTAGCGTAACATTACATTGATATTAGAATAAAGGTTCTTTGTTTTTCTTTGAAAACCTAACGGCTTAGAACTTGACTTTTTATTCACACTCGAGGTCCAGATTCGAATCTATTCCCTTCTTTTGATGCGTAGCGCTGTGATGAGTTTAAATTTATGTATCTGGTCTCTGTGTGTGTCGTCTTATGTGTCCAAGGCACCCCGACACATGGAATCCTAGTGTGGGGTGAATCCTATGGGTGTGAAGCGTTTATTTATTGGTACACTTCGTTCTACCAAATATAGAAATTTCTACTACTTTCATCGAGTTCTTTTCAGATTTTCTCACCGTGTAAACCTTCCCTGGACTTATACCATACGAGTATCAACACTAAGCCACAGCCGTTCTCTAGTTTTAGCGAGACTAACGAACAGCGATTCATTTTTATTATATTATAGATAGACTTTTCTATGTTGCGCACGGGTCTTTAAAATTTCCAAAAATTACTGAAAATTGCTGAAATTTTGAAAAAACCTACATCCCGTTCCCATCTAACCTCGCTCGAATTGTCTACTGTAAAAATGTTTCGAGAAGTACCTGAAATTTCCCGAAATTGGTGTAAAATTCGTGTTTTTGAAAATTTTGACTAAAAAACCGACTAGTCGATCAAAAGTGTTTCCGTGGTCGGATGCGCCTCGACGAGTACTCCCAAATGATCTTTGAATTTCTCGAATCGGACCAACCGTTTGCAAGTTATGAACGAAATTCTCCAAATTTCCTGTTTGATCAAATTTTTCCGAAGAAACTTCTCCAAGTTTCTACAAACCTTCTTCCTCGTGTAGGGCTCGCCGAGACGCGTCTAAAGACACCTCGAACTCCCTCGTGGCGCGTAAGAAACCGAAGCTAATTGAAGATTCAAAAAAACTCGTTTAGGTTACTATGGGATTTGACTAGATTTTTGTCTTGAGTTGCAGGTAGGAACCTGTAAAAACCCCACAACAAGGCCTGGAGCGTACTTCACCACGCTGCTCCAATGCGGATTGGTGGAGAATAATTTCTAAACCAGGATCTTTCTTCCAGATGTGTGACCATCAAGATGCGGGTAAGGCGCCCAGGATAACACTGAACGACGGGAATACCATGCCGACCCTCGGACTGGGCACTTTCCTGGGATTTGATGAGGTAATTACCTACCTATTTATTTATTTATTTTAGTTGCATCTAGCATTCTAAAATAAAAGTAGCCTTAGTATAGTCCACTTTTATTCTCTTGTCATTTTTGGTAAACAATCTTAGCATGTCTTTTTATTTTAATTTCCGATTAAAAAATAATGCAGACACAATATTTATAAAACTTTAAGAACCAATTGTCATTTAATACAGAAACAGACTTTTGGAAACTATAATTGATTTTTTTAAAGCAATTTTAAACTATTTTTCAATAAAAAGTAGTGCCAAGATTGGTTACCAAATAAGACAAGAGAATAAAAATGAACTGTCGCCTTATCTACTCCTTGTTCAAAGATGCGCCGGAACAAACAGACAGACAAGACTTTAAAACAAAAGTCGCTTAAATCTACCTTTTTTATCGAATCAAATATTATTATTCTTACTTAACAGTTATTCATACAATAGGTATATTACTTTATCAATATCCTTATGCCCTCAGAGAGGTCAGAAACGAGTGGAAGAAGGCGAGGTGGAAGTTCCAGTGACCTGGGCCTTGAAAGCTGGATACAGGTATTTCATTAATGACCCACCAGTGACCCACTGCAGGCTCGGGTCTCTCACAATGCGAGGGATGTGGGCCGCCGTCTATACCGCGGTCGCCGTACACCAAGAAATGCGTACATAGACCCTTGTCAGTGACCCGTTAATGACCCACTGGCGGGTGGGGTCTCCTCTCACAGTGAGAGGGATGTAGGTCGCCGTCTACCACGCTGGCCTACTGCGGGTTGGTGGACTAAGGTTAAGTGTCAGTAACCCATTAATGACCCACTACAGGGTCGGTCTCTTGTCACAATAAGATGGATGTAGGCCGCCGTTCACCACGCACCACTACTGCGGGTTGGTGGACTAAGGTTAAGTGTCAGTGACCCATTGATGACCCACTGTCGGGTGGGGTCTCCTCTCACAATGAGAGGGATGTAGGCCGCCGTCCACCACGCACCACTACTGCCCGTTGCTGGACTAAGGTTAAGTGTCAGTAACCCATTGATGACCCACTGGCGGGTCGGGTCTCCTCTCACAATGAGAGCGGATGTAGGCCGCCGTCCACCACGCTGGCCTACTGCGGGTTGGTGGACTAAGGTTAAGTGTCAGTGACCCATTGATGACCCACTGGCGGGTCGGGTCTCCTCTCACAATGAGAGGGATGTAGGCCGCCGTCCACCACGCTGGACTAATGCGGGTTGGTGGACTTCACTGTGTTCACATGCCTTTGAGCACATTATGGAGAGCTCTCGGGTATGCAGGGTTCCTCGCCATGTTTTCCTTCAATGTATCTACAGCTTCTACAGGTGATATAATTTAAGAAATTGTGAGCAGATGTCAGTAGACTGATACTGACACACGCGATTGCTGTCACGCGTGCTCATTTATCGGTCGAAAATCATACTGCAATATAATTAGCTCATAATTGATTTTAAGAGTGCCAGGAGTTTTTTTCCGCCCGCTTTTTTCTCCTGGTCTACGTCAGCCTGAGGGGCACCGAGAGCGGATGTTAGATGTAAGATAATATTCTATCATGTATGACGTTCATTAAGTGTACACAACTCGTACCCGACAATGAATAAAAGACTTTGATTTTGATTTTGATATTTAATTTTATAAACGCGAATAACTTAAAAAAGTCATTGGGATTTGAACCCGGACCCCTCGAATGAGAAGCCGAATTCGCTACTAGGCTACCACTGCTTTCTATTTAGTTAATATGTTGCACCGTGGACTACTGAGAGACTGCACCCACGTCCAACCACAAATAGAGAAGGAATTGGAACGTGGACTATAGTTACCGCCATGAGTCGTGAGCACAGGTTATCAGTGGTAGGGACATTGTATATCTACTTTCAGCCAATGTACAGCAGCCGACAACGCGCTGGACCAATAGACGACGCACACTGACGAACTGACGACTGACGAACCAATCGCGTGCACCAATGAAAGCGGTGCTCATCACGTGTGACGGCAAAACTATAACAATCAATTGAGGTACTTCATGACGTCATAATCCGGGTTCGTCATTACATACAAAATCTATGTTTTGTCTAACCTACTCGTAAATGTAGGAAAGGAAGTCTAAAAGTTTTGAATGCTGCGCGAACATAACGGGGATTTGTTGGGATTGGTACCGATGTTGTGGTCCGAGTGGACTGTATTTGTTGCTGGTTCTGTGTGTGGGTTAATTGAAAAACACTAGGAAATTGCACTGTTTAACAACTTTTTATTGTAAAATTATTATAAAGAAGACATTATTTATTATAAAAGAAAGGCTGAAGGACAAAATGACGATGAATGAAAAACAAAAGAATGTACAAAAAACCATATTCGAATTTAAATTATTACTTTTTAATTATATTATGATATAAAAAATAGGTTGTATGTTGGAGTTTTATGTTTCCAACAGGATTCTATAGTAGGTATTATGTAGTAGAGGTACCTACTAAAACATACTAAGTGTGGGTACTTCTACGAGGGTTTTTAAATGAGATTTCGTAATATTTTCCAGGCTGTTGGATACAGCATCAGGTTACCAGAACGAGGAGCAGGTGGGCCTTGGAGTGCGGAAATCAGGCGTGCCTAGGAAGGACGTGTTCGTTGTGACAAAGGTATGAATAAATGAAGCCTTGTCTAAAAAACGTTTTTATTGCGGAACAGAATACCTACATTAAACAAAAAAATTAACGTGAAAAACTGCAGTGAATAAATAACATAAATAACGCTTCACACTCACAGCCCCACACTAGGATTCCCTGTGTCGTGGGCGCCATGGACACACACAAGACAAGAACACACACACCCACACCAGAAACAGAAATTCAAATTCATCATTCAAATCTCCGCTCTGCTGGGAATCGAACCTAGGACCCTCCGCGCAGCGCACCGGTGTCTTAACCACTGCGCCACTGAGGTCGTCACATGGCACATTCAATGACGGTTCTTTGTTGTATTACTGTTAAGTATTATTTCTTTTGAGTGAAGTGTTACTATAGAGTGGGTTGGCTGAAAAAAATCTGTCGGCTATTTTAAAAAAGCGGATAAATCTGACCAACGATCGCCAAGTGGTCAAAATTCGACCACAATAAAATTATTTATCGAAATTTGGATTTGACACGTAACGGAATGTACGTAGGTACACGTCATGTTTGTCTATGTGTGCACGTCAAAGTACTCAAACTTATGGTAGTGTGCGTGGCGTGTTTATTGATTATTATATAGTTTTTCTATTCTTCTCCATATAAACTTTGATTGTGGCAAATTTCAAACAGTTCCGTTCGCGTAGTGAGCTGTAAATTGCGCACAATATGGCGTGAAAAATAAGTCGGTCTAGGTATTCTTACTCAGAGCATTCTTGGAAATTAGACGTAGGTAAGTGTCTGACAAAGATAAGAAGAAAATCAACCCTTTCATTAACCGATTAATCCGAAACAAACAACCCGCCGACAATACCGATTAGTTTTCGAAACAAATAAACTAATACGATTAAAGATGGGCGTTCTATAAACTACGATGCATTTCTGCGATAAGATCTCTGAATCTTTCACGTTAATCATCTACTGAGTCATTATCGTAGCAAAAACATTAGTTGATATTTGTCAATAATTCATCAATAACAACTTATTCTGATGATGAAACCTTAGACAATTAATTCAGAAATGTAAATCCCCAATGGGTTTAGAAGTGCTCTATAGCATAGATATAATACACGTATAGAATGCTCATGAACAAAATTTACCTGTGAAATCAACCAACGTGAATAACGCTTAGACTGTTACTATGTTGTTTTAAACCCATTAATGACCCACTACAGGGTCGGGTCTCCTCTCACAATGAGAGGGATGTAGGGATGTAGGGATGTAGGGAGGCCTTAGTCCACCACGCTGGCCTACTGCGGGTTGGTGGACTTCACATGCCTTTGAGAACATTTTTTTTGTGAACTCTCAGGCACGCAGGTTTCCTCACGATGTTTTCCTTCACCGTAACAGCAGGTGATATTTAATTTTATAAATCGCACATAACTTTTTTACAAAGTCATTGGTGCGCGCCACTGGGATTCGAACCCGGACTCCTCGATTCGAGGTCTAATTCTAAGCCACTGGGCTTTCACCGCTGTTAATATATCAGAAAATAACTCTGAGCACTATGCGGTCATTTCTGAGCGGTGCACCTGTACCGTGATCAGATATAAGGGTTGCGACACTTGGCTTTCGAGCCCGGCCTTGGAAATATGTACGGCGTTCATGGATAAAGTATCTGTATATGTATACAAAAGGAATTACACAAATGTACGGCACTTATTTTACGGCATTTGTGACCTATGGGTCATTTATTACTGTACGGCTGTACTTTATTGCTGGGCCCTGATTCTGTATGACCATTCACAGTCGTATCGCGGCAATGTCGTGTCTCACCCGTGATAAAAACTCAAATAGGCTTAAAAGTCATATATCGTGACAATCTATTGTGTCTTATAGAACAGACATTAAGTTTCCTTGTCGTGCCGAGTTCATGAAACGACGTACGGTTTGATGTCACACTACCGATAACGAACTCTTTTGGGTCACACAGAATCAGGCTTAACAATAGTATTTACGTTAGAAACACCGATATAATTTGAATTTCTCGTTGACATTTCAGCTTGGTACCAGCGAGCAGCGTCGCGTGGTCCCAGCCCTGCGGGCCTCCCTGGAACGCCTCAACATGTCCTACGTGGACCTTTACCTCATTCACTTCCCTGTAGCCTTCAAGGTAACCCTTCAACATGGGCCGCGACCTTTATGCCCCACTGCTGGGCGCGGGTCTCTCCCCACATCTCCGGGCATACTCCACCACGCTGGTGCAATGTGGGTTGGCGGAGAAACGGTCTACTGGCCAACAAATGTCGGACGGGTTCAAACCTCCGATAAGTTTTAACGACTGCTATCGAATCGATAACGACCGGGACCGACGCTTAACGTGTCCTCCGAAGCACGGAAGCGCGTGTAATTCGCCACTAGCGGTCACCCATCCAGGTGCTGGCCGCGCCCATAGTTGCTTAACTTTTTCCATCGCTTGCGATCTACTCAAGCAGCGGGGATGCGCGCTTATTTTAGTACGAAATCGCGGCAAAACGGGATCACGCATTCCCGCTGGATCCCGCTGCTTTTATTAATCTGCGGACCCCACACCTTCAAATCCGCGTGATCCCGCGCGGGTTTAAGTAGTACCGCATATCAATCCCGCGGGATTGAATGGACTTGTCAATTAAATTATATATTAGTTATAAGTTTTCAATTGTAATTAGTACTAACATTAGTTTTTATTTTATTTTTAAATTATTAAAATGTAATATAACTTCATAATTTGCATACCTGAGAAGGTGAATATGGATTGATCAAAATGCCCTGTAAAACCAATAACTAACCCATACCTATTCGTGCAAATAAATGATTTTCATTTTCATTTTCATTTTCACTTATTTGTTTATTGTACTTTTTAATTTGCATACCTGAAAAGGTGAATATTCGTGCAAATAAATTATCTTGATTTTGATTTTGACTGTGAGATTGCGATCCCTAGGCCTAAGCTTTTCTCTCTCACAGCGCGACGGTACCTTCGACGTGATAGACTACTTGGACACGTGGAAGAGCATGGAGGAGGCGCGGCGGCTGGGGCTCGCCAAGTCCATCGGCGTCTCCAACTTCAACTCCTCGCAGATCGAGAGGCTGCTGGCCAACTGTGAGGTGAAACCCGCGGTTTTGCAAGTCGAGGTACCTACGTTTCTTTTCACCAATCTTGACCATAGAGGTATTATAGTAGAGCAGGGAAGCCAGGCTACCAACTGTCCTTCGGTTAAAAAGAGAGAGAAGATTGCGGTACCTTCTCTATCTGTCTCTTCTCGCGCATGTGCAATCGAGAAACAACTTTAGGTATTGAAATTATTTAATGCGCATGCGTGAAGCGCGCGAATATTAAAATTGAAAATTTTATTTCTAACATTTCAGGTCAACCTAAACCTAGCCCAGACCAAACTCCTAGAGTTTGCAAAGAAGCACGACATAGCCGTGATGGCCTACACGCCCTTCGGCTCCCTCTTCAGCAAGGACAGCGGCCCTCCGCCCCCGCGGGCCAACCACCCAACCCTCGTGGATTTAGCGAAGAAATATAACAAGACCGTGCCTCAAATCGCACTCAGATATCTGGTAAGTCCATCAGAGCCGGAGATGATTTGTAGTCCAATTTGTGAAATTCGAACTTTCATAGAATGTGTGTACGTGTGAGTGTTTTTATATTGATGTGTGTGCGCGTAAGTGTGCCTGTGTTTAAATTCACAATTAATAGATGTGTTTAAAAAACAAACGATTTAATGCAATTAAATAATAGAAAAACAATCTAATTAACATAAGCAGGATCCCTTGTTTATACTTATTCAATAAGTTGTATGGTTAAGTTAATTAGTGTATAAAAATTTTATTGTTAAAAAATAAAATACTAATAAAAGACACACGTTAAAATAGTAGAGATTTCCGCCTCTCGTCAAGAGATGGCGCCACACGATCCTGAATCACGCTATCGAAGTTTTCTACATCGCTGGCATATATACAAAACTCCGGCATGACGTAATCGGAGCACGACCGATGCCAGGCACGACCACCTCCCTTAACAGGAGTACTATCATTGCCAAAAGATAAATTGGTAAGAAATAGCATTTATAACGACGAATGATAATTATTGTTTGCTTGTTTTAGGTTCAAAAAGGAGTGATTCCGATCCCAAAATCCGTCCACAAGAACAGGATTGAGGAGAATATAAACATCTTTGACTTCGAACTGTCTGCTGAAGATATGGAAACCTTAGGTAAGGCTGGCAACTTCCAATCTTGCGTAGGAATTGTGCCATATTGGAATAGGGTATTTCGCACCATGCAAGGAAAAATCCAAAATTATGTAATATTGATAGATTTTGTTAATAGCAAGTGAAAAATGGTGATTTCTGTTCTGAAAAATGTAGTATACATTTGTTATTTCAATTTTAAAATTCAGGTTTGTTAATCTGTTTTTCAAATGTCAAAAACGCTATACGCCATGAAAGCTATCGGCGTGACGTCATTAGCGGTGTAAATAAACAATGGAGTATAACTTTTTTTACTTAGATGTATTGTTTATACTGCGAGTGACGTCACAAGCATGGCGGCAGCGCCGAGACGGCCGAGACCGTGTTTTCGCGGGGATTTTTGAAATTTAAATTGAAAATTAAGTCTTTTTTACATAATATTTGTTTGTAAAAATTTTTTTTCCATGTTTTTATGGGTTTTTATGACTTACGAATTCATATAAAAAGCTTTTTGACATAGGCCGTAATACCCTATTAGAATGACGTCACACAGCTAAACATGATTATGAGTTTAGTTGCAAAATTCCACCCACACAAACGTACACACATTGCAAAATAAAAGCTTGTAACAGTAAAATACCTAAGCTTCATCGTTGTTTTTGTGGTTTCAGGTAAATTCAACAAGGACTATCGCGTGGTGTGGCCGAGTTTCTGGCAAGACCACCCTTACTATCCCTTCGAGAAAAAGGACCGCCCAGACCCTGATATCTTCAAGCCTTAATGTGTAACATAGTGTGCCGATTTTCGCTATTCGTCGAGAGATGACGCTAGGAGTATCCTGAATCACGCTACGGAAGTTTTCTAAACATCTAGCATACGAGTACCTATAAAACTCGAGTCTGGTAAAAAATCTCTTTGGCCAAAATAATGTAAGTGATTCAATTGAATATTCTGTCAACATTAAATTTAGTTTATTAGGATTAAAGTATCAGATGTATTGAATATAAAATAACCTCATTATAGTAAGTAAAACCTAAGTATGTTGTTTTTTTTTTAATTTTCAACTATTATGGATCCAACTTCCGATATCTGTTGTCGAACTAGACGAACGAATTAACTAACAAACTATGTAGACTGGTATGACAGTCAGTCAAATAATCAGTCAGTTAATTAGTCAGTCAGTTAATAAGTCAATCAATCTGTCAGTCTTATGTTAAGCCAGTCAGTTTAACAATCATCAGTCATACAGCTGGTCAGTCCACTGTCTTTCTCTTTCATTTGACAGTTCCGATTAAAATACTTTTTGATGACAGAAAAATCCTAAAATTAAAAATAACTTATTATTTTATTTAAAAACACACACAAGTAACAAAATTTAAAAACGTCAATAATAAATTCTTATTCAATATCCTTGTTCATGCCGTTCATCCACTTGAGGTTGGTGGTGGGGATCCCCTTGGTGTGCACCTGATCTTCTGGCACCTTCTCGAAGGGATAGTGCGTGTAGTTCTGCCAGAACACCGGCTTGTCGGTCTGGTATCCGTTGTCGAACTGAGCGAGGGTGGCCATCTCGTCTCTCGTCAGCTCGAAGTCGAAGATGGAAGCGTTTTCTAGAACACGCTGCTTCGATATGCTTTTGGGGATCGTGGCGATGTTGCGTTGGTACTGGAAGGGAGGAAACAAGATTGAGACGTTCGAGAAACTATAAATAAAAATAGACAAAATTGGAACATGGTCGTCTTACACTTAGGATCGCTGACACAAGCGGATTTCCCTTTTTCCAAAGGTACTTTGAAAATATCTGACATATTTTCATTGGGTTGATCATAGGGTATCCAACCTTACCTTTACAAGCCCCTGTGGCTGATTTATTTTTGTAGGAGTATGGCGCGATGTTCTTAAAAAAGGGCGTTAAAAGAGCTCGTGTCAGTAGGCGACGGTGCCCTCTACCAGACAGGCAAACAGACGAGCAGACGCTCGCCCGCTCTTCTTCAAACAGACAAGCAGACGCTTGCCCGCTCTTCTTCAAACAGACGAGCAGACGCTTGCCCGCTCTTCTTCAAACAGACAAGCAGACGCTTGCCCGCTCTTCTTCAAACAGACAAGCAGACGCTTGCCCGCTCTTCTTCAAATAGACAAGCAGACGCTTGCCCGCTCTTCTTTAAACAGACAAGCAGACGCTTGCCCGCTTTTCTTCAAACAGACGAGCAGACGCTTGCCCGCTCTTCTTCAATCAGATGAGCAGACGCTTGCCCGCTTTTCTTCAAACAGACGAGCAGACGCTTGCCCGCTCTTCTTCAATCAGACGAGCAGACGCTTGCCCGCTCTTCTTCAAACATACCAGCAGACGCTTGCCTGCTCTTCTTCAAACAGATGAGCAGACGCTTGCCCGCTCTTCTTCAAACAGACAAGCAGACGCTTGCCCGCTCTTCTTCAAACAGACAAGCAGACGCTTGCCCGCTCTTCTTCAAACAGACAAGCAGACACTTGCCCGCTCTTCTTATAAAAAAATTCAGCGGAAAGTTTAGTCATAAATCACAGCCAATACGTTGAATACTAACCAGGTATCTAAGCGCGATCTGAGTGACCAGCTTTCCGTACTTCTTGCCGATCGCCAGCATGGTGGGGTTGTCGAGTTTGGGCTGCAGGTCCTTCGGGCCGCGGTTGCCGACCATGGAGCCGAAGGTGGTAAAACCGATCACCACCACGTCGTTCGACTGGCAGTAGCTCACCAGCTCGTTCTGACCGAAGTTGAGGTTCACCTGTAAGATGGAGACGGGAGAATGAGCGACTATTAACGCTGGCAGCACACCTCCACCGCGAAATCGCGGAATGCGCGCGAAATCGCGAAACGCTTGAATGTTTCGCCCGTATTACAACGGACAAACGGTGGCAAAACTCAGCGGTTTCGCCACTTCGCGATTTCGAGGTGTGCTAACGCGGTAAAAGGAACAATGGCTGTAACCATTGTATGGTCCACTGCTGGGCACGGGTCTCTCCCAACAGGGGAGGCCTGGAACATACTCTACCACGCTACTCCACCATGCTGTTTGGTGGAGATACGGGCTAGTGGCTAATCCGTGTCGGATGTTTTTCGAACCGCCCATGAGGCGTCTGACAAGGTTTAACGACTGCTGTCGTATTGCTAACAACCGGGGCCGAGGCCTTAACGTTCCGTTCGAAGCACGGAAGTGCGTAGTAATTCGCCACTAGCAGTCACGACTCGACACACGACTGCTTCGTAAAACTTTGAGTACAGAGGGTCCGTTGAGCCTCAAAACTGACCTCAAACTGGTTGACAACAGGCGTGATGGTGCACTTTATCCTTTAGACAAGAGCCTCAAACCGACCTCAAACTGGTTAACAACGGGCTTGATGGTACAGTTGTACACTCTCTATGGACACTGTATTACGATTGCTCTGTATGAGTATAAGGGGTCCTGTAGACAAGAGCCTCAAACCTGACCTCAAACTGGTTAACAACGGGCTTGATGGTGCAGTTGGCCAGCAGCCGCTGCATCTGCTGCACGTTGAAGTTGGAGACGCCGATAGATTTGGTCAGTCCCAGGCGGAGGGTAGTCTCCATACCCCGCCAGGTCTCCAGGTAATCGATCTTCTCGTCTTCGCCGTCTTGCTGTGAAATTGATTAGGGTGTTTTAATAGCTTCGGATTTGCGTCACCAGATGGCGCTACTGGTGTCCTGAATCACGGTATCGAAGTTTTGTAGATATTGATATCGTATATGGAGCATATAAAATTTCGATCGAAAAAATCGAAAATTCTATCTTAATTTTTTTTTATTCCTTTACACCTTTAATCTTTGAAGCATTTTGTGTAGCCGTGTAATTTGTGTAGCCGATTTATCATTTAATTAGGTATGTGTGGAAAATAAAAAAAATAAAAGTTTGTATATTATTATTTATTTGTTCCGTACTCAAAAATATAAAAAAGACGGTAAGTATCTAAAAGTAATTAAATAACTTTAGTTGTACGTCTATCTTACTAAAAGAAATTTATTTATTATTTATAACTATAATTTTTATTTTACTTTTTACGGCCCTAAACTGTGTGTCATGTCCAATTCCAATTTCAATAAACTTCCAAATTTAAATAAAAAAAAGAAATGATTGTATTTAAAGTGTTTAATTTAATGTAATTAAGTTTATTATGAATTTATTTTGTTAGTTTCATCTACTTAATATTTGCGTACCTAAACATGGTAAATATAGATTGATCTAAATAATTTGTAGCAACACTATACCAAATTATAACATCAAGTAAAATAATAAATTTAATAATTTTTATAATTTTTTTTAAATAATTTAGTTTATTTTGTTATTTTAGTTGAACAGGTTTTTACTAGACGTTATAATTTTGTATAGTTTAGTTTAGGTAAAAGGTACGGTTGTAATACTCTGTACCTCTATAGTCTATACTCTATACCTATATTTGTGTATAAACGTTTTGTCTTTGTCTTTGAAACAATAAATGTGGCACTTACTGAGATGGACATGGGCCAGTGGATGAGGGCCATGTCGACGTAGTCCAGCCCCATGCGGCGGACTGAGGCCTCCACGGAGGCCACGGCGTCCGCCTCCCGGTGGTTGTGTTGCCATACCTGCGGAAATTGTTGTCAGTCACCCATTAATGACCCACTACAGGGTCGGGTCTCCACTCACCATGAGAGAGATGTAGGCCGCCGTCCACCACGCAGTAGTGGTGCCCGTTGGTGGACGAACATACATATACCTTTGAGAACTTTTTTTTTCTGAACGCTCAGGCATGCAGGTTACCTCACGATGTTTTCCTTCACCGTAACAGCAGGTGATATTTAATTTTATAAAGCGCACACAACATAAAAAATTTAAAACAAATAATAAAATTTACTACTGAAACAGTCAAGAAAACTATTTATTTTAAAGCGATTTTAAATTCGGGGAGGCCCATATCCAGCAAGGGACTAACGAAAGGCTGAAATGAAGATGATGAGTTTAACTACATCAAAATTTACTAAATCAATGACCACCTGAGTGGCGCAGTTAAGACACCGGTGCGCTGCGCGGAGGGTCCTGGGTTCGATTCCCAGCAGAGCAGAGATTTGAATGATGAATTAGAATTTCTGTTTCTGGTCTGGGTGTGTTGTGTTCTTGTCTTGTGTGTGTGTCCATGGCACCCACGGGAAATGGACGGTGACCCATGGGAATCCTAGTGTGGGGCTATGAGTGTGAAGCGTTATTTATTTATTATCCTATTGAATGTCCAGTAAACAGACACAATAGTTAAACAATAGCAGTCGGACCACCGGTGGTTCGATGCAAATTAATAGTTTAATGATAAGCAACTTCCCATATCCTATCTACTATCTTCTTCCTTTAACTGTAGAAGGGATGACCTACCTTGGTGGTGATAAACAAGTCATCTCTCGTCACCACGCCTTCAGCGATCTTCTGGCGGACCACCTCCCCTACCTCCGGTTCGATGCGGTAGAAATGCGCGGTATCGAAGTGCCGGTAGCCGATGTCGATGGCATACGACATGGCATCCATGAGCTTCGGTGCGTCTTCTACCTTGCAATCGAACTGGAAAGAAAAATATTAAAAAAGAATAAGAAATTCCACTAAAAAAAAAGAACTGAAATTCCACCCTCATCATCTGGATTCGTGGCGTTCCTCCACAGTCCGTTTTTCTCGTACGTTTTTGCCTCGTACATGCAAACTTTGGAACAGTCTTCCGGCTGATGTATTCCCGCAGGACTATGACATGGGGTTCTTCAAGAAGGGCATAAAAAAAGCTCTCCTTCATAGCGGCAACGCACTGGCGACTGCTGGTGTTGCACGCGTCAGGTGACGGTGACCACTTACCATCAGGTGGCCCGTCTGTCTGTTTGCTTGCTCCATTTATATAAAAAAAAAGAAAGAAACTAAAAAGATATCCATGGTTCGTTGACATCGACGGCTACATAGCCAAATAGACGCCTCATGCTCGACGAACGCTTTCAGACAACACATTGACATCAGAGTCACTGGTTCGAAACAAATGGGATATCGCGATTGACCAATCACGATGCTTTATTTTTCTTTTTTCCCCTCCCTCTTTGACTTTCAGGCTTGCAGGTTTCCTCACAATGTTTTCCTTCATCGTTACTTACAGCAAGTGATATTTGATTTTTACAAAAGTTAGTAGGTTTCTAATGGTAGAAATGTTAGTATAGTACCTAACCGTCATGAGTCGTGAGCATAGATGACCAGTGCATAGACGAAAGTGTACAATATCCCTACATATTGTACACTTTCGGCCAATGTACAGCAGCTGAAAAAACACGCTGGACCAATAGACGACGCACACTGAGGAACTGACGACTGACGAACCAATCGCGTGAGCCGCAGCGCAGTCAATGTCTAACCGACCAATAAAGATGCTCACGACTTATGCCGATAGTAGACGGTACCTATGTATATCTAATAGGGAGGTTTAATAGTTTACGTTTTCGTTCAAACCCAGCCATGTTCCGAAGCCCAGCGCTGGGAGTTTCTTCCCATTGTTGAGCTTAAACGTTGGGATGTTGATCTGAAATTGTGAAAATTTTAAAATCTTATTATTGTCGTCTATTTTATGCCGTTAAATTATCGCTAGTTCGAAGCCGACTACCCTGTACAAATGTCTGTACGAGTATGTCACTTTACGTAAGATATGCGAAGCGAAAATTTTGGCACAATTAAAGTTTATATGGAGAAGGATGCACGAATTCGAATACTTTTAAATAAAAATTAAATGCATTAGAAATACATGAATTTCATCAAATCAAAAAACACGCCACACATACTACCATATTGCTCCCAAATTGACCCCTTAATGGTCATTTTGACCAAATTATACCAAATTTCATCAAAATTCGTTCAGTAGATCTTCGTGATCGGTAACAAATTGAAAGACAAACAGACATTAAGTTTTAAAACGCGATTTTTGATTTCTGTTCGTCGTTTATGCCAAATCAAATAGGTAGTCCTTTTAAAACCTTTCCATGAGATTTATTTTACTTTTCTACGAATTTATTAGGTAAAATATGTAATAAGTAATAGATAATAGACTACTTATAGACCAAATCTTTGCCCCAAGTGATGCCTAAAAAGAATAACAAGTTATTCAGAGAGATAAAAATGCATAATATTATTGTTTACGCAAAGATAAGGACGCCCTGACCCGGAGCTGATGATAAAATATGTAGCAAATTGAAAAATGGAATAAATTTATTAAATAAGTGTAGGTATTGTCATCAGTCAATTTTTTTACACGCTTTTTATTAGCTTCACCTGTATATTTGTTTGTTTGTTGGTTTGTAACCGACTCCTTTGGGCGCGAATTTGACCCACTATAAACGGCCAGATTTCGTTCAAACTTTGTAAACTTATCGAGGAACGATGACAATACACTAATTTGATAAAATTATTCCAATTTTCAATTTGCAAAATAAGATTTATTTTTAATTTATATAATTTTTTACAATTTAATTCATTTTTTTATTTTAAATATTTTGGGCAGTTTTGACATGAAAAATGTAACTTATAAGGTGTTTTTCAAAAACAGAATTCTGATTGCAACAGAAATTGAAATAATTATTGGTAGTTTTATAATTCATGTTTTGTCTAAAAGAGCTTCTTTACTCTGATCTTCAACATTCCTTGTAAGAAATCGTTAAAGTACTTATACACAAGAAAATATTACAATTAAATGGAAACTTTTTCGTAAAAGAATATTTTTAGCCAATAATATTATTGTTGTACATAACTCTTTGACCATAATTAAACATTTCATTTCAATATTACAATCACACATTGCATCCAAACTGCTATTAACAAGCAAAAATAATCTGCAACTTTTTTATCCGTCATAAGAACAACAATAACACAATCATTATAATCAATGGCCGAATAAAACTACTGACCTTGACCATGTTGTCGGCAGGAGGTCCAGCGAGTGACTGTGCGGACTGCGGACTGACAAAATTAAATAATTAGGTAATAGTCAAAAGTCAAGACTCAAACGAACTCACCCGACGGTAAATTATGTAGTTGTTGTCTCGTCCGAAGATGTTAAGAGAAAACGAATATACCTAGATGTTTAAAGAAATGTAAATTTAAAACGCATGTTACAAAGTACTAGGGCCCATGTAATTATTAAGGTAATCACGTAGGGTTGGGTGGGACTGGGACCTATCATCTTCGGACGAGACAACGACTTATTTCACGACCCACGTACAGGTAAGTTCGTCTGACCATTAATTTATGTTCGTTGTTGTCTCGTCCTCGATGACAAGAGAAAAGTAGGTAATGAAGATGTGTAAAGAAATGTAAAATTAAAACACAATATGTAACAAAATACAAAAACTAAACATTTATTTTGACTTTTAATCATATACCTACCTACTTAATTTCTTATCCATTACAGAATCACAAGTGGGTTTTCAATCACAATTTTAATTACTTGTCAGTAACCCATTAATGACCCACTACAGGGTCGGGTCTCCTCTCACAATGAGAGGGATGTAGGCTTTAGTCCACCACGCTGGCCTAGTGCGGGTTGGTGGACTTCACATGCCTTTGAGAACTTTTGTTTGTGAACTCTCAGGCATGCAGGTTTCCTCACGATGTTTTCCTTCACCGTAACAGCAGGTGATATTTCATTTTTTTTATAAAGCGCACATAACTTTTTTGACATAGTCATTGGTGCGTGCGGCGTGCCACTGGGATTCGAACCCGGACCCCTCGATTCTAGGTCGAATTCTAAGCCACTGGGCTATCACCGCTACTAATTACTAAATTATTATTTATTATTATAATCCCTTAATTAACCCTAATCATAGTTATAGACAGTTTCTGCAAAGATTCTGTTGTTTATTATAGGTGTATTGTAAATTTTTTAAATTAAAGTAAATTACTGTAGATTCCCTAGAACCAGCCGTTCTTTTTATGATGTAGCATGGCGTGTGCTATGCGTTGTAAATATTTTGGTATCTAGTCCGCTTTCTTCCATGCATTTTTTAATCCAACGGCTGATTCTGCTGGAGGAAACTTTCTTAAATGGTTTTCTTCTTTCGTAGCCTCTAGGTAAACACAGTGCCTAATTAATTATTAATAAGGTTGACACTTATTGGGGCCAGAAGTCTTAACTAATTTATCAATTTTAATTGAACAATCATTATTATCAATAACTATTTTATTATCTATAATTTCTGGATTAAGCGCTATCTACATTATATATTTGAACTACAGGCAGAAGTAACAGTCATAAAGGTTTTAAAATTATTCAATAGATGGCGGTAGTGATTACCAGACAGCGCCATCTGTTAGTGAATATCAAAAGCAATTAGGGAAGTGGTTGAGTACGTAGTACCTGCTATTCCCCGCTAGATGGCGCTGAGAGTTGTACGTACTACTCGCCGATAGATGGCGTTGCTAGTCACCTACGGTAATTTAGCACAGCGATGTTATCGTGCAAATTGCAATAGATTCATCATACTAAATCACAAAACGCCAGCGAATAACAGCCGACGAAGCGTATGATTAAATCAGATATACGATCTTCATTAGCTATTGTTACCACGTATTTAATGTTCATGTTTGTTTTTATCATGAATACAAAAAGCGTACAATTGTACCTGTAATAGCTGTGTGTAATTTACGGCTATTCTCATTTATTAATAGAAATTAAAAAGGAATTATACCTACGTTGGAATGGAGTCCGCCGTTTTCAGGTCGTTAAGGCACCGGTTCGCGTGAAAACGCGGCAAGTGGGGTTCGCAAGAACGCAAAGTATGCGAGAAGGTACTTAATTAATAGGTTCGAAATACTAATTAGGTGTTTGTATTTTTACTCATAAATTACACGCTGTTAAATGGTACTTTTTTAAATGTATAATACAGCGTGTATCCATTATTTCAATACATAATTAGGTAAGTATTATTTTCTTATTTTCAGCGTTTCGTAGGCGTCGTATTGCTGAACATAAGCTGTTTTTCTTTTGCTGAAACATGTTCCCCATTCGAGGACCTTTATACCCCATAGGTGATGGTCCTTCGAACCATAGGTAATTATAACCAGCCAATTGCAGCTTCAACTTGCAAACTTTGAGAGCTTTTTCAGTTAGATACTTAACTATGTTTGCCTTCTTATGGCTTTCATCGTTGCGGATTCTGTTACGTAGAGAAAAACGGCGTAGGTAGGTACGTAGGTATGCATCTCTCCCTATGATTCGTATAAAGACAACCTTACTGCTTCCTAATAATACTTCCAAACATTAGTGTCAAAATATTCGTACGACAAACGTCTGTTAACAGGGCGCGCTCAGTTTAGAGACGGTTTCAAACTTAACCGAAAAAGTATTTTATATGTAAATCGGGCTATAGGTGAGGTAATCATTTCATACAAATCTATTCAGCAGTTTTTGCGTAAAAGAGTAACAACCATCTATTCGATCCTATCTTACATTCTCAAAAACTTTCGCATTTATAATTAATGTTGTAGGAATTTCGCTAAAGTAATCTTTTGTCATTTCATTAGATCCCTATCTATGGTAGGTACTTCTTACTGTCTTCATGTTTTTGTTATTTTGACTTGATTTCGAGGCTATGAAAGCCAACAATACTAACAAAATGTAGTGACAATAAATTCCAACTCCCCACTTTGAAGTTAGATCATCCAAGTGACTTGTAAAAACGTTTAATTAAAAACCGTACCTTCCCTCGTGATGTTGCGATTAGGCTCATCGCTAAAAGCGTTTGCTTTACGACCGAAAAACTCTTATTTTTCCAACATTTCGTTTTAAAGGTGCGCCGTGCTCCGTTTGTCTGAATTTAGTCAACTGTACTGTAGTATTTACTCTAATTCTAACCATTTATGAAGTGAGGAAAAGTTGCGGAATAATAAATTAAGGTAATGTACTTATAATTATTATAAAGCATTTCTTAATTTTATCGTTATCTAACAACCAGGTTTATAAGAAAATGCACTGATCATTTGAAGTACCTACCTATTTCTTAAAATATTTGTAATAAATGAAACAAAATTGCTTTTATAGGTGGTAGGAAGTAGGTTTTTGATGTGGTGCTGGAGAGTCTTGACTCTTGAAATTGCAGATTCTTGAATCTGCATAAAGAAATGAATACACACATAAATACCTAACACTCCACACTAAGATTCTAACTAATGGCAGCTCGATACGATTAGGTACTCATATATAATTAAAAGCGAGTAGTTAAGTGGTAGTAGATACTGGTGGCAATTACTAATTCGTTCGAACGCAGCACCCATCCACCGGTCCCGAAACACTTAAGAAGGTGACTAATTAAAAAACTCCCTCCTATTTTTCTACCCCTACCTACCTAAATGTAAATTGAAGCAAGTAATGGGAAATTTAATTGTTTTTTTCTCGAGATTAATTGCGAGAGCATTCTTTGAGTAACTTAAGTACTTACCTACAATTATCTATTGTTATTGATGTTTTAATAAGGCTTACAAATGCATACCTATTAAGATACCTAATTTACGTTAAGAAAATGTAGGATTTAAAAATCTTAGGTATACTTAAGTAGATAAGCCTATATTAATACGTGAAGCGAACATTTTGCGTAGGTAGATGAGATTTAAATTATCATCGATATCCGTAAATTAATTTCATGTACAGACGTTTTGATGTTTACATAATGTAAACAAAATCCCAGTGGCACGCACCAATGACTTTGTAAAAAAAGTTATGTGCGCTTTATAAAATTAAATATCACCTGCTGTTACGGTGAAGGAAAACATCGTGAGGAAACCTGCATGCCTGTGAGTTCACAAAAAATGTCTCCAAGGTATGTGAAGTCGACCAACCCGCAGTAGGCCAGCGTGGTGGACTAAAGCCTGCATCCCTCTTATTGTAAGAGGAGACTCAACCCTATAGTGGGTCATTAATGGGTTACTGACAAAGGTCCATTGTTCAACATCTCTTCATAGGTAATAGGCATGATGACAGTAATCAAGTATCGCCAAAATATTTATCTGATCTAATGAAATAGGATTCAAAGATTTTGAAACATGTATTTATTCTCTAATTAATGCCGAGATTAATAATTTATTTGTTAAAATAAATCTAAAAAAAAAACGACAATCCGCCATGATAGCTTAAACACCCATCAGATCGAATTACGTCAATTTACGTCACGTCCGTCTCAGTAAACGTCATTTTTTTCGTAAGCATATTAAGTATACGCGAGACTTTGTATACCTACAAATATTTCTCGTTTAATACTTAGTATATGATAATCTGGATTCTGGACTAAATTCTAAAGTCCTCACTGATAAGGACACGGGCCCGAGTTGGGTAGAGTGGGTAGGTTGGTTGTCTGATTAGGTAGGTTGTCTTTTAGAAGAAGGAACCCTTTAAATGATTTGTTTATTTTAGAGATTAACAAAAAGTAACCTACCTAGATAAGTAGATTCCTATAGTACAAGTAGGTAATAACACGTTACTTAACAACTATCACTGTTTTTCTACCTAATTATTTTTCTTGACGCTGCATTTTCATTTGAGTTTTATTTTACCTAACTACTTACTAAGTAAAATAAAACTCTAATCTTATTATCACTTACCTACTATTTATTTATTTACAATAACTAGTTATCTTACTTATGTACTTACCTGACTTTACTTACTACCTACTGTCTAGGTAGGTATGTCATTTCCTACCTTAACTCTACCTACGTATATTTTTATTTCAGAATCATTTTACCTAAGTAGGACAAATTAAATATTTATCACAAAAATTAAATTCTTAAATACCTATGAAGTAAGATAATGAACGCAATTAACATACCTAATAGGTGCCTACATAATATCCAACAACCACTGTCATTCCTTTTCTTGACTCTACATTTTCATCTAAGTTTCATTTTACCCAATAACTAGGACAAAATAATTTAATGTCTACGAAAAAAAAATTCTAAAATTCATAATGAAGTTAGGTAATTAATATAATAAGTTGGAACCTACCTACTTATCTGACTCTACCTATTATAAATCTCTACAATTCAGTTTAATAGGTCCTGTTTAATTAGCTATATATTTTGATTATTTTTTAATTTCATATTAGGTATTTGCTTTTATATTAAAAGAGATAAAATTATTAAATATCAAAGCAAGTAGGTAGGTAGCAACCTACCTACCTAAGTTTGAAATTAAAATCTTAGAATTCATTAATGTTCATTAATCCTATATACATGGCTCTCCCTTTATGAAATTTACACTATTAAGTACCTACTTCAGTTTTAATAGTCCTTTAACTAAAATATTGAACAATTTATTCTCCTACAAAAATTAAAAAAGTATCGTGTTAAATTCCAATATGTAATGTAATAATTATGTTACACGTCTTTTTGATTTATACCTAGATAAGATTTTCTTGATCAATTAATTAATTAATCAATATCATTGATCTATGACTAAGTAATTATAACAAGTGACCTTAGGTTCTATAGTTAATCAATCTTAAAACAATATTTATAAATGAGGTATTCAATTATAGTAGAATAATAGGTATATAAAAATAATTTTAATTATCAACATCGCTACATTAATAAAACAGGGTGTGCAAAAATATTTTTATATTGGTAAGTACTCACACATTAATCAAAAATGAATTTGTGCATCAAACATACCGTATTTTTATTCCATTACACTGACCTTACACAAAAAGCCCTTAGCCAATATAATAAAAAAAGAAAAAAAAAGAAAAATACCCGTCACTCAATTAAGACGCGGGAAAATCATACATACAGCCGTCAATCGCCAACATGACGAGATGACGACTTCACTGTTATTTAAATCGAGCAACAAACAAACACACATTACAATATAATAAACGAAATAATAAAACCTCGGCGGCAGAGAATTTTTGTAATATAAATAGGCAAGAAAAAAGGCTGTCTGAGGGCTCCGCCCAACGCAGACCCAAGCCCCGCCTCGTTGAAGTGGGGACGAGCCGTCGTATTCGCCAGTTCGACCAAGCATTCGCGTACCGCGTACGACAATTCAGTTATTTGAAAGTTTTTTTTATCTATATTATTATCTGTCATTTGGCAGAATAAAGTGGGTTTAAAAAAGAAAATCGTTCGCTAATCTGTGGCGGTTCGCGCGATCCGGACTTGACACGGTTTCGAAAATGGAAGCCTTTTTCGCGGTCTGTGACAGTGTGTGAGTGCTATGTACGGACGGGTTATTTGAAACGTTAGGCATGTGTGTGTGAAAATTCGTCCTGAAACTGTTGAAAAAGGTAACGCTTAACGCTTCTTTATTTTTTTATTATATTTCCAGCTTACCTATTAAATTTTTTTAGGAATTAATTCCTTTTCAATGTTAATTAGGTACATTAAAGAAACTCTTACGAATAATAGGAAAGAATTTAAATAATAAGTCGTAAAACAGTTTTTTAACATCTTTATTAAAAACGAGGCGTGTATAATACAATATTTTTTTAATATTAATGATAGTGAATGATTGCTTTTAAATGAATGTAACCTTATCGCCACCGTAACCCGTCGTAAAGCAGCATGTTCTTCATGTCTTGTTTTTCGATTGGGGAGGTGTTACCCGTGACCGTTAGTTAGTTATTCACTCACAAATGATTTAAGACATTCTTCATATTCTATTTGGGGTTGGCAGTGAATGGGGTGTAATGCCCACTTAACATTCAGTCCAGCCCAATGTGCACGATATGATTTTCTACCTACAATATTACCTAGGCCTCGAGAAATATGTGCTGAGCGAAATAATAAACAACTCTATAAAATTTATTTGATGAGAAAAAAGACTCTACCCTAATATTAGTTTTATTCTATACCTAATATTTATGAATATGTAGGTATTTTAAATAAATTAAATATAATATTTCATACTATTGTCACTAGATTTTCTTTAAGTAGGCATGTGTCCTCTACATAGTAATCTGCGTGACTCTACATAATCATTTTGTTGACAGTAAAATTACCTAAGCATGCAATATATTTTACCCGATCCGTAAGTATGTGATATTTACGTTCAATAATATTTTTTATTTATTTAAAGAAAGGATATTTAGAAGTCGATTTTCTAACTAATACCTAATTTTATCTATGTTTCCTGCTGCTTTTTCGAGGTATCGAACTGATAGGTAGGTGGTAAAAAATCCCATGAGATATCCCAAAAATACTTCCTCTCATTAGAAAAAAGCATTAATAGGTACCTACATTCTATATTTCCAGATCATTAAAATCCACATACATAGCTCTTTAAACAGATACCTATTATCTATTCACAAAAACAGGTTTCAAACACTACATAATAAAACGCTTAATGAGTCTATTGTAATTTTTATAATTTATAGCCTTTTAGGCGAAACCGAATAAGATATTACTATGTTAATCAGATGTTATCAATTTGCGATTAATCTACCTACAGCTTTATAGAATTTCTAACGCAATTAACATAAATTAAAAATTAATAGACTGTCTACGAATACCTACTAGGTTACACAGATACATACTTACTTAGTTTATTTTAGGGCGAAACTTTTCGAGTTTGCTGTGAAATTTGATAAATTAATAAGAAATTTGTTTAATAGGCAAACGTGTTTATTTTGGTTTAATTTATGCAACTATTGGTCATGCAAATATTGGTCATATTATACTTTTTTTGGAATACCTAAAATTATGGTAAAGGATTTAGTAAGCACAAATAGATAATATTGAAAGATAGTTAAATAAGTTTTAATTTGGTTTTACTGGATTTGGATTATTGGATTTTTTTTGGAGTTAAGTCATAAAGTTTAAAAAAAAGGATAAATTCCTGGCTTTAAACACATCTATAATTTGACTATAAATTGATTTATAACTCCCAAGAATCAATCCAATATTCAATAAGAAAAAATAGCAAAGCAAAATTTTATTAATTTAATTATAGTAAGTAGATAATTAGGAACTATATCTACATAGGAATAAATAAAATACTTATAAACAAAATAAAAATATTTAAACAGATTTTGCATAAAAATTCTCAACACACAGCCACGCCACAGCCACGTTGCTAAATTTTGTTAATAAACATATTTATAAATTGAATTAATGATAATTTATTGATATTTAATGCAATTAACGATCGAATCTTTAAATTATAAACAAAACTATGCAGTGTCACTTATCTGTTATTTCAAATATGTTTAAATAAGCCATTAATTTAAATTAGATATATTCTCAGCTTGACATAATTATATAGAAATCTGTGTCGCTCTTGTAAGTATAACTAATATCTATATAAAATATCTTAACTGTAGGTATTTTGTTCATAGAAATTGAATTCAAAAATACCTACTCCTAAATATCTGTAGATAATTTTGTACCTCAGTACCTAATTAAAGTACCTACTTAGGTAGGTATTTTTTACTAAATATGGTCTCAAAGGCAAGTATCTAAAGTCCACCAACCCGCATTAGGCCAGCGTGGCGGGATAAGGCCTGCATCCTTCTCATTGTGACAGGACTCCTAACCCATTAGTGGGCCACTAATATTAACAAAAGGGGTGTGACTAAGTATGTGTCAGTAACCCATTAATGACCCACTACAGGGTCGGGTTTCCTCTCATAATGAGAGGGATGTAGGCCGTAGTCCACCACGCTGGCCTACTGCGGGTTGGTGGACTAAGTATTATCTTAATGTATAGGTATTCATACGCATAGGAATTCTGTCTGTCTCAACTTCTGTCGTGTTGTAATGGATTCTGATAGGGTTTTATGAGAAACATAGGTAGACAAGTACCTACGAATAACAGAGTGAAGCTATGTATTATGCTATGTATCTAAGCCATGCGAAACCGGGAGGGAAGTTAGATTTTCCTGTGTGTGACCTATTAATGACCCACTGCAGGGTAGGTCTCTTCACATTATGACAAGGATGTAGGCCTTAGTCCACTGCCAGTTTTTCCCACATAAAAATAACTAGAAGCAGACAGAGCCATGGGCCAAACCTCAGTTAAATCTTGAAAGGAAGACTTTATATAGCCGAGTTTAATACTAAACTAATTACCCAGCAATCTCGAGCCAGCAAATGACATTTTGAACAGCATTTTAATTGACGTAAGTATAATTAAATCCTTATGTAGGTTTAACCACCATATATACTTATATAAGTAAGTACGCGAAACGCGCATAGCCCCGCTGCTTGAATAGATCGCAAACGATCGAAAAAGTTAAGCAACGTCGGGCGCGGTCAGCACCTGGATGGGTGACCGCTAGTGGCGAATTACACGCGCTTCCGTGCTTCAGGGCACGATAAGCGTCGGTCCCGGTTGTTATAGTTACGGTAGCAGTCGTTAAACCTTGTCGTAGGCCTATGGGCGGTTTGAATACATCCGACACGGGTAGGCTTCTAGGTGAAATTGAAAATAATTAGATTGAAAGTTATGTTAATCTTATTGAAATAAGTTGGATTGAGCTCCTTGTAGCTATGTTGCTTTTTTGTTATTTGTTAATTTTACACGACTACATCAAAGCACACACCGTACAGTATTATAATTACTGTAAAATGGGGTGAATAGAAATCGCGGGGGGAACAGAAAAAAAATCCGAATTATTTCGTTTCCTTTTTCTGAGTCTACCATGTATCATATGCAGTTGAAATTGTTTTAAATAAAGGCAATCTTGTCACAAAATTTCACTGAAAATAAATAAAACCTCACATTGCTAAAATTCACCCTTAAAATTCTGAAATTTCAGTAGAAATCCACTCATAATGGTAGGATGTCACTTCCGGGTGATACCATGAGTCGATATTAGTTTACGCTTTTAGTAATAGATGGCGTTACTAGTAACCATCAAACGTCTTCCTACTCTACAAAAGTAGAGCCGTTGCTTACAGTTTTTTTAAGGAGAGCAAGCCTAATGATGGGGAAAAGTAGGTTTTTTTCGAGATTTGCTCGATGTTTTCGTCTAATCTATACGGCTTTTCAAATTTAAAGTAGGTACTTATTTAATTAAGTTGTTTATGAACTTTCATAATATGTTAGTTTTATCTTCTTAATATGTATTTGCATACCTAAAAATGGTAAATACCTATAGATTGATCTAAACAATTTGTACCAACTCTATTAGGTATGGAGTTTGTATTTGTGCAAATATACGTTTTCTTTTCGTCTTTGTCTTTCTTTGTACTTGTCTTTTATCTTAGGGTGTACCTAAATACTTAAAACGTAAGTGGTAGATACGTGAAGCCGAAAGCAACTTATAGAGAATAGTTTCTATTAGATTTTTATTATTTTTATAGACTCATAAGTAGACAAGGACTGATTTAAAAACAAAAACTTCTTGATAATTATAATATAATATAATCTAATTTTCATAATTTTGGAGCCGAATTTAAAAGAAAAGAAAAAAGGAAAGGAAAAGAAAAGAAAAACATTTAGTTGCACAAATATGAATAAGCTTCAAATGGATACAAATAAAAACAGTAAAAAATAACAAAGAAAATTAATAATTTTTGTTATTTTAACATAAATTCTACTTAAATTGATTAAACTACGCCCCTTAACGTATTTTACAAAAAGAAATGTATGTATACATAAAAATACTCCTTAGATCTTAGGTATATGTAAGTGCGTTCCGCTGGGATTTGAGCCCAGATCTCTTGACTAACATTCTTATATTTCTTAACCATTACGCTATCACTGCTTAAAGAATAATTACTTAACCATCATTATAATAATAAAAAAAAATTAATATCTACAATCACCTTGAAATTATCAATTCTAAATAATATTAAACCAGCTGCATATTATAATTGTTTTCGGCCGAATCGAATTTGATAATAAATTTTAAAAGCGTGACGATATTATCTACAAACAGCCTGTATTGTTTGAGCTGTCTATTCTTAATTACTCAGTGGATATTAACGACTATTTCTTTCTTCAAATGTTCCGTAGGTCTTTTATTAGTCATCATTTCATTTCCCTATTTCCAGTTCCTTTCAGCCCTTTGCAGTCCACTGCTGGACACGGGCCTTCCCTAATCGACGCCAGTCCGCCCGGTCCTGGGCGCTCTGAATCCAACGGTTTCCCGCTGTCTTCTTCAGGTCAGTCCACCTGGTCGGAGGGCGGTCTGTGCTCCGTTTGCTTAGACGTGGTCGCCATTCGAAGAGCTTTCATGCCCGTCGAAAGTCGTTCTTGTTGATGGATGTTTGTTCTTCTTTCACGCAAACACGGCTAAACAGATATGGATGAAATTTGGTACACAGGTAGATTATAACCTGGATTGACATATAGGATACGTTTCATCCCTCTCTGGGTAAAATTATTAGGTCAACGAACGAGGACGAAGTCGCGGGTGGAAGCTAGCTGTTTATATCGCAAGGAATACTAAACGATAATTTATGTCAACACAACAGAAATGTCTAAAACCAATTCGCGTACCTATAGCTTCAAACAATGCTGTAACACTTGTATAAATGGAGTTATTTACGCAATTGGTGAAACATATAGTTATCAATTATTATTGTTTAAGTGATTAATCACTTTATTATTAAACGGTTAATAGACATATTATTTGTTTTAGTTACAGTAATAGTCCTTGTTGTTCGATACTTACCTACCCTACTTTATATAATGGGTAAGTTTTTTGTTTGAAAAAAGAAGAATATTTTTTATTAAGGTATCTAGTAGGAGGGGGTAGGGGCATCCATTCACGTACCTATCTACTGTGGTGAATCACAGAAATTTAGAAAACTATTTTCTATTTTTACACTATTTTCTTTGATGTTACTATACGATAGGCAGATTAAGGAATAAACAAAAAACAAAAATGATACTACTTATTCTATTATTATCAATGATATAATGATAATTTATAACACAAAATTAACTGAGTTAAGGACATCGCGTTTAGATACGACACGTATTTACCTACTTTTCGACATAGGTATTATATAGATATTTCTCCCTGTCTTTATACATTCTCTCTCTCTCTCTCTTAGAGTACCTATAATGAGATTCTCTATATTCCTCTCTTTCTCTAACAGTATAATGATGGTCTCTGGTGCCTATAACGTTCTTCTAAAGTTTCTAAACTGTCTGTAATTACCGTCGCAGCCACAAGATGGCGCTAGCTGCACTCTGTGCACGGTTAGAATTTATTGCAGCGATTATTACATGATAAAGCGCATCGTGAGCCCGTTGGGTACAGGTTGTACGCACAGCGAGAAGATAGACGCGAGTGCAATACGCTAAATTTCTATAAAGCGTGATTGATTATATTATGATTTTTTTATATTTTGTATGTATATATTTTCCTAAAATAAAATATATTATATAAAAACTATGGCTATTTATTTCAAAAAGTAATAAATTATTCAAAAAGTAATATAATAATATAATAACTGACTGGACCTAGCAGCAGCGTGATGTCTTCTCTCAGAATGACTATAAAAACATGAACCTAGGTAATCCGTTGGATAAATATATTGATGGATCTTTATTTTACACTTTTTTATATTATAAACAGGAAAGATTTGATTGTTTGTTTGTATTGAATAGGCTCGGAAACTACTGGACCCATTTTAAAAATTCTTTCACCAATAAAAAGCTATGTTCAATGTGAGTGACTTAAGCTATATCAGATTTTCAAAAATATTAGGGATCCCTACAAAAACTTCAATAATGTAACCCACGGTAAAGAAAAATGACCCTTAAAATTCTTTACATCGCGTACGCTGCGAGAACTATTGAAGATGTAACAAAATGATGTACCTACTCACTACACTTTTGTAGAACACATTTATTAGTCGTACTTAGGATTGACAGTCAATTAAGGGTAAGAGCGAAACGACTACGTAAGTAAGTAAGTAGTGAACTCTACCACCCAATTTTCAGTACAGATGACTTAATAAGTAGTCTTTTTTAAATAGAAATTGAGTAGTAAAAGGGCATGCAGGTCACCTGATGTAAAGTGGTCACTGCAGCCCATGGACGCTAGCATCCAAACTCAAATAGAGAAAAAAATCCTATCGGAAAAATCCTATCTGAAACATCCTTTGCTACTCATGAGGACTAAGATATTCGCCTCAAATAAAGTATCCCCGGCAACCACACCTCCCCAGCCGCAACTCAACACATGAAGAACATGCTGCATCACGACGGGTTCAGAGGCTGGCGGTAAGGTACCTCCCCGAATGAGCTACTATGGCGCTACCACCTAAAAAACTAGACATCTTAAAAATAATGTATAAATATTTAAAATAAATAACTTGAACTTCGGTTAGGTATGTAAACGAAAAAAGAAAAATTATGACGTTCTTACTAAACTCATTCGCTTATCGCTAACTTGCTATAGTAGATAAATAGCCTTATAACCATTGTCGATAGTTTGAAGAAACACCGTAATTGAATTAGATTATGGTTTGTTATTTATGATTTTATGCGGGTATTAAGTATATTATTAGGATATTCTACATATTTTCTTATTCTTTAAGCTTGTTTAGCCACACTACGATTTTATAACACAAGATTTATTTTACAAATCCAACTGATAACGCCTTCAAACGTTCAAACATGTCCGACTCGATAAACAACGTAAATTATCCGGAACAATAATAAACCGACTTTTATAAGACGCTGTAAACCAAACTTAGTTCAATTTATTTTGAGAACTTTACGGCTGTATACCGAAGAACTGTTCCGAATAGATCTAAAAAATTAGCTGCGCGCGAAATTTCTGGCGGGAAATGTGACAGGATGGTACAGATTAGGTATGTAGATAGTTTTTTAACGCATAGATTAAAAATTTTGCAGCCGATATTAAAGTTTAATATTTTCTGAAAAATTAAAAAATACAGTGTGACTTAATTATAGATCTTTAAATTTATATAGATATACAACTGTTGAAGGGTATTTAAAAAAGTTAGATATCTGGGAAAAATATAGCGGGAAATATGACAGGGCAGGGTCCACAAATGCACAGCTTATGACAGTAAGTATACAACATTTAACATTTTTTTTAAAAACAGCATAGATTAATAATTATTTGGCCATTATTTATTGAAAGTTAGAAAATTTAATAATATATAAGTAAAAATAATAATCCTCCTTTAAATTAAACGCTAGCAAAATATTATTAAAAGTAGATTTTATAGTAATTTACGGACCATTCACATCAACAACTATTGAATATGATAAATAAAATGTATTTTTATTCTAGACGTTTTTTAAACAATTAAGTATATTTTTAAGAATATTGATTATCATTTAGCCAACGGTTTTACCACCACCTTACCGCAAATACGGAAATAAATATTTTTTGAAAACAGACGTCAAACAGCGACCACACATGTCGATGGTAAGGTGACAGTTATGGTGAGAAAAACGAAAGCCCACGCATTTTATTACGTATATTATCGACTTATCGTCACCTACACACACTGTAAAACCAGCCAGGGGCTAGGGTTGCCGCCAGTTACTTTAAAAAAAATTATAAAAAAAGAATAAAATGAGAGCCGTTAGTGCAAATTTGTATATGACCACGACTGTCATTTTATTCCCCAGCACCAGGTGTTAAATTAAATAAATTACAAATGTTACATTTTTAAATGCGAATAAAATTTTTTTTTTTTTATAATATTTTTGACTGTGATAATATATTAAAGTAGTCAAGATTTGGTTATTTAATTATCTGTGTATGTAACATAAATAAATAATAACTGTTTCAGGTGAAAGTGATAATTTAAAAAGGGTACAAATATTTTTTTAAGTTTACAGTTAGGCTTAACACCCATCATTAAGATAAGTTATACAAATAAAATAGTATAAAACAAAGTCCATTGTTTATTAAACAATTACTACATTGATACTTTTTGGTAAAAAATTAAAGCAACAATCATTATGATAAATAAATAAAAAACTTCAAATTTCGCAAAAGTTCAAAGATAAACGAAACACATCCTTAGTTAGAAGTGTAAGTCGAAACTGTGTTACCTACTACAAAACTTAATTATTGAATTACTGATAAATTAGGTATTTCTCAATAGTTTATTAAAAAACATGATATCTATATTTTTCAAGTTCCATTCCCAAAAACGGCCACGTAGCCCTATAAAACGCCATATTTAAAAAGCCGTAGGTATAGACAGCTGAATTCAATTTAATTGAAAGAATAAATAAATAAACATGCTGAGTTCAATTATAATATAAATCGCAGATATATGGCCAAGACAATAAAAGGCCATCTGTTTTAGCAAAACTTTTTATTATCCGTAATTGCAACTTTCGCGCCGAAACGGCATGAATTCGAATGTCATGTTGACAGTTATGCTACAATCAAATATTTGGTGGCAAAGATAATTTCATCAAACATCCATAGTAACCATACATATCGCAAATTTTTAACTCATCTTAGTTATCTTTTCGGATTACGTTAAATTAATAGGTCTACCTATGAGTTTAGCTTGCATAGAGTTGAATATTGTGGTTTAATAACCACATCTATCACCCACCAAACAAGACACATTTGTCCCACGGCGGATTATAAAGGCGTAGTACTAACGACCTTAATTTTTAATTGTTTTATTAAGAACAAGTTTTTGCCTTGGATTTTTCTTTTAGATAGGATAAACGGATAGATTTACTTTCACGTTTTAATATTATTTACAAGTGTGTACAATAAACAATCCTACGAGAAGACACGAGGCTGTTATCCGCGATGATTGCAACAAGCTCACCGCTGGGCTATGAGACCCATGGTATAAAGTATGCTCTACTTTGTAAACAGTGTAATCAAAAATTAAAACTTTATTAATAAACTAAGCAATAGTATCTAGTCTATCTTCAGTTGTGTTTAATGAATCCTCGTTTCTTAACATTTTGCCTGTAACAATGAGTGTGTATCACATGTGACTCACGGGTCAGTGATGTGGTTAACAATAAACAAATTCGAGAAACGATATTCCGTATTATATTAGGTTATAGGTATTCGATGATAGCACACATGAAGCATATTTAAATAATAATTACAATTAAAAGCGTGTGTCTATTTCAATGGTTAAATAAAACACATTATTATAAATACGACAACGGAATTGAAAGCTATTATAGGAACAAAACATTAATGGAATTGTAATGACACTGCAAATATCCAGAATAAATATTATTGTGCAATATACATAGGTATTTACCATGCAATCATGTTTGTCAATGACTGCTAAAGATCATAATTCATATAACTTTAAATTACGTTCAATCATGTATCTACCCACTGGTGCGTGTAAAAAATGTTATTTTTGGTTTGTTTGAACTGTACTTTGTTATGCCATTTTTAATACTTACTTTTAAATATTAGTTAATTAAGGTTTTTGTATTGAAAAGCATTTTAAGGGAAAGTGGGGTTGTAAGAAACATAAAAAAAGACATAGCTGAATACTAAAACAATGAAATTTCAGGAATATATAAACACCTAAATACGAACGGAGTCTATTTAAACAACAAAATGTTAGTTTATGAAAGGTTTTCTACTTTAAGTCCTTGTAATATGCAGAACTACACTGTAGCGGCGGCTTCGCCCGCGTGAATTTTAGAACTTGGTGCAGAGAAAGATAAAAAGTATCCTGTACTGTTATCCAGGTTATGATCTATCTGTGTACCGAATTTCGTCCAAATCTGTTGAGCCGTTTTTGCGTGAAAGAGTAACAAACATCCATCCATACTCACAAACATTCGCATTTATAAATAGTATAAGTAGGATGTGAAATAATGTGGTATTATATTAGGACTATGACTTGGGGTTCTTCCAAAGAGGCGTAAAAACCACTCCTTCAAAGCCGGCATCGCACTGGCGACTTGCCTAATCCCACTCATTTTCAACCAGCTAGCCTTTTCCTTACATAAAAAAGTCTTAAAAACCTATTGTTACATTTTAAAATAACGTTAAACAACTTTAAAATTAAACTTAAAAATAACATCTCACAGTTATCAAATGCAGTCAAATTTTATATAAATTAGAGTTAAATTATATCAATTTAACAATTTAGGTCCAAAAATTACCTGTATTTTCTCATAGTTATAAAATAACAGTTAAATAAAAAACTAAAATAAAAATAAATCGAAGTAGAGTAAGCTCCAAGCGATACCACTGCAGGACCACACACATCGCGACTCGGGCACGCGTTCTCAACCAGACATTTCGTTTAATAGTCTTACAACTTAAACTTCAACATTCGCCAATCGAAACTCAACCTTATCGCTATCCAAATAGAGACCAACGAAACCGCATCCATGCGTTTGCGTTTCGAACAGACTCGCCGTCTTACAACTTAAACTTCAATATTTGCCAAGCGAAAATCAACCTTATTAGTTTAAAATAGAGTCTAATAAACTCGCATTAATCCGTTTGCGTTTCGAACGGACTCGCCCAAGATTGCGCAATAAAGAAAATAATTGAAATCCAACCTTATTACAAACGCATAACGGGCTCTGTAAATGTATTGGACGTTTGTGTAAAAAGATAAGTGTAAGTGTAAGTTAAGTGTAAAGTGTAACAAAATTGATTTGTTTTATTTCGGTATCACGATTCTGCAATTTCAATGGTGTTCATTCTTAATAATACTTATTCATAATATAATATTTCTTGAATAAATCGTTCGGTCGTAATGTCGGGTGACAATTTTATCGTTGATAAATTATTGTAAGGTTTAAGTTTACTGTAAAGATCACTAACTGTGTATTAGTTTGCGGTTTGTTTTCGACTAGCTGTGTCCGACGGGTTTGCCTGCGTTATTTCAGATACTATTATAACATCGCTTGAAATTAAAGCGAATGCTAGAATTTTTGTTTTACTTAATTAGGTATATTATCACTGTTTCATCAACAATCAATTTACAATGTCAAAAACAAAAATTAAAATTAATATTCTCCATTATTCTCCACCAGATGGCGTAACCCACAATGGCGGCGGTATCCACGACCGTTCACCTCCAGGATCGCATCAAGATCCAGGAGCACAGTGATGAGGAACACGACCCCTACTCCCCCACCAGAGACACCACCACCCCCGACTACCAGGACGAGGAGAAGCCCGAGGAACGGCCTCTGCACGCCTTCTCTATCCACAACGTGCTGAAGAAGGAGCGAAGCCACAGCCCCGACAATGTCTTCTCCACTGATAAGCTCTTACAGAGCACGCCGAACTTTGATGACAGTCAGACCAGGAACTCTGAAAGCGTGAGCCCAAGACTTGACGAAGACGATAATGATAGAGCCGAAATAAGCGTAGACGATGACAACTCGTGCTGTAGCGATGACACAGTACTCTCTGTTGGCAACGAAGCACCCGTGTCCAACTATAATGAGAAACCACAGGATACACAAGGGTTGACATCGTTCAAACACATCCAGACGCATTTGAACGCGATATCACAGTTGAGTCAGAATCTGAACATGAACCAACCGCTTTTGCTGCGGCCTAACCCGATAGCACCCAACCCGTTAATGTTCTTGAACCAGCCGCTGTTGTTCCAGAACCCGCTGATGGGGCAAGTGGATCTAAAAACAATGAGCGTACCGCGAGTGATGCCGCCAAACAATTTAATCACCCCAAATCATTTCGGGGTTAATTTCGGGTATAAAAACACAAGAGACGAGAACAGAAGACTCAGCTATACTCCGAAGTCGCCGGAGAACGAGTCGGAGCGAGACTTCATTAATCAGAGTCTCAAGTTCAGTATTGATAATATATTGAAAGCTGATTTCGGGAGGCGAATCACTGATCCGTTGACGAAGCGAAAGTCGCTGAAGGTACGACAGGAGGCTAAGGTGATGCCGGTGAAAGAGGCTGTTGCTGTACCGTCGAAGGTCGAAGAGTCGAGGGTGCCGGAAGTGAAGCCGGGGGATAAGGGGGCGATCGATCTATCCAAGACGGAGGACAGCAATAGCAGTCAAGGGACGGCTCAAGGTTTGTTATGAAGTTTATGATTTGGTAGTAGATGGTAGACGCATAAGCGGGGAAGCTGGTGCGTCTCCGGAATTACTTGTTTTAAATAAATAAATAGATAAATATCGTGGGACAACTCACACACGGCTTTCTGATCCCAAAGTAGGCAGAGCCTGTGTTATGGTAACCAGATAGCTGATAAACGTACATAATATATTTTTTTAAATACATACTTCGTTTGCGATATAAATTATCGAGCGTTTAAAATCGACAATTAAAATAGGGGTTGGTGATAGAAAGGTGAAAATTTAGGGTTGTATGTATTTTTAATGCCACAAATATATTGATAAAAAGTCCAAAAATAAAAATGTTAGGTGCGGACAACCCTTATCACTTAGGGGTATGAAAAATAGACAGTAGCCGTTTCTCAGACCTACTGAATGTGCATATTATTATAAAATTTCATAAAAATCGTTCAAGCCGATTTGGAGGAGTATGGTAACTAAAACTGTGACATGAGAATTTTATATATATCGAGACCCAGACACAGAACAAATACTTGTGCTCATCACACAAATACTCGCCCTGGGTGGGAGTGGGTTGTTAATTGTCATGTTCAACTGACATACATATTTGAATTATGTAGTTCCGATCGAAGGAGGTGTACACGTAACACGGGTCAAGGAAGTACTAGCATCGATATTTAAGTTGTATTTATATTTCACTGAACCAACCGTTGTAGAGTCCACATCACCCGATGATGCTCCATTTTGGGGCGAAACACGTGTCGTGTACTATTGGAATAAGTTGTTATGGTATATACCTACTCAGAGAGATAAGGGAGGGTGGTGGGTCCATACCAAAACAAGTTCCACGTGTGCGGATTGTTGCAAAGAAATATAAATACAACTTAAATAACAATGGATTTCCGCAAAGTAACGCCTGATACAATATATTATACTAGCATCGATGTCACGCCCGTTATCCTGTGGATGAGACTAAGTCTGATGTGTTGTCTGAAAGCGTTCGCCTAGCATGAGGGTATGCGGTCGTTGAGTCTATTTAACTTGTGGTAGCCCAGTGGCTTAGAATTCGACCTCGAATCGAGGGGTCCGGGTTCGAATCCCAGTGGCACGCACCAATGACTTTGTAAAAAACGTTATGTGCGCTTTATAAAATTAAATATCACCTGCTGTTACGGTGAAGGAACACATCGTGAGGAAACCTGCAGAGTTCACAATAAGTATGTATGTTCGTATGTTCGGTATCTTCGTCCACCAACGGGCAGTAGTGGTGCGTGGTGGACTATGCCTACATCCCTCTCATTGTGAGAGGAGACCCGACCCTGTAGTGGGTCATTAATGGGTTACTAACAACTTACATTTCCTGATGTCCCAGGGTCTACCAGTGGCGATGGACCGATGGTGTGGCCAGCGTGGGTCTATTGCACCCGGTACAGCGACAGGCCCAGTTCCGGTGAGTTGTTTTACTTTTATTATCTTATTGTGACTAAACTATGATAGTTAGATATGTGCTCTCGCGGACTTTTTTGTAGATCTTAATAAGACCTACAAACCCGTAGTACACCATTTTGTTCTCTTGTCAATAGTTTTTGACGCGCACGCATAAATAGGTTTTGGATTCAATTTTTTTACGGATCCCTAATTTTTTAAAAATAAAATATAGCCTATAGCCCTATAACCTTCCTCTATAAATGGACTATCCAAAACTGAAATAATTTTTTAAATCGATCCAGTAGTTCCTGAGATTAGCGCGTTCAAACAAACAAAAAAATAAACAAACAAACAAACAAACTCTTCAGCTTTATAATATTAGTATAGATTTACTTTAAAAAGAGTGCTGGGAGTGGGTTTCCGCCCGCTTTTTTCGCCTGAGGGCCGATCAAAACGGATGAATTTATAATTTATAGATGTATGACGTTCATTAAGTGTGCACAAATTGTACCTAATAATGAATTACCTAATAATATGTACATAATTTGAATTCGAATTTATTTACGAGGATAACTAAATACACACCTAAAAACAAGTCTAAAATTATAATATGTTACATATTATAACATACGTACAACACTTACGGTTATTTTGAACGATGGCCAATGAAATCACTATATTTTTAATTAATGATAATGTTTATTGCGTAAAGTTTATTTTTATTCTTTTATTGATGATGGTGTAACGATGATTAATGAGACTTCATAATAGCATCATTATTGTCATATAAGAAAGAATTAATCGGTGTTCTAAATAAGATAGGTACACACAGATACGATTAAGGGTGATTTATTTTATTTAGTCACGAAGGGACACGATGGACTCGGAACCGAGGATTCGAATTTTTACGGTGATGGTTAACAAAAGTGAATATTAATTACTTATAAGTACTTATATAAAGTATCTTTGCGATAGGCTGTGTCCTAATTAGTTGACATAACCGACCGACCAACCAACACGACAAAATTTTAACACAGGGTAACCCCGTGTCCTGAGTGCAATGTCGCCGCAATGGCGCATACATACATTTTGTTGCATGTCACTGCGTATTTCAATCAGGGGAACTCCATACAGAGCCCTGTCTTTAAGTTTTGTCGCGAAAATCAACCCTTTACCACCCACCCCCATCCGTTAATAAACTTCGCCGCATTATCAGTTATTAATCTTTACAAACAAACAAACCAACAAATTGTTAGTAGTGAGCGGAAAGATAGCCCTTAAGTAATAGGATTACTACTGAGGGTAGCAACCCCTGGGTTGTTTACACTTTTATAGCATTAAACGAAAATACGTCAAGGGTGAGTCGCATACGAAGGGTGGCAAAAAATTAGACTAAAACTATCCTACCAACAACTATTAAAAATTAAATTAAAACTACCCTACTACTATTATAAATGCGAAAGATTATGCGGATGGTTGGATGTTTGTTAGTCGTTCACGGAAAAAACGGCTTAACAGATTTGGATGAAATTTGGTACACAGATAGATTATAATCTGTTTTAATAAAAAAAAATACTTTTAATCTCTCTCTTGGCTAAATTCTTAATTTCACGTGGATGGAATCGCGGGCGGAAGGAAAACTAAAAGAAATGAGTAAAACATAGACTTCGCAACTCGTCGAGAGATGTCGCCACACGATCCTGAATCACGCTATCGAAGTTTTCTACATCGCTAGCGTATATACAAAACTACGACATGACGTAATCGGAGCATGGTGGCTCCCCACGCATGATCAGCTTTGCCATAAACTAAAAACCAATAACTAAACGAATACTTTGACGATATTGTCGAATCTCGATCTACCCTCAAAAGATTTAATTTGTCCCAAATCATAACAGCAAACGAGTCTACCCTCTTTTATTAACTAAACATTATGAAGATGAAAATTCACTCAACCGCGGACCATCCCCCTCCATCCCTGTGATGTAAAATCATCCCTATTCCACGCCCCTCTTATCTATAACACGCACCCCCGAGGGCAGTTATCAAATTTGCTCCCGTTGGTACATTAATTCTGTAGGGGTGGTTTTTGGAAAAACAATTGCATACCCACCTCTTTTGTTTATTATTAAACTTTTTCTAGCAAACCTGTATCATTTAGAAAAACTTTGTAAGGGAGCAAACAGGCATGCTTGTTTTATGTTAAGTGGTCACTGCAGCCCATGGATGCCCGCATCTAAGCTAAAATAGAGAAGTGATCCTATCTGAGGTTGCATACCGGTGCGTAACATTCACGAGGACTAAGATGTCCGCCTCAAATAAAGCATCCCCGGCAACCACACCTCCCCAGCCGCAACAACACTGAAGACCATGCTGCTTTACGACGGGTAAAAGGCCATTTAAAAATATACCTAACAGATATTGCCTGGCAACCAAACCTTATTACAGCAGTGTCCGATGGTAAAATATTAAAATCGGCCATTACCTAGATAGTCGCTTTAAATAAGGTATCTTCGGTAGCTACCAATCCCCGGAAAACAATAGCTACATAAATAAATAAATAAATAAATAAATAACGCTTTACACTCACAGCCCCACACTAGGATTCCCTGTGTCGTGAGCGCTATGGACACACACAAGACAAGAACACAACACACCCAGACCAGAAACAGAAATTCAAATTCATCATTCAAATATCTGCTCTGCTGGGAATCGAACCCAGGACCTTCCGCGTAGCGCACCAGTGTCTTAACCATTGCGCCACTTGGGTCGTCAAAAACCTCCTCGTAAAGAACCTCGACGGCGGATTAGGAGGGTAACGCTAAGGTATAATGGCTGCCAGATACGGAAACCGTGTAAATAACCGTTTCCATGATAATAACTAGCTCAATGCTCATATGAATGACTAGCGGTTGGTTAGCACTAATCATTCTATTATCGATAGCTGGTACGAGTAATTAGTGTGTTAATGAGCCGTGCCCCGCTATGCTTGCTTGCTACTACCTATACATATACATTGACTACTGTTCGCCACTTTGTCTGAGTAGAGTTTAAAATCTGGTTTAAAGAGATGAAAAGCAGAACACATCTTAGTTTGTGTTATAAACTGTCAGTGTGACAAGACGTATAGGCGGTTTGAAACACATTGGGTTTTTTTTCTCTGTCTTTGATTGCTGTCCACAGACTCTAGGTCCGTGCTTTTTTTTGCATCACATTTCTTGTCTTATTTCTTTATTGCTCCAGAAAAAGCGTATTTGTCGCTTTTGGCCCGGTGTTTCCATCACTGGCCATTGACTTCACGCGAGGTTGTATAATTCTTAGAAACATTGTAGTGTGCCAGACACTACTTTTGTGTCTGTGTCCACTGTGTAACGACACGATGTCGAAAAGCATTTTCCTATGAAGCGCGCCTAGCCCCGCTGCTAAGTCGCGCACGCCGCCGAGTTGGCACGCGACAAAATGTATGCAATGACAGTGTCATACGAGCCTGTATCATAAATACTTATCCTAATTGCTATCATATTAGGATAAGTATACTTATCCTAATTGCTATCATTTATGATACAGGGATGGACTTGCTACGTCAATCGACGGAATCCCATGGAAACTCACCCCCAATATGAATGGCAGGGAACTATAGTAGGCGAGACAGGTTTCCATTGAAGGAACAGTCAGCAGATTCACTTTTTTAATTTCCCGCCTCCCATTGGGCTCAATGAGGCCATCGACACTAGGGCCTAATTAGTCATTAGACGTTGGACGACCTTTGTTGAACTATGCGAGGTGTTTTAGGGTTACTCAATGTATTTTAAAGAGGATCTGTTAACTTGTAACCGATGGCATTACTATGGTATGCAGATCGCCAAGTAGTCGAAGTAAGGAAATAAATATAAGAAATGCAAGCAAACAAAAAAAGAATTAACCCGATACGTCAATTAGTTTAGGAGATATGACTTGATATGTGAGGACAAACATATCTACATACATACAAACATACATACATACACCCATGAAACCATTTGTTGTTTGGAAGCCGTAATAGACCAACTTATGTAATAATATAAAATTGAAAATTTCAAAAAACTCCCGACACAATAACGACAATTTTCATTGGACATATTATTTTGTAATGTGCACGTGATGCGCTTTCATTTGAGACCCCACTCGATTATATTTGCAGACATTCAGTTATTCTTCCCCACTTTCACCCCCAACAACTTTTAAACGACTCAACCGATTTTCATCAAACATGTCTAAGAACACTCGGCCGTAACTCACCTTTCATACAAAAAAAAAACTAAATTGAAATCGCTTCATCCGTTCGCGAGCTACGATGCCACTACCGAATCACAGACAGACAGACAGACACGTCAAACTTATAACACCCCTTCTTTTGCGTCGGGGATTAAAAATTGTGAAGTTCTGAGAATATATCTTAGAATACCCTCGACGACCTCAGTGGCGCAGTGATTAAGACACCGGTGCGCTGCGCGGAGGGTCCTGGGTTCGATTCCCAGCAGAGCGGAGATTTGAATGATGAATTTGAATTTCTGTTTCTGGTCTGGGTGTGTTGTGTTCTTGTCTTCTGTGTGTCCATGGCACCCACGACACAGGGAATCCTAGTGTGGGGCTATGAGTGTGAAGTGTTAAAAAAAATACCTATGTACGTGTCGAATTGATAACCTCCTTTTTTGAAGTCGGTAAAAAGGCCCAGGATTGAATTGACTTGAAAGCTGCTGATGTTTGCAATCGTTATACAGGGGCTGCCGAGCCATTAACTCCGAATCTCTTCCATTTTCGCTTATATCCCTACGAATTGGCTTTAGAATTTGATTCTGAGATTCTACAGCGAAAATCAATTGAGATTTTTGTAGAATTGAGTATGTTGAGTTCAAGATTTTTTAAAAGAAAACTTTTATGTTTAATTCTTATCACGATATTTATATATTGTTATTTTAAATTTTTAAATTAATACGTTCAGCACAGACAGCGGTGACAGCCCAGTGGCTTAGAATTCGACCTCAAATCGAGGGGACCGGCTTCAAATCCCAATGACTTTGTAAAAAAATTATGTGCGCTTTATAAAATTAAATATCACCTGCTGTTACGGTGAAGGAAAACATCGTGAGGAAACCTGCATGCCTGAGAGCTCACAAAAAAAAGTTCTCAAAGGCATGTGAAGTCCACCAACCCGCAGTAGGCCAGCGTGGTGGACGGCGGCCAACATCCCTCTCACTGTGAGAGGAGATCCGATCCTGTAGCAAATTAATTCATTTACTTGCCACATTTCAAGTCAATCTTGGAAACGCTGACATCAATCAGCTTTCTGGCGAGTTTCACAAACAATGGTTTCTCAGGGTTTTGCCATATTTAGCAGAAAACTGTCGTTATAAATTGACATGTACCTACTAAGTATACTCCATACAAATTCTTAGGCATTTCAAACTTGTTGCACTAAAAGCGAATATCTAAAGGTGATAGATAGTGAAGTAGCTCAGGGAGCTTTACCGCCACCCTCTTAACCCATCGTAAATCAGCATGTTAACCATGTTTTGTGTTTCATCCAAATTTGTTCATCCATTTTTGCGAGGATGAGTAACAAAAAAACATCCATTCATCCTCACAAACTTTAATATTCACAATAATAGTAGGATTCTTTGAGTCCTTGTAAAGGGGATGTTCACAATTAATTTCAAAATGTAATTCTGCTAAAAAGATGCATTCATGGCTATCTGCTAAATCTACCCACCCTTAAATATGTCTAAAAATGAATTTTGCTCAGTGCGAATACAATAAAAATTAGTCAGTTCACTGGAAAAAAATCTATGACGTCATCCCGTGCGTTCGCCATACAAAATGTATGAATGGGTAGTGTTTATGACACTTCATTAAAAGTATCTCAACTGACTTGTAGGACACAACCCCATTCTTATATTCGATAAATTTGGTTTAAGCGATCAAGCGAGTAGCTCGCTGCTGATGCGACGAGTGGCTAACCGAAATAGTACCAGAATAACATTCGCGTTACAAACTGATATAAAAATGGCGATACCTATTCATTGTTTTTGTAAAGGTGTGAAGTGAGCTCCATTAAGATTGTGTGTACGGCAAGCGAAGCTATATTTTCTTTAAAACACTAATAATAATGATCATTTTCTACGTGAACTATCAGTGTATAATTTTCTTTCCAGAAGTCTTTGATTGGATTGAATATTACTTATGTACGTTTTCAAATTTCCTTGCTAATTTTAATCATTATTTTTTAACACCTTCGTTTTGTCTTTCGCACTACCCAAAGTTTGACTGGCAGAATTAAGCATTAACTCGTATCGATAACAACCATGCGTATTAGCATTAACTCGCATCGATAACAACCAGTAGCGACGGGTTTAAGTGTCCTCCGAAGCACGGAAGCGTGTGTAATTCGCCACTAGCGGTCACCCATCACTGACCGCATCCGACGGTGACACTTTTTCGATCGCGTGCGATCTACAGAAGCAGCGGAGCGATGCTCTAGCTTTTTATAGCATATTTCTGCTAACGATGTATGCCCAATCCTACCACCTATTATCTGATTACAGCTATACCGAGAACCCAATGAGAACCTATCATTTTCCCATACGATTGATCAACTATACTAACTGCTACAGTTACACTTCTTGTCCGTTTGTTCGTGTTCAATTAACACTTGAGCACGGATCATTAACTGCGTTTTAATCGAAACTTGTTCATAAATTAACAGCATAGCACTGCGTTCAGTTTGGACGCGATTTCGTTCGAATTCAATTCGAATGGCGGCTGTACACACTCGTCGAGACACCCAGAGACAGACCGAGACCGAGTATTTACATGGTGCTCTCGGTCTAGGTGTCTTGTCGGTTTTTGCGCCGAGTCAAAGGATCTCGTTGGGTCTCGCGAGGAAAACGATTTGCACCGCTCACGCCCGCCCGCCCTTCACTTTAGAAATGCAGAGAAGCACCCAGGGCAGGGCCGGATTTAGAAGTCTGGAAGCCTCGGGGCAACAAAGGAGTGGAGGCCCCTTGGTCCCAAATTATTTTCCAAATAAAATCAACAATTTTTTTCAGTCGAGTTTTCGAATAAATAATAATAATAAATTAAAAGTGCTTATCAGGGCCATTTGATATTTTGATATTTTACTGATTGCCTAATTGATGAGAACAAAATATTTATTCTAATTTCTGTTAATATTTAATGTAATCATGGTTGTACAAAGTACTGTAGGTAAAGGTAAAACACAAAAAAAAAAATGAAAGGAAAAGTTGTATACTAGTGTACTAGTCTTAATTTAAATTTTTTTCCCAAGTCTATTGTGGGGGCCCTTCTTTTGTGGAGGCCCCGGGGCTGTAGCCCTGGTTGCCCTCCCCTAAATCCGGCCCTGACCCAGGGCAGTGTACCCTGTGAGAGAATTGCCCAGGTAAAGAGGCAATCCTCGAGGCCTGAACCTTCCATGTGGCGTTTAGGACGCCGCGGAGAAGGACGACTCGCGTCTGAGGAAAACGAGAGCGAGCATGTACACACTTGTTGGTGACAACTAAACGACTGACGACGTTTGTATGAAGAATTCAACAATTCTACGTCCATTACTGCGGGAATCTTCAGTATTAATGAAAAAACGAACGTCTACAGGTATGCTCTCGTCGAGAGCCTCATCGGCCGAGACGTTCTCGATGAGTGTGTACAGCCGGTAGAACTCAATGTCAACGTCAACTTTTGTCCAGTCGAGTTAGATCAAAAACGGGGTAGGCATCGAAAAAATTATAAGAAGCAATTTTCCTCCGGAAATCGTAGGGAGGCGTACACGAAGGACTGTACGCGCTCCCATTATTTCAATGGCCCGACCATTTTTCATTGTTCGTGCGTGAACGCACGTAAAGTTCATTTTGTTACACTTGTCAAATTTGGTAGACAATGTTAGCATGTCTTTTTATTTTTATTTGCGATTTGAAAGTAACGCACACACATAATTATAAAAAATTAAAACAACCGAACTCGGACCCCTCAAAAAAGAGGTCGAATTCTTAACCACTGGCCTATCTAATTAAATGTAAAAATAATATTAGGTACTTTGAAGTTTTTAAAACTTAACAAAATATTGTCGAACTCTACTTGTGAAGTCAAACCGAATCTCCCAGAAATGATTAACCCAAGTGTAAATAAAACCTCTAAGGGATGAAATGAAATTCCGGATCATTAGTCACGATGAATGTAGGGGTGGCTGGTGTGATAAGGGTGCTTAACTATTGAGTGTAAGCAGAAAAATCTGTTCGAGAATTGTGAACTGAACGGAATGTATTGTGACTTATTATTTCAAACTAGCTTCATAATAAAACTTATGCCATCAAAAACATAACTAGTAAAAACCCTCAGTTCTTGCACCGTTAAAAGTTATGAGATCCATGTACGAGCATAGATAGACTTGGCAATCGCAGTAAACAAGTTTCCTTTTGACGGTTTGCAAAGTTACATCTAGTTAGACGCACTTTGTTTATGAACGTTTCCTTTTGACAGTTTCCATAGTTACCATCTTACCTTACGCATTTTTCCTTACGATCAGGATCACGTGTCCTGTCGCGAAAAAGTGCTCAGCGTCGCTAAAGAAATTTTCACTTCAAAAATAGCAAACAGGCTTTCCCATTTACAATATTAGTAGTTAAAGGTATGTAGATTATCACCAGATGTTAGTGGTTTGATTACCATAACATCTTAGAAGGGGAGGGGTTATTTTGAAATTTCATTGACTCAACATTTATTCGATTGAATTGACTCCCTACACGATTTATTGTAAGCAAGTGTTCCCTTAAGATAAGGGTAGTTTTCCATCATTAGTCACAGAGGGGTGGTACGGAATTGTGTGTTTTGTTTCGTTCGCGGCTTTTTTATCTGTGTGTATATTAAAAAAGAAAAATTATTATGTAAGTATAGACAATTTTTTAAAAAATCCTAGCGTGTCTTTTATTTTTAATTTGTGATTTAAAAATAACGAAATGATAAAGATTCATTTCTAGTAACTATATTTAATTTTTTTAAAGCAATTTTAAACTTTTTTTCAATATTTTTTTCAATAAAAGGAAAAAAACGGATTGTAGTACGACTACCTTTATAAGGTTTTCTTTAAAATTTGACTGGTGCACCCACTGTTGGGCACGGATCTCTCCCCACAACAGGACGAGGCCTGGAGCACACTCCACCACGCTGCTCCAATGCGGTGCGGTGGAGAAACGGACTAGTGGCCAACCCGTGACGGATGTTTACAAACCGCCATCCGACAAGGTTTAACGACTGCTATCGAATCGATATCGACCGGCACCGACGGCTGAACGTGCCCTCCGAAGCACGGAAGCGCGTGTAATTCGCCACTAGCGGTCACCCATCCAGGTACTGACCGCGTCCGACGTTGCTTAACTTTTTCGATCGCACAATCTTATTGCCTATAGGCGATTTATGTATTTGTAACTGAGTTCTACAATCTCAAATTTAAAACCACTCCCACTAATATAATTAAACACTAAGAACTTCCAATGTATATTCTTTTAAAAATACGACAAAAAATTACAATCCATTCCTACTCATTACCGAATTATAATTACAGTACAAACGTAGAATTAATTTAATTAGTTGTAACAAGGCTGACCATAATTATTAGGTTCTAAACCGGGACAGGTGTTTCTTCAGCGCTCTAGAAATAACACTACTAGCGAGTAGAACGAACGTTTTTAATGACATACGAGTACCTTTCACAAAGAGAAGGATGTAACACGGTCGTTCTCCAAAATATAATAAGGTATTAAAGAAAGAAAGATAAAAATTGTGTGAATGGGAATGGGAACTATATTTACTATGATACACTGGTCGAAATACCGGACAATACCTTTCAAATCTAAACTTATGGTGCGCCTAGTTATAATCAAGTAGGTGTAAAAAAATCATGTAACATCACGCGTTGACAGTCACAGTTATTTACAAAGTTATAATTAACTGATAATTAGTCAAACAACAGTTATCGAGTTTAATTACTTACAATAACGTGTTATGTTAGCTTCGTAATTCGCACCTTTAGAATGAAAGTGACACAATTCAAAAATATCGAAAATCGAGTTATCGTAATAAAATGACATAAAATGAAATTCTTAATCTAACAATAGTTCAAACATAGCCATATTCAAATGGGAACAGGACAAAACTGTTATATCCGTCACTTTCTTACGTGGCGAAATGCGGCCCCATGTCGGGGGGGAAACGACTCTGTTAGTGTTATGTTCTCATCGCTGAATGCAGGACGTCGCGCAGTCAGCCGGGTAGTGACCTAAACCTTATTAGGTCGTTTTCATAAAAATTTTTTTGGTCTTAAATGACGCATTACCCACTTTGGTATCCCATCATTTATTATTTATAAGGAAAAAACAGACACAAACCATAAAACGTAAATAAACAACATTATATTGTCACAACGAAACAGACGTAACTCTTAAACATGCACATATTAAGACATTATTTTTGTACAAAAAAAGACATATCTCCTAAAGCGTCAATTTTTTTTCATCTTTTTTGGTCGTAAAATGACAGACATAATAAAATAATTTTATTCTATATTATTACATTTAAAAATATATTTTTTTTTGTGACACAATCATACCTGAATGTATTTTTTATAATTTGCAGCATAAATATAGCCACTGACTTAAACAATCATGAAATAATAGACAAAAGACTATGGAGGTGTCAAATGTTGCGAACTTCTTTTGCGTTTTCCCAAAAAGTTGCTTTTTTGAGTTACGTCGTTTTCATTCTAAGGGTGCGAATTATAGTTAGGTACGGAAAATGTAGAACGTAGAGTATAAACTCTATGAGTAATTTTTGTTACGTAATAGAATCCCAGTGGCTTTGTAAAAAAGTTATATGCGATTTACAAAATTAAATATCACCTGCTGTCACGGTGAAGGAAAACATCGTGAGGAAACCTGCATGCCTGAAAGTTCACAAAAAAAAATGTTCTCAAAGGCATGTTCGTCCACCAACGGGCAGTAGTGGTGCGTGGTGGACGGCGGCCTACATCCCTCTCATTGTGAGAGGAGACCCGACCCTGTAGTGGGTCATTAATGGGTTAAAACAACAATAACATTTTCGTAGTATCGTAATGTAGGTAGTACCTACAATACGATACTATTATTTCATTCCATTTCCATACGTACTCGTATATATTAAGTTTTTGCTCAGTTAATTAAGCGCTCGCTGGAACGACCGTGACGTTTGAGTGACTTTTAATTGGGAAACTTGGGGCAATTGTAACAGGGAGGGGGCGGGGGGAGGCGGGGGGGAGGCGGGGTAGGTACCTACCTTATTGGGAATCTTCCCCTAGATATATGTTTTAATGCTAGTAACCCATTAATGACCCACTACAGGGTCGGGTCTCCTTCTCGTAATGAGAGGGATGTAGGCCTTAGTCCACCACGCTGGCCTAATACGGGTTGATGGACTTCACATACCTTTGAGAACATTTTTGTGAACTCTCAGGTTTCCTCACGATGTTTTCCTTCACCGTAACAGCAGGTGATATTTAATTTTATTTTATAAAGCGCACATAACTTTTTTACGATATATGTTTTAATAGGAGGGACGAATTATAATTATAATTATTATAATTATAAAATTTATTCTATTAAAGTTACATGCTTTAGGCTTACTATTTTTGAGGTTGGTTCCAAAATGTAACAATAGAAACAAAATACTTTTTACAAATACTTACACCAAGCTCAAAAAATAGTACTTAAGCCAAAAGTATAGAACAAATTTTATTTCATACTTTTTTGGAGATGGTTTAATTTTTTAAAATTATTTTTACTATCCCTCTCAGGGTAGCAAGTTCCTAGTTCACCGTGGACGTCAAGCCATTAAAATACGATTTCGCACAAAAATCGTGATTTTCTGATAATCTTATCCTCGCAAGCAAAGTCGGGTTCTCCAACTAGTAACATTATAACCAAAGCCTACTTCCGGCCGGCGATTTTCTCGAGGGTGGTCCTAAATGACCCGAGAGCTGTTAAGTTTATGTTTTAATTGGTCCAATTGGCCCCGGTTGGCGTTTTATGGTTATACGGTTATATTGAGCTGACAGTTTGGTTTTATCTGTGGTTGTTTGAGTTGAGGATGCCTTGAAAGTTCCGTTTGAGACAAAATTTTCATTTGTAGTTTTGAAATGAAAACTTCTTAAGCGGCGTTGTGCACTTGTTTTGGGATGGGTCATGTCAGTACCCATTAATGACCTACTACAGGGTCGGGTCTCCTCTCACAATGAGAAGGATGTAGGCCGCCGTCCACCACGCACCACTACTGCCCGTTGGTGGACTTCGCATGCCTTCGAGAACATTTTTTTTTGTGAACTCTCAGGCATGCAAGTTTCCTCACGATGTTTTCCTTCACCGTAACAGCAGGTGATATTTAATTTCATAAATCGCACATAACTTTTATTACAAAGTCATTGGTGCCACTGGGATTCGAACCCGGATCCCTCGATTCGAGGTCGAATTCTAAGCCACTGGGCTATCACCGCTGCTTTGGGATGGGTAAAAATGTCAAACTCGCGTCAGGACACGTGACCTGGGGGGTTACTACAAACTACAAACTCCTAAAACCCTCATAAAGCAATGATGTTATGTTTAAATTTAAAACATGATGTTTTATTTTAATTTGAAACAAAACAAAATCGCTGTATGATGGTTTTAGGAGTTTGTAGCAACCCCCCAGGTCTAAACGGTCTACGCAACATCGGCAACACATGTTCCATGAACAGCAATGATGTTTTGTTTTAAATTAAAATGTTTTGTTTAAATTAAAACAAAACATCATTGCTTTATGATGGTTTTAGGAGTTTGTAATAGTAATAGTAGATGGAAATTGAACAAAGTGCATTTATTAATGAAAAAAGTGACGACCACATAAATGACAGTATTTTTATAGTGATAAATAAAATTCTTCATTTTATAAACACCTGTCTGCGAAGCTTATCCTCGCTTCGGGTGACCAGAGCGCTGGCAGCTTTTTACCTCAAAAAATTGATATTTGTGTTCAAAGGGGCAACGCTGCCAGCGTTCTGGCCACCATGCCACAAAATGATATTTTAGATGGTTTGTTTTTATTGTAAATAGTTTTTCTTAATAAATAACTAAATAAATAATAAAAAATTCTTCGGGGCTAAGTTCTTCAGACTACACGCACAAAGTAGTGGGTAGTGGGGAAATAACATGTAAACAATACAACAAACCAACTCTGAAGGGTTAAGAAGTTATTGCTTTAAATCAATAACGTGTAGTTAAGCCTCCCTTTAACAATGAGAAACTTGCGGAATCTTGAGAAACCCTCAGCCCTCATCAATCAACGACTGACGTCACTCAGAAGTACTAGAGGCGCCATGAATATTCGACTACTATTCGGTATTCGACTACTTTTTTAAATAATTGCGGTTTTCTGCCGAATATCGTAGGTGAGGTACCTAGGTACGTTATTTAGCCGAAAACAGAACACAAAAAAAAAAATAAAAAAAAATTAAACCGACCTCAAAAAAGTATGAAATAACATTTGTTACACACTTTTGGCATACTATTTATTGAGGTGGGTGTTTTTGTATCAAGTATTTTGTTTGTATTTAAGTTAAATTTTGTCACCAACCTCAAAGATAGTACCTACGCCAAACAACAAATGTTGTTTCATACATTTTTATAGCAGCATGATGTTAATTTTTTAGGAATTACTTATTATATCAATAGTTGATATTGGCGTAAAAATAAAGGACTTTTTTAATTGAAAATAAAATAGATAAATTTATTTTTATTAAAAGAAATGCAAATACATAATTATGTCATTTACTTAATACACAGATTTGACTAATAAAGGTACTTTTGTCATTTTACGTTTCTTAAAACCTTTTTAATAAAATTAAATGTTCATATAGCGCTCGGATCGTCTGTGTGACGTTTGAGTGACTTTTAATTGGGAAACTTGCCAATTGAAGGGAGGGGCAAGGGTTGTTTTGCAAGGGTGAAACGATGAGACTCCTCCCGTAGGTACTTACAGTGAACATTTTTGTCCAAAAAATTGGTAATTGCTCCGTAAATCTTAGAATATTACTTACCTTATTATTTGTCTTTAGTTTTTTATAAGTAGAGCAAGCAAACAGACAGACGGGCCACCTGCTGGTAAGTGGTCACCGTCGCCTACTGACAGTAGTATTAGTATTAGTGTCGTATTTATAGTCCTTTGGCCTTAGTGTATCCTTTTCATTGGAATAGGAGACACGACCCTGCACTGGGTCACTGATGGGTTACAGACACATGTCGGTGTCACCTTCGAAATAGGCGGAGAATTCGTAATTTTGTAAATTTCGTAAAATCTGTAAAATTAAATAAGTCAAAAGAGCAGTGATCGGCCAGTGCCTTAATTCGACCTCGAATTTTCCGGATTCGAATCCTAGTGGCTGTAAAAGAAGTTATGTGCGTTTTATAAAATTAAGTATCTCCTGCTGTTACGGTGAAGGAAAACATCGTGAGAGAAAACATCATGCATCAAGTCCACCAACCCGCAGTAGGTCAGCGTGGTGGACTACATCTCTCTCATTGTGAGAGGAGACCCGACCCTAGTACCGACTAATATATAGACCCTGTAGTGGGTCATTAATGGGTAACCGACAAAATAAGTCAAATATTAAGTAAGTATTATAAGTAAGTAAGTATTATAAGTAAGTAAATCGCGAGCTCAGTCTAATAAAAATACCAATTTTTCAGTAAAACGGAAATCAATTGAAACCCCTCCCAGTGGAGTTTTTATTTTATCAAGGTTTAAAAAAGGAGCCAATAAATCAAAAGAACGTCCAGGAAAATGACAGATCCTGCCGAGAAATTACACCGGAAATATAAAATTTAACTTTTATTTAAAACTAGATGACCCGGCACACTCCGTTCTGCCAAATATAGAAATTTCTACTATTTTCATCACATTCTTTTCACATTTTCTCACCGTATGATCTTTCCTTGGACTTATACGAACATATCAACACTAAAATGAGCCAGATCGGTCCAGCCGTTCTCGAGTTTAAGCGAGACTAACGAACAGCGATTCATTTTTATTGTCAGTACCCATTAATGACCCACTACAGGGTCGGGTCTCCTCTCACAATGAGAGAGATGTAGGCCGCCGTCCACCACGCACCACTACTGCGGGTTGGTGGACTTCACATGCCTTTGAGCACTTTTTTTTGTGAACTCTCAGGCATGCAGGTTTCCTCACGATGTTTTCCTTCACCGTAACAGCAGGTGATATTTAATTTCATAAATCGCACATAACTTTTATTACAAAGTCATTGGTGCGTGCCACTGGGATTCGAACCCGGACCCCTCGATTCGAGGTCGAATTCTAAGCCACTGGGCTATCACCGCTGTGATTTTTATTAGATAGATAAAAGTCAAAAATTGGTTTATAAAATTTTTTTACAGTCCCAATTCAGTAAAACGGAAATCAATTGAACACCCCCCCTCCCTCTCCTTCCCCCACTACTGGGGTTCGATTGCAGACATTCTACGCATACCGGCGTGCGAGCGAAAGGCACGTGACGTCACGTCCTGCGTCTCGCTCGCTCACTTATTGGTTTTGTTGGGCTATCAGACGCTCGGGCCACCCAGAGGGCGACGTAGGGCTGGTGATATGAAAAAAAGTTTTCAAGAGTTTAAAATTAATTTTTAAAATAAATTTTCGAACGGAGCGCTTTTTTAAGAAGAGTAAATGTATTCACATTGTTGTAGTGAAGTGGATTCAACTTATTTTTTAAAATTAATTTAACAATGAAACAATTAAATGAGAAATATAATTATATAGGCACCCATGAATCTCATGATCGGAATGCTGTCATGTAATGTCAATTGCTCATGTCAAAAAAAGTTAAATAAAGTCAAATAAAAAAGACCGAAACTGCCATTAGTAAATGCTAGGAGTATCATTCAAATCCCTGCTCTGTTGGGAATCGAACCCAGGACATTCCGCGCAGCGCACCGGTGTCTTAACCACTGCGCCACTCAGGTCGTCATAAATCATAAAATTAAACATCGACGCCAACCCTAGCACAAAATATAATTAACCGTGGGTTTGAAGCAAAATTAATTTGTCAAAACAAGCTGTATTGTTGGTTGTTCGTCACGGAGGTCCGTATCGATGTCTCGGTGTAGATATATTACCTATGTCATTTAGTCCACACATTTTAGACTAGCTGTGCCCGTGACCTCGTCCGCGTGGAATTCTAAAGTAAAGGTAGCCTAAGTTACTCCTTATTACATCAGCTATCTGCCAGTGAAAGTCCCGTCAAAATCGGTCCAGCCGTTTCAGAGATTAGCTGGAACAAACAGACAGTCAGACAGACGGAGAAAAATTGTAAAAAATGTTATTGTTGTTTATTATTATTATTTTATTTTTTATGTGTGCCGTGTATAGGTACTTACCTACATAATTATGCATTTAGTTAAAAGCGGTTTTTTTAATACTACAAACAGACACTCCAATTTTATTTATTTGTATAGATAAGCGGTGATAACCCAGTGGCTTCTCAAAGGCGCATGTGAAGTCCACCAACGGGCAGTAGTGGTGCGTGGTGGACGGCGGCCTACATCCCTCTCATTGTGAGAGGACCCGACCCTGTAGTGAGTCATTAATGGGTTACTGACAGACTGACTGTATAGATTATGTAGATAGGTAAAGTCCGTGATTTTAATCGGACCACAGAACGACGGAATTCAGAGAATACACTTAGAGGGCTTCATTTTCGGGTAACGTGGACATCTGATCTGTCGGACCTTGAATTCTGGCAAAGTTCATTAACATTCACCATTGACAACCAAGGGATAGGTGGTAGCCATGGTAACTGGCCGGGGAAGTAACCGCCAGCCTCTTAACCCGTCGTGAAGCAGCATGGTCTTCATGTGTTGTGTTGCGGCTGGGGAGGTGTGGTTGCCGGGGATACTTTACTTGAGGCGAGCATCAGTCCTCGTGAGTAGCAAAGCACCCGCATACAACCTCGGATAGGATGTCTTCTCTATTTGAGGTTGGATGCGGGTGTCCATGGGCTGCAGTGACCACTTAACATCAGGCGGCCTGCATACCCGTTTGCTACTCAATTATAAAAAAAATATGTGTGACATGGCAATTATTACACGAAGTAAACTTCAATATAATAGAATCCAACCTTACTATCTATATAAACAAATAATCGACATAGATGTGACATCGTCACTCGCTACGCTACGGCCGCAACAATGAATCGCGTGGGAGGAGACAACTCAATAGCGGGTTCGATTCCCGACAAATATTTATTGTTCTGAACATTGGTTTGTTTGTGTAGGTTTCTCACTTACTTAATAGTTATTTAAGACTAGCTGTACCCGCAACCTCGTCCGAGTGGAATTGAACAGAAAAGTTATTGTTGCGTTAAAATAAATGTAGCCTAAGTTACCTCTTATTACATCAGCTATCTGCCAGTGAAAGTCCCGTCAAAATCGGTCCAGCCGTTCCAGAGATTAGCTGGAATAAACAGACAGACAGAAATACAGGTTAATACAAACTTTTTATTAGTCAATTTTATTTTTATTTTAATATCAACGATATTACCCCTAGGATCCGCAGCACACGTAGAGTATGGCTGCTCTAAGGGTACTGTAGCGGTGATAGCCCAGTGGCTTAGAATTTGACCACGAGTCGAGGGGTCCGGGTTCGAATCCCAATGACTTTGTAAAAAAGTTATGTGCGATTTATAAAATTTAACGTGTTGCTGTTACGTGAAGCTGTTACGTAAAGGGAAACATCGTGAGGAAACCTGCATGCCTGAGAGAGAGAAAAAAATGTTCTCAAAGGTATGTGAAGTCCACCAATCCGCAGTAGGCCAGCGTGGTGGACGGCGGCCTACATCCCTCTCATTGTGAGAGGAGACCCGACCCTGTAGTGAGTCATTAATGGGTTACTGACAAGGCTACTGTAAAACAAACGTCACAATAAAAATACGCATAGTCCACTCACACTTGACTTGTTTCGACAATAATTAGTCACCGTGCGTTATTGACAAATGACAAAATATAACTTTATAAAACCACTAGCTATAATACGAGAAAGCAATGATTAATAGTTATTGTGTTTTGTCGCGAATACTTATATCGCGTAGGTGTGGTGCGGTTTGCGGTTTTATTGTACTATTCTTGATGTTGACAGGTGTTCAGAGTGCTTCGTTACAATTCCGTTTTTTGATGACAAACAACTTTTTTAAATTCATTAACTAGTAACTATGGTGGAGCTCCTTTAGCGAATTAAGACAAAAATGTTTATTTGCACCAATAGGTATTAGGTATGGGTTACTTTTCTATTTTATTTATCAGTTCAAATTTTCCTGTTAAAATTTCGCAGTGACGTAGATAACTACAAATTTAGCCCTAAAGATAAAGGTAGACTAGTAGTAGTGTAGTAGATTTAGTCCCTAAACCAATCCCGCCTTTTTGGATGGGCCACCTGATATGTAATAGGGCAGAGATCCTATTTGAGGTTGTATGTGGGTGCGTCGCTACTCATGAGGACTAAGATGTTCGCCTCAAATAAAGCATCCCCGGCAACCACACCTCCCCAGCCGAAACACGACACATGAAGACCATGCTGCGACGGGTTAAAGTGTGGCGGTAGAGCACTACGTCGGGCGAAATATATCTCTTCCACCTATAACTACGACCAATTAAGTCCGGAATAATAATTTTAAGGATTGGCAGGAATAAGTTATGCTGGTGCTATACCTCAAATGTCCTGATTATAAAAAAAAATTTAAGGTAATCGGCCTACAGTGAACACTTTAAAAAACAAAGCAATGTTTATTAGTTTTTTTGTTTATATCAATTCGCAATGCGCCAAATTTTCGCAACTCAGAACATTATAGCTGACTTCAAACACCTGCTTTCAATAATCGAATAGTAAAAAAAACTGCACCTACATAATATATTTGGGCCAAAAACACAACATTTATCATCCACTTTCTCCCATAAATATAGGTATTATAATGGACTTATAAACTTATTAGTCATCTGTCAACGGAGCAAGTTGACTAATCATTATCAAAATGAGTCAAGTGTGAGTTGAATAGGTACGTTCATTTTTAAATAACCTTTTAACTTTTTAATTCAACTGTAAATTTTAAGCAATAGGAGCACAGGCCACCAGCCAGGACCTGATGACCTGAAGAAGGCAGCGGGAAACCGTTGGATTCACAGGTCCTAGGAACCGTGCCCAGCAGTGGACTACCACGGGCTGAATGGAAGAAAGATATTTTAAACCACCCATAGAGTTTAACGACTGCTATCTCTCTATGTAACGATAACAATTGAGACTACTGAATCACGTTATAGAGTTATGATAGGTACTCAAGATATAGGTAGGTACCCCTACTAAGTAGGTACTAGGTACCTAATCCAGAACCCCTTGTCCTAAATCGATAAAATCAGTCGCTCCCATCAAGTTTGTCATTGCATTGATTTGTCGTAGGTCAGTTCGTATTGCAAGGTACAGTCTATGCGGTAATAGACTTTAAATTATAAAGATTTTTTACAAAAACAGAATACGGCAATCTTACTACTACTACGAATAGGTATATAAATAAATTTGTCATAAGAGCCAATTTGTGTTATAGAAACAAAAAGTCCGTGATATATTCTTTCCGTTGAATAAATAATGAAGGAATCAATCTTTTTGAAAAACTGCTAGATAACTTTCGAGATAAATTATGCAGATAAAAATGTTCGAATTATGTGGGTTTTAATGAAGGATTAGACATTTATAATATAATGTATCCTATTGATAAAGATAGAACGAGGAAATTCCGCAGGCCTGATTGGCGTCGATTAGGGGGGGGGGCCTACATATTTTAATTCTACATTTTATAGCCTACATGAGTAGACCGCAAGCGATCGGAAAAGTTAAGCGTCCTACAGTCCGTTTAACAGTATAAAAATACTAAGTAGATAGGTACCTTTTATTGAGAAGTTTAAAATTGCTTAAAAAATTAATTTTAGTGACTATAAATTTGAGCTTTTCAGCATTACAATTTGTTATTAAATATTTATAATTATGTATCTGCGTTTTTTTTAAATTGCAAATAAAAATAAAGGGACATATTGCTAAGATTGTTTACCAAATAAGACAAGCTAAAAAATGGGCCCACCCTGATGACGTGAGGAAATACGAGTAGGTACCTAGTACTGAAATAAGTATCATACAACATACGTACATTATTAAAATAAGCAAAACCAATATTGAGTAGCTACTATTTTCATAACTATCATAAGAATAACAGTCCCATCCTTTCATAGTCAAACAAAATCCCATTTAACGAGCCACCGTTTCGATACGACACGTGTCATTATAAAACCGAACGATTAAGAACCATACAGATTAAAAATAAAGCTAATAGCTCCGAAAACAATGTAACGGAAGTACGGCGTATAAACGACGCAATCAAAATAAACTCAGTTTAATCCGAACGGATCGCGGTGTGTGGGCGTCCATATTAAATTTTATTAATTTAGATCATTTTTTATTTCTCCCATCTCGAAGTCCCCGTATTTATTTTTATTCAACTCAAGGTTTTGCCGCGTAAATCATATCGATGTCAGAGTGACAGCGAATTTGGCGCCAACTGCGGCGACTGTCAATTCGGAGCGACCGTTTTCACGCATACTAATTTCGGATGCGTTTTAATACGCGATTAGCGGGACTAATGACGACGCGAACGTATTTACGAGACGGTTATTCCTGTTACTCGGTTCTTAAGAATATTTTTGACGTAGCATCTAAGGAATATAGGCTATTATTCGCCTGTAATGGACCATCTTGGCTGTAGACAAATTAGTTCTGGGCTGCTTGCGTTCGCTTTTATTTTCTGGTTATTTTCCGTTAATTGATTGGCAGTTGGTGTTGTCAACAAATTAGGCGGTGGTAAATAGGACTTTTAACTGGAGCTTTCAAACCGGTTGTGAATTTATCAGAGGCAATAAAAATTAATAGTGGATGACAGCGATTCTCAAATTTTCGACCAATCTCCGGTATCTGCTATGCTAAGAGGACTGATAAACAAAGATAATTGATTATTGTATAACTTAAATGGATGTTTAATCGTTGAAAACATTTCTTGCATTACGCAAAGACGGCCACTTTTCCAAAACATAAATTTAAATGTAAATAAAGTCGAACCAAATCTAAAGTTATGAATAATACTAAGATTGTGAATAAATTTTGAAATTGCCTGTATGTATTCTAGTTTTTGTATTGTTAAAGAACATGTCTCAAGATTTAAGTTGACCATACCCACACGACTACACGTATTCCTTAATGGTATTGTTTGATTATTCGGATAATGATGACTAAAAGGTAACTTAGCATTTAGACTGTCTTTTGCGTCTGACATTTAGTATGTTCGATGAGATGTCAGGAGGCTTTGCTAACACAATATTTGAAGAACATGCTGCAATACGGCGAATAACTACTCGTATGTAGGTGTACATTAAAGTAATCAGACATAAAATTAGGTTGAGAACCGCTGCTCAATGATTACGACTAATGCTATTGTTAGTTACCTACTGAAATGAGTTATTATGGTTTTTGCTGTTACCGATAGTGGTTTATAAAGTGCTAATCGTATGCGAACGTTCATTATGGTAATTATTCACTGGGTAACAATAGCATTGCACGGTGAGTTTTAAATGGATTCGTGATAACATAGGCTGAATGTATACATGCGTAGATAAAAAAAAATCTGGAATACACAGTGACCTACAACAGGGTCGGGTCTTCTCTCTTAAGAAGAATAAAAGAAGTACGACCTTAGTAGGTACCTAAGTGAAGCGCGCATAGCCCCGCTGCTTGAGTAGATCGCAAGCGACCGAAAAAGTTAAGCAACGTCGGGCGCGGTCAGTACCTGGATGGGTGACCGCTAGTGGCGAATTGTCAGTAACCCATTAATGACCTACTGGCGGGTCGGGTCTCCTCTCACAATGCGAAGGATGTAGGCCGCCGTCCACCACGCTGGCCTACTGCGGGTTGGTGGACTTCACTTGCCTTTGAGAACTTTTTTTTTTGAACTCTCAGGCATGCAGGTTTCCTCACGATGTTTTCCTTCACCGTAACAGCAGGTGATATTTTTTTTTATAAAAAAAAAACAGTGGAGTGGCGAATTACATGCGCGCTTCCGTACTTCGGAGGGCATGTTAAGCCGTCGTCGTTATTATCGATTGGATTTGGACAGTGGATTGGCCACTAGCCCGTATTCTCCAAGCCTCCCCATGTTGTGCAGAGAGACCAGCACCCAACAGTGGACATAAAAGGGTTGGTGGAGAAACGGGCTAGTGGCCAACCCGTATCGTATCTCAGGCCTCAGATAAGGTTTAACGACAGCTATCTTATCGATAACAACCGGGATCGACGGTCTACGTGTCCTCCGAAGCACGGAAGCGCGTGTAATTCGCCACTAGCGGTCACCCATTCAGGTACTGACCGCGCCCGACGTTGATTAAATTTACTCAAGCAGCGGGGCTATTATGCGCGCTTCAATCAGTTACTAAGCAAACATAATCAGTACCATACAGACCATAGACAAAAAATAGTAGGCAAAGTTGATACTTTTCAATTCCACACACGTTTCACAGATAAGTTAAGACGTGATAGATAGATCCTAATAGTGCTATTAATAAAAGCCCGAGTTAAATAAATCACAGCCTGTCCGAAAGTTTTTTTGATCCATCACGTTTCTAAAGTTGGTTTTTTTAATAAATATGAGTTCACACTTTACGGAATGTTATAAAAAGTTGGTATAAAGTTTCTTAACAGGTATTGTTGGTTCCGTGTGACTATTAGTTTTAAGAATACGGAATAGGTACTAGACTTTGCCCGCGGCTTAGGACGCGTGGATTTTAGAATGACGGTCCAGAGAGGGATAAAAGTATCCTACCGGTGCGCTGTGTGGAGCGTCCTTGGTTCGATTCCCAGCAGAGCAGAGATTTGAATGATGAATTTTAAAATTTGTTTCTGGTCTGGGTGTGTTGTGTTCTTGTCTTGTGTGTGTCCATGGCACCCACGACACAGGGAATCCTAGTGTGGGGCTATGAGTGTGAAGCGTTATATAAAAAACTGTTCAGCCGTTTTTTCGTGAAAGAGTAACCAATTCATCCCTCAATTCTCACAAATTTTCACATTTATAATAAGTACTAGGATTAGTTTATTGGTTGAAGATTGCTGTAGTTTGTTTTTAGCTACCGTCGAACCTATAATCTGTCTTGCACAATTATTTATTTATAGATAATAGTATAGTATGTGTAAAAAGTCAAAGATGTCTGGATGTATAATGTAATTTAAACAAAATGACAAAACCACAATCATTACTCAACACAGCCTCACATAGGTAAACAAATATTTGCCGCGCTCACCTCAAAGCGGCCATTTTGACGCTAATTTGACAGATGTCAAAATAGCATTCAGCCAGTGATGGATGGGAAACGGGGTTTAGTGAATACCGCCCCAAATTCATTGATTAATTTATTGTTAACACAAAAGGATGCAGTTTAGGTCAATTTCAAAATATTTAAGATGTTTTCTTAAGAGTTTAAGGATTGAAATTTTGCATTGTTTGAAAATGAAATCCTTGAGATCATGGAATATCGTCGTCGGATTATCGGCGGATAAGACGAATTTGTGGGTATAAATAAAAATGAATCGCTGTTCGTTAGTATCGCTAAAACTAGAGAACGGCTGGCCTGATAATGCTCTGGTAAGACTGGTAATGACTTTGGAGCGAAACACGTGTCGTGTGTGTATTTGAATAAGTTGTGACGGTATATACCTACCTGGAGATAAGGGAGGGTGGTGAGTCCATACTAAAACAAGTTGCACGTTTGCGGATTGTTGCAAAGAAATATAAATACAAATGAAATAAACAAATACTGTGCGACAATACGCCTTGCGACTGTACCAAGTCTCCGGTTACTGCTCTGTGGAGGTCCTAAAAATTAAGTCATCACTCACTGTGATCCGGACTCCTCGTTTTTTAAATACCAGTCTGGACCGTGTTATGCAATGCATACAGCCATGTTCAATGAGTCATATTAAATAGTGATATTTGTAGGTATGTACTTGAAGGGGAACCTGGAATAAAAACGAAATTATACAACCTATTAATCTTTTCTATACTACGTCCATTACAATAATGACAGATCTTATTTTCAACATCCGTGTTCTTCTTTTTCTTCGTCTGCTTTGCCAGTCCTGGCTCTTGAATAGACCGTGGAGGCCGTAGCTTCAGCCATCTGCAGCAACCGCTTACAGCCTCCAAACTTCATCTCACATAATTGACATTAACCTATTGAATGTCCAGTAAACAGACACAATAGTTAAACAATAGCAGTCGGACCACCAGTGGTTCGATGCAAATTAATAGTTTAAAAAGTTTACTGTCGTCATTTAAAACATTAGTTATCCAAGTTATTCTTAAAATTTTTTTTTTTATATTGTTCATTTTAAATATTTTTCTCAAACAAAAAAAACAAAATTTGTAATAACATTAACAGTTCAAACATACACATATATTTTCGCCATTAATTTAATATAAATGAAAAAATTACCGGATTTTCAAAATTGGTAATGTTTTTATATGGTAGCAATATTTCATCCCTTTCTGTACCGGGGGTGTAACTCAGTGGTAGAGTGTCTGCTTCGCATGCTGAAAGTCCTGGGTTCAAGTCCCAGTACCTCCAAAAGGTTCTTGTCGCTCTTTTTGTTTTTTTTGTATATTTTTTATATTTGGTTTCGTTTTTTATTCATGTTGTTGGCTTTTATAACGAATTTGAAGAAAATATGTTTTTATTTTTTTTCAGTCTCGAACAAAACAGAATCCGATCGGAATCAATTCTTTGTTCCGTTTAAATTAAAAAAAAGTATTTTTATTCGAATAAGAGACATTGTCGGAAACTTTTTTTTAACATTTACTTAGAGTACTTTGGTAATATTAGAGTTTGATTGATTTTATCAACAACTTCTGCAATGTAAATCATATCAGAATATTCTAACCTAGATATAGATGATTTCTTTTAGTATAAATGGGACAATAATGATTTAAATAAATAGCTTTTAGAGAAAAGCTCTTATTTTAAAAACATCTAATTATCTATCGGTGTACCAAATCTCATTCGAAATTCATCCATATTAGCGTGAAAGTCACATTTATCCATCGTTCCAAAAATGTCTATTGCATAACCCCATCCAAACACTTTTATAATCCTTATTTTGACAGCAAACTTCAATGGAGGTAAAAAAAACGTGGGAAAGAGACAGACCGATACGAGCGAGCGAGACGCAACATATTCTCGAGTTGGGTGGGCCTGACTCATGGTTAAGTTTTAAGAGTTTAGATAATTTTTTTCGGACAAGTAAATGTGTTAACTTGTTCAAGTGGGTACGTTAAGAAAAAGTCGAACTGTCAAAATAGATGTCAATAATTTGGAAAAAATGGCAAATTTGACGAGTTTTTGTAGCGCTACTGTACTGCGTTGGGTCAAATAGTGATCTCGAATTGAGTTGTAACTTTTTTTAGCCACACTAAGTAAACCCTACACTTTTTATATCATCCCTTAGAAATGTCGAGCTATAGAGTTTATAATTTAATTATTAAATCAATCCATGAAGCGTGTATAGCCCCGCTGCGTGAGTAGATCGCAAGCGATCGAAAAAGTCAAGCACCGTCGGGCGCGGTCAGCACCTGGATGGGTGACCGCTAGTGGCGAATTACACGCGCTGACGTGCTTCGGAGGACACGTTAAGCCGTTATCGATTCGATATCAATCGTTAAACCTTGTCGGATGGCGGTTTGGAACCATCCAACGCGGGTTGGCCACTAGCCCGTTTCTCCACCGCACCGCATTGGAGCAGCGTGGTGTAGCATGCATAGGCCTTCCCTTGTTGTGGGGAGAGATTTTAACGGATTTGCTCCCGTAATTACCTGTAAGAGTTCCTGTGATCTGATAAGCCGTTACGATCGGTTATTACCGCGAGGTATTCGGAGGACAGCGATGCTCAAAGTTCATAACGCACTCCATTGTAACGATCATAAATAATATTGTATTAGGTAATAGGTATAACATATTTTTAGAATATTGTACTTTTATTTTATTTTATGGTTATAAGAAAACGAAAAATATAAGAGATCTCTTATATTTTTCGTATCAAATCGGTAGGTACTCATCATAATATAGACTTAGGACAATATAACGTAGGATATATTTTTATTTTGTTATAATGTTTTTGTGCGAACGAAACGTATAGATGACCGACGGCAAACAGATGAAGTTATTATTGACATAGGAACGTGTCGTAAATCGTCACCAAGAATACTTATAGAAATCAACGGTACCTGTCAGTAACCCATTAATGACCCACTACAGGGTCGGGTCTCCTCTCACAATGAGAGGGATGTAGGCCTTAGTCCACCACGCTGGCCTACTGCGGGTTGGTGGACTTCACATGCCTTTGAGAACATTTTTTTTTTGAACTCTCAGGCATGCAGGTTTCCTCACGATGTTTTCCTTCACCGTAACAGCAGGTGATATTTAATTTTATAAAGCGCACATAACTTTTTTACAAAGTCATTGGTGCTTGCCACTGGGATTCGAACCCGGACCCCTCGATTCGAGGTCGAATGCTAAGCCACTGGGCTATCACCGCTTACTGGGCTATCACCGCTTACGGTACCTAAGTCATCGCAATTACGACAAGGGGTTACAGGACACCGGGTATAGAGTTTAACGTATAGGTACTTTGAGAACCGCTGGTGGAATGTAACGTATGCAACGGTCAGCCTTTGCCGCGCCGTTGCCGTCGGTATGCCAATTAACGGAATAATTTGAATTTCAATTATTGCAATAAATTAATAATTGGTAACAAAAGGATCGGTTAACAGGCTTAATTGGCCGCTTGTTGGTTATGGTAATTAATTGATTAATGATTAAGGGGCTTTGAGGCTTGAGGCTTGGTTGAAGTTGTGTAGTCGGTGATTACTACTGTTCTCTTTGAGGTTCTATCTCAAGATCTAAGGAGATGGCAAGTCCAAAGCAGTCAGTCTTTAATTTGTTACAGAATCTGTTTTTAGCAGAGAACAATAGGTATCTCAGCAATAACCATTTATTTCATAATAAGTGGAAGGTAGGTACTTCCTATATGAAAACGGGACTTTTTAAGAAATATTTTAATGATCCGCCTAGAAGTGAAGATTTTTTCACGTTTTGCCACTTTTGCCACTCCTAAACTGAATTTCCACCGAAGAAAAATTGCCATCTTTTGTGTTGTCAACATCTGTTCGAAACACAGAAGATGCCAACAATTTCAGGCAAGACACACCTTCATTCTTTGCGGCAACCTTGCCAGAAATCAGGGATTTGCCACTTTTGCCACTCTTAAACTCTTTCTCTGCTAAAGATAAATTGCCGTCTTTTGTGTTGTCAACATCTGTTGGAAACACAGAGGTTGCCGACAATTTCAGTCGAAACGCACCAACAATTTCCGCGGCAACCTTACCAGAAATCAGGGATTTGCCACTTCTGCCACTACCACCGCTTACTTACTGATTTAACTACTACTACCTACCGTCCTTACTTACTTTTAATTTTCTAAAGCACACATAACTTTTTTTTACAAAGTCATTGGTGCCTGCTACTGGGATTCGAACCCGGACCCCTCGATTCGAGGTCGAAATCTAAGCCACTGGGCTATCACCGTGCATTAGAAAATTAAATATCACCTGCTGTTACGGTGAAGGAAAACATCGTGAGGAAACCTGCATGCCTGAGAGTTCACAAAAAATGTTCTCAAAGGTATATGAAGGCCACCAACCCGCAGTAGGCCAGCGTGGTGGACGGCGGCCTACATCCCACTCATTATGAGAGGCGATCCGACCCTGTAGCGGGTCATTAACGGGTTACTGACTGACTGACTGACTTACTTTATACTTACTCTACTAATAAGTACTACCTACTATACTACTATGGTACTCGTACATTGTACACCAGTATAGTACAGTGCTACATGTAGAGGGCAGCACCGGCGCCTAATTTGACAAACAGATGTATGGCGCGGGTTCCGGGTGGTCCGGCCACCCAGCGCGCTCTACGTAGAGTCGGTGTTGCACCTAAAACATTCTGAAATTAAATTCGAGAGCGACTGAAACCAGCGACTGGTCAGGAGCTCTGACCGGTCTAGGCTAATTATGAGGACGCGCTAGGTGTGTTACAGTCAGCCTAAAAAGTTGTAATATAGGTATTAGTTTTGACTTTGTTTACTAGTGCGAAAATTTTAACATGGTTCATAGTGTTCATAGTACCTATACCTAAAACTCTTTAGTGTTTTGTCTCGGTCTAGTTGAAATATGTAGGGTAGATGCAATGATGCGATCCTCGCGCCCTAGGCTGCAGCCTAATTAGCCTAAGGGTTAATCAGCCCCTCACTGAACCGTAACAGCAGGTGATATTAATTTTATAAAGCGCACATAACTTTTTTACAAAATCATTGGTGCGTGCCACTGGGATTCGAACCCGGCCCCCTCGAGTAAGAGGCCAAATTCTTAGCCACTGCTATCACCGCATCTCGTATTATAGGAATGTATTTACAACTCCCTTGAAATCACATTTGAAAATTTTTGCATCTAAGTGGAAATCCATAACACAAGAAATTGCTCTACATATTTTTACGCCACATTGACGAAACGAAACAAACAAAAATATCGTCTCTTTGACTTTAATTTTGGATCAGCACAAAACAAAAAAACCCAAACGTCTCCATTCCACCTCTGTCCACGCGTCGTACGCTCATGTCACCAAAACATTTCAAGTTTTGATGCAACACCCTCTCCAAAGAAAAATCAACTCTAAATTTTATGACATAGAGTTGATTTCACTATGCAGTCATCTAGCCAGACTTATGACCAGTTCGAAAGCTGACAGACGATCGAAATTCAATTCTATGTCATTACCAACAAAGATGAATTTCAATTGAAGTATTTCCGAAAGGATTAAGTAAGGAATTTGCTGTTGGTTTATCGATACACAATTACCAACTATATTCAAAGGGTTTAAAGTTCATATTCGCTTGTAAAACATCATTCTATTTAGAGATTACGTTTGTGTGAAGTAATTGAGCTGTCTTGTGTATGTTTTTGTCTTTTTGTGCGTCTCCTTGTTTGCTATTAATGATTATTAGTTTACTGTAAGCTCATAGCCCCGCTGCTTGAGTAGATCGCAAGCGATCGAAATAGTTAATCAACGTCGGGCGCGGTCAGCACCTGGATGGGTGACCGCTAGTGGCGAATTACACGCGCTTCCGTGCTTCGGAGGGCACGTTTAGCCGTCGGTCCCGGTTGTTATCGATTAAATAGATGTCGTTAAACCTCGTCAGAGGAACTATGGGCGGTTTGAAAACATCCGATACGGGTTGTTCACTAGCCCGTTTCTCCACTAATTGTTAATTAATTAAAGTATTAAAAATGTGTAAGAGTGAAGGTGACCGATATAGTTCTCAGATTTTGCAAATTAAAGTGGCGATGGGCTGGTCACATCGTTCGTAGGACTGACAACCGATGGGGAAAAAACTTCCTCAAATGGCGACCACGTTTAGGCAAAAGGAGCACAGGCCGCCCTCCGACCAGGTGGACTGACGACCTGAAGAAGACAGCGGGAAACCGTTGGATTCAGAGCGCCCAGGACCGGGCGGAGTGGCGTCGATTAGGGGAGGCCCGTGTCCAGCAGTGGACTACCAAGGGCTGAAAGGAAGGAAGGAAAATATGTTGACTTGTTCAATCATAACATCTTTTCAGAAAGTAAGGACCAAAATGTTCTACTTTAGGAATTATTACTAAAGTTTCTTATAATCATCGGCATATATGACTCATTAATAAGAAATGTTAACATCGTCTAATGACTGAATATCGGCTAAACGGCTTGTACGATCCGAAAAATAAAAAGCAAACGACGCCGGGGCCTCAAAGTCTACAGACCACCCACATTGAGCACTAATTAAGACGTTACGACCGACGAACGAATTCTTACATACAGATAGATATCTGTATAGGTATTGGTCCGTATGGTTACAAGCAGTTACAAGCGCCGGTAATAGCTTGTGGAGAAGAATAGGGTCTCATACCTCTTGTATTGCTGCCCAATGCCTTTTCTACTACTAGGTCCTAATTGCCATAAAATGTAAAATTAAGTATTCATTTCAGTGTCAGTAACCCATTAATGACCCACTACAGGGTCGGGTCTCCTTCTCATAATGAGAGGGATGTAGGCCTTAGTCCACCACGCTGGCCCACTGCGGGTTGGTGGAAATCACATGCCTTTGAGAACATTTTTTTTTTGTGAACTCTCAGGCATGCAGGTTTCCTCACGATGTTTTCCTTCACCGTAACAGCAGGTGATATTTAATTTTATAAAGCGCACATAACCTTTTTCACAAAGTCATTGGTGCGTGCCACTGGGATTCGAACCCGGACCCCTCGATTCGAGGTCGAATTCTAAGCCAATGGGCTATCACCGCTTCATTTCATTTCAGTATTGTTGTTTGTTTTAACCCCTTAATGACCCACTACAGGGTCGGGTCTCCTCTCACAATGAGAGGGATGTAGGCCTTAGTCCACCACGCTGGCCTACTGCGTGTTGGTGGACTGATTTCAGTATTACCTAGTTATTATATAATTATTAGTAAGATATAATTAGGTAAGTATTCCCGCATAGGGTGGACTGTTCTTAACTTATTATAATTTTTGTAATATCTTTCTCTTGTAACAGTCAACAATAAACGCATCTGTTCTTTTCTTGTACTGTGCTAATCGTTTGAGGACAAAATGATGTCAAATTTCGAAGACCTGTGTTTGAATTTTGTCGCGTTAATAAGTCGCAAGGACCATGTCAGTAACCCTTTAATGACCCACTACAGGGTCGGGTCTCCTCTCACAATGAGAGGAGTTTAGGGCGCCGTCCACCACGCTGGCCTACTGCGGGTCGGTGGACGAACATACGAGTACCTTTGAGAGCATTTTTTTTTGAACTCTCAGGCATGCAGGTTTCCTCACGATGTTTTCCTTCACCGTAACAGCAGGTGATATTTTAATTTTATAAAGCGCACATAACTTTTTTTACAGTCATTGGTGCGTGCCACTGGGATTTGAACCCGGAGCCTCGAGTAAGAGGCCGAATTCTTAGCCACTGAGCTATCACAGCTGGTAACATATAAAATAAGCCTATCCATAAACTCAGGGTCGCTCAGAAGGCAATGAAAAATAACTCTTGTAGTTTAAGTATCTACAAAAATTAAGCAATATTTACGTTAAAATATAATTAAAAATAAAAATATCCTTAAATTCACTTTTACTCTATGTAACTTATGAGTGGAATGCACACAACTTCTAATTAAAAAGCATTTAGACAAATAGGAATTCGAAATGCAAATTTCATACCGGAAGTTCGGCCATCTTGGCTTCCGTAACCGCCTTTGATCCTAACGACTCATAAACAAAACCCTAAACAACCATTAATGGTCATTAAATTTAATTACAGCTGTATTTATAACTTATTAATAAACTTTAGACAATGAATTATTATCCTTATTACGATAGTAATATAATTCAAATTTATTCTCACGCCTAAACCGTGCATATTTTAAGGCGAATATGCAAGAATTTTTAGATAAAACGACGCAAATTCGACTTTATTTTTTAAGTAATTAAAGTTGAAATTGCAATAAACGAGCAAAAGTGTATTCGTTTTAAATTTCGAATATTTTCGAATAAGACATTTGAAAATAAATTAATTTATCAATACTGCCTTTCGCTCAATGAAAACTGAACCTTAGCTATTTATAAATAAGGTTGATTTTCAATCGTGTGGTCTATGGTTCTCGATCATTTAAAAAGTTATAATGGGACGTATAGAGGCAAATGTCTTCATTAAGTATCGTCGTTGGTGGCATCGGATCACGGCCGGTTTTGTATCGAATCCCGTACGGTTTTATATGCAAGCTTACTCGATTTTCTCGTTCAAACACGCTTAATGGTGGAATCATAGAAATAGGAAGTAAATAGAATATCAATCAATCAATATAAATTTACTACTTTTAGGTGTGCAATATTTGCTCACTTAAAACTGTTAAACATAGATTGATTAAAATAATTTGCAACAACTCCTTACCTACATAATATTATTATGTCCGAATGAACGTTTTGTCTTTGCCTTAACAGTAATAACATGTCTGTCTGTAATCCATTAATAACTCACTGCAAGTTCGGGTGGAGACCCGACAATGAGATGTAGGCCTTAGTCCATGTCGCTGGCCTAATTCGGCTCAGTTGAGCAGAATATAGGGTAGATACGCCTACATAGTACGTCTAGATAGCCGTTCTATATACTTCCTATTTCAATATTTCTACAGAAACTAGTGTGATTGATTGAGATCTAAAGTTGTTTTTGAATTTGGAACTGATAAGAATTTAAAGTTAAGCACTCCAGAACGCTCCATTTTGTAGATCGATGGAGCTTTAAAATGTTGACTTTAAATGTCCTACCTTTTAGTTTTAAGAAAAAGTATTTTTTAAACATTTGAGAAACATTCCCTTCAGTTTTTTTTTGTTCCGTCAGTAACCCATTGATGACCCACTACAGGGTTGGGTCTCCTCTCACAATGAGAGAGATGCAGGCCTTAGTCCACCACGCTGGCCTAATGCGGGTTGATGCGTTACATTATAATATTATAATTCAAGTATGTTCCTAAAGCGAAATTCTCAAAACGTGTGACATTTAATACTGAATAAATACATAATTTATAATTCAATAAACCAAAATGGTGGCTTTGGCACAGATAATTAAGCGATTAACGTCGATTCTTGTAATTTATATGTTCGTATTTGCATACTTGTAGCGCGAACTTGTATTTTATTTAGACACATTGAAAGACAAAATGGCTAGCTTGTACCTATGCGAAGTCTTCTACACTTCTTTTTTAATCTAAAAAAGAGGCCTACGCTTTTTAGACAGACACCATAGCCAGAAAATTACCCTCTCTTCTCTTGGGAAAACTCTTGGGAAAAATACTTATGTTGGTACCTACAGGTTATTTATTACTAGAAAGAGACATGATAGCAATATCTGCCAAAATAAATGGAGCCTAAAAATAAAAGAATTTTAGGTGTCCCATTTTTTATATTCTAACACTCCATCTTGACATAAAACTCTTTCGTTCGAGGTTTTCCAATTAAACTATTTCACGCATTTCGTCAAAAAAGGCATGTAAATATTTGCCAGTAATTTTCTGCTTTCAATATACACTTTTGAGCTGGATTCTCGAAATTATGTCAAAAATATCATCGATGTCATACGAACGAGTCAACTAAAACCGGTAACCGAAAATTTCTAAGCAGCTTTTTATGAAGAGTAGTTATGCGAGATTTATACACACACCTACACGTACAGACGTCAACGTAAAAATCAGACTAGCATTAAAGAACTCAATGTGTCCTCAAAATTGTGGAAAAATTGACTTTCAAAAATCAAGTTGAACCCAACAACTTCACTTTTTTGAATATTTCCAACATTCGTATCGGAAACTTAAATAAAATCATTAAGTCTTAGCCTTTATACTGTTACTTGAATCTGTAAACTTTTCACCAAATAAAATGGTGTTATACCTAACAATTTAAGAACACTTCGTCATGCTAGCACCAAATTTTGCGGTGTGGTCGTGGTAATTTACCTCCAGTTTTAAGCGCATTTTAAACAAAACTGTCAATTGTGATTTTCGGTAACGAGCGTTGTCTTTTAGTCAAATTAAACGATTTTTTTAAAATAGGTAGTCGGAACTTCAAAATAAATACTTGACTGAATTTTCATTTTAGAACTCAAAATTTGTTAATGACTAGTAAACTTACTTAATTAGGGTTTTGTAAAATTTTCTAACTATATTTTTGGAAATTCTAAAAATAAATCACATAAAACTTTAATTAGAAATAAAAAAATAAACAATCCTCATCTAGCCGAGATGCCTCTAACCAGAGGAACTTTAACGCATTTCTTTGTATATAAAGTGAATTTAAAGTGACATATTGATGCCAAAACGTCAAAATTCGAAAAAGGTGTTAAAAGAGCTCTCGTTCAAAGCCGGCGATGCACTGGCGACTCCTCTGGTGTTGCTCGTGTCCGTAAGCGACGGTGACCACTTACCATCAGGTGGCCGTCTGCCTGATTGCTCGTTTAACACATTAAATAACTTATAATTTTAATTAAAATAAATAGAAGTTTGGCAATAATTTGAAATTGAAATTTTGTTTTATTGTATTTCAAAATTTGTATGTTTTGTGTTAAAAATTACTATTTGTTTTATCTAATTGGTATTTTTCTTTTGTTTTAGGACGAAGTAAGTACGAGAGCGCACGACATTCACGTGAGGAATACAATTTTATTAATCCAATTGAATTGGGTATCACTTTACCCCAATTGAATGGGAACAGAAGCGTAACCAATTAAATTGAAATTTGATTGCATGTGGTTTTAAATTGGGCTTTTATTGTGTTGCGTTTTTGTGTTTTAATTTTAATCTGTGTGTTATTTTTGTGTGTTTTGTTACATGAATTAATGTAGGTATGTAATAATCTTTATTGTTTTACGTTATCCAACTTTCAATTACCTTCAAATTATATCCTTTTCTCATCCTAATCTTAACTAAATGCCAGTTCAGTTTAGGATTAGTTGATATTTACATGGATGGTTCAGATCGCTAGTGGTGGTGGTGGTGGTGGTCGGCCTTGTTGTTAGGTCAAAAACTATATGAAGACCGCCCGCGTCGAAGCTATATGAAGCTAGAAACGTCAAATTATAATCAATTATGCGTGTCTAATTACTTAACACTTTTTACCAGCATTCTTTAAAGCGGATTGTGATTCAATACTTCGATTTGTGAGAGACAGACAGTCGGAGGTTTACTATTAGATAGTTCTTTCTTCCTTTCAGCCCTTGGTAGCCCACTGCTGGACATGGGCCTCTCCTGATCGACACCACTCCGCTCGGTCGTGGGGCGATAGGATAGCTTAGATGGAGAGAGCCTGTAAATGAAACTCCTATTTTATGGAATTAAAAATGTGCAATTTTTAATGGGGAACTTAAAAATAAACAAAATTAATTTTAATTTTATGTGCGGTTTTTGAAATTAGAGATTACTTGCTGTAAGGGCGAAGGAAAACATCGTAAGGGAACCTGCATGGCTGAGAGTTCACAAAAAAGTTTTGAAGGGAATGTGAAGTCCACCAAACCGCACCAGGCCAGCGTGATAGACTTATGACGGACGGACGTTGGTCACTATTTAAAAAAAATTACAGTTAACTTATAATCGCTATTAGTTCCTCGTCATTAGTATCCCAAGCGTCTTATTTGAACTGTGAAGATTCAAAAAAACCTCAAATAGCGTCAAAGCAGCATTTAGCCACAAAAAACTGTCCCTAAGATGACAAAAAATCTTCAAGTACGATTCAAGGGTAAAGTGAAAAGGTTCTGTAGATGTTCTGTAGGGCCTTGTCCTAATTGGGTGACATAACCGACCGACCAACACGACACAATTTAAACACAGAGCTCTGTACAGAACTGTCCAAATTGAAATAAGCAGTGACATGCGACAGTAGGTAGGTATATGACGGTATCGTACGAGCAATTTTTGCGAGCGATATGGCCAAATGGAAGTCCTGTAGCTTTTTTATTTTCCTGTAGATTTTTTGTAGATGAGGTACGGGATTTTCGCGGGATAAAGGACGGGATAAAGAAGTAGTATTTAAAGTTAGGTTTAGGTTTTTTTTAGGTTTGTTCTCAACCTATGAATGGCCCTATGTAGTGTCAGGTCTCCTATCACAATGAGAAGGATGTCGGACGTTGGCCTAGTGCGGGTTGGTGGACTTCATATGTGTCTCTTAGATTAGAGGATATACATTTTATGGATAGACTTAAGTGTTAGGGTAATTTCTTACTACGGCCACGATTCTGACCTTCTTTTTATTTTTGAAAAGTAGGTAGTAACTTTTTAAAAAGGAATAAAAAGAAGTATAATGGGTCACAAACTCAGGTTAAATATTATCAACATCCTTTATTGATCTTATAACACACCCTAAAGGATTAAACATTGCGTCTACAGAATCCCAAAACTATTAAAGTGAAAAAACTTTAGGGCCAGTGACCTCCCATCGATCATAATATTGTTAGTAAACTGTCACGCATCACAGGCAGGAGCATTTTTTTTTTGTTTTTGGAGTTTTTTAAAACCCGTTTTTAGCCTTTTTACACGCTCTTATTAGCTTCGGTCGTAGGTATGTATGTATGTCAGACGGAAATTCTGAACCAGACTTTGACGTACTTAAAAACGTCGAATTAATTTGAAACTTTGCATACTTATCAAGGACCAATGACGGTGCAATAATTTTAAAAAATCTATCAATCTATCTAAAAAATTAAAAGTAAATAATAGTTTAAAAAACTAAAAAACTGGCGTGGCACCATGGACGCCACGCTTTTTTTTTACAATGCAATACATTTTTTCTTGTTAAACACTATTCTTAATTTAAATTATTTTTTTATTTTTTAGTTTGGATTTTATAAAGCCTGTTTTTTAGTTTTTTTAGTGCGTATGTATAAAATGCAATGCACATTTTTAATAACAAGTTTAATTAATGAATGCCATATAGAGTTGCGAAATTAATATAGCGACATGTGATAAGATAAAATTATTGTGGCGTAAAGCGCCCTTTTGGCGGGTTTATGAGAATTTTTATAAATGGTTATGACCACCTTGATTCATGGGGTAGGTATATCTCTGTTTTTAATATTGAATTTGTTAGTGCGCTTCGTTTGATAAGACTTTATTTATTTTATTCAAACTCTTTATTGTACACACACATAAAAAGAAACAGATAGAATCAATAACAAAAATAGGACAATGCACAAATGGCGGTCTTATCGCTAAAAACGATCTCTTCCAGACAACCAAGTGGTTAGGAGTTGAAGAGTACCTACTTTCAGAGAAGTGAGAAATATATAAAACATACAAATACCTCTGTCTCGTCGTGTGTCCACCAGGGGCCTGATTCTGCACGACCATTCACACTCACACAGTCAAAAAACTCAAATATTGTGACAATCTATGTCGTACCGAGTTCCTGAAATGACGTACGGTTTGATATCACACGATATCGACACGAAATCTAAATGGTCACACAGAATCAGGGCCCAGTGCATACCGCGTGACAGGATAATTGCTCCAATGAGTTATTTTGAGAGTAAATGTCACTTTATTTATGAACTTTTGACTTTATCTCTGTTGATGTATTATTACGAGCTGTTGCGAGTTTGCGACGCATTTTGAAAATTAATTATAATTCAAAAATTACACAAACTTTACCTTTTTACTTTTATAACATGGTTTTAAAACAATTGAAAATGTTTCTATTTTTATGTGTGTAAAACCACTGCAATTTAAAAGGTAAAATAGGGAGGTTAGTAACTCAGTGGTAGGGATATTGTACACTTTCGACCAATGTACAGCAGCCAAAAAAACGCGCTGGACCAATAGACGACGCACACTGACGAACTGACGAACCAATCGCGTGAACCGTAGCTTAGTCAACAAACCGACCAATAAAGATCGTGCCCACGACTTATGCCGACTGCTATAGGTAGCAATTTATAAAAATCTTTTCAGATATCATACACCGGTGTCGTCAGCGCCCGTCATTTGGTCGGTGCAATATTTTGACCAATTTTATAAAAACGCCGGTTTGGTTGCATTTGAATTGGTTAAGATATTGCATCGTCCATTTAACGGTAAATTCGTCGTTGTCGTCGTCGTCGCCGGTGACGTCGTGTCTGCGTTGTGTTCACCGAGTGTCTGCGTTGTGTCTGCTGTGTTTTGTGTGCTTTATGTGTTTGTGTCTGCTGTATTTTTGTGCTTTATATGTTTGTGTCTGCTTTATTTTGTGTGTTTTTAATATCTTTTATGGTCTGTGTAATTTTCATGATTTATTGCAGTGTGACTTTATTTTGTTTTTGAAAATAAATTAATTTGCTAGACATACAACTGCGATTCTCAGTAGAAATGAATAAATTAAAGGAAATGTATCTCACTGTTAAAAGTACATCCGCATTACAGTAAATTAAGAGAAAAAATTTGACATGTTCAAAAAATTTGACACGTTTAAAAAAAAATTAAAACGTTTTAAAAATCCAAAGTACCGAATATGTATAATAGACTACATTTAGATCCCGGTTAACCTATTAGATTTTTCAGTATGTGTGTCTTCTTACTTATTTGTAGTGATACAATAAATTATTCTGTACTGTTTTGTGCTATACCTATTAATGAATGTGTGTGGAGAAGATTTTCCCATAAAATGGTTGAAAACGTTACTTTCTATTGAATTTGTAATGCTGCTAAAATACCAACTACATTGTCGATTTTCATTTATTTTCTTTTATTTTATTTCAATATTTTTACATAATTTATATGGCATCACCGATATGTATCTTACACGATACTTGACGTAATTTATCATTGTTTTACCTTAAGTATGAATTGTTGATTTTGTGTGTGTTTTCGTATTGAACCCGCATAATTTTGTTTTTTTCACTAACATCAAAAGATACCTACATGACTGTGACCAGATTATACCTAATTGTTAGACATTAAACAACTAAATTGTGTAACTCTACCTACAAGTAACCGTTATTTGAATATTTCATTTAGCTTTTTAAATTTATATGCAGGTCCCCGCACTAGGAGACCGAAGAAGCCTCCCGGAGAGGGGCCCACGGATGAGAAGAGGCCTCGAACCGCTTTCTCTGGACCACAGCTTGCAAGGCTAAAGGTATCTTGATTATTCATCACTTACCCATTGTCAGTAACCCATTAATGACCCACTACAGGGTCGGGTCTCCTCTCAAAATGAGTGGGATGTAGGCCGCCGTCCACCACGCTGGCCTAGTGCGGGTTGGTGGACTTCACATACCTTTGAGAACTTTTTTTTTCTGAACTCTCAGGCATGCAAGTTTTTTTTACAAAGCTTTGGTGCGTGCCACTGGGATTCGAACCCGGAACCCTCGATTCGAGGTCGAATTCTAAGCCACTGGGCTATCACCGCTACTTACCCATTATTTGTTAAAAATAAATTCATTAATTATATTGTACCTACCACCACCTTATCTTTCTTGTATTACCAAAAGCTTTGGAACCTATCAGTCAATTTAAAAAAAAAGTGTTTATTTATTTATTTACTTAGTGTCTTTAGGTGAACGTAATCCTTTATAGCATTTTCGTGGAGCTAAAATTCAAAACACGAATAAGTTACTTAGTTATAAGATACTGTAACTCATGTAAGAGCTAACCTAACCTAACCAATTCGCGTTAGAATAGTACCTATACAGAAGTATACTCTAAGTGCGATATATTTTATAGACAGCAATGAGACACTTAAAAGGATAAATCAGATTACCATAGGTCTTACGAGAGTCTCCAAAATCAAACATACCTAGTAAATAGTCATTAGCTAAACAACTATCTCGTTTAAAACATTTCGTTATATATTATGTCATTGGGAGCACAAAAGTATGCTCTAAGTGCATTCCATTTTCTAGACTAGATAGGTCTAAGAGAGTTTCAAAAAATCAAACATAGTAAATAGTTGTTTGCTAAACAATTATTTTGTTTAAAACTTGCCGTCATAAAAGTCATCAGCTTTTGTTTTTAAAACGATTTCCTTATTGTTTGGCGACCTGAGTGGCACAGTGGTTAGGACACCGGTGAGTTGCGCGGAGGGTCCTGGGTTCGATTCCCAGCACAGCAGAGATTTGAATGATAAATTTGAATTTCTGTTTCTGGTCTTGGTATGTGTGTTCTTGTCTTGTGTGTGTCCACGCCCACGACACAGGGAATCCTAGTGTGGGGCTATGAGTGTGAAGCATTATTTATTATTTATTGTCACTTTGTTCACAGCATGAGTTCGCCGAGAACCGCTACCTCACTGAGCGGAGACGGCAGGCCCTAGCCGCGGAACTAGGCCTAGCGGAGGCTCAGATCAAGATCTGGTTCCAGAACAAACGCGCCAAGATCAAGAAGGCGTCAGGCCAGAGGAATCCCCTGGCTCTACAACTGATGGCGCAAGGGCTGTACAACCACAGCACCGTCCCTCTGACGAGAGAAGAGGAGGAGTTGGAGATGAAGGCGAGAGAAAGGGAAAGACAGAATCAGCAATAGACGAATTAGTGTTTCTATACAAACCTTGACTAGCAAGTAACGTGGGTGACAAGCAAATTGTTTCGTACGATGTATATGAGTGTTTTCGCATCTACGATGCACGAACGGAGGGTGTCCCGCGTAGACACGAATCGTCACTCATTGGGAAGAGGAAGATTTGGAGATGAAGGCGAGAGAAAGGCAGAATCAGCAATGAATCTTGAGCGTGTGTTGTAATCAAAATAGTGTCTTTATTGTATGCTAAATCACTATATTTAAAGTGTTTTACTAATGATTAAGCATTTACACGATTAATTGCCTGATAACTGAAACGATTGATTACCTGACACCTGAAAATTGGCCGTCTAAGCAAGCTAGCTGGTAGGAATGCGATCTTAGTACTAAAACTACTCAATCGAGCACATTTTGTTCGTCAGAAAATACGTGACGGCTGGCGGCCCTGGGATCTTGGACTATAATTTGTGTACATACTGTAGTTATTGACACGTTAGTTGCCGTTGTATGAGAAATACAATAGACAGAAAGTTTTGTGTACGACACTGCGAAGATATTGTGTCGTGTTTTAGCAATGATTGCTAACGTGCGAATGTATTGGGTTGTTAATATTTTTGGTATATTTATTTACAAAAATGAATGGTTCTTTGTAAAAAGTGATCTTACGTACTGACTGATTCAAATAATCTTGTTTAGGGATAAGGTACGAAAAACGAAAAGAGTCGACTTTATCAAAAATACCGCTTAATGAAATGGCTTACTGCGATTTTATTTATGGATTGTATATGTACCTAATAACTAATTTTGTAAAAATGAAATTTTATTTATATGTAATGCTTCTAAATAATACTTACTCTTCTGTATTATTTTAACAATACATTTTTTAACATACCTACGAAAAATCTGAAATCACTCTTTTTTCAATCTATGTGAAGAAATTTTGTAAAATTTGTACAACATAATAAGTCGTTTTAAAATTTAGAGTAAATAATTATGATTTTTGGACACATTCAACGAATCGCTAAGATTTGTTCTCGTCATAAAAATGTACATACAATTTTGCCATTAAAACTAATTTAATATACAGATCGTTACTATTAAATTAAGTATTTGTAATGAAAACTAAATTGTTGCAAAATAATATTAAATAGCTATATTACGTCCCACTGATTTGTATGATATTTTTTTGGTAATTTATATGTAATGTAAATATTTGTTAGGATTAGCCTCGAATAACATTTAGTTAAGTTATTTATTGTGCAATGTAGCAGTATTAGAAAAATTGCGAACTTGGCAATATTCTGAAGAAATATGCGAGACACAACAAACATATACATATTTGTTTGAATCTATTTAAAAAATATATATTTTTCACATTTTGATACTCGTAGATGCCTACTTATTTTTTTCCGTGATTTCCAGAAATATATCTGACACAAAAATTTATCAATTATTATAACTAAAGGGTTATTTTTGTTTGTTTAATGATTGATAGTTTTTCAGAATGTTGTCAATTGTTTGATCGTAAAAGTAGCGATTTATAGACCGAACCCTATTAAAAGAAGTCGAAAATTCAATCCGTTTTTTATTTCTCTCTGGTACACGCATAAACAAGAACCGTACTACTATCCTATTATAAAACCTATATACAATCCAAGTAAAAGAATAGTATAGAATAAGTAGAAAAATACCCTTTACGAGTAACAAAAATGAATTTAAAAAAGATCTTTGAGATATTCTTTGACAAAATACAAACAGAAAATGAATCCAGAATATTTTTGAACACTTCATTTCATGTCTTATGTAATAAACAGATAATAATATGATTTCTTCTCTATTTGAATTGAGGTTAAATGCGGGTACCTATCCATTGGGTCCAAACCCTTTGTGCTGTATATTCTCAAAGGCATGTGAAGTCAACCAACCCGCACTAAGTCAGCGTAGTGGACTAAGGCCTACATCCTCATTGTGAGAGGAGACCCGACCCTGACGATTCTAATACAAATTAGGAATAAATGTATAAAATTTGGCACTTTGATAAAAATTTTAGTTGTCTAAAATTTTCCACTCTTCAATCTCCCCCTCCCTTAATCGCTGTAAAAGCGTAAAATGTAAAAAAAACGAAATTAAACTTCCGATCCCGAATACCCGATTCGCGTCGCCGCAGAAATTCCAATAAAATCTTCCCTCTTCCCTCCCGTCTGTCCATTTGTAAAGAAGGGGTGGACTCTGGCTGGAATGTTATCATGAAGAGTATTGTAGATTACCGAATTTGTCGATAAAATTACATGATTCTTCTTTTAAATTTTGTCTCAGTTCAAACTCGGTTTCGACATGATTTAGTTCGTGCGTGAACATACGTATACGCACGAGTTGAATTCGTTCGAAGTATTGTAGATTACCGAATTTGTCGATACAAATTCCATGATTCCTCTTTTAAATTTTGTCTCAGTTCAAACTCGGTTTCGACATGATTTAGTTCGTGCGTGAACATACGTATACGCACGAGTTGAATTCGTTCGAAGTTGTGTCCAAACTGAACGCGCTTTAAGCACTGGACTATTATCGCAGTTTGGTTGGAAACTTGGAGAGTTGGGTAAAAACCTAATTTTAGGTGACCATCTTCATCATAGTCTAGAAAGGATTTCTATCTTGTTTGAGGTTGGTTGTGATTGTCCATTTTTAGGTTAAATCCCTTAAAAACCATGTGGTTTTGTTGGGACCGATGTTGGTGGCCCGAGTGGACTGTAGTGTTGCTGGTTGTGTGTGGGTTCAATCAAATACACTAGGAATTGCACTTTTAACAACTTTTATTATAAAATATTATAACGACATTAGGTATAAGAAGGATGAAAGAACAATTTCGAATGAATGAAGAAGGAAAAGAAACAATAGAACGCCCAAAACACTATTCCATGACATTCGAATTTAAATTATTACTTGTAATTATAGTTGATATAAAAATAGGTTCAATGTTGGAGTTTGTTTCCAACAGGTTTGGCTTTATGCCCTTAAGTCGATGTACCCCTAATAATACGAGTAACTGGCGTACCATATGAAATATGTAAATAAACTATTACCAATAAACTAATAACGATTCTAACTAATAAATTAGTTATTCATTGCTAAGATCTCCCCTTCATCCGTCTGTCAGTTGATTTGTAAATTTCGAAGGGGTCTTAAGGGATGAAAACTCAACACGAACTGGTGAAATTTGGTTCCTTCCTTCTGAGATGACAAGCGCTACCAAACTTGTAATGGAGAAAAGAAAACAAATCATTTAGTTAACAATAGGGTATTTCGCACCATGCAAGGAAAAATCCAAAATTATGTAATATTGATAGATTTTGTTAAAAGCAAGTGAGAAATGGTGATTTCTGTTCCAAAAAATGTAGTATATACTTATTATTTCAATTTTAAAATTCAGGTTTGTTAATCTGTTTTTCAAATGTCAAAAACGCTATACGCCATGAAAGCTATCGGCGTGACGTCATTAGCAGTGTAAATAAACAATGGAGTATAACTTTCTTCCTTTACTGATATGTATTGTTTACACTGCGAGTGACGTCACAAGCATGGCGGCAGCGCCGAGACGGCCGAGGCCGTGATTTCGCGGGGATATTTGAAATTTAAATTGAAAAGTCTTTTTTTACATAATATTTGTTTGCAAAATTTTTTTTCCAATTCTTTATGGGTTTTTATGACTTACGAATTCATATAAATAGCTTTTTGACATAGGCCGTAATACCCTATTGCATTAAATGTACCTACCTGTAATTACATATTGTACATGATGCAGCCTAGCACACACTCGTATGTGTGCTAGGCTGGCTTACTGCCTTTTATGGCCCACTGTTGGGCACGGATCTCCCCCACAACAGGGAGTGGCCTGACGCATACTCCACCACGCTGCTCCAATGCGGATTGCTGGAGACACGGGCTAGTGTCGGATGTTATCAAACCGCCCATAGGGCCTCCAAAAAGGTTTAACGACTGCTGTGGTAGGTATCGATAACAAGAAGGATTGACGGCTTAACGTGTCCTCCGAAGCACGGAAGCGCGTGTAATTCGCCACTAGTCACCCATCCAGGTGCTGACCACTTTTGCGATCGCTTGCGAATTACTCAAGCAGCGGGGCCATGCGCGTTCCATAGCCTCGTACAAAGATAGATTAAAAGATGGTAAATGAAGATGTAGTGACGTCTTGAGATATCTAAGAACAACCTTACAGTTAGATACAATCGTGTCGCGAATCGATGGTAGGCAATAAAAGAGCCGGCGTAAAAAGCAGTTAATTTGGAACTGCTCCGACGGCAGGCTTGCGTGCCTTCGTGTAACGGTGAGGTCACATACAACAAAAATCTATCTATCTATCAACAAGTATCTTACTTAATATATCAATGTTTATACAAAAAAATGTTATGTAGAAGAGGCTTATGAAGTTTTTTTTTGGATAGGTAGGTACCTAACACAAAAAAATATACTTTTCAAGCATAAGGGAAGGTACTCGCTTGCTGACTAACTTATAAGTAAAGAAATCTTAAAACAAGGCCCTTCTTAGGCCAAGTAGCCTATGATTTATATGAAAGACAGGGTGGCAGTTTTATAATGAGAAATACTTCGGTGAAATTAAAGCTTAGAACTACCTTCTACCTTTTTTTAATAAAGTTATAGACCCAAATTCAGGATACATATTCAAATTTAAAACAAGAGTTAAGGCACATTAATCTACCTTTTGTTAAATAAAACTATGGACCCTTCCTTCCTTCCTTCCTTTCAGCCCTTAGTAGTCCACTGCTGGACATGGGCCTCCCCTAATCGACGCCACTCCGCCCGGTCCTGGATCCGCCAATTCCTGCTAATTATGGACCCAAATTTAACAAATCATGTATGTCATGTACCTACTTATACAATTTCAAACGAATATTTCTTATAGGTGCAATATCATGATAATTATAACCGGCATGTATCCCTGCCCTAAAGGGCGCCCCTACATTCCATTCCGAGAGTGTTCCGCGCTATTTTTACGCTTAAGGGATGATTTCACCCTTTATTGGTTTGAACACGTGCGGGGTACTTGGTAGTGTTGTTTTAATTCTTTATAGATAAAAAAAGTTTTGAGGATTTTTTTTTTCTAAATACATTTGAAATTTTCAGCCTTTTATTTTTGTAAAATCACAGTGATTTTATAATTAATGAGTAGGTTTACGAGGATGGTTGGATGTTATCTTTAAATGAATTATCTTTTTTATTTCTTTGCTTTTTTTAGCTCTGAATGACCTATCTATTTGGATAAAATTATTAATTTTGATAAGATAAATGACGATCAAATAATAAGTACATACCTACTATTCTTGTTTGGGATATTTGATTTTTAACTTATTGTTGTCTATTATTATAGTAATATTTAGTCTTTAAAAACCCAGCAAACGGCCGTAAAACGGAGTCTTAGTCATAGAGCCCCATTGGCATTCATTGGGTCTGTCCCCGTTATTGACCCACTGCAGGGTCGTCTTCCTCTCACAATGAGAAGGATGTAGGCCTAAGTCCACCACGCTAGCCTAGAGCGGATTGGTGGACTTCACATGATGACAATACCGTAAATCGTAACGAATTACCATGGTAGGTACTAACAAAAAGCCAACAAACATACAACGGAACCGATTTTTCTCAATCAGAACACATAAAAACTGTCACAAAAAACCGAATCACACATTCACCATTATTATAACAAGATGTAATACGTAAAGCAACTGTAAAAATACTAAAAAACACAGGTGTGTTGCCCGATCGGAGTGACTGACCTTTTGACGTCAACATAAAAATGGCCACCCACGACGACGCGAGTCGAGCGCACGCATTACAACACCAAATTAAATCGACCTACACTCTCCTACTTTTTATTCCAAATTGTAGACCTTTCTCGATTGGGTTTAACCACCAACACACAGCAACCCCTATTTCCATACTGCTTTATTCATAACCACAGCTCTTTATTATCTGGTTGGCTAGCAAACCAGTTTAGAAAGAGCCGCGTTGTAGAATGATGAGTGAGCTATGGAGTGCCCAGGAATGATGGGCGATTAGTTTAGTACACAAATATAGGTGCGTTAGGCCACACACATGCAAGCACTAAATAGGTTTTAAACCACAAATAACGTTTGTGGCTCGTAGGACTCGGAATTTACAGTCGTTGTAAGTATCGCGCGCTTTTTGTACACTTTCCCGCCAATCGGTTTTTTATCTGTGATCGTTTTAATTTGCGTAAAATGTAGATAAGTAAGATAAGCGGGCCAAAGCAAGCGGATACGATATAATATTTTTTAAAGAACAATTTTGTCGGCAAAATGAATATTATATATACTTAAACAAATATGAAAAATAAAAATAAGGGCCTGAAATGAATAGTAAGTAACCTATACATACTTTATTGACAAATAAATTGAAACACATTGGTAATTTCAAATATTCAAAACAAAAGTAGCCTCGTAATAAAAAAAACATTTTTTTGTATTTTACTGTTCTCATACTTTAAGGTATTTGTACTACTAATTAGATTCACGTTTACAAAATTGAAAGGTTTAATACATTTTTTAAATTACCTAATACGTATTTCGAAAATAGTATCTAATTAGCCGAAAGCGGTCAAACTCGATCAATACAGGGAGGAATTTTGAAAATAGATTGTGCGAGCCGGGCAATCACTTTCAGGGCTGCCAGGATATTTTTCAAAAAATCAAAATTAGTAAATTTAAACAACTCATGCAAAATAAAAAATCCAAAATTTTTTAGCTATCGTAAATGGTTCGTAAGACACTTAATAAAAATCTGATTTTTCAGACAACAATGATCTTATCCACTCATGCAAACGTAAACCTGGAAAAATCTCGGAATTTTTGGAATTTTTAAAATTAAATTATTTTTTTTATTGTAGATATAATTTTTAGGTTCAAATACCAAAAATTGAATGAATTAATTTATCACGCAAGAACAGTACTTAATTCCTGCATAAAAACCTGGCTAGCTTGCATACAAAAATTTAAAAAGCAAAAATTCAAAAATATTTTAAACTCCATTCGCAAAACTAATAATAATAAAATAAATATATAATAAAAACTAACATTAAAATGGCCAGTTACAAAAAATAAAACTAAAAACATTCGCTGAGGACAGGATTCGAACCTGCGCGGGTAGAACCCATTGGATTTCAAGTCCAACTCCTTAACCACTCGGACACCTCAGCTGTGACAGGAGTGGCGAAAATGTTCAATAGATTTTCATTCGATTGTAATATGAATTTACATTGAGTTGGAATTCGAAGGGTTATTCTATCTAGAAAAAATAATTAAGTATCTAGAAAAAAATACTAAGTACAAGTTGAAGTTACACAACAGTGTTCCGTATAAAAATAAGCACGTCAGTTTTGTATTTTTTCTCATCTCGTCTCTACATCTCTACATCGCTACATCTCTACTCGAGCAGCACTGTGCATGTACGAGTATGTAGAGTTTCCTGATTTTGTATTTTGTCCAATTTATAGCGTGCAAAACCGTTAATAAATAAATAAATAAAAAGATAAATTATTATACATTGACTATCTGTTAAGTAGGTATTTTTTAAAGGATATTTATTTATTTTATTAAAAATAAATTCATAAAAACGAAGTTTACAAATCAAACCTTAGCTTACCTTCGTAATGAATGCTTGTACTAAATCGATTATTATTAATTGTTCTAGCAATGAAATAAGTGGGTTTGTAACATATATCTGGTCTACACTTGTACAAATAGTAAGTATAAGGTTGTAGTAAATGATTGAAATCGACAACATTTGATTGCTATTTATGTAAATGAATTAATGTTAATTGATCAATAAGTATGTACTTATAAATAAAACTGTTATTTTATTTAGTTGTACTTTTTTTGTAAAAATTTTTGACTTTGATTTTGATCGGATATCTTACCTAAATAAAATTAATATTTGACTATTTTGACCGTTATACCTACCTATTTCAATTTAACCTCTAATCTTATTACATGAAAATGAAAAAAGGATTATCAAATAAGTAGGTATGTATGCACTACTTTTTCTTTGACTTCTCTAAGTGTAGGGTAAGGAGGGGGAATGGCGTTCACTTAACGAAAACATGGTGTATTTTTTTAATTATATATTTTAAATCAAAATTAAGAAAAGTAACAAAGTCTTTAACTCTCGAGTAATCAACAATTTAACAACAAAAGCATATATCTTTGATCTACTAGTAGTAGGAAAACATTAAAAAAAAAACATGTTTGAGCGGCATTGCCCCTGACTATGGGTAATGCCGCTCGGGGTACGGGGCAATGACGCTCAAACATGTTTTTTGAATATAACTAATATTATAAGTTTTAATTAAAGATACAGTAATGAGATCAACGTTATAAAATAAAAGTAAAGTCTACAAACACAAATTATTATCAATTATCCCCCATTTGTACGAAAGATCAGCCTTTTTCAATTTAACAAATATGGTAAAATTTTCAAACTTAAAATCAACAATCAAAATAACTTCGATTAACGTAGTATTATAAAATAATAATTATTGTAAGAGGTAGGACGAATGAGAAAATGCTATAAATTATTTTTGGACACACAGATCACAGGTAAATCCATCTGGCGAATCCCACCCTGAACATACAGCACGGGCCCACAGTCCGCAGATGGTGCAACGATACCACAACTTGTTATTTTTTCCAAATTCTTCGCAAATAATGCATTTGTTATAATTTTCATCATCCACATTCGTTTCGTCATCGCTATCATCGTCGCAAAGGTGCTCTTCATCTTCACTATCTGAAGAACTGGACAGGAAAATTTGTCTCTTGTATGATTTTTGTTTCTTAGGTTTGGCAACTTTTTTTGGCAACTTCTCTTTGGCAACTTTTTTTCCCGTATTCTTCTTGGCATATCTACAACAATAAAAAAAATTTCAGTAAGGGGTAATGGCGCTCAAATGAGCGGTATAACCCCAAACGGCCATTTTGCGATTGATTTGAAATAGTAATAAAAATATGCACGTAATGTGATGAAAATTGACTATATTCACAAAATAGAATAGTTTCACTATCAGAAAAGTTAAATTAATAATTAAATAAGCATTAAAGTTTAAGACTTACCGACAGAAAACACCAAACGTAAAATTACATCAGCGCGGCCGCAAACGAAGAAATGCACTTCACTGTCAGATGACGCGGGCTGACTGTCTGTTTGCATCGCCGCCCGTTAGTGGCCCCCTTTCCCCGCGCCTTCATGCTACCTGGCGTGTTTCTATGTTTCATTTTGATAGATTTACTGAGGTGAGCGCCATTACCCACTGAGCGTCATTCCCCCTCCTTACCCTACCTACTGAATAAATTAAAAAATGAATGAAAAATTCTATCATTAATCCCACAGCCCTATGAGCTACTGGCGCGTGCGTGTACTGACGCGCAAATAAAAATAAACACAGCGTATGGGTGGGCCCTAATGTATCAATCAACCGCGCGGTCAGCTATTAGCCTTATTATAATTGTGCTTCATATTTGCAATTGACGAGTTCTATTTTGCAAAATGAATCGCACATAGCACTGCTACATCTAAAAAGTTAAGCTACGTCGGGCGCGGTCAATACCTGGATGGGTGACCGCTAATACGCGCGCTTCCGTGCTTCGGAGGGCACGTTAAGCTATCGGTCCCGGTTGTTATCGATACGATATCAGTCGTTAAACTTTGTCGGAGGCCCTATGGGCGTTTTGGTAACATCCGACACGGGTTGACTACTAACCCGTTTGTTTTTAACGACTGATTTACGTATATATGTGAAGTAGCGGCATTGCTAACACTCAGACTAAGGGTATCAAGTGGTACCCGTTAGTGGCGCATTTTAAATATGCTTCTCTGGTTCGTAGGGCACTGCAGGTTGGTGGACTTCACATGCCTTTGTAAACATTATGGAGAACGCTTAAGCATGCAGGTTTCCTCACCATGTTTTTCTTCAGACTTTTTAAACTTCAAGGCAGGCCTGGCCCACTCCCCGTGTCGGTATCAAAAATGTACCTACGCACAGCGGCCCCGCACAAACGGCTAGAAGGGAAAGTGGAATAGGTAAGAGTAACGCGCTAGAAAGAGACGCAACATGTAGCGGGAAAGTGGAAAAGGTAAGGCTTATGCGCTAGTAAGAGACGCAACATTATCGTAGGTGATGAGCGCTGCGCGATCTGAATTGAACTTAATCGTATCGTAGCTAGAGTATATAGATTAAATGACTTTTCGAAGTAGGCCTTCTGTACTTGTACTATTATGTATTCTGTGTTCAAGGGCAGAAGAATGGATGTTGCTATTGAATTTTCAAAAGGGATCTCGTAAACTAAGGCCTACATCCCTCTCATTGTGAGAGGAGACTCGACAGACAGACATTCAGCTATTTTGTTAAGGTACCCTAATATCAAAGTTATAAACGAGCGTTTAAATCAAATTAAGTCGATACACGGATCTGTAGATCGAGTCGAAGATCAATTACGAAGATAACGCTCTATTTTGACAGGTCCCGCCATTTTGACGGCTCTGACGGCCGTGACAGCTGTCATGGCAGCTTTGTATCGCGCGCTCGTGTTGTAATTGAAGCATGTAGAGTTTGGGTGGAAATGTTGTGAGCAACGTTAGACCTTGTCTTAATTGGCTGATATTACCTACGCAATGAATAGACAGTTAGAACACAGGGTTAGGTGTAACTACTGGATCAAATCGTTATTTTTCCAGTTCGATCGTTGCACAACACTAGTTGTCGAACCGACGAGGTTTAACGTTCATTCTCCCATATCATGGATCAGCAACCAGTGTCAGCACCTTCCCCATCATGTGCCATGTAGGTAAGTTTTTTTTCTTTCACGTTGAAAGAGAAGCGAATTGACATGAGATTTTTTCGTGAGCATACTTAACCCGCTGCTTGAGTAGATCGCAAGCTATCGAAAAAGTTAAGCAACGTCGGGCGCGGTCAGAACCTGGATGGGAGACCGCTAGTGGCGAAAAAATCAACAAAGATAATTCTGAAAACTCCTATTTGTTTTATACAATACCTATCATTGATTCCTATCCAATATTAATTATTCCCTTCTAAATGTCTATTCTAGAGTATAAATTTAAATATCACCTGCTATTAATGTGAAGGAAAACATCGAAAACCTGCATGCCTGAGAGTTCACAAAAAAAATGTTTTCAAAGGTATGTGGAGTCCACCAACCCGCAGTAGGCCAGCGTGGTGGACTAAGGCCTACATCCCTCTCATTGTGAGAGGAGACCCGACTCTGTAGTGGGTCATTAATGGGCTACCGACGAAATGTCTATTTTAGAATAGACCTTAAAAAAGGATTATTTTTTCCGATTATACTTAATTTTTGTTGCTATCCATTAAATATATTGGTATTTTACGGGTCCGTTTGGATTAAGTCAATAACAATAACCTATGTGTGACATAAAAATACACGAAATACCAAATCGATGTCCGCTAACATAACCCCAAAAATTAACACCTCAAATTCGAAATTCAAATCATTACACCGATAGATTATACGCCCATCGGAGCCAAAACAACATAATATTAAGATATTATCTGTGGTCGGGACGTCAGGCTTACTCTATATTTGCATAGTCTGTGCTGTAATACGTGCGAGACGGCGATAGGATGGAGCTGTGAGTGGGAGAGGGACGGAGCTATTCGGTACATTCGGACCACCCAAGTTGCGAGCCCATACAATTCTTGCTTGATTGCGTGTTTCGAGTCTTGATACTGGATGGGTTTGTTAGCTGTTTGGGTTCCGTGGGGTTTTGGGTGGATTACAGTTTTACTCTATCAGTTTTGGAAAACGTACCTATATTTTATTATTAGTAGATAAAGAAAGAAGAAAGACCATTTATTACAGGTGTAGATACTATTGTTTAAAATAATAATTATTCTCAATACACACTATTCCAACATTTTGTAAATAATTATAATATTAAAGATTGTAAATGGTAAATTTTAATTTTATTTTTATAAACGGAAAATTTGTATGGATTGTTAATAAATAGAAAACTTTAAATGCATAATTTATAAATGGAGAATTTGTAATTAGATAATTTAAAATTTGAAAAGGAAATTTTAAAATTTGTTAATGAAATTTTTTTTCGAAAAGTTCGATAACCAGTCGAAAATGTCTTAGGATGCATGTTTATCAAAATATCTTTCTTTAGAAACGCGGCGCACAATAGTAGGTATCTACTTACAGTAAAATAGTTTGAGAGATTTTAGAAATTTTTATTTTTTTGTAGATTTGGCAAGTTCGCTTCTAGCATCTTTGCCGCTTACAAAATAGTAACTTGTTACTTGTTTTGGGTAACTCATTTTTTCATTAACAAAGGCTCGCGCTTGACAAATTATTTTGGCCGTCGCCATCTTAATTTTTTGCGCGCGCTTTTTGCGTGAACATATCTGGCTTAATTAAGATTTCAAGCGGTTTTGCGCTTAGGTTACAAGCCAATGACCTAGAACTTGTAAACTATATTTTATTAATTGACATCGTGTTGTTATGTTGTGGGAATGAAATAGAAAAAAACAATGTAGGTAAATGATAGACATGTGACATAATTATGAAAACATTAGATATATTTATAATTATCTATACATTGTAGAGCGATAGGAACTCACGCGTAGAAGTATTGTCAGTCAGTAACCCATTAATGACCCACTACAGGGTCGGGTCTCCTCTCACAATGTGAGGGATGTAGGCCTTAGTCTACCACGCTGGCCTACTGCGGGTTGGTGGACTTCACATGCCTTTGAGAACTCCATTTTTTGTGAACTCTCAGGCATGCAGGTTTCCTCACGATGTTTTCCTTCACCGTAACAGCAGGTGATATTTAATTTTATAAAGCGCACATAACTTTTTTACAAAGTCATTGGTGCGTGCCACTGGGATTCGAACCCGGACCCCTCGATGAAGAGGTCGAATTCTCAGCCACTGGGCTATCACCGCTTAATCGGAGAAGTATTGTACCGTCAGCCTATTTACCCACTATAAGCCTGTTCTTCATGTCTTCTGTTTCGATTGAATATGGTTGGTTTGTGTTAAAAAAGATTAAGCTCATCCTTCCTTTCAGCCCTTGGCCTCCCCTAATCCCCTAATTGACGCCACTCCACCTGGTCCTGGGCCCTCTGAATCCAACGGTTTCCCGCTGTCTTCTTCAGGTCGTCAGTCCACCTAGTCGGAGGGCGGCCTGTGCTCCTTTTGACTAGACGCGGTCGACATTCGAGGACCTTTCTTCTCCTTTCTTAGACCTTGGGTTTTCAATGTTACGAACAATGAGATCAACCCATATTCTAGGGTATTTCTGTACCGTTTAGTCAAAATTTGAATTGAACTGAGAAAATTTACATATGCGTTAAGTAGTTGAAGATTTTGCAGAGCATTTTGATCTACCATTTACATACATGGTTCATGGTTCATATGGATACTACATACATGCAAACTGTTTCAGTTCAATTCAAATTTTGTCTAAAACATTATAATTTATTTCTTACTTTAGGTAACTAACTTTGTGGTTTATATAACTTACTTTATCTTATCCTACTATCGTTACTTAAGGGTGCACAATTTGTACTTGTTTGTTGAATTTTGAATTCTCAATTTTTGAAAATCCCAAAAACCTCAATTAGAATCAACTATAAAATTTTCCAGTCGTCAATTAAGTGAACACAATTTAAAATTCACAAGACATAAAAGTTGAATTTTGAATTCTGAATTTTCAACATCGAAATTCTTCTATTAAAATCAATAATTCTCCAAGGATCAAGAATGCCCAGCGGCTAGGCGGAGGTAGGTTGCAGTACATCGCAGTAATAGTGCAGCAATAGGTACATTTTTTGATCTGTTATGTGATTGTGTGCCCTACGGAAACATTCGAGGGGTTAGTTGTAGCGGGAACGATCGTGCCACTAGGTAGGAAATACACGGGAGAGAAATGCAACAGGGCATTTCTGTCACGAAATATGATTTGTTATATGTTGTAGTACACCATCGCGCACTAGGCCAGCGTAGTGGACTTCAATTAAAAAAAACTTAAAAAGTATTAACCAAATACGACGTGAGTTAAGAATTGGACTGTAAAATTTCAGGTTTGAAAAAAAACTCAGCACTGATGTTTCATGTGTTTTCAACGAATGCTCAAAAGCAGGTAGCCTTTACACTTGTTTGCTATTTTTAATATCAAAAGCAAAATTTCTCCCTTTTAAAGCTTGTATCCCGGCTCAGACATTCCACCCGTACATTCCACTTCCACGAGTATGTTTGTATAACTCTTAACTGATTGATTTCGTCGAGTGTGTAGTGTAGGCACCTCCTATAGCTATTGAGTCTATGGCGTCATATATAGCTGGAGAGCTTGCAAACATTTTTCGATAAGTGTTTGAGGCATTATAGGAACATCTAGAATAACTTATTTGTAATATCTTATATGTATATAAAATTCTCATGTCACAGTTTTATTTACCATACTCCTCCAAAACGACTTGACCGTTTTTTTTTTAAATTTTATATGCATATTCAGTAGGTCTGAGAATCGGCTAATGTCTATTTTTCATACCCCTAAGTGAGGGTTGTCCACAACACACAATTTATTTTTTTGGACATTTTTATGTATTTTATTTGAAATTAAGAAAAAGTAAGAGAAAAATTTTCGAGGAAAAAAACTCAAATAATTTTCTTATTTCGCCATCAAACGCACTCTAGGTAGTGTAACTATGATAGTTATATGTATTTTAGTTGAAATTGACAAAAATAAGAGAAAAATTTTCGGGGAAGAAACTCAAATTATTATCTTATTTCGCCGTGAAACTCACTCTAGCCAATGTAACTATGATAGTTATATGTATTTTAGTTGAAATTGAGAAAAAATAAGAGAAAAATATTCGGGGAAAAAAACTCTAATTATTTTCTAATTTCTCAGTCAAACGCACTCTAGGTAGTGTAACTATGATAGTTATATGTATTTTAGTTGAAATTGAGAAAAAAATAAGAGAAAAAATTTCGGGGATAAAACTCAAATCATTTTCTTATTTCGCCGTCAAACTCACTCTAGGCAGTGTAACTATGATAGTCATAAGTATTTTAGTTGAAATTGAGAAAAAATAAGAGAAAAATTTTCGGGGAACAAACTCTAATTATTTTCTTATCTCGCCGTCAAACTCACTCTAGGCAGTGTAACTATGATAGTTATATGTATTTTAGTTGAAATTGAGAAAAAATAAGAGAAAAATATTCGGGGAAAAAAACTCTAATTATTTTCTAATTTCTCAGTCAAACGCACTCTAGGCAGTGTAACTATGATAGTTATATGTATTTTAGTTGAAATTGACAAAAATAAGAGAAGAATTTTCGGGGAAGAAACTCAAATTATTTTCTTATTTCGCCGTCAAACTCACTCTAGGCAACTGTAACTAACTTATAATATGGCCAAACAACGTTTGCGGGGTCAGCTAGTTAGGATATAAAAAACGCAGACCTAACCGGCTCGTGATGGTAATAATTAAAAATAAGTGGTCGAGGCGTATTGAAATTTTTACTTAAAATCCCGCCTGTGTTATTCAAAACAGTCATTTTTATTTACAAATGTTGTGAAAATTTCGGCGTACCTCAACCATTTTTATTTTTCGTTATTTTTATTTAAAAAAATTAAATTTTGGGGACGCTCATAAGGTTCCAAGTCCTTCTCAGTCGTCTAGCCCTATTTTTTTCTTAAATACGAAATTCAATGTTAAGAATTTCAAGAAAAATCTTTCTCTCATCATTTAGGGCTTGGCTAAACTCCATTACGCTAAATTCCATTACAAATAAGTAATAAGCAATTCAACATGCTTTTATGATGCCTCAAACACTTATCGAAAAACGTCCGACAGCTCTTGGACTATAGCTATTGCGTCTATGTCGTCATATTGCATTCAATAACTGTTTGGGTGCGTTAAGTGTGGTTTTTGGTTTTGATTGTGGTTGTTTTTGGTTGTGACGTTTCCGGTTCCTTATTTGAATTGTGTGAGAAGTTTTTAATTGGTTTATTTTTCGTCCATCGAACGCTTATGGACGGATATTATTTGTTTAGACGTTGAGAATAGGGTTTGATGTGTTCAATAGTTTTCTGCTTTGAAAGATCTTTAAATGGTAAACAAAGTCTCGTTAAAGGAGCTTAAGTTACCGACAAAGATTTTATAGGTATCAAATGAATACTGAAAAAGATTTTATAGATATTTAGGATTATCAAGAATTCGGACACTTAAAATTAGCGCTTTTTTATTTTCAGGTTACTTTTATTTCGCGGGAACTGCAACAGCAGTTATTACTTATGACGTTTTAGTGTATACATATTGTTGAGCCACCATATTTTTTCCAATGGTCAGGGTAATTTTCTTCATGTAGTGTCCTTATCTGAATGATAACAATAAGATACGAGTATGGACCAGCGTGGTGGACTAAGGCCTACATCCTTCTCATTGTGAGAGGAGACCCGACCCGCCAGTGGGTCATTAATGGGTTACAGACAGACAGTGTCCTTAAAACGCTTTGATCTCTTATTTTTTCTTATAAAGATAAATAATTGGAACCTATTTTTACTTTTATCGAGTGTAATATAACAGTCTGGTCAGTTGCTTGAGTAGCTCGCAAGCGATCGAAGAAGCAACGTCGGGCGCGGTCAGTAAGATGGGTGACCGCTAGTGGCGAATTACACGCGCTTCCGTGCTTCGGAGGGCACGTTAAGCCGTCGGTCCCGGTTGTTATCGATACGATAGCAGTCGTTAAACCTTGTCGCAGGCCTTATAGGCGGTTTGAAAACATCCGACATGGGTTGGCTACTAGCCCGTCTCTCCACCACCGCATTGGAGCAGCGTGGGTACACTCCAGGCCTCCCCACAACAGAGTTCTACCCGTGCCCAATAGTGGGACAAAAATGGGTAGCAACCGTCTCCTCTAAAAAACAGCTAAGCGGTCATCAACTTCAAACAAATCAAAATTCCGGCGATCTCGAAATCATTTTTCATATTATTCACTACATTATACGTATAAAATTAGCCACAAAGCCACAGATTAGCCACAGCTTAGCTAAATAGCTGCAGGCATTCGCCACAGACACACTTTTTGCTGCTTTTTGCCACTCCATCGCTGAACACATCCATGTTATTAATATTAGTCGATTATTGCCTCCGCGAGTGGTGTGGATAAGACTTGCGAATATTCGTATTAAGCCTATACAAATCCAACTGGAATCCAGTTCGCATCCTCAAAACGCCTGATCTCATTAAGTACAAGCTTTTTAAATTTTTAAATGCAACGAGTATTTTGTTTGTCCGGGTTGCAACTGAATTTTAATGTTTAACCGATTGAGCTGAAATTTTATAAAAATTAAAACACAAATTAATGGTGAAAAATCTTTAAAAACAAGCTTTTATTTAATTCAATTCCTTTTCTTTTCTCATAAAAAGTATAGGTTATTTACAACCTCTTTTTTAAGAAAATGATGTTTTAATTTTTGATTGATGTCAATGTGTGTAATTTGGATTTTTCCTTCTCGCAATTCAATACATAAAATAATACCTAATTTAATAAATTCATATAGGTACCTTGAACATAATTTTGTGTATTTTTAATTTATCTGACCGTCAGTAACATAGGTAAATCCGGTTCACACCCTCAAACCCCGATCTAATTCCCTAAACGAGTGATGCAAATATCCTTTGTCTACGCATCCACACCACTCCGCCACAGCGACGTGTGTGGTCCACCGTAATGGAGTATGCTCTACTCAGCGATATTTCATTTTCATTTCATTGCTAAAACGCGTCTTATGAGATTCCTGTTGGATTTGGAGGTTTGAGGGTGCTTTGGAGTTGTTGTGAATAATTTAATACTAGGTGTGCCCGCGTTCTTGACTCGGAATTGTAAAATAAACGAAGCTTAAGTTAGGTACTCCTTATTACATCAGCTATCCGCCAGTGAAAGTCCCGTCAAAATCGTTCCAGTCGTTCCAGAGATTAGCCGGAACAAACAGACACACAGACAAAAATTGAGAAAAATGTTATTTTGGTATACTTATATGTACCGTGTATACATACATATGCATTTAGTAAAACGCGGTTATTATTATATTACAAGCAGACGCTCCAATTTTATTTATGTTTTTAGATAATTATAATTGTTTTAGTTATGAATATTCAGGTCCAGAGAAATCGATATTATCTTGTGGACGTACAAAAAATTTTAATACAAAATTCTATTGGTTTTGTCGATGAAATTTGGTATATTTTATGCCCTTAAATTGTAATTATCGCTAGTTCAAAGCCAAGTACCCTGTATAATATTAATGTAATTAACCCGTATTGCAGCGTGGTGGACTAAGGCCTCCGTCCTTCTCATTGTGAGAGGAGACACGACCCTGCAGTGGGTCACTAACGGGTTGCAAAACATATTGGGATCAATAGGGACCAATTAAATCAGTCTTAAATAGACCTCAAATTTATTAACACTCATTTGTGAAGTTAACTTTTATGATTCAAAAAATAATTAATTCTTATAATAAACATTTATTACTACTGACTTTTTGTTTTTAAAACTTTACTTTACACTTATATAAAGCGATAAAATTATTTATTGTTATTACAATGAAATCCAATACTTAAGTGTTTACATGTTAGGTATTATATCCATTTATAAAGACATAATTAGATGGTTTTCAGACATTTCTACATAGTTCGGGTAATATAGAGATCCTTATTCAACCCACAAGATGTTACAACAAATAATAAAGATTTTATGACATTTATGGAGAAATTATTTTTATAAAGACATAAAAACTTATTAATTACTTTTCAATGGTGTGGTTTATTACTTATTTATTATCGTATTGACTAAACCATTGCTGTATTTTATGTGTATCCCGTGGGAAACGTTTTCCCAAATAAAATCCACCGTGACCGATGTTATTGTGTAACGTTCCTCAGCTCTTAAAATAACGGTGAAGTGTTATAAGTATAAGCGATTATTAGGTAGGTACCTAGGTTGGTAGAGCCAGTACCTTACCACTGGTTTTAACCCGTCGTAAGCAGCATGTTCTTCATGTGTTGTTGCGGCTGGGGAGGTGTGGTTGCCGGGGATGCTTTATTTGAGGCGAACATCTTAGTCTTCATGAGTAGCGAAGCAGCACTCACATAAGTATGATTTCTGGAAGGTTTTCTATCCTTTAGAGGTGTCCATGGGCTGCAGTGTCCACTTTACATCAGGTGGCCTGCATTCCCGTTTACTACTCATTTATCTACATCTACAATAACTATATATTAATAAAAATGAATAGCTGTTCGTTAGTCTCGCTAAAACTAGACAACGGCTGGACCGATTTATCTCATTTTTGTTTTGATATGTTCGTATAAGTCGAAGGAAGGTTTTTACGGTGAGAAAATGTGAAAAGAATGAGTGAAAAAAATTGGATTTTCTATATTGAGGCAGAAGTGTGCCGAGTCTACCTAAGAAAACCCAAATATCTTTTTTTCAAAAAGCATACTTCAAAAGGACCACTACAAAACCCAATTGACTACTGCTACAGTTTCGAAATTATCACCAATAAGTTATATTGACTTTTCATGTTTGAGCGCACCCGTGGTTTGCCGACCGCTTCCGATGTTTGCCGACCGTTCACGATGTTTGCCGATCATGATCAACTAGGAGAGTTACGTGTTTCTTGTTTTTTGTCGGAAACTTATTTCGTTTGTTGGGTGATTGTTAAGGTAATGTAATGTAATGTAATGAAATGTAAGGTAATGTTTTGGTGGACTAATAACTTGAAAAAGATAACATGTAAAAGAAAAAGAAATGTGATTTTATTATAATATTTTTATTAGCTTGCCCATGGAAATATAATAATCTTACCCATCATAAAATCAATGTTTATCACCTATAAAAAAGTTGTTTTTTTTTCTTATTGAGATCCATAATACCCATATAAATTCATTAAGGAATCTTAGATATACTTATTGTATCCGCATTGGGTAGACTGTTCTTAACTTATTATAATTTGTGTAACATCTTTCTCATGTAACAGTCAACAATAAACGTATTCTTTTCTTTTCTCTTTGAAACCCTTGGAGTCTGATTGCAACCTTTTCCGAAATCGAATCGACCATTTTAAAAGTAATTTTGTCAAAATTTCTAAATGTGAAAATAGAAAAAAAACTCATGATATCACCATCATAAGTAGTTCATGATAGATCATGGTTATCTATTTTATTTTCACCCAACAAAACCAAAATACCTCTCCTGCCTAAGTCAACACGCTCTTACTTATGTAAGTAGTACCTACCTTACTAATGAAGCATTGTTTTGCCCCTAACAGGTCATAACGAGGACCTCAATGTAGAACATCAGTTAACCCAACAATCAGTTAACGCGTAACTAACAGTTAGTGTGAGGTATTAACAGGTACGATTTCCGTCTATTTTATAAATACCGTGTGTATCTAGTGGTCGGTACTTGACTTGGAAAAGATTTTTATTTAATTGTCAGTAACCCATTAATGACCCACTACTGGGTCTCCTCTCACAATGAGAGGGATGTAGGCTGCCGTCCACCACGCTGGCCTACTGCGGGTTGGTGGACTTCAAATGCCTTTGAGAGCATTTTTTTTGTGAACTCTCAGGAATGCAGGTTTCCTCAAGATGTTTTCCTTCACCGTAACAGCAGGTGATATTTAAATTTATAAAGCGCACATAACTTTTTTACAAAGTCATTGGTGCGTGCCACTGGGATTCGGACCCGGACCCCTCGATTCGAGGTCGAATTCTAAGCCACTGGGCTATCATCGCTTATTTTATTTAATTACAATCGGAAATTTAAGCTACCAGGAAACAAATGGGTGTATTGGCTGCAACCCTTTTATGTTCCACTGTTGTGCACGGGTCTCTCCCACAGCAGGGGAGACGACTCTACCACGCTTCTCCAATGCAGATTGGTAGAGAAACGTGCTAGTGGCCAGCTCGTGTCGTTATTGTATCGATGGCAACGGGCACCGACGGCTTAACGTGCCCTCCGAAGCACGGAAGCGCGTGTAATTCGCTACTAGTCACCCATCCAGGTGCTGACCGCGCCCATAGTTGCTTAACTTCTTCGATCGTTTGCGATCTACTCAAGCAGCGGGGCTATGCGCGCTTCACAGTAGATCATTATAAGGGGTTAAAACATAAACTGTAATACTTGCACGGCTTTGTTTGGAAACTCATAAGTCTATTAATACTTACCGAGTCGTGATGTATGCTTGTGGATGACAGATTTACTTACCAGTATCGATGAATGTTTTCACATACTAGCTAGGGATTTGGGTTTATCCGTTTATGAATATTTTAAAATACTTTTGTTGTGCAACTGAGAGCGATAATTTTGAGCTTGTTTTGTGAAAAAAAACATCAATCTATACCAATGGGGGATCAAACAGTCAAAATTTTCACTAATACTTACCTATTAGAAATAAGTATTTTACTTTTTTGTAAATTATCAAACGTCTTATATATAGGTAAGTCCAGAGAAATCGAAATTTTCTTGTAGACACACGTTCAATTATAATACAAATTTCAAATGACTATCATTTCTAAAAGAGTTTTGTTTTTGTGTTTTTTGTCGATGAAATTAGGTCTATTTTATGCCCTTAAATTTATCGCTATTACCTAGCTCATGACTGTACACGCTTTATTATTTTTCTTACAGAATAAGAAAAAATAACAAACTGACAAATTCCTATACTTTTAGATGAACCGCGTTTATTTATCTAGCTGTTTAAGTTCACACCGACGGATTCTGTCGATACGACGATAAAGAATAACGTATTTTTAATAATGTTCAAGTCCCCAATAGGGATGTGTCGACGCTTTCAATTAAGAGATAAATTTGTTTTTGTTTTCAGTTAGATATTATGTTTAATTTAGAAAAAATTTAAAAAATGATTTTAATATCGCATGAAAAATGGGCCATTGCAGCTCAGTCAAGGAGGCAATATTTCTGTTATCTATACAATAAAATGAATCGCTGTTCGGTAGTCTCGCTTAAACTCGAGAACGGCTGGACCGATTTAGCTCATTTTAGTATTGATATGTAGGTACGTATAAGTCCAGGGAAGGTTTATACGGTGAGAAAGTATAAAAAAGTATAAATGTCTTTATTTGGCACAACGAAGTGTACCGGGACAACTAGTTTTAATTAAAAAAAGTTTTTAGTGTTAATTTTTTTTTGAATTTTCAAGACAATTAAAGATTGGGTTTGACACAGAACGCTATACAAGTTACCCCGTGTCCTAAGTACTATGACTATGTCACACATAAAATTTGATCGGACGACAACGTCACTGGTGCATATATCTACATTTTGTCGTATGAGCTCACAGAGCGGTCGGTTGTTTGCCAAATACGACAAGGGCTTAGAGAGTGTAAGGATGATTGTTACTCTTTCACGCAAAAACGGCTGAACAGATTTGGGTGAAATTTGGTACACCGATAGATCATAACTTGGATTGACATATAGGATACTTTTGCGGGCGAAGCCGCGGGCACAGTCTAGCATTTCTTAAAAATAAAACCTTATCGGACTGCATAGGTATTTATCTACTACTCTACTACTACTCTACTCTAGGGTATTTACCTACTAGTAAATATTCCAACTTATTAACTAAGTTACAAAAGTTTAATTGGCGAAAATAGTTTCTATTTGCGTACCAGCATATGAGGCGTGTGTTTAACGTGTGATATATTGTCAACCCACTAATTAGGCACCAATTATGGCTGTCGGCGTTTTGAAATATGGCCGCTGATACAGGGTGCGTGGATTTTTGAGATTCGGCGGCGTGGGAAGGTTGAAATTTACACCAGATTGAGGAATCATTTAGGGAGATAAAATAGTATTCATGTCTGAATAGTTCATACCTGTTTTAAGTTGTACCTAAAACTGACTAGGTATTTTTTCACCCAATTATGACCCACTAGACGGTCGGGTCACCTCATGTAGGCCTTAATCCACCACGCTAACAACCTAATATTATATCTTAGGTACGATTAAAGGGTACGGGACGATCAAAGGAAACACCGGGCCAAAAGCAACAAAGAACACTTGACTGGCTTTTAGATAGAGTATCTAATTTTATATACATTTGTAAAACTTAAATAAACCATCAATTAATTCGTTAAAACTTAAAGGGAAATTAACATTCACCTATCCATCCATCCATCCACAAAAACTTTCGCATTTATTCGACGACCCGAGTGGCTCAGTTGGTAAAATGCGCCAGTGCGCTACGCGTAGGGTCCTGGGTTCGATTCCCAGCAGAGCAGAGATTTGAATGATGAGTTCAAATTTCTGTTTCTGGTCTGGGTGTGTTGTGTTGTTGTCTTGTGTGTGTCCATGGCGCCCACGACACAGTGAATCCTAGTGTGGGGCTATGAGTGAGAAGCGTTATTTATTTATTTATTTATTTATTTATATTAGTAGTAGTAGGTAGTATGAACATTCGAAAAACATCACCTTGTATATCGCGACAAATAAATCAGTATAAGAGAAATGTATCGGGCAACAGCAGTCATCTTTTGGCAGCAGCTTACAGGACATGTATCGACCTCCAGCCTACTCTGCTAATTGGGTATTTATTGCTTAATATTCATTTTTACGTACGAACCTCCTGCTCCCGCTCAAGAACGCTCAATAACTCTCAAGAACTATCTACATGCATCTTTATTGTCAGTAACCCATTAATGACCACTAGGTACAGGGTCGGGTCTCCTCTCACAATGAGAGGGATGTAGGCCGCCGTCCACCACGCACCACTACTGCCCGTTGGTGGACGAACATACCTCTGAGAACTTTTTTGTAAACTCTCAGGCATGCAGGTTTCCGCACATAACTTTTTTACAGTCATTGGTGCGTGCCACTGGGATTTGAACCCGGACCCCTCGATTCGAGGTCGAATTCTAAGCCACTGGGCTATCCTCGCTTTTGCACATGTTTAGTATTTACGAACTGTAAATCTAAACTACCGCGGGGCTATGACGCATAGCGTGTCTCCGCCAATCAACATTCAAACAACGTGGTGGATGCTCCAAACCTCTCCCAGTTGTGGGGAGAGATTCGTGCCCTACAGTGGGCAAAAAGGCTTGCAAACAGGTTCTATTGCCATTTTGAATTTTGCGAAGCTGCATGTTCTTCATGCCTTGGGTTTCAGTCGACGATGAGATAGTCTATTTGAGACTTCATCTCCAACCTAGATGAAGTCTCAAATAGACTATCTCATCCTGGGTACCCTTGGGATGCAGTGACCACTTAAAACGAGGTGACACGCGTACATTAACGATTTGCTACTCTCTGTCGGTCATTTTTTTTCTAAGTCGCATGAGTTAAACGAAATGTGAAGGAAACATGGTGAGGAAATCATGCCTGAGAATTCTCTACAATATTCTCACAGGCATGTTAAGTCCACCAACCCGCACTAGGCCAGCGTGGGGGACTACGGCCTACACCTTTCTCATTGTGAGAGGGGCCTCGAACCTGCCACGTCTGAGAATGTTTCAAACGAAGAAGAATATCACATTATCGATAGATAACTCGTTAAACCTTGTCGAGTCCTTTCAGCCTATGAATACCCGAGTGCCATGTCCGAATGAAATAAAACTGCTAATTAGTTAGTACTTAAATAAATACATTCAAAAATGAAACCCAACCAATCAGAATAGATCAAAGCGCGAAGAGAACAATTAGAGTCCGAGGTTCAATTCCCGGTAGAGTCAAGAGTAAATCATGCTGTGGAACTCGTGATTTATACCGCCGTTTACGAATATGATTTATAGGAAACCTTTTTATTAGGAAAGTCTGGCTTATTTTAGACTAGCGAGTGCCTGCGGTTTCGTCCGCGTGGATTAAAGTACGTGAATCAGGGAGGGATAAAAAGTATCCTATATGTTAATCCAGGTTATAAACTATGTGCCTACCAAATTTCACCGTAATCTGTGTAGGCGTTCACAAAATTTCACATTTGTAATAGTAAGTAGATAGTAGGCATTAGGACTAATTATTGCTTTCGTGGTTTGTCAAATTCGTCGTGTTATTGTTACTTAAGATCGCCCAATAGTCGAAATTCGACTATAATAATAATTTATTTAGTTTATTATGAAGCTAGCTGTTTGAGTTTATTGCAAGCGATCGAAAAGGTGAAGCAACGTCGGACGCGGTCAGTATACCTGGATGGGTGACCGCTAGTGGCGAATTACACGCGCTTCCGTGCTTCGGAGGACACGTTAAGCGTCGGTCCCGGTTGCGGAGGCGTTATCGTTAAAACAGCAGTCGTTAACCTTGTCAGAGTCCCTATGTTTGATAACATCCGACGCGGGTTGGCCACTAGCCCGTTTCTCCACCACCGCATTGCAGCAGCGTGGTGGAGTATGCCCCAGGCCTCCCCTTGTTGTGAGGAGAGACCCAATAGTGGGCGATTAAAGGGTTGCATTCATTATTAATTCTGTTTAGATCCGATCTTAACTTCTACTCAGGTATAAAAGAAGGACTCGTAGAGTATGAAGAGAAACAACCAAATAAATTTTGTAAACCATAGATAATTTATTGCTTTTTACAATTATTCTCTAATACAGTCGACGATAACTAGGATCAAACATTATTAAACTTCTATAAATATACAATGATAACTAAATTGGAAGAATAAGTTGACTAAAACTTAAAATAACAAAATTCTAATAATTATTCAGAATAAAACATGAATGTCGGAATAAATTATTTACAACAGACCATAAATATGACTTTGACAATACAGCTTTTTTACACTAATCTAAGGCGGTGAATACACTGCCCCACATTACGCAGCGTTGCGCGTGAATGCGTAATCTAGCGTTATATGTAAATATTTCCATTTGTATAGAAAACACGCACAGTCCAACGCACAGAACACGCATCTGTATGTACGCGCGTGGATGCGTTGTCTGTACAAATGGACGCGCACCCCCGCACTGCGTTGCGTGATGCGGGGCAGTGTGTGAATCGCTTTATGTCTATATTCTATTTACAAATTCCAATCAAAAGAAAAGTGTTTTATGTACAAAATTGTGAAATCCCACAAACGCTTATATTGACATATAATATTATATATCTATCTTTTTACTTATCTTATAACAACATAATTTTAATTTCAAACATTTGTGGATAATAATTTTATTTTTTCTGATTACCCATTCCTTTTTACTAAAATAACGAGCCTCTAGCTTGAATAATTTTATTCATACATCAATAAAATCTTGATAGTTGGAAAACCATACATTTTTTGAATATTAGCGTAAGTATATAGCGTTAGACCAGACCGAGACAAAATGCCACGAAATCATTTAAGATGGTCGTGCGGGGGCTAGGTTAGGGGAGGCCCATGCTCAGCAGTGGACTACCAAGGGCTGAAAGGAAGGAAGGAAGTAGATACACCTGTCCCTTCATGTCAGTAACCCATTAATGACCCACTACAGGGTCGGGTCTCCTCTCACAATGAGAGTGATGTAGGCCGCCGTCCACCACGCACCACTACTGCGGGTTGGTGGACTTCACATACCTTTGAGAACTTTTTTTTTTTGTTGAACTCTCAGGCATGCAGGTTTCCTCACGATGTTTTCCTTCACCGTAACAGCAGGTGATATTTAATTTTATAAAGCGCACATAACTTTTTTACAAAGTCATAGGTGCGTGCCACTGGGATTCGAACCCGGACCTCTCGATTCGAGGTCGAATTCTAAGCCACTGGGCTATCACCGTCCCTTCATAAGCATTAAAAAATCAATAACACCCAAGAACAATAATGGGGTAAGACCCTTCTGTAATAAATACACAATTATTAACCCTATTTTATGAAAAAGTCAACTCGAATCCAACACGGTGGGCTAATCGATTCGTAATCTGATTTTAATAGCTCATTCGGATCGATAAAGAGATAGTGAAAATAATATGATGATAAAGATATACGTAGACTAAGTGTTTTCCAATTTCAGTGGTCTTTATTTTTATAGCTTTTTTTTATATAAATTGAGTAGCAAAAAGACATGTGTAATGTTTAGTGGTCACTGCAGCCCATGGACGCCCGCATTCAACCTCAAATAGATGATAGATCCTATGGGAGGTTGCATGCGGGTGCTTTGCTACTCACGAAGATTAAAATGTTCGCCTCAAATAAAGTATCAAATCCTACAACCATACCTCCCCAGCCGAAACACGTTATCTACAAACGATTTTTATACGTATAAAGGCAATTTATTAAACTACACGAAAATAAATACATAAAACTATTATTTACAGATAAAAGGAACTATTTTAGCTTTTTCAGCGACTTCAATAGAGAGATCTATACAGAACACTCTAAGAAGTCTAGACAATGATGTATAGTAACCGTCATGAGTCGTGAGCACAGATTTTATCAGTGGTAGGGATATTGTATACTTTCGACCAATGTACAGCAGCCGACAACGCGCTGCACCAATAGACGACGCACACTGACGAACTGACGACTGTCGAACCAATCGTGTGCACCGCAGCGCAGTCAATGTCAAACCGACCAATGAAAGTTGTGCTCACCACTCGCGACGGCAATTATACACCTTAACGAAATTAGACAATTCTCCTACCAAGATCTCCTCAAAAATACATCTCAAATACAATGACTATCTCCTATCTCTCCCTCCTTCTTCTCCTACGTGACACTGATCTCTTCCTCATCACTGTCAGCGGCGGTGCTGTGGTTGTACAACCCTTGGGCCATGAGCTGAAGCGCCAGCGGGTTCCTCTGCCCCGTCGCCTTCTTGATCTTCGCTCGCTTGTTCTGAAACCAGATCTTGATCTGGGCTTCCGCTAGCCCCAGCTCCGCAGCCAGGGTCTGTCGTCTGCGCTCCGTGAGGTAGCGGCTTTCCGCGAACTCGTGCTGTGGACAAAGGTTTGAGATTATTTGGTGTTAAAACTGATTAATCAAATTGCAATGGGCTGAAATCTCGAAATGTGAAACCGCTGAGTTTTGCCACCGTTTGGCCGTTGTACCTAATACGGGCGCAACATTCAAGCATTTCGCGATTTCACGCGCATTTCGCGATTTCGCGGCGGAGTGTGCTACCAGCGTAAAGTTGCAATGGGCTTGATATCATTCGCAGGACTGACAACCGATCGGGAAGACAGGTCCTCGAATGGCGACCACGTTTGGGCAACGCACAGGTCGCCCTCCGACCAGGTGGACTGACGACCTGAAGAAGCGGGAAATGATTGGATAGAAAGGGCCCAGGACCGGGCGGAGTAGCGTCGATTAGGGAAGGCCCATGTCCAGCAGTGGCCTACCAAGGCCTGAAAGGAAGGCAGTAAAACAGATCCTATGGAAGATCAGGGCTAGTGGCTTGAACAGTATTCTGTGTAGAACCACTTACGTGTAAACTAAGTATTTCATTTTCTGGTAAAGAAGGCAGATAGGTACCACCTACATTGTCATAGCCCATAAAAAGAAGAATAAATTACCTTTAATCTAGCAAGTTGCGCTGCGCTGAAGGCGGTCCTGGGTCTCTTCTCTTCTGGGTTCATCTTCTTCTTCATCCTTCTACTTCTGGGACCTGGGGACAAGAGAAAATGACATCAGTTTCGGTTGGGGAGGTCCGGTCTCTCACAATGGATGTAGGTCTTACTCTTAGTCCACCACTCCACCCACGTCCACACCATGTTCAGAAGCCTTTGAGAACATTTTGCAGAACTCCACGCTGGCCTAATGCGGATTGGTGGACTTCATAAGCCTTAGAAAATATTTTACAGAACTCTCAAGCATAGCTCTATTAGGTAAAGATTTTATTACATCCTCACAGACTTTTAAGTTTATAAAACCAATGAAGTAGGATAATTTAAACGATTCAATTCAATTCAATTCAAAGACTTGCAGAATTAGCTACCTAAAACTACAATACCTCTATCTGCTATAATAGGTACCTATGTAGCAGATCAAGTTAGGTATAATTACGAGTGAATTCTTGAACTCAATGATTTGTAATGAGATTACGAGATAATAACTTTATTATATTTGAACTACTCAGCTAGTCTAAGTAGGTAAATGTTTAAATACATGATTATAGAATATACTTATTGCACGCTGTTTGGTTATTAATTCGAGTACTTTAATTGGATCGTGCCAGAGACTTCTTTTGTGATTTTGTCGAACTAGAGATCGAAATTCGACTATAATTTATTGAAATTTGAATTTGACACGTAAAGGAAAATACGTACATGTCATGTTTGTCTATGTGTGCATGTCCAAAGTAACTACACAAAACTATGGTAGTGTGCGTGGCGTGTTTTTTTGGTAAATTCTATTCCACCAACCCGCATTAGGCCAGCGTGGACTAAGGCCTACATCCTTCTCATTGTGAGAGAGACCCGACTTTGCAGTGGGTCATAATGGGTTACAGACAAGATACGATCGGTGCTACAGAACACCCAATGCCGTCGCTTAACGATGTAAAATGCCCACGAATTTCACGCCAATAGACGTACAGCCACTCGTAATTGAATTAGAGCACTCTACGATAGAGTAATAATTCTTATTGGTCTACTGCAGACTGTAGGATGGATAGAAATGCGTCATTTTCTATATTAATACGTGAAGCGAACATTGTGGGTACAATTTGCAGCTCACTACGCGAACGAAGCAGTTGTAATTTGACACAACTATAGTCTATAAGAAGAAGAATGCAATGCAAAGTAATATTTTTAAATAATATGCATTAGAAATACATGAAATCATCAAAAAGCGCCACGCGCACTACCATAAGTTTGAGTACTTTGACACATAGATAAACACGACGTTTTAGTTTTTATGGTTCTCAACAAAAAAATAATCTAATACTGGGTATTAATACTATAATTATTATAAATGCGAAAATTGGTAACAGTACCTACTTTAAAGATTTTATTAGCTGATATTGATTTTTTTCAACTTTTACCTCATTATTATATTTTCATATAAAACATTATTAATTAACATACTAACAAATATATACTAGTTATTTCTTAAATCATTCATTCATTCACTATTTGAACAAATGAATTGAATTGAATTGTGTCACATAAATGAATTGAATTGAATTGAATACTTCTAAACACTTCTTAGTCTATGGTCACAGACAGACCGCCATGCTGGTCTATTAGGTTTATTAAATTATTGACTGACCAATAAGGGCGCAGGGAATCTTATTAGTATCTATTACTAGTAACGGAATCATTTTTGTACCTTTTTGAAAATTGTATTACGTGTTGTATTGAAAATTGTATTGTATAAGTGGGCGGTAACCTTTTATGTTTCCCTAGGTCTGAAGTAAACGGGAGGCATGTAAGCTTTTTTACAAAGAACCAGCCATTACGAACTCCTTTTAACTAGTGAGTATACTGCTTACTTGTGTTTACGAAAAATAGCTGATTGCCATATTATTATTAATATAATAATTGTCAGATATGCCAGCTACTTAGTTAGGACAAGGCATTAAAACAAGCTCTCTCTCAATTTCCTTTTCAGTGTCGAACAAAAGACTATAGACAAAAAATAGTAAGAAAAGATCTATCAACTTTTTGAGATTCCTGTATAGGATTTATTAAGTTTTCTGTAAATTTTATGTGAACATTAATAAAATAAAAAAACAGATGTAACTCTACTCGTATTTGAGTTTCATTTTTGGCAAAAACACTTCATTTTACAATAATTTCTCAAAATAGTTTTTAAAATAACCCAACAAGAATTTCAATAAGTCATAGCCAGCTACCAGGCGGACATAAACACATAACAAGACAGCTAATAAGATCCCTAACTCACAATTTATTCGTGAATCGTGCCGTCCTTATCACCGGCGAACAAACAATTGAAACAGCTGACTCGCGAACGAATGAACTGATCTGCAGTGACAAGAACGAATGAATAAATCAACGTTCAGATTGAAATCTTGTTAGGGGTTTTAAGAGTGGAAGCGAATTATTGGTGAGTTTTGGCCCATGGACCCACATCCAATCTCAAAGAAGAGATCATTCAATTTCAAAGAACAGATTTGAGGTTCCATGCATCCTTTGCTACTCATGAGGTCTAAGGTGTTAGCCTCAAATAAAGTATCCCCGGCAACCATACCTCCCCAACAGTGCGGATTTTATGTTTGAGAATGATGAAGCTGTTCCATTTATGAAGCCATTTGGAAACCATTCCAATTCAGTCGTATTGACATTCAAATTGACAAAACCATCAAATTCAAACATGGTAGCAATTGTACGCCAATGAAACTCCATCGAAAATTCATATCGACTCAATCGATCACCAAAACTTACAATTAAGATTTCAGAATGAAACCATTATCACACGATTTTGACTCAGTCTGCAGGGACTAGGCAAGCATTAGTTAGCCAGCACCTAAGTACGATTCCACCTTGCTAAGCTAACTAAAGTCCGTTCCATTGTAAGTTCAAAACATTTTAAATCACCCTAATCATCTGGCGATCTGGACACTCACCCTGTATAATAAATTCTGGTAGCAAAACGCTTTCAACGTAGGAAAATGCTAGCTGTGAGTGTTTACTGCTGTTTTCCTGGTAGCAATAAAATTAAGAGCGGAAATGGGAGCTTTGTATGCATCCTTTTCGTTCACGCCACTGTCCATTAACGCCATATGGTAATCTGGAGTAGACTATCTCTTTCTAACATCTCGTGAAAACGGTGCTGAAGAATTTGTTGTGCTGTTTGTGTTTTTTTTTTCAAATTTTAACCTTTTTGAATTCGAATTTCGAAAGGAGGACGTTAGGCTTGAGAATAAGAATAATTAACGAATACCTAATTCAACGTGGCACGAACTCACAGACAGACAGACAAAACATTAAACTGGCACTGGCAGTATTTTTAAAAGTAAACTGATATACGGATTCATAATATGATTTCAGTTGATAATATATTTTTTTACAAACTTTAATTTACTTAATTTATTTGTAACTTTTATGAAATTAAATAATAAATCTATTTGATTAACTTTTCTTAAAAAAAACAGTATGTAAAATAAAAAGGTGCCAGCCCTGCCTAAGCCATTTTCCCGCTAAATACACTACCAACATAACAATCTTTCACAGTGCTGCCAACGTACATAAAAATGCCTAGATAAACGAATGAGACTTGCATTTAATTGTGCACTTTATTGCGAAAAGCTGCAATTTTGCTCATCAAGGCATAATAAACCTTAATACGATGGGGCAGCTACTATATCGTAAAGGGGAAATTTAAAAAGGTTTTGGGGCTCCGTGGTGAAATTTTGAGACTTTTAAGTCATTTTCAAAACAAAAAATCGTGAATATAAAACACGAAATTTGCGCGCCTTTTTTGTATCAAAATTGACTACGAATTTATGTTAAGATTTGTCCAACGATAGACTGACATCAGTCAACTTCATCTTACGCCGGAAATTAATAACCGATCTTCATAATCTGGATCGCTTAAATAACATTTGGTTGCCAGGCGACATTTGTTATTTAAAAAAATATATATGGAGTATTTTGAGTATCTTGACAACCAAACAAAAAAAACAAAATCAATCTTAATCCATAATTTGAAGATCGGTTATTAATTTCGGGCGATAGCCGTCTCATCTTGTTCTCATATTCTATTCTTCGTCAATTAAAGATTTTCCATTATATCCTTCGTTTGTCAAACCTGTTAACTTTTCAAAATGCTACGACTAAAACGTTACAAGAATGTACGGAACACTACCAACATAACCCCTTTAACCCCCTTAAATTTTTTGAATGTTGGCAAAGAATAAATTCGCCGTGGCGCGAAAAAATTGAAATACCAGTGCAAGCAACACTAACTTTTATCGCGTTAAGAATAGAATTCAAAATGGCGTGCACACAAATCTTCCTAACTCAAACGATTCAGCGTTCAAAGCAAAAGAAATCCAATACACTTGGCAATAAAGTTTATTTTCGAACGGGACCTTAACGGTCGTTTATCACAGATAAAACAGCCGGTAACTTTTTTATTCGTGTTTTTAATTAAACAAAAGCATTGGATTTTCCGTACTTGTTAGCTTTGGCGGGAAAATATGGCTTCCCTCGACCAATGTAAGGTTTCAGCTAAAACTCACATTTGTTTGCGAATTCTACGAAATTAAAGGACACTCGGACAGCGTGGCGAAATAGAGGTTAGATAAGGTTAATTAATAATGGTTACCTACTAAGGTTTTATTTTAACATTACCTACTTCCGTTATACCGGACCAATTTTACATTTATTCAAGGGAAGTAACAGCGCTTTTATGTCTCGTGGCCTAGAAAAGCGATGAAGAAACCTATCATGAGTAAACTTGCATTTTTAGAGACTTCAAAAAAGGAGGTTATTGAAAATTCTCCTTTTTTGTTTTGTTTTGAAAGGTTTGTGGTGGACTGACATAGGCCCCAGTTCGGAAGAAAAGGATACATACAAGAGAAGATATCTACGGTACGAGTATATCGGTATCCAAAGATACTAAGATGCTTCTCTTGTGAAGAATATTGAGAAGGATATAGTTTCTTGTAAGAAGAGACACAATATAGCAGGCGGCTGCAAACTTTTTTATGTCCCACTGCTAAGCACAGGCCCATAATAGATACCAGTCAATCGAACATTATTATTGTAATAAAAATAGAGCAGATATCTTTAAAATACCATCGATCTTATATAAATGAACCACTTAGCGAAAACCAAAGGCTATAATGAGCTAAATAATCACTAGGGATGTACTGGATTGAAGCCCGGTTCCGAAAATCGGATCCGATTGATCTGGTGACTCTGACTTCGAAACTGGCACTACTAAATCGGAGGATATTAAATGTGAAGCTATGTTGAAGAAACAAAATCCGCAGCTCAAATCTGTTAAGTAGATGTTTATGCTACAGAGCATGCCAAAACATAATATATTCAAACACACATTCGTTTTTCGTTGAAGGAATTCGATTTAAATAATTCATATCAGTTAGAGAAATCATCTTTTTATTGTTTTATACTATTTTATTGAATTCTCTCCTAACAATTTCGGTTCCAGCCGGTTCCTTACTAAGTCCAACACCGATCGGATCACAAAACCGCACATCCCTAGCGCGCACATCAAAATATTTCTGCTAAACTAGACCGCTCAACCGGTCGCCTAACCGCGCCATGAAAAACCAAGATGGCCGCCATTAATGAAGTACAGTACATTAGCAAACAACAAAAAGACATAACTAGGGGCAAACACCCCAGTCGCGCCATTAAAATACCGATTCAACCCCAACGGGACAAATGAGGCCCGTAATTTATTTATACGGCGACGTATTAATTACTTGCAATTGGCGCCTTAATCGCGTCACAGATAAAATATCCGCTCTGTCACAGATTAAGAATAGAAGAAAATAGATTATAAATACAGATAATACATAAATGATAAATTGAAAGGATGATTGTGGCCTGTCACAGATTAAAAATAGGTTTTAAATAGATATAAATAAGTAATACAAAAATTTGGTTGATGATTGTGACGCGAAAATTTCTTTGAAAAAATAACAATAGTATTTTTTCCTACGATTTTCATCAGTTATATTAAATTTTACTGTAAAAGGTCTCTTGGGAATACCTACAACGTACCTACCAAGTTTTTAAAGGGTTGACGGACATAAAAATAAACTTGAGTTTCTATGGGTAGGCTTGTTGGGAAAAACCATAGTACCTATTCTATTTCTACGGGTAAACCCCAGCTAAGGTAACCTTGATAAACCTTAAAACAGAGCAACTAGCAATCATAATTTCGACTTTTTTTACTTTTTGTAGTAAGTAGGTAATAAATAACGAATAGATAATTGTAATAAGTAACTAAGTAATAAGTGAACCTTTTTTAAAATGTATGGTAAATTTTTGTTAAGTAATAGTTTTATTTTTACAGAGGTTTCAAATAATTGGCTATGACGTGACGTACCTATACACTTTGTACACCATTATGCGTATGTAAAAAAAAGAAAATATTTCAAAAAATTTCATCTCATTCAGTTGTGAGTAACTTAAAACTTGAATAGCTTTAAACTAAACAAGATAAGACCCGAACACACATAGGTACAAACATTGCAAATTAAATACAAGTTAGCCTAATACCTGAAATCAATAGGTTTATGAATGAAAAACACCTGGTGTTATAACCGTTGATGGTTGGAACCGGTTCAGTGACTATCAGGTCTTCGTCGGCGATTGACTTCGAATTACTTCGAAACACTGAAACGAGGTAACCAGACTGAGTGACAACTATTTAGATATTATTATGGATAGTATGGATACAATGATTATTCTTTAAATACAAATACTTTATTTGCGAGAATGTAGTTAATAGCACAGAGTGTAATTACAATACAATAATTTTGACAAGTATGTTCTACAAAGCGGTGATAGCCCAATGGCTTAGAATTCGACCTCGAATCGCGGGCCCGGGTTCGAATCTCAGTGGCACGCACCAATGACTTCGTAAAAAAGTTATGTGCTCTTTATAAAATTAAATATCACCTGCTGTTATGGTGAAAAAATCATGAGGAAACCTGCATGCCTGAGAGTTCAGAAAAAAATGTTCTCAAAGACATGTGAAGTCCACCAACCCAGCGTGGTGGACTAAGGGATACATCTCTCTCATTGTGAGAGGAGACCCAGCCTTGCAGTGGGTCATTAATGGGTAATAAAGAAACATGTTCTATCCATAAAAGGCATGTAAAAGTCAATCAATGAATATAAACTGATCTTATCAATCAATATTATAATGGTTGTGCCGTTGTGCCTTTGTTGTTTTCTGTTTAAGAGCTTATCTTGAACTCACTCACTAGAAGGCACTTAAATACCTATATCAAAGTATATTTTTAATACTTTCCTTCTTATACACGTTAAAGATTATTTTATTCTTTACTTTATGCGATAAAATTAATCGATTCATTGGACTGCTCAATGATTTTGTCAGCCAAATGACCCACTAATTTGCCTTTACCTACTTTGACCTACTCTATGACTTGTCACTTCTATCCAACTTAATTATGGTCTATGGTCAAAGGATATAAATTCAGAATATTATTGTGATTTTGACATCATAATCACAGTCCACGACCATTTCGAGTTAATGTCGAGATTGCGTGTTTTTTCCCGATTGTACGTAGCTAGGCCTTTTTAATTTCCTCGGAAAATTCTGATACGCAGTACGTTTTAATTATTTTGATATTATGAAAACAATTTATTAATGGACGGAGGCCATTTTGTGTTTCTTTTCCATGACAAAATGGCGGTTTATGGCGTACAACTCAATTTTTGTAATGTATTTTTTTTTAAGTTTTAAAGTACAGTCCACACCAGAGGTGAAAGAATATTCCTCGGTATAGGAAGAATAGACCGTCCTTCTTTTTAAAAACACAACTGTACTCCTGTCCTTTACTTACAAAACACAAAGTACTAATTACGTTATTATTGATTGGGAGAAAAATTCCTACATTTAAGTTTATTTTGTTGGGTTTGAGTAATAAAAATAATGTTATGTTTGTTTGTTTTCTTTCATAATGGATCTTTTGACACTCGTTAGTTCCAAAAAATCCCCTTGGTTTTCAAAAATCCATCGATAATGGTCAAAGTGGACAAAAAAGTCCCAAAAATCCATGGAAAAAATCCAAAAGATCCAAAAGTCCAAAAAGATCCATCATGGATTTTTTCCATGGATTTTTTGGGACATCGCCATCTTGTCAGGACCGAGAGAATGAAGAACAACAGTGTTTTTTACTTTTTATTTTATCATACAGTCTATAAAATAAGATAAAAGTCATCGAAAGAATTACTTCGATACGATAAGTAGTTTTCGAGATATTAATGTTATAAAGTAGGCTTAAATAGCCTAGAAACGCTCGACCGCACTCGCTTGTGTGACGTCATAAGGTATGAATCGCTTAGCGCCGCACCGCCTGCCCCCGACTCGCTCAGCTGTTGCCCTGTTCCTGTTGCCGTTCCTGCTGTTCGTCGGCCGCGGCACGCACGCGACACGCTGCTCCTACGCATTTTTTCTTTAAAATAACAATTACGGTACAACAACAGATAATTATGTCAAATTCAAAGACTTACAAATGGTGTATAGTCCCGAAATGTGTGTCGACAACAGTCAGATCGCCAGAAAAGTTGTTTTTCAAAGTGCCATTTGAGCTCAAAATGCGAAAAAAATGGATGCGAGCTATTAAAAGAGATAATCCGCCCAGCATCAAAAGTGGTGTTTATTGTTGTGAAGATTACTTTGATGTAAGTAATAGGTATTCATGTTATATTTATTTTGTAGATACATGACGTGAGAAAATATACGCATAGGTAATGTTTTAATAGGTTATGTCAGGGGTTTGAAACCTTTGGTATTGCATTTCAATATTTGGCTTAGCGGTAAGTAAAAAAAATTTTTACTTAAGTAAAAGTAAACGTTCCAGAGGTTCTAAACCTTTAGTAAGTAATGCATGTTTTACTACAAAAGTATGCAAGGTAAAGATACCTAAAAATACAAATTTAAATTCGGAAATCGACGTATTCCTGATGATATTATGTATTGAAAATCATGAATGTATAGCAATGTGCCTTGCCAAGAGTTTCCAGGGAGTATTGCCCTCAGCAAAAAAAATGGTTGAATATTTACCAGTAATCGAAACTTGGGAGTTTGATGGTGCTCGTGATTTGAAATTTAAAAAATATACTCTGTTCAATTTTTATTTTTTTTACTTCAGAAACTACTTTACTAACATCACTCTCTAGTATTTTCCCTCGCTTGATAGCTGCAGTTTCCTTAAATTTTAAGGCTCCAAATACAGTTTCTACTAGGGAGCCGTCCTTTGTTTTGCACTGTGATGCTTCGTGCATTTTTGAAGCCTTAATGCGCCCGTAACGCATCTCGAACCACATATTAGACTGAGCTTGAGCCTTAGTATATATATAACTAATATATAACTATCTCTCGCTGATCTAAAAAAATAAATAAATAGGTAAGTAGTTTACTTAAATTTAACACAGATTAAAAAAATTATACTATTCTATGAAATGTTTAGAACCCCTGACAAAGTTCCAAAATACAATTTATAAGATCGTAATTAATATAGGTGTCAAATCTTGTGTTAATACATATCGTTACTAGGTTACATTTTGTTAGAGAAAAGAGTTTGGGAGGTACCATAGCAGGTACAGTGCTTAACTATGTTTCGAACATAACTTACCTACAAACTTACTTACGTACCTATTTGCTCATACAGTATTATTGTGACGCGTGAAATGGGAAAAAATAAATAAATATCACGTGATATACAAATTGGATTTATACTTATTTTTACTCCTCGCATTTCAGCGGCAACGAAATCAGCATTATTCGATAAATATCGAACCACCATTAAACCGTCAACTCTAGGCAAGTTATTTGTTTGTCCTTTTTGAAAGCCTTCTTCCATGTTTAAAATTGAATACCTTACTACTAAAATCGGTCGGGAGACGAACTCGTTACCTACTCACGGTAGGTATCAGTCAGTCAGTACGTGTGTTCGTGGCGAACTGGCAAGCGCGCGAGGCACCGCGAGGTGCAGGTGGGCACCCGCTAGTAGCCTAGCTACGTCACACGCAAAGCGCGCGCTTTCACGGACATTTGAATTTTTGTTCAACTTCAAATGTCTATATCTTTAAAACTATTTCGAATTTTTGAATGAAACAAAAACAGATGTATTTCGTAACACTTAGGCACCATTCTTACGAAGTTTCAAGTGATTCTGCGAACCTACTGACGTTCCTCATTGGATTTCCTTGAGTTTAAATTTAATACAATTGATATTTTTGACATTTGTGTAGGTGAAAATCTGATTCCTAACTTAAAATTGTATCTATACTAATATTATAAAGAGGAAATATTTGTATTTTTGTATGTTTGTAACGAATAAACTCAAAAACTAATGGGCCGATTTCAAAAATTCTTTCACCATTGGAAAGCTACATTCAGCCTGAGTAACATAGGCTATTAAAATAAAATAAAATAAAAATAAAAAAATTCATTGGCAGAGCGAAGCCTGCTGGGTCAGCTAGTTGTTTATAAAATATTAGAATAAATGAATTTAATTATTTTTTTAATTGACTTTGTAATTTTTTATAGATACTTACTACAAGTTTCACAAGAGGTCATAGGTGACAGAATATTGTTAAGTCTTGAAGCTGTTAGGTACTTACAGTTATTCCTCAAATTGGAATAATCTATCGTTTCCACAACAGCTGAGTTCAGCTGACGTCTGCCATTTTACGATCCAATTTGCGGACATTAATGTTTTATTCGAGCTACGTAAGAATGCTAATACCTTAATTATAATAGTCCTGTTGTCGTGAGAATGAGTTATAAAAATCGTTGACATCTTGTTTGCCGCTAAAATGGTGACTAGAAACGGAATGCCGCCATTTTGTAGCACTTAGTTTGAAAAAAGAATGGTTTATTATAATTATGCTCTTTCTGTTGCAAAGAATAATGCCGTGCCCTAATAGAGTTACGATATGTCCGACGAGTAATTTGAGATACTTTTAGTAGTTTTAGTGAACCGTCATAAACACTGCTCCTTCATACATTTTGTATCTATTTATAGCTGGGTTCTGTGAATAGGTGATAGCCCAGTGGCTTAGAATTCGACCTCGAATCGAGGGGTCCGGGTTCGAATCCCAGTGGCACGCACCAATGACTTTGTAATAAAAGTTGTGTGCGATTTATAAAATTATATAAGTATCACCAGCTGTTACGGTGAAGGAAAACATCGTGAGGAAACCTGCATGCCTGAGAGTTCACAAAAAAAATGTTCTCAAAGGCATGTGAAGTCCACCAACCCGCAGTAGGCCAGCGTGGTGGACGGCGGCCTACATCCCTCTCATTGTGCGAGGAGACCCGACCCTGTAGTGGGTCATAAATGGGTACTGACATGACATGACATAGCTGGGTTTGACGTCTCACTTATTAGATAACTATAGTCCGTTTATATTCTCTTGTCCCATTTGGTAAACAATGTCGACACTACTTTTTATTGAAAAAAAGTTTAAAATTGCTTTAAAAATGATTATTGTAAGGTACTAGAAATCAGTTTCAAATTTAAATGACATTTTAATTTTTTATAATTTTGTGTGTGCGTTATTTTTAAATCACATATGCATCAAACATGCTAAGATTGTTTACTAAATTTGACAAGAGTAATAAATGGACTTCCTATAGGTACTTGTACTATCTGTGTAGGTACAAAATTTCACTTTGTTTAGACTTATTTTAACACAACAATGTATGTACCTACCTATGTACTTATATTATTTTGGTGCCGATTGTGTGTCTGTACCACAGCATCGTTTCTTTAATTAGTCCCCACCGATTCTTCTTACTTCACAATTGCTTTTACAAAGAACCCTAGGGATGGGATATGATCGATAGATTTCTATCGATTATACATATATCGATAAAAATTTGGAGTCTATTAAAGTTTCGTTAAATGCCAGTTATGTAGTGGGTACCTATTGTTTGGAAATAACTACAATTTAAAGACACGAATCAAACTTCGTACAATTAAAAGCAAAATACTACAATTATCCTGTAAACTGTTATTTCTTAATTGGTTGTAATGGCCTAATTAAGTAATCTTCAATTTGTCGTTTATTTTAATCGGTGAAAAATTCTTAAATAATGAAAACGCTTATAACGTGATGTCAGGGCCGGATTTAGAAGTCTGGAAGCCTCGGGGCAACAAAGGAGTGGAGGCCCCTTGGTCCCAAATTATTTTCCAAATAAAATCAACAATTTTTTTCAGTCGAGTTTTCGAATAAATAATAATAATAAATTAAAAGTGCTTATCAGGGCCATTTGATATTTTGATATTTTACTGATTGCCTAATTGATGAGAACAAAATATTTATTCTAATTTCTGTTAATATTTAATGTAATCATGGTTGTACAAAGTACTGTAGGTAAAGGTAAAACACAAAAAAAAATGAAAGGAAAAGTTGTATACTAGTGTACTAGTCTTAATTTAATTTTTTTTCTGAAGTCTATTGTGGGGCCCCCTCTTTTGTGGAGGCCCCGGGGCTGTAGCCCTGGTTGCCCTCCCCTAAATCCGGCCCTGCGTGATGTATACATAAATGTTTTCGTAGAATATTGCTAATATTTTTATATAAAATTTTATTGCATAGAAAATATAATGTCAAATTAGTTATGACGTAAAGACGTATTTGCATGCGCTATAAAAATTAAATTTAATATCATCTGCTGTAACGGTGAAGGAAAACATCGTGAGGAAACCTGCATGCCTGAGAGTTATCCATAATGTTCTCAAAGGCAAGTCCAGCAACTCGCCTTAGGTTTGCGTTATGGACTTAGGTCTTTCGAGCGCTTTCGAGATTTTTCGCGCTAGAGACTGAATTCTTTCCTTCCGCTTTTACCTATAGCCTACCTTAACCTGGTAGATCACTTGCAATAGACTAGGAACATTAACAAGCAACCCTTATTCTGAGAGGCGACCCAACCCTGCAGTGGGTCACTAATGATTCACAGAACCCTAAAACGCAACACAAATCACAAACACGATAGATCGGTTCACTGACAGCCAATTAAAACAATTACTCGGTAAAATCAGCAGTTCTCCGTAACAGCGGTAATCAAGTAATTAAGTTAAGTAGTTTCCCTCATTTACCCAATATGGCGACTCCATTTGAATAGACCGTTGGAAATGTGAGATTCATTTACATTGTGATTCTCGTTTTGTTTCAATTGTTCTGTGTTTGATCTGACTCTATGTTCTTTTTCTATAGTTAGAAGTAAGAAATGTTATAATTGAACGATTCGTGAGTATCGTTTTAGGTGATAGTCATAATAGGAGCTCGTTCGGGTGGTATTACCGCTAGCCGTCGAAAAGCTGTATGTTCTTCATGTCTTGTAATACGAAGAGGTATGGTTATCGGGGATACTTAATAAAGTAATCTTTGTGCAAAATTTTATGGAGATTGGAAATTGTATGGTTTAGGCAATGAAATTCATACTTATTTTTAAAAGAGTGCTGGGAGTTTCTTTCCCCCGCTTTCTTCTCCTAGTCTACGTTTTGCCTGAGGGGCGATCAAAGCGGATGTTTGTATAATGTTAAATGTATGACGTTCATTAAGTGTGCATAAATTGTACCTAATAATGAATAAAAGCTTTTGAATTTGAATTTGAATTTGAATGAATCCCCGGCAACCATAAGTACCTATGACATGGGGTTCTTCAAGAAGGGCATAAAAAAAGCTCTCCTTCATAGCCGGCAACGCACTGGCGACCCCCCTGGTGTTGCACGTGTCAGTAGGCGACGGTGACCACTTACCATCAGGTGGCCCGTCTGTCTGTTTGCTTGCTCCATTTATAAAAAAAAAAAAGTACCTCCTCATAAAATGTTGTACATAGATACGAGTAGATAGATTACCACCTGGATTAACATATAGGATACTTTTTATCATCTCTGGGTCAAATTCTATGGTTTTCGTGGAAGAAGTGTAGTATATGTAATCACGTCTGTTACTTTGAGATGGGTAGGTACCTACTCTAAAAGTCATTAAAACACCAAGTGGCAAATATTACAACACACATATGGTACAGCGTTATATAATCGTATGTATAGATTTGAATTAACATAATTATTTAAACACCTACCTACGTCGAATTAATGAGCATTTGAATAAATTTTAATTGGTCAATTCACACGTAAAATGAATAAATAGAATTTGACCAGTCTTGCTTTTCTATTTTTGTTGAAAAATGCAATTATTTACAAATGTTTAATCATTCTAATTACAATATACCGTGTTTTTATAACCAGATTCAAGAACTATATTTAAATTTCACATTTAACCCATTAGAACTAACATCAACCTCAAACTACCTATTTGAGGCTAGCTACAGGGTAATGCGTTGGTATTACAAACTGATCAAAACTTTAAAAAATATATGTTTGCAATACTTGTACGATACTTAATAGCATCAATTATAAATTAAATATTAAAAATTTTCCAATAATATAAATATAACAAGTAATAACAACGTCCGCTAGAGCTACGAGTAGGAACATTAATTAATTTTTAATTATTACATTAAAAATTAATTAAATTTCTTATCGATAACAGCATCCCGATGTAGCACATCACTATCGAAGTGGCTCCCAGTGCTTTAACGGAATTAATCGATATTGCTTCCGATGAGGTCTAAATTGATCCAGACATTAATTATTTAGACCTTAAACTCTTAACGGACTTATTTATTGATATAATTTGAACATTTTAGTACCGGATACTTTTCAATCGTTAACTTGTGGTGGGTCCTTTTGTTTTATTGTCTCACCATTTTGGGTCGTACAAGTATCTTTTTTGTGTGAGACTTATAATAATATGTTCCTGGTACGTCGCAATCGATCTATCAAGTTAACAGAGTTTATTAGTAAGAGCGGTGATAGTCCAGTGGCGAAAATTCGTTCTTGTACGCGAAAGATCCGTGTTTGAATCCCAGTGGCCCGAATGAGAAACGCTGTGACAGTGAAGGAAAACATCGTGAGGTAACCTGCATGCCTGCATAATGCTTTCAAAGGCAATTCCACTGTAATAGGCCAGTCCACCACGGATTAAGGCCTACCTACATCATTTTGTTTGGGTGGTGTTGTTGTATGCAATACTTTTGTAGCGGAGGCGGTGTGTTGTCACTAACGTTGTGTGTGTATGTGGTTACATCACCACATTACTCCCCCAGAGACCGTCCTACGGGCGATAATAATTGGGAAATTTAACCACACTTTATTAAAGGTAACCGAGTTTTCATGAGGAAAACACATCGTAGCATTATGATCCCACATGGGATTTCTATCCCATTTAAGTTTAGACGCAGGATTGTACTCGCAGATTATAAAACTGTCTCTCAATAATAAATATCTTTCACGCATCTACAGAAATCTTAAAATTTCCAAACATAATGTTTCTCACTGATTTTTACATCGGCGGCATTGTTCATCGATATCGATAATCTATATCGATACCATCAAACCACCATCTATCGGCACTAGTGTACCGCGAAACGGCCACCCGTTCCCGGCTTTTTGCGGCCAAGAATCTGATAATAACTTGATTTCAGCTGTTTAGGTGGGCGGTTAGTTTTTGTGTGACTCCATAGAGATTTATTTCCGTTAAGTTTATAGGACGGCATTGCTTGTCCGTGGTTTAGGGCAAGGGTTCTCAAAGTTTTAAGGGAGCTCAATCAAGAAGCTAGAGAACGTAAAAATAATAACCGGTTTATCCAATCATCTACTCGTACTGTAGATAAGACTTATTTTTACTTTAAAAAGTCATAACACATGGGACTGGTTATAAATAGGAGGACGTTAGTGGTCGAAGTTCAGTTATAAAAATTTTAATTCGACTATTCTTCAAATAAAAAAATTGATTACAATAAAATGACGTCAGAAACAAAAATAAAAAATCATCCAAAATTCAATAACTTAAATCCGTATCTAAAATTATAAAACGTTATATTCAAGCACATAATTATATAACAGGTCTGAAAACCCAAATCTCAATGCTATTGAAATTTTGTTATTATCCCATAGAATAAATATCCCACCCAGGGGGGGTGCAGCAGGGGGGGTGCACCCCAAGCAGTAGGTATGCTACGCATGTGCTAGTGTATAGGTACGTACTTTGAGAAACGCTGGTTTAGAGAAAGTAACTTGGAAATGTTCTGAAAAAAATTTATTGACATCCTCACGAAAGATGAAATCAATTATCTAATTGGAACAAGATTTGTACAAAGTATAGATATCTACTTATCGCAACATTCACGGAAATTTCGATTTAACGAATGCAGACTAAAATAAAATCAGTTCATAAGATTCGAAGACATCAGACAGTCTGACACACACTCGCACACGCGCCAAATATGCACGCACACACCGTAACACACACCAGCGATATTCATGTGTTATTCATGTATCAACCCTGTGACAACAGACAGATACTAGCAATGAGATCTCATTGGCACAAGAGTCCACAAGACTCTAAAACACACGTTATTGAAAATTTTACACGCCATCTCCCAAGTTACACGAAGAAAACATTTTTCAAAAACACAAAACCAATTGTTTTAGCTGCGCCCCCAACTCCCCCAATATTTCACCCTCGGAAATAAAATCAATTCCATCCAATGCTTACACAATTACCTAATAACACCTTCACAGCACTAATATTGAACGACCCTATTTCAACAGCGCTGAGTTCAAAATCGAACACCACTATGTCTTGAAAGATACAAAACAAATTGAACCTTAACACATACAGATAAGGTAGACGTTTCAATAATGTATTTATTGAGCTCAGTCAGTAATGCAGAATGTACAAGCTGATTTTGGTCTTATTGTGTTACAAATAAGGTTGATATTGAATTGTTTGAGTTATAAAGAACACATGCACTGAATAGTAATGACTCTGGAACTAAGAAGATCTTATAAGAATGAATGTGGCGTTTTCTGTTAAGATTTTTTTTTCAAATAAGTAATTTTACTCTTGACTTGACTGGCATTCTTATTAGTAATTTTCTTTATTGTCAGTAACCCATTAATGACCCACTACAGGGTCGGGTCTCCTCTCACAATGAGAGGGATGTAGGCCTTAGTCCACCACGCTGGCCTACTGCGGGTTGATGGACTTCACATGCCTTTGAGAAATTTTTTTTGTGAACTCCCAGGCATGCAGATTTCCTCACGTTGTTTTCCTTCACCGTAACAGCAGATGATATTTAATTTTATAAATCGCACACAACTTTTTTACAAAGTCATTGGTGCGTGCCACTGGGATTCGAACCCGGACCCCTCGAATCGAGGTGGAATTCTAAGCCACTGGGCTACCACCGCTTATAAATTTTCTTTATTACTGAGCTTTATTTTTAATTGTTTTCTAATAATGAAGGGCTAATATGGTCCTCCTAATTCCTAACTCGAATGGCGACCGCGTGTAGTCACAAGGAGCACAGGCGGCCACCAACCAGGTGGACTGACGACCTGAAGAAGACAATCCACTGCTGGACACGGGCCTCCCCTAATCGACGCCATTCCGCCCGCTCCTGGGCCCTCTGAATACAACGGTTTCTCGCTGTCTTCTTCAGGTCGTCAGTCAACCTGGTTGGTGGCCGCCTGTGCTCCTTGTGACTAAACGTGGTCGCCATTCGAGGACCTTTATTTACTATCGGTTGTCAGTCCAGCGAACTTTTAGTTAAGTGTTAAGTTGTAAACTTTAAAAGATGTGGTTCACTTTCTTTCTTCTACGGATTTAATCATTTCTGAATCTGACACGTAGAGAAAACCGCTCTCTCCATTGCCCTCTGAGTGACTCTGAGCCGGATCAGTGACATAAACGCATATAACTTAGAAAAAGTAATGTTCGATGTTCGAGATTCGAACAGGACCTCTCGAGTGGAAAACAAAATTTTTAGCCACTGGGCCATCTATAGGTAGTATTTACTCGTATGTTTCCACCTAACAATTACCATTAGGTCGATTGCTGAGTAAAAAATTCTACGCTCGTTTCCTAAGTAGGTACAACAACTTCATAACGTTTGCTAACAGCTGCATCGATAAATAATGATAGGTACCTACCAGCAGCGGTGATAGCCCAGTGGCTTAGAATTCGACCTCGAATCGAGGGGTCCGGGTTCGAATCCCAGTGGCGCGCACCGATGACTTTGTAATAAAAGTTATGTGCGATTTATGAAATTAAATATCACCTGCTGTTACGGTGAAGGAAAACATCGTGAGGAAACCTGCATGCCTGAGAGTTCACAAAAAAAAAATTGTTCTCAAAGGCATGCGAAGTCCACCAACCCGCAGTAGGCCAGCGTGGTGGACTAAGGCCTACATCCTTCTCATTGTGAGAGGAGACCCGACCCTGTAGTGGGTCATTAATGGGTACTGACATGACCTACCAGTAGTATGTACTGTTATCAGTCCGTCCGCCATCTTGTTGACACGCCTATAGTAAGTGCGATAATTCCGTTTAATTAAATAAATACATAATTATTTGCAAAGATAACTTCATATTTTTCCTTTTTGTGATAGGTATTCTTAATTTTTTTTCTTAAAGTTCTTGATTACTGTAGATATTAAAGTTTATTAATAAGTAATAATTACATTACATTACATTAGGTACATCGTTCAAAGGTCCGATAGGGAAGAACGGTCCTGAAATGGACACATTTTGACGATAGAAGAAAGTGAACTGATAACTTGAAAGAACATCACAAATCTGCTAAATTTGGAAGTTTTAACACGTTTCCTGTGCATTAAGAAGACACAATAGTTAAACAATGGGAATGTACCAAATATGGGTCACTGCACAGTGAATGGGTTAATATTGATTTGACAATCATCGGTACGGGAGGCATATCCGGTAGTTGAAAGGTGCATGTAAAGTTCGCTCAGAAGACTCAAATAAGTATTAATTTTTTATCTATTTCTAATCATATAATTCATAACTTATAATATCAAAAAACGAAGTCCGTCACATAAACTTGTATGTAAATATATGTAACAAGATCTTTCAGACCAGAACCCGTACGCCTCAAAACCACTAGTTAAGTGCATGTCAGTTAAAAAAACCAACACACATTAGTCTGTCTGTCGAGAAAATGGCGTCGCGATGACAGCTGTCAACTTGACAAGACGAGTTGGCGGTACAGATAAAAAAGTGTTGAAGATAAAGTATAAATAAATTTTTATACGTTTAACTATTGATACTCATTTAAAATTAAGAATAAATCCAACATAATTTCATTCAACCAATATAAAATTTGGTAATTATTTTAACTAATGAAAGGTTTTATTTATTTATGATTTAGGTAGGTATGTAAAATTTTCCCATTAAAATAGCAGAAGTTAGCAAACGCCTAAGTTTGATCACTGTAATCCATTTTTTGTAGGTATTTGGAATTTTTTGTATAAATCTTTATGGATACCCATTGTCAGGTCGGGGTCGAGAAAGATGATACCAGCCTCCTATCTATCTAGAAGCGCGCATTTAATTCTTCACTATCGGTTACCCATCCAAGTAGTGACCGCGCCCGACTTTCAATTCAACTGCGATCTACTCATACATAGGCTATGCGTTCCTACTGCTTTATACGTACCTATTTTTAGACCAGAAAACAATACTGTGGCTCGATATAGTTGCGTCAACCCAAGGCAACAGGTCAACGTATTCAAAATGACCTTTTCCCTGAATTCAAATACGACTACGTCCCAAACTATTCCAATCTCAAAATTTGCGTACAAAACCATTTTTTCAGCCTTCAACTCAGAGGTGACAATCATTAACATAGCTACTAAATATGTATGTTTGTTTGTCTGTCATCTTAAATAATTCATGTTAATGCCTGTTCTCCTTTCAACATACAGTTGGGAACAATCAACAGGTTTTTTCTTATTTTCATTGTATGGAGATCACCAGTAACTTGTAAAAGGCAAACACGGTTTTTGTCGCTTGAAACTGATAATTTACATTATGGACCGAAAACAAACATTGTATTCTTTCTTGTTTTTTCGAAAGGTCTATCGTTTCTGCTAATAACGTGTGGATTGTTCAATTGTAGAATGATCTTCCCAGGACACACTCGTAATATAACCGATGAGTTTCAAGTTGATGTTGGCAAATGGTAAACACCGAATCAGATAGATTGACAATCTGCAGATGACAGCGAAAAGCCAATGAAACAAATATGATGAGACATTCCTGTGCCGCGACCATGAATACAATCGTCAGTGTTCGTACAGTTAACGTGTGCCATTAGTATGGGAAGGTGTCAGTAAGATTGAAATATGACACACTGACGTTAATCGTACGAACACTTTGACGATAATGTTCATGTTCAATGATGTAGGTGAAATTGCGACGAAAAGTGTAGGCCTAATTTTAGCAGTGGATTTCAAAGGACGATTGTAATTTGGACCAGTTGTTCAGATTCGGGTTCTGTTACACGTTTTGGTAATCTTACCGTTATTAATTTACCACCCTTAGAAAACTCAGGCTTCAATCCCATCTACGAACATGCAGCAAACCATAGATACTCCGGATTTAACGCTCGTTTCTGACCCTTATAAAATCATACGGCGTTGGTAAACAAAATACTAAACAAGGTAATTCTACACTAAATTAAGGATTATTTTATGTACAATTAGCCTTACTGTTCTATCTATTACTGCTAATATCAGTCCAGCTAAACGATAACGATTTATCGGCATTGGCTGAATTAATTCTTAAAATACGTGAGTAAAGCTAGAAAATCGCCGACGTTAAAGACCAAAATATAACCGAAACTTTTAATTTTATTGAAACAGATAAAATCTTTAAACGTGAAGATGCTTGGGAGTTCTTCTTATTTTCTCAAAGGCATGTAACGGCCATCAATTCGCAATAGGCCAACGTGGCGAATTGATGGCCTAAGGCTAAGACCTCTATCCATTTTGCAAGAAGATCTGACTCCGAGGGTCATTAAAAGGTTGCAGACAGATAAAAATGTTAACAAAACTCCTAATTGTTCTGTTACCGCGTTTACAAATTCTTACACGACACTCAATATAAGGTACACACCTTGGAGACCATTGTACGTCCTTCACAAAGGTTCAATGTGTAAATCAGCAGGGGAGAAAAAGTTTTTTCTCTCACAACAAGCCTGGTGACAATCTGTATTCAAATCCAAAGCATAACTAATCGAAAAGTAAAAACACGGAACGTATAATAAAATCGATTTGAAGTAATAAAAATCTAAAGGTAGCAGAGTCGATAAAACGAGAAAACAAAAACTTGTTGCTATTTTAGGAAAAACAAAGTAGAGGAAAATAAAGGACGTTCACAATACACAAATACGATAAAGAAATAAAATAAAGAATTATATTTCAATATAAGTATTCTTTCTCCATCCAACTATACATGCTAAAGGTACATACGTACAAAAACGTAGTGCTAATACGAAATAAAATAAAATTGTCACCCAATAAGGAAACAAAAAATAAGATATAATCCAAAAACTAACAACGGCCGGTTAAGATAAACACAAGACACGTTAATGGTGATATGAAAATGAAGATTAACCACAAAACCAAGATGTAAAAGTAACTAGAGTACCTACCCAAATCATTCACGAAAAGATGGACGTTAAACATATGACATCTGTGTTTCGATGAATCAGTAAAACTAAAATCGGAACACCATTTCACATTTCCAGCAACGTCCATCTTCATAACAAACCGGTGTCTTTACAAGACAACTACGCACCACGAGGTTTATACGCCTAAGATTGGTTAGATAACAGATCAGAAAACAAAAATTCAACTTACCAGAGCTAGGCCGATCGCTGTACCGCGTACAGTACACCCACGCTGGCCACAAATTGGAGTTCCCTGAGGTCTGACTGGTATCTGTGCTGCCACATGTAGAAACAGCCCCGCTGGAAGTGGACGACACTATCGAACTAGCCGAGTCTGGCCGCTTCTGTACTTCTGGGATCTTCACTTCCTTCTCCTTCTGCGTCTCCCCGATCTGGGACACCGTCTGCCTCAAACCGCCCAGCGGGGGCAACGAACTGAACTCACTGTATTTGGATTTGAGGTAGTCGAAGCTGTACTTCGCGTAGTCAGGCTTCGATAAGTCATACGGCTTGTACAGGATACTGTGATTCGGACCGACAGACTTAGGCCCTTCGATCTTGTTCGTTTTCCGAATCGCGTTCAACCCGAATTCTGGGTGGAGGATGTTGCTGATTGAAAAGGGATGGGATGACACCGGTTGCTGACGGTTTCGTTTGTCAGGGTCGTACGGCTCGTTTATGATCGGCTTCACGTCGGGCGTCTCCGGGCGGTAGTACTGGTAGTTCTGAGGCTCCGGGCTCGGTGGGGGCGAGTTTGGCTGGACCTTCACTATGGTCTTTGGAGACCGGTCGTATCGGTTCTCGATCGTCGTGCACGTGTACTGCGTCTGAGAGTACGTCATCGTGTTCGAGTGAGGAGCGGGAACCCTCCCTGTCACCGGCCCAGGACTATTCGCTTGATTCGGACTGCAACGGTCTTCGAACGCCATTTTACACACCACTCCGCGACGATGTTATCAAGTCTATAACCGATGTACACGGACGCGATACAGATTTGAATGCGGCATTAATATTAATGTTGGTACGCCATGATTTCTTAATTCGATTGTCTTTTGGCTTGTTTTTGAACGTGACAGCTGTCAAAGCGTCAGGCGATTGACACGGAGTGCGTTCGCGGCGGCGGCGGCCGAGCGACTGCGCCCTACTCGGATTATGGGGGACACGCCCCCGGACAAACAAGCTTTTTTCCCTTCTCCGTCCGCTTGGGAGGCGGAACCGTCTGGGCTTTTCATTGCCTCACAATGCAAACGGTCGACGCCGTCTCGCTTCATCAAACGTACGCGCCAGGGAGTGCGAAAGGGACGGAACGACAGTTGATTTAACCCGATTGTGTATTTTAGTGGGCATGGTACGGATTTGTAATTCAGTTGTAAATTGCCGGCATGGGTCTTTCGGGCTCATAATGTATCAATAATACTGCGCTGCTTTTGAACGCGGTACAGAATTTCAATTAAACTTTGACAGAATTATTATATTGATAGACAAGCCGCCATTTTGATGAATTATTGAACGAGTTGTTCTTTTTTTTTTAAATTGCACGGTAATGGAGACCAATTAAGCTGTAGATTATGAAGTGCGATTTTTTTTAGTAGGTATCTGTGGCGCGCTCGTTTCGCGAACCGCTTAATTAAAAAGCTAATTATTGGTTTAATTATCACTGGAAATTGTTATTGGGCTCTAATACATTTGGTTTCATGCCTGTTACACTGTAATTTTGTGAAACTAATAATTACAAATAGGTACTAAGTACCTAGGTGTTTATTTAGTTTTTAATAAGGCTATCTTTTATGTACCTATTAATTAAACTTACCTGGAAGTTTACTTAGAATGAATGTTACATTCTGTAAAACAATATCATGTTCATAAATCTAGGTATGCAGACCGCCTAGGTAGCTTCATAAATAAGTATTATTATTACTTAATATGTTATATATGTTAAGTAGGTAATAATCTAAAATGTATAGTTATTAGACAAAAGAGGTCGTTATTGTACCTACTTCCCCTATCTTATTTTGAAGTTTAAAATCATTGTTTTTAATTATCGTTATGTTACTTACGTATCTATAATACAGTAAAACCTGGTTAATTGGGATAAAATGAGTGCTATCGTATAATAACAAACGGGACCGACGGCTTATTGTACCTTCCGAAGCACGGAAACGCGCATGTAAGTAATTCGCCGTTGCTTTTTCGATCTTGCGATCTACTCAAGCAGCGGGGCTATGCGTACTAGGTACCTACCTACTGTTTAACTCATATCTAATAATGTTTAGTTCCATGTAAGCGGTGATAGCCCAATGGATTAGAATTCGACCTCGAATCGATGGGTCCGGGTTCAAATCCCAGTGGCACGCACCGATGACTTTGTGGAAAAGTTATGTGCGCTTTAAAAAATTAAATATCACCTGCTGTTACGGTGAAGGAAAACATCGTGAGGAAACCTGCATGTCTGAGAGTTCAAAAAAAAAGGTTCTCATAGGTATGTACGTCCACCAACGGGCAGTAGTGGTGCGTAGTGGACGGCGGCCTACATCCTTCTCATTGTGAGAGGAGACCCGGCCCTGTAGTGGGTCATTAATAGGTTAGGTAGATACTAACAATGTTTAGTTGGGGAAAGCCCACGTTCCCAACCCTTTGTTTCTTCCTCATGAGCTCTTAGTGTGAAGACCGCAATTATTAAACCTTATTAACCACAGTAGGTAAGCTAACCTACCACCCTCCCTTATACGGACTTGATGAATGACCTTACGTTACCAGGGAGACATAAACGGCGGGATATGTGTTAGCTATGTAATCATAATTAGTAGGTCTGCCATAGATTAAGTAGGCTATACAGATACCTATCATTAATACTTCACCTGGAACAAAATCTATTGATTGTCAGTAACCCATTAATGACCCACTACAGGGTCGGGTCTCCTCTTACAATGAGAGGGATGTAGGCCTTAGTCCACCACGCTGGCCTACTGCGGGTTGGTGGACTTCACATGCCTTTAAGAACATTTTTTTTTGTGAACTCTCAGGCATGCAGGTTTCCTCACGATGTTTTCCTTCACCGTAACAGCAGGTGATATTTATTTTATAAATCGCACATAACTTTTTTACAAAGTCATTGGTGCGTGCCACTGGGATTCGAACCCGGACCCCTCGATTCGAGGTCGAATTCTAAGCCACTGGGCTATCATCTTTGATTACCTACCCACATTACCTACCTATTAACTTATTTCTTAAGTAGGTCTATAGATACCTAGGAGCCTATAGATATTCTTGTGAGGAGCTCGTAAGCGGTTGTTGCAGATGGCTGAAGCTACGGCCTCCACGGTCTATTCAAGAGCCAGGACTGGCCAAGCAGACGAAGAAAAAGAAGAACACGGATGTTGAAAATAAGATCTGTCATTATTGTAATGGACGTAGTATAGAAAAGATTTACGAAAGTTGTATAATTTCGATTAATTGCCTACTTCAGATTCTCTAAAAACGACAAAAATTTTGCATGGGTCTATCGCATATATCGGTAATCGAACCCAGAACTCGCATGGACCAAAGGAAGACCGAAACTGCAATGCATAGAAATATCGATGATAGAGGTATTGTAGGTCGCTATAGAATTTCTTGCCGCCTTCCAAGGTCGCCTCAAAGTAATATAGTCATACTCGTAAGATTAACCATTGTAATAATATAACTTCCCAGCCGAAACCAAAGACAAAGAACACGACGGGTTAAAGGGCTGGCGGTAAGGTACCTCTCGAGTGAGCTAGTAGGTAGGTCTATAATCTTTGACGCGACCAAAACGTGTACAAATGCTATAACATTGATAAAACGTAATATTTCTGCCGTAAAAAGCATCATTAGCTCACACCTGCCGGCTGTAAAACGAAAAGCGACACAATTTTTAAATTTTTAGAATAGTTTACCCTGCTTATGGGCAATAACTATGATAAATATAAAACAACAATGTAACAATCTTTAAATTGTTTTGTGGCGTCTTCCGTCACTCGTCAGATGGCGCCACGGGTATCCTGAATCACGCTATCGATGTTTTCTCATAGAGATATTATAGTAGAGCAGGGAAGCCAGGGTTTCAACTGTCCTTCGGTTAAAAAGAGAGAGAAGATTGCTGTACCTTCTCTTCTCGCGCATGTGCAATTAGCGAGAAACAATTTTAGGTATTGAAAGTGTTTAATGCGCATGCGTGAAGCGCGCGAATGCACTAAGTTCTTTAATGCGTTAGAAGAGAGACAGATAGGGCATAATCTTATATCTCTTTCTAAGTGTCGGACATTTCCACTTACAGGCAGCCGTATGTCTCCCCTGCTCTATTATAATACCTCTATGTGTTTTCCACATCGCTAGATGTACAAATCTCTGAGATGACGTAATCAGAGCATGGCCGATCCCTGGGTACGATCACCGAGTTTGGACGGAAATCTCCCTTAGGCAAAGTTTTTGTCAGTGGCTCAATAATTCGTGTATTTAAAAGTCGTCGTGTTGCCTGAATTATTTGTAGATAGTTAGAGTTTTTAGGGAGAGTTCCATCGACTAGATCGTCGCCACAAATAAAGTATCCCCGGCAACCACACCTCCCAAACCGGGTTATAAGGGCTTCGACTATCATTCAAGAGAGTTACTTTCATAGCGGTGATAGCCCAGTGGCTTAGAATTCGACCTCGAATCGAAGGGTCCGGGTTCGAATCCCAGTGGCAGGTGCGATTTATAAAATTAAATATCACCTGCTGTTACGGTGAAGGAAAAAATCGTGAGGTAACCTGCATGCCTGATAGTTCACAAAAAAAATGTTCTCAAAGGCATGTGAAGTCCCCCAACCGGCAGTAGTGGTGCGTGGTGGACGGCGGCCTACATCCCTCTCATTGTGAGAGGAGACCCAACCCTGTAGTGGGTCATTAATGGGTACTGACACTTTCATCAGCATAGTAGCCCACTACAGGGTAGGGTCTACTTTCGAAAAAATATAAACCTCAGTTGCTGGCGTATTGTGGGATGCAGGACTTCACATGTATTTGAGAACTCACAAGGCTTCCTACAGGTTCCCACACAATATTATATTCCTCAATCAGTAGGTGACATTTAATTATATTCCTTAACCAGTACCTAGGTGATATTTAATTTTGCGCGCATAGCTTAGAAAAGTCATTTGTGCATGCTACTGGGATTCGAATGCGAAAAAATACCTGTTCTCTACCGTCTAAAAAATTATGAAAGAACTAAATACCTGATGTATCTAACTATAAATAAACTCAGATTTCATATAGGTAAGTACTTATAATTTCAACACCGATTCGATGAAATTCAAGTGTAAATACCCGTCAAAAACTAGGCTGTATAATAAAAAGCATGATAAACAAAACACGAAAAAAATCAATCTCCAACATGGCGCCGCTAACGAGCCGTCACCCGCTTTCCCGCCTAAATAGCTGTCAACTGTCAATCTTCGCGCCATTGTGTCGAGTCGAGGCTGTTTGATTTCTCATAATTGTGGCCACTCTCTCTTGTTTGTTCTAATTTTGAACGAAAATGTGCGTTATGTTGTGCGTTTTATTCGGCCGAACAAATGTAATGTTTTAAAGCTTTTTCGGCTTGTCTTTTGACTTTACTTGTGTATTGTTGAGGTTAACAACTACGGTGAGTTCCTGGTTCTATACCCAAAGAAGCAGAAATTTAATCCCTCCTATATCTAACAGTGAGAAGTATTATCTATCCTTCAAAAATCTCCCAACAGCCGTGCGGCGTGCTCCAATTTCGTCACGGAGGTTTGTATATAATATATCACGTCTGCGATGTAGAAAACTTCGATAGCGTGATTCAGGACACCCGTGGCGCCATCTCTTACCGAGTGGACGAGGAAATACGTACATATTCCAAAATTTACTTCAACAAAAGGTCGCAATAAGTGCACGGCTAAACACTCCGTTAAGTAGGTATGGCAGAAGGCTATAAGTACGTAAAGTACGGCTACAATTATAGCTATAAGTATGGCTGTATCCCGAGCATGAATTAAGTGCCATGAGTTTTAACACTATCGTCAAAGTAGGTATTCGTACGGTAAACGACACAGATGTCATCACGGATAGATATCACATCTCCGTCACGTAGGCAATAAAGGTACAACAATGCTCTATTTACATAGAGCAAGTGTCGGTGTCGTGAGTGTAGCGACACTTCCGTCAGTAAGTGCTGACACCGAGGTCGCTCTCGTCGTTTGAATGTCGAACGAAGTCTCACTTTATAAATATTTTAAAATAAATTCCTTGACACGCATCGATTATCTTTTATCGATTTCCCATGTTGCAATAGATTATAGGCTTTCTACAAACAGCATATTCTTTATTGTACGCGAATGTCAGTAACCCATTAATGACCCACTGGCGGGTGGGGTCTCCTCTCACAATGAGAGGGATGTAGGCCGCCATCCACCACGCTGGCCTACTGGGGGTTGGTGGACTTCCCATACATACCTTTGAGAAAATTTTTTTTGAACTCTCAGACATGCAGGTTTCCTCACGATGTTTTCCGTCACCGTAGAAACAGAAATTCAAATTCATCATTCGAACCTCTGCTCTGCTGGGAATCGAACCCAGGACCCTCCGCGTAGCGCACCGGTGTCTTAACCACTGCGCCACTCGGGTCGTCAATTAAATGTAAATAGCTTCTGTTAAATGGACTGATTAATAATTTACTTGATAAATGTTGGATAGGCTGCAGCATGCCTTACACTTATGAAATATAGCGTGGCATTTCATTAAAAGCAAGTTTCCCGATATAGACGTAATTAGTTGCAAATGGCCTGGACCGGCGTTAAATTATCACTTTATTCATTAGTTTTCTGCGTTATGTCTCATAATAATACGCTCGATAGGTGTAGAGCAATCGGTTTGTCTGTGTCTGTGTGTTCTATCGTATAACCATTAGCCTGAGTTAATCCCAGGACTCTGAAATGGCTTCTTGCAAACGCAAAGAAGAGTACGTAACCATGATGAATAAATTTGATCGTGATATATAACCATAAAATTGAAAACTTAAAAAAATCTCCGACACAATAACGACAATTTTCATTGAACATATTATTATGTAATGAGCACGTGATGCGCTTTCATTTGAGACCCCACTTCGGTTATTCTTCCCCACTTTCACCCCCCACAACTTCTAAACGACTCAACCGATTTTCATCAAACATGTCTAAGAACACTCGTCCGTAACTCACCTTTCATACCAAAAAAAACTAAATTGAAATCGCTTCATCCGTTCGCGAGCTACGATGCCACGACCGAATCACAGACAGACAGACAGACACGTCAAACTTATAACCCATTCTTTTGCGTCGGGGTTTAAGAAATAGGCACCTGGTAGTAGGTAGTAGATAGGTAGGACACAAACCAACTACTACTGACTGCAAAGTCGTTGAAATAGAAAAGGTAATTGTGTCATAATTATTGTGTATGACAAAAGCGCGCAAGTAATTCGCCACTAGCGATGTACGTTATAGGAGCTAATTAGTTGTCTATAAAAGCGAATTCATATTTACATATCATACATACATACATTCATATTTACCTTCATATTTACAGACCAATCATGAAATTCATCAACTTCTTATCCTGTGAAAGTGAAACATTTAGCAGAGATACTACATCTTATATTATTATTATAGCGGTGATAGCCCAGTGGCTTAGAATTCGACCTCGAATCGAGGGGTCCGGGTTCGAATCCCAGTGGCACGCACCAATGACTTTGTAAAAAAGTTATGTGCGATTTATAAAATTAAATATCACCTGCTGTTACGGTGAAGGAAAACATCGTGAGGAAACCTGCATGCCTGAGAGTTCACAAAAAAAATGTTCGCAAAGGCATGTGAAGTCCACCAACCCGCAGTAGGCCAGCGTGGTGGACTAAGGCCTACATCCCTCTCATTGTGAGAGGAGACCCGACCCTGTAGTGGGTCATTAATGGGTTACTGACTGACTGACTACATCTTTGTAGATAAAATCTTTTAATCTAATCCGATCCCTGAAAATCACCCTCAATCATCAATTTTGATTAAAAATTGTATGAAACTCCTTCCTTCAGCTCTTCCTTTAAAGAAGCAAGCCTGCTAGATCAGCTAGTAACGAGTAAAACTAAGAATAACACATAGTATTTCCTAATGACCAGTAATGACCACTGATACAATATTTCTATATAAAGCCTGGCGGTATAGGCCCAGTATGTTATCTCAATATTGATCTTTCGAGCAGATAATAAATTTTTATGGTTTCCGCAAATACAGGGATTGAGTCATCATAATGTCTGAGAAAATGAAACGGCCAAGTGAGAACGGGGCTCAATTCAATTCAGTTCAATTCAATAGCTGTAAAGCCATAGAATAGTTACAGCAAGTGATGTTTAATTGTATAAACCACACTTTTTTATGAGTGTTATTAGTGTGTGCCACTGGGATTCGAACCCGGATACTTTGAGTAAGATGCCGCATAAGTCATTACCAGTATTACATTGAATATTATTGATGTTTCCACCATTCACAATTAATTTCAAAATGTAATTCTGCTAAAAAGCTGCATTCATGACTACCTGAAAATCTAGCCCACTTTCCAATATGTCTAAAAATGAATTTCGCTCAGCGCGAAAACAATAAAAAACTAGTCAGTCGACTAGAAAAATCTATGACGTCATCCGCCAACGTGCGTTCGCCATACAAAATGTATGAAGGGGGTAGTGTTTATGACACTTCATTAAAAGTTACTTAACTTAGAAATGTCATTGATTGCACTGCTAGGAGTCGAACTCGGACCTCTTCAAATCTAATTCTTAGCCACAGGGCTAACGCTCCTTTATCACACATCAATGTAATTCGGGGTACAATAAATTACACTCGCGTAAGAAAGTATCTAGGTATGTACCTATTTGCGAGAACTTTACCGGTGCGTGCCGGTGGGATTCGAACCCGGGCCTTTCAAATTCTTAGCCACTGAGCTATCGCCGCCCTAAAAAGTTTCTGAGCCCACATCAATGAGTTTTGCGGTGCTATTCCAATACGAAATGCGGTGGGATTCGAACCCGGACCTTTCGAATTCTTGGCTGCAGGGCTATCGCCGCTTTGTAAAAGTTTCTGAGCCCACATCAATGAGTTTTGCGGTGCTATTCCACTAGGAAATGCGGTTAGTATGAGTTATTCTGGTGCCTACTTGGGTGGTCCGTAACTACGAATTACACTACGTTAAGGGGAGGTTTGCTCATAGATTTTTGATTGAAGCGATCGGATAAGTTAAGCAACATCGGCCACAGTCAGTAAGGGGCCATCCGTAAATTACCTACGTCACACGATTTTTTAACCCCTCCCCCCGGCCTTGTCACAGTTTGTCACTTTCAGACGCCCTTCCCCCTGATGTGACGTCACACATTTTTAAATTTATGCATGTATTTAAAATAAAACCTGTGCAGAACCTGAGTACCAATGTTTCTTGTATGTATTTTTAATTAATTTGTGTGTTGTGTACAAAAATATTAAATAAATAAATAAATAAAAAATTATATATTAATGCGTGTTACCTGTGTTTTTTTTTTTATTTTCATTGATTTTTTTTAATCTCCGAATAATACGTACCTACCTACGCGTACCTACTGTAAGATGGAGGTTGGAGCTCGGAAGCGGTTGCTGAGGATGGCTGTAGCTACGACCTTCACGGTCACTCCAAGGGCTGGCACTGGACGCAGAGGAAGAAACAGAAGAATAGGGATGTTGAAAATGTTGAAAATTGGCACCGGTGCGTTCCACTGGAGATCCCGGAGCCCCCTACATGCGCAAAGGCAGGCCATCGAGGGGGTTTTAGTGGGTAAGAATCCCACATAACCCGGAGTCGCTCCCACGGCTCTCGGGTACCTATGAAGGTTTCCATCCCGTCACAAAAAAAAGGGATGTTGAAAATAAGAACTGTCATTATTGTAATGGACGTACCTAATATAGAAAACATTCGTACCTATCTTTCATTAAGCAATCGTAACTTTACCGCGTAAAATAGCGTAGATTACATTTTTTTTTCTTTCCAAAATTAATAGCGCCATTAGTAAATCCTTCGCCTTAACGAGTCATACTCAGCGAACGTAAACTACTCGCCGCTACCGGCTTTCCTCGCGGCGCGTGTAAAAATAGGTATAACAAACACAAACATTTTGATCAATCGGGACGACTGTTTGTGTGTTGGAACGTAAACATTAGTTTCATAATCAGTAGCGTAAAGTTTTTATTTGTAGGAAGTTATCTAAAGTAATAAAAATTAATCGCTGTTCGTTAGTCTCGCTAAAACTCGAGAACGGCTGGACCGATTTATCTCATTTTAGTATTGATATGTTCGTATAAGTCGAAGGAAGGTTGCGCTGAGAAAATCTGGAAATAATGCGATGAAAATACCTAGTAGAAATTTCTATTTTCATTTATTGAAGTGTGCCTGAACAGCTAGTTTTAAATATTAAGATTTTGTTTAACTTGTATTTTTTGTCTTTGATAAACGACTTTTTAATAAATTTTAGTCGAATTTCAACTATTTGGCAATCTTTAGTTAAAAGGTATCTACGAGTGCGGCAAGAAATAGGTAGGTCCAATCTTTTCAAGTGAACTCATATATTTCATTAATCCATCTATCTACGAGTATCTGTTTATCTGTCCATCCATCTTTTTGTACATGTATTCATAGTAGTTTTATAATAGTGCATATAACAGTGCTTTTATACCAAAATCTGCTTCGTAATGCGTTTTGATATCACGCCTCCGCTTGCTTTATAAACACGCAAATGGGTGCCGCCATAACCCACAGGATAGATGAAGAAAAATGTTCGCAGCGCTGTAAATTATTATCCCGGGATTGGGGTATCTTGTAGGGAGGATACGTGGGGTTTGTCTAGTGGGAACCCTGGGAACATTTTTGAGAGCGATTAAAAAAATCAATCAAAAATGTCGTGATTGAAAAAAACTACGAAAGACGCGTAAAATACTCTTGATTATAAAACATAAATAGGTACGGTATTTATAAAAGGTGCTTTATTAAAAAAAAGAATTTGAAAATAAATGTACGTTGTCTTGCTATCGTACCATTCCAAAAGTAACTAGGTGGGAAGTATAGAGGAGTCGTCGTTAAAATGTATTAAAAGATAATATTATGACAAAAGTTATGGTTTTTAAAAAAAATATTTGGTTATTAAAAAAACAAAAACATACCTTGCTTGTTATTCATTACACCATTCCAACACCAGATACCGTAATGTCATCGTCAAAATGCATTAAAAACAGAATAAGTATTACAAAAAATCTTTCCAACTACCTATTAGATATGAAAACTAAAAATTATTGACACTAGTTTTGAATTCCGAATCCCGTCAAGAGATGCCGCAACGGGCTTCCTGAATCACGCTCTCAAAGTTTTATTTTGCAATTTTGATGCAACAAAATACCTTTAAAACGAAAACACAGGAACACTTGAATCCCGGCGGATTAGGGGGGTAATCAAGGAACCAATACCCAATTTCTCTTCGGGACTATTTTTCTATATCCACGTTTTCCTCCACTCATGGTGTCAGTTGGTATAGGGAGAGGCCAGGTGCGCCCTAATATTGCGTATTGTGCTCGCGGCTTTATAATGCCCCGATTATTTACTGTTTCCTTTGTGTTTACATATCTATTTTAGTGTGTATATAATGATAAGTAAAATTGTACGAACATTCTCCAATATAATCTATTTCTACGTGCATCTTCGATCTTGCAAGTACCTATGTCTATAATTTTTAAATGCAAATGTATTTTTTACTCAAATAGAAAAGAAAAATCCTATCTGATGGCAGTAAGGTACCTCCAGCTGCTATGACTCTGCCACATTAAGAAAACAAGTGCTACTTATTCAACACACAACAATGACTAACACCTTTCATGTTTGTTTCCAAGTAGACTTCCGATTAAATATCCATATTAAATTACCGACATCAAAACAAGTTCATACGCTCCCAGTAGGTATACCTAAGAGTACTTACAGTTCGATCGATTTTTCAAACTCACCGCGAACAAAACCACCCCGCTAAGTACATTATTACCAGATATGTTTCTCAATCACAATAAAAAAACACAATCACCGAACCGGCTCCCCAAAATATAATTTACTTCAACATAAACAACATATTCTCAAAAATTACGACCAGATTAATACATTTATAATGCAGCTATCTCGGTCTCACGCGCGGCAAAATCAGCTATCTCTTTCTAGGGTCATTTTGAAAATGGAACACTGCGTGAGCGCATGAAATTAGTCCCGCTTTTTCATCTCCTGCCGCGCCCGATTTGAATTTGGAATCTTTTTATTTTTTTCCAACGCCGAAGGACGTTGAAAGCGGCCATGTTGATTTTTTTTATAATTATCAATGTTTCGGAGCGCGGTAAATGTGGAGCCGCTTTTTGGAAAATTTATATTTTTCGGTAGAATGTCATTTGGGTAAATTGCATCCGTGGTTGGATCGAAGATTAGCTTACATAAAGGCTGCGGTTTTTTGTCTTGTTATTTTTATAAATAAAAAGGTGTTTCAATGAAAAACTTTCTTCGTCATAAAATAAAAGGTTTATTAATGAATAAAGTTTTATTCTCACGAATTTCGCACGAGTAGGTACCTACCGCCGCCATCATAACTCGCTGTTGTTGTATTTCAATAATTATTGTTAAAGAGTCGTTAGTTAGAGAGAAAAGCAGCAAAACAACATTTTTATACTAAAACATTGAAGATTTTTAAAAAGTTCCTGGTGCAGGCAATTTTTTGAATAAATTACTAAATTACTTAAGAGACAAATCAAAGCCATTGCAATGTCTAGTATTATCCTGTCGCTGTAAACCTGTAAACCTGTCGCTGGTTTACGTACCATTAGTAGGTAGACCTATTAGGTACAGGAGGTTCCTAGCGATTTGTTTCAGGTTTTATTAAAGGCAGTTCTTTATTGTAACCGAAAAAAATCACCCCCTATAGGGCACTTAAACTTATTTTTTCTTAATTTCATCTTAGATTATTACGTCCGCCTATTCACAGTGACAGCAGATGGTTATTTCTTTTTACTTTTTTAATTTAGACCACAGACTATATACAAGTTATATTGTCTTTGAATTGATGGGCGAAGATTAAAAAGATTAGGATTTGATAATTAATTATGAAGTTTTTTAATGATTTTTTAACAGCAACGTTTTAGGGTTTAATCGTTTTATCTTCTTTATCGACATATAGGTAAATGCCTTTTAAAAAACTAAAAGTCGTTATGTTACTACTTCAAAGTTGGCAAGCTAAAGTGGTAAGTATTGGGGTCACCACATCGAACGACTTATAACAATGTCGTGAGCATGAACTTTTTCCTCAAAGTAATCGTACGGTAAACAACAGGCAAATGAATATATCTCTCTGACTTCTAGGTACCCATACTAATGGCACATGGTAACTATATCAATACTTCGACAATAGTGTTCATGCTGGGGCACTGATAGTAAAAGAAAGGTTCTTAAATAGCGTAAAGGATAGAGAGGGGTAAAAGATACCGTATATAAATATGTTAATCCAAGTTATAAACTATATGCATACCAAGTTTCATCCAAATCTGTTTAGCCGTTTTTGAGTGAAAGAGTAAGAAACGTACCTACATCCACCGATCCACCTGCGTGGATGCACCCTCACAAACTTTCATATTATTATTATGTGTCACAATATGTATTAGGATATAAGTTAGGTAAATAAAACATTGGAGCAACGTGGTAGAATATTTCACTGTCAAGTCATATTGAATTGAAGGGTTTGCAGCCAATCGTGCTTTAAAACCATCATTTTCTGTGTAGGTATACTTACTATTAAGAAACACAAAATGGAAATGTATGGTAAAATATTCACGTTTAATCGAGCCGAAGTCATTACTAAAATAGTTGTAGTGTTGCAAGTGTTTCATTTACTGTAATTTCCCGAATATTAGGTGAAACATTTTTGATTCTGCAAATAGGCATGACGACTAATTTTCAAAATCTCTTCTATGATATTCAGAAGTTTCTATTATGTCTAAAATATATCATATTTCTGTAGAAAATTAAGGTTTTTGTGCAATAAAAGTACATTTAAATTTTCAGCTTCAAATTCATTCCAAAACGCTCGCCGGTGAAGATGCAAATGCTTTGTCATTAGTTCATAGGAACCAATCCATATTCGTCCAAATAGTCGTTTGTTTTCGTCATTGTTTTTACAAACTCTATTTGTAGCGTTTAGGTACTCACTAGTTAGAATTCAAGAATTCACAGACAACAATTGTTCTTCTCAAGACTTTATTTTAGAATTTTAACATAAAAAAAAGCAAAACCAATCTCCCCTGGCAACACCGAGCGCATTACGGCACCGAAGCCTCACTAACGACCGCCAGAATTAAGTTTTTAAGTCGGTGCTTTGAAGAAGTAATCATTCTCCAAGATGGCTGACCCGAAATGGTTTTTGTGTACGTAATTATGAGAGGTGGGATCCCGCCACCATTTTGGAGAAATGGGCTATGTAATTTGGTGTATTTTTTGGTTTTTAGGAGTCCGTGGCCAAATGCTCGAAATGCGCGATCGAAAAAGTTAAGCAACGTCGGGCGCGGTCAGTACCTGGATGGGTGACCGCTAGTGGAGTTTGAGAAATAAATTAGTGTCGGAGTTGGCCACCGCTTCTTTTGCCAAGACGTGGTCGCCATTCGAGAATCTTTCAATCTCTTTCGATCTCCCCGGGCCTCCCCTAATCGACGCCACTCCGCCCGGTCCCGGGCCCTCTGAATCCAACGGTTTCCCGCTGTCTTCTTCAGGTCATCAGTCCACCTGGTCGGAGGGCGGCCTGTGCTCCTTTGCCTAAACGTGGTCGCCGTTTGAGGACCCTTCAAGGTCCAACAATCTCCATATGCGTTCTATAAAGACTCTAACCACATAAATATTTTCAAATATTTTATGTTTTCTTTTACACGCTGCGACGCGAGTTTTAGGTAAGGTTGAGTCATTTTTGTTCGTACCTATATACCTAATATTATATCTGTTGCTTCTATTACATTCATTGCACTTTGATGTGATGTGAGTTAACATATATTTTTAAACATTAATAGTACAGAATCTTTTGTATATGAATCAGGGTTACTCTTGGTGGCTTTTTGGTTTTTCTACCTTCTCTATTTGGGTTTGAGGCGAGGTAACAATCACGTTGTTGTTCACGCTGACTGTATTCAAGCTTATGATCTCAACATATGTAACACCTTTGGAAATAAATGTATGTATGTGTACTCTCAGGCATGCAGGTTTCCTCACGATATTTTCCTTCACCGTAACAGCAGCTGATATTTAATAAAAGTACTTACGAATTAATATTTTGGCAACTGTTTATGGCAATTGTGTTGGTAAGATACCTTCAACCCTTATTGTTATATCGATAAATGTTTCATAAGTACATCGAAGGAGGTGTAATAATTGCATACCAAAGGTGTCAATGTATTTATCTAGATATTAATTATTAAAACGGCGATATCGCGATAAAAGGCAATGAAATATGTAAAAATACCGGTTATGAAGCTGTATTTTTATTTTATAGTAGGTACCTAGATAGTATGTAGTAAGCGTGTTGTGAAGCGTAAATTTTGGGTACAATACAGCTCACTACGCGAACGGAGCTGTTTAAAATTTGGTACTTATTTTTAAAGAAAATGCTTTAGAAATATGTACATTAAATGTATCAAAAAACACGCCATCATACCATAATTTTCAGTAGGTACCTACATTCCGTTACGTGTCAAATTCAATTAGATACGTGTCAAATTCAATTTTCAAGGAAGTGTCGAAATAATAATAAGTAGGTATAGGTACCTATACTTATATACCTTTTATATTACCAAACACATACTTAGGTCATGTCAGTACCCATTAATGACCCACTACAGGGTCGGGTCTCCTCTCACAATGAGAAGGATGTAGGCCGCCGTCCACCACGCTGGCCTACTGCGGGTTGGTGGACTTCGCATGCCTTTGAGAACTTTTTTTTTGTGAACTCTCAGGCATGCAGGTTTCCTCACGATGTTTTCCTTCATCGTAACAGCAGGTGATAGGTATTTAATTTCATAAATCGCACATAACTTTTATTACAAAGTCATTGGTGCGTGCCACTGGGATTCGAACCCGGACCCCTCGATTCCAGGTCGAATTCTAAGCCACTGGGCTATCACCGCTGCTGATACTTAGGTAAAACCTAATCATTTCTATTTATTAAATTTCATGTTAATTTAAGTATCATTGATATTTTTATCATTTAAAGGCCAATTTTCAAAATTTCACGTTTTGACTTTTGACTTCTTATCTAATCTGCGCTACAGATACCTACATACGTACCTAGATACCGATAGCCTGTAAGTGACTTTGCTCCTGCTATTATGAAAATTACGTAGGTATCTAAGTAGTGTGTACAAAAAATACAATACTTAAATAAATTGTATTCCCGCCCTTCACCAGTTATTGACAGTTTTAAGTCGCGTTCAAAATAAAGACTTATTTTCTTATCTGCACCCGAAGGTGACAGCTGCCAGGCTGTCAGTTTTATTATCTGTTTTAGAAATTCAAATAGCGGCAATATGCAATAAATTTTAAATTGCGAATATTATCGAGTAGGTACTTAAGTGAAGTACCCATATCACCTGTACCTGAGTAGCCCCGCTGCTTGAGTAGATCGCAAGCGATGGAAAAAGTTAAGCAACGTCGGGCGCGGTCAGCACCTGGATGGGTGACCGCTAGTGGCATTACCTAAATACCTACGCGCCTCCGTGCTGTGGAGGGATGTTAAGCCGTCGTTCCCGGTTGTCAATAACACAATAGCAATCGTTAAACCTTGTCGGAGGCTCTATGGGTGATTGGATGGGAGCCCGTTTCTCCACCGCACCGCATTGGTGCAGCGTGGAGAGTATGCTACAGGCCTCCCCCTCCCCCTGTTGTGGGGAGAGACCCGTGCCCAGCAGTGGGCCATAAAAGGGTTACAGCCAGCCAACTGAAGCACCTTTAGGTAGGTGCTAGACCTGTACCTAGGTAGTTTGATTTTAGGTAAATACTTAGGTAATCGACAAAAGACAAAACCGTCGATTTGCTCGAATATGGGTTAATTTAGATAGGTAGGTTAGATACAGAGCATTCTTGATCAATCCATGTACCTACCCAAATTTATAAAATTAAAACTAAAACTAGAAAAATAATTGAAAATCGATTACCTACCTATTTGTAATATTCTAATACCATATTGTGACTTCCCTAGGTACTGTAAAAAGGCAATAGATATCTAGGCTAGGTAGGTACCTACGTAGGTATAAAATAGGCAGCTAGCTGGAGATGTCAAAAAGCAATTTAAGCAAATTAAAAATTATATTTACTTATTAAAATATTATTTAAGTAGTTCAGGACCTACGTTGATAGTCGCTAAATTTAGCAGATACTTATGTACCTATCTATTTAACCTTTTAAGTACCTATTGCAGTTAATGGAATAATTGCATTTATCGCCAGTCAATTAAAATTAAAAATTGAACTTAACTAGATTGAAACCACTTAGCCCATTCGAACCCTTTTAAGGACATTATCGGCTTAAAAAAAATTAAATCCTAACCTTTAGTTAAAAAGTAAGTAAGTATATGACGCCATTGACTCTCGATAAAACTAAACCAAACAAAATAAAACAAAGTAGAGGCATAATGAATAATGTCATCCAAGCCTAGACTCATTAACTATCGAACAAAAAAAGATAAACTCAGCACAGATTATAAAACAAACCAATCTGAATTGATCTTTCCCGCCCTTCTAATTTCAAATATCTTTGAGCGCATCGGGGAAAATTAAAACGACATCGCGGTTCAATTTACATTTGTTAGCATATGGAAGAAAGAGACAGCTATAAGTTTGTCAGGTACTCTAAATGGAAGGGTCGCTTGGTATTGGTTGAAATTTACTTCGTAGAGGGCGTCTCCGTCGGGTTCCCGCCATAAATTGAGTTGTTGACACATTAATAAGGTAAGGTTATGTTTTAATATTATTTTTTTTTCGCTCGCCTCGCGAGCGCGAAATTATAAGCCAGAATATAATTATTGTTGTTATGAATCCAGTTTTAATGAGCTGCGTGTGTGGTCCGCTCGGGTTGCTTGTATAATTAAACTGTTTTGGTTCGCGCGCCATTTTCCGCGGCCATATTTTAATTTTGTTTATGGGTACGTTCCGTTTTACGTTTGCTAGGCGATATGACCGCCGTAGCGCGGGTTTATGTATTAACTTTTATTGATACGAGCTTTCTAGTAATTTATAATTTTTATTGCGTTCGCGTACATGATTAGAAATGTTGTTGGTAATAATTTTTATTTTTGGAGCTTGTTATCGTTCGTTGTAATTATTTCTAAGCAGTTAGGTAATAGGTACGTACATGTGTTGTGTTACGTTGATAAGATTAGGAAATAATGTTGTATTTTATATACAATTTTGATTACTTAATTGCCTAAATCCTTAATAGTTTTACTACAGCTCATTTCAAAGACTACAGTTAATTTACGTGGCAGTCCTCCATCGTAGGTACGCTTTTGACGCACTTTTTCCATGTAGGTCTACTTAGGTATGTGCAAGCTTTGAAACGGTCTTTTGGCTTTATTTCATAGGACTATGAGGTTTTTCAGAAAGGGTGTAAAAAGAGACTAGTAAAGTCTACAACGCACTGGCGATTCCTCTGGTGTAGCTTGTGTTTAATTGTGTGCCATTTAGGTAGGATATAGGTACCTACGTAGTTTCACGTTTCAGGCCTTGAAGACCTTGAAGAATGAAGACGACTTGTTCGGAAGCATCAAGAAAATTGAAGTAGCAATGGGCTGGTCACATTATTCGATGGACCGATAACTCATGGGGAAAAGTTCTTTGGAGAGAGAGCGCGTCTTCACATAGATACCTAGGTACATAATACCTAATGTAGGAGTAGCTAACTAAGTACCTATCCTATACCTACTACCTACCTACTTACCTCTTTCCAACTAAGTAGGTGGACTTATGACTTATGACTTAGGTATGACAGCGGAAATCCGTTGGATTTAGAGGCCTCAGGACCACGTTTCCATGTTTACAATAGGTCCCACCTAATTTATACCTTAGTACTTACAGTAGGCTGCAGAGCCCTCCGAAGCACGGAAGCCCGTTTAAATTCAAGACAAGCGGTCACCCATCCAGATAGATACTGATCGCGCCCGCCCTTGCCTAACTTTTTCGATAGCTTGCCATCTACTGAACCAGCAAACTATAAATACGTTTGCCTTGTCCAGCGTTGGGATAAATGAGGCTCACAATACATTGTCAGGGTGTAGCGGTGTTGGGAAAAGCATCAATATTTTGGCAGCAACACAATAGCGGGCGCCCGCTGCGTCTCGCCGGGCTGAGGGTATAGTGAAGTGCTGAGAGGGATTGTAACAAAAAATAATTATTGATATGATTAGTTACCTACACAGAGCGACTAGTCCGGATAACTTACTATCTATACTATATCTACTATTATAAGTAGACGCAAAAGTTTAAGGTTGTATGGATGGATACCTACCTAGATACCTATTTGCTACTGATTCACGCAAAAACGACTAGGTAGGTAAGGTAGGTATTTGAATGAAATTTCGCATATACCTACTTAGGTACGTAGTTTTTTATCTCTTATGCGTTTTATCTCTCTCCGGGCCAAATTATTAATCTCACGCGGGTGAAAACGCGGTAAATGTCTAAAGGGTCCTGATTAATCCCTGTATTGAAGCACTAGTTTCTATTCGCGATTTCTTCAAAAACCGTAGAACTTTAGAATTTAATCAAAAGAAGGATAAATAAAATACAATTTTTTACCTAATCAATTTTTAAAACATCTGTGCACCAAGTTTGGCGTGAAATAAGTATTTGCCTACAATTTTAGATTTTACTGATAATGATTTTATTGAAACAAATTAACGTTGTTGATTGATTTTACAAATTTAGTTTTTACCATTTCAATACGAAAAATACTTAAGAAGGTATCGGTGTAAGTTACATCACTATAAACTCCGCTCCGCTCGTGACAGCGTCTCTACCTAATGCTGCATCATTTTGAACCACCTTTGTAGGTATACAGTCCTGCTTTCTCCGATATTCGTTCCATATAATTAATACCCCATGGGGCGAGGAATAAAACGGTTTATAACAAAATTCTCCTCATAACGGTGAATCATTAGGTAGTACCTACCTAAGTGATGTGTAGGTAGGCGTTTCACTACATGGGCTACATTGGACAATCTTTGTCTGTAGCTTACTAATGTCCCACTACAGGGTCGTGTCTCCTCTAACAATGAGAAGGATAGGCTAGTCCATCACGCTAGCTTAATCCGGATTGGTGGACTTCACATGCCTTTGAGAATATTTTTTGTAAACTCTCAGGCATAAAGGTTTCCCCTCGATATTTTCCTTTTACTGTGACAGAAAGTGATACCTATTTAATTTTTGTTACTTACGCGCACGTAATTCTATAGCGGTGATAGCCCAGTGGCTTAGAATTCGACCTCGAATCGAGGGGTCCGGGTTCGAATCCCAGTGGCACGCACCAATGACTTTGTAAAAAAGTTATGTGCGCTTTATAAAATTATATATCACCTGCTGTTACGGTGAAGGAAAACATCGTGAAGAAACCTGCATGCCTGAGAGTTCACAAAAAAAGTTCTCAAAGGTTTGTGAAGTCCACCAACCCGCAGTAGGCCAGCGTGGTGGACGGCGGCCTACATCCCTCTCATTACGAGAAGGAGACCCGACCCTGTAGTGGGTCATTAATTGGTTACTGGCACATAATTATCTTTTTTTAAGAAAGTGATTAGTGCATTCCACTGGGATTTGAACCCGGACCTCTTGAATAAGAAGCCAACTTCTTAGCTATTGAGTTCTCACTTTCTAACCTACATCCTTAAAAATGATTGCAACCGTCTTTACATGCACTTTGATGATGACTGGTGTATTATTCCTTTTAAAGGCACTGGTTGTCTAGTTGAAAGATCTACTTTCGGTATGAACCTCATTTAACTCTGATGAATGTTTATAGACGGAAGAAACCTACTTAATTACAGTGATACAGACGATAAAAATTTTAACGTGTGAATCGATAGCACGCGTAACATCAAAACCGGTAGAATGTATCTTTTATTGCCCCCCAAACACAAAGCAATGAAAACCAACAATAGAACAAAAAGACACGTAAAAAAACAATAAACCGAGCATCAATGAACGGATTCGCAATGGTGTAAACAAACCATTGTCTATGCCGAGCGACACGCAGAGACAATCCGTGCCTTTTTCCGCGACCTGTCAAACTTAACGTCAATATTTTGGCGCGATTCGTGACGCAGCGGGCGGAGGTGAGTTTACGTCTGTTTATTTTGAATATTTCTCGAAATACGCACTTTGTGGCTTAAAAATAAGATCGTGGGTAGCTTGCTTGGACATTCGTCTCGCTTTTTAAGTGTTTACGAATGCCTAATAAGTTACGCTTGTTCCTAATGAATTGGATTTGATTCGACTGTGGGATTTCTGCGAAGTTATCCCTTTGTTGATTGTTGTTGTTGGATAGTTTCGAAGCGTTATAAGTGGACCATGCTTTGTGGCTAATTGATTATCAGGTGGTGTGTGGGACAACGTGGCAGACAGTTTCTTTGTTGGGAAAGACTCAGCAGTTTTAGATGTTTGTAGTCGTATAGGTGTATTGTTGTTGACACTTTGTATTTTGATAAAAGGATGTTGTCGGAGGTGAAATTATTCACGCTTTTTATTTGATGTGACAGATTTTGTGACATTAAATATAATTTTACTATTTGTTTATATTTTTCCAATGGAAATGATAACACTTTGCCTGTCCAATAAGTAGATACAATAGATAAACAACGGGTATGTATCATATGTGACACACGTCACGTGGGCAATTAAGGTTGTAAGATTAACACTAAAAAAACAAGCAATTCAAAACGCACGTAACATAATTATGACCTACCCACGAAAGTAGGAAAATACAATAATTCAAAAGGATAACAATCCTTTTAAATAATTTTAAATCCTTTTAAATTAATACGTTACTAGATATTCCAAGGCTCTTGTTATTGACAATCAATCCATAGATATAGTAATAGTAAATGTAGAGCGAGAGAGACATCTTAAGAGATCAGGATAAGTGTAGAGAATCATGGGTTCTACGACATTATTTGGGAGGTGTCTTTATGTTAAAAATTATACGTTATCTACATAACATTACATTTAAAGAACATTTAGGTAAACGTATATATGAATAAATACATGACACATAGTAGGCCATTGTATGTAGGTATGTTAGTATGAAGAGATTTTTTTTAATTTTATTTCTTTAAAAACAAAATACTTTAAATAACTATTCAAAAAATACTCGAAAAAGGGGGAAACGAAACATTACACAGGTATTTTTTTATTTGAGAAATTATTTAAAGTTTCGAAGAACCTTCGAAAAAGTTCAAATTGTCTATGGGCAGAAGAGTTACAATAAATACAAAGGGTATGTGAGTGCCTTGACGAATTCTCCCATTGTGGACGTTCATTTTATTGGACGAAACCTCGCTACGCTTATCACTTCCTAAATTGATTTAGAGTTAATTATCTTAACGAGACTAAAGATGGAGTAACGATAAAAATAGGAAATACTAATTAAATAATTATTTTCATCTACGATTGTTCATCATAATAAAAATGAATCGCTGTTCGTTAGTCTCGCTAAAAATCGAGAACGGCTGGACCGATTTGGCTCATTTTAGTATTGATATGTTCGTATAAGACCAAGGAAGGGTTATACGCTGAAAATCTGAAAAGAACGCAATGAAAATTGAAGAAATTTCTATATTTGGCAAAACGAAGTGTGCTGGGACAGCTAGTAGTGAATGAATAGCAAACGGGCATGGGAGCGGCTAATGTAAAAAATACGCTTTACACTCATAGCCCCACACTAGGATTCGCTGTGTCGTGGGTGCCATGGACACACACAAGACAAAAACACACACGTACCAGAAAAAGAAATTTAAATTCATCATTCAAATTTCTGTCCCGTCCGACGTTGCTTAACTTTTTCGATCGCTCTACTCAAACTATAGCGGGGCTATACTCGCTTCTGTACTGAAACTGTAAGTAGTTAACAAAAAAAATATGAAAATTCATGTGCTGTTTTACTCGCTCGCACGTACAAGCCATGACGTAATTAGATGATTACAGTGTTGCCAACTAAAGAAGCGGTTAGGGGCTGTAATTATGCATTTGGTGGCAACACACGTGCAGACAGGCTTTACGCTTTACGAGGTTTAGTAGAAACGCCCAATGCAGTGGAAAATTAAGATTCAGGCGTGTTTACGCTTATTGACACACTTATATTAGGTAAATGGATAAAATTCATAATGACGTACAGAATTAAATTTTCTATTTTAGGTAAATCAAGCAGTAATAGCCCTTTCCCGCTTCCTTTATGCCTTCGTAGTACACTTCTACAAGTAAATAACTATATAAATATTACTTAGTCCACTCTAGATGTGACATGGACAGTCCAATGACTAATTCGGTTACTAAAAGGGTGACAGATCAAACTTTTTATTCCAATCTATCACCCCTGGAGGACAAAATTGGGTGACAGATAGGAACAATCCTCTCATTCGACAAGGAAAACATTGTAAAGAAACGTGAATGCCTGCAACTTTTCCGTAATGTTCTCAAAAATAAATGAAGTCCACCAACAATCAGTTGGCCAGCATGGTGGACTAAGGCCTACTGCAGTGGTGCACTAAGGGGTTATAGACAAAAGTAAATCGCTTTAGTTTGATAAAAAATTCCGATCATAAGTCAGCCGGGACAACTAGTTATTTTTATAAAGAGATTAATTTCTTAAACAAGGGTTTTTGCAAAGTTACATTACGACCTGTGTTGCCAGGGTGCAGTAATTATAACTTTGACAGCTGCAATTATCACGATGTTATGGAATTATCTTGATGGGTAATTATATTTTATTGGTCGATGTTCACAACATGACAGATAAGTGTTGTTTGCTATTTTTGTTTATAGGTAAGACGTGTGTAGATATCTATCTGTAAACCATTAGTGATCTACTCCAGGGTGTAGTCTCTCTCACTATGAGAAGGACATAGGCCATAGTCCACCACGCTCCCCTAGTGCGGGTTGGTGAACTTCGCATTCCTTTGTGAACATTATGGAATATTTAACTCTCAGGCATGTAGGTCTCCTTTTGTTTTGTTTTACTGAAAAGAAGCTTTATCTTATTTTAAAATTACACGTTGTTTTCTTTTCACTTAAAGAAGTCATAGGCCTTAAAGTATCTAGTAGGGAGACTAGGGGGAGTTTTCAATGTGACTAATAAGTAGAGTCGTTTCAAAATTCAGTAAGTACCTACTTACCTACATAAACAATACCACACATAACATTTATTTTAATGAGAGTGAGAGAAACTAACCTATCTTATTAAGTACCTATAGTTCATACTATGAACCATCTATTAAGTTTTTGTTTAATTATTGTTTACAAACGACATTTGACATCGCAAAGCCATGAAAATTAATGGTTAACCTATTAAGTTTTCAGCTGGTATTCTCCACTGAAGTAAAAACTACAAAATTGTTTTTTAAACAATTCATACCATAACAATACGTACCTAAAGGCTCCATAATAATTAAAATTCATAATTACATCTGCCACACTAGTTCCATTATTGAAAATAATAACGGGTTATACATCATAACAATATTTATACAAAACCATAATTTTTCACGACACAAAATTGTCACTGGCAACAAAACGGGCCATTAAATAGAACATGCGTAATTACTGCAACCTCTTTTGTTTCCCGTACTTACTAAACGGGTTATATTGAGTCATACAATTAGCAATTAAAAATTCAATACAAGAGAAATTACCGGCAATTATCTACCAATTAACTTCCTTCACGAAACATTTTCAGATTTTAATACATACCAGAGCTGAACGGAAAAATTCGAACGCAATCTGTGGTAATTTATTGTCTGTGGTCAAAAGAATAAAGTTGAAAGTTCGATTGGCGCGTAAAATCGGACCACACACGTCGAAGCGGTGAGCGTTTTAAAAAAGGAACGCGCCAACTGCGGGCGTTCGTTACCTCATCATCGACTTTTTTTATCCCGCGGCAAAGGCTAGCGTATACATAGAGCCAGCACGCCCATACTTGCCAGTGAAAAAATGCTTAACCGAATAATGTTGTTGTGTTCGTATTATTACGAGTGGCGAGTTTTGGGCCGGCGTATAAATTAGTACGTTTTATTAGCTGCGTCGCTTCTGATCCACCGGCCTTAGGTAGGTAAGGTTTTATAGTTTTTTAAATATACCTCTTAAGGTTTCTTTGAAGATTAGTTTGTTATCGGGCGGCTATAAAGAAGGTCGGATACGTCTTTTTTTTATGGGTTTCGGTTTGTGGGATTTTTCTCGATCACTGATAAAGATGGCGATTGAAAATATAGTTTAATGCTGGGTGCTGGAACTGGCTGGAAGACGATACGTTTGTGCTTTTTTTCGGTGATTAAGTGGCAAAGGACTTAAGCTGCCTTTATGTTAGTCAGTCACGATCGTTTATTGTATCGTAAATTACAATTAATACCGTTGTGCTTAGTACCAATACGGATAATTCTAATTATAAATATAAATTAATACGATGTCAAAAAAGTATGAAATACAATTTGTTACAATACTTTAGGCCTACACACTAAATTTAACAATAGAAAAAAAAACTTTATACGAAAGACACCAACTTCAAAACATAGAGGCCTTTTTTGAGGTCGGCGACAAAATTTAACAACGACACCTACCTATAAAACCTATAAAAATTAAAGCCTAAAGTATGTAAGTAACAAATTTTATTTCATAAACTTTTGATGTCGGTTTAATTATTTTAAAACTGTTATAATAAGTACATGATCCTTCAAAGCCGAATATCACACACGACACCTACAAAATTTTGCCATCGTATCGTAACCAATATATTGGAGAAACTAGGCGCGACATTAGCGCCATCGGTAACCAATAGGCTTTTGTAACCAATCTACTTATCCACAGCAAGAAGTAAAGAGTAATGACAGTTATTAGTTTCTTACACACTTGTAAAGCGGACCGCTTTATGCAAGAGTAACCAACAAACGTTATGTGCATTTACCTTATATCTAAAACTAAAGATCACCAAGTTTTTGAGAATAACGATACTTCAGGCATGCAGGTTTCCTCACGATGTTTTCCTTCACCGTAATAGCATGTGATATTTAATTTTATAAAGCGCAAATAACTTTTTTACAAAGACATTGGTGCGTGCCACTGGCCTTCGAACCCGGACCCCTCGATTCGAGGTCGAATTCTAGGCCACTGGGCTATCATCTTCTACCCCGGTTCATCTCCTTAGTTCTACGGCTTGGTTACAACAGCACTACTGCATAATGCAGTCCAGACGCGTAATGCAACACCTATGCAATGTAATTCTGTAACGTGTAATGAGATCCTACCTTGCTTTTTCCTATATCACAATTAATTTGTTCCCTATTATATTACGGCTAGTTTTACCGTAATGCAAACTTTATGACTGGTGTGAAGTTAGCGCTAGTTTCGTGGGCTACAAAGGTGTGTAGGCCCATTAATGACCCACTGTTTTGACAAACACCCCGGGTTTTATCAAAGCGAGATCTACCACTAGGCATGGTGATCATGCCTGGGCAGCGTGCTCCGATTACGTCATGTCGCAGTTTTGTATATATGCCAGCAGTGTAGAAAACATCGATAGCGTGATTCAGGATACCCGTGGCGCCATCTCTTGACGAGTGGTGGAATTCGCTACAGCTTTGCTACTCATGAGGAATAAGATGTTCGCCTCAAATATTTTAAAGTATCTCCGACAATCATAGGTCCCCACAGGGCCGGATTTAGGGAAGGGCAACCAGGGCTACAGCCCCGGGGCCTCCACATAATAGGGGCCCCCACAATAGACTTCGGAAAAAATATTAAATTAAGACTAACACTAGTATACAACTTTTCCTTTCATATTTTTTTTGTGTTTTACCTTTACCTACAGTACTTTGTACAACCATGATTACATTAAATATTAACAGAAATTAGAATAAATATTTTGTTCTCATCAATTAGGCAATCAGTAAAATATCAAAATATCAAATGGCCCTGATAAGCATTTGCAATTTATTATTATTATTTATTCGAAAACTCAACTGAAAAAAATTGTTGATTTTATTTGGAAAATAATTTGGGACCAAGGGGCCTCCACTCCTTTGCTGCCCCGAGGCTTCCAGACTTCTAAATCCGGCCCTGGGTCCCCAGCCGAAACACAACACATGAAGAACATGCTTTACGACGGGCTAAGAGGCCGGCGGTAAGGTACCTTCCTCTATGAGCTTCAATCTCTACCGAATAAAAACGCTTCTTTGCAAGGACATGGGTTAGATTTAAGATAGTGAATGCTATAGTTAGTTATGGAAATATCTCACTATGACGTCAAGTTCGAGCGCTTGGTGCGTCATAAAATCTGATATAAATTTCATGTACAGTCTATAAATAATCATGAATACATCATAAATTTCCCATAAACCCCCATGGGGCGTAATGAGGGTGAGTGGGCATTAATGACCATTAACTGGCTCAACTAACCCCTATCTCCCATCCCTTGGGTACCAAGGGTAGGTCGTTACTAACAGAGGCATGAAGGGCAAGGATGGAGGACTACTTATATTTAATTTTTGAACGGTTTAATGCATTGTACTTATTTTAATTGTTTTATGGAAAAGTATCGAAATAGTAATCAGTATTCTACCTACATTTAAGTATTGTATGGAGTTGGAGCTCGTTAGCGGTTGTTGCAGATGGCTGAAGCTACGGCCTCCACGGTCTATTCAAGAGCCAGGACTGGCAAAGCAGACGAAGAAAAAGAAGAACACGGAAGTTGAAATAAGAACTGTCATTATTGTAATGGACATAATAGAGAACAGATCCGGAAGTATGGAGAAGAAGTTGTATACCGTTTTATTAATTCTGATTCCCCTAAAAGTATTCTTAAAACTTGTGCGCTTTATACGAGTTAATATCAGCTACAATAACGGTGAAGATTAACATCACGAGCAAACGAGTTCTCGACATTATCCATAATGTTGTCAAAGGCATGTGAAGTCCACTAAACCACATTGAGCTAGCGCGGTGGACTACGCCCTACGTCCTTCTCATTGTGAGAAAAGACCCGATTCTGCAGAAAGCCACAAATAGGTTACAGACAAATAAGGCATAGCTACAAAAAGGGTATTTTAAATGGCTTATTTTTATTGTAAATACATAGTTATTAAATAAGTATAATTTTTGTTGCATAAAAAATCTGTATGCATGGTAGCTATTATTGTTTTTCAATTGCTACACTCATGTAGCGTCGAATTTTAAAAAATTGCACTTTTACAAGTTGAATAGAAAATATTTAACCGCTTCTAATATGACCATACCTTAAAAGTTAAAACCCCAGATACTTAATATCTTAGAATCATGACATGTTTAAATTAAATATTCAAATTATTGTAAAATATTCAACTTATGAATATTCTCGTGGGTCAAGGACGTTTCAGTTGCGCCGATCGGTTTGGACGCGGTTTCCTACGAATGCATGGATGTATGTTTGTTACTCTTTCACGCCAAAACGGCTGAACAGATTTGAATTAAATTTGGTACACATGTAGATTATAAACTGCATTATACAGGGTTACCCGTAAAACATGAGCAACCTCGCAGCACTAGGTAGCTAACCTAGTGCTGCGAGGTTCACTTTCACCCCCCACAACTTTTAAACGACTCAACAAATTTTCATCAAACATGTCTAAGAACACTCGGCCGTAACTCACCTTTCATACAAAAAAAAACTAAATTGAAATCGCTTCATCCGTTCGCGAGCTACGGTGCCACAGACAATGCAGACAGACAGACAGACAGACAGAGAGACAGACACGTCAAACTTATAACACCCCGTCTTTTGCGTCGGGAGTTAAAAAGTATCTCAAATGACTTTCGAGTCTATAGTTAATTTTTATTCTGTTGTCTTATTTGGCAAACAATCTTGGCACTACTTTTTATTGGAAAAAGTTTAAAATTGCTTTAAAAAAATAAATAAATAGTTTATTGAAATCTGTTTCTGTATTAAATGACAATTTGTATTTTAAATTTTTATAATTTAGTGTCGGCAGTATTTATTAATGTTAAATCAAAATAAAAAGACATACTAAGATTGTTTACCAAATATGACAAGAGAATGAAAATGGACTATACATCCCTATTGCCTGAAGTAAACATGTTCCTCAGTTCCTGCACAATAAATAAAACAAAACAAAATGAAGGGAGGATATGTTTCCACTCATCCTGTGGTATTCAAATAAGCCGACATGAAGCCAAATATCCTTTGAGTTTTTAAATCTTCGCTTTTCAAAGAAAAGGGGACTTGTCATTGTAGAACACTTTGTCCACCGCCG